>JADWPU010000001.1:2385416-3585416 GCA_016109575.1 Phialophora chinensis
AGTGTGAGTGTGAGTGTGTGAGTGTGAGTGTGAGTGTGTGAGTGTGAGTGTGAGTGTGTGAGTGTGAGTGTGAGTGTGTGAGTGTGAGTGTGAGTGTGTACAACTTCAAGGAGACCCGAGAAGAGAAGACGTACGTGCAGAAGCAATGCCGAGAGCGAACTTGCCACCGATATAGGTAGGCGTTCGCCAATACTGTTGGAACACTCGGGTGCCAACGGTGCTCAATTGATCCTGCAGAGGCATGGCAAATTCGGCATTGTCCGTCGTATCTTGAAAATGGTCTTTCGGTTTCTCGGCGAGAGTACGTTGGAGGTGAGCGAGCTCGTCCTCGAGCGCGGTAGCTTCAGGGCTAGCTTTCCAGATGGCCGGCCAGTCCTTCGTCTGATCATTCATGGCCCCAGCACTGGCGATCTCCAGGATATACTCGGCCGGGTTCTCGCTGACTTCGCACTGGCGGGCCCCGTTCCTGTGGAAGTAATCGAGCAAGCGCGACGAATCCTGCCCAACATCGCCAAAGTAGACGGTTCGCCCGCCCTGTGCGAGGAACAGCAGGCGGTCAAACTGCTCGAAGAGGGTCGCCGAGGGCTGGTGGATTGTTGACAAGACCGCTTGACCACTATCCGCCAGTTTGCGAAGAAAGGAAATGATGGTCCAGGACGACTGGCTGTCCAGACCAGACGTCGGCTCGTCCAGAAACAAGAGAACGGTTGGTTTGGCCGCGAGTTCGACACCAATCGTGAGGAGCTTGCGCTGCTCAACGTTCAAACCTTGACCGGGGGTGCCGATGACGGCTTCTGCAAATTCAGTCATACCAAGCATCTGGATTACTAGCGAGAGAATTAACAATCCGTGTCGCCCCATTACTAGATTATCAAACTTACCTTTTTCCACATATTCGTACTTTACTTCCACCGGTGTCGATTTCGGTTGACGGAGTAAAGCCGAGAATTGGAGAGCCTCCCGTACGGTTGAGGTGTGAAGATGGAGGTCTTGTTGTTGGACATATCCGATTTTCCGGGGGAACGTTGACTTGAGTGGCGTGCCGTTGACGAACATGTCGCCGGTAACGACTCCGGTGGTGGTCCTCCGAGCCAGCGTGTTGAGGAGAGTCGTCTTTCCCGCGCCCGAGACTCCCATCAGGGCCGTCAGTGTCCCAGGCTTCACCCAGCCACTGACTCGATCGAGGAGTCGCCTGTCTCCCTCCCGAGTCTTGATATCATAGCAGACATTGCGCCACGTGAACATATCCCGGTGCTGAGCTAAGGGTCCTGAGTCTTCTTCCGGCTCCGGGTCGGCTTCTACCACAACACAATCAGAATCCCCACTGGAGACTCCTTGTTGAAGAACCTTGGGAACACGACCACGTTGGAAGACCAGGGTCTCGGCCATAGATGTGTGCGTCGAGTTGAACTCCGTAATCACCAAGTAGAGCCCCAAAAATGCCCCGACAAAGCCAAGGAGGATGCCAAAGTTTCGCCACAGGTGAGAATAGCGGTACCCAAAGCTCACTTCCAGGTAGGCGTCGCCATTCACGAAGAGTTGGCCCGGGACGGCCCCTTTCTCGCCACAAACAAAAGAGTCGCTGACGCCGGTGCTGAAACCGGGGTAGGCCGGAACGACGTTGGAACACGGGAAATCCCTACCGTGAAATTCGTTCACCATGAGCGCTTCGAACGCGAAACTCAAAGGGTCAATCCAACTTAGCCATTTGAACCACGGGTGCATGATTGTCCGTGGAATAACAAACCCGGTGTAAACCACCGCCGCCAGGAGGATTACCCCGGCGACCGCCAAAGCTTGGGTGACAGTCTGCGTCGCGGCCGCAACCGACCTGAATATACAGCTCATGGACAGGAGCGCGGCAAAATTGATGATAAAGAAGATAAAGTATGCTCCGGCCTCATATCGAAGTCCACCGAGAAAGTAAATGATGGTGTTGAAAGCGATGCTTGAGACAATTTTGATGGTAATGTCGGCCACCACGCCCGCGAGCGCTTCCGCAGACGGATGATAAAAGGCATATGATTTGTGCTTCTCGACGATGGGACGCTGAGCGTACAGCGAATTGATCTCGGTGACGGTGAGAAGTGAATTGAGGAGGACGGTAAAGAACAGCAACGAGCTTTTCGCGAAAAACGCCTGGGTGCCAAACGGGGTCCCGTAGAAGAGTGAAGCAATGATCAGGGACATGACGATGTTGCCGCCGATCGTCGTCGCCGTGGCCGTGCTGTCGTTCCAGATCCGCTGGTACGCTCGTTTCGTGCACAAGCCGACCTGCATTCCATAGCTGAGTGTGTACGGGGACTTGGGTCGGATGTTCTTCGCCTGCCACTGTCGTTTGCTCTCGGTAAAGTCCTTGAGGGTGCTGCTACCGAGAGCAAACCTTTCCTCGTATGATGCGATCTCCTCTCGCAGAGCGCGATATTCGGGGCTTGATTTCCAATACTTCTCAAAGCCCTGAGCGGTTCGCGGCACACGCGTCTCAAACCCTTCCTGAGCTTGTCGTTCTCGGGGACTGGTCAAGCCTGTCAGAAAGTCGCTCACGCTCTTCCGGGGAGGGCACTTCCATCCCATGTGCTCAAAGAAATACTTGGCTTGGGACGTGGGACCAAAGTAGACCTCGCGGCCTTCATATAGCAGGATGACCTTGTCGAATTGGTCGTACATGGCCTGGGATGCTTGGTACGCCGCCACGAGATGCGTGGCCCCGAAAATCTGTGAACTCAGTCTCACAGCCCTCACGAATTCGAATGCAGAGGCTGAGTCGAGGCCTCGGGTGGCATTGTCCCAGCAACAGAAAGGAGAGCCTGACAAAGCCATTTCCGCGAGCGAGACGCGCTTTCGCTCCCCTCCACTGACGCCCCGGATGTAGTCAGAGCCGACTTTGGTATTGGCCGTGTGGGAGAGGCCAAACACGGCGAGGACCACGTCCCGCACCTGGGTGATGTAGTCCTTGCGAGACATGCCTTCCACACGGCTACGTGGAGTCCTCGATGCGGCGGCAAAGGTGAGAGTCTGGCCCACGGTGAGTTGAGGAAAATCTGGTTGGTTGGTGTGTTCAGCCTTCAGAGCCCGGATGACATTGACCGAGAGGCCCACTTACTCATTTCGTGCTCCCCATTGTAAAGGATTTCGCCCTTGAATTGCTCCTTCATCGTCTGTTGCGGGATACCGTCGTAGCTGACCACGCTCTCTTTACCCAAAGTCAGCCCGCCATAGTTTGCGCACATTGACTTGAGGAATGTAGAGCACCCGGAACCTGGCCGACCCAGGACAAGGAGCATCTCGCCCGAGCGGACGAGGCCGTCAAAGTTCTGCAGGATTGCCCGGTGCCGTCGTCGGGCGTGTGATAGTTCTTTTAGGTGGAGAGGCGTGGTGAAAAGGGAGCCAACTGTCTTCTGCAATTTGATCTCGGCCGCAGATCCCGAGACCGATAGGTCCCTGAACATCACCCCTGTGCTCCGGCCCTTAATCGCCCCGGCTTGGAATTGCTCGACTTTGTATCTCATCCATGCCCCCAGGTTGAACTGGTCGCTCAGGGGATCGAGCTCCTTGTCACGAAGATAGCTTTGTTGACCTCTGCCAGAGGGGATAGTATCGTGTGTGGCAATGCGCTCAAGGTTTTGTTGCTCGATATCGGATAATAGTCCCTCGAATTGCGGCGGTCGGGTCACGATTCGTGGATCAGGACGGTCCTCAGATTCGACCGACTTGGGCATTGCCATATTGGAGTCGTCTTGGGCGGGCTTTGATCAGGGGATTGAGTCCTGAGATCGACGGCCATGTTCAAGCGCGTGGCGTGACTATATATTCATGAAGTGGATGCAATCGGGGCCCACAAGCTTCGTATCTCGAGACCAGCAATACAGCGATAACGCGTACCGGAGGCGATCTCGGAAAGGCTCTTATCAGGCCTCCGTGAGTGGATCACGTAGTGACTTAAACTTTGTTTACGGCCACATGGTTGATCACGATCGCTGCGAGATCCACAGGGAAAGGCACAAAATGCACATGGCACAGCTCCAATACACCTCCTTCGAGGTCACCTTTGTCTGTTTGGGATATTTATATTTGACAGAAGAGCTCCCTGCCGTCTCGTTGTCACGGGATCCCTTACCATCTCAAGAGCAATTCAGGACCGTGCAGCTTGCAAGGCACTGACTCGCAACAAATCTTGAGAGGCGGAATTGCGAACCGACTCTTGCAGCCACTGAGGAAACGCTCGGAGCATGGAGGCATACCGACGCGAGGACGGAACAACTACTTGTGCGCTTGTCTGTGTGAAAATCTGCCGGACAACAGCCTTGGAGACATCCTCAGGCGAGAGCATGTTTTGACGGAAGTGCCTGCCAGCCTGGACAAGTGTCGCTGTCATGGCCGTACGGACCCACAAGGGATGAATGATACTGTCGGCACAGTCAATACTTCCCCGTTCTGCACCAAACCGCGCGACATTGCTCACCTGGTTCGAACCTTGTCGGCGTGATACCAGTGACGGATCTCTTGGGTCAGGCCCTCGTGGAAAGCCAGAGCACCGGCCTTGGTACAGGCGTAGTCGACTGTCTGTCCAATTGCGGCGAATGACGCCATGCTGGCAATGGTGATGACATGCCCGTGGTTGTTCTTGATCATACTGGGCAGGAACTCTTTGACCGTCCAGAAATGGGCCAGGATGTTGACCTCGAATGTGAGACGGATATCCTGCTCGGATTTCTCTAGGACGGTGGCTCCACGCCCGACCCCAGCGTTGTTGATCAGGATTGTGGGATCACCATGCTCTGCGCGGATCTTTGCTGCAATGCTCCGGACGCTCTCACTTGACGTGATGTCCGTCCGGTAGAAAAAGACTCCCGAAGCTACGGGATTCCCTTGATTAGTTGGAGCACAGATAAAGACACCACAGGAAGCCCCAATAACATACGCAGTGTGCCCTCTGGCTCTTGGATATCAATGATAATGACCCTCACTCGCAGCTTCGCCAAATCTCGCATAATCTGCTCCCCGATCCCCCGGCTCCCACCCGTCAGGAGCACTAATTCTTTCTCGGCATTGAAGGGCCCTGTCCGAGTATGGTTGTTAAGGGCGTACCACGACAATTGATCGCTGGCCTTGCGCAAGAGGTGAAGAAGCAGCAGCGAGGTGAGGCCGATCTGGACTGGCTTGGATCGCAATACCTTCTGAACACTGGTCGGAACACGCGATATCGCTGTCTCTGAGAACCTCGAAAATGTTTGCAGGGGCCAAGTCTGCATCAACCTCTCCACGCTCGATGGCGGCAGCAACATCTTGAACCTGTATCCCGATGAAGTAGGGCCGGAGGGATGCCTTGGAGTATGTTGAACTTTGTTGTTTATACATGCATGGCACTGCCACTGGTCGGGTTCCGATGCACGCGCTTCGACCGAGGCCCAGAGATACGAGCAAAATACGGGAGCAATACGAGGGGCGGGCGGGTTCCACTTTTGTTCGGGGGGTTGTTTCCTTTTTCGGCAGTCCAACTCCTCGTATTGAAGTGTATGTATCGCCGGTCAGGGGAACTTATCTTTCTCTGCGCCTATTCATCTCGACCGCGACAGGTACAAAGCTCCATAGATCCCCGCTCACGATTGTACCGTCGCAGTGGGAGATTGTCGAGAACAGCCATTGACGCCGACCAGGCGACTAGAGAACATCATGAACCCGCCTTCGACGGACTCGAATAGCGAGTTCGTCGATGTTGTCATTGTTGGCGCCGGCATCTCTGGCATCAACGCTGCGTATCGATTGAAAACCGAACTTCCCAACTACTCCTTCGCCATTTTGGAAGCTCGGGCCCGCTTGGGAGGGACCTGGGACCTGTTTCGCTATCCCGGCATCCGGTCCGACTCCGACCTGTTCACGTTCGGCTTTGCTTGGAATCCATGGAAGGAACAGTATCCTATCGCGGACGGCGCATCCATCAAGAAATACTTGCAGGACTCGGCTTCGATGTACTCGATCGATGATCATGTTCGGTTTGAGCAACGTCTCGAGTCTGCGGTATGGTCGTCGGCAAGTCGCACCTGGACCCTTTCGATCCTCTCCCACGGAACGACAAGCTCTTTGACCACGAGATTCCTGGTGTTTGGCACCGGATACTACGATGACCAAAACCCGTTGGACGTGGAGATTCCAGGACTTGCCGACTACCGCGGCCTGGTGATCCACCCGCAGTTCTGGCCGGAAGATCTGGACTACACGGATCGTGAGGTCGTCATCATCGGCAGCGGGGCAACGGCGGTGACTTTGTTGCCTGCGATGACCCCGAAGGTCCGTCGCATTACGATGCTCCAGCGAAGCCCAACATATATCGTCGCCATGCCCAACGCCACTCCTCAGCGGTCGTGGCTAAGAACTTTACTTCCAACGGCTTGGTACCACAAGCTGAGGCGCCTCTCATGGATTCTTCACTCCCGCCTGTTTATCCTTTTCTGTCGGCGTTATCCCAACATGGCCAGAAATCTCATCGCCAAGGGTGTCATGAAGCAGCTCCCAGCGACCATTCCGTTTGATCCGCATTTCGTGCCGCGGTATGCCCCGTGGGATCAGAGGCTCTGCCTAAGTCCCGACGGGGACTTTTTCCAGGCCCTGAAGACGGGAAAAGCCACCGTCGAGACGGGTGTGATTCAAAAAGTGGTGACGGATGGGATTGAACTGACCGACGGCACAAAGCTTCCGGCCGACATGATTGTGACCGCGACCGGTCTCAAATTGCGCCTGGGGGGCGGGGTAAGAATCGAAGTTGATGGCCAGCCGATTGATCTTTCGCAGCAATACATCTGGAATGGAGTGATGTTGCAGGATGTGCCCAACGCTGCCTTTGTCTTGGGCTACACGGATGCCTCTTGGACATTGGGTGCTGACGCCGCGGCACATTTTGTCTGTCGAATCCTCAAGCATCTTGACGATCGTCAGCTGGCGGCCGCTGTGCCCCGCAAGCCTCCTGCGGTGCCGCTGGTCGCCGCTCCGGTCTTGAATCTCGACTCGACATATGTGCGTAGAGGCGCAAAAGGCCTTCCGAAAGCAGCAACATCTGCGCCTTGGACAACCCGAAAGACATATTTGCAAGATATGTTCTGGACCAAATATGGACGCATGGATCAGAATATGGAGTTCCTTGATGTCATTCCCGGGAAAAGCTAGGGACGATCGATATCAGCCTCTGTCGAGGTCTTGGTCTCCGGGACCTCATGAGTAGATCATCCGTTGAACACGGGTTAGCATTGGTTCGGACACGAAGGAGAAGGAAGAAACCCAAAGCAAATAACTAGGCTGTCAAGGAACCATGATGAAATCTGCATCAGCGCGGATGGTGTGGAAAAGCGATCCAGTGTAGCCATCTTGCCTGCTCTTCCAGTATGTCTGCACCAGCGACGATAGTTTCCGCAGGCACATTGGCGTGACACATAGCAGTGACAGAGTATCCCAGAGCTCAGGCGACACATTTGGTGTTTCGAGCATGGCTATAAAGACCGGAAAAACAACATGCAGAAGCCTTTTCGTCGGCGTGGCCGTCCCGTGGTACGTCGACAGTTCTTCGAAGATCTGGGCGGCATAAGCGGTGGAAGTCGGATCCTCAGCGCTGTCGTCGCGCCAGATTCTACGAATCAGGAGGAGGGTCGCAATACGATACATGCGAGCTTGGGTGTACATGGCATCCATCTCACTGTCCGAGAACTCTCCCCGGGGGTTCTCTGGGAAGGCTGGTGCCCACTGTGACACTCGTCCTCGGATATCGTCCAGAACAGCAAGAGCCTCGGAAGTTCGGGAGCTCTGCAGTTGACGGCTCACCAGGCATAAATCATACAGGATTGGCATGAGAGCCGTGCAAATGCCCGCCACCCGGTCAACGACAGGACGACCCTTGGCTTCGTATTTGATGATGGGCACTTCGCGCGTCAGCAGGCAGTTTACCGTGTCCCAGAAGATCGGGGCCGTGGTGACGGTCTCCGCAAACGGATTCGAGATCAGAGCTGAGTACCACGGCAAGACGAGGCCCAGGCTGTGTCGTAGGATCAATGACGAGCCTCGACACGTCGTGATCGCGTCGAAAGCTGCCAGTGTCTGCCCGACCATGGCGGTCGCGAGAGCCTCCTCGATACTGGTGACGTGGGCAGCCCGCAAATGACCAAGTGAAAGAGCGCCGCTCTGAATGTTGACCTGATCCCACGTGATGGCGAAGTAGCGTGCCCACAAGAGGGCCGAGAACATCGCTTGAGAAGATCGGTCTAGTGATATCGCCGAGCAACGCATCAAACGTCGTAGTGCGGTCTGAAATTGGAGAGCAAAGGCTGGGGCGTGCATGAAAATATCGTTGATGCGAAAGAAAAGCCCAAGGTTGTCGGGCTGGAGGGTGGCCAAGTACGACAGTCGAGGACCTGAACCCGCGGGAGGGAGCATAGGTGATGGTCTGGGTGATTGTGATTGCCGCTCCATGGCAGTATTGGTAGGCTCTTCGGCCGCCTGCTCCCCACCGCAGGGCACCTGACTGGCATTCCCGGTACTTTGGGCGGGACTATGATCCATGCCGAGGCTCATCTCGTCGGGGCGGGAAGAAGATGACCCGGTGATTTCGAAGACACGCAAGAAGGCATTCGGGCCAAGCACCCCTTGCCGCGGCCGGCGACCTGGTCGACACTCGGCGCGTAGTATGGCGCATTTGGTTCGCGCCCGCTTACATTGGCTGCATATGTTGTCGTATGGATTGAAAGTACATTTACTCTTCTTCATGAAGCATCGATCGCAGGACCTGCGCTGTGATCCTCCTCGTGGGCTCGAAACCGCCATTTGCCTCGCCGACGCCGAGAGGGATTTGCCTCGCCGTCTCGGGGGACTTCCGGAAGGTTGGCTTGAGGCAGGAACTGAACCTCTGCTGGTGGAAGTCTGCCTCAAAAGGTCAAGACATCCAAAATAATGAGCGACCGGCCCAAATTGGTTGTGTAGATGAGAAGAGTTCTTTTTAACGTAGGCTCCATAGGATAAGGCTCCTCCGGCCCCCACACCCGCCGCCCGGACCGGCCACCAATCACTGTGGGATATTGGCCGGAGGTTTGCTACCTGTCTCGGTTAGGCGATCACACTATCTTCCAGACCCTGCCGAGCCTGCCACCAAGTCGCCCTTGTCTACTGTAGTAGTCCTTCGCGGCACCCAAATTTCGCCCGCCTCCCCCCCCCTTTCTTCCCCGCGGTGTCGGCACCTTCATTCTCCCCGGCGTGGGGTTTTAGGGATGACATCTCTGGGAGAATGAACGAAAGGGGACGAAGGGGTAGAGAACGGGTGCCTCGTGAGATCGACGACAGCGGAGTCTTGATACGAAGTCGTATCTCGTATTGCAGGGCGTACATCTTCACCAGCATCTCAGAAGAATGATACGGGCTCGGATAGTTTTCACACGGCCGATCCCAGACTTGGGTTCATAAAGGGCTCGATGATACAGGTTGACAGTCTGTAAGAGAGGTTGCTTGTTATCTTCCCCAGATGAGTTTCAAATCATCAGCAGTGTGACTCTCTTCTCATCATGGCTCCCGTCGTCCTGATCGTGCTGGGCTCTGCTCTGATTCAGGGCCTCGTCCTTGTATCAGTTGCACCGCCCTCTTTGGGGAATCTCAGCACCACCACAGCGTTCCTCTGCATGCTCCCTCTGAACTTGTCAGTCTGGCTCATATATGCTCTGGTCCTCTATCCTCGCTATTTGAGTCCCCTTCGAAATCTCCCATGTCCACCAGTACGTATGTCCACCAAAGAAAGACCCAACCAAGACAACTGACTTGTACGAATAGGGTGCCAAACCTATCCTCGGTCATGCCACCTCGGAATTCAGGTTTCCGCGCGGCGAAGACTATATGAAATTCATGCAGGAGATTCCCAATGACGGACTGATTCGTCTCAAAGGGATTCTGGGCCGCGATCACGTACTGGTGACCAGCACCAAAGGCCTTGCCGAAATCCTGGTGGCAAGGACCTACGAATTCCCCAAACCTGAGAACAGCCGAGAATTTCTGCGGCGCTCCATTGGAGATGGTCTGGTTTCTGCCGAAGGAATGCATCACAAACGTCAGCGGAAGCACAGTCTGCCGAGTTTTGCCTTTCGACAGATCAAGATGCTGTACCCTTTATTCTGGGAAAAGGCAGTCAAGATGACCAAGATGATTGAAGCAGAAGCTTTTACGAACATGCCCTTGGAGAAAGCCACCAGGGGAGGCTCGGGGGTGATAGACGTCGAGGACTGGGCTCCCAAAGCCACCTTGGACATTATTGGCGTCGCCGGTTTAGGGCGGGATTTCAACACTCTGGAGCATTCAAACGACAAGATTAGCAATCTATACGCCGAGCTCACCTCCAATGCACCCGACATTCGGGCCTGGTCGACGGTGCATGTCGGGCTTGGTGGTCTTGCGGCCGATATCTTATGCCCATTCGGCGGTCGCCGCGTGGCCAGAATCACCAAGGAGCTGCGAGACCTATCCCGGCAATTCGTGCAGGGAAAGCGGGAGCGGCAGAAGACGGAGGGGGAAAGTGCACACATTGACACGCTCGCGTGCCTTATCGACGCTGGCGTCTTTTCCGACGAAGAACTCGTGGATCAGATTCTGACAATCATTGCTGCCGGGTATGGTCGAGTTCTCTCTTCTCCTCGCCGCCGTCTCCCTTTCTCTCTATCACACACTGCTCCCTTGACTCGTCGTAAATTTGGCAACGGCAACTGTGTGCTAACGACCTCGTCCACAGACACGAGACAACGTCCTCAAGCTTCACCTGGACGACTTATCTATTGTGCATTCATCCTGAGATTCAAACACGGCTGCGAGACGAAGTGCTTGCTGCCCTGCCCGCTGGAACAGCCACCGATGCGTCCCAGATCGACCTCAGCTCAATACTCGAATCTCTCCCCCTTCTGAACGGAGTGTGCAACGAGACGCTCCGCGTCTTTCCCACCGTGCCTTTGTCGGCCCGGACGACGACCAAGGACACAACTCTGCTGGGCCAACCCATACCTGCCGGGACCGCCATTTCCCTGGCCCCCTGGGCGACCAACAAAGACACAGCAGTATGGGGTCCGGACGCCCATGAATTCAAACCAGAGCGGTGGGTGGACCCAACCACGGGAAAACCCAACCAGACCGGTGGTGCCCCAACAAACTATGCATTCTTGACCTTCCTCCACGGCCCGCGCAGCTGCATTGGCCAGAATTTCGCGCGAGCTGAGCTCCGGGCCTTGGTCGCTGCCTTCATCGCGACTTTTGAGTGGACTTTAGCCGATCCAAGCGAGAAGGTCGTCCCGGCCGGACTGGTCACTACAAAGCCGCGAGACGGCTTGAAAGTGAAACTGACGCGGATCAAGCGCTAGTATATATGGGAATGCCATTGGATTGGGACAGTTGATACGGTTGGCAAGCCAACTCTTGCACACTCCGAACTGCTCGATTGGTTTCAATGTCATCGCGAGGAACGCTGACTGACTACTGGGTTTGGGAGCTTTCTTGGGAGCCAAGAAATTCCCTTCGCCCATGTGGCTTGAGACAAACAGATATGCGTCGCACAAAATCACAAGGCGATCGGTCGGTGCGGTTGATGGATGAGCATCTTTCACAGAGTGTCATGCAGAAAGAGCGCTTTACAGGCTTGGAGTCGTTGGGTGACATAGTGGCAGAGCACTTGACCAAATCAGTACCTCAAAGTGTATACATAGACGCATCGATGACCTGTCGCTCACAATCTGACAGTGGGGAGTCCTAGCAAATGCGCCTCGACGTCAACAGCATCTGACAAGGTATCTTCTATTCCGGGCATTTCCGGTTTCCATTCCAAGAGTTTCTTCCCTCTGAACGAAATGCCGCGTGAATTGGTCCCAGCCAAGAACTTGCCTCGAGGCACGAGCTTGTCCACCTCATCTGGATCCAAATTTTGGACTTGGGGACCGGCCAGCAAGCCCTTCTGATGACCGAGCTCTGTTATTTTGCTGAGAATTTGGCCCCAGACAAACGATCCGGCCTCAGCGAGATAGTATCCTTGGTCGTTCCAAGTCGCCGGCGGTCCACCACGCGAAGCCGCCTCGCCGAGTAGCAAGTATAAATTGGAGAGGTCCTGAATGTGGACGTAGTGCCAGATATTCTCACCTTTCCCGACCTGGAAGCCCTGGCGAGTCTTCAGAAATGCCTCAACGAACCGAGGGATCTGAATGGAGCGCTGATTGTCAGGGCCCCGACCTGGACCGTATATCGTGGGTGGCGAGACAATGGCGGTCCTGACCGTCTTGGAGCCTGTGGCCAGCACGATTTTGTCCACATTGCGATGCACCGCGGCGTCCGGAAGTGACAGCAGCTCGTGGATACCCTCCCAGTCGTTGTATACCTTGTCGAGACGCTCGCCAAACCGACGTAACGACACTGTCTCCACCCCTAGAATACCTGCACCGGAGGTGTGGATCC
Source organism: Phialophora chinensis (assembly GCA_016109575.1). Lineage (NCBI taxonomy): Eukaryota > Fungi > Ascomycota > Eurotiomycetes > Chaetothyriales > Herpotrichiellaceae > Phialophora > Phialophora chinensis. The sequence continues at coordinate 2,397,864 of JADWPU010000001.1, forward strand.
AAAACGCCGGGCGACGTCGTTGCCCGCGTGAGACGCCCTTCGCGATGGCCAACGCCGAGGCGGCGTGATCGGCATTGGCGAAATGGTAGACCACGTCGGCCTGTGCGGCTTCTTCCTCTATGACATCGACGGCGTCGAGGTCACCGTACACCAGCCGAACCTTGGGGAATGCCGCGGCGACTTTGGCGCCCTTCGACGTGTTTCTGACCAGGCACGAAAATTCCCATTCTGGATGTTTTTGGTAGGCGAGGTACAGAAAGTCCCCCCCGATGTAGCCGGTGGCTCCAGTGCTGCCGACAGGATCAGGCCCAGGTGGCAGATCGAGGGGGAGCGCCCAACTTACATCAACAACTTCGGTGTCATTTCGGGATATTCAGCCCGTCAGAGGAAGATCTGGTCAACAGGAGAGAACTGTAGGTAACCATTGCTCTGGACGCACATCTAATCAGTCCCACGCCCGCGGGTATTGTGGTGGATGGACATACGATCCATGTACCCGACTTGGATTTGCTGGGTATAGGACACAGAGGGTGGTAAAAATCGCCATTTTCTTGAAAGCCGTATTACTACACCATCGCTAGATAATGTGACAATCTCTTGAACTTCGTCGAATGAGTGGTAATAGGCCGCGGCGACCGTGGATATCGCTCTCTTGTTAGGATGTAGAGAACGGGGAAGTTCTCTTTACTGTACTTGAATACCAAAACTGCCCATGTGAGAATATCGTAGGCCCCCGAAGCTTAAACCTTTCATTCCGAAGACTTCCATGGGGGGCCCAGCCAGGGGAAGGTGGGGTCGGTAAAGCGACATTACAGCCTGTACGGAGTACATATCCGCGCAATCTCCAGCATTCTGGATACTGTGGCATGTCGCATGTCCTCACTCCAGGCCCCGAACACCTTTCCGACCAGGGGAAGCCAATTTCTCCGCTTTGGGCGGGCAGGAGAGATCCTGGCGAGGACCCGGATGGAGATAAAACCCCCTCAGCCAGCGGAAAGAACTCGCGTCTTCATCATTCAAGAACAAAGAAATCAGGTAACACTGCAGGCAAAATGCCAGACAGACTTGCGAAATTCACGCTGCTCAGGCGCCGCCTAGACTCGTCTCGGGATCAGTTCAACGAGCACTGGCATGGCATCCATGCGGACCTGTTGTCCTCCATCCCGAGTTTCCGGCGCAACTACGACACCTACATCCAGAATCACCTGCTGCCTGCACCGGAATGGATGGGACCTGTTGCCCCGTGGGACGGCTTGGCCAAGACCTACCCACGACCGCGAGAAGACCCGTCGCGGGACTTTTTCGAGGAGCCCGAGTTCCTCGAGCTGGTGCGGCCGGACGAGCTGAAATTCATGGACATCGCCGCGACCACGTCGGTGCTGGGGATGGAGCGGGTGATCAAAGAAGGTCCTGCCACTTTAGTCAAGTATCTGGCCTTCCTAGGTGCGGCCAAGGACCTGACTCAGGACGCGTTTGTGGATTACTGGTTCCATCAACATGCCCGGGTGGTGGAATCAGTGCACCCATTCTGGAGCCGCGTCCGGCGATACGTCCAATACCACGGCCGACCGGACCTTTACAAGAGCCCCAGTGGCGGAGGGGACATTGAGACGTTTGCAGGGTTTGTGGAATTGTATTTTGATTCCGTCCACGACATGGAGGCTGCCTTCAACCACCCGGACTATATCGCTCACATCCGTCCCGACGAGGACAAGTTCATCCAGAAGCCGAGCTTGCGGTTCGTGGTCGAGGAACGGCCTGTGATGTTGCCGGAAGGAACTCAAGAGGGAAAAATAAGGGGTCACGAAATACTGTAGCTTGTTCAACAATCCAGGTCGCGGTTCTCTGCGCGAGGACGGACCAGGTGAAATGAATGACCGGCTCCTCATGTCACGGCTTCCGGTTTTCCCCCATCCCCTTTTTATGATCTCTCAATCTGCACCTCCATTGACCGGTATCACTTGGCCGGTGACAAAGCTCGCGGCATCAGAAAGCAGGAACAGCGTCACATCCGCGATGTCCGTTGCATATGCCATGCGACCGAGGGGGCTGCGTGCGGCGAGCTGGGCGGCCAGCTTGCCCACATCTTGACCGCTACTGGCATCTGCAGTGCCTCGAATCAGTGGAGTGTCTACCACGCCTGTCACCCGGAATCATTGGATCAGTATCGGTTCTGTTTCTTGGAGGGGGAATACTTTCGCGGTACACGTAGAAGAATCGGGACCGGCGGCGCATAACGATAATTACCTGGAGCTACGGCGTTGACGCGTAGACTGTTCCATTCCTTCGCCCACGATCTGGTCATACCCACGACGGCGTGCTTCGATGTGCAATAGGCTCCCATTCCTGCGATCCCTCGGAGCCCGCCTCCACTGGCGATGTTGACAATCACGCCTGCCCCCAGTGTCCTCTCGGAGCCCGGCAGGAGACCAGGCGCCGACCGAGGTCGTTGCTTCTCCGTTGTCGTCATGCGAAGGATAGCCTCGGTGCCCATGTTCCAGGTTCCCGTCACGTTGACCGCCATGACCTTTGCGAACATTTCATCGGACGCCATCTTGCCCTCCGACGGACAGATGCCCGCGCAGTTGACCATACCATCCAAGCGGCCCGCTATCGAGTCGACAAAAGCATGACAAGCGGCGCGTGAGGTAATATCGCAACCCCCGACGAAATGGATCTTGTCCTGTCCGGCGAGTTCCTGGGGCTGGTCTTGACGCACGTCGGCCACGTAGACTGTGGCACCTTGGAGAATGAGGGCCCGAGTGATGGCCAGGCCAATTCCGGAGCCGCCGCCCTACACAGAAGTCAGTGTGCATCCTCCACCTGGGTGCTTTTGGGACAAGAATGACCATACTGTGACGGCGTACGTGCGTCCATCAAACGATGAGGATGGCATGTCGGTCGGCCCTTCTGTGATTGTCGCCGTATGGACTGCTACGATTGCCTTTTCGACGTGGCAGACCGGAAGAGTCTATAATCATGCAAAAATCTTGTTGTGGGGTTGATCTCTTGGGGAATGACCCAGTTCTGAAGCCTTGGGGGATTTGGGAGCAGAGCCAAGTCCCCGGGAGCCCGTCCTCCTCCACACGCGGATAAAGTGGCCAATTCGTCTCCTTGATGCCAGATACAGGGGCGCTGCGATCCTCATCGTCGCCGGGAGTTCCACCTCTCGGGGGTGATTCCGCATCCCCTGTAAGAAGTGGCTTCCAAGAAGGGTTTTTACAAGTCCTCCATCCAGCACTCTCTTCTGGCCGTGTCGAATAACCATGTCGTCGTCGTCGCCCCTTAACAAGGTGAGCTCAAGCTCTGGAACCCGGCCAGCAGCTCATTCACTCGGGACGGAATATATGTTGACGATCTTTTTCGTGGTACAGCCCATTACTCTGAAGCTATCGGGAAAAGTAATTCCAAATCGTCTTTATCGGTCGCCACTGTCGGAATATGGAGGCAGCTACGACAAGGACAACATGGCGACCAGTGGGAAACCACTCCAGCAATACGTCGACCTGCTTCAAGGTGAGTGACACGGTCGCCCGTTGGTGGTCTTGGTCGTTCCCACTAACCACACCTCTCAATGGTCGCTAGGCCTGGCAGATGGCGGCGTAGGACTGGTGTGCTTGGGCAACATCCCTGTGCATCGTGACCATCTGCAGGGTCCCAAAAACATCATCCTCGACGCAAATCAGAGCTGGGACGCCGTCGAGAGCTTGCGACCGGCCATCGAGGCTGCAAAGTCTCGTGGCGCCCTGTGCCTTCCGCAACTCACTTTGCCAGGGAGGCAGTGTCCCGAATCGGTGAACAAGTATCCACAATCCTCCTCGGATGTGCAGCTACAGCCCTGTCTGGACAACACCTACAGTAAACCCACACCTATGACCAAGGACGAGATCCGTGATGCTGTCCGAAGATTCGCGTGGGCAGCCAAGGTTCTCGTGGAAGCCGGTGCCGATGGGGTCTTGGTAAGTAATACACCGCAATGATTGTGTTTGTTTGTCGCTCGCTGGCTGATCCCCCTCCCCTAGCTCCACGCGTCACATGGATACTTGATCACCCAGTTCCTGTCATCATATATCAATCACAGAGATGATGAGGTCGGTCTCGACCCCTTATACCTTTTGGGGAGGTGGGGACACCCCCCGCGAGCTGACTGTGTGTGTGCGATCAACTACAGTATGGGGGCAGCCTAGAGAACCGTGCCCGATTCCTGCTCCAGATTGTCAAAGAGATCAAGGAACACCTCCCAAGCGACCGTTATGTCATTGGCGTCAAGCTCAATTGTTTAGACTGTAAGTATCATCACGGTCCAAGTATCATGCATCACAGAGGTTTAACACACGAGATGGATGTAGTCGTCCCGGGCGGCCAGAGCTTTGGGGAACAATGTGTGGTCGCCAAGTGGCTCGAAGACGCTGGCGTTGACTTCTTCGATGTGTCTGGTGGTACCTATGCGTCCCCCGCCTGGCGTGCGGTTCCGCTGGACACATACGCCGGCTTTCCTTCGGGGACTCCTGGCCAAGGGTAATTATGGCCCTGGGAGCAGTAATTGGTGATTCTCTCTCGGACCATTACTAATTCGTTTCCAGGGCTTTTCTGGAATGGGCGCGGGACTTGAAGAAGGTGCTGGTAAGTCTGCCTCTGAGCTAGTAGTGGAAGAGGCACCAATATTAACATTTTGCAAGTCTCGCGCCGTTGTGGGAACAACAGGCGGCTGGCGGGATCGGCGATTGATGGAAACGGCGGTGGAACAAGGGGATGTCGACATGTGTGGTTTGGGGCGACCTTTGATGGAAGACCCCTTCTTCGCCAGACGGGTGCTCCAGGGAGAATCTGGTGACGCTAGCATCTAATCAATATGTTTCTGTGTCGCACGGAGGTTCTTACTGCAATGCAACCTCTTCTGTGGGCGATGATCTCTAGGGAGTTAGCTAGCCGTACATGATCGTAGTTCTGTGCCCTGGAGAACATTCGAAATGCTATCTCCACAGGGTGGACAACCCAGCCTTGCCACACGTGTGCGCGCTTGATCTCGTACAGTACAAGAAACGTAATAATTAATAGTTGGCCCTCGAACCACTTCACCCTGGGTGTCCTAAAGGCGCACCACTCTACCCGCCAGGATAAAAGGGACGAGAAAAACATTGCGCTCCTCCGCAGTACCCTATTGTCCTTTCGAACGTACCATCACTTGGGTAGAAAAGGGTTTTCCTCGGGCTGATAGCATCACGACCCGCCACCTCCCGCCTTCCCCGGAACTCCAAAGGGCAAAAGAAATGGCACCAGAACCTCATCGCATGCGAGGGTAGGTTGGCAACACGGCGATCTGATCGGCAGGATCTGGCTGGAAATCACTGACAAACTCCACTAGCGTTGCGTTGGTAACGGGGGCTGCGTCAGGGATAGGCCGGGCCATAGCCCACGCCTTTGTCGAAGAGGGCTGCACCCGATTAATCCTTGCCGACGTGGACGGTGCGGGCCTGTCGAGGGTGTCGGAAGAGCTCAGCGCTCTGGACTCCAGCGTGCGAACCTGCCTGTGTGTCTGTGACGTCGCGGACGAGCACGACGTGCAAAGGATGGTGGATTCGGGCGTACAGACGTTCGGGGCCATTCACTACGCGGTCAACAACGCCGGAGTGAGCGGGCGACCCAGACTCAGGACTCACGAGCTCGAGGTCGAGTCCTACGACCGGGTCCAAAACATCAACCAGCGCGGCGTCTGGCTCTGTCAACGGGCGGAACTGCGACAGATGTTGAAACAGGACGCCAAGCTGACGACGAGGTTTGGCCATCTCCCCCTCCCTCCCTCTTGATGCAAAAGCCAAAGGGACTAATAGGGGGACTGCTTCGCTGCCGCACCATTCTGACAATGTTTGGTCATTTAGAACCGGTGCCCCGCCTCAGAGAGGGTCCATTGTGAATACCTCGTCCATCTTCGCTCGAGTGACCCAACCGTCGGTGGGTGCAGTAAGTTCTAATGATCTACATATCCACCCTTCCGTGCCGAGAGGGTGGTGCTCTTGAACTGGACGCTGAAAGAATCCAGTACTCTGCCACCAAAGCCGGGGTGCTGGGCATCACCAAAACCGACGCCTGCGCGTATGCAAAGGACGGGATTCGTGTCAACGCGGTCTGTCCGGGCTCTATCCTGACTCCATGTGCGTAAATCATGACACAACTCTCTAAGCTCACCGAAATGGTTCGAAAAGAATACTAACGTTGGGCAATCCTGAAACAGTGCTCGAAATGGCCCTCAAAGCGGGCACGTACTCGTATGATATGGTCCGGGCCATTCCAATGGATCGCTTTGGTCGGCCGGAAGAGATCGCGCAGGGGGTGGTATTCCTTGCCAGCGAACGGGCCAGCTTCATCACAGGCGAGGAGCTCATCATTGACGGCGGGGCTACGTCTTATTACGCCGCATGATTAACACTTCGGTGGAGGCTAGTGATCAATGACTGTGATTCTCTCCTGCTAGTTGATTAAGCGCTATGGACGGCGACGACGTTCATGATCTATCCACAATCCGAAGTAGCCAGATTCAGACCGGTGACTCACATGCAGGGGCCCGTGTTGACATTTTTGCTTGTCGATGCGGTTCCTTCACAAGGCCGTCGCATCTCTGGGTATACAATAGGCAAGGTACGGCTTGGGTTTGGCGACCAGGCTGACATGGTTCTGATTGAACCTGACAGGGTCGGTCAGTGGTGGAGCTTCCGGCGCGGCCTGGATTCGAAAAGACACGATCAGCCGTATGATGAGGCCGTAGAGGATGCGGTTCGAGATCTGAGCTGCTGGGCAGATCCTCGCTCCAGCGCCGTATGAGAAGTGTGGCAACGTCGCTGACGCCACGAGCGAGGTCTGGTCCAGGAAGCGGGCTGGATTGAATGTGTACGCATCCGATCCGTAGAACTCGGGATCTGGTTAGACGTCTTGTTAGCGATCTCGACACCGAGTGACGCAAAGAGACGAAAACTGACCATGGTTTCCATACTCAGCGTTCATGTAGAGTGTTGTTCCCGCTGGGATCGTGGCGCCACTCTTCAGCTTGACGTCCTTGACGGTGAGTCGGGGCAAACAGTATGGGATGACGCAGTAATACCGTAGCATTTCCTTGTAAATAGCCACGATCAAGGGGATGTCTTCGAACTTGAATGCATGTTCAAATGCCTCTTCAGGTGTCCCCCACCGTTCCAATATCTTTCCATAAGCTTCGTCTTGGAGCCTCAGGCCGTCAGCGTCGGCGCAGAGAGATCCTAATCCACACGTCAGGGTCCCTGAGATCGTCTCGGACGAGCCTTGAAGCATCGAAACACATGTGGACTTGATGTCCTCTAGGAGATTTTGCAGCGTTAATAATAGCAAGCACTGCAAGGCAATGGTAGGGATGGTAGAAGAAACTCACCTTCGGTCATTTTCGAGCCTTTTTCCACCAAAAGCGCGGCTCCGATGCAATTTACGTCTCGACCCTGCTCCAGGTCGGCCTTCATTGAGTGGAAGAGCGCGTCGAGGTATGGTTGGCGTTCTGCAGCTCCAATTTGGGCACGTTTGATCGTTGAACTTGGTAGATACCGCAGGAAGGGGATATAGTCCACCCAGTTCGACGAGCCGACCCGGATACTATCAGAGGTTCATCAGATGCAATCACTGGTAACGATCGGAAAAAGAAGAGTGCGTCATACTCTGTAATCTTGCCAGCCGCTTCAAGGAATCCGTGCAGGAAATCCTGTCCGCCAACGTCCTCCAATTTCTTGCCATAGGCAAGCTCGAAGCCCAGACTGATGGCCACGCGGGCAAGGTACTTGCGAGGCTCCAGTGCCACCGCTCCATTTTGACCGTGCCTGCGCATATCCTCAATGGCGGACGCCGATGTCTTCTTCAGCAACGGGTAGTACGTCTGCCAGGTCCCAGGCGCAACCGACTTGATCGCTGATTGTCTTTGCCGCTTACAGCCTTCAGTCCACGGGCAGGCCCCCATGGCCAAGCCGACATACTTGTTCATCGTGTAAGGGACTGGGCGGCTGATCAGCGCCGCGGAATTCGAGACCCAGAGCTCTTTGATATCGGCGTGCTTGTTGACGACGACGACCCTCTCGTTCCCATACCGAAGTTGAAATATGGGCCACTGGAATTTTTGAAACCAATTCGACCAGACAGTGGCATCACAAGCACCAAGGGCACCACCGAGCAGGTGCAGATGTCCGGCGAAGGGTAGGCCGCCAGGAATCTCGGGAAGATGTTTGATCCTTGGAATGTTGGTATACGTCGCGTACTTGGGGCTCATCAGTCAAGGTGACATGGGTGTTGAAGAGCGAAAGGTATACCTTATACAACGCGGCCAAAATCACGGCGAACACAACTGCAAGATAGTAATAGTTTCGAGCCGAATGCTCGTCCGGCAATGGAGTGGCCATGGCTATGGAGGAAGAATCCGACTCGAATGCCACAGAGGAGGTTTCTCCGTAACAGACCTAAGTTACTACTACTTTATACAACAAACTCACTTGAGGAGCTTGACAGGTTGGTTGCATGATCACTTGTTCGAACTTATTTCGGGTAAGGTGGCAGGCATGTTGTGCAGGCGTGGGTGGGACTCGAAATTCCAGGAATTGCTGCATCGCGGGTCGGGCACACGGCTAGAACAGTCGGCTCAACAGGCGGGGACGACCTACCCCGGGCCTATATTGTAGACTCGATTATGGGTTACTGTTTCTCGATCAATACGATGCTGTGGTGTCCAGATGTACCCAGGATGGCACTTCCTTCTTAAGACTCGAGATCTCCCCATGGAAAGAGACGCCTTCAGCCGACCTCACGACTTCCATGTCCAACAGCAGTATTCATGTGTAGCCACAGGGAGGACCAGGTTCCGGGCAAAACCTGCGGCAGACCCAAGAAACATCATGTTTCCGGCCCACACCTGTACCTTCGTCGGCCGAGGAGTGGCCCTGGACTATGGCGCGTATGTCAAGGCCAAGGGGATCAAGTATGATTGCTTCGACGCTAGGTAATACGTTTCTATTTATGATCGCGTCGGATAGGAGACCTACAAATGAGACGGCGTCTCTTGAACGAGCCGAGCAACGCCTTCTTGGACGCAGGTCGCTATCAGGGTCCCACTTGCAGTCCACATCCGTTGCACCACCAACGATCTCTCATTCCCTGCCCACGGACAACCCGACTCCGCCAGGAGCCATTCGTCGGCCCGGAAGTGGCGAGGAGCGTGGAAGAAGATGGTGTGGTCGAGGCTGACCAGCATGCCAATGCTGTCCTGTTGGGGACCACCGCCGCATGGAGGATGGCTCCTCCCGGCCACCTCTTCGTTCTCCTTGATCTCCTCTGCCGCTCGACCAGAAAGCCACGCCTCCATGCGCGCTCGCTCTGATTCGCTCCCTCTGAAATTGTCCCGGGCTCTTTGGATGAAGGCGGGGCTGGAGAACTCGACGAGATTCTGGACGCGGGTGGTTGTGTTGATCAAGAATGAATCCGACATATATGCGAGCGCGCAGAGATGCAATTGGTGGCTGTTCCCTTGCCGTCCCCAGTCCAGAGTCGATCCGCTCACACCTGGAGGTGAGTCGACGATCCTCCCTCGGACTCTCATCCACTGGTATAACTTTTGCTTCTGGGGCTCGCGTAGTGCCGCACCATGGGCAGGACACCGCACTGTGTCAAACGGCTCCTCTGCGGCGTCATCGCTTGAACTGCTGCATGCTTCGTCGCCCTCTCCTGGCAAGCCCGGAGGTTTGCCGAGAATGTCCATCGGCGGGTGAATCTCATGTTGGACCATTTTTCGCCTTGCCGCCGTGAGGTCTTTGACAAATGATACTGTTGTAATAAAGATGCACACGCTCTTTTGGCAAGCACGGACGATACGTGTCATGAAGGTCCGGCCGGTGCGTACCTTTTCGACGTGGCAGAAAAGGGGCACCTCTGCGCTGCCGGTCAGGAGAAAGTGACAGTGCATGCTGTGCGCCGTAAAATCGGGCGAGACGGTTGCTTGGGCGGCGCGTAGACATTGGGCAACGAGAGCTCCGCCATAGAGTCCTCGAGCTCCGGGGGGGTGCCATAAGGGATGGGAGTTGGTGAACACCTCAGAGGTCTCATTCCCGCCAGCATCTTCTCCTACGAGAGTGATGGAGATGCATTCCTCGATGGGCGGGCGCGCTGGAACAGAGTTGTTGTGACTCTCCAAGGGACTCTTGCATGGAGGACATGATTTTTCAGCGGTGGTCATTGTGCTCACAGTCATGCTACGGTACCGAGCAGCGCTGGTTGCCCCAAGATGAAAATCATCATAGCGACGTCCATGGCCTCGTCCAAGATCTGTGCCCCTGGTCGGGTAAAGTGGCGCGGAGTCGGGATCATCCACTCCGGCCAAGCTTGTTGCTCGGCCCTCTGCGGTTTCCTTGTACTTGATCGGTTGATGGCATGGGTGTCACGGATGCCAGGCCCCAGATACACTCAGGGAATACTGGCACGAGAGAGGCATCCTTCCACTGCTCTACTGGTTAACCAGCTCCTGGACAACACCACCATGACTGCGCTCTGTCTATCCCTATAGGCCATCCCTCACAACGGGATCAATCTACGCCAGGGTAATACCATATGGCCATGGATCTCCCTGCTCAGACATGCTAAAATCAAATCCTGTCGGATCGACTAGTGGTGTAGGTACTGTATGCGAAAGGCTTCGTTATACCTGACTCAGCCTGTCGGGTACCAGGTCTCCTTACTCGTACGGACCTCTAGGGCGGTTTCGGAGGTTTACTTCCCCTTTGACTTAAGCGGGACTTTCTGTACAGCCATCGAAGGCGGGGTCACCAGTTATGGAACTTCCATGAATAGGATGATGGGAATTGTTGCTATCCTCGGATCACTTACCCCCCTTCCAAGACAAGTACATCTACTCGTAGCATTGAGTGCCGTGGTGATTAATAAGGAAAGGGTTATAGTCTAGTGTCATGCGTAGTACCTACCTATGTGGTAACATAAGATGGAATGTGATAAAGATAGGAGATTGTAGTGCTGAGATTATTGAGGCTCTTCTTGCACCTTGCCTGAAACCTAAGAGCATTCTAGGCGACGGATAAAGTGGACTGGTACAGTAATACAACATCCTCCCAGTAAAACGGGCTACGATGGCGTGCTATAGTAATTGACAACAGTTCCCGGGGATTTTGGGGGGGGAGACCTTGAGCGTGATCTTAATCTGGCCCTTCCACAGAGTAATTACATAGCAGCCGTACGGTAATCAAGGACGTCGGTTTGACGACCATCACTACTATTACATACGTCTGTACAACAGCTTCCGGGTTGCACATTTCTGCTTTCCTCTTGGCTCGTGGACGCATGGGCCGTTAGTTGTTTTCCTCCTTGCTACGGGGTACACTGACAATTACATAGACCTGCTCCAAACGACGTCCGACCACTTGTTCAGGGTTGATTTGATTTCACCAAACTGCCTGCCTCGTATTAAAAAGTCAGCTATCCTGAGGGCCTCTCTTCATGCCGACCGCTTTAGTCACTGGCGCCACAGGTATGTCCTGCGTTCTTCTTCGTCCTTCATCTTCAGACATCAAGGCGGGGCGCTGATAGCGAAACGTTTCGATCAAAAGGCATCGCCGGCAATGCAATCGTCCAACACCTCTTGACCCTGCCAGAATGGACACAAGTAATCACCCTCTCCCGATCGCAGCAACCCAAGCCCCACGAAAAAATGTGCCATTGCACCGTCGATTTGCAGTCCGGCGCGCAATCCATCTCCAAGACATTGCAGCAACTCCCCGTCACCGTCGACTACGTCTTCTTCTGTGCGTATCTCGCTCACCCGGAACCGGCGGAGACACTGAATATCAACGTCTCGATGCTGCAGAACTTCATCGAGGCGCTCGGTTCTAGCGGCGCCACGAAGACGCTGAAGCGCATCATCCTGGTGAATGGGCTCAAACAGTACGGCGTGCACCTGGGCCAGCCCAAGAATCCGATGCACGAGACCGATCCCCGGCTCGAGGGGGAGCCGTGGCCGAAGAACTTCTACTACGAGCAGCAGGACGTGCTGAAGAGGGCGGCAGCTCAGGATTCGGCGCGGTGGACGTGGGTCGTCACTCATCCGCAGGACATCGTCGGCGTCGCGAAGAACAACTTCATGAACCTGGCCACGGCACTGGGCCTGTACGCCGCCGTCTCAGCGGCACTGCCGGGTCACGAGATGCCCTTCCCCGGCGCGAAGACGGCGTATCTTGGCTTCAACACGTGGACATCAGCCACCCTGCACGCCAAGTTCTGCGTGTGGGCAGCTCTCACCCCAGAGGCCGGCAATCACATGTTCAACGTCGTGAATGGCGACACCGAAAGCTGGCAGAATCTCTGGCCCAAGGTGGTGGAGCGATACGGAGGCAAGATTCCCGCCGTCATGTTTCCCGAAGGCGACACGGGACACTATCCTGGATACGAGGCGTGGCATTCCGTCTCCCCGTTCACTCCGGCGATCGCAGCACACGAGGAGCGGATTGGGCTGAAAGGAGACTACACGGGCACGCACACCAAGGTTAATCAGCAAATCGACACGGTCAAGTGGGCAGAGAGGCCAGAGATTCGCCAAAAGTGGAAAGAGTTGAGGGACCGGTACAACCTCGACAAAGACACGTGGGACAAGGCAACATGGAGGTTTCTCACGTATTTACTCGGCCGGCAATTCTCGTGCGTTGTGAGCATGAGCAAGGCGAGGAAGATGGGATGGATGGGGTATAAGGATACCTGGGACTCGTTCGAGGAAACCTTCGATGCGTTGGAGAAGGAAGGAATCCTACCACCTCCAGCTAGCCTCTGAAGTTCTTTTATATCAAGTCGCCCCTGGCACTCTATTTCTCTCCCTGTTTCTTCGTGACTGGCTATTATGTATGTGATGTCGAGCAGATTTAAAACAGACCACCGGGTGCAGCAGTGTGGTGTACAGAACTCAAAGTTTAGTGAAGTCTGTTCCATAAAGTACGGGAGGGAGTGGCAAAGCCTTCATGATGGTTGGCAGTGTGGACCTCGATTGATATCGGCCCTTTATCAAGGATTTCCCTGCGCTATCGGATTTGCTAGGGTCCTTGGTTAATCGACTCCCCTAACCCTCCAGGAGCCTCGTCTGAGAAACACAAGGGCGTAGCCGACCAGGTCATTCGGCCTTGTCGCCTCTGCCGACTTCAACAGCTATGCTTAGCCGTGCCTCTGCCCGAAAAGGGAAAGGAAAGGAGAAGAAGTGACGATTTCGGGGTCCTCTCCGGAGTCGAGTGGGAGGACACTGCCCACCGGCTATATGGCGGCGTAAGTTGCGAAGCTGACCGCACCGCTCTGCAGCAGGGTCGGCTTGGACGAGCCGTGACCACACAGTGTCTAGAAGTCATGCTCCAGAGGGCAACCATCGTCATGGATAGCCGCGTGCCGACCGCACTTGGTCGTCTCTTCCCAGGCAGATGGTGCGGAGCACGAGGGCTAGTCTTCCAACAAGTTGAGTCCATGTGGCTTTTCTCCCCTCGCAATCTGGACTCCTGACTCACTCGTCGGCGCATGCGATGCCTGTCAGTATATAGGCGTGGAGACTGATTCAAAAATACAGGTAGAGCCAAATCTGTCCAAGGCGGGCCGTCATATGACGACAGATCGTCTTGCCTCCTCTTGAAGGACCACTCCTTGTTTGGATTCTGGTTGCACCAATAGCCTGGCCCCTGCCCGATTCCTATCTCGACTCCTCCGCGGCACCAATGGTCGGAAACGGATGAGCCGCCAGAGCTTTGGCCGCTTCTGCAAAAGAAGACCAGCGGGATGGGCTCAGCATATCATAGGCCCAGACAAAGCGCTCAAGGATCTCGGGCGTATTGGCTCGATTCACCACAATCGACTCGTGATCAGGATGACTCGTAGGCGGTAGGACCAAACAGGGCATCTCGGTCTCTTTTCCTGGATTGTTCAAGGAGCTGCAGGCACCAGCGTATGACCACAGTAGCACGGCGGAGTGGTGCAGGCCCAGGAAGGCCATCAAATTGAACTTCAGGACTTTTGGAGGCTGCTTCGAGCAGAAGTTGACAATCAAAGACCAGATGGACACGGCTCGCTCCGCTGCCAGCCGGCCGCAGGGAGAGTTCGCCCACTCATATATCGAAACAAGAACGCCCGGGCTGAGGCTTTTGCCGTCTGCGAGCCGGTACTGGATCTGGTGGAGGCTGCTGACAGGGGCGTGCAAGAGTAGATAGCCCAAATGATGGAGAATCAAGCTACTCATCAAGCTAGTCCGATCCCGTTCAGATTGGACGAACCCCTTGACCAAGGGAACAGAGCGCTCACATTTGTGGAGAGCAGAGATTAAGCGCAGGTATTCCGTGGAAAGATCGCCCATCTGTCTAGAGCTACTGTCCAGAAAATCCAGTTCCGAGGGCATGGCGTCTCCAGGCCGCAAGACATCACTCGACAGAACGTCCGAGTTGCTCGGAGGGCCGTTTGCACTGGCCAAGTGATTCTCGCGCAGGTGATCGGCAGGAGTGGACCACACGGCCGGTGACTGGGTCAAGCGGGCAAACAGGTCCGGATCGCGACAGAATCGCCACACAGCCGATTGCAGGCCGAAAAGCAGCAACTCATATCCGATGGGGTCCAATGGGGGAAGGGGCTCTCGTCGGTCCAGGGCGATGCGGTAAATGTCCGAGGCCCGCAGATGTCGGCTCGGCATGCGATCGTACTCGATAATCTGCAAACACAGCCGCGGCGGGATCTTTTCACCTTCCCATACCGCGTCACACGACGGGAGGGTCAGATCGATATCTTCCATGGAGACCAGCGGCTTCTTTTGCAACAAGACACTGGTGTACGTCTCCGCCCGGAAGATGGCAAATGCTAGTCGTCGGCGGCATTCAATGTGGAGCCAGATGGCCACGCGTTCGTGGTCAGTGGTTGCTTCGTCCGCGTTCCGAAAGCGGCGCATACAAGTCTCGGTGTAGGCAGCGGAGAACAGGTCCATCCGTCTGGCTTGGCCAACGATCAACGCTCCAAGATGCTGGGCATACGAAAAGGCTTTGGGCTGGCCGAAATATAGAGCGGCGACTTTCGAGTGTACCCGGGCTTGTGCGAGCCATGTGAAATCACGGCCGGTATCTTCCAGCTCCAAGGGACCAGCGAGGCATGTCCGGATGTGATTATGCATCATGGTCCCATACTGGCCAGTGGGCGCATCGGCGTACATGGCGCCAATGGACGTCAAGACGAGGAACAGAAGTGGATGCAGTTGGTAGAGGTCGAGATTTTGTGGACTGAATAGAGGCCACAGCGGCTCGAAGTGCTTGAGGTAAAGACCGACCAGATGTTCGAAGAGCGTCGACCGATCTCCGGGCTCTGATATCTGGAAACTAGTCGCAACCTTGGGTGACATGCTGCGCCAAAAGGACGCATTCTGGGCTGGTGAGTCGACCTCGTCGTTATGCTTCATGCCGTAGGTGATGAGCTCCTGCACGAGCCTGCTTTGATCGCCGGAACCGACGCCGCTCGGCCCAGTTCTGTTGACCCACAGCGACACCCTCTCTTGCGAGAGAGGCTCCACGGCCATCTGGTTCGTGTCCGTGTCCGGGCTGACGAAGTGGCGGTCCTCGTCATCCTGATGCTGCGAGGACACGGCAGCAGTCTCTTGATCGGCTAGCGGTGGAGGCTGGTCGAGATATGAGGTGTCGAGGTCGAGGTAGTCCAGGTGTAGATTTGGCGGCCCCGGTTCCAAGGGCAAATAGAGATTCTCATGTAGCATAGGCCAGGAGACCGAGTCGACCAAATGAGAATCAAAATACAGTCCCGCCTGCTGCATCGGTCCCTGTTGTGAGACTGCGTCCACGAGGGGTAGGCCAGGGTCCGACGGAAGATGAGGAGCGGAAGGATCCCCGCTGGGCAGGTCCGGGGCACAGTGCGAAGCCTGGGTCGTTTCCAGTAGATTGCCATCGACCCGAGCGGTGGGAACTTGCGGCGGGGGTGGGTGGAATTGCTCTCGGGAGGGCGGTTGAGGACAGTCCGCGAAGTCAAAAATATCCTGAGGGCTGGTCTGATGGTCCGAGGGCGCGCCGGCGGGTGAGGGATTGGTGTCGCGCGACGGCTGGCTGACTCGGCGAGAAGAGTAGTCGAAGTCGCAGTGTCGGCCAGCTTTGAGGCACGACAGGCACGGATCGGTGCCGCTGCACTTGACTCGCAGCTCACGACAGCGGGTACACGCTGTATGGCATCTTTTTCGCCCGCCTCTGATTGCTGGGTTGCTGGGCGCGAACGCGGCCATGGTATCGTTGTCGGTGGTCTCAGGCCTTCCCGCTGCGCCAGAGTCGGCCACGCTGTGCACCTTCAGGTGACGCGAAAGGAGGTCCCGGCGATAGAAGACGACGCCACACGACTCACATACATGTCTCCTCGTCTTGCGGTGATTGTGGAGGTGGCGGGACAAGGAATTCTGACTGCCGTACGTCCTGCCACAGTCAGCGCAATCGTACATGGAAGGATGGGTGACCGGCAATGGTCGAGAGAACCACTCGAGCTGGAGGAGAGCGAGCTTGGAAGTCTCTGGCCTTGGCCGTGTGCCACCTGAAAGAGCGAGCAAGTCTGCGGCCGGCGGACGAGAGGGAAAGAAAAATTCGAAAGAGAAAAGGTGCCTGTACGAGTATTGTGTACGGAGGGGTGCTCCCCCCAATGTTCACGGAGAGAGGGGCGTGCGCCCGCCAATGCTGGGGTCGCTTAGGCTTGGACTGAGGGGAAGACTGGCTACCCGTGCCTCGGCGTGGGGGCTTCTACTGGGGCCATCGACCATTTTCTACGGGCAGGTTGAGTGCCTACAGGAGATAGGTCTAGGCGTGCGCCAGCTATCTCGTTATACACGTGACATGCCACGTACCCAAAGCATGACTACCTGTCACCTTTCCCTCTCCGTAGCCTTCAAGGACAACAAGCGTCTTCATATCTCTCATACTCTGACAAAAACCACGTAAACATATTGCATTTTGGGCTCTGCGCCGCGAGACATGACTCAATCAGTCTAACTATGTAGCTTCAAACCTGACCCGATTCGAGAGCCGGCCAATATGCCCAATCTCAACATCGACCTGGTCGCCGTCTTTCAGAAAGACGGGAGGCTTCATGAACAAGCCCACGCCCCCGGGTGTTCCTGTCATGATGAGAGACCCCCGTTGCAGAGTCTGCCCCTGAGAGCAGAAGGCTACCAATTTAGCCACGTCGAAAAGCAGGTCGGAGGTATTACTTTCTTGCCTGATTTCGCCGTTGACGAGCGTTTTAAGAGGGAGTGCACTTGCTCGGTCCCCCAGCACCTGTGGCGTCACTAGACAAGGCCCAAGAGGGGCGTATTTATCAAACGACTTGCTAAACGTCCACTGCGGCACAGGTCCGGCTTTCGCGACATCTCTTTGCCAGTCGCGCGCACTGATGTCGTTACCGACCGTGTAGGCGGCGACGTACTCCATGGCCTCAGCTTCTGATACGTTTTTGGCGTCTCTCCCGATCAGCACCACCAGCTCTCCTTCGTAATCACACTGTGACTGCGCAATAACCGGGATGGGTATATCTTCACCGTGAGAAGCCACCGACGGGCCAGGTTTAGTGAAGATGGTGGGACACGATGGCAGCGCTCGGCCCGTCTCCAGAACTACATTCAACGACCGTCATTAGTAAAGGCGGAGGATGGGTGGTTTCCCAGGTATGGCACTTACTGTGAGTTTTGTAGTTGAGGCCGATGCAGCGAATAATAGGCACTTCTTTCGCTTGCAGGGGCCCCGCGAGTCTCGCGACCGTTTTGACCTTGTCGGTCCGCCGGGCGCTCAACGCGTCTGAGCCCTCAAAAACTCGCGCAGTCAGGCGTCCTTGCCGCACAAGCTCATCGATGTCCTCGACTTTCGACCCGTCCAGCAGAGGCTCGCCGAAATACAGCCCGGACTCGCCGCTGGCTTCGAAACGGATCAAGACACCCCAGTCCACGAGGGGGGCGACCATCTTTGCTGGCGCGGAAGGAAACTTGGCCGAGCTTCGTGTCGATATTTACTGTTAGACATCGAGAGGTTGTCGACGAATGCGCCTTAGCACAGTCTTATGCCCAGAGCGATCCATGACGCCCATGACACCCATACTTGTGTGAGCCTACACTAAAACAGCCACCACAAGCCACCTTTCCCGCGAGTAGCGTAACCACCTTACCCGAGTGACGCATCTAGCTTGGCGAGGGATAATATCCGCCAGAGATGTGGGGTGTAGCGAGCTATACTCAGCGGCTCACCGGGGCCCAACATGAAAGGTTGTGTGCTCCAGCCTCGCATCTTTGATGAGTCAAGCGTGGAATTATCGCGCACTCAAGGGTTCGAGAGACAACGAGGTCGACCGGAATAAAACAATTTCGCCAGCACCTGCTCGCTGGACCTGCAGCAGAGGGATTCGTTCTGCAGAATTCATAGTACAGTCCGAGAGCACGGGAAAATGGGTGTGCCACTTGAAGTCGGTCGCATTCGCTTGCTCAAAACAGCATTTGTCATCTATTACCATGCCGACCTGGAGCGAGCCAAAAAGTTCTTGGTCGACTTTGGCATGACGATTAAGCAGGAAGACGCCGACGGCCAGACATTCTTCGCCGGGTATGGGACGGAGCCATTCATTTATATCGCCAGACCCGCCGAAAAGAGCGCCTTTGGCGGTGCCGCCTACGAGGTCGAATCCCGTCAGGAACTTGAACGGGCATCGAAGCTCGTCAACGCCACGCCAATCTCACCCCTCGACGCGCCCGGGGGTGGTGAAATCGTGACCTTAACCGACCCTGTCGGCCACAAGGTTCATCTGGTCTACGGACAGACGCCCAAAGCCGAGGAAGACCCAGATCTCGAGAAGCTCACGGTCAACTACGAGCACGAAAAGCCTCGCAAGGGTCGATTCCAGCGATTCTCTCCCGGGCCGGCCCCTGTGTATCGCTGGGGCCACTACGGGGTCACCTACCCGGATGGGAAATATCAGGAGATGTTCCACTGGTATACGACGACGCTTACCCTGGCGCCGTCCGACATCGTATACAAGGACGACAAGCCCATTACCTGCTTTTTCCACATCGACAGAGGGCTCGAGTTTACCGACCACCACGCTTTCTTCTTTAAACGGGTCAAGCCCAATCAGGAGCTCACCGTGGCTCATTCGGCGTTTGAGGTGCACGATTTCGACACTCAGCAGCTGGGCCATCAACACCTCGAGAAACAAGGCTATGAGCTGTGTTGGGGCGTTGGCAGGGTAAGTTTAGACCCCGAAACCCAAGCTCGCTCCTCGGTGTCCTTGTCGCGCTCTGTCTGTGGTACTGTAATAGCTGATGACGGACGGTAACCCTCCAGCATGTCCTTGGGAGCCAGGTCTTTGACTATTGGTTTGATCCCAGCAAATTCATTGTGGTACGTGTGACCCAGCTATAGACCCAGCGAGGCACGCTCCGCTAACGACCCATCATCTATGTAGGAACACTACGCCGATGGCGATCTTGTCAACTCAGAGACAGAAGTTTCTCATGTGCCTGCAGGACCACAGGCCTTGTCGGTCTGGGGACCTCCCGTGCCCGGAGCATTCTAACCGCTGCGAGAACCCCAAGTTGGGCCCGTGCAGCGAGCCTTGTATCGTGATTGATTGAGATAGCTATTGTGCGGAGCAGTCTAGCATAGGACCCCTCTCGGGGCAGTGAAAACATTATTATCATACTGAAGCCCACCATTGAATGTCTCTCCACGCTGCGCCCCTGGTGAAACCGATTTCCTTGGAAGTATTCAACCGGAGTCTAGACAAAATGTTGTATTATGGTACTGTAACATGGCCCGCTGTTTTGATGCGGCGGTCGTCTCAGAGACCAGTAAGTCCCGTTTGGAGGGACTGACTCTCCTTGATGGTGGCGTGAGAGAGTTCCGCTGATAGACGGTCCTGCGTTTGAAGTATGATCACAGTATAGATGTCAGAGGGGCCACCAATACCGCCGGAACCAAGCCATGACCGGATAGAGTGGTGTCATACTGTAGGGTGTAACGCTCGAGTCCCCCGCTGTCGAGAGGCTGAAGTCAACCGACCAAGAAAATCCCCAACCTGTCAGGTCCCTACTGTTCCCGCCTCGGGAATAGATGATACAAGTTATCTTCGGTGTGTTCCAGGCCTTCATTTGGGTTCAAAAAAGACGGTGATTACGATCTCTTCGAGGATAAGAAACATAAGACCCCCCAGTCTCTAGACGTTCAAGGAAAGTCCTTACCTCTCGGACCTTGCAGTCTTCCCAACCACGCTTACACGGCATTCTCTCAAACAGAGGCCATGGGCTCCCTGATGGCACCCCGATCTGAGAGGGTGCCGGTCCTGATCATCGGGGCCGGCCCCTCGGGGGCCACCACGGCCCTCCACCTGGCTCGACTAGGCATCAACTCGCTGGTCATTTCTCGACACCGCGGGACCGCAAACACCCCTCGGGCGCATATTTTCAACCAGAGAGCGATGGAGGTTCTTCGAGATGCTGGTCTAGAGCAGAAGTGCCTGAAATATTGCAGCGGCGCAGCAGGTAAGCGGCTAGCCCCTTCAGACTGCGACGTCCTCTTACATATTACTGTACTGACCGATGTGGTGACTATCAAAGACATGGCGCACTCGTCTTTCCTCAACAGCCTCTCGGGGGAAGAGTATGCCCGGCTGTGGGCGTGGGGAAACAAGCCTTCAGAGAAAGGAGCATACGAAGCGGCCAGTCCATGCAGCATGACGGACCTCCCGCAAAGCTTACTAGAGCCCATTCTCGTGGAGGAGGCTAGCAAGTTGGGCGTGCAATTCCGGTTCTACACCGAGTTTGTCAGTCTGGAGCAGCATCCTGAATATGTCGTGACCAAGGTCAGATACAGAGGAGGACTTGACAACGACGATGACGACGACGGCCCCAAAGAGTACGAGGTGTACTCGGACTACCTGGTCGGATGCGACGGCGCCCGCAGCGCGGTGATTGACGCGCTCGGGATCCCCATTGACGGTGGCCACTTGAACACGGCCTTCAACGTCCACATAGAGGCCGACCTGACCAAGTTCGTCAGACACCGGCCCGGCAGTCTGAACTGGATTCTGAACACCGAAGCACCCGGCTGGTCGGCGGTGGGCAACTTCCGCATGGTCCGTCCATGGACCGAATGGATTGTCTCCATGCACCCGGCGTCGAGGGAGACGCAGGAAGACGAAGGACAACAACGGCCCTCAGAGTCCGACATTCTTCGTCGAATACGTCAGATGATCGGCGAGCCTGAGGACGTCGAGAACCCGATCGCCATCAAGATCCTGTCGACGTTCCGCTGGACCATCAACAACCAAGTCGCGCGCACCTGGCACAAGGGCCGCGCTGTCTGCATCGGTGACGCCACGCACCGGCACCCACCCATCAACGGGCTAGGAAGCAACACGTGCCTGGCCGACGCGTTCAACCTGGCGTGGAAATTGGCCTTTGTCCTCAAGGGACACGCCCAACCGGATCTTCTGACGACGGTGACCGTCGAGCGGAAGCCGGTCGGTGATGGCGTCGTGCGCCGCGCGAATCAAGGTATGGATATGCATCGGCACTTCTGGTCGTTGATCGGCCTCACCCCGGAGACGCGTCGACAGGCCCTCGACCGGCTCAAGGACCCCGGTGCCGAGGGCCAGTTGGCGCGGCAAGAGTGGAACGGGGCCCTGGACGACCTGGATTTCGAGGTTCAAGCGCTGGGGATCCAGATGAACCAGGTATACATGAATTCCCCAGCCACGTATGCCGAGAGCACCGATCACGCCCCCGACTTTGCACACTTGAACCCCATCAAGGAACTCATGGTGTCGACTTACCCTGGCTACCACCTCCCTCACGTCTGGGTAGTGGCGGACGGCCAGTCGCCCGTGATATCGACCCTCGACTTGACCGGCCACGGCCGCTTCACGCTTCTGACCGGGCCTGCAGGCGGGAAGATTTGGAAAGAAGCCGCCGAGGCGGTGACTTGCCAGGCCAACAAATGCCTCCATTTCGACTTGAAGTGCTACAGCATCGGCTTCGGATGTGACTACCTGGACTGTTATCGTGACTGGCAGCGGGTTAGGGGTGTCAGTGACAGCGGCGTCGTCCTGGTCCGGCCTGATCACTTTGTCGCCTGGCGGTGCCACGAAGCGCCCACAAACGCCACCGACATCTTGCAAGACGTTCTGCTCAAGGTCCTCGGATGGCCCACCACACCGGCAACCGCACCTGAAATCCCACACTTATGATCTCTGGCACACATAGAAGAGGAGTTGAAGCCAACAGCCTCGCAGGTGTGGTAGAAAAAACCCCCCTTCCAGAGGGCTTGCCTACAGAAAAATCAAGTCGGCCATGTCCTTGGGTTGCAGGAATTTCGGGTGTAGTATATGTTCTTCTGGGAAGCGAAGCTCTAATAATTACTCTAAGCTTTAAATTAGACAGATAGATCGTGAACCATATATGATGTGCCGGTGACACTTTACATCTCTGCATCAAATGATAGCCACGCCGTCTGACCCGACATCCATCAATTCGGCCGGGGGGTTAATTAACATGTCCAGAATCCAAGTGACATGGTTCTCGTCCGCAGCCCAAGTTTCGAACTTCTCGGATTGAACAGGCGTTTCAAAACGGAAGGCGACGAAAGGGGAACCAAGCCACTTTAACCGGCCCAGCAATGCAAGGCAAGCTCGCCGCCCCGCCGAGGATCGCTGCATCCAAGGACCGAAGTGTGGGGTTCTGTGGCAGTCGGCACAATATATCTGTACTCGTACGGTAGGCTGGCTTGGGTGACCTCGTCTTGGAAGCCCGTAGCTTGCTCAGATCTCATTATAGTCAATCGTATCGCCGCGCTGCTGGGGGATCCCTTTCTTGCACCTATTATCTATCACCCTGCTGCTGGTCTGGCTGCATGTGTTCGAACGGCAACCCAGCATGACAGCCGCGAAAAGAGTTGCCGTTATCACCGGTTCGTTCCAATGACACTGCGTGGTGGATCCTTCGTCCCTCGTTGAAGTGGGAAAGGAGGAGAGAGGCTGATCTTGTGTCTGTGTAGGCGGCGCATCGGGCCTGGGCCTAGTCATGACTCGGACTCTGGCTCAGACGCCCAACACACACGTGTGCCTCTTCGATATCAACGAGGAACTAGGGCAGAAGACTGCGCGGGAGCTGTCGACGGAATTCCCACATGCATCCTTCAGCTTCACGCCGTGCAACGTGAAATCATGGGAGAATCAAGCTGCAGCGTTTGAACAAGTCTTTGCCTCGCAAGGGAGGATTGACGTGGTCGTGGCGAATGCCGGGACCAGCGAGAAGGAGCCCTTGGTCGCGAAAGGCGGTAAGGCGGCGCCCCAAAAGCCGAGTATGGATGTGATTGACATCAATCTCGTCGGGACGGTATATAGTGAGTCATGTCCTGCGTGGTACTGTATTAATGATTAGACGCCGATGAGAGTCTTGCTAACGTGGACGAAACAACTATCTACTGGTAATCAGCCCTCAAGCTCGCCATCCATTACCTGTCCAAGAATGCAGTCAGCCAGGACGCCGGTCAGCCGATATTACGTGGGAGGATCATCTGCACGGCCTCGTGTGCGGGAATCTACCCCTTCGCCACGCTGCCTCTCTATACCGCCACCAAGACCGCCGTCGTGGGGCTGGTTCGGGCTCTCGGGCGTCCCTTGCAGGAACCGGACTATCGGATTCAGATCAACGGCGTGGCCCCGGGACCCATGATAACCGGCTTTTCGACAGACCTGAGCGTCTATGATAACCTCGAGGTGACACCGCCGACGACCCTGGCCAAAGCGGTCCAGATGTTCATGACAGACAATGACTTGACGGGACAGATCGCTGAGCTGCACGGCGAGAACATCACCATGTCCCAGCCCCCCGCCTTTGCTCATGAGGGGACGCGCAAAAATTACGACTATTACTACTCCCTGGGACGTATCTAAGCAATCGCCATATTGACTATGACGGTTTGAGGGTCCCGAACGAGGTGCCGAGATGGAGATGACCACAAGTCATGATGGCAGACAACACGAGCAGCGTCAAGACTAAACGGCGTTCTGGTGGGCAGAAGACCTATCCAATTCTATCATAAATGCATTATCACTATAAATACAGTGTTAAAAAGGGGTACAATAGGAGAAGTAGAATAATCCCCAATCATCATGCACGCCCCAGGTACTGACTGACGGACTAACGGACTGTCGTTAATCATTCATTCAAAAACTCATGTAACGTAGAGGTTTTCACCATTCACGCACGATCTCACAATATTCCGTGCACATCCTCCATTGAGACATCGACGGAACTGCCTCCGAGGGGTGTATTTGCCGGAGCAAGCGAGCTTGAATCTGCGTGTGCTTGCAGCTGGGAATCGATGACCGAATCGTTCATCACTCCGTGCACGCTGCTGCTGAAGCATTCGATGGCCGCGGCGGCACTTGGGTCGGGCTCGCTGTGCGCCCTGGTGAAGCCGCGAGAACCTTCGTCCAGCGGGTCGCTTCCATGGAGGAAGTCCTCGGACGCAGACACAGCCGAAGGCGGGTGATCAAGGAAATGCTGCCCGTCAAGCTGCGACAGGCGGTGCGATAGGGGCAGTCCATCGATGTGGTGCTCCCCCCCGAACGGTACGCGGTGGACGTGATCGTCGCTTCGCTTGCCAGGGAAGCTGTGATATGACTGCAAAGGAGGCCGGAATGACATGGGTGAGACCCGATGCGGTTCGCCGCGCACCTGTTGCTGGTTGCCGGTGGTGCCAAAGTGGTGCTGGGGTCGAGGTGCCTGGTGACGCTGAGGCGTAGCTCTTACGGCAGTTATCGCTGGCGCACCGAGCAAGGCTTGGTGCAAGGCTTGGTGCTCATCGACTTCAGGCGGCCATGTCTGACGCGGTCGTGGTTGAGCCAGCTGCTGCTGCTGTTGTTGTTGCTTCTGCTGCTGCTGTTGGGCTGCAAGGATATGAAGGATTTTCTCGTCCTCGTCCAGCTGCTGGCTCCAACGACGCTCAACCTCGTCGCTGTGCAGACTAGGAGAAGGCTCCTGCTTGACAGGTGACAAGTGGGACGCAGAGGCGCTCTGCTGGGAGTCCTCTGCGTTAAGCTGCTCCTGGAGTACTTGATGTGTTGTGACATCGAATCTTGAGAGGGGTAGGTCCTGCGTGTGGCCGCTGGGAACAGTTTGATTGTCATCGAACAGAGGACCGTTCATGCCCGATTGCAGACTCACCTGAGCATGGGTGGGCTCGAAGAGGTTGGCATCGATGCTGTGCTGGTTAGCAGCGGTCGGTCTGAGGGCGCCATGCTGAAGTTCGAACGTATCGTGAAGTGCTGGGTCTACGCCTGAGTACCCATGAAGTGGCATGTCGAACGACTGTAAGTGGCCGATGTCCATCTGTTCAGGCTTAAGACCCATGAATCCGTCATGACAGAGATCTTCATCCATGGCGTCAGGATACACGTGATATTGCATGCTGTGCTGTGACAGAAACTGGTTGTTGCTTTCGAACGAGCTATGCCCCGGCGAGACAATGGAGTCGATGGAAAGTGGCGGCAGGTCCATCTCAGTACCGGGTGGTGGTGGACTGTTCGTTGTCGCACGATCCGGAGGAGCGATCAGGTTCTGCCACGTCGTTGTTCCCACGCTGTCTGCCTGAGAGAACTTCCAGAGCAAGATGGCCATGCGTGTCCGTTTATCTTGTTTCATCTGCCAAGAACCAACATAGCGGACGGCAGAAATCTCCTGCATGATCGAGAGTCCTCGGAAAAAGCCGCGAGACTGTTCTTTCGCATGCTCGATTGCTTGGGGATCTTTGGTGTCCTCAGCCACCTTTCTCGCTTCTGTAAGTGAGGTGAATGTTGACGCCCACCATTTCGACTGGAAGAATGGTCGGACCTTCCAGTGTTCCGACACCTGGCACTCTTCGCGACAGGGTTCAGCTATCAGGACTCCATCCCGATACATATAGGTGGTGCAGGTCCACTTCTTGAAGTCGACGTCTCCGTTCGACTCAGGCCAAAGGAGTGGATCCGGGAATTTGAGTTCAAGGCCGATTCCCAGCTTGGAGTAACGGGGAGGAAATTCTTGCATCAGCTTGAAACTGGTGTTGAGAAGAATGAGGTCGCAGTTGTTAAGCCGGTTTCCTCGGTCGACTTGGGTTTTCAGATGTGGAAAAGACAACCGCCAGCTCGCAAGATCTTCGAGTGGCATAGCCGGCAATTTATCGGCCTTGAGCTTGCTGTAGCAGTGCAAGGCACGGTCCTGATCTACTGGTGAGCTCACCCACATTTCGAAACTTAGCTGCTCGACCGGGTGTGAGAGGTTCGAGTCAACAGCTGGAACCCCAGTGCCGAGCGAGTCATCAGCATCATCAAGGTCGTCATCCCAAGCTGTCCCGCTCTGTTGCCGGCCTTTGCTTCGAGCTTTCTGTTCATTGACCATATGCTCAATTGAATTGTGGTAAAATTTGTGACCTTCAGTGGGCCCGACATCATCGTCGTCGCCTGGCTTGATCAAG
The DNA here is from genome assembly GCA_016109575.1 of Phialophora chinensis. Taxonomy (NCBI): domain Eukaryota; kingdom Fungi; phylum Ascomycota; class Eurotiomycetes; order Chaetothyriales; family Herpotrichiellaceae; genus Phialophora; species Phialophora chinensis. The sequence goes on from JADWPU010000001.1 coordinate 2,424,407, forward strand.
CGATCCCCTATGATGGAGTTAGTTTGAACATGGCTGCGGGTAAGGGGGAGGATGGCGTACACTCTGGGATACCCGCGAGAAAGCGATCAAGCACTTGTATATGACTGGAGACTTGCTTCCGTTCCCTCTTGTGGCCGGTTGCCCGGTATATCCATTCAGCAATGAGCATATTCCGCCCATACGGCTTGCCTCGCTGGGAGCACTTCTTTCGACCCATCGGCTTGATATGGACGAGAGCTGTCATTTGTCAGCATCCACGTTCCGCATTGGCAGAGGTCATAAAGCCTACCATCCTGGAAGGCCGCCTCGATATGGTCGGGCCAGATTGGTTTCCCATCTTTGCCGATATCCTGCCTCGGCCGGGATCTGTATTCGATGTACTTGGGGTGGACAAGATATGGTCGATCCGGATCTGCCAGCCTGGTGCGTCGTGATCTGAGGGGATGGCGTCTTGGCTTTGGATTGAACCCGTGATGTGAATCATCATTCGAACCGAGCTTCAACGACGGAATTGGAAACTGCTGAGGTGTCTGTCTTCCACTTGACAGTGCAGGGAGGGGATATTGGTTCTCAATTCCCTCTCTATGCTGGACCGGTAGCAACTGTACGTTGCCGGAAGAGACTGAGAGATGCTCGCCCGCCGACCTGGATTCCCCAAAGTGCAGAGATGATGACATACTGGAAGGTATGCACTCCATTGGAGTGAATGTGCCCAATGCTCGCCCAGTTATGCTCGTAAACAACACTAAGAAATGCCGTAGACAATGTTCAAGCAGGACGAAAGAATTTGGAATGAGAGAAAGTATGCTGAGAGAAAGTATGTTAAGAAGGGAACGGCCAACATATAACAGTCGAGAGGTGCTCGTGCTCATACGATCCAATCCTCTCCATGTCTTCCACCAGCACCTGCCAACAGTGACCCTTCACCCGCTGGGTGGTACAGATAAGAGCACAACCCCACAGTCGTCGACCTACAGAATCGATACCGAGCAAGACAGGTAATCTCACGGTGTGAAGTTCCCTTTGCTATCCTTACCGCACAGACTGAAAATGTCCCAAAAGGGCAATGCAAGGGATGGGTGCTTCCACCACGCCACCGGATCCGATTCGACCCTGTGCTCGAAAAGGCACCGGCAGAAGGCAAGAGGCAAACATCATGCCATCGGTGGAATAGAACGACGAGTGCACAGATAGTGACCGAGCGAATCATGCACGGCCTGGTTGTTGTGGCCAATCTAGCCATGGAATGAGATCCTGCAGCACTGACCTTCAAAACGCTCCCAATCGTCCGGAAGCAGATCTAAAATTCTCATTGTTGCCAGCGTGGACTGTGTCTGAGACCAATATTGAAGGAGAGAAAGGGTTGAATATTCCACGACGGACATATATTGAAGGACAACTGCTATGAGTCCGGAATCTGGATAGTGAAGTTAGGGAGGAGGCTCTGCAAGGGATAAAAGTGGATACCGGGCTGCCGATCAGCTAGAGGGGGTCGAAGTCTTCTCGTGCATCGACGTTGAACTTCTTTCGACCTGAACCAGTCATCCTATGGTGAGTTAGCGTATCCTGATGACCCTGCACCTTCTTCTCCATGGCTCGAATCTCCGCTTCGGGGTCCACGATTTCGCCCTCTGCAAAGTCAAGAACCAATCTCCGGCCTAGCAGATGCGTGTTCGAAAGGGCCTCGATAGCATTCTCAGCTTCCTTGGCCGTGAGGAAGTCGGCAAATGCAAACCCACGCGCGGTGTTGTCGAACTTCTTGGGCATTCGTACAGTGCGAAGCTGGCCATATGCACCGAATAAGGCGCGAACGTCCTTCTTGGTGGCTTCGAAGGGTAAATTCTTGATGACGATCTTTGTCTTTGCGGAGTTGAGCTTTTTGGACGTGTCTTCTTTGCGCCTTTCCTCGCCTAGGTCTGTGGCTTTCTGTGACGTCTGAACCAGGAGCTCGTGCCCATCGAGCCGTCTCCCGTTCATGGTTGCAATTGCCACTTCTGCTTGGCTCTTGGTGCGGAACTCGACGAAGCCAAAGCCCATGCTGAGAACTTCGCCCGGTCGGTTGGGATCCGTCCTCGTCTTGACCCGTGCTGAGAGAAATCCCGATAGTGGTTTAAATGCCTCCACAAGTCTGGCCGAGGTGGTCGAGAAATTCAGGTTGCGGACAAAAACAGAGAAGGTCGTACCGACGACTCCATCGAACTCGGAGTCTCCGGGTTTTGCTGAATCCGCGGTCGTTGCTGGCGTAGGAGCATCCCAGAGGCCAACCGGACCCTTTTCGAGAAAGAGTACCGAGCCTTTGAGGTTCCGATATGCCAGCTGTTTTAGCGCCAAGGTAGCCTCACTACCTTCACGATACTGAACGGCCGCCATGGTACCTGTTGGCGGGAAGAGCAGACGCTCAACTGTCCCATATTGGCCGAGCATTTGGGACAGTTCCTCTGAGGTGGTCCCGAAGGAGAAATTCTTCAGTAGTAGCGTCCGATCGTCCCGTGAGTGGTTCTTGAATGCATCAATATTTACACCGTTGGATCTCAAATAGTCCTTGGTCTCCTTGATAACGCTAGTTTCGGCGTGAGCCTGCTTTACGGCCGCATCTGCCGAGGCAGGGTCAAGCAGGTCTGCCTTGGAGACTCCTAGTCGGCTAGCGACAGATGCCAGAACCGCATCTGGATTCATGTATAGCGAGTTCCAACTAAACGTCGAGGTGGAGGCCTCATTTTTCCGTTTGATAGCCTTTTGCTGCTTCAGGGGCAATTTCGATATTTCAAAATCACTGAGCTTTTGCGTCTTTTTGTCTGAAGATGGGAGGACGTGCATCAACCGGCCTTGGAAATCCTTGCCGTCGAGGGCGACGAGAGCTTTTCCTGCATCCACTGGCTCTACGAACTGAACATAGCCAAGGCCTTTGCCTGTGGATTTTCGGGTGTCTGTCACCAAATGGACCTAGTTGACAATCAGTGACCATTCAAACAGCGTACAACGGACAAAGGAGTCAGAGAAGGAGGAGTCAGAAGTGAGAGGCATCTACTAAAATACTCTTTCCCGGTTCGAATCATATGCAAAGGCATAAGCTGTCCCTATCAGGAAATCATCACGCAAGCAGGAAGCATGGAGGAGGAGAACAGAGGCAGACTCACTTCTGAGATTCTACCAAACGGAGCAAACACGACTCTGAGGTCATCTTCTTGTGTATCGAACGGAAGATTTCTGACAAACAACCGAGCATTGGGCACAGATATGAAGAGTTCCTGCGGAGTTTCCGTGCCTTGATCGTTGTCCTCGCCGGCCTCTTTTTCCGCAACAAGTGTCGTGTCGGTGTTGCCCGGATTGACAACATCAGAAGCAAGTGACTTTGACCTGTCGTGGCCAGTCTCGGATTCGTCTACCAAATCCAGCGTTCTGTTTGTTTTCCGACGCAGCCAATCCATATCTGATCTCGGTGCTTCTGGAGCGTTGCTATGGTCAAGTGCTTCTTCTGAAGGTCGTTCTTCTGGTTGGTTCTCCTTCTCTTCAAGGACGATCTTGGGATCCGTGTTTGGTTGGGAGGTTACTTCGGTGGCAGGTTGTGTGGATTGTCTGATCGGGGCCTGCGAGGTGTGTTCGCCATCGTCTTGAACATGGCGCTTCCTTTTCCTCGAAGCCCGTTCTGACACGGGCATAGCATGACCTTTCTCGTCACGCCTGACTTGGACGGGCTTGGCTAAGGTGACGGAAATTTTAGACATGCGAACGAAGGACCTGTTAAAATATTGAACCGCGCTCTTAGCTTGTTCGTGGGTCGAGAACCCGACAAAGGCCATGCGGCGGTCTGGAATGACATGAGCATCTGTGACGGTGTACTTTCCTGCGGCCCCAAAATGCGACCGCACTTGGTCTTTAGTCGTCGAAGGCGGGAGTCCCGAGACGTAGATTCGGGTGACCGAAGAGTCATCGTAGTCCTCCGCTGCTGCCATCTTGTTTTACACTGGCGGTGCCAAAGAAGAAATTGACATGGAGAAGAGCCCTTTGGCCTCGAAAAAAATACGAAGTAGCCAAGAAGAACCGAAATTTCCCCGCATGATCCTGGTCGCTGGCTGCGTCTGCACATGCGCAGCAAGGCTCCAAAGCATCGTGTGATTGTGAATCCACCTCTTTGTTCACAACCAAACCGTTTCCGCGGCGTTTCTCTTGTACAGTCTCGTCCTCGAAATCCTCGATACACCGAGTCGTTCGACACAGGTGAACCCTACCGTCGCCATGGCCGCCCCGGAACCCAACCCAGAGAAGAAGGTCAAATTGGAGCGTGAGTCTGATAAATGCACCTGCAGATGTTCGGCTGATGTTCGTGAAGCCCAGATCAAGTCTGTCGACATGGTAAGATATGCCGAAATGATAGAATGCCGCAGCGCTGTTGACGAGTCTGCAAGAGCGAGGATATGCAACAAGAAGCCATTGAAGTCGGTATGGAATGCACAGCGCAGGAAGAGCGAGAACCACGAAGATACTGATAGGTGGTCTAGCACAAGACGCAATGGAGAAGTTCAGTGTCGAAAAGGTATACTGTTGAAACAATCGAGTCTCAGTGTCGGCGGCCTACTGATTTCGATAATTTCGATACAGGACATTGCTCAACACATCAAGCGAGAGGTATCTCTTCTTCGAGACCCAGCCCTTCTTCCCCTTCTCGTCTAACGGGTTCCACGCGCAGTTCGATTCGAAAAAGGGCGCCACATGGCATTGCATAGTGGGAAGGAACTTTGGTAGCTTCGTCACGCATGGTACGCATTAAACGCTTCGCGCATAACACACGATTGCGACGGATCCTGAAACCCCCTTGAACTGGAGATTGACATGTCCTGAATAGAAACGAAGCACTTCATCTACTTCTACCTCGGCCATGTCGCTATACTTCTGTTCAAGACGCAGTAATCAGGCAGACGCTGGACGTGCACGGGCGCCCTGGAATTTCGACAACTTTTGGCGCTACAGGCTTCGACGACTATTGCTCTTCTGCGGAGAATGAATCGCGAGGCGCATAACAAGCTCTGGATGTATTTACTCGGCTCTTAGTACATAACAACGGGAGAGGAGTGGTTGTCGGATATCCCGCCTGCATCGATAGTTGCAAGTTGCGTCCCTATGGTGGTTTTTGTTCCGTTCCGAGAACCTCAGCTCGCTCAGGCTCTGCTTTGCGTCCAACCTTGCCTGCCCTCAGCCACCGATGAATCTGGCTACTGCCATGACTACAAGAGAGAGCCCAGTATCCCAGGGGGGTGAATCTCGGGACAACGGGGACGGCTGAAAGGCTATTGGTCCCCTACCGGAAATACACCCGGAAGGCACACCAATAATGTTGCAAAGCAGAATCCGGGGAAACGATATGCGACATTCAATGGATTTACTTTCCTCCCCTCATCAACGTCAAGATGATATCAGAGCGCTCGGACGAGTCCACGTGGGGAACTCCAGCGTCGAATGGTAGGTTCATTCATTCTCTTCTTTGTCTTCTCTTGTACTCCCTAAATCTTGCTCTCACCACAGCCTTTAATCTTGACATCTGTGTTAACCAACCCTCCGCGGATTCAATACCTCTTTACACGATGAGATCCCTCCGCTTGTCAACCTCGACTCTGAGGACAACAACCTCAAGCACATTCCACCGCGCCATTCCACAATCCACCCTCCTCCTCACACGCAATCGTTCAACCACTCCAGTCCCTCGTCCGTCCACGCAACCCCAAACTCAAACTCAAGCTCGGCCTGAATCCCAATCCGAACCGGAACCTCAACTTCAAACTCGACCCCTATCCCAATCCCAACGAGACGTTCAATCCAAGCGCTCCGCCCAGCAAGCCCGCACAATCATCGACCGCCAATCCACCGAATATACCAACTCAGGCACCGACGACGCAGTCGCCGCCCAACAAGCATCCTACAACTCCACCAGCAACCCCGACGAAGCAATCGCTAAAGCTGCCGAAGGAGCACAAGAACAACACGCACAAGCACACGCACAAGCGGATTCGGATTTGAATTTCAACCCGCTTGAAATATCGCCCGCCAACAAGGCCCTCTCGCAGACGTCGGCGTACGAGGAAGGGAGCTCCATCTCCGTCACCCGGGCCGGGGACCAGCTCCCCACCCCGGAGCCGCCAAAGACATACACGGGCACGACGACGCAGAAGAGCAAGACCAAGAGTGCTGCGCAAAGCACGATATCGAGGACCAGCGAGAAGAAGAGGACCTTCGCCGGAAGTGATACGAGGAAGGATGTCAGACCTGGCGCCGAGCAGCGCGAGCTTGAGCAGCGAAAGGGCAAGGGGCCTGTCATGCGTCCCGGACCAAGGTGAGGTGAGGTGAGGTGAGGTGGGGTGAGAGGATAACGGGGCGGGGGAAGGAATTGACGAGAGAGAGGGAGCGAGAGAGAAGAGAGTCAATCAAGCATCGCATTAGTGAAGCATCACTCATAGAAGCGAGGAAATATTCGATATTCTCATGAGGGGAAAAACGGAGTTCGGGAACAGGGCAACATAGGATCTACCTATCTACCTATCTACCTGCCTGCCTGCCTGCCTATCTGTCTGTTACTTATTTTTTGCCCCGCAACGAGATGACACGCAAGCAAGGCACCGCGTTGACCACATGACTAAGAGAGCAGAGGGCCGAGATTCCGAAAGAATTCCTCGCGATGGAATGGAGAGTATTCATTTTTGAGTCCGACTTCAACGGCGGCATTCATGGAATTCAAGGCCTTCTCGAGGGAAGGGGGGAGGTCACGCGCCAAAAAAGGCCACCTCGTTTTATACATATCTACATTGCTAGCTGCGTACCTACCTTCTTCGCTTATCCCTTGCACCCCTTGCTGGGGAGGTGGAGTCAAGCTAGGGGTCGGGGTATAGTGATCAGATATCAGAAACTGATAGACGACAAAAGAAAATGGGAGCACAGTATCCATCAGGTGACTTGATTCATATTCTTGACTAGATCTCTCCTTGTACATAGGCAGGCACGCAGGCTACTTCAACCCTCCGGTCAGCAAAATACTCTGCCCTGTCAGGTAACCGGTTCGACAAAGCATGGTTACCACATTGGCGCACTCCTGCGGTGTCCCCAGCCTGCCCACAGGAATGTTCCTCACATCTCCGGGCGTGCCCTCGAGGAACTTGGCGTCGGGAATCATGCCCGTCTCGCCGATCATGGCGGGGGCTACGTCGTTCACGGTGATGCCATCCTTGGCCAGCTTGATGGCAAGGTTGCGCATCATGCCCGTCAGGCCCGCCTTTGACGCCGCGTAGTGACATCCGTTGATCCCGCCGCCGTAGCCGGCAATACTGGACATCATGATAATGCGGCCCCATTTCTGCTGCGCCATGTGCGGCACTGCGAGCTTTGCGAGAATAAAGGGTGCACGCAGATTGACCTGGATGGTATAGTCAAACTCCTCGTACGTGATGTCGACTATCTGCGGAACTCGCTTGCCATAACCTGCGTTGGCTATGAGAATATCCGGTCCGTGGCCGTGTTCTGATTCAATCTCTTTGTATAATCTTTCCATGTCTTCCGTTGAGGCCATGTCTACTTGATGCGAAGAGATTCTGAGATTCGAGGGCGAAGAGGACGATTGCAGCTCGGAGATGAGAGAGTCGACATTGGTTTTGTTCTTCGAGTAGGTGAGGGCGAGATGGCAGCCGTTCTTGTATAGGTCTCGTGCGCAGCCAGCGCCGATTCTGTTCCAGTCAGCCCAAACTCACTCGAGAACTTGGTCGGGAAACTGTACCCTCCTGATGCGCCAGTGATTAAGGCTAACCGGCCGTTGATCTCATTGTCGACGGACATAGTGGAGGAAGGTTTGTTGGAAATCGATGTTGCTGCGCTGCTCGTGTGTGATGTCAGCTGGGTCAGTCGTTGTCTTGTATTCATTCCTTGGACTGGAGGGCAGCCTGCGTTCAATTGTAAGTCTCCCCCACAAAAGAGACCCAATTGTATAGCTGCGGCGACTGCACCGAAATGAGCAGAGAGCGCAACTGGCGTCGGTTGGTGCGGGGAAGTTCAAGTGCTGCCCACATCGGCTTCTGCGAAGGTTATCTCAGTCGCCGACATTAGCCTGAGGCGGACGGAACTGCGCTGGGGTCTTTCTCCACAGAGACGAACCGAGTAGCGGACATGTGTGTTCAGAAGAACAAGTTGCCGTTCCAGTCCGTTGGCCAGTTCACGCCATTGTTGGTCGTCTGCTGCCATTGCATATTTTGACCCTGGGGCGTAAAGGGCGACGTGTTGTCAAAACCTGCCATCGGGGCAAGAATGTTCATGCCGTTGCCAGGCATTTGGTCGCCTGACACATAGTCTCCGACGGCCTCGAGATCGAGCCAGGAGAAGTCGTTCGCAGGGCTGAATTGCATGTAGCCCTGTGCATCGACGCGAACACTGCCGCTCGACGACAACGGCCCGTCCGAGGTGGCAGGAGATTGCACTGGATGCGGCAACTGTGCAGGCGGCTTGTGCGGCTTCATCCACAGCAACTCCAGCAATCTTGCATACCGTGATCCAGGATCCTGAGCGGATACCGAAGCTCGTTTGAGAACCTCCATGGTCTGCAAGACCAGTTGTCGAACTTGTCGTTCCTCCATGTCAGCCATCACGCCGAATGACCGGGCCTTGTACAGGAACACAGCAGAGTAGATGCAATACAAATAGTATCTCAGAGGCATATATCGCAGGTATTTGCTCGGATCAATCTGTGTGCTGAGGAGGGTCAGGTAAGCCTTCGCAGCACCCACACTTGCCCAGATGAAGCGTGCATCCGGCATGGCACCAACGTTGCTGAAGACACTTCGGAGGTGGTCTCGTAGCGAATGTGCTTCACTCTTTGGCTTGCTGGCGATGGCCTGGGCTATGGCAGCCTGGAAAGCGAAGGCATTCGTGTAGAGACACAGGTATTCGTACGACATTTGGAGAGTGACCTTGATGTACGGCGAACACTCTAATTTGCCCCAAGTGGTATTCCACCTTGCAATGGCGGTCCGAAAATCGTCCACATACTTGACATATTCGCCCATCAGCATCATCTGGCCGCTGGTGCGCATCCCTGAGTAGAGTACGTCGTGCACGTTCGAGTAAAGCTGTGTCAAGTCGAGTGTTGCTTGCATGATTTTGGCGTGGTCCTCGTCGCCGGGAGTCAGTGGTTGTAGTGATGGGAAGTCTTGCGATGAGAGTCCTGTCATAGGCCCTGGTCCCCTCGACCAGAATGCCTTTCCGATTCTGACCGAGATCAATCGATCAGAAACATAGCAATGGGCCCATGCCAGTCGCTTCCGTCCGTCGGTCCTGGCTTCTTCTGCAGACTCCTGCCGGAAAGATGTTCGGTCCAGACCCAAGAAGTAGCCCGTCCGAAGGGCCATCCCAACGTGCATCCATGCTGAGCGGTCTTCTTCGCCTCTCCCAACAGCTTCAATGCGGTTTCGCAGGCCTTGCGGCTCCCATTCAGCCAGCAGGAGTAGCGCCTCAACCGCCTCGACATCGCAGTCGTGGCCGCCCGCTATTCCGGAGATAAGATCATGCATATACCTGGAACAGCAGGTGTGAATGTTTGGCTGCTCAATAAGATCCTTGGATGAGATGGTGATGACGGCAGTGAGAAGGTGCTTGTCATTGACAGCGAAGACATCGAGTTGGCTCTGATCGAAATACTTGCGCGGGACCAAGGGCAGATATGGATGATAATGCTCGGCGAATCGCCTGACCAGCATCTGGATGATTTCGGCGGTCAAATAGCCTTCGCGCACCAGACGGTACGTCGAAATGCCAGCGTGTATGCCGTTGATAGAGCCTCTGGGCTCGGACAGGTGCCCATTCTGTAGCATCTGGTTCCCAGGGTCGTGCTGAAGATTTGCTGCTGCAGTTGCCTTCAGATGATCTGCCTCCCGATTTGCTACATCTTTCAACAGCTGCCAGGCATCTGACGGATTCCTGGGTATAGTGTTGCCGATTGTGCTGTCTGCAGTCGATGCAGAATCGTCATCTTCGCCGATGTTTGCGGTCAGGGTGGGACCGCCGTTGCTGTTTTGCCGACCTGCGCCTGCGCCCGCAACGGTGGAATCCTGTAGCGGGGAGGGTTGCGAAAATGCGGGCGGGCGTGGTCGTGAATCGGAAGTGGGAGAGGTGTCAAGGATAGCTTCGTGGAGAGTTGCCAACGGCGGAGGGTTCGACAGTGTGGACAAGTTGTTGGTAGACAGAGTCTTCTTCCTCACTCGGCTGCCGCCCCGGTTCGAGGTGCCCAGGATACATTCCCGATTTTCCTTCCTGCACCGCGCGCATGGCGGTTGGCCGCCTGACGCTTCTCTACCCAGTGGTCAGTCAGTGTTACGATGGATGCGACACAAGATGAAGGTCGTGAGACTGTTTGCCGATGGCGGCAATTGCAGCTTGTGAGAGGTGTGTGGATAGCCGGTATGGACGACCCGCGCAGATGCCTCTCAGTCGACACGACCAGGCTCCGCTAACCGCGACAAGCGGCGCACGGGCTGCATCGGTGCACAAGAGGTCGACCGGTGATATGTGATACACAGATGAGAAGGCTTACAGTTCGCATCGCGACTTCCGGGCGCGACAGAAAGTGCAGGCCCTTGACACGCGCTTCATGGCCGTCGGCGGGCTTTGTTGTTCGTCCGCCATCCCGGTTGACGTCGAGTGGATTCGGACACGAGTCGAGGGTCGCGACCGGAAATGCTTCAGTCCTGCTCATCGATCATCCCGGGCTTCAGGTATCGACGGAACCTCGAGATCATCTGTCTCACGATTCAGGATCAAACACATAGTCTGAGAATTTTCAAGCATCGCATCTAATGCCGACTCGGGGGAAATGGCAGAGAAAATTCGAACGTCCAAGCGAGGAGCGAGCTCAGTGTCTACGGATATGCCGTGGGCTGAGAGCTGTGCCCCGGCTCGCTTCTAAAGAGGCGCCGATTGTCCGCCAGGCACCCAACAGGGAGCCCTAGAGGACTGAGGGGATTGAGGGGGTGCTCCATACGCCCCGGGGGGCCTCTTGCACACGGACCCGTGTCCTCTACTGTACCGTAGAGTACTGTAGGTATGTCAGCTGTTACTGTATCTACCTACCTACTAATTACAGGGTTTGGGTGACTCTATCTCAACCCAAACCATGCTTAGAGTGCTGGTATTTGGATATTTCTAAACCCAAGTTGTCTGATTACCTATCTAAGACTGCTCACTGTAGATACGTGTGCTGAGGTGATGTGCCTCTCGGACATGCTGAATATATGACATCCTCTGGTCATCGTCGTGTTCGTAGCAACACCTTTCCCGTCAGTATCCTTAGTAGGCTCGGTGCATCTTTCGGCTCCCTACGGCACCACCAGCGCCAACACTGATATTGCCTGTGGGCTCAGATGAGGCGATGGTATGCGTTGTATCCGGGACTGGTTGAAGGCTGCTCGTGCTGCTGGAAGAGGTGTCGCTAGACGTCAAAGAACTGGTTGGTGTCGGACATACCGCTCCAGTGCCAGTCCCGAATGCTGTTGTGCCACTTGTCCCGTTGCTGAAAGGCACAGCAGGGGTACCAACCCCTTGCGGAGGGATCAACCATGTCACGACCGTGGCATTGGGTACAGTCCCTTGCCAGACATCAGTCTCGCCGTTGCTGAAGGACACCACGACATCCTGGTCGCTACCGATATTGTTCATGAAGACAACCGCCCAGCTAGAGTCCGGATTGCGAACAGCCATGGTGTAGAACTGGTTTTCTCCTCTCGCATCGCCTTCGTTCCCGTGACCCAGGATCCGGTAATTCACACTGCCGCGGCGGACAAACCTTGAGAACTGCCCGACCATGTAATAGTCGTTGGTGAGCGTATATTGACTTGAAGAATTGACTATAACACTTCCCAAACACCCGGCACATCCGCCGTAAGGAGAGTGTGGCCCATAATTTTCATCCGTGGCCATAACCCACATTGCAGCTGCCGAAGCACCGTGTGTAACAGGGGGGATGAAATTCGAGGCCACCTCGAAATTCCAGCTCCCAGATTGAGGCAGGTAGTTGGAACACTCTGTCATGAATTGTAGAGTATTTGGAAAAGCATAATGGAAGTCATCCATGACACTGTAATTTGCGACCGGACCAGCATAACAGTGCCACGCTGCGGCGTCTGTCAGGCCACCCTCACCACCAGTCCCTTGAATGACCCGAGCGGGGTATACCGGCTGATCGGTATTGTGGTCCTGGCGGTAGGGCAGGTATTTAGCAGACTTTAGGTGTACAGGTGAGACCAGATGTGCACTTACATATGCCATGATGATAACGCCCCGATCGTGCATTGCCTGTCCTAGACCCTGGGCAATCAAACTCGCTGCATCCACCGGATCAAGGAGCATGCAGGGATATCCGCCTTGGTAGTTCAACGGCTCATTCATAGGCGTAATGCCATTCACTTGAACCCCTAAGTCGCGAAAGGCGTCAACATACTTGGAAAAGTAACCGACCATCTGTGGGATGTATGCTGGATTGAAGCTGTTGTTCAGGATGTTGTAGCTTCCCCCACCGTTGACATTCAAATTGGGAGCGACAAAGAGATCGTTGTACTTCGTCCATCCAGGATACGACCACGGTGAACCGAACAGGAAGACATCGCCCTTGACAGAGCCCATTCTGGCAATGAATTCCGCTTGAGCCGTGCCGTACGGGCCAAGACCGAAGTGGGACAGGTCGAGGTCCGGCTCACCCTCGTTGAAGCTGGGACCATTGTCGTCGTACGTGTATTGTTCGCCGGAAAGGTCTGATGACCCTATAGTATGACGCATGAAACCCATATTGTTGCCGTTTTGCCCGAAGAGGTCGTTGAGGACTTGAGCAAGCGTGGCATTGTTAAGCGTATTGAACACGGAGGTAGCACTGTCGGTCCAGGCATGTCCAAAGCCAACCATCTCCTGCCGAGCACCGTTGGCAGTGTCGATGATGACGTTTCGACGGGGTGGACATGATGCGGTGGTAGCCGGAGATGCTGCGAGACGAACGGGTGCAGGGCCGGGTGCCAGTTGACGCGTGCTGTTCGGTGTCAAGGGAACCAGGGCATCCGTGATAAAGGACTGAGGAACCAAGACTGGATGAGCCCCGTCACCGATGCCACCTCGTGGGCCACATTGTTGGGCACCAGCAATGCATGAGACGCCGAGGTTTTGGATGGACTGTGCAACGATGAGGGTGAGGCGGAATGTGGTCAGGAGGAAGAAGAGCATAATGGCAAACATCTTGGAGAGGGTTGCGAGGCTCGTTCAAGAATCCAACGTCCAAAATCCGAGGCCCCGGGCACCTCGCCTTTTGAGTGAGCGGGTCAGTGAGGTATAAAGAGGTGCAGAGGTCGATCTTCTCCATCTCGAAGGTCAGGCAATGCATCAAGAAGCAACCTTCCGTTTCTGTATTCAGGCGACTGGCCGGTGAGGAGATCATCAGATCATCATGCAGGAACCATTCACAATTATGCTTGCCGTCGTGTATAGAGGCAGGTACAACACCGACCGGCACGAGATGAGACGAGTCATTGTGCGAGAGCAAGGGAGGTGCAACCAGGGCCCAGACGAAACTGACTAAGAAGTCAAGCCTGTGACCATAGCTGAACAATAGTATGTGTTGTCAGATGATTCATGGCACGGCCTCTACTACTGTGCTTCCGCTCCGTCGCCGCCATGAAGAAGGATCAGCTAGTTGTTGATGTACGGGAGAGAGAGCCGCAGGATGTTGCAGCGAATCTGGACGTGACGTTCACATCGAATGCGGGGTTGTTTCCCTTACTTTCGTTTCCGACACTCCGCGCTTGCACAGTACAGAAAGGAATACGTACTGAAGTTTGGAAATCGAATCATCCATTTGGTCCACAAATGCTATCTCCGCTCTGCGTTCCGTGAGGCGTGGAAAATGTGCATGGTCAACACTCAGCGGTAAAGAGAAAGGAAAGGGAATTTATCCAAGTTGTTTTTTGGTATTAAAAATACCCGGGCCGGTACAACCGACGTTCAACACAGCCATCAGTCCTTCCACAGAGCCGCTCTACATCAATCAGAGTTAACGGTGGTGAAGACACATGTTTCTGGGCATGTTTGAGCTTGGGCTAAGTGGCCTCTTCCACGCAAAGCCCTCGTAAACGATCACGCTTCCGCCTCTTCATCTCTACCTCACCTGTCGCTATCCGCAGACAAGGCTGAACAGTCTGTTCAGCAATTTTCACTCCTATAGTGTCTGTGCAGGTGTCGATTTCGCTGGAAGATAGATGCCGGCATCAATGGTGAACTCTTTGCTTACCTGCCGAAGTATGTTCTCCTCGCACAAAGCAGATGGTGTGACTGAAAGTTCAGCCACGGGGTGCTCTTCTTTTGTGTCCTCCACCTCGGTCTCAAGCTCACCCACCCACTGATTCATCTTTTCAAACTTCTTCTGGAGGGCTTGGACATCCCGCTTAGTCTTGTTGCATTCAGAAGATCATCAGCGGGATCAGGGACTGACAAACTCTCGGGGGCCCTTCTTGCCTCCGAGACGTCGCAGACCGGGGACCTTCGACGCGATGTTCCGAACGGCGGAAGTGAACTTGCTGGCCTTGTTCCTGACCTTCTTCAGGCTGACTTTGAACGGGTCTGCGGAAACGAATGATGCGAAAGACCCCCTGCTAGCATGGGAGGAGATGGAAAAGCGCTTAAGGGGCGAATTCGGGGGAGGCGTGGTCGGTGATGGCATTGGCGTCTTCACCTTGGCGGCTTTGACCTTCATGTTGACCTTCTTTCTCTCAGCCAGCTGTTCCTGCACGAGCGCAGCTTCGTATTGAACTGGATAGGAATTGCGCAGCATGGTCAATGCATCGACAACCTTCTCTCGGTTAAACGCGCCAGGATGTGTACGCTTCATGGTACGGCCCCGCCCAAGCTTGCGTGCACTGAGAGGCTTGTAGATGAAGTCGTGGCCAAACTCATCTGCATACTTGTTCGCCTTTTCGACTCCATCAATGAAATGGGACTTTAATCGCTGCCTCAAAAGAGCCCGAGGTTCTGGCTCCTTACCATTGACATAAGGGGATGCGTACTGACCTCTTCTGCTGACCAGCCAGCGCTTGTTGCCACGATTTAGTGCGGCACGGCGGTTTTCTCCATAATCGATCAATTCTGACAGCGCCACACCAACCCGGGGGCTGTCTTCGCTGTGCTTGATGTGACCAGAGTATGTGATACGTGACATGAGGGAAGCGAGTCGTAAGTTTCTAGCCTCCACAGCGAGCGCGGTGTGACGGAAAAAGAGTGCGTCAATGAGGTTGCTTCGCTCGATGATGAGGGTCTTTTCTGGGCCGTCGAACATGGGGAATGGCTCTTCTTGCTCGTTGATGGGACCACGGGTAGGAGGGCGATAGGACTCGTCTGGGATGTGCCAAAAGGCACGGCTCGGACTTGTGGGTTGCAAAGACCCAGCAGAGTTTCGCCGTGAGGATGCACGAGAAGGCATCGTACCTTGTAAAAGAGTGATAAATTGATGTGACATACTATGGGCCGGCTACAGTTTCAAACACTGTACCATCTAGTGGTATTTGAATACCTGGATATGAGAGAAATGTTGTGGTCAAAAAGACAAAAATGCTGCCAATTGTAAGGTTGTGACGATGAAGTCGGCAGATCTGATGCTGGTATGGCACATGAGTCGCAACCCGAGGGTCAGCTGTGTATATCAAAAGCTGGCATGAAAGCAGTTGGACCCCCGAAGGAACAAAGACACTGACAATGGGGCACCAAATTTGACAAAGGAATCCGATAAGAAGAAAGCGAGACCCGACCAAGGATTCAGAGGACTGTCTTTGTTGCATGGCGACACTGAGCATTGCATTGTTCCAAACGCTGAATACACCTAAGGAGTCGAAGTTTCGTGCCGAGCCACTCTGGCACGGTGTAGCTCCGCCACCTGGAACTCAACCTTCACCGGGATCGGCGTAATCGGGATCTGTCTCTCGCTGCCTCGCCCAAAGTCGCTGGATCTGTTTTCTCTGTTCTTCGTCTTCGACTTCTTGGCCTTCTTTCTCTTTTCTCACTTTCAGTCTCAGTCGTCCTTGAGATCCACGGCCACTAAAATCCAGCTGCCATTCCAGCGGTAGCTTCCCTTTGGGAGCGCCATCACGGGTGTCCTCGGCATCGGAACTGAGCCAGCTGTAGCCGGCCTTCAAAATGACATTCGCATATATCGTGAAGTAGCCCCATCCCAACCGTGTGACGGCGTAGGGTGGTCTGTCAAGTACAATAATGGGGTTTCTGAACGTGGGATGCTAAACGTTACAAGTTGGCGAGCTCAAACTGCCCCGGGGGAACATGCGAAACTTACCAGAAAGATTTGGATTTCTTCGATCAGGTCAGTTCGTGAAGGGCGGACGAAGAACTTCCACTGATGCTTGTTATTGGAGCCTTCGGCCGCCCTGATCTCTGTGTGCTCGTTCCCGATGTAGACGGTCAAGGTCTCGACGGTTGAGGCGAAGTCGTCTTCCTCGCCTGCCTTGGACTCGATCTCTCGTGCCTGGTAGGATGAGGGATAGTCACGCTGAAGACCCCTCTCCCTAGTTGGATCAGGTACGGAATTGGTGGATGTCCGACACATGGGACAGCGGGTTTCGACGTCATGAGGAAGGAAGACCGTAGCCTCGTCGTCCAAGCCGACATGAGCCAGCTGGGAGGAGATTGAAACATCTGCCCATTGAGCCATACAAGACTCGCACATTGTATGATTACATCTTGTGCGGACTGGCTTGTATAGGAGTAAATGGCAGATGGGGCAGAGGTCATCATGGTCGATGTGCTTCTCCTTTGTGGCTGTCGTGGCGTCACTCGGCGACGCCACGCTCACATCCGAAGACTCGGCTTTCCGCTTCATTATGAGAGAGGAGGGATATATCACAGGCCTCAGAGCGTGGGTGATTTTCTTTGTCGCCGCCAATTTGTTTTGTACTTGGGATTAGGCAGAAGGATGGAGGAGAGCAATGGTCGGGCTGTTGCCTCCTTTGCCGCCTTTGAGATTTCATTGCGCTTGGGGCTCGTCCGGCTCGCCGTAGACATTGCATTATGTAATAGTACGAGAAGACGGAATACGATGATTGGCGTCATTTGTGGAGTGACTTCTGGGCGCCGGCTGCGGAAGGCACCGGCATTCTGGGCCCCCTAAATCGCGCGCGATTGGGTGCTGGGGACACGCGTGGGTGCCTGGGAGGCCCCCTAAAAATTGCAGTTTGTTGCATGACATCCAGACCGAAATCACGACGAGGCAAAATCGACAAAGCATAAACCCAGCGACCTGTCAGCGTCTCATCTTGCTCCCAATGCTAAGATTCCAGCTCTTCGTTCATTTCTAGCCCTCATTCCTGTTTGTGCTGTCGATCTTGTGGCCTCCTCGTCCCCGCCAACCACGTTCCACAATGCCTGGCCGAACGCTCCCTACCATCACCCGCGCCGAGGTGGAACAGCATAACAACAAGGAGTCGTGCTATGTCACAATAGGCGAGAAGGTGTTTGATGTGACCGACTTCATTGACGACCACCCGGGTGGTGGCGAGCTCATACTGGAATTTGCGGGCAAAGATGTCAAGGCCATCATGGAAGACGAGGCGTCGCATTTCCACACCGAAACTGCGTACGAAATCCTGGACGAAAGCCTTGTTGGCTTTATGCCTACAGACCCGGTCTTGAAGACCGCCGTCGATGCTTCACATCCCGACCAGATTGTTCCGCTCCCGGCCACGAAAGAAGGCAACGAGCAGTTGAAGGCCCATGGCGTCGATACCAATGGCCTACCGTCCCGACCGCTTTACGCTTCGACAGGCATGTCCTCGGAGGAGGATCTCTCGAAAGAGACGGATTTAAATCAAGATTGGAAAACGCACAAGTTTCTGGATCTGAACCGACCCCTCTTCCCACAGATGCTGTTCAGCAAGTTCTCGAAGCAGTTTTATCTTGAGCAGATCCACCGACCGCGACACTACAAGGGCGGCGATTCCGCACCCCTGTTCGGGAACTTCCTCGAACCTTTGAGCAAGACGGCCTGGTTTGTCGTGCCAACTCTGTGGCTGCCACCCGTCATATACGGGTCATATCTAGGCATCAGCAATCTCACGTACACGGCCGAGGGCGTTGGATATTGGTGCCTGGGACTCTTCCTGTGGACACTGGTCGAGTACCTCCTCCATCGGTTTCTATTCCACCTCGACTACTACTTGCCCGATCACCCGGTCTTTCTGACGCTGCATTTCCTCCTCCACGGCATCCACCACTATCTTCCCATGGACAAATACCGACTGGTTATGCCCCCGACACTGTTCCTCGTCTTGGCCACGCCGTTTTACAAGCTCGCGCACGCAGTCTTCTGGTATAACTGGTACGCCGCCATCACGGTGTTCTCCGGTGGTATTTTCGGATACATCTGCTACGACTGCACGCACTACTGGCTGCACCACCATCAATTGCCGGCTTACGTCCGCGAGTTGAAGAAATACCATCTCGCACACCATTACCAAGACTTTGAACTCGGGTAAGCACACCATCACAGATATCCTGACCTTTTGATGAATGAAGCACAAGTTGGCTGACCAACCGACTTCTTTTAGGTTTGGCGTAACATCCAAATTCTGGGACTACATCTGGGGGACGGAGCTGAAATACGCGAAACCCATCAAGTCGTCGTGAGGGCGAGCCGTGCTCTCCTCTCTTCGATACGCACGGAGGAACCAACCCTTCCCTCACTTATACTTGTACGATATTGTCTTTGGAGCGATAGAACAGCCGCGGCACACAGGAGTGGATGGCCTTGCAAATGGATGCTAATTAGATTCTGAATTCGAGGGCGGCGCTAGGGCGAGGCTGGTGGACTGGCGGTTCCTATCTATTGTATACTGTACCTATGCCCCTTGGGAGGAGCACGGACACACCCACACCCACGTTCACGCTCACGCTCACACACACACATACATGCCACTCCGGTTGAACACAGCATAATACAATAATACTACCTTGATGCTAGAATGAATCTCGACACAAGCTACGTTCTTCCTGCTTCGGGTTACACGCAGAAGAACAACCGATATGGGCTCACGCGTACAATCTGTGGTAGGTGGAACACCTTAGCTACATATTCGAATGTGCAAGCTTCAGCCTTCATATCTAGTCATATGTGCGTGTGTATGTGTGCACGCATGTTATGTATGTAGATCATGCAATGAAGATCGAATCTGATCGTCTCGTCTCGTCTCGTCCAGTCAAACCTCACCTCACTCCGCTGTGACTCATTCGGGCAGAGCCAGCCAGTCGCTCAGCTCCCTCTCATCGTGCCGGTTGTCCTGTCGTGTCCTGTCGTGTCCAGCCAGCCAGTCCAGCTACTTCAGCCCGCACGGTATGGCACGGCACAGTACGATGCATACAAGCTCGTCACTCCATTCTCCTCACTCCTCGCTCCTCACTATCAATTATGAGGAAGATGACGTCGCCTTCGCGTCCTCTGCCGACATCCATCCAAGGAGGACGAAGGGGTTTCTTGCTCGGAGACGGAAGGCGGCGTGGTCTGTTGATACAGGCGCGGGTGCGGGAGTTGGTTCAGGATCTGGAATTGGCAAGATCGTTAGTGACTGCGGTTGCTGCTGCTCGGAGGATGATGATGATGGCAATGATCCAGAGACGGGCAACGACAATGTGGATGTGGATGTGGTGGGGATGACTGTGGTGGGAATGACTGTGGTGGTAGCTGTGTATGTGAATGTGGAGGTGGACGACATGGACTCAGTGGTTGGGAGAGCTTGGAAGGGCGAGGCAGAGAAGGGCGTGAACTCGGCAGCAGAGGCAGGCGAAGAGGCAGATGGCATATACGTCGTCAAGCTGACAATGCTTTGGACCGTGATGTTAGTTTGATCGGTTGACGTTGTCGTATAGTCCCTGCCGCCGTTGCCAAGTCCACTGCTGCTGTCATTCTGCTCTGGCCATCCCGTAGGTCGACCGTGAGGCCGACGAGTCCTTGAAGCCCGCGCACCAGTGACCCACGGCGGTGGGGCACCAGAATGGGGGAAATTCAGGTTTGGCCACGTGGTGGGAGCGCGAGGGAACGGTGAAGTTGGATGGGAAGCAAAACCATCGGACGCAAGGGTAGGAGTGGCGTAATACGACTTACCTGCATTACGCTTGGTGTACTTGGTCACGTAGACAGTCTGCAGGAGAGTTTGAGTGACCGACTCGTACTCTGTGAAAGTCGCCACTTGCTGAGCGTTGCCGACTGCGTTGGGTGCTCCCGTCACTTGAGGTCCTGACGAGTCGACCAAGTCAGTAGGGGCTTTCTTAAACCACTTCAAAAGTGACTTCACGAAAGCAGAGGGAAGAGACAACATACTGTTGTTATCGCCGCCACGGTCACCACGGCCATTTCCATCGGCGTCACCAGTAGGTTGAGCTGATTCGGTTGTGGTCACGCCGATGGGAATAACGGTGAAGGTCTGCGTCTCAAGGCCTGGTCCATCGGACGAGCCAGTGTGAACGGACAAGAATGCGGGAATGGCTGTGTCAGTCGCAACAGCGGCAGCGGAGATACTAGCTTCGCTTGCACCACCAGCGACGGGACCGGTAGCCGAGGCAGAGAATGCAATTGTGGAACCTGTGGGGGATGAAAAGGTCAGCAACGGGGCGGTAGTTGTCGATGAGGGAACGATGCTCGTGAGGAAGGTAGAGGGAACGTTCGAGAAAGGGATGGTCTGACCTGTGACTGCAGTCGGGTTGGCAATGTCGGACATTTGATCGGGCACAGCAGCATTGTCATACGGCTGGCCTTGGGCGAAGTTGACTTGTGCCTTGGACACGGGGACAATGCCAGAGTCACCAACAATATCAATATCCATGCAAGTCGTGTAGATTTCCTGCTTGCCATTTGGAAAGCCAAAAGTGCCTGGCATAGTGGGCCAATCCCACACCCAATAGAGTGTGTATGGTTGACCGGTTGCGATGTCAGCTGGAAGTTGGATATCTTGTTGGCACCAGAGATCATTGCCCATCACCATATCGAATGGATGGTTGAACTGTTGTTGACGCTGTTGGGAGATCGGACCACCGTTGGTTTGGTAGCATTGACCATCGTCGAAGTTGCGGGTGGAAAGAAGGCGACCACGACCATCACCACCCGTACCATCGGGAGTCCACATACGGTGGATGGCGAGGAAGGAGTCGTCAGGGCTGGCTTGGCTGGTGCCATAGACGTAGATTGTGCCACGATTCTGTGGCTTGCCAGGTTGGTTGTCTGGCAAAGTCACATGGCCGTTCTCTTGAAATCGCAACGCAACAGCGTCCCCAGGAGCCGCCTGCAGTCTGGGAGAGCCATCGGTCTGGGTCTGAGAAGTCTGAGATGATTTGCACATGAGGTCGGACGGTAGGATCTGGTTGATAGTGCGACCATCGGGTGGAATGAGATTCACCATGGTCGGATCGCTGAACCCAGGAGTACCGCGTAAGACATTCCCACGAGGGAAACCAGGCTCGCCAACCAAAGTCCCATTCGGTGCGATAACCATCAGTTGTTCAACCCAACTGTGCGCCGACACGAGTGGTGCTGAAGCAATCAACCCGATGAGGGCGCTGCTGAGAAATGATTTGATCGGCATGGCGAGCTTGGAAGATTTGCAGGTATCTCTGGATTGAAAAAGGTTGCTTCTGGCCGGAGAAGGATATAGTTGTCGAATTTGACCAGCAAGATGAGTTGTACAGGCGTCGGGTAGTCGCAAGAGTATTGTGGTCGTAGATCGAAAGTCTATGGGAAAGACCGAATGTACTCACTGAGTATCTGAAAGGATTGGTTTGTCGAAACAGGTCGAAGCTCAAGTAGCAGTAAAGAAGTGAACGATCCGGTCGTCGCGCAAAGGATTGTCAAAGAACAAACGAAGGAAGTGAGATACAAAGGAGTGACAATCGGTCACATTGACCTTGGAAGAACAAACAGTGTCTTACAATGCCTGCGCAAGCATTGTTGTTGCTTGGTCGTGTGAACAATGGTAAGAAATGGCTGGACGACAAGCGAGCGACTTCACCTGCGGTTTGCGGTCAGCGGACGCCTGAGGGTCAGGCAGAAAAGACGACTGCGCGCTGTTCACGAGGACAAGAGCGTTCGACCAGCAGATGAGCGAGTGGAGCATGAATATGGGAAACCCGATCGGCATCTAAGCGCAAGGGGCGATGGAGCCGTTCGCACGGATGAAGCTTGATCCATGAAGATAGATCCCTGTCTGGGGAGAAGCCTGCGGGAGAGTTGCTGCCTCTGCCCTCTACAGGATGTCAAGGGACCTGGACTGCGTGCACGGTTGCGCAACCTTTCCAATGGTGTGGCAACGGATAGCCAATACTTGACTGCCTGCAGTATCACCATGCAGAGCAAAGGGTCTAGATCCGAAGGAGATGGTGTTTCAGGAGCTTGATTTTCGCGTGGCACGCCAGGGTGCCGGAGAGGCAGTCGGTTGGCGCGGAGCATTTCGTCGATCTTGTGATAAGGTGATAAAGCTTTGTGGAGAGGCCTTGGCCGACGAGCTGTCAGTACTGTCTTGCTCATTATTTGCACTTCACTTTTGAACAATATCACAGAGTTCAGAGCTCATATGAGGCTGGACGTGGTATCGTGAGCGACATTGATGAATGCCGCGTGATCGACGTGCGCGCGAATATCTTCCCAGTCATTGCGCAACATCCTGGACAGTGGTGGGACAAACAAGGAAGTCCTTCCAGCCCCTCTCAATCTCGACCTCCCAAGGTGTGAGAGACAACAGAGGACAAAGAGAAAAGGGGCGGAGACTTGGAAGCGGAGTCGCTTCAAACATTAGCGTGTGTTTCAAATCGGTCCTAGCGCTTCGCTAAGATGAGCCCGGGCCATCCCAGCCAATCATTGCCTGCGAGGCTCTCCTTCCTGCAGCTCTGCATGTCCATCTCGCCGGCCTCGCTTCCTGCACTTGGGCCCGCCTTCGAGCGTGGAAGTACCTTCATCTTATTGCTACGAGGTATGTACATGCTCACACCCAGTGGAAAGATATTGGCATCCAACGGTTGTGCAGCTGTGAGCACTTCCGATAAAGCGCATCTCGCGCCTGAATGGCTTGTGTAGCCAAGTGTTTGGTGAGACACTCATCATCAAAGCAACAAACCTTGCAAGTAAGCTTCGAATGGACTCGTATGCATTCCAGCATCCTGCACAACTACTCGTGGATGCTCGTAGGCCTTCTCCAACGGTGACGTAGACAAAGCAGCTGATCGTGCACAGATAGATTGCAGGTCGCCGGCCCGTCACTGATCTACGTGCTCCATACCAATATTATTCAATCAAAATCGAGATGAGATGTTGGCGCGCTTATGGATATACATTTCCCAGCACTTCAGCGCCACGACTGGTTAAGGAGACATGATTGCGATCAACATTACCGCGTTCCACAACTTATCGCTTGAAACCACTCTCCTCTCGCAGGTATCCCTCGAAATCGAGCATTTTCTCATTCAGCCTCCGACACTGGGCCAGGTCCGCGCCATATCCTTCCTCTCTGAACCACTTGAACATTGTTCCCATTTCGGGTATCATATACAGGAGGAGA
This sequence comes from Phialophora chinensis, assembly GCA_016109575.1. Lineage (NCBI taxonomy): Eukaryota > Fungi > Ascomycota > Eurotiomycetes > Chaetothyriales > Herpotrichiellaceae > Phialophora > Phialophora chinensis. The sequence continues at coordinate 2,448,001 of JADWPU010000001.1, forward strand.
TTGCTGACGAAGTCGTATGCACGCGGCATTGGGCGCCCCAAGACTTTCCAAAAGATTTCTTCCGCCTGTGCCTGGGTGAGGTCGCAGCCAGCGAGGCTGATTGCCGTATTTCTGTACTCGCCCGCGTCGGACTTGGCGAATGCTAAAGCTGCGAAGACACCAATGTCCTTGACAGCGACCAGTTGAAGGGGTTTATCGCCCAAGGTGTGCCATGTCGCAGCGAAGATTCGCCCGCCAACGTTCGGTTTGAGATTATCCAAGAAAGCTACCGGCCTCAGGATGGTGTATGTCATGTCTGAGGCATGAGTCACTTCTTTGAGATGCTTCTCAACTTTGTACTGGGGACGGTAAGCCCGTGCACATTCTTCAACTTATGGAGTCTGGACATACTTTAGACACGAAATGCGGGACATAAGTAGCGTTGACTTCAGACTTGTCGGCCCCGCCGCGGTCGACTGAGGTGTAGACAAAGTGCTTGACATTGTTTTCAATCGCGGCATCGATCAATCTGGTGCCCTGCTCGGTTTCCAGACCCTCGACCTTGCTCTTGAGGTTTGGGATGGTTACGCAGAACACGCCCCATACTGCGCCAACCCCGCCGGCCTTCTTGAATATAGCTGCGCAGTCCTCCAAGTCGCCTTCAATCAGGGTAACTTTAGGGTGTGATGATAAAGCTTTGGCTGAATTCGAGGTAGTCTTGCGGGTGAGGGCGAGAATTTCGTAGTCGAACGGGGGAGGATCGGCGAGTAGGGCTTTGACAACAGCTCCGCCTTGCTTGCCCGTTGCCCCCGAAATCAATATTTTTCGCACAGACATCTTGGGCGATGAGGAGATTCCGCGACCAAAAATGGTTCGGATTAGTCGTGTGTATTGCGCAGTAACACCACAGGTAACTCCTATCTGGGCGCAGGAAACAGCCGAACCTTATGACAGACCGACGCGACGAGCATGTGCCTGGATGACGTCATCGCGCAGTAGGCGCATTCCAGCTACTTGCAGCTCCTCTGTTTTTACGTGTTCGAGCCTCTGAAAGGAGTCGATATTGGTGCAGAGAACAAAGCTTTTCCTTATATCACGAAGTGATGACAACCTTCACCGGCACCCTCCCTTCGTCCTCGCCCTGCTTTGCTTGATTCGAGGCCAATCTAAACGCCTTCTCTCCGTCCGCGAGTGCAACATGGTGAGTGACAAGGTCTTCCACGACTCCGTCTAGCTTGCCACTCGCAAACAGTGCTATAGCTGCGGGATAGCAATTGGCATACCGGAAGACACCGATGATGTCGACTTCTCGCAGCGCAGCCGCTCCTAGAGGAAGCGTCTGTATCGGGGTGCCCATTCCGACTAGCACCAGCTTTCCGCCCGCAGATGTCGCAAAAATACCTAGCTGCACACATGAGGGGACACCCGTGCATTCAAATACCCGATCGAATCCTGAACCTAGTCCTGCCGATTTGCTCACCTCTGCCGCAAGCTCTTGAGCTCCAGCCAATGTCTCCTCAATCGTTGGGGCGGGTGCTTTTCGAGGAAGGTGAAATGTCTTCAGCTTGAACCGACCTCCGCCCAACCCTGCGGCGATCTTCAACCTCGGAGCGTCAATGTCTGCAATCACAATCTCAGCCACACCGGCGACTGACAGCGCAGCAGCTGTCAGCATTCCCACAGCGCCTGCACCGAGGACCAAAGCCGTCGAGCCGACCAAAGGAACTCCGACGCCGGACCCTGCGCTCTGACTTCTGTTTAGCGCATGTAAACAAACAGCCAAGGGCTCGACGAGGGCTCCTTGCTCGAAAGTGACATTCTCCGGCAGTTGATGACACATGCCGGCTGGTTGTGAGATCAGCGTCTGCAGCGTGCCATCTGCGTGTGGGAAAGTCTTTGCCGAGGACCTAAATGAGAGAGTTGGACACAGGTTGTATTTGCCAATCGAGCATAAATAGCACGATCGACAGGGAACGCCGACTTCCACGGCCACCCTGTCGCCCACTTTGAGAGTGGATAGAGGGAGTGCACCGCTCGTAGCACCATCCGCGAGATCTGGGACGGCGGTCACGACGCCTGATGCTTCGTGGCCGAGCACAAGCGGTGCCTGGATGACAAAGTTTCCATTACGTCCGTGGGTGTAGTAGTGCAGATCTGAACCGCATATGCCCGTTGCTTTCACTGCTATTTGAACTTCTCCGGGTCGCAGAGCGGGCGGTTGTCTTGTCTCCTGTCCAGGGCAAGAGTCTGTCAGCCTCTTGCTTTCCGTGGAGTTGTTGGCGTTCTTCTCACCAGCCGAAGGTCTTTCGGACCATGCAACACCAATGCTTGCATTGTTTGTGCCGTCGTCATTATGTCAACCTTGAAGAGCGCTGTTTAGCCAGAGGGAATGTTTTACGATCTTTTCCACGTAATTGCGATTCCCTTTATTGCCAAAGGCTTTGCCAACACTGGGTATCTCGTTACGCTGAAGTAGTGTAATTATTGGCAGTGCAATTGAAGTTGAATCGTATGCTGTGAGTTGGGCCCTCCACACGGGTATTATCACCGACGACTGGAGGACGTGAGGACTTCACTTTGCCCGACCCCCATGGCTGAGACTTTCCCGAACTCGTATAACGGGCCGTTCTCCGACCCTTGAGCGGCCCTTTCAGGTAAAATTCGGCGATCCTCAGGCGCTCTCCGACCCCCGAGCCTGTCGAAACTTGCTGCAAAGTCGTGGGGAGTGTGGGGGCGGCGTGCAGCCCCTCGGTGGCAGCAACGCCGAACATCGACTGCCAAACCGGTGCGGGGCATCCAAAATAATTCCCCCTCGCAGACGCGGATTGCGATTTTCGCAGTTCAAAGGCCGACGGTCCTCGTCCGGCCCACTATCGCGATGACGGGGGAATATATCCCGCAACGTGGTAATGACTGCGGCTGGTTCCCATGTGAGTGCAGTTTCTGGTTATGTTTGCTCGATTCTCTTCTCTCAGCCTCACGCGTTCACGTCCAATCGTGTGCCCAAGAATCGTATCTCGCGGTGGTTACCAGGCATCGGCTACTACCCGGTTTTACAGCATCATGACGAAACCCACCGTCCTCCTGATCGGAGGACTGGCACACACGAATAAGGAGTGGGAGGAATTGGGCTCGAAATACAATCTGAAAGAGTTCCGCAAAGGCACACGGGAACAGTTCCTCTCCAACTGCAAGAGCGGCGAATACGACGACGTGGTTGCGCTCTACCGCTCGAACATGTCCACGTCGCAAACGGGCCTTTTCAACGATGAACTCGTTTCTGTGCTACCGGCATCGCTGAAATACATCTGTCACAACGGCGCTGGATATGACAACATCGATGTAGATGCATGCACAAGAAGAGGGCTGAAGGTTTCCAGTACCCCGATCGCGGTCGACGACGCCACTGCCGACATTGGCCTCTTCCTCATGTTGGGCGCTCTAAGACTTGCTTGGGTGCCAATGGTGGCCATCAGAGAGGGCAAATGGCGGGGAAAGACACAGCTCGGGCACGACCCCAAGGGCAAGACACTGGGCATTCTGGGAATGGGTGGAATCGGCCGAGTAAGAAACAGCCCGTAGAGCATTTGACGAACGAACACCACTGACGGGCGCAGGCAATGGCACATCGAGCACGTGCGTTCGGTATGAAGATTGTGTATCACAACCGATCGAGGCTCTCAAAGGAACTTGAAGGCGACGCCGTATATCTCAGCTTCGACGAGCTGCTGGCACAGTCCGACGTCCTTAGTCTGAACCTCGCACTTAATGCGAAAACGCGACATATCATCTCTGCGCCCGAATTCGCAAAGATGAAGGATGGCGTTGTCATCGTCAACACAGCGCGAGGAGCTCTGATCAACGAGAAGGATCTTGTGTCAGCACTGGACAGCGGAAAGGTTGCCTCGGCAGGGTTGGATGTGTTTGAAGAGGAGCCCAAGGTGGAAGAAGGGTTGTTGAAGAACGAAAGGGTGTTCATTGTGCCGCATCTTGGCACCAACACGTACGAGACGCAGAAGGAAATGGAACTGCTGGTCCTGCAGAATCTGCAGAGCGCGGTCGATAAAGGCACTCTGTTGACGCCGATCGCAGAGCAGAAGGCTAAGACGAACGGACATTTATAGATCCTGGCACAAGATAGAGACAACATAGACCATAAACATGCCGATTACAACCTTTCCTCGCTGGCTCTGTTACGGTGAAGCAAGTAGGTGGCAAGATGCTGCCATTGGAGCCGATATGGCCTGCAGTAGCAGACCTCGGGCCTTAGTGGCATTCCATTCACATGCGCGCAGTCCGTCGTCATCTCCGGACCTCAACTCGGCCATTCACACATGTCACTGAGCTGTGATACTGTCATCGTTCGCCGAAGGGAGCGCATCCTGCGCACCAGTATACCATGAGGTCTCTCTTGCCTTCCAGATGAAGCCAGCATCTCCACCACGGTCACAATGGCGGTTCACTCGAAGGAGGACCCCTTGATGGTGCTCTACAACCACTATCGCAACCTCTTCCGCTCTCATGTCCCTCGAACGCCCAGGTCCGTCAAACTCGCTGCAACAGCCGCGCTGGTCCTCTCCATACTGTCGTCCAGCTATGGCGGCTTCAAATGGTGGCGGGCGCGGTCGAAAGAGAAGGCCCAAGGCCGTGCGTTGGTGCGGAAGAACAGTGGTCTAAGAGGAAAGGGAGGAGAGCGTATCATATACGTGCCCAAGGGTGACACTACATCCAGAGTGGTTATTCATCCCATCCGTCCTACCACGTTCGACGCCCATCGACGGCTATTCTTGACCCCTCCGCGAGTGACCCGCCTCAGCAGCGGCACATCAACGCCGGCATATGGTCCTCCGCCTGCTCAGACCAAGCCTGGTCTGAACCTAGCCTTCCTCCACCAATTTCTCAGTTTGGCAAATATCATGGTTCCAAGATTCCGAAGCAAGGAGACTGCATTGCTGCTGAGCCATGCGCTCTTTCTGATCTTGCGGACGTACTTGTCTCTGCTGGTGGCCAGACTGGACGGCGCGATTGTTCGGGACTTGGTAGGCGGCAATGGGAAGCAGTTTCTGCTGGGTCTTTTGAGGTGGTTGTCCATCGGGACCTTGGCCTCCTACACCAATTCCACTATCAAGTTCTTGCAATCCAAAATCTCCATCGCGTTTCGCACGAGGCTGACGCGCTACATCCACGACTTGTATCTGAACTCGAATCTCACCTACTATAAACTTTCGAACTTGGACGGAGGAGTGGAAGGCGCAGACCAGTTCATCACCCAGGATTTGACGCTCTTCTGTACAGCTGCAGCCTCTCTGTACTCTTCCCTTGGAAAACCCCTTGTCGACATATTCGTCTTCAATTACCAATTGTACCGCTCATTGGGCCCACTGGCCCTGACCGGTCTTCTGGTCAATTACTTTGGCACCGCCACCATGCTCCGAAGACTCTCCCCTCCATTCGGAAAATTGAAAGCCGTCGAAGGGAAGAAAGAGGGCGAGTTCCGGGCCCTGCACTCGAGATTGATAGCCAATGCAGAAGAAGTCGCCTTTTACGGTGGCGCTGATGTTGAGAAGGTCTATCTCGACAGGTCGTTCAAGGAGCTCCGAAGTTGGATGGAAGGCATCTACAACGTCAAGGTCAGGTACAACATGCTGGAGGATTTTATTCTGAAATATTCGTGGTCCGCGTTTGGCTACGTCATCACGTCAATACCTGTCTATCTACCCGCCTGGGCGGGTTTGAATAGCATGCTCGAGGCCTCGGCTGCCACAGGCACAGAAGTCTCGGAATCAAGCCGCTCGGGATCACATATGAAGGAGTTTACGACCAACAAGCGCCTCATGCTCTCTTTGGCTGACGCCGGTGGCAGAATGATGTACAGTATCAAGGACCTGTCTGAGTTGGCCGGCTACACATCTCGAGTGTACCAGTTGATCTCCACCCTTCACCGTGTACACGCCAATGCGTACGGCCCCCACCATCGGCGTGCGTCACAGAGGATCGAGCTCTACTCGCTCGCGGATGTCCAAGGCACCATACATTACGGCTTCGACGGTGTGAGACTGGAAGATGTCCCCGTGGTCGCACCGGGCCTGTGGCCTTACGGCGGAGAAGATCTCATTGAGTCTCTCTCTTTTCACGTCCACAGCGGCGAGCACCTCCTCATCTCGGGCTCCAACGGCGTGGGCAAATCGGCCATATCCCGTATTGTCGGTGGATTGTGGCCTGTGTACCGGGGACTGGTGTCTCGACCTCGCAACAATGGAGCAGACGGCATCATGTTCTTGCCGCAGAGACCGTATCTCAGCATCGGAACGCTGAGGGATCAGGTCATCTACCCCCACACAGAAATGGACATGCAGGAGAACAACCGTCGTGACAGCGATTTGGAGCGTATTCTCGAGGAGGCAAAGCTCGGACATCTGCTTGCTCGCGAAGGCGGATGGGACACGCGCAAGGAGTGGAAAGACGTCCTCAGCGGCGGGGAGAAGCAGCGCATGGGTATTGCGCGGCTATTCTATCACGAACCGAAGTACGCGTTCCTGGACGAAGGCACCTCGGCTGTCTCGTCCGACGTGGAAGGTCTTCTGTATGAACGGTGCAAAGAGAGGGGAATCACCATCATCACCATCTCCACCCGCGCCAGTTTGAGAAAGTACCACACATTTAATCTGATTCTCGGCCTCGGAGAAGAAGGCTATGATTGGGAAATGGTGCGCATCGGCACGGAAGAGGAGAAATCGGGTGTAGAGAAGGAGATTTCCGAGTTGAAGGAGAAGCTCTCCATGGTGCCGGAATGGGAAAGACGACGAGCAGAGATTCAAGCCGAGCTGAGTCAAGTGCTCGTGTCTGGGATCCAGGAGGGCAGCAGCACCGGCGGCAGTAGTATTGGTTCTGGGTATCTCGAGGGACCAAAGGGCGTGGAAGAACAACAGGATCCCCAAGTCTAGATAGATTAGACATGATTTGTAGCAGTACGTTGATGTGTTATGCTCACGGGTTCCTATCACCACATTACTCTCCTGCTTCTTTCCTCCAAGCCGGTACAGTACGAGCAGTGTCGACACGCTCTAAACGGGCGTCTACAGTACTTCCCCCTCCTCGAGGTTATGGTGCTATAGATGGCTATGCCGAATGACGCCAGGAATGATCCCAAAGATGGGAAGTATACAATATACGTGTCAATGTATTTAAATCTACGTGTGCATACATTTGTCGATGTGGGTAATAAAATAATAAACATGTGTATAGAGTGCTGAGTGCTGTTCCATAAGGTATAATATACGCACGAACAAGATAGGACAGGACAGGACAGGACAAGAATGTACATGCCGTTTGTCCCCCTCCTTACCAGAGGCTTTGCCAGCCGAGCTGCTTTTACGCGGTATTATTCGGTCACTTGGTCCGCACTATATGGAGGGATTGGTTGATTAAGTGATTGACTGACTGACCGACTGATCAAAATAATTGATTAACCAATTTGTTGAAACCACTTGATGAACTGATTGATTAAACGATTGGTTGATCGATGGGTAGATTGTTTGGTTGGCCAGGACGTACGTGTGTATGGACGTCTGCCCAACTCATTTCCGGTATTGTACATCCCGACTCGTGCTCAAGCGACCCGCCCTCTCACCTGCTTGAGATCCTTGACGTAAATGTCGCGCCAAGCCGCGACCGACACCACGGCCAGGGCCAGGAACGCGGTCGACGCGATGAGCATGTACCGCTGACAATCGCCGTACGCCCTGTTGATGGCGTCCCGGGTCGGGGACCCCCAGGGATAGCTCGCCTGGGTGACGAGATCGCCGTAGATGAGGTCGACATCCCCCTGCGATTCGGCGGGCAAATACTGCAGGAGCTTGTCGCGGAACTGGCCGGTCCAGATGGCCGTGGCGATGGTCGAGCCGATGGCGCCGCCGACGGAGGAGAACATGCCCTCGACGGCCAGGACGACCGCGATGTGCTGGTGCGAGGCCGCGGCCATGACGGCGATTTGTTCGCAGATGACGAGCACGCCGCCCCCGACGGCGATGAAGACCTGGCACATGGCGATGTAGCCGATGTAGGTGTCCGGGCGGCGGAACTGCAGCATGAGCGCCACGCCCAGGATGGTAATGGGCAGGCCGAAGTAGAGCGAGATGTTCTTGAAGCGGCCGCGCCAGCGGATGTAGAGGCCGACGGGGATGGCGAAGAAGCAGGCCACGATGCTGTAGATGTTGGTGATGTACGAGGCGTGCGTGACAGACTGGTTATTCACCACGATCAGGAAGGAGTAGAAGAATCCATTCCAGATGTAGAAGCTCACGAACAAGACGGCGGCGAGGACGTTGGCGCCCAGCACGGTCCGGTCGGTGAGGAGTTCCCAGGGAATGAACTTCTTGGGCGCCAGATATTTCTCCCATAGGCCGAATGCGATGAGCAGGAGGATGCCGAAGACGATCATGCAGATAATCATCGGGGAACGCCACCCGTCCGCCTGGTACGAGTAAAGAGAGAAGGGCAGCAGGAACAGTGCCAGACCGGCGGTGATGAGCAGCAGGCCGAACAAGTCGAATTCGACGGCGTAGTGCTGGAGCGACTGGAGAATCGTCCTGTTATGCTCGCGCGCGGGCATCAGACCTGCCTTTTTGGCTTTGCGGTAGTTGAAGATCAAGAGGAAGAAGAGCAGCGAGCAGACCACCGGAGTGACAATGGCAAAGGTTCCAAATCCCCACCTGAAACCTGCACCGTCGAGGAAGCTTTCCGCTGCCGGGCCACCGATCCAGGTTGTCGCAATGTACGGCGACGACGCGAAGGCATACATCAGGCCGCGGTTCTTGAGGTGGGAGGTATCGGCGATGAAAATGGACAGGGCATAGCCTATCCCGTTGTAGCCAACCCAATAGAATACTTGGGCGGCAGCGTATGTCTCGACATTTTGGCAAGCCGCCATCATGATGAGACCGATGACGAGCAGAAAGACCATAATGATGAAGCCTTGCGGACGGCCCCAAACGTCCAGGATCTTCGCGAGTGGCAGTTTCGACAGACCGCCGATGATCTGGGAAAGAATGCGAGTCGTGGCAGTCAGCGAATGGAGCTGGAAGCTGCTAGTCACGTAGGGTGTCAAGACGCCGGTGATCTGTTGCTGCATCGAGTCGATGAAGTAGATGAGAAATATCCTGCGTTTAGCCATCAGCTGGTTGCTCAGAGCGGAAGCTTGCAGGTGTGACATACAAGATGTAGGCAATAATTAGCTGATTCTTGCTCCAGACCGATGTGGTTGCCTCGATCTTCTGAACGCCGGCCTGGGCGGTCTTGTCGACGCCATCAGAATCCGAATCGGCCGTGACGGGGCCGTCCGAGGTCACTCCGATCTCTTTGTCTCCGGGGTCGTATGATGGAGTAGCCGCCTCTGAGCCGTTTTCCTTTTCAGGCACGGCAACCGGTTCAAAGGCTGCCGGCGTGGTCCGGCCTATACTGAACCTCATTCTGCTGCTCGACGTCGGCAAGGCAGAGCCTGAGAAAGGGATATTGAATGGGAGCTCGATCAAGGATTCTGACCATCTAGCGATGATAAGATCTTGACAGGGCGAAGAAGAGCATCGGAAGCCGCTGGCCGGTTATTATAACTGGCCTGGATTTGCCGTGCTCTGTCTCTTAGATCCCTGGACCTGGCCATTGCATTATGCCCAGCTAGGAGGCTACGTTGCATCGTCGCCAGAGTCAAGGATTCTCCAAGCTTCAGATGACCGTCGGCCGATATCCTCACCTTAGCGGAGCCCTAACTGCGAGCGGTTGCAACTCCGTTGTCGCTGGGTGCTTGGCTCTGAGCGGAGCAGAACGTGGTCCTACCTGGCTCTCTGCCCACAGCGGGGCTTGGTCCAAGATGCATGGCATCTTGCTCTTCGAAGAACACGAGGGTGCGCAGGCCCTGGTTGGGTCGGAACCACCTTGGAAGAATCAGAGAGGAAGTCGCTAGAGGAAAGTGGAGGACAGTGGCAGGCGGCGGTGAGGGGGGCGTGAGGACAAGACGCCAACGCTCGACGCGACGGGTGATCGGGGCCGCATCGGGGCTAGGCGTCGAAAATTTTATCTTATCAAATGTGATTTGATTGTCTTGATCTAATCTGATTGCGAGCAGGATTACCCCCGATGTCTCCTGCTTCGATTGACGGGGTTACGCCTGACCACCCACCCAGCATCGGGACCCTCATATATCAAATAGGGCGCCTTGGCCCGTGTCAGCGACCGTAATTGGGATGTGCGCTCCATACCGATGGCGCGATCCCTTCCACAGCTGTGATTCTGGTGTCTTGACGTGGCAGAGAGGAGCACTGAGCGGCATCGGAGCCCGCGAGATGAGGTGTCTGGGTACACAGTACCAAGCCCCTGCCCTTCGTGGAAACGTGGCACCGTGGCAATGATGAAGTCTATCGATGGTTCCCATTGCTCATGTGGCCAGCGCCACCATCTTGGGCCAAGAGGCGCATTTTATAGCGGACCCTGCCACAGCCCTGCGTCTCGACACATTCCATTTCGATCCCATCAGCCGACTCGACGTATCTTTCATCTCCACGTGGCAAAATGAATTCCAATTCTCTCCAGGGAGGGACAAAGAGATTGTTGAGGGCCGGAGTGAACGACACAACCACTTTTTCCGCCGTACAACTGTATGAAATGCTGAAGGATGATATGTCTGGGTGGAGAGACATGCCGTCGTCCTCATACCACGTAGTGGTAAAGGTCGTACCGTGCGAGCTTCCTTTCGGGGGAAATATCTCAATGCCGCGATAGTCGTCTTCAGGGAGCGATTGGCACGCAGGCTTCGTATCCCCTGGCATCCTGGTTTGGACGCTTCTTCCCACAGGAATCGCGCCACCAACTTTGGCGAGGATGGGTATGCTTTCCCTCCAGGGGGAGGGCACCGTCACCCACTGGCCGGATGCAAGGTACTCGTATGGTGCGTTTAGATTGACATAACCATAATCAAAACCGCCCTCGACGCGTCGGGGTAGATACATTCTGGCGGTGTCGACTCCCGGCTGGTAGACTCCGCCGATCAACAGTGTGTCGCCAAACCAATACTGCTCCTCACCAGACTTCAGCGGTTTCGTCCAGACTTCCGGATCTGACTCGTATCCCCAACCAATCCATCTTTGGGGCGGGCTTGCTGCCAAGTGACTCTCAAGGCCGAGGGAGTAGATATAAGGCATTATTTCGTAACGTCGCTTGATCGCTTTGCGTACCAGGGGCGTAATCTCCGGATACATCCACGGCTCAATCACGTCTCCTGCTTGGTTGTCTTGTGGCGACGTCTTGAAGCAATTGATGGCAAAGCGGATTTGGTGGCATCCGAGTTGAATCCAACGAAGCAGCAATTCGGGAGAAGGTTGAGGGCCCTCGAAGCCACCAATGTCGTGACCATAACAGTGCATCAAGCTGATCCCAGCGTTTAAAGATATCGCATTCGCCGCCTTCATCGACTCCCAAGATGTCACTGTTCTACTGTTAGATTCGCACACCCGATCGGGAAAATCTAGAGCTTAGTAGATACGAGCTGGGCCTTGGGGAGAACTCACTATTGTCACCGCTCCAGGAACTAGACGCGTATCGCAGAGTCCCGATGCTCGCGCTGCGGGTCAGGACGAACGGTCGTACGCCAGGCTCCGCTCGTAGGAGACCTTCGTACGACGCCTTTGCCATCAATTCGGTATGCATAGCACGCCCCCAGAGCCCAAGCCTGTTCGGTGTGTCGGTCTTGGGCGTGGGGATAGTTTCGCGAGCCAATTGCCAGTCATCATTGGGCAGGGGGTACTCGTTGTTGTCATTCCACATGCCATCAATGCCTTGTTCTTTCAATCTCTCGACGCCTCGAGCCCACCATTCATATGCTGCCGCCGAAGTGAAGTCAAGGTGGCCACCAATCCCGCTCTCACCGCCACCAGCACTCCAGAGCCGCATTTCTGCGTTCTTCTTACTTTTGGGATCCGTGAACAGGCCAGCGTTCTTCACCAGGTACTCGTAATCAGGGTGCGACGCAAGGACAAAGGGTTTGATATTCGTCAATAGCCTGATGCCTTGCGCGTGATACTGCCGAATCCACTCTTCGGGATCTGGAAACCGATGTTTGTTCCAGGTAAAGACATTGCGCACTCTGGGTTCGGTTTCGGCTATAGAGTAACCGGAGCTCATCTGATGGCCAGAGCACGGGAGATCGTGTTTCTTGAGCTTCTCTGCAAACTCCAGGAGCGCCTTGTGCGCAGGTGGTTCGTCGAGGGCGGTGTACCTGTAGCCGCCGGAGATGTAACCGTATGCCCAGCGTGGTGATAGAAGCGGGAATCCAGCCAGCTGCGCATAGCTATACACCACATCCTTCAAAGTGCGCCCGACGATCAGATACTCTTCCAGCCCGCCATAGTCTTGCCTGTAGACCTTGAAATGACCCCACAACCCATCGATCTCGGAGCCCACTGCCCACGAACCTCTAGAGTGGCTTGTCGAGACCATCGCAATGCAGCCACTGGATGTTGCTTTCACCAGCAGGGGCATCATCTTATACATCGGATCGGTCGCGTAAGCTTCGTAGCCGAAGCAATCCGTCGCCGACAACTGAAAATGACGGGCCGTTAGGTCCATTGGTGCCGCTTTCTCTCCAAGTCCAACATGCAAGGCTTTTCGATCATGTTGCGTATAGTGAGCAATACCCGGACCATCGACAACATACGAACGAAATGCGAGATCAGAATGCAGCGCCTCGTTCGAGTCCTGCCACCCCAGGCTTACCACAGGGGCATGACTCCACTCGACTGATGCCCTGACATTGCCAACTTCCATCACGCAGCTTTGCTTGTTTGGCCGGAACGACGTGATCTTGGCTCCAGAGATATCGCTTGCCGGTGTGGATATGGACGGGTATGGCGGCAGCGGGTGAGATGTAGAAGAGAATGTGGTTCTGAACACATTGGGGTATACCGCCTCAAAGGTGAAGTCGAATTTGGTGTCTAGATCATCAGATTGAAGATGAACTTCTCCAGGCCTCTTCGACTTGGTGTCCACCTGCCTGTAGGACTTTGGGATACTCTCTAGCTGTGGCATCCTGCAGACTTGGAAAGCAGGCACGAAACGGAAGAAGCTGTTAACGAGTAAACACGGTCCCAACAGAAGGGCGTTGCGGATGGAAGATACTCAAGGACAGTACTTAACTTGGAGGCTCTTAGATGCTTCAGAGCCAGCTGTTCGGAAATGTTTGCGACGTGTCCGTCGGGTCATCAAGGCGATGAATTGCACAAGCAATCCAGCTGCTACGGGAGAGGCGACGAAGGATGAGGCAGGCATCGGAGTTCGGCTGCCAAGTGCGATCCTTGCAATGGGGTGTTGCTCTACCAATCCAGGGCAGTGCTGCTTCCTTTAGCCTCGCCACTGGCGCTGACAGCTCCGACGGCGATTGCCCTCTTCTTCGCGTGATTTCCCCGCGTTGGTGGTGCCGCAGATCGTCCCCGGTCATGCGTGACCGTTCCTGGACAGCGGAATCAGTCAACCTATCCACTCTGCAGGGGCGTGGAGGGCAATGGTCCCCGGAAATCATAGACGGTATGGGGTATCGCAAGTCGAGATCGGATGGCGACCCCGATTCCAAGTCGATGCAACCTCTCGCCTAGGGAGTATTTATGATAAGTTGGATCTCTGGCCGTCAGAGCCAGGGATGCTTCAAAAGCCTTCTCGAGATTCGGCCGCTCAGCAACCAAGATGGAAGACCCCGGCGTCAAAGCTCCCATCGATCATGTCGAAAGCAAGACTGACATTGATGACCTGCTGAAGAACGACAAAGCCAACAAGATTCTCAGCGACGCGGGAGGCCAACGCATTGTCCTCACCCCGGAGAACAACTCCCGAGTCCTGAAAAAGATCGACCTGTTCATCCTACCCGTCGTGCTTGGGATATACTTCCTGCAAGCTCTGGACAAGGCCACTCTTGCATACGCCTCGGTGTTCGGCCTGGTCGATGATGCCAACCTAGTCGGCCACCAATATTCCTGGCTGGGCTCTGTTGTCTATCTGGCCCAGCTGGTCGCACAGCCCTTGATCGCGTACATTCTCGTGAAATTGCCGCTGGGCAAGTTCCTGGCTGTCATCGTTCTGCTGTGGGGAATCGCCCTGAGCAGCATGCCGGCTGCGCATAATTTCGCAGGGCTGTTGGTGTGTCGACTGTTCCTTGGACTGTTTGAGGCTGGCGTGGGTAAGAAAGAGTCTTTCTGCCACGCAGCACCTTGAGTTGCTCACATTTCTGCAGCCCCGGCCTTCATCGCTCTTACTCAGATGTGGTGGCGGCGACGCGAACAACCCGTGAGGCTCGGAGCCTGGTACGCCATGAATGGCATAACTAATATATTCGGCTCGCTGTTGACCTACGGCATTGGTCATATACACTCAAGTCTTCTCCAACCTTACCAGGTGCGTTGAGATCCCTTGACATGGTTTGCCACCGCTAACACGTCGCAGATTATCTTCCTGTTCTTCGGCCTGATCACCGTGGTATTTTCCGTGGTGGTATGGTTCTTCCTTCCCGACTCCCCGCTCACTGCTCGTTTCCTGAAAGGCGACGATAGATTGGTTGCCATCGAGAGGTGAGACAGCCGATCTGGGGGACACAAAATCACATGCTGATAATGCTAGGCTGAGAGCAAACAATCAGGGCGTCGAGGGCACCCAGTGGAAGTGGACACACGTGAAGGAATCCGCTCTTGACCTCAAGACCTGGCTGTGGTGTGCAATGATGTTCGCCATCTCCGTGCCGAGCGGCGGCGTATCGACTTTTGGACCTCTCATCGTGAAGAACTTTGGCTTTGATCAGTTTGAGACGATTCTCCTCAACATGCCCTTTGGTGCAGTCCAGCTCGTCGCGACGATGGGCGGTGCTTGGGCAGCGACGGCGTTGAAGATGAAAAGTCCTGTGCTGGCGTTTCTCAGCCTCCCCCCGATTGCGGGATGCGCCATGCTTCTGCATCTGCCGCGAGATGCATCAGCTAAGGCGCCTTTGTTGGTGGCGTATTACTTGGTGAGTTTCACCATTTCCCTTCCAGTGGCTCGAGGCTGACAGGAACAGATATCGGTGTATCCCGGAATCAGTATGTACTACCTCGAACTGACCTTGTCTGAAAATACTAATGGAATTAGCACCTCTGATATATTCGTGGTCCGCGGCCAACACTGCCGGAGAGACGAAGAAGAAGGTAATCTCAAAGGTTTCAATTTCAGCCATCAATGGCTGACGGTTTGTAGGTCACCACCGGAGCACTGTTCATCGCTCAATGCGCTGGTAATGTGCTCGGACCCAATCTGTACACGACGGGGGAAGCACCACTTTACCATCGAGGATTACTCTCAAAGTAAGAAGGCCGGTATTTCCACCAAGCCGAATGCTGACTGTGAAAAAACAGTCTTGCCTTGTTCGTCGTCCTCATCGCACTGTATGCTGCCCAAGTTTTCTACCTCATGATCCTCAACAAGAAGCATTCGAACACCCGTGAACGCCTGGGGAAGCCTGCGATCATCAAGGATGTGTCAATGAGCCGGGTGAAGGCGAGAGCAGACGGCGCCGACGAAGGTCAAGAAGAAGATGTGACAGGTCATCAAGCTTTCCATGATAAGACCGACTGGGAGAACGAGGATTTCATTTTCATATATTAGCCATGCGGAGAAGCTGTGTATTTGCCCAACTGCAGGCTCCTGTTGGACATGATGTCCATGCCTTACTGATATGCTATGCACTTGAATCCTCTGTGTAGGTACATATGCGGCTGCGCAGTCTTCAGCCTTTCAACTACTCAAAAAGGGGTATCATGTGCTGTAGATGTCCAGTTTTCTAACGCCCTGGGGAAACGGACAAGGGGTCCACCTTAATCTGCCATCATCAGTCGTAATCCCATGGGCGTGAGCCTGCAGCCGGTTCTATTTCATGTCTAGGGGTAATATGCCGAGTCATAACGGATCCGTCATGCTCCGCTTTAGAGCATCGCGTGGCTGAAAGCCACGATATGTTGTGATTGAGGTTAATGCCTCTGTTCGCTGATGGTGGCTTCTGACAAGGCGAGATTGTTCAAATGCTATTGAGTCCAAAAAGGTAACCCAATTCTCGCACACCAAGTCGAGATACTTGGCGGCCCGCGGATTCGTCGAGCGCGGTTTCGACAAGGCGGCGTTTCTTCTCCTGGAGGTTTAATATTCGGTCCTCGACGGTATAACCCACTGAAGGGTCTGTCGGCGCTCCATTTCCGGTCAGAGGATTGCCGTCCTGGGCGTCACCCTGGCCTATGAGGACCCTATGGACAGTGACTGGACGCTGCTGTCCAATGCGATAGCAACGGTCTGCTGCCTGGTATTCGACAAAGGGATTCCAGAAAGGGTCCAGCATGATGACATGGTTCGCGGCTGTTAGATTCAAGCCCGCGTTTCCAGACCGTAGACTGACCAAGATTACACCGCAATTTGGGTTGTCCGTAAACTCCAGGACGGCGTCATTTCGTTCATTGCTACTCATCGACCCATCGTAACGGACATAGTTACTGAGTGTTCTGTGATCGTAAAGCGTGGTCTCAATGATGTCTAGGAAAGAAGTGAAGTTGGAGAAGACGATGGTCTTCTCACCTTCTCCGCGATCCTTGATCTCCTCGAGTAGCTCTAAGGTCCGGATCGTCTTTGCTGAGGGTTCGAAGGTCTTCTTCAAGCGTCTAAGGTACCTTCTCCTTGCGCTTTTGTTACGCATGCCTTCCTTGCGAAGTTGGCCAAGGCTTTTGGATGGAGGCTTCGGACGTGCTCGGGACTTGGGCTCAGAACGCCTCTTGCTCTTCTTGCGTCGGTGCGCCGGTGTTCGCGAGCTAGACTCGACGTCCGGGTCTGTGTCGTAGACGATGAAGCCACCGAGATCGCCTCCTTCATCGCAATCGTCGCTTTCACTATCTGAGTCGGAGTCGGAGTCTGAGACAGACTCGGATTCTCTCGGTAGATCAAGCTCCTGCAATGACTCGTGCTCTGGACAATGGACGCGCAGAAAACTGGTGAAATCTGTGACATTGTTGACGTCGATGTCGGCGCGGCATTGTGGACATTTCGGTCTGCCGCCATTGTTGTTCCCGTCTTCAGTCAACCTACTGAGACAATCTCCGCATATCTGCAAGAGCCTATTAGTGTGCAACGTAATTGACAGAATGGAATCTCAAAAGTACTCACGGCATGCCCGCAGAAGAACAGAGAGGGATTCTCAGTGACGTCAAAGCAGATTGGACATTCGTAGGCGTCAAGTTGCTTCAGACGTTCGACGACCTTGACATCGAGTTGTGCAGCATTTCGCATCAGAGCTTCCGTGTTCAATTCTCCACCAGGGAGCTGGACAAAATCCTTGCTTGCAGTGACCAGAAAGGGATGACATGCTGCTTGACGGAGACGAAGCAGCAAGACCAATATGTTAGCATAGTGTCGGCCCACGGTCCCCCTCTGTAGATATCTGTTCATCTGAATTTGAGCACTGTTTTCCAGGGCAAAATAAAATTCGCGTTGGTCCTCTCCAAAGACAACTCGATCTTCCGTCGTCTCTCTCGGAGGGAGCTGAAGAATCGGTTGGCCATGGATGTTCGATTGCTTTGTCCGTCGGAGCAGGATGGCACGCAGCAGAGCTTGAAGAGTTGCCATCCCCCGTTCCTGTTGAACTTCATGTCTTCTCTTCAGGGGAGCCGCGATGTCTTTGCGAAACCTTTCCCAGTCGCAATAAGGACGGATTCGACAAAACTTGACCAAGCTGAACATTTCTTCCGTCTCGTTCATCATGGGCGTGCCTGTCAAACACCAACGATACTCGGCCTGTATACGGCAAGCTGCGTGAGCAGCCTTTGTGCTTCTGTTCTTGATATTGTGTGCCTCGTCTAGTATGACGCGGTGAAAGTAAGATCTGTCGCCCAAAACCGGGCAGTCCTCGGCAGGGGTGGGTACGTAGTTCTGCAATCGCTTGGCTTTCTCATCGAGGACGGCCTTGCGTTTGAGTTCAGAAGCGAGCAGTCCGTAGGTGGTTAGTATAAGATCGTAAGCCCTCACACTCGACCAGGTGGCTTTCCTGGTCTCGCCGTGAAGGATGAAGACATTCATACGGTGACGTGGGCGAACCATTTTCTCAATCTCACGCTTCCACTGATGCATGAGTGCGACGGGCGCCACAACGAGCGTCGGTCGATGTTTGTTCTCGGGAGGCGGGCGCTCGAGCATCAACGCGATGCTTTGAAGAGTCTTTCCAAGGCCCATGTCGTCAGCCAAAATGCCTCCCTTATTGGTGCCCTCCTCCATGCGCTTCATCCAAGCCAGGCCACTGAGTTGATGTGGCATCAAGGATACTTTCAGACCGTGAGGCTGCTCCGGCATCTGGTCTGCAGTGAGCTCTTCGTCAGGGCGAATATGTTGCAAAAGCTGTCTCAATTCGGCTTGAGTCTGCGCATGTTCCCGGGATCCCTCATAGGGCCGCTCGAAGCCACTGGGGAAGACGTCGCCTTCAGAATCTGTATCCAATTTGCCACGCTGCTGTGGGTATCGGTCTAGACTGTCAGTACCTTGTCCAGCAGCAGCTCGGCCGTTGTACACAGAAAGCCCACCGAGGCTATCATAGGATTGGTCCAGCGGGAGTGCGCCCGGAAATGCTCCAGGCATAGACGATGAGGAACCCATGCCCGGTTCACGTTCGACGTTGGAAGTAACACGTCCCAGCGGTTCATGCTTGATAGGAACTCTCAAGGTGGTGGGGTTCTCCAGAATTCTTGATGGAGACCCATAGACCGTAGCTGGGTCTGCTTTGATGGTGATCGAGCGGTTAGTACTGCTGGAGGGCTCTGACTTGACGAACGAGCCGTCCGCCCTCAGGAACGACTGTGTGTAGTCTGAACGATATGGAAGAGTGGGCTGTGTCGGCTCCGTGGTCATTCCAACCCCCCACTCTTGAGAGAGACTCAGCGCGATTTTCTCATCGTTCTCTTCCTGCTGTTTCTGTCTCCAGAACTCCTGGTTGTGTTCCAGCTCCTCTTTTGACAAGCCTCCAAACAACGAGTCGAGGAAAGGATCATCAAGGCTGTCCAGGCTAGCAGACGTCGCTGCTGGCGAAGGAGCCGTGAGGGTGGAGTTGGGTGTTGTCCGTCGGGACTTGAAGGATTCTTGTCTCTCGTCATCAGAGAGTGCGCGTTGTCGCTTGCGACTTGCCGGGTCATATCGGGTGGAAGGTGAAAGATGGTCTGATCGGTAGGCAGGCTGTGGTGGACGACTGACAGTACGGTAGTCAGACGTTTTTTCAGGTGTTTGATCAAGGCCTTGCGACGGATCGAGATCGTCCTCCTCATCTTTTGACGCAGGCTCCAGAACACGAAGATGCTTGCGAAGTCTCTTGAGTTCCTTCTTGGCCGTCTTCCTCAGCTCCTCGTCGTCAGAGCCGTTGCCATTGTCATTGAGGCTTTCGAGAATGGCCTCCTTAAGAGCAATCTCGTCGCGAAGGTCTTCTATCTCAGCGAGCAGTGCTGGGTCTGAGGGGCCGTCCATGTTGGAGATATGAGAAGTGTTGGAAGTGAATGTGGTCTAGAGCCTTGGTGCAGTTAAAGAAGTACAGGCAAATGTGGCGCAGAAGGCATCCAGCGAGCTGAGGCAGGCCGCGAGCATGAGGCGCGGCTTGACAGCCTCAGTGAGGACATAGAGCAGGCAGATTCATCAGACGAAGAGAGCGATATGAGAGTTTTGAGGCTATGGATGAGGCGAAGGCGAAAAAAGAATCTGGAGTCGATTAATGCGACGCGTTCCAACCAAAGTTGGAGCACAATGTTTTCCAGCTTCAGTTATGTGTCACCGTCACTTTGTACTTTTGACATCTCCTCCACATCCAACCCGACACGATCCATTCTGTAACAGAACTTCCTTCACTTCCCCGCCTGACCTTGCGGTGCAGGATCGAACGCGTCGAGAACATGCGTCAGTGGCGCGTTTGGTGGACCGTACTGTAGTCTTTTCTCAATTGCCACAACAAAATCCTGTGGCAAGATTGAGCCATGTGAATATTCTCTTCTTAGCCTACATCTACTTGGCACTGTGTTCCTCGAAGTCTTCATGAGCTTGAAAGTATCATGCCGCTCCCTGGAGCGTCCGTCAACTCACAATACAGTGATTCCACAACGCCTGGAGAAAACACCATCTTCGTATCTGCCACCGTCGTGATCTTGCAACATTCCTCTACAACCTAGCTTCCATATTTCGAGCCCTTATCACTAATCAATACCCGTTGATTGATTGCACGCCCTGGGAACACACTTTTAGTCTCCTAGAGACATCACAGGATGGTTTCCTGGTTGATAGTCACGTAGTGTCCTCACGTCCCCCTAGAATGCAAGCTTACCACTTCTGCCTGGTGAACTACCGGATGAAAAACAGTGCTCCGTACAATGCATGCTTTGCAGTTTACTAGGGCCGGGAGAATGAATGCAACTCCGGTGATGCAGGGAGTTTGGATTGAGAGTTTTCTCATCAGGCAGCGTTCTGCGCGGGAGGCAGCCTCGGTATTCCGGACTCCGCCCGTGACCGGCGGAATCTGCTTATAGTAGGTCAATACGAAGGATGTCGGCTGAGGTACGAGCTGCTCGCGCGATGCGAGCCCGTGATGTCTGCTCTTACTCTCCGCCGGCTGAAGCGCGCAGCCAATCCTAAGGCTTCCGCCTAGAGTGGAGTGCTACTGGCTTGCGCGGCCGATCATACCATCACCAACGACTGTGGCAGCAGCACGAAGATTGCGTGGCAATCTCTATTAACATTTGCCCATGGCCGGAGTGCGATGAAGACATTGCCTTGCAGGGAAGAATCGTATTCGGCTTTAACCGTTGCACAATGATCAATGCGGTCACTTGCTGCTATTCCTGTGGTGGCTGCTCCTCAGCCTCGAAAAGGGATAACCGACCATCGGCTCCGGATACAAGCTCGACAATGCCAACTACGTCAACATGAGTGGTATGTTGAATCAGAATGGCAGCGGCGATAAAAGGGACCTTTCCCAGCCACGATCAGCCTTTCGAATTGGCTTCTGCCTATATATCTTTGACTCACACAATTCTGCAAAAGCAAGAGAACCATTTCTGAGCTGCGGTTGGAGTTGTACGCTAGAACCTTCAGTATGAATTCACGTCGACAGGAAGTCGCACGCGACGACAACACTTCGTTTCGAGACAAACGCCCTGCTAGCACATCGCCAAAACCCAGGAGTCCGCCCAAGAAGCAAACTGGAAGTCCAGGGTCACCCAAGCCGATGCTCTCTGAACAGCTGGGAAGAGGGCTCGCAGCCTTGCTAACGTCGCCTACCAAAGATCTCGAGTCCATGAATATCATCCAGCGGTTGCAAGTCTTGAAGCAGGACGCATTTCTGAGCCCGGAATCCCATCAACTGCGCCGGAGCAGCACGATGATACTGAGCACTTCTGTCACTACACATGATATTGTGTCTCACGGTGGCCAGTGTAGCCACCAAAGCCATTACGTCTCGACATCAATGAGCGCCAGCATCACCTCACCTAGCACGACCAGCTTGAAGGAGGCTTCTGCCGAACTGAAACGAAAGAAGAACGATATTTATACCTTCACACTGTATGACTTCAAGGCAGTCGCGGCTCTGAGCTCTCTTGTCGAACGATTCGGGCGAGTGTCACATATGGGCGTCTTGGACGCATCTTACTCGTTCTTTATGACGAAAGACCACCAAGCAGCACTCTACTATAAGGTTAGAAACAACGTGGCTGTGGTAGGAGGCGACCCTTTGTGCGATCCGTCCCAGTATGACCGAATCCTAAAAGAGTTCCGGGGCCTTCGCAAACGACGACGCTGGGGTGTCGTATTCCTGGGTGCCGCAGATGACTTCGCTGCATACGCAAGCAAGCGGCGATGGGTCACCATGCGCTTTGGCACCGAGCGCGTCCTCAACCCTCTCACCAATCCAGTTCTACACGAGAAGGAGCAGAAGAGAATGCTGGCCCAGCACAGACAGTTACTCGATCCGGAGAGAGGTGGTGTCTCAGTGCACGCATATGCCCCTGCCCACACCCGCGATGAGGTTCTTGAGCAGAAACTGCGACAGGTATACGACTCGTGGCGGGAGACTCGGAACCAGTCCGGCCAGCCTCAGGCTTTCATGACGGTGTTTGATCCCTTTGCCATCCCGGCCCTGATGACCTATCTTTACACTACAGACCGGCACGGGAACTGTATTGGCTTCGCGGCATTGCGCAAGATTGGTGCGAATAACGGGTATCACATTGATCCGTACTGCGCGACGCCAGACGCACCCAAAGGCATCACCGACTTACTGATCTTCTCTGCCATGTCCCTTCTTCAGCAGGCCGGAATCGGGTACCTGAGTCTTGGTTTTGAGCCGGCGGTCCAGCTCGGTGAGGTCAGCGGGCTCTCACGTCCAATGACTGCCATCACAAAGACTTGCTACCGACACGCTTTCCGCCACCTGCCAATTGGCGGCAAGAAGGCATATCATGACAAGTTCCGTCCAGACCCTGCCTTGGACTCGGGGCTACATATCGTCTACCCCGACGGCGCACCGGGCGTGCAGGATGCGTTGGCGACCCTCCACTTTGCGAACATCGAAGTAGCCGGGCTCCTCAAGCGGGAGATTTTCGGCGGGTGGATGAACAAGCAGGACCCAAAGAAGGAGGCTCAGAACCAAACAGGTTCAGCATCACCGATCTCAGAAGAGACAGGCTGATAGCTCACGAGGCTATGCCGCAGAACTTCGCTTCGTCATGCCATACCAAAGGACAAGTACACAGTGAGGATGTGGGCTAAGTATGTAGGGCGCCCTACGTCCTTAGTCGGATTAGGCCGGGCGCAGCCATGCAGTGATCTGCACCATTCTTAATGCGGTATGTTCTACGACAGGCCGCGAACCGTCACCAACGAACCATTCCCACTGGCCAGTCACTTGTCAGCAGTCCCTGTGCGGCGCCGGGGCTTGCTCGCCTGCTTATCTCTCAATGCTTAGCCCAAAGCTTGGGCCTGGGGGGCTGTGAGGGCTAGTTGGGCCCTGTCTGGGTATTCTGCACGTACCTTCTTCCCGGGGTCGCCAACCAACCTTCTTGCCTTGCGTTCTAGCGAATGTGGGAAGTGGAGAATCTCATCCTTCAGCTTTTGCTTCACCCTCACGCTGTCGTCATAAACAAAGGGCTTCTCGCAGATAGAGACACAATGGGAAAGCCGATGCGTGGTGTCTTGTGTTGTATTTGAAACACAACCATAATATATGGCGCATGTGCACAGACAGTATTTAAATGTTGTAATCCGCCGCCCGATCCAAGTCAAAGTAAATCGCATACACTTTTTAATCTGCCATCTCCATTCTCCTGTATTTCATCTGCGGCAGAGTCCTTGAGAGTCGTGATCGACGATTCGACATTCGCTGCGCCCGCACCATGAGTTTTGAAAAATCAGACGCTGGCTTTCGCTCGCCTCGTTACAATGACTTTCCAGTGCGCGGACAATTGCAGCCGCAACCGCAACCGCAACCGCAACCGCAGCAGCAGCAATCCTACACCAGCTACTACCCCCGCCCATACCAGTCCGGGGCCCGAGCTTCGGACTATGAAGCGCAGCCACCTGCGTATGAAGAAGCAACGTATACCCAAGTTCATCCGAGGCCAGGTGTCGACGCAGGTAGAAACCCATACGCAAGGGTCGAGTACGGGGACCGGTCCGACCGAGCCGACCGAAAGGCCCAGAGCCCATCCATCATCCATGACCAACCACTTTGGCAGACACAGCGGCGGGAAGGGCATGGGGAACCCTGGTCGCCTTCGACGAGGCGGCTAGGGAAGCCGATCGCCATCCCCGCGACGGTCGCGGAATACGGCTCGCCCTTCCTGCGTGGTTACCCGCCTTGTCTGGCCTCGTACGGCATCGGGGCCGAGACGTTCCTCTCGTTCCTCGACACGGTCAACCGCGTGGCCGTCAAGTCGCCGCCTTTACAGGTGCTCGGGCTTGCGGGCAACATCGTCGGCTTCGTGCCGAGCGCCGCGGCCCAAATCGCTGGCGGCGTCATCAACGTCACGGCCGGGGTGGCCGCGGGGGTGATCCAGCATGGCCGCACGGAGATAGAGCTGAAGCGCGCCAACGCAGACATCTTCGCGCCCCGGGGGCTGAAAGTTGAGATCGCGAAGACGGAAGCTCTGGTCAAGCTGCTGGGCGTGCCGGGCGCGTTGACCGCGGACGGCAAGTTGGACAAGAACGCCAGGTTGCTGACGCGTTTCGAACCGGGGGGCGGCGGGATGGAGCGCGACGACGACTTCTTCCACCCGCTCGACGTGAGTGCGCAGCAGAGGCGGCTGGATGCGTTGAAGCCCTGGATTGCAGAGCTGGATGTGGCGCCCTTGCCAGCGATTGAGGCGCCGGACAATGCGCTGAGCCGGTTGAGCGTCAAAGTCAGTGAGCGGAACAGGGCGAAAGGCGAGAAGAAGTTGCTCGAGAAGCGCGGCAAGGCGCATCAGGAGTACCGTAAGGAGGCGCGGAAAGCGCAAGATGAGTTTGAGCGGGAAATGGGCAAGATCGAGAGAGGCAAGGGCAAGGAACTGCGTGAGATCGATGCCAAGTTGGAAAATGCCGGTAGGAAGCAGAAGGCCAGAGACGTGGCTAAGTTGGAGCGGGAGAAGGCGAAAGTATCGGCCGAGTATGAGAGAGATAGGTCAAGGGCCGAGAAGAGGTACAACAAGGAGATGAACGAGATTGAAGAAGATCGACTGAGTGGTGACGAGGAGGAGAAGAGTCTCCGAAAGCTGTACTGGCTGGTCATTAGGGAGAAGGACGCCCCAAGTGGCTGGGGCCCGAACCCGGATCTTCCAGGCTCGTATGTAGGTTGATATCGTTCTGAAGCGCTAGTTTCTCTTGGCCATCTGATCCTGTACCTTGCGCACCATTCGAATGATCATCATCTCCTGCAGCCAGGTTGGCAGACTCTTAACCAAGCCGAACTGCAGCCAATGTCCGATATACGGCGTGATCTTGGTACCCCCCCAGCCCACCTTTGCCAAGCTTGCCCGGACGAACGTCCGCGTGCTAGGCATAACGAAGGAGATGTCCTTCTCGGACCTGCCCGACGACGCCGTGGCCACCATCCCCGTCGTCAGAGACTTCACCTCAATGTCGTGGCCTTGCATTTTCATCTCCAGCTTCAGACATTTCGCCAGCCCCTCGAGATACTGCTTCGACCCGGTGTACAGGGAGACCCCCGGCGACGGCACCTCTGTCACGGCACTGCTGACGAACAGCATCAGGCCGGGCTGGCTTTTCAGCAAGACCGGCAGAAGCAGCCGGGTGAGGTGCGTGGTGAAGCGAACGTTGACGTTGATCCAGCCGTCGCACTGCTTGGCCGAGAGGTCCTCGAACATGGGCATTTCGACCTGTGCCTCACCACTCCCGGCGATATTGTGGATCACGACCGTCAAATTGAGGCCCCGGACGGCTGAGAGGACAGTTTCCTCAAATTCCGGGGAAGCCGGTGTGGTGGCGTCGAGCACGAGCAGTCTGAAGCTGGTCTTGTATTTCGGCTGTACCTCAGAGAGCACCTTCTTCAGCTTAGTCTCGTTGCGGCCGTGCAGAATGACGTTGAAGCCGTGCTGGGCGAGTTCGTTCACGAATGCCAGCCCGATCCCGTCACTGGCGCCGGTGACCAGAGCCCAGGGTTCGGCACCATGGTGATAACGCTGCAGCTTGGAGGAGTGTAGGTGGAAACGAAGAGCAGAGAGGGCCTTGAAGGAAACGTAGCTGAGGGTGGAAGCACCTACGACGGCGCAGGCATTGTAAAGGGGCACCGACATGTTGAAACCTTGAAACCTGTGTGTCCCGTGAGGAGGAGGAGAAGCGAAAGGAAGAACTTACGAAGCAATGTGAGAGTGACTGAGCCGTCAGTCATAAGGGATGGTTCGAAGAGTCCATGTCAGGCGTTCGCTCAAGCAATGTTGACTGGTGGCCTAATGCTCGTGCATGTCCTTTGTGGTTTAGTTTCCGCACGCGACGACGCCTCGAGGGCGTTGTTCAGACCAGATCAGATCAGATCAGACTAAGTTGCGAGCTCGACCGCCATATTCGGCCGATTTGTCGCGACTATGTCTTGGGACGGTGGTCAAAGTGGGAGAAGCAAACGTCTCCGCTTCGTGGCTGAAGGACTTATACCTCGTAGTGCACCACCCCGCTTAATGACACGAAAAAGTGTGAGATGCAGCAAAGGGAATCCGGAGGAACAACGGAGGAAAGAATCCATCCTTGGCGAGAACGGCGGGGTGTGGCCCACAGCGCCTAACAGCAGCCTCGTTAGCTTGTCCAGGGCCTGTCACTGGGGCTGGCAACCCGAAGACTTGGTGCCCAGGCCTCGTCCAGTTAAATTCGCTGGCTGCGTTCGGTGAAGCGACGAGGTTTCCACATCCCGAATTCTACTTATTCGATCATACATTGTATCAGTCACCTGAACAGCAAACTTTGGACACAATTCCTTTAGCTTGCACCCTTCACTTCGGGGCATAGTATCGTGCCCTGGGTATCTCTAAAAGCTATGCCCACACAACACTCAACCCCAGAAAATGGATGGGGACGCAGCTTCCACCTCTACAGCTACTGCGAAAAAGAGGATTCCAGTGAGCACACAAGATCCGTGGCTCCGCACGACATTGATTTGACTTCTCGGACAGAAGGCATGCGGCGCATGTAGGTTTTCGAAGGTGCGCTGCGATGGAGGGAGGCCGTGCTCCCGGTGAGGAGTCAAGGTGATCTGGCGACCAATGCTGTGGTTGACACTCTCCAGATGCCGCAATCTGAAAAAGTCGTGTGTCTTTGTCGAGAAGCCTCCGGATCCACATGAGCAGTATGCTTCCCATTTCTGTGAGCGCTGGGTCCTCTTGCATGTATACTGACTTTCCTGCCAGGAAGATCGAGAACCTGGAACGAGAAGTGTCGGCACTGAAACAACGGCTGGAAGCACAACAGAATGTCCTCCCTACAAGCCTCAATGTTCAGGATGCCGCGGCGATTACTACTAGTCTATCTGCCGTCACTGCGCCCGATCAAACAGCAATCATGGCCCAGGCAAGCCCGGAGACACAATCAAGCCCTGGCACGCTGCGGCGCAAACGCACGAGGTCCCAATTCGAAGTCGAGATGGTGTCTGTCCCCAACTTTGTCGCCAAAGGTCTGATCACGTATGAACAAGCTCAATTGTTCTTCGGGGCGTTCTTCCAGGGCTGCGATCGCTACGTCCCGATATTTGACCCCCTGCACGATACTTTCGACTCGATCAGCTCGAGAAGTGCGTTGCTCTTCAACGCCATCATCACCATTGGCTGCGGCGTACTCAGCGATGCTGATTCGCAGATCTGTCACTTGCTCAATTTCCACCTCAAGAAGATGCTCAACCTCGTCATCGTCAGCCCTGACCTCACTTCTCTGGAGACCGTGCAGGCTCTGTTGGTGACTGCCTGTTATGTCTCCGAGCGGTCGTTGCTGTTAGCCTTTGCAACCCGGATGGCGCTTGACCTCCAACTGCCTGATGCATACGAAGAGCTGAGGAGGAAACTCGTGAGCAGAGGATCATCGTCATCCGGGAAGACGGATTCCTCGGTGTATGACGAGAGTGATGCTACGCTGATGCGGCGCGCTCGGGGATGGTTCCAGCTCATGGTCCTCGAGCAGATCCTTCATGTCGATGCCGGTAATCTGCGCAGTTTTCAACTGAAGGGAGACGCCAGGAGGTGCCGCATACTGTTGAACAGGCCCTTTACCAATGATCTAGACCTCCGCTTACTGTCGCAAGTTGAGCTCAATGCCCTGCGGGGGAAAGTCCATGACTCCATTTCTGGGATGCAGCATTTTGACGAGGAGGAGGTCATGGATATTCTCCACGACGTCCAGGTTGACATTGACGTCTGGTACAATGACTGGAAGAACATTATGCAAGCGGCGGGCCCCACCACAGAAACACCAGTCCTCCTGGTCAACCTGGAGGTCCAGAAGTGCTGGTCCCAGACTGTTGCGTTATGCCGAGCAATACGAGCCCTGGGAAAGGACGATATAGCGGGAATGTCCCCAGCACAGCGGGATCTTCTCCTCATGGCGAAGGACTCCCTCCAACGGCATCTTCGGATCATTCTCGACCAGCCTCAGCATTACCTGTCCAAGTTCTGTTATGCGACGGATTTTGTCTGGGCTAAATGTGCATTCTGCTTCTTGCTGCTCCTGAAGCTGACCCGGCTGTTACCGGATGCGGACGAGGAATCCAAGAGACAGCTGCTCGAAGACGGGAACAAGCTTCTGAAGGAATTGAACAAAGCAGCAGGTGGATGGACAAGTGGAGGCAGAACCACCACCAGCAGGATGTACCTGCAAGTGTTGCACCAGAGCATTCAGAAGTATGGGCGAGCGCTGGAAAGCGACTGCTCAGCGCCAGGTCAGAATGAAATCAACAACCACGTCAACAACGCGGGACAAGATTCTCAATCACCCCTCAATTACTTCTGGACCGCAGGCGGCAATGCGGCAGCCAACGAAATCGACAGCTTTATTCCAGAGCAGTTCGTGACGGAATGGGACTTCCCAGGGCTTGAGTTCTCGGCCAGCGGGCCAGTTATTGGCGATGGTTTCTTTGACGAATTCCTGATCGCAAATCTCTTCAGCGACACCATATTCCCGTAATGTAAGCCTGGGCTGCCGTGCGGGGGCGAGGAAAGTGTCGAGTCCGCTGGCAGTGTGTTCTGTGTCCATAAGCCAGATGTGCCGCTCGACATCAGATCTCGATATCGTGAGGGATACAGCTATGCCAGCGGGGATCCAAGTTCTGTCTCACGGTCTGCAGGAGTTTTCGGGTCCGTCCTTGGAAATACCAGTTTGACTCGATTCGACGAAGAATGAGGGTGTAGTGTGCCAATAATATCAAAGCCGCCGGATGCTGGTCTTTGAGCAAACGCACGAACCCGTCCGAAATCCTCATGGGCCACAGTCTTAACGCGTCCCAGGTGGTGAAAGATAGTGGGCTCGAATCCGAACACGCGAACGCGAGAGCCAGCTCAGCTGCCGCTTCATGGTACATTTCGTGGACACCGTGGGACCATGCTTCTGGAGAGTTGGACACCGGAACTGCGGCAAGCAAAGATTCAGACACGGCCTTCTTCCGCACCTCGTTGATCTTGAACGGCGCATCCCACCTGCGAGCCAGATCCTGACATGGGCCCGCTTCAACGTCAGCCCATACAGCACAAAGCATGGTACAACTGTTGCGAATGAAGTATAACCACGGGGGTACCACGTCGTCGTCGCCGTCTCCGGTCACCAACAGCAGATTGTCATCCTGCTGCTCCGCGGTAAAAGTGTTAAGGATGAGGAAATGGCTAAACAGCAGTATTGCATGACAGTTTTCGCTGTTAGGGTTCGCAATGGCGTCTCTGAACAAAGGCATTGCCTGGCTTTGGTACTCGTTCGCCTGCATGGTCAGTCCCCTCCGCCGCTTAGGCAATAGGTACGCTAGATGTAGCGACGTGATCGACAGGACTGCCAGCATGAGATACGGCTGCGACCGAGCGATCAGAAGCACGGTGTCTCGCCAAAACAGCCCGTCATTACTGTCCGTGGCAATAGTCCGACACGTCGACTTCTGGTAATGATGCAACAACTCCACAACAGTCGGATCCAGACCAAAGGTTCGAATGTCCGGAGCGGAGGCGCCGAGCATTCGGCTCGCCTTGAATGCCGATGCCGGCGGCCAGGCTCCCTGCCGTTGGCGCCAGTTGGGATCAACGAACCTCCATACCAGCGCTGGGGGCTCAACGGACCCGACACTTTCCAAGTCCATGCTTCCACTGGACTCGACCGGACCGGAGAAATACTTGAGCATGTTCCCCCGGAAGAACGTCTGAACCTGCACCGGCACAGCAGAGCAGTCCAAACGCGCCGCCGTCTCCGAATGTTCAGGCCCTGCAGAAGAGGCAGCATGTGCCGCATTCCAGTGCTGTCTCATCCGCTTCTCCGTCAAGCATAGATGCCCACAGTCCCGGCAAGTGCACCTCAGGCCCTTGTACACCGGGAGTTCTGCGACAGGGAACTCAGCATGCGTTGGCGGAATCACGTCCTCTGGCTCGCACAAGTCGAGACCGTCGATCCAGTCGATGAAGGGTTGGCGAGCCGAAGACACGAGCCGATGGATCTCCTTGAGATGTCGGGATACAGCCTTCTGAGGAACTGCGTAGTGGCATTTATTGCAGACAAGCACGCGATAGCGCGGCAAGTAGGAGAATAGGTCGTGTGAGAGCGTCATCGAGGGGCCTGGGATGGTTCCTCTCGCGAGCAGAGTGTAGCGGGACAAGTATTTCGATTGTTTAGAGGCGGAATAGATATTGCGATCATCTGAATTGTAGCCGAACAGGTATTGTCAATTGTCTGAAAGTCTAGCGTGGCAGTTATCCTGATTGTCTGAATTGTAGCGGAACAGATACTTTTGATCGTCTTCTTGTCTGTTTAATCAGTTCACGACTTGGCCTCGTCATGGACCAACGGGCCTGTGACTAGAAGCTACGTCTGAAAGGGGAGGCAGGTTTTCGTTCGAACGGTTTTCGGACCTGCGCCCTCCGCCTCGCTGGAGTCTAAGTCCGGAGAGCCCGAGTCAGCGAAGGCCACTCAATATCTCGTCGAAGAGAGGTTAGGAATCCAAGATGTATTCGCGCAATCAAAGACACTGCGTACTACCGAGCGGGAACAAGTACATACGTACTCCGTATTTACGAGTGACGAAGAAAGCTCGCTAAAAGCATTTCACGACGGGGCGCCTGGCGTCCACGCCCCCCCCAACTGAATCGCTAACGTTAGCGCAGCGACGGTGCCGTTCCCAATCATATTGCGCCGTGCACGAGGAGTGGATTGGTCCCGGGGGGTATTTGAGGGGGGTTCGTTGCTCCGCATCTATGGACGACTCCCAGAGGTGGGAAGGCCAGCCTGGTGCCACGGAGAGACTGATTGTCCGTGTCTGTCTGCCTCGTGTGTGCCTCGACTTTAAGATGTATAGACGTCTATATATATGTGAGAAGTTATCGTTGGTGCAGGAGTCTCTTCTCTCTCTCTCTGCAGCTCGAGGCACAGCAGCCCCGGGAAACAGAATCTCTAATCATGTCTGCATACACCCGTTCGGTCCTCGTCACTGGAGGCACCACTGGGATTGGCTTCTACGCTGCTGCGGAGATCGCGCGGCAACGTCCAGACCACTGCGTCGTCATTGCATCTCGCAAAGATACGGCTCAGAGCGCAATGGCCATCAACCAAAAGCTCCGTCAGACCAATGTCCAGTTCTTGCCGTTAGACCTGGGCGACCTGAAGAACGTTAGGTCCTTCGTCAAATCCTGGGGGGAGAAGAAATTCCCACCCCTCGCCATCCTGCTTCTCAATGCAGGGCTGCAATTTCCTGCTGAAATCCACTATACTGCCGATGGATTCGAAGCGACCTTCGGCGTCAACCATGTCGGCCACGCCCTGCTCTTCCATCTGCTCCAGCCATACCTCGCAGACGAGGCTCGCATTGTCGTCACAGCCAGTGGAACACATGATCCGGCCCAGAAGAGCGGCCTACCCGACGCCAAATACACCACCGCCGAAGAACTGGCACACCCCGCCGGGAAGGAACTCACCGTCGACGGGAGGGGCCGATACTCCACCAGTAAACTGTGCAATATTCTCTGGACATACGCTCTGGCTCGGCGCCTGACGCAAGTCCCGGAGAAGAAATGGACGGTGGTGGCCTTCGATCCAGGTCTCATGCCCGGAACCGGTCTGGCCAGGGAATATAACCCAATTCTTCGCTTCATCTGGAATCGAATCATGCCCGCGGTGATCCCGCTGCTGCGGCTGATGATCTCGAGCAATATTCACAAGCCACAAGAATCCGGTGCCTCTCTGGCGTACACGGCGTTGAATGAGAAGGAGAGGGCGACCAACGGAGTTTACTATGAGGGGAGAAAGCAGATCAAGTCGAGTGTAGATAGCTATGACGAGGCGAAGCAGGAAGAATTGTGGGCTTGGACGGTGAAGACGTTGGCGGCGGATGATCAAGAGAGGCATCGGTTTGAGGTTGTCGCATGACTTTGGGCGAGGGGTTGTCCATCCGTGCTGCAGTGCTTGAATACACCTCGGCGAAGTAAGGGCCAGAGTAGATAGATGGAGGGGTGACTGAGTCCCGAGCACTCAAGGAAGGCATATAGTTTGGCGGTATAGTTGGGCCCGGAAGGAGGTGTGTTATGAAGCGAGTACCGCCACTGATGGGCTCGCCGACTAACAGAGATCGTCACGATAGCTGGCCCGATAGACTTCCACCCCGTCCAAAGCGGCTTCTTGGTTTTGCCCGGCCCTTGCCATTGCCCTCTAATGGATGGTTCTTCTCCCATTCCTCATCCGCCTTGAAAGCCTCCACGGCGATTTCCAAGTTGTGAGCACTGCCCTTGAGGTACAGCTGGGCCACGTTGTAGTCCGCGCATTTGGTAGCCACCATCCATCTGCGCAATTTCGTCTTTCTCTCCTCCTCCGCCGGGTCAGGAGGGGTGGACAAAGGAGGCCCGTTGTAGTGAGATTGGGGGATAAGGATCCATTTCCGAGCCTGAAGCAGTTGATCTGAGTAGAGGTGATTGTGCCTGCGCAGTACTGGGATCGGCACCCCGTATGCGAGCGAAAGGGCCGGCAGCGAGTCATCCGAGCCGACGAAATGTACAGTGTCTTCAGTATCGTCTGGAGGCTCAGTGCCTTGCTCGGGCACTCGCCTGGGGGTCAACGAGTCGTCATAGGACGGCGGTGGCGATTCTGCCCTCGAAGCATTCCTTGCGTGCGCAGTTTTCGTGTAGGACGGAGGTAGTCGAAGGCCTTCTCTCGGTAAGGCCGAAGGGCCAGAGGATATCTGACAGAACGGACAGTAATCTTGAAATCGCGGATTCTTATATTGACATGCGGCGCAGATGTATCGCGCACAGCAGTCGAGCCGTCGATTGTGCAGCAGCGGTTTTTCAGACTCCGGGTCGTAAGGAACCTTTACGTCGCCGAGGAGCGTCGCACACGTGCAGCAAGAATCGGCCAGCGACATTTTGACGGTCCACTGATCCAGCCCGAAGAATAGAAGGGAATATGGTTGGAGAGCATTCGATGAGGGCGAAAGGCGATTACAGTACGTGGCTCCCGGTGGCTGTTCACCGAGTCAATGCCCACATCAATGACATCAACAAAACACCAGCGGGAGAATTGCGTTTCCGTATTTGGGATGCCAGGGGATGGCCACCTCTTTATTTCGTCCTCCCCATCATCTCCCCTAGCAGTCCACTGGCTGGGTGCAAGCGGCGGACATTGACAGCTCCCACTCAAACGTCCTGTTCATCCACTGCTTACCGTGCCATCTACTGTATGTGTTTCCAGGATGTGTGTTGTTCCAAAGCGTTCCGATGGCATTCTCCATCATGCCAGGCAGGTTCAACGCAGTTCGGTCTCGGCCGTATATTGTGCCTCCTTCGGCGGCCCCTTTCGTCGTCGCTGAACATTGAAATCGTCCTGCTCAAACGACTCGATCGCTACTGCCGGGATGAATCTGGCAGGAGCCATGGGTCGGCTATACCTTCGTTGTACCTTGTCCAATCTTTCCATGTGTTGACGCAGCTTTGACTCCCTGCTTGCTCGCTCCCCACTTGCAGCGTGAGTAGGCTGTGATCATTCTGTTTTGTTGTCTCTATTTTGGTGTTCTGGAAGTTTTGGAAGAGATCCTGGTCCCAGATAACTCTTCGAACCGCTTCCTTCCCTTTCGTTGACCTGTCACTGGCCGAATGCTTGTTCATGCTCAGTTCGTGTCTTCATTCCACCTCTTTTGAGCTCAAACCCTAGACTTTACGACTTTTCCTCTATCGTGAATCTCCCACCATGTCCTGGAAGCTGGCAGAGCTGAGATGGCGCCATGACGTGGGACTCAATGAGAGGTGCTGGAAAAGGGACCAGGAATCGGGACAAGATGGCGAAATGGGATCTCCGAGGGGCGTTGGACGCATTCGAATGAAGCATGTCCGATCGTACAGTGCTCCTTGGTGCCATGTGGTGCAAGATAGCATCCTTTCTCAACCCTCCGTCCACAGTGCTATACGGCCGGACCCGTCATCACTAGCGCTGTCGCCTGGTCGTTCAGAGACTTCAACAACTCCGCTCCTGAAAAAGACACAAAGCAGGACAAACACCATCGCGGACCATTGTTGTGCGCTTCCTCTCAGTGATCAGGACGAGAAAGAGTCAGAATTGTTGCTCAGCCATCTGCAAACTCCGCTTCAACCCGACTCGTTTCTAAGCAAGCACATCCTATGTTCGCAATTTGACGGAGTGCGAAGGATTGTCTCGCCACAAGAAGGCATGTAATTGTACCTCGTATGGACAAGGAGATTGCTGACGTGCTCAGACTGCCTGGCTTCGTCCAGAGTCACAACGCCGTCCTCGGCCACAGGTGGGAAGAGCAGAGATAATCTGGTGAAAGAGCATCTCAACACACCGCAACGACCGTTGTCTGCTGTGAGTACATGGACCGCTCTGTCTTCTCAATCTGACAGGGCCGAATAGG
Organism: Phialophora chinensis; assembly: GCA_016109575.1. Classification (NCBI taxonomy): domain Eukaryota; kingdom Fungi; phylum Ascomycota; class Eurotiomycetes; order Chaetothyriales; family Herpotrichiellaceae; genus Phialophora; species Phialophora chinensis. The sequence continues at coordinate 2,482,607 of JADWPU010000001.1, forward strand.
GACTCAAGTCGACTTCTGATGGCCCAACCCCCTTCGAATTCGAATTCGCCCGCACTCCGAGTTTTGGCCTCCGCTTCTGTCAGAACAATCAAGTTATCGGTGAAAAGCGTAACGAACACATCCTGAATCCGGAACACCCAGGCCTCTGGACGAGAACTCAGTCGCTGTCACCGTCCATTCGGCGCACCTCGCTGGAGTCGACACATCATTCGGATTCAGCTCTTCTGCAGAAGATCAGCATGGATATTCCGACGTGTTATTCCAGCCCAGACCGCCGCGCCACCCGTCCGATATTCCCTGATCTGCCTTCTGCGTATGCCCAGATCCAAGGTCGCAGAGCAGTAAGCCTCCAGCCAACCTCGTCAAGCCCGAGTGGGACCCGGTTCCCTCTCAGTCCATCAAGCTCGTCATCTGACGGAGACCTGCCCGTGCCATCGTCTCTCGGTAGCAATGGCATAAGGCTAAGGAACTTGCGGTGTCGAAAAGTCCGCTCGGCACATATAGTTCTCCACGAGGCTGATCAACACCCTGAATCAAGTGCAATCTTCGAAACTTCAGATGAAAATACCGAGCCCAAGCGGAGGAAAGGCCGAGCTTCTACCACGCTGGAAGAAATAGTTTCCCAGTACGCAGACACCAGTCCTTCGGAGTCGGCCTTGCTCAGCGACAGATTTGATCTTGGAAGGCAAGGTGACCAAAGATCGGTGGTGGAACACGGTCAAGCCAACGCCGCCGAGGCGGACCCCTTTCACGTTGAATCATCACGACCGAGTGATATCGATTCAGCCATCGAGGATTATCAACTGTATGAGCAGGGAGGTGAGCCAATCGCTGTTCCACCCCATAGAACCAATGAAGTGATAGAAGACGATGAATGCTGGGAGGATGGACCCGAGAGTAGTCGCAGCGGATTCTTCACACCATCAAAGCTACGGTTTCGCCTGCGGAAGAGAAAAACTGTTGACACATGCACGTCACTCATGACCGGCAGAACTCCTGTATCGCCTTGGGATCCGCTCTCAAATTCTACACAGTCCAAACCGTCCAGACCGCGCCCACATCTTCACGACAAACACAGTCCGCTTACCCCAGACCGACATAAACACAGAGACTATTCAGCAGAGAACAAACAAATAAGCACGAGATCTGGAGCCACAAGCAAGCAGATAAAAGACACTGACGGACATCGCTGTCGCTCAAACTCTACGCGCGCCCCTCTTGCAAGTCCATTTGATCATTCAACCCTGACTTCGAGACCTCTGAACCACAGCCCTTTGAGATCCGTCAACTCCGAATCTCTTCCACGACACTCCTCTGCGCTGTTGATATCCCATGCTCTTGCGTCAAGCTCTCTGCTGCCCAAGATCCCAGACAACGCTTGTGCCTCGAGACTCGTGTCACCGAGCACCATGAACTCTTCAACCGAAACACTACCACGAGCGCTAGCAGGCAATCCGACGTTTGAACTGTCCGATCTGGGTGCAAATGTCCTCAATGATGATGTTGAAAGATACAAAAGCTTTGCTGTTGCCTCTCCTTACTGTGAAAACACCACTCGCAAGGTCGGAGATCCTGTGGGAGCACCCATTGAAGCTGTTCAATCTGCCACCACCTTTGAAACTCTCATTCCACGCTTGAACGCGGACTCCTACGCAAGCCACAATGTCGTACACCCGTACACGACTCAGGAAGAAGCACTGTTGGCGCGGCATCTCTACGAAGGCGGATACGCACTGAGCGATCGTGACCTTTCCAGATTCCTTCGAGACAGTCGGCGCCTTCGCCATGGGCTCGAAACTGCACAAGGCTTCATCGACAATCACAGTGTGTTGGGCCATCGAGCATGTGGCACCACTGGAAGCAGCCTGGCAAATATCTCTTCCAATTCAAGCACTCTCAACCGAGGGCGTGTCACTCATGCCTCAAGCTTTGGTAGCCATTACTCAGACGACGACGACGACGACGACGACGATGACGAACAGCTTCGAATCGGAAGCCAACCTGCGCGCAGAGTCCTTTTGGGCAGCGCCAGCAATACTTCCGAGCATTCGAGCTTGGAGAACGTTCGGGCGGTCTTGGTCTGCAACGAGGTGCCCATCAGCGCCGACGAGCGGGTTGTCCAGCGTACAGCTGGCACCCTGCTGTTGGCGTTTGGTGTGGTGGCGTACTTGCCGGGCGGGTGGATGTTGATCCACTCGATGGGAGAAGGAGGTCCTCTGGCCACGACGGCCATGGCCGAGTTGACACGGATCCTGGTGGGGACTGAGGAGGGTGTTGTTTGCTGCGTGCATCCAACGGATGCCGGAATGGCTCGCGCCATTGAGAGAGCGGTGCTGGTGCTGGTGGCCGTGGCGGCGTTTTCTTGGTTGGCCGTGGCCGCCTGGGCAGCAACCTGGTGATGGGCCAGGGGTTGGCGATGGCGACGGCGGTGGTGGTGCTGGCACTTGGCTGGTTGAATTTGGCGGGCGAAAGCCCTCAAAGTAATCCTTATGAATAGGAAATGAATTGATGACCAACAGTAGCTTGTTTGTCTCTGAGTTGCTGAGGGCGTCAGTTTCGTCTTCGTTGCGCACTGAATTAAACGTAATATCACACTTGACGGCGTTGTAGCGGGATGTGTTCTCGCTGGGGACAATGAAGCCCTACAACTATTGTCCACCACCGCCCACTGTGCAGAAGGATTCAAAGATGACCGATGAACTCAGGGGTGACCGTCGAAACCAACCAACAACATGCTCGTGAGAGCACAAGAACAGCACCTTTTCTTTTTCAAGGCCGTATTGATACACTACACTACACTGCACTGCACTGCTCTACGCTATACCTCACTGCATCACAATCCTCTGCACTAATCCTCCTGGTCAAGTACATACCCCAGAGCTTGGCCCATCTTGATCTTCTGGCCCTTCTCGACGGCCCACTTCAAGCCGGGCCTGCCTTCCTTGCCCGCGGGCGCCTCGAACACGAGCACGATACTGCTGCCCAAGCGAAAGCCGCCCATCTCCTCGCCCCGGCGCAGCGCGTGGCCACCCAGGATCTTGCTCGCGTTCTGGTACGTGGCCTCGCTGAAGCCCGAGTAGGGCTCGCCGCGCTCGGCGGCCAGGGCGGCCTGGCGATCGGCCTCGGTGTCGGTGGTGAGCGAGTTTGTGCGCAGTTCCTTGTCGAAGTTGATGACGACGGAGCCGACGTTGGTGGCCCCCACGGCGACGTAGCTGTGGAAGCCGTGTTTCCAACGGCCCAGGAGCACGACCCGTTCGTTCAGCGTGAAGAGGCCCGGGAGCGTGCGCTGCACGTACGGACTCACAGAGTAGAGCTCGCCCGCGAAGTGGCGGCGCGTGGTGCACACCCAGCTGACGGGCGAGTGGAAGCGGTGGTAGTCGCCCGGCGCCAGGTAGACGACCGCGTAGTACAGGCTGGACTTTCGGGTAGGCTGCGAGAAGGGCGACCACCACGGTTGCTGTTGCGTCGCCAGGTCGGCTGAGACGGCGGCTTCGGAGGAGGGAGCCGACTGGGTGGATGCGTCTTCGAGACGGCGGGTTGAGGTTTCGGTATGCGAAGATGCCGAGGACGAGGACGCGGACGAGCCAGAGAACAGACCCGGCAAAGTGTACGAGATGCCGTTCACGTTGGCAAATTCTTCGTCTGCGGAGACGTCTTCAGACGTGTCTGCCTTGGACTGTGCGTCTTTGTCCTTGGGAGACGAGGGCGCGAAAATATAGGACGGGGCCTGTGGGTTCGGCGACTGGGGCGCAATCTTCCCTAGGAGGGCATCGACGCTGTACGTCATGCCCTTGACCTGTTCAACCTCGCCGTTTTCGATGATCCCGAACTGCAGGACTTTGGCGTCCGCGGGGGACAGCACAGCATTGGGATTAGGATCCAGCGGGCGAATCCCCGGCTTGAGTTCCCGGTAGAAGAACGCGGCCAGGTTAGGATAGACGTGGAGATCCGGCTCGGCGACCTCGTCGAAATTCACCCCGAAAATCCAGCCGTAGAGCTTGAACCCCGGCACGCGCAGGTAGTACGGGATGGTGAGCTCGTTGAAGCGGCCCCAGACGCGGGAGATGGCCTTGAGCGGTAGGGTGGACATGATCTGGACTTGCCAGCCGCCGCCGGAGGGGTAGATTCTCTGACGCTTCGGGGGACGCGGTTCGTCGCCATAGGCACCTCCTTCCCGGCGACGCATGCGCACAAATTGGAAGACCCCCAGGAAGGCGATGCCCAGGCCGACGGGGATGGGCTTCCATTCTATCTTTGTCGAGCGCCATGCTTTGCCCAGGCGGGAGGTGAAGCTCTCGTTGCTTTTCTGTTCCTTCTGTTCCTTCTGCTCTTCAAATAACCGCCTGGTGTTGGAAAAGCATCGTCGTTGTTGTGATTGTGGATGTGGTGGAAGGCGGAGGTGGAGGAGGAGCGGGCGTGTAGCTTGTGTAGGATAGCGGAGAGCTTCGAATAGGAATCGTCCTCCGTCGAGGTCACAAACCGACCGGCGGTAGAGACACGACCTGCCTACTCGAGTCGCCGTGGCAGCCATTGTCGCAGTGCCGCATGGTCATAAGAGCATGGAACAGAGCCAAATTTGGAGTCGTACGGGGAGCAGTGAGTGAAAAGCAAGAATAGCGTCAGTGTCTCCTCCTGCTGCACAATGACGCAGCTCTCAAAATGACCGAATCGGGCTGACGGAAAGTACCTGAGGTACCACTTATTGGCCAGCATCAATACAGAACGACATAGACGAAGACGACATAGATGGCGATGATGAGGCCTCGAATTAGAGCGGATAAAGCACTCTCGTTTCCGAACCCCCCTACATTTTCAGATTCAGTACGAAGTATCGTGATGCTAGAAAAGCTTCATCGCGAGCCTCAGCCCGTCCTGATGATGGACTACTTCGGCATTAGATCCTATTCCGCAGCTCTCCAGTATCGGCTTCCTGCCTGGCCTCGACAGAACTCGAGGTACTCTGCTCACCAGGCCCACCCAGGTCGACCTCCGATTTCTCTCCAGTAGACTGCCTCCCTGGCTCATTGGCTTTGGCTTCTTCGTGTGACCCATTCGGGTTCTCCACTACTGCTGCTGCTGCTGCTGCTGCCGCCGCCGCCGCCGCCTCCGCACGCCTTCGTTCCTCTTCCCGTCGTTGCTCTTCTCTTGCTCTGACATGACGCTCACCCACGCCCGGGATCAGACTTGCTAGAAATAGAGCCATACTCTGCTCAACACGGTACAACGCGTCTCTCCAGAAGCGCGGCTGGTGGTCTTGGTCATTCTGTCGCCCTGCTATGATTCGTCGTGCTGCCTCTTCCGGTGTCATCTGGACGGCGCCACGAACATTTGCTGGTCTTTGCGCAGAAGGTTCGTTCGGATGACCAACAGGAAGGGGGTGGCCAGCCGGATCGGTTGTCGGTTGAGCTACAGCTGGCCGCGGGGGTGGACCAACAAGCGCGTCAAAGTGTCGCCGGGCTGCCCTGATCAAGCGAATGAAAGGGCCGTTTCGTGGCTGGAGACAGACAATCGCGGCCAGAATGATCATGAGCCAACGTTTCCACGTTCCTGGTTCGGAGAAGACGAACATGAACAGATAAAGCCTCAGGAATAGCCATCCACGATTAATCAAGAACGCGAACGGGTCATTTTCTTGGCCGTTTTGGGGTGCTTGCGCCAGTGCCACTGCAGGCTGAGGCTGGTCGGCTCTAATGACTGCACGATCCGCACCTTGTTGGTCCTGATTGGCCACCTGATCCGGCTCAAAGTCTGGCATGGAATTCGAATTGCTCGTTCGAGTCTCAGGGTTTGGTGCTCCACCAGCCTGCTGTTGTTGAGCTTCCACAGGTGACAAAGAAGAAAAGTAACCGTGACCCGGCGCAAAGAGCAACGCTCTCGGACCAGCGGGCGAAGACACCAGCCACGCTGTAGTGGTCGAAGGGTGTAGATTGCTCACATGGGGTTGCGGAAAAGGTCGCGGGACAGGAATGGGCGGCATTGTCATTGAAGGTAATAAAGTGAAACTGGGAGCCGTTAAGACTGGCGCAGGCGCCGAGGCGTTGGTTTGTGACGTGTGAGACGGGATATTCCCTCGTTGCTGGGATGGCAGTGGAGAGCGCCGTCCAGGAGCGGAGGAAGGACGGTGGGTTGCATCTTGGAAACTCAACGTCTCGGTCACCACGGTCATACGTTGCGAATATGGTCCGGGACCGTTCTGCTGCGCCGGATTTCGCATGGAGGTGCCAACACTCGTCGGATGCTGCGCGAGTGAAGCTGGGGTTGGGTTTGAAGGCTGTCGAGCAGTCCGAGCGGGAGGTCGTTGCATTTGTTGCGGCGGGTCGAACGGAAGTCCAAATTGAAGGTTCATGGCAAACCCAGGCGGCAGAATATTGGGGACTGGCTGACCATTCGCGTTGACATGGGCAGCCATGGGAGGACCAGCCAGATTTGTGTGTTGAAGCGCTATTCTCTGTTGCACCGATCTTAGATCTGCTCGATTCGCCTCGAGCTGTTCTTGGAGACGGACAAGCGACTCTTGCAGTCTGTTCGCTGAGTTCTCAGCCGCTCGAAAGGGATTGGCCGCATCTGCGGGTAGATGCTGGTATTGCTGTTGATGCATCGCAGGAAGAGACGCTGAGGGAGGAGGAGGAGGTTGAGGAGCGGGTTGAGGATTTTGTATTACGATGTGGATGGTAAATGGAAGCGGACCGGGTTCTTGTCCAGCCTGGAAAGACAATTAGACCAAATAGGATCATCCATGTAGTCAGATGAAACATACCTCGATTCTAAGCACATCTCGCAAGGTGGCTTCGTTTCGAAGCAGAGGACGGCCTTGGTAGATGAGCCTCTGCTCAGTGGGGGCAGGGTGCTCTGGGAGCTCGGACTGGATCTTCGCCCTCAGCCCAGCGACGGTGGTGTTGAGATGTACATTTCCGAGAGAATGAGGAGGCCGCGGGTTTCCCGTAACCAGGTACGTGACGCGCAGGTTGACATGGTCTTTCTCCAGTGGGCGCTGCTCTTGCGGCGGAGGAGTGGGAGACGAGGAAGAGGCCATGTTGGCGGCGGACAAGAGAGAATCTCAGGAAGTCATGTCGACGCGGGGAAGGTGAATACGCGTTGGGTCTGAGACGACAGGACGGCAGGCTGAGAGTGAGAGTGCTTTGTCCACTGAAACTACTAGAGGGAGGCGTGGTAAGAGTAGCAGGCACGGTAGAGTAGGAGATGTTGTAGGAAACGCTGGAACCCTGACACACTGACCAAAGTGGAGCGCCAACGACGCCACGCTTGCTATGTACAACAACGGTGGCAGCATGCATACTCCGTACAGCTCCATTGTTATCGCTTCTACAAAGTAGATATTGCCTGGTGACTCCCCAGGTTTGTAATATATTCTAGGAAACCGTTACCAGCTAAACATGCCCGATCGCTAATCAGCACAGCTGGAATCTTCGCGGCAACGACACCCTGGTATCCTAAACCCCGTCACAGTTTTGCAAGGACACCGTTGCTCTGCAGGATCGACAAGTGTCCGCGATTGATCTCGGCGATGCTTTTGCACCTACACTATCCGTCAGCGTGGGCCTCCTTATGAAGTCCTCAGTAGATCAACGTACCCAGCAAGTCCCATGGTCAACCTGAATTCATCATACAGCAGCTGGATGGCAAGCTCGACGCCTTTGTGGCCGTTGTACTGGAGACACTGTCAGAGCAGCAAATCAACTTTGCGACACGCGAACTGACAGCCAGAGCCCAAATTGGAATCCTTCCAGCAAAGCAAAAGTCTGCGCCCAGTGCGAGGGCCTTGAAGATGTCGGTTCCCCGTCGGATCCCTCCATCAATGGCGATTTTGATCTTGCCTTTCGCCACTGGAGCACATTCGCGCAAGGCATCCAAGGTCGCGGGGACGCTGTCAAGTTGCCTTCCGCCATGATTCGAAATCACGACGCCGTCCAGACCATATTGAATGGCCGTCACCACATCTTCGGCTGTGTATACTGGGGGATTGTCACTGTCATGGTCTTCCACCCCGAGAGAGATTGACTCACGTCCTTTGATCCAGAGTTCCAGATTCGTGTGGCTCTTGACGAACGAGATTGCCTCTTCCCAGTCCAGCCCATTTTCTGTCAATCGATCAGCACCCCCAAGAACGTCACTAACCATCCCAACCGAATAAAATGCGATGGACCGTACCATATGCCAGTTCGTTATCACCTCCCTCCAAATTGCTCATATCGACCCCAGGTGCGATGTTGGGATATGTGGTGCCCTTCGGCATGCAGAATGCGTTCCGGAACTCGTTCAGACGCCGGCCCAGCATGGGGGCATCCACTGTCAACAGAATGGCTTTATATCCCGCCTCTTGAGACTGTGATCAGCAAACTGCAGCATCTTTTGGACCCGGGAACTCAGGGTTAGCCCGTTCAGCCTGAGGACACACTCACTCTCGGCTCGTTTCAGCAACCGTATCGTCAGGTGTTGACTCTTCAACAGGCTGACCTGCATCGCATAAGGATTCGTCTTTCCCTCGGCCTGCTCAATGACGTCTTCTAGCGAGTCATTCGAGTACGCGCTGAGCCCCATGGCAACGTTGAGCGCCGCACAGGCCTTCGACGTGCCGACTTCTCCATCAGGATGAGCGAGCCGATGCATCGCTGCAGGTGAGAAGCCGAATGGAAACAATACTTTACTTCCCCAGATCGTGGTCGAGGTGTCCACAACGGACACATTTCGGAGGATTCGAGGCCGGATACGGTATCTGTCAAAGGCAGCCTCGTTGTCTCGAAGGCTGCCGAAAGCGTTGTGTTGGCGGCTGTGCATCCCCGGTTGCAGGTAGGCTTTGGCCTTGGACTCACGTTATCATGTCCATGGCGCCCTCGTTGAAATACTCTCCACGACCCGTCAGTCTAGCGTCGAGCAATGACCGAGTACGAAAGTTACCTCGATACATCTTCGGGAGTTTCTGCGACGCTTTCTCCTTCAAGTCCTTGATCGAGAATACTTCAGGATCCAACGTACGGCCACGATTCGCCATGATGAGGATACTGTAGCACTGTGATTGAACCCGAGAATACTATATCCGAGGTCTGCAATACTCAATCCAGAGACACAGGCTGCAGCTGTGCACACCCGAGACTATACATATACTCCGAGCCAGGTCTATTTCTGAGCATCTCGCATCATCCGCGCCCTTCGCAACAAGGGCCGTAGGTGGTTGCGGATCTCCGCACTCTAGATACATATCGACGAGAGCGCCACGTCGCGCTCAGGGGACGAAAGCCAAGCTCGATGGACAACTCCGACTCATCTGTAGCCCGAAGAGAAATAGGCAAGACTTTGTCCCAATAGCAGCGAATATTGACCATCGTTGCGTTGTCGAAGTTAATTTTTTGATCCACGCCACTGGCAACACTTGTTGACCCCTTCAACCTCTTATCTGATACATGATCTGAAAAAGTGACTCCGTTTCTGACGCCGGCATCGACTGCGCCTATTCGATGATCAAGGCGATATTCAAAGAAGAAACCACCCCAATGCTTAGCAATGCTTCGCTCGAGTCAAATCCCATGAACAAAATACATGGTACAGTATCCTGTGAACGAGAAGGTCAAAGGGGGGATAATGCATGCTCCGCCTGAACCAGCCTAGGACGCCATCATCGAGACACAGATATATGGATATCACAGGTCCGTCAGCCAAACATCACATCTCCTCATTGACCTGATTGATGGGTGCCTGGTCTGCGTCGTGGCATGTGAAGTGTTGCACTCCCTTCTCTCTGTCTCTGCCTTGTATCAATATAACTCAAGGTGGACGGACGGACGGATGGATCGCAAGAACCGCAGGTGGGGGTGGCATGGGACCATGTGTAGTGCGTACGGGCGAGGCCATCCATCAGTCAGGACATTATGTTACTGAGACGGCGGAGTTGAAGATGGTGCCCCCTCTCGCCCACGCAGGATGATACATGATCTGCGAAAGATGTACGGTGTGTAGGAGAGCGTTTCATTTTGACAATCTACCTTCGTCCTTCCGGGGCTGCCTGGCGTTCGTTTAGTGCCCACTGAATAGAAGAACAAAGAATCGGAAATATTCAATGAACATGTCAAATATGTACACGCCGTCTCAATGTTTGTTGTACATTAAATCATTTTATTTCAATCATTATCTGGGCCGGGCGTCAATCCTGAAAGATCCAGGGAGCTCAAACCTTTCCCCATCGCTAGATGAATGCAGCTGGTCCTCACCAACCCTTGGGGACTTCCCGGTCCGGCTTCCTCTTCGCCAGGTGTCGGCCGGTTCCTGGAATTTGTCCCACCATCCCATTCGGAACATCTCACTTTGCCACACGCCACTCTTCTCCCATTCCTCATCTGACCAGTATTCAGATCCTGGGGGAACCATGCCGAACCTTGGGTCGACAATGCGGGAGCCTGCTAGCAAGCTTGCCACTGCGGCGATGCTTCCGATGGGCTTGGGCAGGACATTGCGCATGTCAATGGTAATGAAGACGACCAGTGCACAAAGCAACAAGGCACCGACAACGCCTGCCAGCAAATGGGTTGACAGTGGCGATTGCTTCAGCCTGTAATGATACGGATTCGTGTAGCTCGCCTGTAAAGGGTTGACGACCGTTTCAGTTGCGTTGTTTGAAAGAGTGGAGAAATCCGCTCGAAGGTAGATGTTGACGACTTGAGCCATGTACTGTCGGTATAAGTGCGTGTATGATTCGATGAGGGTGGTGTCGTTGAGGAGCTCGTTCGTTGGGACACCATCCTTGCCATACACCATAGCATTGAACGTGTCATCCAGCTCGTCGTCAGCAGATGTAACGTTCAAGACCTGCAGAGTCGGAAACCCGGTGTAGAAACTGGAAAAGTTGACAGCGGAGTTTTCATACGTCGTCGGTTCGGCAGGGATGGAGTAGCCCGGGAGATCGAAAGTCACGTTGGCCTGGACTCGCTCCAGGTATTGTGTGCACAGCACAGCAGTAAAGTTGTCAATCTCGTTGTTGGCAACATGGCCGTAGTACAATGCAAGCGTGGGGCAAGTTTCCAGGAAGCCAAGTACTAGTGAAGAGCCAAAGTAGCCCGAGGCATTAACAGGTACTTGGTTGGTGTTACCGAGCCAGAGATTAGGTCCACCTCCAAATGCCGAGTTTCCACAACCATCAGGGGTACTGATGTTCGAGGTGAGGTACCCGCCTAAAATGGTGGTGTTGATGATGCGGTCTTGAGGAATCACACTACACTTGACACCCCCTCGGATTGCGGGTGTATCAACAGAGAGGGAGCCACCCTGGACAAGCAGCTTATTCGCGTTATCGCCAACGAGATTCAGTCTGGGAACTGCAAGTTCCGAATAGGTCCATTGAGGATATGACATGTTGCCTTCGATAACGAGGAGTGGAATGTTCGTGGATGGGTTTGTCAAAGTCGTGGTGTTGAACCAATCCAATGCGTTAACTCCCACCGGTATCCCCTGTATTGTGGGCTTGGTAGTGAAGAGACCGGACACAACAATGGTCAGGAGAGGCGCTAGAATAGCAGAGACCGATGCTGCGGTCAAAGCAAATCTGCTATGTTTCAGACCACTGTAGGTGGCGTGTAATGACACGTGTCGCAACGGGTACCAGAGCATGGAGGATCGTGCGTCGCAATCCGCTTTCGCCAGAGCATGGAAAGATTCGGTAAACTCGACTTCGAAGTCCATGATGTTGAACAAGGTGGCCAACAAGAGGAAGACCAAGACTGGCACGTAGAGCCACGAGTACCTGGTCGCACTACCGTCATCTACGCTGCCAAGGCCGTTGTGTTTTTGGGACTGCGACAAGAGAACCTCGAGAGCAATGATGGCGGCGATAGAGGCCAGAATGGTGAGCGATATGCCGATCCGACGTAGAATGAACGGCTTGATCCATTTGATGTTGGGAAGAATTGAGTCATTCTGGTTAGAGACTTCGGCTAGGTCGGTTCCAGTGGCGCTGAGTGTGCGAATCGAGAAAGTCCGGGCTCCATCTTCATAGCCGGTGCTCGTCTGGTATTTGTGAGGAGCGAGGATTTCGCGGAGCTCATCCAAGCTCTTGTGCCCAGTGCCTCGAAGACGAGCCTCCAGTCCAGGGCTCCGAGCAAGAATTGCCGCAACCGCTGCAATCGAGTCGACGCTCCTTGGGACAACCCCTCGTGGTCGAATGAACAACATGATCACAACAAGCAGAAGCATGACAGCGGCGACAGCTTGCATGATCCTGATCGGCGTTTGCCTAGCAATCAGTCGGCTTTCGTCTTTCGAAACCGTGCCTTCAACGGCTGCCTGCGGATCCTTCGTGCTATCCGAAAGCAGGTACAAGTTCGCGACTTGCGCTGCAACCTTCCCGTAGACCTTATTTCCAGTGCTGTTCAAATAATCCGGATCGAGAAGTTGTTTCGCATTGAAGTCGACCGTCTCCTGCTGCATCATGGTCGTGAAGACATCTAGTGCGATGCTGGAACTGGAGTAATCGGAAATTGAAGATGCCTGCTGGCTAGTTGAGAACACGCCATCGGCAATATCAACAGCGCTAAGTCCATTGAGTTCACGGGCTTTTCCAGTCACATTGACAGACTGCACATTGCCTCGAGTGTCAAGTGTGACCATGGCTGACTGCACCGAGTAGGATGGAATGCAAACAACATTGGAAGAATTGAGCAATGTGTTGTCGTCTTGGCCTGCACCCTCTGAATAGGCGGCTGAGATCATATACCGAAATCTTGTAGGGTCGTTTGGTGCAAGATTCACACAAGTCACATTCTGCAAAGATGCTCTGTAGCCAAAGCGGTGAGCAGTGTCGTTTTGTTGGTAGTACCAATCCGGTGCATCAAGGTATGCGCCGATGATTTGACAGTCAGGAAGGGTCACGGTACTGTTATAGTAGGCGGCCACCGGTGCGGTACTGCTTCGATCAAAGGATGTAGTGTAATTGAGTTTGCCGGTCTCACACGACGAAAGACCGGCGCTGAACACGTCGACCGGTGCAGAGTATGTCAAGCTGCCGTTGACAATCCCATCGCTTGGAGCGAACCCCTGCACAGCGTACTGATCCGTGGTGCCTATCGGCAAGCTGATATTGTACTGCTTGTGGCCATACGCCACGAAAGCTGCCCTTGAATCCACGGCTGCCGCATGCTGAAAGTTTGACGCATCGAACGTGTTGTTCAATGCCATGGAAGTCGGCACATCGTGCCTTTGCACGCTCTGCAAGCTGAATATGCCGGTGCTAAGCACTGTGATGACCTTGATAAGAACGAAAACGCCGATACTCATCGAGACTGTGAAATGGCGCGTCTTCAGAGACCTCCAAAATGACAAGATCTGAAGCGGAGTCACATAATCCAGAAGAAGGCTGTTCTTGGCTGGCTGAGGACTCACGGCCATGTTCGCCCACGGCTGGATTGACTTGGCGGCATAGTCGACCTGGCGCCAGAGGACCGTCACGATCACAAAGACAGCCGTGGGGCCATACGTCCATAAGTAGTGGTGCTCGTCACTGCTCGTCGCGATCCCATGATGGCTCTGCGAGAAGCTGTAGACCACCTGCAGTGCAGCAATGACTGCAGCGAAGAATACGGCAAAGGCGATCAATACCCAGCTCCTCAAGAAGAAAGGGTCCCAATGTGTGTTTAAGCTTTGTTCCCTCTCTTCAGACCGTATAATTTCTGACGAGACGAAAAATGGCGCGTTCGGGGAGGGCTCACGGTGGGAAACTCCTTGCGGGTTGGGAGAGCTGTTCAACTCGATTTCGCTGTTGTCCCGCTTTATCTTTTGGTTGCTGAAGTTGAGACGCGAGTACCCTCCCAGCCAAAAGCGGTCCATCACCGAGGAGGGCTGACGAGTCGCGCGGCGCCGTTATCTGTGTCGACTCGAGGGCATTATATGAAATGGGAAGAAACGAGCGTGTTGGCTTCGACCGTAACGAGTGGCTGTAGGAAGGATTGTAAACGCAAAAGAGCGGAGTGTTTTGCTCGCGCACGACGATCTTGTAGCGGGCCATGGCAGCAAAGATGGACTGGATCGCTGTCGACTGCGCTACAGAATCAACGTTTCGGCGAACAACGAGCGCGACGAAAGGTAGCCTTGGTGGCCTGGGGTTGCAGTTCGGCTTTATTTTTAGGCTGGCAAAGCCTGACAAGGTTTCCCTCAGCCACGCCCACGAAAGCTTGAGTTCGTTCGACGCCAATTGGTCGTCCTCTTTGCTGTCACGGCCATTTAGTGAATGTAAACACCACCGTTTCTAGCACCTGACATCTTTGGGTGACTACTGGGTGACATCTTTGACTCCGTTGCTGATATAATCAATTCCTTCAAGAGAAGGCACAAACCTACACTGCCGTCTCCAGACTCAATCGAGTAGCTTTTTGTGCTCAGTGGAGTGCTTGTTGTACCCAATTGCTGAACCAGTCTTAGACCTGTACGAACTTGCTCATCGATCCCAGGTCAAGGGTGAAACACCTATACAGTGATTGGTCGCTTGGATCTCGCCCGACGCCCAGATGATTGCAGTGACTCTGCTGTTGAATCCCAAAATCCAACCTATTACAGTCAAAGTTGCCGAAAGTCTTACTCCATCAGCAAAGCCCACCATGTTCAACAGCCGTTGCATCTAGGTAGCGGGTGCGACTGGACCCCGCTGCCGAACTTCTGGTTGCTCCTCCAGACGGGATCCCGTCGCACTACCCACAGGACTCATGGCCCCCAGCTCGGTTTCCGCCTGTGCTTTGCGTTGTTTGCGCCGCATCCGACGAAGCCAGGCAATGAATCCGTTGCTCCTTATTGGGCTTCCAGTGGGGTCGCCAAACCAGGTCGTCGCTCTTCGGGCGGCTTGACTGATGATCACCTTCATCTCCCCTTCGGGCGTGACGGCGCCGACAAGATGTGTGTCTTCAATGCGGCCCGTGTCGAAATTTATGGTGCTGTGTATATCGAACCCAATATGTCGCTTTTCCTCGTCATCTGTGTAGTGACCAAACATGAACCTGTCGCCGGAAAGGAGGATGCGAGCCTCCATGACGTCCTTCGATGGAGTGCGCCTTGGGTCGGCAAAGTCGAGGTAGCGCCGTCGGAGGAAGGTAGACTTGTGGCACATTGCCATCAAATCAGCCATGCTATAAAATTGACGAGGAAGAAGTCGCTTCTGGACAGGATATGCGAGGGGCATCGCAAGCAGCCACGCAGAAAGGAAGACCATGATGCCAATATATGCCGACAGCGAAAAGTTGAACATAACTGTGTTGTTCTCACGTTCGTCAGTCAGCGTCAAGAGCCCACCGATGAAGATTGGGAAGAGCGGGGAAACAGTATTCAGGGTCGAGAATACTGCAACCCGATAATGACCTTTGTCGATCGCTGTTATCGGGACTTGAAGTGGCGACGTGGTGATGTACGCCAGCAAAACAGTGTCCGCGGCATTGCCGTGTTTACCAAACATGTTGATGAATGGTTGCATAAATCGCATGTTCAGATCGACCCATTCGACAACGGTACCTGTGAACATTCCGGCCACATACACCGGAGCTGAGCGGAATACCAAAGCATACGCAACAAGCTGCGATTCCGGATCCGTGGGGTCGATGGGTGGCAGCTCGATCGTGTGATCCCCGGCACTGACTGACATGTTTGAGGGGAGGCTCCAGTCCTTTTGCAGAGGAAACCCCTGGAAGACGATGCCATTGACGAGACCATAGATGGCCAGACAAAGAGCAGCCACAACGAGGAGCCATGCGAACACAATCCAACCCTTTCCGCAACCGGGGCTATGTCGGTAGGGATAGTGTTCACAGCTTGGCCACGTCCCCTGGTTGCACGATACAGGTAAATTGGTGCTTCGGTAGTTCCCACAGTCGTCGACTGGGCTGGGAGCCTTGTCGTACCCCATCATTCGTTCGTACAAGCTGGGCTTGTAGACATCCAACGCACGCTCTGTGAAGCTGTAAGTATGTGTTGACGAGGAGGACCCCGCGTACCGTACCCGCTGCACTGTATGTCGTGCCAATGCCGTACACTATACTCTCCGGCGATCCGGGACTTTCTTTCTTCCAATAGCCCAGCCGAAACAGATGATTCGTCGATAAGACGTGCTTGGCGCTGCGGTAATGGAGGAGCTCGAGTGTCGAGAAGTATTCGGCAACATTACATTCGGCAAACAGGGCGCAATAGTCGGCAATCGTAATGGGATCCCATCTGAGGCCAGTCGACTTTCCAGCGTTCAGATAAGCGACCCAGAGCACGTAAGCGCACATAACAATATGCCCAATGATAAGAAAGAAAGCTGGCCATACCCGGACCGTCAAAGTCCAGCCCGCACCGCCATCATGGGCGGGACCGCTCGCAAGCAGCGCGACCTTTAAGCTGACAACGAAACCAACCATGAACTGACATAGTAGGGAGATGGTCGATGTCAGTCCTCGCGTGACGGAAAAATCCTGCCATGGGAAGAAAGCCCCGCTGACGCTTTTACTCGGTCGCTGTCCCGGGCTAGGCTTCCCGGGCTGGTCTGCCATTGCAACAAATGGTTTCATTCGGATAAACTCGCGAACCAGGTGGCGGAAGAGAATAACATTGAGAGTGCCTAGGGCGGACGGGAAGTAGCGTGATATCATGCGAACATTTTCGCTCGACAGGTGGTATTGTCCGTTCGTCCCTGCAGCGAGCCAGAGTGCCACAATTCCGCCGGCCGTCCCAAGATACAAGGCTGTCAGGAAAAGCGTCGAGTACCATTTCAAGATCGGGGGCCAGAAGCTTAATTCTGCGACACGCTCATCACTGGTGTCGGAGAAGGCTGTGAATTTGACTGTGGAAGGTCCATTTAGTCTACCGCCTGGTTCTTATCAGTACACTGACCTGGGGTATCCCTGGGTGAGTGAGGCCCGTTTCTGGTGAAGTTGTGACGGGAAGGAAAGACAGCTTCGGGCGCAGTCTCATCGTTACCGCTGGGCAAGAGCGGGACGTCCGACGAGCTGCCGGGCTGGGAATCGGGTAGCCGCCCGAGGGAAGAAGCTGACGGATAGGCGACTGGGCCGGGCCGTGAGTCTGGCCTTGCTAATTCTGGCCTTGCAAATCGTGCCCCAGCCATTAAAGCTGAAATCTGATCAATTGTTTGGGACGTCAAGGTGCCCTAGGAAACAAGCACGCAATGGCTGAAGAGAAGATAAGGATGGATTCCATCGCGATAGAACAGAGGGGTTATGAGGCTGAAGGGCCCTCCAGGACCGCATCATGATGGAGGGTGGAACGTATCTCAATCGGGAAGGTTCTGCAAGTAGGCGACAATCTGCAGGGCAGCTTCACGAGTCACCCAATGGGACATGCTGCTAATGCAAGCCACATGGACTGGTTAGCCGGAGCCCGATGGGAGGCCTTTTCGCAAACCTCGAGGAAATGTAATCGAACAGGGAACTCGGGAGCTGCGTCGATGCGTCGATTTGCTCATTAGGCCATCAATTCTGCCTTCCTGCGACGTCCGCGAACCAAAGGAGCGGTGCGAGGGACAGGGCCTGTTGGGAACTTTTGCGATCAGGCTGAAAAGCGGCCAAGCGAGTCAACGTAGCAGAGGAAATTCGCATGGCAGAGCAAATCATCCTCTGCCCCCGTCGCAACGATGCTGGATTATGTGCGATGCCTTCGACCACATTCTTCAGACTCGGCTCACCTTTCCCTTGCTCAATCTACCCTCTCTCGCGTTCTCCGCACGATGTCGGCTATCATAGCTCTATCGGAGATAAAGCTCCCACGATAAAGGCTTTTATATGCACACATTTCGCAGAATCGCTTGAACGTCTGCCAAGGGAAGCACGGTCGGCGAGCTGGAGTTAGCAGGACATATCGTGCGCGTGTACACATCCTCGACTTGTTTCTGCAAGAGGCGAAGAAGTGAGCTGACGGATGTGGCAATTAGGCCGAGGAGCTGACCTCCATTTATTCAAGATGTCATTTGAAAAAAGTCCATGTCACCTACTCCGTACAAGTCAACACCCTGACCCTCTCACCCTTGGAGAACTCTGATTAGTTTCCCGTTACTTCCTGGCGAAAACCTGGAATATATTACGAGTCACGCTATTAGAATCTCTCCCCCATAGCCTGCCCGCATACTTCGCCGTCCCGCCGACATTGAAGATGCTGAGATGGTCTGTAGGGGGCCTGTCCTTTGCACCATGCCCAGGATCAGCAGACGTCCTTTATCTCTGAGCGTATTGTATGGCACCACTGATGTGTAATCCAGAGGGTCCATCCACCGAGGTACTCGAGGCCCCATAATCAGGTTGGCATGGTCAAAAGGCATCCGTCGAGTTGGACGAACCTTTTACTGTCTTTGGAAGAGAACTGTTCCTGATCACCAGTGATGGCTAGATGGTTTGCCTGGTATAAGACAAGTCGATCCGGTGGACGATTAAAGAGGGTAAGGACTGATGTGGGGATGGACCAGGTCTACTGGGAAGCGACCTTCGGATCGAGGGAAGAGACTCTCCAAAGACAGCAGCACTGGCTGCCAAACTATTCCTGCGTTGAGATGAACTTCACAGAGCGGTCAGCCTCCTATTGTATGGGCATGGGCATGGGCATGGGCATGGGCATGAGCATCAGCGTTGGCGGTTTGGGCGTCAAATTTCGAGGTGGTCAGATCGAATGTTCGGTGGATGAGTCGGCGCCACATAAACATTGGCAGCATCAACTCCCTCGCCCATTGTGAGGCCTCCCTGTGCTGGAACATCTTTCACCCGGCGCTATTTCCTTTGTTGTTCTCTTCTATTGCACTTCGGACTAGTTCAATCTCAACGACAGCCCGATGTTTTACCTTGTCCGTCAATCCATTGTCGTCTTTGTCAAAATACAAGTGCCAGCATTCTTCCCCCTCTTGGACCGCAACAAATCCCTCCCAACCATCAAAGGCCACCCGCCACTCATTTTCACCGCCAACCAGTCGCATCGGACCGGTCCATTGAGCCTGAGCCTCCGCACGAACCCCGTACTGCAATCGATAGCTGTCTTTGTTGATGAAGATCCAATTGAGCATATTGTCAGCATCGATCGTGCTGACGAGGCCGTCGTACGACTTTTCTGGGAATGGCAGCAGATAGCCGGTGAACGGGTGCTTCCGACTTGGAGTTTTTGGCTCCAGCAGCAGATATCCATCTTGCAGGACAACCCTCGTGTCCTTGAATTGGTCTTGTCGCTTGGCGCTCATCCTTTTTGTTGCTCGCCCATTGAGGTGGCACTTCTCCGTCTTTAGCTGAAGCTCGGTCTCTTCTTGTTTGCCTTGTGATTGTTCTTGCAGCTGAATCGCACTAGTTGCGAGCAGAGGCACGGTGGCTGCAAGAGTGACAAAAGAGAGTACCATCGCAGGCGAAGGGGAAATAACCAAGGGGGGTTCTTGACTGGTGTGGCAATTCGATGTGAGCTGGTCTGGCTCGCTTGGCGAAAGTGGTATTAAAGGATTGCCAATTGTCTACATCAAGCACCCAAGGTTCCCTCTGGTTTCGGCTCTTTCAGATCGGAATACTCGTGGTCGCATTTTCGCATCTTGTTTGCTCTGTTATTGACCCGTCCTACCAGAACTGATCCCCAACATATAACCAGTGTCGAGTTGGTGTCGATCCGGAAAAGTTGGCATCGCGTCTCGGGATCTCATGTCCGGTGCTACAACGCAGCGTTATGCGGGGACAGCACCAACACCACAACTTTTTATCGTGACGCAATGCTAGCCCACCATTTCCAACTCTACTCGTTACTCTGCAGTCCGCAGCAGGGTACAGGGATTCATGACGGCAAACTGGGTTCCTGCATGGGTGGGCAATTGGGTACCAGTATTGAGCCGATCGGGGTCGGCACGTCCAGGCTCCTGTCCTGGTCAACCCTGCACGCTTCCATGGTGGAGGGAGGGGCACGACAAAACTTGTTCACATGTATTGCCGACTGACTCAAATTTGCTTGTAAAACCGAAGCGTAACGATGACGCTACCCGCGCGTTCTTACGACATCCGAAGACTAAAGAGTGCAGGTACACCGGGACCTGATATTTGGACAATGCACTTCCAGAATACCTTGTCTTCTTGGATGCTCTAGAATCCACTTAGCTATAGTCACATTGGAATCAGACTTAGCCAGAAGGATCGAAGTCGACATTGAATCATCTCGAATCTGACACCGATTGGCCGACTCGAGAGTTAGTGGGACAATACAAGATCACTGAACAAGACCTCAGTGATAGCCTAACAGGTCACAGAAACTCAGTATCTCCAGCAACAGACTCGAACAGGCAGCCTAGACGAATTGCAGTGAAGATTCTTAAGGACCATGGCGGACGAAACCGCACACAGGTATATTGTGACATTGTTGGACCTGTCTCCGTGAACTTTCTGATATCATGCACATAGGGAAGAGACCAGCGACGCCACTTTCGATCATGCTCCGGGTGGCCGCAACCAGGGCGAAGTCCAAAAGGGCCCTTCTAAGGACGCGGCAGGAGTCAACGCGAACAGCACTCCAGATTATATGCCCGAGGGATTCTCAAAGAGGGATGTCGAGAACATGGGAGGGAGCTTGAAGGTGCATGTGAGGTTGGCGTTGAAGGCGGATATTCGCGTGATTGCGGAAATCAAGGGCGACATCTGCATTGGTATTTTGTAATTAAGAGCTGGTGGGTTCACAGGAGGAGTGGTCGCTGCTGCTGGGGTGGCAAGCAACCTCGACGTTTATCCTGGTCTATTTTCAGGTTTATTGAACACCATAACATCCTGTACGCATCCCGTGCACGCGAAGTCACTCACTCCCGGCTAAACTGTGGGACAAGTAGAAGGGTAACTTACCGTAACCGATCCGCTTGGCGCGCCATTTTCCAGAACTGGTCTGCTGCAGCCCGGCCCTTCAAGCCTCTTTTTGTGTGCTACACAGGATGCCAGCTCGATGGTTTCAGAACAGACGATACAGCTGACATTCTTGCCATGGACCGCCAAGGGCAAAAAGAATCGGTCCGAGGAGCGGCTCCAGTCTGCACTGCGACATCAACATACAGCATTGGCTGGCCACAGGAGGCACAGAGAGCACAAGAAGAACCTGCGCGACAAGATCAACTCTGAATCGGCCGTCACTTCATCAAACTCGCCCGGACAAGTTTCCGACGTGCGTAGCGATGCCTCATGGAGCCTCACGCGAAGTGCTACTCCGGCGACGAGCAGTCATTTCAGTTATGATCTCGAGAGATTCCCTTCTCCTGTCACGGTAATTGGCACCAATCTTTTAGGCTCTTTCCAGATCCTAGGCGATGTAAACCTCTCAGAAGAGTTCCAGAGCGTGCTTCACGATGGTATGGACAATTACTGCCACTGAAATCATCACTAATCCGGGCTTCCAGCATTAATCCATCAGTGGCCCGCATTTGCCCTGGGTACCAACCAGCATGCGGTCAAGAAGGTGCGTGAAGCCGCGTTCACTACCTCGACATCTTCGCCTCACACGCTCTTCGCCATCATTTATGCTGGCGCGTGTTATCGATCCTACTTCAGGAATGCCACGCCGGCCGACCATTTGCTCCAGCTCCAAGCTAAACAGCAAGCGCTGGTTCATCTTCGAGAAGCAGTACAGCAGGCTGACGGAGCACCTACTGACGAAATGTTGATGACTATAGCCCTCTTGGCCATCCATGGCTCTGTGCTCCCACTGAAGCGCCCGCGGTTTACGGCTCCATTGTACAGAGATAATGAGTTCTACTCAAACGTGCAATTTGACCAGACCCATTTGCGCGCATTGCGGACACTTGTCGGTCAGAGAGGAGGCTTGGCTAAGCTTGAGCTCCACGGTCTGGATAACATCATATCAATGATCGACACATTCCAGAGTCTTATGTCTCTACGCAGGCCGCAATTCGAATCTCTATTTTCTAGCCCAGCACTCTCAAAATCAATGCAGGAAACATGGGATGAGGTTACATGGTCCCGTTTTGCGAACCAGAAAGACGGATTTCAGTTTCTGGACGACTATGAGGATGGCTTCCGGTTGCGCCGCATCATTTGCCAAACGCGAGTACTTCTAGAGACGTACTCGTTTAGTCTCCGCAACCCTCGAAAAACTCCGGATCTTATGATCGCGGTTCATACGCGCCGCTCTTTACAGCATGCAGCCCTGGCTCTTGATCGCAGGACCGAGTGTCTCTTCGAGGCGGCACGGCTTGCTACCATTATCTTCCTGGCCGAACTCGGGTGGACACTACCAGTGGTTGGCGGTTTTCAGGACAAAGCTACAGAGCTTCTCTTCCGGGCATTGGAAGAGTGTGGTCTCCAACAATGCTGGCAGACTCATTCTGATTTTCTCCTCTGGGCAACAGTGATGGGTGGGCTTGCCGCCTGTCAAACCAATCGTCTTCGAGATTTCGCCAAGTTACTACGAGACTCGTCCACGCCAGCGACGAAAAGCTCTTGGCTGCACGTCAAATCCCTTTCACTGCAGTTCTTGCCCTTTGAGTATGAGCTGACTGGCCCCTGTCACGCTTTCTGGGATGAAGCGTGTGAGCTGCTATCAAGCGAGCAAGTGACTTGAGCGACTCACGATGAAACTGGGATGCCTTGAGATCGCCAGTTTTGGTAAGGTACGGAGACGTTCTAAGAAGAATGCACCAGAAGAGATCGTCAATAGTTCGCGGGTTGTCCCGCTCAACGTCTGCAAGATACAGCACCTGGCAAGTTCTGCACCACCGCCCCTCAGCGATCTCGTCCCTCTGAGTGCGGAAGACTGATCGGCCGGCCCTTGGAGTCTGTGCCGAACATCATGTTGTCCATCTCGCTCCGATCATTCGGTAGCACTAGGTTGAGGAACACGCCGACCACAGCGGCAATGATGAAGGGCGTTTTGACAATCAGATTTATTCCTTGCTCGAACCCCTGGAGATGGACGTTGGAACCGCTATAGTCGAGGATCTGGTCGAACCATGTCGGCGCCACGATATCGATAAAGCCTATTCCAAGGGCGACCGTGAGGATGAAGCGGTT
Source organism: Phialophora chinensis (assembly GCA_016109575.1). NCBI lineage: Eukaryota > Fungi > Ascomycota > Eurotiomycetes > Chaetothyriales > Herpotrichiellaceae > Phialophora > Phialophora chinensis. The sequence continues at coordinate 2,505,595 of JADWPU010000001.1, forward strand.
GCGTCGCGTGAACTGGATCAGACCAAGAACACGAATACCCGCAACAGCAATCGTACTGTACAGGAAGACTTGCATGCCTCCCAGGACGCTCGGGGGCATCGCGCTGAAGACGGCACCGAACTTGGCAAAGAAGCCCATGAGGATGAGGAATACCGATGCCGCCCACCCTGCTCGCCGCGACTAAGGGCTTCGTCAGTTCGCAGGACGGATGCCTGATCAGGAAGTCACCTACCGCACAGCCAGTTAAGACGATCGTCCCGTTATTACCCGCTTGGGAAACCATGGGCAACCCAGTCCCCAGGGCGCTGATCAAGCTACCCAGACCATCACAGAGTATACCACCTTGTATGCGACTGTTGAACTGTGTACCCTCGACCTCGACTCCCGAAATCTCAGCTGTGGCAAGAATATCGGGCATGCAACTGACACCTTCACAAATGAACATGATGAGCAATGGAAGGACCAAGGCTCCGTCGACGGAGAGCTTGAATGTGTGGACCCAAAGGAAGGTCACGACGGGCGCAGAGTCGATATTCTCGCGCGACCAGTACCCGGTTGCCCCAGAAATGGCACAACCAACAGCAAGGCCGATCAAGACAGCTGCGGACTTCATCAGCGGCGAACCAAACTGTTCGACGAAGACAATTGTGACGAAGACGCTGAATCCGAGGCCAATCAATTTGGGATGAGCCCACGGAAGCGGTTTTGGCGCTGCAACGTTGGGACACAGGGCATAGAAGCCATCGCCGCCATTGCAATTGACCGAGCCACCCCAGTTCTGCATGCCATTGCCGATGAGATACACGCCGACAAGCAGCAGCAATGAGCCCGTCACGATTTTCGGAAAGATCTTGTTGAGCAGTCGAGGTGGCACCATGGACATCAGGATCTGGATCAGAACCGTGCAAAGCATAGTGCCGATGATGGCACCCCATGCATCAGGGCACGGCAGCTGTGTTCCGTCGTCGGCTACGGGGCATGTCCCGTTGTTGTACCGCAAGCTGGTGTAGGAGAATGCGATGGGGATAATGTCGAACGTGGGACCCACGACGGACAAGAGGCCCGTGCCGATGAAGAAAGGCGTGCCTCGTATATGTACACGGGTGACTTGGATGGCCGTCGCAATGCCGGTTGTGATGAACGACGCGGCAACCAGGTACGACACCTGTGCGGGCTGCAGGTTGAATGCCCCAGAAGCGATGGCCAAGGGTGGCGACACGATCGATCCGATCATAGTCAAAGCGTGCTGCAAGCCGAGGACGATGGTCAAGAAAATCGGCACCTGGTCGTGGAGGCCATAGAACGGGATGGCCTTGTCCTTGTACTTGCGGTTGAACGGCGGCACGTTCGGCGTGACGAGATACCAGTAGTCGTAGTCGCCGAACCACGATTCTTTGGTCGTGAGATACGTCGCCACCTGGCTGATCCTGTCGTGGAAGCCGAGTTTCGTAGCGGTGCCTTGGGTGGGTGGTTGTTCGTACGATGAAGTCACCGAACTCTCCGTGACCATGGTCTTGTCGTCCATAGGTTTTGAGACTGAATCTTCCTGGTGAGGCGTGTTCATTGTCGCTGTCACGGTTGGAGTCGAGATCAAGACGAGGTCAAGTAAGTTGAACAGCTTCAGGACTGACTGGACGGAGACTCGTCACTCCCTGTACGTGCTCTGTTCGCGATTCGTGAAACAGAGGAAGGGACCCGCGGCTATAGGTATAGTTATTTTATAGATATATTGCACTGCCTGCATGGTTGATGGTTGGTACCCTATCTATGTGCTCTTCTTCCATCAGCTCGTGGGCATTGACATTCACATCGCAGTCTATCATATCAGTGCGAATCTTGATAGCAGATGCGGCTGCAAATCGAATCTCGTACGCAACGTACCAGCCGGGGTGTGGAGAAGTACTGGGTACGGGTAGATAACTGGCTTTATCGAGGAGTGGCAGCAAGCGTCGTACCGCCTGCAGCCAATCGAGGTCGTTGACTGACCCGACCGGCTGACAACTTTATCGATCGCGCCTCGAATACTGACTGTACTTTGTTTTCTCCCAGTCTCTATCTCCTATGGGCTCTGCTCCGCGTGGGCAATCAAGCCAACCGGCCAGGATGTAGTCCTTGCAGCCGTGGTCGGAGATCCGACCAGAGAGACACACGCTCCAGTTTCGTACATATTGGATTCAAGCTCTCCGTCCCCATCTCGTGCCATTTGACATGCGATCTAATGGTGTATAGGCAGTTGCTTCTGTATCTGTTCAATCTTATCCCCTCGGTGGCTAAGCCCTGCCTTCCCGCGTGCCTACAACAAGTAATTAAGTCTCTACAGCATAAATATACAGTACACGCCGTACCACACGAGTCGTAAGGGCAAGGGCAAGGGCAAGGGCAAGGGCAAGGGCAAGGGCAACAACGTCAACAACGCGATGAAGAACAGAACCCAGCTCTTCATCCACGCGACAATCGTCACCGTCGACCCGTCCCGCACCATCTGGCTGGATGGCGCGCTCCTCGTTCAAGGCAACCGAATCACCGCGCTCGACAAGACGGCGACACTGCTCCATCACCCGACAACGCCCCGAGACGCCCAGATCATCGACTGTACCGGACAGATCATCATCCCGGGCTTGATCAACACGCACGCCCACCTCGCGCAGTCGCTGTTGCGCGGCCTCGCCGAGGACCTTCCCCTGCACGCGTGGCTGTGCGATGCCATCTGGCCGCTGGAGGCGCACTACGACGCCGACGCCGACGACGGGTACGTGGCCGCAAGGCTGACGATCGCGGAGATGCTCCGCAGCGGGACGACGTGTTTCCTCGAGGCAATGCTTACTCACCGGAGTGGGTTTGAGAACGTGGTGCGGGCGGTGGATGAGATGGGGATTAGAGCGTGTTTGGTACGTATCTTCTCCTAGAGGGACGTGTGGGCTCGAAGTCGTGACTCCCAATCGATGGGCACGGATCAGTCTGCCCGTCGTTGTTCACCTCAACACACGGACACTTTTTCGTACATACATACTTACGTACTACTTCCAGGCCAAATTGGTCAAGGGCGAGGAGACGAACAAAGCCACCGGCATGGTCGACGCGCGAGATCGAGACATCTCGCGCATGTCCCTCGGGGCAGCCATCTCGGCTCACCAGAAATACCACGGCACCCAAGGCGGACGACTGCACGTCTGGATCGCAGCGGGCACGCCGCGCGGCTCCCCCGAAGAGGCGCACAAGGCCATCGGCGACGCGTGCGCAACCCGCGGGATCAATCTGACGATGCACTGCGCCGAGGCGCCCGACGACCGGTCCATCTACAGGGACGCCTACAACTGCAGCGCGGCGGAGTTCTGCGAGCGCACGAACCTCATCTCCTCCTCCGCTGCCGCCGGAGAAGAAGGGCCAGGTCCAGGGCCAAAGACAAAGACAAAGACACGCAGAACAGTCCTAGCCCACATGGTCAATCTGGATCTGTCCACAGACCTGCCCATCCTCGCACGAACGGGCGCCGCGGTGGCCCACAACCCAAGCTCCAACTGTAAGCTTGGCTCGGGCATCGCGGCGGTCCCGGAGATGATGCGCGCGGGGATCACGGTCAGTTTGGGCACCGACGGGGCGCCCTGCGCCAACACGTACGACATGATCCAGGAGATGCGGCTCGCGGCGCTGCTGCACAGGGGTCAACGACGGGACGCGAAGGCCATGGCGGCAGAGGAGGTGCTCGCGATGGCGACCATCGGCGGGGCCGAGGCGCTCGGCCTGGAAGACGAGGTCGGAAGCCTGGAGGTCGGGAAGATGGCGGACTTTGTCGTCCTAGGCATGCAAGGCCTTCATTGCGCGCCCTTTGACGCGGAGCAGACCCTGGACGGCGGCCTCGACCCGGTCACTGCTGTTGTGTTTTCGTGCACGGGTGCCGACGTCGACAAGGTGGTGGTCGATGGGCAGGTGTTGGTCGAGGGCGGGAAACTGGTGGCGTGTGATGAGGCGCGGATCAAGCGCGACGCAAGGGAGGCGGTCAGACGGTTGAGAAACAAGGCCGGCGTCCGAGCCAACGGTAAGAGGAAGTATTGTTGACGAGGACTGGCCGATGGCGTGTATACCATATAGTATTATGCTATACTATCGTAACACATACTACCTTATCATCTAGTCCCGGGAGAGATTAACTACTGTGCTTATTCAGGTCCAAACCTTCAGTGTCGGGAAACCAGCTCATCGTCCCGTCATCTGATTGTTTGAATCTCTCACTCGGCCTCCTCCTCGTGTACCTCTACTTGGTCAGTAAGTCGCGGCATACCTCGAAAGCATGTGCTCCTCCACCGTGAAGGTCTTGCCGCGTGACCCATCCAATGGTCTGATGACACAGTCCGCGTTTCCATCCAGGAAGAAAGGGACCGAATACCTATCTGTGCCGGACGTGTTGATCACCCTATGGACGTTGCTCTTGTACGCCCCGCTCGTCCACGCCTCCAGCATGTCCCCTATATTGACGACATAGGCGTGTTCCCTCGGGGGAACGTCAATCCACTCCTTCGTGAACTGGTTGAGCACCTGCAGCCCGGAGTGGCCATCCTGGAGCAACAGCGTGATGGCCCCAAAGTCGGTGTGGGCGCCCGCGCCGACCAGCGTGGCATCCTCGGCGTCTGGGTGCGGCGGGTAATGAAGAAGCCGGACCGCCGCGATGGGATCCCGGCAGAATCCCTCGAAGACCGTGGTGTCGAAATCCCGGAGGCCCCGAGCTAATATGCGCATCAGGTGGAACGACAGATCGGAAAGGGCACGGTGGTATTCGATAAGCGGCTGTCGGAACCGAGCCTCCGGGATCTGAGGCGGCCAGATGTTGGCTTCTTGAAAGGGCCGATATGGTGGCTTGTTGCCTGGGATCTCACGGCCAACAAAGTATCCCTTTGAGGCTGTCAATTGTTGGTCCACACCAACCAAACAACCGACCAGATCAAAAGCATCTCATCTCAGGTCAATTCAACGTACCTCTTTCAGATCTGGCTTCTTGCCAGCTTCCAGTACCTGGGTGCCGATGATCTCGTACCCGCGTCCAGGCTTCCCGCTAAGTTTCCGCTTTTCGTCGTCCGGAAGAGCAAACACGGCTTTGGCCGCAGCGAAGACGCGGTCCTGGAGTGATTCTGGTATGCCATGCCCGGTGATCTGGAAGAAGCCACTCGTCGTGCAAGCCTCGCGAATCTGTGCGACGATATCTTCCGCTTCTGCAGAGTTGGGGTCCGCAAGGTATGCTTTCAAGTCCACTGTCGGGATCGAGAAGGCAGCGTGTCCGTTTTCGTGAGCAATCGACATCGTGATCTTGCAGGACCGTAGGGCAGAAGCAGGAGGATCTCTGAGAGTGAGAAGGGCTGCAGAGACAACATGTTGGAAGCTGAGCTGCTCTGCACGAAGCACAGCATACCCTCCTCGTACGTCTTTCGCGGAACAAGCCAAGGTCGATCGATGCGAGGTCTTCCAGTACCCGTAGGTCTCGGCACTCGCGGTTTCGGTGGATTCCGCTACTTCTAAGGACTCTGGTTGGACGCCGTTATCGTACGAACTGCCCCCGGCTCGTGCCTATCAGTCACGCGAGGCCTCACTATTCGCCCTCCCAAGCGTCGACTTCTCAATTCTCTGACACGAACGCGTGTTTCGAGAAGCGGAGATTTCGTACAGAGCTTCTCTTTCAATCCCTCGCAACAGCATTTCATATCTCCCCTTGCCACACTCGACCACATGCCAAGGAAGAGGCCTAGATCCACCTGCACCGAGTGCAGCCTCCGTCGCCAGAAATGTGACCGCAACGTCCCCTGCAGACGGTGCGTGAAGCGAGGAGTGCCCGAGAAATGTACGCTCGACTGGCCCGATGGCAAGTACGACGCTCGAGTTCATCGCGCATATCCAAAGAGACCACCCATCTTGTCCAGTCACGAGATCGTCGTGAATCTCGATACTGAGGAGACTCTTGGATCCAGTGCGAGGCGGCTGGAATACTCGTTCAAGCCCTTTCAACCGCCTCAACTCCGAAACACAAGGCCCTCGGATAGTCATGGCTTCAGCTTCAATCTGCCACCTGCTGGGCCGGAAGCATTCTTGCAGATGCTCTTGCCCGGCATTACCTATATATGGAAGCTGGTCGACTATCATGAGTTGTACCTTCTCTGGTACCATGGTTGCTACCATGGCCCAACTTTCCGATCGGAGCTGCAAAGCATTCTCCCTAGCGAGCCGGGAAATGACACGCTCGATATCAGTGGAGTCGATCTTCAATGGCTGGCACTCCTCTTCTCTATTATGGCAGGCAGTCTGACATGCACGACGGACCGGAGGCTGGAGCAGTGGAGATTCTCCAAGCCGGAAGTGGTGAAGCTATCGATGCAATGGTACAAAGCGGCCATCTTTTGCCTCAATCAGGCTGAATGGACCATGAATCATTCGATATACTCGGTCCATGCCATAGCCACGTTGACCATGTCGGCACATTCTCTGGGGAGGTCGAGTGAACTCTCTGTACTGCTCGGAGCTGCGCTGAAGATCGCGCAAAGCCTCGGGCTTGACAGGCTTGACCATGCTCCTATGCTGGAGAGCATTGATGCTTCATCCTCCAAGGAGCTGCGGCACAGGCTGCTGCAGCGAGAGATTGGCCGGAGAGTATGGTCGCAGCTTTGCGTTCAAGATTGGATGTCCCTTCCATTCACAGAAAGCCACAGTATCAGCCCACTCGACTTCTCAACCACGAAGCCCTCAAGTCGAGATCATCTGACCATGGAACCAATCCCCTCGACGTTTCCGACCTATATTAGCTATGGTAACTATCTCTTTGAGATCGCCAAGCTCATGGTCGGACACCACGAGGCGACACTCCGATCGACCACACCGTACACCAAGTATGAGCAGGTCCTGGAGTATGATGCACGGATGCGGATGCTGGCGACAAAGGGCATGCCGCGGTACTTCCACGTTGTCGAGCCGATTGATCGATCATGGCCAGAATGGGTCCCTTGGGCAAGGCAGAGCTTGACAATATGTTTCGCGCATAAGATGATCATGATACATCGCAACTTCATTCGGCAGAGTTTCACGAATCCCGCGCATTCCATGACCCGGACGACTTGCGTTGCTGCAGCGAAGACTATTTTAAATGAAGCGAAGCTGGCGAAGGACCTCGACGGCCCGATAATCTGGATCGACAAAGCCTTTTGCGTCGTGGCCGGGATGGTGCTGTGTTTGGACATATTCCACCGCTCGGAATCTGATCCAGAGTTCAACGGTCATAAGGAGCTCATCATTGAGTGCATCCAATCCCTGAGCCGGTACGACACGAGCACGATTGCCGTTCAGGGAGCCAAGGTCTTGACGTACTTGCTGGCAGAAAGGGACAAAGTGGCATCGAGCTTGACTTGGCCGCCGCAGGTCATCGACCTATCCAGGTTGCTGCACGAGTTAGAGACAGACACACCATTCGGTTCGACCTCTGAGCCACTGTCGATTTCGATAGCACAGTTGCTCCCGCCGCAAGCCGGATTTCGGAATAACTTCATCTTCGACCATCTGCTCCAGTTCGGCAACAATCCAGCATGGGCTTAGATTGTTGCAGATGCTTTACCATTAACCTGTGGCTATTTCACCCAGACACGAACGGCCTAGAATTCTTCTGGTCTCCTTAAGGCTCCGCGACAGCCAAGAAGGCACGTAGACAACTGCTGTGGATACAAATCAAGCCTTTGGTACGAGTTCCCACGCTGAAGATACAGCATTGCCCTTGGAATTGGCGATCAATTGGTTAGAAATGAAGTTCGGGACTGGCTTAAAGTAAGTCTTGAGAAACATCCAATCTTTGTATTACCCGGATTAGAACCTGTTCTGAATCGAGTTGGAGAATTGATAGGTTGATTTTCCCACGGCTCTGATCCGAAGCTGGGGTATGTTTGATGCTGATGCCATCGCATGGTCAGAGTATTGCAAACAAGCAGGACAAGACGGGGTCTTTCCATGTTCGTCCATCCATAACACTACGAGGGAGAACATGTCCTCGGGGTGTGCAAAATCGTATAACCCGTCCGAGGATTGCAATGTGGTTTGGCTGTGGCCTCAACGGCGAGAAACCCATCTTCTCATTGCACAATGATTATGCATCGCTCATTTCTTTTACTTCTCCAAGAACGTGTGCCCACTGGACCCAAAAGCGAATCTCTCAAGCTCATACGCATGGGGACGAGTTAGCATCATTTCTAGCGAGGTGGTGCACGTATCCGCCTGATCCGACGTCATGAGATTGTAGCGGATCAGCGCTGCAAATCAGGTGGAAGGATGCCACTAACACTAAAAGAAAGATAGCCGTCGCTCATCGCAGCGGTTGTTTCGCGTGCGACAGAAATGACAGCCTTGGTAATGCACAAGGTTGCCTAAGGTGTTGGGAGGGGTCCATTTAATATAGATGGACCAGGCGACTGAAGGCATCAGACGGACCATGAGCTCAAGCGAGCTGTCATCGAATGGGTTAAGGTTTGGATGTTCAGGCATCGGCAATGAGATTTTGATGCGTATCGATAACGTGTCGTGCTGAAGAAAACTACCAACTGAAGCAAGGGGTCAGAGTTGAAGAGACTGTCGAACAAGTGTGCGAAGGGTTCTCTTTGATCGCCGCAGGCAAGACCGTCAGCGCACTGAACGGTATTGTTGAGCGCGGCGACCAACTAGGTTTCGATTGACGAGCGAAGCCCGTGTTAGATCGTGAACTTGGAAGGGCATGGTCTCACAGCACGGCCGCGTTTAATCACAAAGAGGTGCAATGATGGAGGTGCAATAAGTTTGAGTATGCCCAAGATAGCCAAACTTTGGTTGGATAGGTTCATTGCGAAATTTGCCCAATTGGCTCGGTTAGGCATTGGCGTCAACTGAACACACCACCTCCACTGCATCCTCTTAACCGTAAGATGCACTGGGTACGTGCGCGTCAAAGGGAAAGTTGCTTGTGTTAAACGCCACCCTCCCAAGTACGAGTACCATTTGTACCTGACGAATGCAGAGCACGTTTCTCGGCAATACTTCACAGGACCAATCGTTACCTACGAGACTATCATCGCTTGCCCCTCGCTTGCCCCGCTCAGCCTGGAAAGAGAAACTACAGCCGCTACTGTCTTGCATTCTTGCTCCACTGCGATCTCAGCTTGGCTGGCGTCTCAACAGTCAATGGTGATGCTCCCATGATGCGGCTATTTGGTACATCGAATCGAGTTCTGGACCCTCCCACGCCCAGAATACGAACCATCCGTTTCCTCAAACCTTTCGCGAAATAAGCCTTCGTTGTCGCAATGCAGACTTACGACCCAATGTCGACACCACCGAGTCCTGCAATAAAGGGTACTTTCTCTCACTCTCGCCCTCGATGAGTCTCGTGGGTTCATAGACCGTCCAAGCGAAGGACCCGATAATGCCTCGTGAGACTCCGAAATGGAAAAGTCCACTCTGCCATCAATCGCAGAGGCACCACAAGATCCTCTAGCCTTCCGTAACGCCCTCCCGTCACAGTCCCTCGGCCGGCCCCAGTTCGAATCGCCTCGCTTTCGTCGACCATGGCGGCATTCGGTGTCAAGAGAAGGGCTGGCCGCGACCTCACCAACAATCAGAGAATTTAAGCCGGACCGGCAACGCCAGAGGCTCTTCGCTGTGGGCATATGGCAATGGTTCATCACCACCGCCCTTTGTGGCCTGTTAGCTGCATGTCTGGGAGCCTTTGGTGATCTCATCTCGATGACAGTCACACAGGTCAAGGCCTTCAACGCCCTGATTGTGCTGCTCTCCATTCTTCTCGGCAATAACCTGACAAGCTCACTGCGGGAATATGCGCTTATGCTGCGGTGGAAAATACTGGCGTCGAGATACCGCCCTTTGCATGAATTCGACTTGCTGTTGCGCTGTGAGAGCCTTCGCAAAGTCATGCGGTTATTCTGGGTAACAAGGACTCCAGGAACAGTCTGGTTCTGGTTGAACTCGACGCAATGGCTGTGTGCTCTCTGGCTTGGAGTGAACATACTTCTGCAGGTTCTGGTGGCCTTGCTAGGGTTGACTTACAACCTCAATACATCCCACGTCCCTCAGCGGAAATTCGGAATGGTCAGCGTTGCCAATCTATCTGTTATCCGCGATGTGTGGGGGGCTGAAAATCCTTCTTTCGATGCGCAGTTGGGATCGGCAAATTTCTTCGGCATACAGGGGCAGGACTACCTCTTTGTCGACGGCAAACCTCCTGGCCAAGGACATATTCCAAGCTATGGAACGCCAGGAACTCCTATGATCTACAGCAACGACGGTTGGGTGACCATGACCTACGTCTTTCAAGATCAGAATGTACGACATCCTGACCTGACCTTGGTTTCCCATCGCAACGTCACCGTAATGGCCACTTGCAGGAAATTGAAAGTTGTGGACGGCGGGAATGGAAGGAATACCTTATTCACCTACGTCGATGAAAATGACGTGCCGACCACGCTCGACGCTGTATGGGTGGGACCTGGAGCGATGACTTACATGGGCGTCTTGAATTCGACATGCGGGCCCCGTTGCACCGAGGTGATGGCCTTGCAAAGCTCCAATGGCGGCACAGTTCTCGAAGCAGCGTTCTTCAAGTGCAACAACACCATTTCGACCATCTCAGCGATTGATGAGTACCTGTACGGCAACCAAACCGCCGAGGCCTTTGAGATGCCTGACCTACAAGCCAAGATCATCGCCGGCGCCATCGGATGGTCGGGCTTCAATCACACGCCAGGCGACATGCACCAGTATGTCCGATACAACACAGAGACATGGTGGAGCCCGGACAATCCGGCGGATGTTGACATGATTGCTCAACGAGTCATGGATTTCAGCATTGAAGCCGTGGCAGCAATCGACTACAACGGACCGCGGCACAATGTAACTGGTTGGTATCCTGTCACAGCACAGGTCGTGAGCGTGCAATGGCGTTGGTCGGCTGCGATCTTGGGCCTGATCCCATTATTTCAGCTATCGGCTCTGATATGTGTCATTGCCCGAGCGAACTCTGCCATCATCCGAGACGACAGTCCATTGAGTACAGCACGACTCTTGCGCCCACTTGTCGAGAAGCTGGGTGACCGAGGCTGTTTGCTGACGGGCGAAGAGATTGCGGAGGAGCTGGGGGAGATGAGCGTGAAGTACGGATATAGAGAACCTGGCGGAGAGTTTATGTTCAGAAATGAGATTGACACCGATACCATCAGGCATGTCGATATCCTGGAAGAGAAGGAGGGCTTTGGTGACCAACCTGAAATGCCACCTGGTCGTTATGATGGATTGGGATCTGGGCACACCTCTCACACGCAGATTGAAGACTGTAGAAGTCGGGCACTGCAGAACCGTGGTAGAATGCGGTCGATGAGCTTGTAAAATCCGCTCTCGCCGAATGAGATTCATTGTACTATGAAGTGGAAGGAACATGGATAGGGCTCTGCATCTGCATCATCGTGGCCATCTCCGAATTTACTGTACATTTGCTAAACCCCATTTTCACGCATGCATTGCCCTCACGTCTTTGGATCGCAGTCAGATCAGCCGATCCATATTTCCTCCCGCATGAACTAATCCGAGGATCTCATCCGCCGCTGCAGGAAGACGTCACTACTCTCAGATCTGCACCAGTCTGCACGATACTGGCCTTTCGAAGATTTCAATTACCCTGATTAACTAGTGCTTGCCCACGCGCCGCGCACTCGAACTAAAGGACAGAGCTCATCCAGCATCATGCTCGTCAGAAACTGTTACCCCTCACAGTCCCATTTTTCGGCCTCTATGTTGCTATATTGCTTTATGATGGATCGAGTGTGAAGCTTGAGATGTTTCTGCATTTGTCGTGATTTTCACCTCGCCCTCACCTCACCTCACGAGCGCCATTCCTTGTCCTTGTCCTTGTCCGTGACCCTGCAGGCGCAAACCTCCCGCACCAGTCACTCAAGATGGGGAGGTTCAGTCTGCGCAAGATCATGGACAAGCAGGCCCAGGTCGTCATGTTCAGTTCCACGGCCATCGCTCTGTACGGCTACGACCAAGGCAAGCGGGATGATGTTCTCCCCTGAACCGCCCAGCTCGGCTGCTGACCTGTTTCGTCCCGTCCAGGAATGATGTCCCTGATCAACACGAACTACAGCTACCTCGACACCATGGGCATCGACGAAGAGTCGCCCCTCGTCGGCCTGATCGTGTCGGTGTACTATCTCGGCTGTGCGGTCGGGGCGGTCCTCGCATCACGATTTGCCGATGCCAAGGGTCGAAAACCCGGCATCTTCGCCTGTCTGGCGATGGCCAGCCTGGGGAACCTGCTGATGTTCGTCGCCGGGTTCGGGAAGGCGACGACCCCGCAGGCTGCGTTGGCGACAATGATGCTCGGGAGAATCGTCATGGGCCTCGGAGTCGGTAAGTTTGACTTCGAAGCACGCGGCGGATTAAATGCAATAGATGATTGACCTATGTGTGTTCCCCGTCAAGGAGGCATCGATGCCGTCGTGCCGGTCTACAGCTCCGAACTGCAGGAAGACGACGCCCGCGGTACGGCGCTGGCGCAGGAATTCCAAGCCAACATCTTCGGCCTGAACATGGCCTTCATCATCAACGTGGCCATCACACAGACTCTGGGCAAGTGGAACCAGTGGGCGTGGCGCGTCCCCATTATCGTCATGCAGGTGTACCCGGTCTTGCTCTTCGCGGGGGCCAACCTCCTGCCCGAGACGCCGCGATGGTGCGTCCTGCACGGCGACAACGAGCGGGCCAAACGCAGCATTCGACGCGTCTTCGGCGCAGACCAAGTCGACGACCGGATCACCGAGCTCGTCCAGGCGCACAAGAAGGAGGAAGAGGAAGGGAGGGTGTCGTACGCCGACATGCTCTGGCCGGGGGGGTCCCAATTCCACCCCACGGTCGTGACGGTGATGGGGCAGGTCAACCAGGCCCTGACCGGCTACGGGGCCGTCTCGGTCTACGGCCCGCAGATATTCGAACTGCTCGGCTTCGCCGTCACCCCGGCCGAGTACATCACCCTGGGGAACTATCTGTTTTACTTCGCCATGATGACCGTGGCGTGGGTGCTGATCGACCGCGTGGGCCGTCGAAAGCTGATGATCAACGGCGCGTTCTGGCTGGCCGTCTCGTTCGCCCTGCTCACCATCCTGGGCGGCCTGGCGTACAACGGCCGCCGGCTCGCGATCCCTCTCCTCGCCACCGGTATCCCGGGCATCGTCGTCCTCTACCTCGCCACCTCGGTCTTCGGGGTCGGCTGGCTCGTGCCCCCCTGGCTCATCCCCACCGAGATCTACCCGTCCACGGCACGCGCGCAAGGCGCCGCCATCAGCGTCATCGTCTGGGGTCTCGCCAATTTTGCCGTCACGCTCCTGACCCCCATCGGCTTCAACAACCTCGAGTTCTACCTCTTTCTGGTGTTCGCCGCCACGAACGCCTGCGCCGGCCTGTGGACGTATCTGTACTGTCCGGAATCCGGCCACCGGACCTTTGAGGAAAACCAGGATTTCTTCAAGGAAGCTGCCGAGAGGGGGTCCTGGATTGTGAGCCGGGTCAAGGACGGCGAGTTCAAGAAGCTGCCTGCCGCTGAGGTTGAACATGACGAGGAGATCGAAGTCGAGGTGGACGGAGAAGACGAAGATCGCCGAAAGAAGAAAGAACGAAGAAAGACGGTACAAAAGAAGCTGGACGCCCATAGAGAGACGACGCCTTTGCTGGGCAGAACTAGCACACAGGAGAGATAAGAGAGCATGTCGCACGCGGACAACATCTGTATCAAGAGCGAAGAATGTATATCACTCGGGCACGAAGCCACAGCCAGGGAACGAAAGGATCAATGGCAGAATCATTTCTTGACGACCTCATAAGCAATACGATTGTATGATATGTAATAGACGAGACTCTAGACGCCTCGGATACATGAGATCGAATCCTGTCAGAACAGAGAAGCGACTGTACCGGAGACACCAGCGATGTGCGAGCCCAAACCTGTCTAGGATGAAACCTCCTGACCTAGACCTTGCGAAGTATACCCCGTTGTGGAATTAAGGGCCAGTCGACGCGTTCCATTCGATGCCGCAGCGCACTTTCTCAAGACTTCTCAATAAGGGCCTCCAGTTCGGTGGCAATTTGCTTCAACTCCGCCTTGAGCTCGGAAGCCTTCTCAGAGAGATAAGACTCAGGGTTGAACTTGTCCACGACGTATCCACCATCATCAATGATCTCAGAGAAGTTGGACTTGCCACCTCCGTTCCAGGCGAGAATGTTGGCGGTGTCAGATGGAACATTGGAAAGGGCACCCTCAGTAGCAATGGCGATGATGTTGGCCTTCAATTGCTTGGGAGTGATGGCGGCGACGGCATAAGCAGAGTCCTTAGCTGGCTGCAAAGACAAGAAGTAGGCGAGGAGACCGCAGATGTGGGGAGAAGCCATTGAGGTGCCGGAGATGATGTTGGTGGCATACTTGCTGCCGATCCAGGTGGAGAGAACATTGAGACCTGGAGCGAAGATGTCGTTGCAGGTACCGTAGTTGGAGAAATAGGCACGCTCATCAGCCAGAGTGGAAGCCCCAACAGTGACGGCTTTTTCAGCAGCAGCAGGAGAGTAGTTGCAAGAGTCCGCATTGTCGTTTCCGGCAGCAACAGCGAAGTGAAGACCGGCGTCGACAGCGGCGTTGACGGCGAGATCAAGGATTCTAGACTTGCCACCGCCCAAGCTCATGTTGGCGACGCTGCCTTTGAACCCCTTCTTCTTGCCCTTCTTCGCGGCGCTGATAGACTCGGAGTGAGCATTTGCAGCCCATTCGACACCTTTGACGACATCGGACATTGTTCCGGAGCCGTTGCTCTTCAAGACCTTGACGGCGTAGATGTTGGCTTTCTTCGCAACACCGAACTTCTTGCCAGCGATTGTGCCAGAGCAGTGTGTGCCATGTCCATTTCCGTCAATGTCTTCGTCACCGGCTGGGATTGTCTTGCCCCAGCTGGCGCGGCCCTCGAAGTCCACGTGCTCAATGTTGGTGCCAGTGTCGATGACGTAAGCATCGACACCTTCGCCGCCGTCCTCCGAGTAGAGATATTTGTTAAAGTCTCCAAAGCCAAGGGCATCACGGTGAGAGATACGGGCGAGGCCCCAAGGAGCGTTCTTCTCAAGGGCAGGAGTGTGGTTCATGGTCTGGACTTGGGAGTCACGTTCGATGTATTCAACCTGAGCACGTGAGCTTTGGAGCAGGACATGGCGGCGACGATAAGAATTGGTGTGGGGTATTCAGCGGTTCAGGCTCGAGAGAGCATCGTAGGCATTCAGAAGCGATGGCCGGATGCTTGCTCGAGGCTTATCTGAGGCGGGAGAGTGATGAAACACGGAGAAGACTTACATCCGGATGCCTGCGCACCAGCTCGATGACGCCTTCGTCGAAGTGACCAGCGTAGCCCAAGAACCCGCCGGGAATGTTGTATGTGTGTCTCAGTCCTTCGAAGACGGTATCATCCGCCATTGGGACTTGACTGCGTTTCCGCAGCTCCATCTTGTGAGTCTCATGTGATGAATGAGTGTCATGGATCCAGCTGTGGTGAGCGCTTGCATCTCGCTCGGTGACATGCTTCTTGAAGACGACCATATACGAGTCTGGAATCTCCTTTGCGTTAGAAGAGGAGATGATAGGGGCGGCATCGTTGTGGATTGTGTCGACGAAGACTGGCGAGCCTGCCGCCAGGAGTGGGAGTAGAGATAAGAGCAGGCCCTTCATGATGACTACTGGTATGAGGACGGGGATCGAAACGATAAAGACACTGGAAACACTGGAAACACTGCTCAGACTCGATGAACCGGTCCGAACAGAAGATGAGGGATGCGGGAGGTGATGATGGGAAGGAGAGATAGTGAAGAGAACAAGAGAGGATAACGGTATCGAAGACGGAAGATGTAAGAGATGGTCCGCAGCACTGGCGCATGACCGAAGGCTGCCTGTGCCGCTCTCCACTCTGCAAGATGGTTGCCCCGAGCAGCACCTCCAGGCACATCCGGACCTCCTCCCGCCGTGCCCGCCCAGCTTGCAAAGCGTGGGGGTTCATCACCGCCTCACACGGCAGAGCAAACGTGCCTATGAGTGCATCTCTCTCTGGCGGCTGAAGGGCACCAAGCTTCCATCTGCTTTTTCAACGTAGGTGGCTCTTCTAGGGGCTTGGACGGTGGACTTTGTTGGACCTTGAATGGATGTAGCAGTATTGTCTATAGTGCTGCTGCCTTTGCACATATTGCATGTACTTAGACACGAATATATGCTGAGCTCATTCCGCCACCTTTCCGTTTCTGTGCTTCTGTGAACTCCGACGTCAGTTTGCATGCGTGGAATGGTCCTTTCGCTGCGAACAACGACGGCCCGTGCTGGAGCCTCCCTCGTTGAATTTGGCGCTGAGATCAAGCACACGAGTCTGTAATTCTAACACGGTTGTCTTATATCTTGCCGCTATACCCTGGATGTCCTTGCCTGCACCCTCTCTCCCAGTCACTCTTGGGTCCGCCTCGCCGGTGCGGAGCAAAGGCTCAATGCTGACCCTCCGGAGTCTAGTCTCATGCTCGCTCAACTTCTGACCTGCCAGCCCGCCCAGCACTACTGCCCAAGACTCCTCGGACCTCGATCCTCCCTATGCAGCTGTCGCGGCAAGTCACAGTTACGGTGCTAAGGCCAGACAAGAGGCGGACAGGGCAAAGCCATGGGCCTCACCGTTAACGCCCATACCCGGACGCGGGCCGTTTCGACCGCAGATATCCTCCGCCCGGAAGACAAGGATATTGCTGGGCTGGTAAAGAGTCTAGAGACGCTCGACCGCAGTTCCCACAGTGCTCTGCAACAAAGTCTTGAGAAGTCCACATGCTTGCAACAACTGCGGCACTTCCTCAAGGATGACAGCGATCTCCATGGGGCGCATAGTGGCTTCCGACGAGCCGGTGGCTTTCAGGCGATACTTCGTCTCCTTCGCTCCGTTGTCGACGGTTACTCCGCCTCCGACGAGTCTTATGTCCCTGTCAAATCCTTCCTGCAGACTCTCTCACAATTGTTAGGGGTCCTCGGAGCCGCGCTGGAAGGACACGAAGGAAACCAAAAGTACTTCAGGACGAAAGTCGATGATGGAGGATGGGATTCGCTCCAGTGCACCCTGGAACAGTTCTATACCATTCTATCATGTGAGACCGGGAACGAACTCTATTTTGAACAGTGCTTCGGTATTCTCTTTGCTGTTGCGACTGGCGTGGAAATGATTAACGACATTTACACCTCTGTGGAGAAGTCTATTAGGTCTATGAAAATCGAGAACGAGTCCGTACTCTCCGAGAGCACGGTGGCTGCAGCACAGGCGGGTATAGTCAAAGCACTTGCGAATGCGGGAGAATTGGTGGTGCCCGAGCTGTCCACTGTGATTCTTGCGCTCTGGGCTAAAGGTATCAAGGTTGGAAAAATCCCGCAACGATGCCTGAGAGTCACAGTACCGCTCAGTTTGAAAGAGTTGCTGTCTATGTCAAGACGCAACATCGTCTCTGCTCACACCGCCGGCGCTTTCACGGCCACTCTTAAATTGATCTTCGAAGAGCAATTATCAGCCACTGAAAGGAGCCTGTTTAAGGACGTTGCGCTCCTCCTGTGTCAGGAGGGTGTCTCAAGCCTCGATGATGCTCATTTCCTCTTCAAGCAAGCCAGCACATCCTCCGAAGCCGCCTCCTTCCTACACTCTGCTATCAATGTCTCCCGGCAGCCGCCTAGCCTGCAGTTCGACTTGTCCCAGAACGGCTATGCTTCGACAGAACTTGGTACTCTTGGTCGCCCGTTTCCGCCGCTCGACACCGCTGGCTACACTCTGAGCTTGTGGGCACGTTTCGATGCCTTTGACCCTCAAGCTCACACGACGCTCTTCGGCGCCTTTGACAGAACGCAAACCTGTTTCGTTCTTGCATACCTCGAGAAAGACACTCATCATCTTATCCTGCAGACTGCAATTCAGGGCAACAGACCCAGCGTCAGGTTCAAGTCAGTCGCTTTTCAACCTGAACGTTGGTACCACATCTGCGTTGTGCACAAGAGACCGCGCACCACCTCTTCTTCCAAAGCCTTGCTATTTGTTGATGGCGAGTTCGTCGAGCAGCAAAAGGCGAATTACCCCTCTGTCCCTCCAAGTGACCGAGGGTCGACCGTCAAGGTACAGGCTTTCTTTGGAACGCCTCAAGATCTCTCTCCCAATTCTGCGGGCGCAGCTTGCGTGTCGAAATGGTCGTTGGGCTCTGCAATCCTATTCCAGGACACGACCAGCGACGATCTGATCGCCGTCTTTTACCATCTTGGTCCCAAATACCATGGCAACTTTCAGGACTGTCTTGGTTCCTTCCAGACTTACGAAGCTTCGGCGGCACTCAATCTCAGGAACGAACTGCTGCATCCAGGAAAGGAAGAGCAGTCGGAACTTATCATGGCCATTCGACACAAGGCGAGCAATCTCATCCGCGAAGACAAACTTTTGATCAATGTCTCGCCGGCAGCCATTCTTGACAACGATGACCGAAACAACATTGATGAATCACAATTGATCAGGTCATTGTCGAGGTTGGCCGCGAAGAACCTAATGGGCTACACACGGTCTGGTACGAACGCCGTTGCCATCAATGGTGCAGTTCCTGCCATCAATGATGCCTTGACTCAGCCTCGAGGTGTGTTCATGCTCATGGGTGATCCAACTGTGGCGGTCCCGCAGTCTCTGGACGACGCTAGTTGGCGACTGGGCGGTTGCGGCGCCGTCGGGCTAGGACTCGTTCAGCGAGCACGAACCACGGAGGACGTTGCTCTGGCAGTTGATATCCTGCTCGAAACAGTTCGGCACAGTTGGAGAAACAGCGAGGTGATGGAGCGGGATGGCGGCTATGCAATTTTGGCAATGCTGCTAAAAGAGAAGCTGAGCCTCCCAACTCAGAACAATGGCGAATCGGCGAAGGTGGGATGGGCCATACCGACTTCGAGACTCGACAGGAGCGGGCTGAGCGTGCGGGTGCTGTCATCCATTCTTGCATTCACCGGCTACAACTCGGAGGAATTAACGAAATCCGTCATCAACAATCCTTTAGCGTACAAAGTCCTGGTTGCCGATACCAGTCTCTGGCGATGCGGCCCAATTGCTGCGCAGCAAGTGTATTTTGATCAATTCCTGGTGTTCGCTGAGCAAAGCGAGTACAAGCGCTTCAACTTAAAAAGATTGACGCGGATGCGAGTTTTGAAACGGCTCATGGAGGCATTGAAGTCGGAGCCAGTTTCTCGTGCTATCCTGCCCCAGTACATGGCAGCCATCAAGGCTCTCTTGCCGCAAACATTGTCTGCGGAGACGTTACGCTCATTGGCTCTCTTTGTCACATTCTCAGTCAACAAACGGAACATGGGCTTTCAAGTGCGAAAGCCGACGCGCAGGGAAGCACGGCAACGGAGCTCGTCTACCGGATCGTCTCAGGGTCCCAAGGAAGAATCTAACCTGTCCCACTTCGAAATCGGAATGGAGGTGCTGCGCCTATACTCGGAGATGCTGTGCCGCAAAGACGACGACAGCCTCATCAAGAAGTTTGCCAAAACGGTGACAAACAAGTGGCTGCTGTACCTTCTGTCCGAAACTTCACCAGAAGTTGTGGTGCTGTCGACGAGAATCCTGGCGCGGTTGCTCGTTGTTCATGGTGACACGTACGTCAAGAAATTCAAAGATACGGCGAAAACATCAGGCTTCACGGTGATGGCGTACCGATTGAAGAGATGGTGGCACCTGCCTGCACTGTGGCCTGCCTTGTTTGCTATTCTCTTTGATCTCGACGTCGCAAATCTTGACCTTGACAGGAGCTTCGACTTGTTCAGTTTCATTGATCTCTTCGCCAACAAGAAAGAACTGGCGGTCGTCTACCCAGAAATCCTCGAGGTCATCATGGGAATGTTGCAGAGCGGCTTGAAGACGATCGTCTCGTCCAAACGGCATCAGTCCGCCACATCATTAGCTCCGCCGCTGGAAGAACTGAGTGGCCCTCCAGAAAGGCTTTCCATGTCGACGATGGCACCACCAAATCCGCTCCTCACCATTGTGACAAGCCAGCACGTCGGAACATTCAACACGGTTGTTCGATTTCTCGCTGATCTGCACACCAGATCACAGAAGTTCCGAGACTTCGCGGTCACCTCATCCTATGTCCAAGACCTGCTCGCCGTCCTGTTCCCTGTCGTAGTCGGCTCCGATACCGTTGAAGCAAAAACCGAGTTGGATGCCCGCGATTCAATGCTTACGTTCGATGGAGGAGACGTTGTTGTGCACCCACTATCAACCACTCCTCCGGTTGTGCGGACCGCCGCTGACACTTCCTCTACGGCAACCAGAGGTAAGACACTCGGCAGGGGATCATCATTCGTTCTTGTCACCAAGGAACATGCTCATCAGAACGGTTTGATAACCACCACTGCGGTTTCAAGCTCACCTGTTTCCAACTCCGCTATTAAAAAACTGCCTGATCTCCAGGAGGGACATTCAATCGTTCAAAGCTTGCTAGAAATTGTCATATCCGTCTTCATGGATCAGATCCTTGTTCGAAAGGAATTTCCAGGGCTCGGCCTCTTCTTGAAAACGCCACCCGGCTTTGTTGAACACCAATCCTACTTTGAGACCTGGATCCTGAGGAACACAGTGTCGCAACTGTCGAATCAAATTGCGCTGGATCAGAAGATTCTCACCGAACCAAGAGTCCTGATCAACTTGGCACGTCTATTTGGCCACCTTGAAGAAGCGCTCTTCGAAGGATGGTTCATTGGCGGTGCGGATCCTGTTCTTGACTTATCTGGATCGATCTTGGAATACCTCCAGCGCCCTGATATCGCGAAGCTGAAACCAGTGCGGCTATGCGCGCAGACCATTGCCATCATTCGTGCCGTTGTTTTCCGTACGGTTGTGCTCAGCCTGTCATCGATCCACGACAATGACTCATTACCGTTCCTGGCGAAGTTGACGTATTGGCAGACGGTCCTCCTCTCCGGGGAGGAAACCCAGTCGATACATCTGCAACTTATTTGTTACTTGCTCTATGCCAACCTCATCTCCTCAACGAACGCCGTTCGCGAAGCAGCTTTGAACTTGTGGCGAATCATTCTCGTCCAGAAACCTGACGAGGCAGCGGCGATCTTTGGACAGACCGACAGTTCGGAGCAGAAAGGCCTGGCTAGTGGCTTCTCAAAGCTGGTTGAACTGGACAACGAGACCTTCCTCTACTGGATTGACGAGCACCGAAACCAATTGGATTCTTTATTCTTCGACACGCTGTCCAAGCAGTGGAACACCTTTGTCACATCTGAAAACAAAAGAACAGAAGAAAATGGCAGAATGAGAATAGCCCGCAGGCGAGAGAAAGTCAAGCAATGGGCGCGGGAAGAAGCTGACCGTGATGATCTCATTCGCCGCCATGAGCTCGCTTTCGAGAACTGGACTGCTAACATTTATTCTTCCGAGTATCTCAAGCATCAAAGATTGCTCCAAGATCAACAAGATGACCTTCTATACACCGAAACCAGCTTCAACCGGATGCAAAGAGATACAAGCAGACCCGCCGGGCTCTTTGCTGTTGACAAACCCAGGAAATGGAGACTTGATCAAACCGAGGGTAGAAATCGAATGCGGATGCGACTGCACGAAGACTTCACATATACCGAAGAAGACCAACAGCCGAAGAGAAAGGGCTCCGACATGCTGCAGCTCCGGCTTGACACGAGAAATACCAAAATGTCAACGGCGGAGTCGATCGGAGTCACACCAGGCGGAGCAACGCCAGTCATGGATACCCCGGGACAAACGGAGACTGGAACTGAACCATTCCCTCAGCTTGAGCAAAGCGCAGAACAATCTGCCAGCCCTGAAGCTGCCAACGAAGAACAAAGCGAACCGGTGGAGGGCGAAGAAAGTTTCGAATTGGTCGAGGATCCCAATGCTGATTTGGATGACTTTGAGGACAAGAACCGAAAGGTGATGCGCAGCCTCCACCGAGGTGACCAAGTGAAGCACGTCGCCAACATCTCACGTATTCTGGGTTTAGAGGCAGTAGAAGGATTGCTCATCCTGGGCAAGGACTACATCTACATCCTTGACAACTTTTTCCAACGAGCCGATGGCGAGATCCTGAATGTCTGGCAAGCGCCACAAGAAGAGCGCGATCCTTATGTGCGGATGATCTCCGGCCGCGACGTCACAGAACGCAAAACCGTCTCGCGTAGTGACGAGCATGGGACTCGAAGCTGGAAGTGGTCTGAGATTATCAGTGTCTCCAAGCGGCGATTTCTGTTCCGAGATGTCGCGATCGAAATCTTCTTCAGCGATGGCAGAAGCTACTTGCTGACCGTCATCTCCCCTCAAATCCGGAATGACTTGCACGGCCTCATCAGTGCCAAAGCACCTTCACCCACTGGAGTGGGCAGTCCCTCCGAGACAGCATGGCGTTACGAGACATTGCGCAGCGTCGATGACGAGCCACAGACACTCGGATCCAAATTCGCAAACGTCTTCAGTCAGCAGTCCAATTATCTCACCGCTACCCGGAAATGGCAAAAGGGAGAAATGTCGAATTTCCACTACCTCATGCTGATCAACACCATGGCAGGAAGAACTTACAACGACTTGACACAGTATCCGGTGTTTCCGTGGGTCATTGCGGACTACACCAGCGAAGAGCTTGACTTCACCGACCCTCGAACCTTCCGCGACCTCTCTAAACCTATGGGTTGTCAGGCGCCTGAGCGTGAGAGGGAGTTCCGAGAACGGTATCAAACGTTTGCGGAGATGGGTGATAGCAACACACCGGCTTTCCACTACGGTACACACTATTCATCCGCAATGATCGTGACGTCGTACCTCATTCGTCTTCAACCCTTCGTCAAATCATACCTTCTCTTACAGGGCGGCACCTTTGACCATGCTGACCGCATGTTCTTCTCGATCGAAGGAGCCTGGCGGTCTGCGTCCCGGATGAACATGACTGACGTCCGTGAGTTGACACCCGAGTTCTACTACTTGCCGGAATTCTTGGTCAACATCAACAACTTCGACTTCGGCACCAGACAGACTTCACAGTCGATCGGCAATGTCGAGCTTCCGCCGTGGGCGAAGGGTGATCCGCGCATCTTCATCGCAAAGCAGCGTGAGGCGCTTGAAAGTCCGTACGTCAGCCGCAATCTTCACAAATGGATCGACTTGATCTTCGGCAGCAAGCAGAAGGGCGAGGCGGCCATTGACGCTGTCAACGTGTTCCATTATCTCTCCTATCAGGGTGCGAAAGATCTGGATTCCATTACTGATCCGCTGGAACGTCTGGCCACTATTGGCATCATCCACAATTTCGGCCAGACCCCGTATCAGATCTTCACCAAGCCTCATCCAGCGCGAGAACAAATTCGTCACCGCTATAAACGACTAGATACCGCTGCGGAGTCGTTGACTCGGCTGCCGTCCACTTTACTTGAGACTGGAGAACGGGTGGCCTCGCTCAGATTCTCGTGGAAGTCCGATCGCTTGCTGTGCTCTGGCCCATTCAGACTCAACATCCCTCCCGACTACGACACGTACCTTGAATGGGGCTTCTCCGACAACAGCGTGCGCTTCTACTCGACCGAGAGTAGGAAGCAGCTAGGCCTCTTTGAACACTTGCACATTGGCCAGCTCTCTTGTGCCTTGTTCACGGACTCCAAGACTCTCATCACCGCCGGCACCGACTGCACCATCGCCATATGGTCCATCATCGAAAGCGGCAAGACGGTCGAATTGCACCCCCGAGCCACGCTCTTTGGCCACCGCAAGACGGTGAGTGTTCTGGCGATCTCACGATCGTTCAACGCGTTGCTGTCAGCTTCCACCGACGGACAAGTGATGCTCTGGGACCTCAATCGGTGCGAGTTCATCCGCAAATTGGGCGATGAGCAGCAGGTGCAATGTGCTGCAATCAACGATGTGACTGGTAACATTGTACTTTGTCATGGCCACGAGATCAGCATGTACACATTGAACGGTGATCTGCTCCTGAGACAGGACTCCGGAGACCGGTCACAGGACAGCATTGTCTCTTGCGCATGCTACGAAGGGGCGGGCAACGAGTGGCTTGAACGTGACCTCGTCTTCACGGGCCACAAGAGGGGTCAAGTCCGGATCTGGAGTAAAGTGGTCCATGAAGGGCGGTTTGAACTGGAGCTCATTCGACAGCTCAATCATGCTGACAGCAGCCGGGATGATGGAGCAAACGTAAGCGCAGGGATCAGTTGCATCCTGCCGATGCCACAGGTCGTCTACACTGGAGATGAGGACGGGAGAGTGGTGAGTTCCCCGTGGCATATGCACGAGCAATACAGCTAATCATGATGGCAGTATGAATGGAACTGTGTGCAGAGGCACTAATGCGGCGGGTGATTGCTCCAGAGGACGGATGCAACATACATACACCAAGTTTGAGTTGAAGCATAGCGAGGCGCGTGGGATGGGCATTCATGAATACGAAGATCAAGCGTCGAGAGCGTAACATGGTTGGCTACTTGGGGGAAAGACGATTGGATAGATCAGCTAGACAAAGAGGGCAAAAGTCAGAGGACAGGAAGGCAACTGTCAAAAGCAATTGAGAGACCATCGTTATGAATTTTCCACATGCCTGGACCAGTGTGTGGTAACTGCTGAAGTATATCCATCCTTGTAGATGCTGCCTGCCGTTGGTGAATGGATTTGCGAGTAGCGGGAGTCCGACGTGCATATGCGCGCCAATGCAGCTAGCCAGAACCACTCCAGCTGAGAATCTGCAGGCTTTTATCCACGCGTCACGGAAGGCCCCTTCTTCATGTGAACAGACGTAATTCACCGGGGTGGGTGGCTGAAGCTCTTTAGTGTATCGTACGGGTTCCGGGAGGGCTGGGACAATGCACGAGCTGCTTCTGTGGCTGCGTTGGTCAGGCATGAAGGTAAGACGAGGCCAATGATCGGGCTACACGAAAGATCTGTGGGCTTTGACGGGCTGGGACGACGGCTCGACACAGAGGGCGTCAAACGGGCAGGCCTGGCGGGCTCGCTGGAGGGCGGCGAGTGTGCCATCCGCAGCCTTGGGACGATACTTGTCGAGTTTCGATGGACTTGACAGTCTTCAATATAGTGAAGGAGGACAGGAGGAGCGTGTGCTGGGCGACGGGAAAGGCAATCCGGGCGAGATTTGGCGGTGGAGATTGCCCCGGTAACTGTTTGTTGTGATTCAGCGCGATGAGCAAGTCGAGCGTGTGGCAGACCCAAGACTCGCTGCTCCACTCTTTGCTGTCCCATAAGTAAACAATCGGGAGTGCTGGTCCTCCTTTTCCTCTTTCCTTCCTTCTCGCTTCACACAGACCTCTCTGCCTTCTTGCCCAACCCCTAGTTGCCCATCGATTTGCTCAGCGTGCATTGTTGGCTTCCAAGCTTCCAACGTACCCACCACCCTTAACCCCCCAGACCAGTTTTCCCAGAAGACAGTCTTGACTCTCGACTGCCGCAAGGGAGAAGAGAGTTGAGGCGCCTTTAAAAACTGGCAATCTGGACTTTGACGCCAGAGTCCCCATCCCGCCTAGTGTCTTCCCGTCAACGTACAGGAGTGACGCTTCTGCCCAAGAGACTACCATCACAAAGGTAGAAGGGGAAGTCCAACTACCCCAACCCTCCTCGCGCGTCGGACGGGAAGATACTAGGTTCTCCAAGGAAGAAGTCGACATCTCCTACAGAGACAACCGTCCACGCCGCGAACAACAGCAATACCAGCGGGAGGACGTTCGAGTCTACGAAGGTCGTGACCGCAAGTACCCAGAAGTAGAGCTTACACGCGAGAAGTACGCGCCTCCTGGCGTCCCGTGTGGACATGTACCCCGGATTGCTCCGTGCTTTTTGCCCTTGCGTCGTTGCTTTGACCATCTGCCGCTGACACGTTGTCCACCCCACAGATACCGTGCACCCGCCGAGTACAAGACCACCAACGTCGACATCGAAATCGATCGTCGTGACACCCGAGACCACGTCGAAGTCGATTACGACCGCCGCCAGACCTACGACCGGACTTACGACAAGACCTACGAGACTCAACTAGACGTTACCGAGCGAGAGTATCGTCGACGCGTCGATCCAACCTACGACGTCGAATACGAACGCCGTCGTCCAGCAAGAGCCGAAGTTACCGTTCAGAAGGAAGAAATCAAGGTCGATCAACCGATCAAAAGAGACATGGGTTACTACGACGACGAAGGCCAATACCACAGCTTCCGCCGTGGCGTGGAGCGCGCTGCCGACCGCATCCTACACCCCTTCTCCCACCACCATGGCGGTGACCGTGATGAGGTGGTGGTGACCGACACAAGAGAGACTTCCGGCCCAAGTCGCGTCCGTGATGGGACTGTTGAGCAAGTCCGCTACGTCGAGCCACGCTTCAGCGGCCGCGGTGTGCCCATTCAGTGTCATTTCATCCGTATCGGTGACATTCTCCTTCTCCAGGGTCGTCCTTCGCAGGTCATCCGCATCAGCATGTCGTCGCAAACCGGCCAATACCGCTACCTCGGTGTCGACCTGTTCACCCGGCAACTGCACGAAGAGACCTCCTTCATCAGCAACCCGGCCCCGTCGGTAGTCGTTCAGACCATGCTCGGCCCCGTCTTCAAGCAGTACCGCGTCTTGGACATTCGCGAGGATGGCCAGATTGTCTGCATGACAGAGACGGGCGATGTCAAGCAGGGCCTGCCCGTTGTTGACCAAGGCGGTCTATTCAAGCGCATTGACCGAGCATTCAGTGACGGCCGAGGCAGTGTTCGCGTCTTGGTCATCAACGATGGCGGACGCGAGTTGATCGTCGACATGAAGATCATCCATGGTTCAAGATTGTAGAGGCTGCGAGGCAGGGAGGAGGAACAGGCTAATGTGGAGGCGGTCATCTCAGGGAAAGCGATCAAGCCAGATTCACTATTCATGTGCATACAATGTGTTGGGCAATCCTCCCTGTGTATGTACATGATAGCAAGACCTACCTGGGTCAATGACAAAAGTATGTAGCTTCTTGCCCACGCTTACTGGGATGTAGGGTGGACTTGGGTACGTAGGTGTTGAAATGGAACTGGGTTTTGGTAGAACGATTTTCGTGCTCAGACCGGCCGTGACATGGCGCATCGCACCTCTGGACATTGGATCTCCCATCTATGTACTACCAAAATTAATATCTCTGAGGCATGTCTTTGATTTCAAATCTCATGGCCAAGACAAATGTACACTCGTTCGACGTTTGCTAAGACAAACCCCCCGTGTCGAGCCAGAATATGGCGTAATCTTAGACAAAGTTAGCAGAGAGAGCTTCCTCCATACGACGTACATAACACAACTATGCACATAGATTAACCAATCAGATCACTTTGCGCCCGGAGGATGGGATCTGGAGGGGGGGAGAAGCGAGAAAATGAGGGGTCGGGCCCCAGCGTTGGGTGCGTCGGTAGGACGAGGACCGAGTACGAGCACTCGTAACGTCAAGAGTTCAAGTCATCAAGAGAAGAGGAGGGCAAGGGGCGTTCTCCGCGGACGGGCATCATCGTCGTCGGCTATATCATGTACCATGTACCATGTACCGTGTACCAATGTATTGCTATTAGCAATTCGTACGGAGTGTGCCCACGCTTGACAATGGATACTGGTAACATATGTTACCTATGTAGGTCGGTACCTGAGGTATTAGGGGAAGGCTGGTTGGGGCCGTAGGAGGAGTACGAGTAACTTGCAGATCCGATCCGATCTGTACAAGGTACAGTTCAACGAAAATGCGGGTGCGAGAAGAACGCTAGGGTGTCCTCGCTAAACCGGTCCTGGCTCACGCGCCGCATGGCATGGCAGGGCAGGCATGGATTTGTCTAGCAGTGGACTCTATGTAGAGGAAGACTCGCTCCAACCGAGTAAACTGACTAAGACTGGAAAGTTATATAAGGAGTGCCATGTCTGCTACGCCTGTATTCGTTCGATTTCTGTGTCTCGATCATCCCATCCACCCACCTACCCACCCGTCCATCCTGTGCTTCTCAAGATTGAACTCGCCCTCAAACTCGAACTCTACTCGCATTCAAACATGACGTCCGCAACCCAAGTCAAGTCATTGAGGGATCTGCTGGGTGCGCCCCCGGCGACGGCGTCTCCCAGCGATAGCACGCTGATCATCATCGACGCGCAGAACGAGTAAGTAAAGCCCTGGGGAAAGCATTGAGCACCTCATTGCGTTTTGCACCCCCTCCTCCTCCGGGATGAACGTGACATGTATCGAATCCCTGACCAATGCGACCAGATATGCCCAAGGACACCTCAAGACCGTCAATGTGGAGCAAACACGCAAGGCCATCGCTTCGTTGTTGGAGAAATATCGCGCCGCCGGCGATGGGAAGAACATCGTCCACGTCGTGCATAAGACCCCGGACGGCGCGCCGGTGTTCACGCCCAACACGGCCCTGGCCGAGGAGTTTGACGAGTTGAAGGCCCGGCCTGGCGAGAAGGTGGTGGAGAAGCAAGCCATCTCCAGCTTCGCCAACACGGATCTGCATGACTATCTGACCGGGTTGGGCGAGAGGGGCAAGAAGACCGTCCTGACGGGCTATATGGCTCATGTGTGCGTGAGCACGACGGCCAGGCAGGGGAACGATCTAGGATATAATGTCGTGCTGGCGGGGGATGCTATCGGGGACCGAGATATCCCTGGGCTCAGTGGATCGGATGTCACTGAGGCGACGTTGAAGGAGCTGAGCGATGCTTTCGGCACAGTGGTGAAGAGTTCTGAGATCAAGTAGACATCCACATCCACACCGATATAAATGTCGAGGTTAGACGTAGATAGTCGGTCGGTCGGTCAGGTATGTATCTCCTCGATGACATGGTCTTGGTCTTGGTCTTGATCTCGATCTCTCTTTCTCCACCAAATCACCAACCCGTGGAACGGGAAGTTCTTGACATCCAACGCCGGCAATTCCATGTTCTCGTGACTCGTCGCAAACTCTTTCGCCGAGTCACTCTCCGAACCCCCTTCTTGCAGCAGGTGATTGAATGATCGATGGAGCCAAACCCTCGGCCTCCTCGCCATTATCTCCGCCTCGACCTCCCGTTCTGCAGCTGGGGAATATGCGACAGAGTCCCTATCCAGTAATTCGAACCCCCGCGGATGATCCACCTTTGTGACATTGAGGGCATGAAGCAGTTCGGCGTCCAAGTCATTGAAGTTCGGCTCCTGGGCGTAAGCGGGCACATCTCGACCTTGCAACCTCCGCACCATGTCGACGACGGTCCTGAACGCCGCGAGCTGGAAGTACGCCGAGTCGTGCCTGTCGATCCAGTGCGCGGCGTCGCCGCAAAAGGAGCCGCTGCCGAGCATGACGCACGTGGAGATGGTGTGAGACTGTCCGGCGGCGCTCGTCAAGATCTTTTCCTCCAGGACGTGTATGAGCGTTTTGCATAGATCTGTGGCCAGCCAGCGTCTCTCGATCCTGTTGAACTGAGAGAGCATGGACGGGAGCGTCGATCCAGGGCTGGGGAGCATGGGGGCGCGAGGTGGGAATAATTCGTTTGCGATTGTGCTTTGCTGATGGTGTCCAGCTGTGGTTGAGGTTTCGTTTGCCGTAGGCTTCGATGTGGTACTGGGGATCCTCGGTGCGGAAGCAGAGGTTGAGGTAATTCGCGTCCAGCCATCGTCGTCCAGGATCTCTGTTCTCTTGTTCTGGATATGCTTCTTCTTTCTGTGGCTTGTATGTGGCATCTCGACGATGCTGGCCGTAGGGTTGTCACGGGTACCGGAAACGAGGTCGCCACAGTCCTATACGTTGGTTGAGAAGAGGAGGGATTGAGATGAGTGGAGGGTGGACCAGTCAGACATCACTCACTGCACACGGAGCGAGAGTATGTTGTGCTGGCCCGGCTAAGGAGCGGCGGCGGCGGCAAAGGATTCGAATCTGGCAACATCTCGACTAACAGTCTTCTCACTCGCGCATCGAAGCATTTAGATATGATTCTGCAGGCGCACACAAATCTCCCAAAGTGGGCTGGAAGCTGGGATTTTACCGAGAATCAACCGATGGGACGCAGCTAGAGACAAATTGTCTATTTCTTGGATTTTATTGTCTACATTGTTTTTCGCTGAGATCATTGACCTCTCCTCGTACCTGGGTCTCACAACCATTGTTGGTTCCCATGATGGGAAACAAACGAGCCGCCATTCTCCTCTGCAGTGAAAGTGTGGATCACGTTCACACAGGCTGCTGCAGACTCCAGCGGCGTCAGAGGCCCTGGCCAGCCCGGAGCGCTCTTTCTCAGGTCACCGATCACCTCCGGTTCTGGTCCGTCTCCCCAAGTTGCAACTACACCCGGCGACAGTGCGAAGAACAGGATTCCTTCCTTCTTGTATTTCGCATTGTACTTGTAAATGACCGTGTTGGCTGCAGCTTTGCTAATCGTGTAGGGAGCGTCGGTTGCGATGCCGGAATTGATGAGTGCCGGGTCGGCCATGCCGCTCGAGATGAGGACCACCTTCTTGGCTGAGCCTTTCTTCACCAGTGGCAGGAATGCGTTGATGGTATGGATGATGCCGACCACATTGACCTTGAAGGATTCCAAAAGGGCGTCTTCCAACAACTCGGTTTCGTCGTCGAACTCATCCAGAGCCTTGCCCATGCTCTTTCGATCAATGAATGCCGCATTGTTGATCAAGTAGTCGAGCGAGCCGCCAGTTATCGCGGCAACCTCGTCTCTGGCCTTTAGAAGGGACTTGTAGTTTGCGATTTCAGCCTGGACCATGGTGACGTTCTTGAGCCCATCAGCAGCAACAGACTTGTCCGCAGCGGCCTTGTTTCGCACAATGCCGACGACGGTGTTTGCTGGGTCTTTGGCCAGATACTGCACAAAGGCGTACTGCCGAATCGTCAGTATGGATTGATTGACTCTCCGGAAGTCTCGCACTCACGCCGATGCCACGATTGGCGCCTGTCACCAGATATGAGGGCATGTTGGGATTGTTTGATGTAGCGGATACTTCCTTGCAGATGGTGTTCTGTCAATCACAAGACGAGCTTTGGCACTGGTGTTTGACTTCCAGCATGAGTTTTGAGACTGACGATGGAGAGACCGCCTTTTATATTCTTTGGACGGTCGATCTCAGGTCCTTTCGAAACATTTCATTTGTAATCCTTGCTCCATCGACTTTGAGTATTTGAAAGCAATGATATTCCGACAAGATTTTACTCGTCCGAGCGCACTGAAAGTGGCTTACTTGAGCCATGTTCCTGTGAATTTGGGTGTAAAAGCGGGCAGACCGCGGTCAACAACGGTGTAGATGGCTGCACCGAAAGCCAGATGACGAAATATAGGTCACTTTGAGTAAAAATTCAGGCTGTGGTTGTGGTGGGAGCGAAGCACGAGGCTGAACAAAGGTCGGGGTGGTGCCAGCCTCGTATGACCATCCCAAACATTACACAACGGGGACAATCAGGCACAAGTAACCCAGAGAAGAAAGCACTGGCTCACCGAGGCACATCCAAAGTACGTCGTCGGCCAATCCGAGCCGAAGTTCGGTCAGCAAGTGCCAGGAACATCGGCAGACAAGGATCGATAGACTTGATCAGCCTTCAGGCCCGCCACAACGCATCTGTAAGACCTAACGATGCTTGTCCGCCCTCCCGAATTTTTGCAAGGTTTGGCGTCCAGTGGGAGTTCTCCCTCTCTCCTGGACGGCGGGTTAAGGGCAAGGCAATCTTTGCAACCGCCAAATGCGCTGTTTCTTCGATGGAAACAGAAAGGCGCGTGACGCAAGTTGCCGCTGGCGGGCTCGAATGTCTCTGGGAGCGTCCAATGTGTCGAAATGCCACCTCAGAGAGAAATCACCCAGAAGTCACTCCTTCGATTGGGATGTGGGGAACACACGCCCGCGATGACTGGCCCACGCAGGGCTTCAAGGTCGAGGCTCGTGGGCGAGCTGGCTCCGGAGTGGAGGGGCAAATGGCCTGGCTGTCATCCCTGTCGATGGTAAGCACCTGGCGTGCAGCGCCCGGCAAATCAGCGCTCAGAAACGTGGGCGACCTCGACCGTTTTGCCGCCCAGCTCTCCCCTCCGTGGCCAATGGTTGCACACATCACACGGCGTCGTGCTCAGTGAACAAGTCGACTCGCAGGCTGGGCGGCTGTCCGTCTGGCCTAATCCCAATCACCTTGGCCAGAAGGCAGAAAGTCCTATAACACTGGATCGCCGCCGAGATGGCTCCAAGACGGCCTTCCACCTCGAGCGAAGCTCTCCACCGCGACCTCGCCGACCTGGTCACTGACTCTGAAAAGCTTTCCCGACCACATCGACGACCAGAGTCAGCAAGACTCGAAGCACACTTGACTGTGTGATCTTCCTCTAAAAGGCCGCATCTTCCGTCCTCTTCGCAGTTACACAGATAAGCGGGAACCACCCCGAACCCGCGCCGTCAGAATGCCCTCACGCTCGATCTCGTGGATAGCCGTCGCCATTCTCACATTCCTCAGCCTCGCACATGCACATACGGTCATTACGTACCCGGGTTGGAGAGGAGACAATCTGCACTCGAACGGCACGGTCGATGAGACGGACGGCTTGGGAACATTCGCCGAAGGACAAAATTATCTATATCCATATGGCATGCAATGGATGTATCCCTGTAAGGCTCTTTCCACCCCATCGGCCGATGTGCTGGCGAACTGACAAGCATAGGCGGTGGTATGCCCACCTCGACAAACCGCACCAAGTGGCCGTTGAAAGGCGGCGCCGTCGCATTCCAGCCTGGATGGTTCCAAGGACACGGCTCCGCCTTCATCTACATCAACCTGGGTCTTGGGACAAACCCACCGAACATGTCGAATGTCATGCTCTCCGGCGTCCAAATCATCGGGCCCAGCAAAGACCCATATCCCGGCACGTTCTGTTTCCCCCAGGTCCCCCTTCCGGCCAACCTCACCGTCAATGTCGGGGACAACGCGACCATTCAACTGATCGAGACGGCCGTCCATGGTGCTGCCTTGTACAACTGCGTTGATATCACATTTGCCGAACCCGAGGACGTGCCGGAAGTCAATGCGAGCAACTGCTTCAACTCGAGTCAGATCACCAGCGACCTCATCTTCACCACAAGTGCTCTCACGTCAGACTCATTCGAGTTGTCAACGAACCGATACGGATATTTGACAACTACACTTGCCGTTGTCTTGGGTTTGGTCCTGCTATGATCATGCGAAGATTGAGTACGAAAAGATGGACGAGGAACCCCAGTCGCAGCAGCCGCGAAGACCGCGACACAGTGAGGTGAAGTGCCAAAAGCAGCTTCCGGCAGCGGTTCGGCGGTTGTCCGATACTGCCTTGCGGTAGTGTGGACACTTTGTCGGAATGGGCGTTTGGCATTCATGGGTGCGCTCTTACCCACGACACCGCCGCTGGACATCTTCCGGCACGCCGAGCACTTACATGCTCCGACGTCTGTCTGGACATTCAAGCACTTCGCCCAGCGTTCGATGTAGCAAGGAGTCATGCTCGGATCACCCGCTCGGAAGTACCATCACTATCCAGAGGAGCATTGCAAAGTCATCTCATTGTGGGTGAGCAAAATTACTAAACCTCGGCGCCGGGTGGCTGATGTGGCATTGTGTGCTGGAAAGCCTGGGACCTTCGCCGACCACTATGAATATCAACACCGCCGCGTCGTGGAGAAGGAGAGGAGCAACCCGACATGATGGTCATCGTCTCCGAGATTTTGTATAGATACGGGAATGCAAGTGGCAGCCCCCAACTAATACCCTGTACTTAGTCCTGCATATGGGCCATTTTTACAGTAGCGAAATGAATTCTACTGTATGTCCACGAGACACCTTTTATTTCGTGACTTCTGTAACATAAGAGGTCCTGTTTCGGCGGTCTATTAGTAGTGTAATGGATTCTATGAAACATGCCACAGAATGAATGTTCCAGTCCAGCCCAGCATTGGATCGCTCCCCGAATCCGCGGGTCTAAACAGCTCATTCATGCTGGCCCATCCGAGCGCGAGCGAACACCATCACCAAAGGCCCCGAAGTGGGATTATGAGCCAAGTCTGACTCGTGTTGATATCGAACCTTCAATCGCCCGTCCGACAGTTCCCATCTGTTCAAAACACCCGAAAGAGATCATTCAGATCACTCAAATCTTTGATTGCACTGTCTCCAGCAACCGTGGCTTTGTCAGGCTTTGATGAGCTGAGGTGGTCCGATGCGGGCGACAGTGTGATGAGGTACTTCGCCGGTCTTTGAGGGGATCGATTGCGCACCATGCTGCTGGGATTCGACAGCCCACCAGCTCCGAGGTCTGTCAGAGAAGCGGGACCTCTGCTCTCAGAGTTACATGGAACGTCCGAGTTATACACCGGTCCAGGTTGGTACTCCTGCAGAACGCTTGTTCTGCCATTGCTGAGGACTCTGACTGCCTCTCTCCTGACCGGTGAAAATTGAAACTCACCTCCTGATCTATGCCCACCGCGTGGTGACAGGGGCATTGACGGTGCAATCTTATTCTCCCGCCGTTCATCATCAGCGACAAAGCCTCCCTGCGCAAATTCTTTCCACCCTCTCTGCAATTGAACCTGATTTTCCGGAGTCAACGAAGTCGTGTGGATTTCAGGTTGTGGAGGGCCGTTCCGAGTTCTGCCTGTTCGATGTCCGATTCTCAAGGCTTGCTGATCAATTGAGTAATTATCAGGAGGACCTCGAACCGAAGCTAGATGCAGCTGCCAATTCCCGCGATCGAGTGCAGAGGCCTGTTGAGGTAAGTAAGATGTCCTGCCACACGCGGGTGGTTCCTGACCATTCACATGAGTTCCATCAACATCTCGAGTCGCACTCCCCAAGCCGGGATCGATGTCGGTTGACTCCTTCGCCACCGCCTCCGCTTGTTTGAATGCTGAGAAGTCCTCACAAGAGCAAAAGCACGTCTCCCCACACTTATTCGAGCATCCATGACCGCAAGGCAAGGTGTGTCCGCAATGTTCCGCACATTGAACTCTGTCGTGGGGGTAAGGATGGCACAGAAGATGGCAAGAATGACCACACTGTAGTGCCATCCCGCATGGCTGCGCGCAGCCACCGTCAGTCTTCTCCCAATCCTCCGGGTAGCTCATTAGCGTGGTAATATTGTGGCGTTTGCACATCACCGGAAATCCTTCGCCGCGCCGTCGAGGTTTTGAATCCATTAGAGTGATGACGTGTTCCCACAACACACTGTTGCGCATGAGGATCTCAGAATTGCCGAAGATATAGAACCCGTATTTTGCTCGGGACAGAGCCACGCACGTTCTATTGACGTTATGCAGGAAGCCAATCTTGCCTTCTTGATTGTTCCGAGCCAGCGAAAGAATGACTATGTCATTTTCTTCTCCTTGATCTGGGCGAGGTCAGTAGAGCCAGCACTATGTCAGCTGAACCGCTAACTTACATGAATCCACCGTCTTGACGTTGACGTATGTCCGAAACTCGGGAAATTCCTTCAACTCACGGAGGATTCGCTTGCGCTGTCCGTTGTAGAACGTCAGGATGGTGATACGAGCGGGATCGAGACCGTTTCTGAATAGATAGCGGTAGAATCCGGCGACGAATTTGGCTTCCTCGGGATTGAATATCGACATCGATTCGTCTTTTGCTTCCCACCACGGGTGATCAAAGAAGAAAGATCTGACCTCGCCCGTTCCCCAGGTCTCAAGCTGCCGATTGACGACACTCGAATGGTTGGTGAGGCTTGGGTACAGGCTTGCGACGAGGCGGCAAAATTCTGGCATCATACGACGTTGTTGAAGCAGCGTCTTGTAGGGCATCTCGTTTCGTACGAGGCGTTCGAAGAGCGACACGTTCAGGTAGAAAGGCTGATTCTCTAGCTCTTGAACGCTGCAATGCCCTTGTAGTTGCTGGTGGTCCCCAACGAGGATGAGATGTTCAAGTTTTTCTGTGCAGGCTACTGTGATAGGAGCTTCCAGGACCTCAGCAGCTTCTTCAATGAGCACCACTTTGGGCTTGAGAGCCGAGATGAGCGGTCTGTACTTGCTCAAACCGGTAGTGGTCATGCCAATGATCGAAGCTCGTCGCAGGTAGACCGCATCTTGTTCCCACTTGCCAACAAGATTGTCTTTCACTAGCTTGTTGTAGACCTTTGCATCTTCGCGGAACCTGGTCGTGATCTCAGCCTTTGCTTGGGACTGCATAACATGATACACATGGGCACGATAGTAGTCAGGGATCTTCCACATGTCCGTTACGGTTTCCAAAAGCTTCATTGCTCTGCCCAGATCTGCTGCAGACGGTTCGGGGACCATAAATTGGTCGCGAAGTTCACGCCACGGGCCTCTCAAGATTTCAATGTCTTCTTGATCATTGACGCCGGTGGAATCTTCGTTTTCTCTGAGCTGCTCAAATTCAAGGTCGACATCGTCACTTTCTTCGAAGCCATAGTCCTCTTTGACGTAATCAACCTCAAAAGGCACCAGTGCTTTGCCCAGCCACAGTCGTATTGGAGCGTCAAGGTCGGTAGTCGCTGAAACCCATTGCGTAGCGCCCTCTTCAAGTGATTTTGCTTGCTGTGCAGTGAGGACTCCCAATTTCTGCAACATCTTGGTACCAGAGATTTGATCAGTAGACCAGGGATCAGGACCAGGCTTGACCAACGGTTCAAGCAGTTCTATCAACCCTTTGGTTTGCCTTGTCAACAGAGTGTTCGACTTGCCGAAGAGGCCCCCCGGAATGGGCCTGATTCTCTCACCCTGCCGGATCTCAAAAAGCGCTCGCTTCTTGACTTCAGGCTTGGTGGATCTGCCTCCCAGTCGGATGTAGTTTGGCTCAAAGAGAGAAATGTGTCCGAGGAGTTGATCGAGTGCATGGTTCGTCTGGGCAGCAATGATGATGGGTGGGTCGTCTGGCTTTCGATTGGCATGCATGATTTCCACTGCGACACGTGAGACGTACGTCTTGCCGGTACCAGGAGGGCCTTGGATAATGGGATGGCGCTTGGTCAGTATCTCTCTCAGAGCCTCCCATTGCGTGCTGTCCAGTGAGTGAGAGGGGGCGGCGGGCCAGTCTTTTGTGACATCGACTTTGAGGTACGCCTCCTTCTGAGCAGGGTCTGTTACGGCAGCGCTAAGATCCAGTACGGGGGATTTCTGAATGTAGGCAGGAGGCTCGTCTGAATGTTCAAGGTGGCAGATGTGGTCAGACAAGGGGAATCTAAATGCCGTCAGCAAGGTCAAGCGGCATATGAGGCTGGAGAGCTCACTTCTCCTGGCTAAGCTTCTGTAGAGCCCTCAGTGTATGACGATAAGCTTCAAAGTATCCTTGTTTCGCCTCGATCATGAGCCACTCTTTCTGCGGATCAAGTTGTATGTCTTCAGGACGGCCAAAGTGGATGTCGATCTCTGGAGGCTCACACATGACGCCTTGCAACGGTCTCGCAGCCACGATGGCTACAACCATGGCGTTCAAGTCAATGGCTTTTGCCGTGGCAGGAATTAGAGCGACAATGCTGCCGCTAACAAGTCTCTTGCTGCTTTCCCACTTGATCCGTTTGCCAGCGCGTCGCGTAGAGAATCTGACCCTCGCAGCCAGACCTCGGCGAGAGAATGTGAATCCGACGATGTGAACTTGGTCGTAGACGGAGAATGTGTGCGTGTCTCCAGTTGAGGGATCCTTCCGGAAGTCATGAATAGCATCGCGAAAGCAGCCAATTGCATCTTCTCGGATCAATTCGTAGTGTGTTCTCAGGTATCGGTCCTTGCTCTTGTAGGGGCCGTTAACCTTGTTTGGTGTCAGATCAGCGAAGGCAGCAAGCAATTCTTTATTTGTCGGAATCTCTGGCTGTGAAAGCCATGCCTCTCCGTTAGGAATGGATTGGATTTGTTCTTGCCTCGAGACATAATCGCGGATGTCGAGATTCAGGGTGAGGTCTAGCTCATCCTCCAGAGCACTCGTCAAAGTGTTGTGTGTGTTTGGAGGGCGGGATGGGCCTTTAAAACGTTCCACGAGATCTGTATTCATCTCTGAGGATGTGGTCAGCAACGTGGCGCGGTGAGATTCTAACGCAAGTGGCTTCGGCAGAGTCCGTGCTGTGCTTCCAGATCAGGGTTCGGACCTACCTCCATTGTTGTCGAGTGAGGCGAATGAGTTTCGGACGTCTGATGAGATGTTCGTTAGTCACTTGCCAGTGAGGACTGCTGTAAGTCTGGCTTGAGACCAGGACCCCAGACGGTGATGTAATTTACCAGCGGATGCCCTGCCACCCAGACGGTTTCCTCGCCCCCGCCCACGGCTGCTTACGCCACGTCCAGGCGGCATGCTGGCCAGAATGGCGGCGGTGATTAGAGCAGTAGCGGACTGCTCATAAACTGTTGAGGATTGAGGAGCGAGGAACTGAGTGCTATTGTGGGAACACAGACGTCCTCTTCCGATGACGATGAGAAGCGTAACGAAGGGTTCACGGGCTAGCCTTGACGGCTTATTTGAAAGGCTCCTAGAGACTCTGTTGAGCGGCAGCAGTTCTGAAACGGACGGGGAGCTGTGAGTCGGGTCAGTGTTGAACACTTCACAGCGCATGAGAAGGAGTCAAGCGGAATGCGAGCAGCCGCACAAACCCACCGGCTCTGACAGCAACCACTTTCTAGTGAAGGAAGGTATCGGTAGCTTCGAGCTGCAGCAAAACAATACAACTAAGGTCAGCAAACATTCTTTTAAACCCTAAGGTAAAATAGCTGGCATTAAAGAAAAGCCAGCAGTTTGGCCTTGGAGACTGAGAGGATAGCCCCCGTGTCGGAAGTCCAACAGGTTAAGAAGTTATCAGCATTTTTCAGGTAGCCGGGAACATTACCAGGATCGAGACATGTAAAAAGGCTCAGAAGGGCAAGGTAGTGCTATCAGTGATAATTAATTCACTCGTATTGAGTATGGAAGCGGTCGACAGCGCAGTCCTGCATCAACTGCAAGATTGCTCCGACCAAGCTCGGGGGGATCATTTGTTTGAATAGCACAGCGCTAGACCTTATGTGGAATGGTATGATCTGAGAACCCCCGATGCCATTGGAAGATGAAATGTCTCTGCTTCTTGTTCCTCATCCCGCACCGTCGTTATCACGTCGCTGTGCTATCACTCAAAGACAGTTCTGCCGTGGAGTCATGGGATAGCCACTATGCCTGCGTTCGACGAAGATGATGAGCGTTCCCAGGATGGGAGCTTCGACAACGATAATGATGAAGCCATGCAAGATCTGGACGATGTTGATGGCGATGGTGAAATCGATGGCGATGCAGACATGGAGCAGGATGGTGACGGCGACGGCGACGGCGATCTAGATATCGAGGGCGATGGAGATGCTGAGGGTGAAGGCGACGACGACGACGATGGCGAGAGCCAATCTGAGCAATCTGACAACGAAGATACCTCTGGCGAGCCGAACGCAACACAGGACGGCCCTCAGCAAGGTATCTCTGCGCAGGCAGACTCTTCGCGAGGGGCTGCAACGGGATCTAACATCTCCGCCGAATATCTCAATGCGTCGACGTACGATATTGTCCCCACCGTCGCCGCGCCTCATAGCACTTCTATCAACGCTGTTTGCACCACAGGAGATATGCGATGGGTCTTTACCGGGGGTTCTGATGGTTACATTCGCAAGTTCAATTGGGTCGACTCTATCAACAACAAGCTCGCGCTCACCGTAGCACAAAGACACCCTTTCGTCGACAGTGTTGTCAAAGCCGGAGTGCTGATGAGCTACTGGGAGAATTGGGATGCTCGACCACAGACCACTCAGACTCTGTCGCCTGTGTATTCTCTTGCTTGCCATAGCCAGGGACTGTGGTTATTGTCTGGTACAGCCTCCGGTCCGATTCGACTGCAGTCCATCCGACACGACGAAGGCAGGGAAATCACCTTGCTTCAAAAGCATACGTCCGCCGTTTCGGTTCTTACGCTTTTTTCGGACGAGAAAAGCCTGCTTTCTGGAAGCTGGGACAAGACAGTCCTAGACTGGGACCTGAATACCGGTCAGGTTCGAACGGCGTTCGCCGCCAGCGCTAGTCAGATATCCTCGATTGAAACGCGGCCGGTCTCATCTGTGCCCGTTCCCGCAGAATCCGGAGAGGTCGTTGTATCCAATGGAACCTTTTCATCAAACGACGGCAAATCCCTTGCAAATGGTACCAGGAGCGAGCTCCCCAGCCAGAATACCCAAGAAAACCCGACTGTCGCGACCCCAGATTCGCTGTTCGGAGATGGTGGGGATGACGATCTCTTTGGCGATGATGGAGGTGTCATGGCCAACGGAGGAGGTCTCACGGATGATTTTGGTGTTGAGGACGATGAGATGAGTCGGGCAATGGCGAATGGGCCGCAGCCGGAAGATTTAGTTGATCACCCTATGCAGGATTCTACGGACTCCACCAACGATACTTCAGCTAGCCTCCCAGGCAGTTCTCAGCAACAAAAATCTTCTGGCGAGCTGACGAACGGGGTACCTGACTCTACTGAGCCACTGATGACGAATGGGCTGCCACACGCAGACGATCTGGAAAGGCATGCTGATGACGAAGAAACGATCCAGGACAGCGAAGCACCACGTACTTCTGACTCGACCTTCCTAGCGACTTCCATCGACGGCGCGATACGCGTGTGGGATAGGAGACAGCCAAAACCAGTCGCACGTATTCTGCCTCGAAACACCCCGCCATGGTGTCTGAGCGCCTGCTGGTCCCCGGACGGGAACTTTATCTACGCAGGACGGCGAAATAACACAGTGGAGGAATATGACTTGCGCAAAGGTTTAAAAGGACCCGAACGAGTATTTCGGTTCCCCAACGGAAGC
Source organism: Phialophora chinensis (assembly GCA_016109575.1). Classification (NCBI taxonomy): domain Eukaryota; kingdom Fungi; phylum Ascomycota; class Eurotiomycetes; order Chaetothyriales; family Herpotrichiellaceae; genus Phialophora; species Phialophora chinensis. Next base: position 2,546,512 of record JADWPU010000001.1, read on the forward strand.
GGTGCAGTGACCTCGGTCAAGGCCATGCCCAATGGCCGACATCTGATCTGCGCTTCTTATGACATTCTTCGGTTATACGACCTGAGAGAATCCCATTCTCAACGGTCAACAGTCCCGTTCCTGATCGTTCCTGGTCATCGAACTGGGGTTGTTTCCCATCTATTTCTCGACCCAGCTTGTCGATTCATGCTCTCCACTGGAGGCAATCGTGGTTGGGAGGGCGCTTCGGCTGAGGTGCTCCTTGGGTATGAGATCGCCGTACCTCGCCGCTGAACTTTGACCATCCATGGGCTTGCTTTATCTTTCATGTATCGACAGCGATTCACGTTGTGGGATGAAGGAAACAGTGCCCCAGACAATATGGCCAGCAAAAGAATACAAAGACCGAATTCGGCAGTCCACATGCACTGCCCTCGCCTTTATTTGCTCAACAAAGCTGGCCTCGAGCAGCACAATGGGGCATTATCGCTCTTGAAGGCATTGAGTCGTGCCATTCTTGAACTGCCTCCAATGTCACCAAACCTATCTCCCGGCCCAGCTTTCGCCCTACTCCCAAACAACCCCAGTCTCACCAGTCCCTGGATAACACCAATAGTCTTCGAGTGACCAACTTAATAGTAGTGTTTCCAAACTGTCATCTCCTGCCAAGATGCCTTCAGTGCAAGGCTTCGATATCACCATCGAAGGAGTTGATGGCACACCTTTCACCACCTATGGGACTCGTTCCAGAGGCAAAATTGTCTATACCAGCATCGAAGCTCGGGATGGCGCCAGTTTCCAGATTCGAGTGAAACCCGACTTCCCGTTTCCAGAACCCAAGGACGCGATGATTGGCGGCAAGCACGAATCCAACAGCAGGTACAACCTGAGGTCTTCCAATGCCCGAGACGCTATGGAATGCGACGAACCGGGTCGTAAGCCCAAGAGAGCTTATGAGTTTTTCGCCCATGTGTACATTGACGGCAACCCCAAGAGCGAAGACAACCTTCTGATTGCTACCGAAGCTGGTGCAGAATGTTACCGCTCCGAAGGCCACGTTTTCAAGGGTCGCTGCTGTGACCCAGTTGTGGATGACGACCTACTTAGTGATAGTGAGCCCGAGTCTGGAGTGCTCGTGAGGTACCTGGAATTACCCTGGGTATTCCGCCAAAAAGGGATCGATGTCTTGCTAGGTCATATGGACATCTCGAAAATAGACGCGGACATCCCGACGACCGATCTCGAACAAGACTTGGCCGACATGACTGAAGCAATGGCCCGCGACAACTTGTCAAAACCAACCGGCCGCAAGCGAGGTCAGATTGAAGTTGTCATCACAAGAGAAGTGACCGCAAAGTCGATGCGACCGGAGAAGTACTCGAAACAAGAGGATGGAGCAAATCTGGATGACGAGGACGACAATACAATCGAGGTCACGGTTGATGCGACCAACAGGCGATACACCCGCTCGAACACGGTGACGTCTCATCTCTACCGTGCAGACGAAGAGTTCTTCTGCAAAGTATGCATTTCTTATTACGACATTACGAAGTTGAGGAAGCTGGGCCTCTGCACCCTGGATGGTACCCCAATTGAGCGTCGACAACCAGGAGTTCTTGCGTTATCAAGTAGCCCCAAGTCACCCGGTCCGCTGAAACGTCTCCGGGATTCAGAGTCTGCGAGGTACGAAGCTCGCATCGACGAGACGCAGATGAGTGATGAAGAAGAATCGGCGTCTTCGGACTCAACATCTGACTCGGATATACCCCGTCGAAACAAGCGACGTGGAACGATCATTTCCCGCAGACGCAAAGCGAAGCCACGAAAGAACAAGAACAAGATGCTTGGCTGGACAGTCCGGAAAGGTCCTGAGTCGTCAAATCAAAACGTGCACGCTTCCCAATCGTCAAGCGCAAGCCTCGTGTTAGCCAGATTCAATTTTGATCTGAACGACGATCGATGCGCACACGAGCTTCATGCAGAGCTTGGAACGCCGGGTGCAACCGACAACCAGCTAAAGCCGGCCAGTAGAAGCGAAGAGCCGGAAGGTGTTCATCCTGCCATAGAAGATACAGAGTTCATCGCCGTCAGTAAAGGGATTGTTGGCCTCTCTGACGAGGTAGGCATCATGCATGAAGCATGAGGGTAAGAGGTGAATCTTGGTTAAGGAACGGCACATAGTGTGCATCTGGATCCGAAGAAATCAGTTGACAAGAGATCTACGTCTGTTAATCATCAATCAACAACAGCCCTCTGGCGAGCAGTTACCTTTCGGTAATCTCATAGACGTGCTCCCATAGTTATTGTCACAGACATCAGCTCAAACGTTTGGCAACATGATAAAGTATCTCTCGGGAAAGCCACACCTTTGCTTGTCGTGTCCAAGCCTCAATGCAGGACGAGGAGGAGGATCGACCTTGGTTTCAATTGGTTGCATAGCAACGGCGCAGGGCGGAGTGAAGGCGCAAAACCCCCTGTCCCCCGCTACCCTCACTGCCAACTTTAGCAACATGCGACAGCTAGTTGAGCGTGTCAATGACAGGTTCATCACAGTCTCTTCCGTAATTCCTGCATCTACACAAATAAGGTCTTTGCCTATGCCATGCTTCGTTCCCTTGGCCGACTCCTTTGGGTTGTTCGTGAAGTCCGGCTGACGACCGTTTCAGCTGCCCGTTTCCCGTTTGGCTCAGCCCCCTCTCCCATACTACGCAGCACTCCCATACTGGCCGCGAGCGCTCTGCTGCGTCCGTTGTAAGCCTTTGATACACCCAGAAGACCTTTGCCCTCGAGTAGGCCTTGCTAGCTTTGCAGACTCCGAACAGTTGATCCCATTGCACATGTTGCGCCGCCGATCGCTATACTGAAGACTCGCTGTTGCCAGTTCACCCAGGAGAGAGACGGGCCGCTGTGATCACAATGTCCAACGGCGGAAGGAACTTCTCGTTCGAGCCTCAAGATGACCACACTCTGAATCCACACGCACGGCAGGCTCAGGCGCAGGCACAGGAACACCCGCCTCAGTCTTACACACCCTACCAACAATCGCCATACCAGGATCCACTCGCCAGAGACTTTACTTCTCCGCCGCCTAGATACGCCTCCGCCTCTCCAGGCCGCAGTCAGCAACGCTCTCCTCCTTCGTCGCCGCGTCGGCGTGCTGTCCCTCAAGACACACATCTCCTAAGCGACCTCTCCCCTCCCAGAGCCCTTTCGAGACAACCGGTGCCTACAAGCGTCGACGATTTCGGCGCTCCCCCTCCTCCACCTCACAGAGCCAGTCCGAACCGGCTTTCAAGAGACGAGCCTCAGCTATACCGGCCCTACGCAGACGTGACCACAGGGATGGACAATTACGGTGACAGGGTGGCAGGAGGCGGACTCAACGCGGATCGTCAGGCTCGCGAGAGTGGTCTCGAGCCTGTCCGTTCATATCCCCAGTCCTATGCTCCCTACCAACAGCCACCTCCCTCGCGGCTGCCAGATAGAACTTCCTACGGCTCGACATTCGCTCTTGCCCAAGGCGCCGCCACACCTGGCAGATCATCTCCTACTCCTTCCGGTCCCAGATCGTCTGCATACTCTGGCAGAGGCATCCCCCTGGAAGAATATCACTCCAATTCGAGTCAACCTCTGCCCTATCAAAGCTATCACGACCTTCCTTACCAGTCGAGCAATCCAGCAGGCCTAATGAATCAAGCGAGTATCAACCCCAACAATATACTCGATGATGGCGACGACGGTATCCCAGCTCCGGGCCAGCAAAGGGACACTGGCAGGGGTTCGGCTGCCCCTGTTACTACCGCTGGCTCCGCAGGCTTTCTAAGTGGGCTCTTTGGCCGCAAAGCAAAAAATCACACTCCCAGCGGCACATACAGCGCGATCAATGGACCTCCTCAGCCCGAAAAGAGTCAGTGGCTAGCAGAGCAAACCAGAGGGAAAAGGAAAATGAAGCTGTGGGTGGGTATTGCGATTGGCCTCGTCATCGTCATCGCGATCGTGGCAGGAATCGTGGGTGGTTTGCTGGGGAACAAGAACTCGGACGATTCAAGCTCCAGTGGTTCCTCTAGCGGCGACACCAACAATGCTGCCTCGGACACCGCAGCCAACGGAGACCTCGACAAGAGTTCGGCAGAAATTCAAGCTCTCATGAACAACAAGGACCTCCACAAAGTATTTCCTGGAATGGATTACACCCCCTGGGGTACACAGTATCCGCTGTGTCTCACGTATCCCCCTTCGCAAAACAACATCACCCGCGACATGGCAGTCTTGTCACAACTTACCAATGTTGTTCGACTTTATGGCACCGATTGCAATCAGACCGAGATGGTGCTTCATGCGATTGACAGGCTTGAGCTCACCGACATGAAGGTGTGGATGGGCGTCTGGATCGACACCAATCAGACCACCATTGACCGCCAGCTGGACCAGATGTACAAGGTCCTGGCGGATACCAAAGATCTCTCCATCTTCAAAGGCGTTATCGTCGGCAACGAGGCGCTCTATCGTGCGGGCGAAGACAAGGCACAGTCGGAGCAGGAATTGATCACATATCTGGGTGATGTCCGAACAAAGTTCAAGTCACTTGGTTATGATCTGCCTATCGCGACGTCTGATCTCGGCGACAATTGGAACGCTCAACTTGTGCAAGCCGTCGACTACGTCATGTCCAACATCCATCCGTTCTTTGCTGGTGTGACGGCAGAGGTCGCTGCCAGCTGGACTTGGGATTTCTGGCAGAACCACGACGTTGTACTGACTCAAGGCATGCCCAACGTCAAGCAACTCATCAGTGAGACTGGTTGGCCCAGTGGAGGTGGCAAAGATTGCGGTGGTACTGATGGCTCCTGCCAGCCGGGGCAAAGCGGTTCCGTTGCCAGTGTTGATGGCATGAACACGTTCATGGACAATTGGGTGTGCCAAGCACTGCAAAACGGTACGGAATACTTTTGGTAAGTGGCATATCATCATTAACGTCGCCTTGGTCTCTGACTTTGTGCTGTAGGTTTGAAGCATTCGACGAGCCTTGGAAAGTCATATATAATACCGACACCCAACAGTGGGAAGATAAATGGGGTCTTATGGACCCAGCCAGGAATCTCAAGCCTGGACTGAAGATTCCTGATTGCGATGGGAAAACTGTTGGGTCATGACTTGGATCGACCGGTCACCATGCATTGATTACGGCGGTTTGCATTTTTGGGTACTATTTTGCATCTGTTGATTCTTCTCGGTGCTTATCCCAGAGCAGGCGATTTTGCGCGACGTGGAATTAGTGGCGGCCGAAGCGTTGGATTGGGGGGGATCAGTAAATTTATGTTCTTCCCCTCTGAGCCGGCCACCCATGGGCATTCCCGTTGGACATGATGATGGAGAAGACGGATTTCATGTATCTTTCTGCACACCCGATCCGGGTTCGGGGTTTTGAACGAAACTGGGTCGGTACAAAAGTTGGTTTAGACGGGTCGTCAAACCATATTGATGCCATGCAGGAACGAGTTGGATCAGGACATATGTACATTATCGGCATGATAAATTGGCACAGTACAGAATACGAGCATATGGGTACGGTACAGGCACAGGTACAGCGGTGCAGCGGTACAGCGCCATATGAAGTCAAAATGTGGACGGAGGCACGGGCCCTGACAGATGCTGTCATTATCAGACCGGCTAGCATGGCGTGGCATGCCATGCAGAGACGATGTATAAGATAATGCAAGCAGAATGAAAAGTCCATATTCGAGTCGATGCTGTTCACCGTCTATGCGTCTATGCGACCGACACCTTCTTCCATGGAGCGTCGGAATCTGTAGCTCGGAACCAGAAATCGCCAGTCCCAAGACGGCAGATTGACTCGCCAGACCAATCGACTCAACTGACCGACCTCCTTCACGTCGTAATGATATGTGGAAAAGAAAAAAACCTAGACTGTGACGGAAGCCAAAGGGAAATCCAATGCATAAAGCGGCGAGACCGACGGCAGAATAGAATGGAATGGAATGTCCCATTCTCTGTTGTGTTTCGTATGTCCGGCGACCTAATCGACCGGGATGGAAGAAAGACAAGAGTATTCACTCATCCCGATGCCTTATCCAACAACCATGCTACACTAGATCGATCCCGCTTTCCGCTTCCCCCGGATCTTCCATATCAGATATCAATCCCCGCCCCGCTGATCTCGCGCTATTGTGTCAAGTCCAGTCCTACCCGCTTAATTCGTGGCCATGCATACGATGGTGGTATGCCTGCCTGCCTGCCTCGCCGGGCTACAAGTCCCATCACATCCTGTCGGAATCCCATCCACCAAAAAAAAAAAACCAAAACAAATCCGCCCATGGGGGAATCAAAGAGTATTCACAGAAGAAAGGTATCGTAATCCATCCAAGATGAAAAGAAGCGCACCAGCCCTCCCATCTCTTTCCTGAATCAATGGCCGTGTGTCCTCACCGGCCTGAGAACTGTTCGTCTTGGCCGGGCTCGCCTGTTCCCATTCCATGCCTATTGACCATCCATCCTGGTCATGGCCGTCCCAACCCAATAAGCCTTCCTGCCGAGGCTCTTCCCAACTGTACAGAAACACAAAAAGTGCAGAGCGTCATGTACGTATGCTGGCATGCTGCACAAGAGGCCGTCGCTCAAAAACCTGGTGTCCAAGAATCGAAGTCCGAGCTGGAAAAGTAAACTGAATGCGAGGGCGAATTGACACGCCTTGGCATCATCCAAGTGAAGTTTTTTGCAATGAAATAAAATGATCCATCTCATGTTCCACCGATGGCCTGTTGCAGTTCCTCGCATAAGGTAAGAACAAGCAAAGGGATATCCATAAGCAAGAGACCTTTCGCCTGGCAGATTTCTGCACGCTAGGGGCCTGAAAGCCCCGAGGCTGTGAAGTCAAGGACACAACAGCCTTGGTGCGGGCCTCTATAGGCATATGTGAATGTTGACGTGAATCATGTTGCGCGTTTTTGGAGTTACAAGAGTCGTCAGCCGAACAGTGGTCAGTCGTAACACAGGTAGGGCGGTGTTATCCTAACCCGGAGTCGCGTAGAGCAACGATCCAGATTTTGCGGCTTGTGAAGGTGATTGTAAAATAGGTCAACTGGGGAATCTCGGGATAATGTACAAGCTCGACGCTGTGCTTCTCGACATTGTTGGCTAACTCAAACCGAGCGTCGGATAGTTTGGAAACTGATGGTCTAGTCAGCAGTAGGGTTGGGCGGCGTCGGTGCCGACGTTGCGGCCCTCGTTTTTTCGAGCCATTTTCTCTTTCCGGGTCGAGTTTCGAGATGGGCTGGAACGGTCGATGGTTCCGAACCAACGGCAAGGAGAGCACTTCGTTGCCTGCTCCGATAAGAGTCGACTGCGCGAGCGTCAGGGGTTAACGGAAAATCTCGTCGCGTGGGAAACTTACGTGCTCGTGCGAGGAAGATCGGCCTGCCTGAGAACACGCGACCTTGTCCCCAGGCCATGCGATATCCAAGTTCATTCATCTTCTGTTCCCGTCCACGCTTGCTCTTGGAGATTTGGGGCACATTGACCTCGGCCTCACCGTCACTTGTCCGGACGGAAACAGACGTCTTCCCGACGGTTGGCACGCCGCCATCCACTTCGTCCCCTTCTTCAACAAAACGATCTCCTCCCGTCGACTCTGAAGCAGCTTGCATCTGAACCGGGAAATATGCGCGCGGAAACACAGAGTTTTGCTTTCGGTAGGAATCGGGAATCTCGCTCATTTCGATCTGGTCCAGAGTGACCTTGACTCTAACACGGGCGTTCTTCTGCGTGTCCTCGACGAGGATGAATTTCCGTCGTTTGCCCTCGGGTAGTTCCCCGAACAAAGCGTTGTCCTCCTCATCCTTCTCATCTTGGTCCTTCGAAGCCATCGCGGCTGTCCCGCCGGGCCGTCCGAGATGGTGTAGTCCAGGTTGCATTGCGGGAGCCATAGATGGTCCCATCGATGGAGCCAGGGAAGTTGCGTAACTCGGATATCCGGTGAAGTGGTGGCTCTGGCGCAAATCGCTTGGGCTTGCCATATGTTGAGCTACCGAATTCTGTCGGTAGGCTTGCTGTGCAGGATTGTATGTGGGAGCTGCAAATCGTCAGTCATCCTGTAATCCAAGGACGCGGATAATGAGGGGCATGGGGAGCGACAGCCTGTGTCCACGTACCTCCGACATTCTCATGTCCTGTAGGAGACACATCCGGGGGATGATGCAGGATCTGAGACTGTGCATTGGGCAGGGCACCGGTTGGCCTAGCGGTGGGAGCTGCCATTGAATTTGGACCAGGAAGCCCTGTCGAAACTTGACCACCTGACCCAGGTGCTTGGGCCGAAGCCGTAGCCGTCAGTTTTGACCTGTTATTTATCTTTGCTTGTCGCCTGACACGACGACTCCTCAATCGCGGATCTTGGTTGCTGTTCCTCCAGCTGTCCACTGCCCTCTGGATCAAGCCTCTCTTGCCCCGAAGACATGGGTTCAGCTGCGCCAGCGCCCAACCCACTTGATTGCAATCCGTCTCGTAGTTCAATCGATTACCCTTGTACTGTTCCTTCGGTACACAAGCTCGTGGATATACACAGTTTTCCGATTTGAACTCTTGAGACAGGGCGTTGGCGTCAACAGACTCAACGTCGCATCGGATAGTATATTCCATCTTGACGCGGTCTCTAGAGTACTCGAACGCAATCCACTGGACACCATTTCCGTCTTGCCGTACCACCAAGGGCGTTGTTGCGGGAATCGGCCCAGGAGCGGCATTCGAGCCGGGGGGCAGATTCGGATTTTGCTGCTGCTGCTGATGCTGCGACTGTTGTTGAACTTGCGGCATCTGCTGCTGTTGTGTTTGCGGTGGCTGCTGGGATTGTTGCTGCTGTGGCAATGATGTTGGCTGGGAAATCGGAGTAGGATGCTGCTGTTGCTGCTGCTGCTGCTGTTGTTGTTGCTGCAGCATTCCCGCTCGGGATTGAGGGGCTTGCTGATAGGCCTGGCTCTGCTCGTACTTGAGCTGACTCTGCTCCGGTTTCAGTTGGTAATGTTGATTCTGTTCAGACTTCAATCTCGGACTACTCGAAACGGCGGGGTGATGTGAGTTTACTTGGCCTTGTGGCATCTGCGGGGCCGCTGATTGATAGGATGCTAGCATCGACTGGGAATTCATCTGATGTTGCTGTGCCTGTGGATGGTGCTGCCCATAGTTGGGCTGGTGCACAGCGTTCATCCCATATTGATAGCCATACAATGCTGGCTGGCTCAATTGCGAGCCTGGTTGGCCATACATCGGCCTTGCGGGATCATGAGTCTGGGGCGAGGTTACTGAAGCTGGAGAGTTGGACTGTGGAGTGTGATAAATGGGAGGATAAGGCCTCTGCATGGCCGCGGTTGCTGCCATAGGCTCGGATTTCTCTGCGACTCGATCAGCTCACTGAGGCGACGATTCCTTGGTTACCCGCTTACCCGTGGAATAGTAAGTTCCAGCACCGCTATGCTGGCTTCGAGGGCTCTGAGTCGGAGGATAGAAATTCGACGTTTCTGCTGGCGGCTGTTGCGCCTGGAATTGCGCCTGGCTCGTGAGAAATGGTGACTGTAGACTCGGTTGAGGCGTGTAGATGTTCGGTGACGGATATGGCTGCTGAGCGCTTTGGCTGCCGCTTAACGTTCTCGACTGCGGTTGATGCGGGACGTGATGCAACGGAGCAACGTTCGGATATGGTTGTGTTGTGCGATGCTGCATCGAGAGTCCATCCGTCAGCGCCAGCGTTTGCAAAAGAGTAATGATCGCAATCAACAGAACAGGAACGCGTCAAGCATTCAAGAACTCCACGGCAAGAATAGCAAGGGTGAGGGACAAGCCCGGTCAGAATCCAAGTGTTTGATTGATGGTGACCCTGGAAGCCAGGCCCGTAATTGGTTTGAGCCTCTGCCCCATTCCATGGTGGAGAGCCAGGGGATCTCAATGGATCCTGAACATCTTCTCGGTAAGAAGCGAGGATCCTGATGCGCAAACAAGCACGAGAACAGATAAGACGCGCACGCTGTGGAAAGCGTGGTCCCGAGCAGTCCAGAGTCGGCCGTACCTGTTAGTGTAGCTAGGGGAGATGTGCCGTAGCCGATGTGCCCCGGGGTATTGATTTCAATTCGCGTCGAATCCGTCGTGCGCAACGAAGGAGAACCGGGATCAAATGGCGTGCAGATGCACACCGTCAAGACTAGACAGAGTGATCCTCGAGCGTTCGGGCTGGAGATATGATGGGTGTCGAAGCATGAAACCAAGGTGTGTGGGAGGGGTTAAAGCGCGGGCATGTGATAAGAGATGGGGCAGCCACAATGGATGTTGTGGGCAGGCATACCATGTACCGGGATTGTCCACCGTTGACCGGGCCAGGAGGTTGAAGCTTGGGTAATTGGGCTTTGTAGTTGGAAGACTGGGGTAGGGGGATATGTTGGTCCTATGTAGAGCAGCGTTGCATGTATGGATGTTGTCTTTGACGTCGAAAATGGCAAATGCAGAGGACGAACGTCAGACGTGGCGGTGCAACTTTGATGGGCAGTTAATTGAAAGAACAAGTTTTGGCGAGAGTCTGAGAAGGATGATCCAGAAAAGCCGAGGGGCAAGGGCGCTGTAAAAGATACGGGGGAAGGCAATGTGAGTGGGCGTGGATTTGCGCGATGAAACTGGTAGTGTGCAAATCAAGTGGACCGATGGCGCGGGAGCTTAAAAGGGCATGTCGAAAGAAAGAAAACCGGGGCGTCTGGCGGGCAACCTGAGAACCTGGCAGTTTGAGTGCTTGGGCCTTGAGGGGGGGAGGCGTGCCGGCGGTGGAGCCCGCCTTGACAATCTGTGTGGTTGCGTCGAGCTAATTGTGGGTGGTGGGATTGGCCCAAGCGTCAACTGCTGGCGTAGTCTGGCACTTTTGGTGCTTGAAGAGCCGGTCGCAGAAAGAGGGGCCACAAGCGGGCTAATCATAGCTGCGCGAGTGCCAAACTGGACCCGAGATCAAGCCAGGCCGGGTCAGGATCATGGCTGGCAGATGCAGGCCAGGGAGGGGGTGAACCACTCGAAACATGGACCAGGGTCGTAGCCAAGGAGGAGAGATTGTGGGCACCGTTGCGCACATTGGAGCCCAGGGGAGCAGTCAAAGCCAAAAAAGCTTCAGCGGCTCAACCAGGGATGCGCGCCATGAAGACCACGAGTGTTTTGACGGCGAACGATGGCAGATGCAGCGAAAAGGCAGGAACGCCCATGGGGAAAACTCACATGTGACTGATGGTCAGGATCTCCGGGCCCATGAACTTGACCAGATCCTGCTCCTGTGCCTCCGGCCGGGCTCGGATTGGGGTTTCGTGCTGGTGCGACAGCTTGCGCGAGATTGGGATGAGGGGGCTGCTTCTGCTTCTGCTGCTGTTGCGGTTGTTGCGCATGAGCGTGCGGCTGCGCATGGCGGGCGCTGTTCTTAGCATTGTTGCGCGCGTTGATCATCTGGGCTTGCTGTTGTGAATTCTGCGGCTGCGATTGATGCAGGTGTGGATTCAGACTGCCAGCCCTCATGTTCAAATTGCCAGTGCCAGATGATTTCTCCGAAGCAACGGCGTACTTTTTGCCATGGTGAGCGGGCGCCATGGCGCGGCGGGAAGCAGGGGAGCTAGCGAGACCAGGTGTAGCAGGGAAGTTGGAAGGGGTGATGAGTGACGAGCAGTTCGAGATTTGACCGGCCGGCCGAGGTCAAGGTTGGAAGTTCGTCTCGGATGTCGATAGAAAGATCGGATGCACTCCGTAGCGTGATGACAGGAGAGGAGCCGTCAAAAGGTGAGGCTTGACGCCCAGGAGGCGTGCGCTTCACGCGAAAGGACGGCGATGGGTCGAGTGTGGGGAGAGAATTTAAGAGAGGGACAAGAGTTGTAGGGATAGAGCGGACAACTAGTACTGCGTGTCGCCACCAGGGCTGGCCGGGGTCTGAAGTGTCTGATTGAGCCAGGTTCTGTGGCAAGACGGTATTGAAATCCCAGGCAAAAACGAGGTACGCGAAGAACTGATCGCGATGAGACTTGGGTGAGCTCTCATGGCAAATGAGTAGCGTGACCAAGGCCGAAACCATAGCGAAAAGAAGGGCCTGATTTGCTCGTCCTCGGCCTCAGCACTTAATAACAGGCGCTTCTTCGACGGCTACGACACAGGCCATCTTATCGACATCATCAAGGACTGGGAAGAGCCCACCGCCGTCTGACAGACCTACCCGTACCCAGTTCAATCTCCTTGCCTGCATCTCTAGCTGAATAATATGACACCGCCCTCACTGTCGGTGAGCGGTGCTGTAGTGGCATTGGAGCCTCCGAGCGGGAGCATTCTATCATCTACAGTGTCTGTATAGGTATTCCGTATATTAGGTCCATGAATCGTTCGGAACAATAAAGTTAATCAGGGATTCGTAGAGACTGAGTGGGCACACGTGAAATAGTTCCCTGGCTCGTGGGCAAGATCCCTGCAATTTCCAGTGCCTTCTTAGTGGCCGCCGATCTGAGTCTGAAGCCGAAACACACCCTAACAACAGCTCATCAACGGCGCCGGGCGATCATCGACATGCGCTGCCAGTGGCCCCTGCACGCCAGGAGCCAGTGCCAATGCCAATACTCCTTAAAGCACTCCATCCACTCACGAGGATTTTCAGCAGACAGGCGGTCGAGACGGTACTCGTACTCAGTGCATGCACACGCAATGCAGTTTGCGCAAAGTCCTGCAGTGAAGCTAGCTTCAGCCATGCAGTTCAAGATTAAAAGGATACCTATCCCTCCACACTCGGTCTGTAAACGGGCAGATGATCGCAACGCCTCCAAAGCCCTCTTGCTCACCTCTCAAATCATGTCAGGCTGCGAAATTAGGTCTGTTTCTTCCTCGTCATCATCAGTCGATGCCTACACGTTGCAAAGTCCCATCTGTCGCCGGCACAGCTTCAATCAACGCTGCCCAAAATCATACTAGCTCATATTTTGCTGCAGTCCAATTCTTGACAGCCAACCTCCAGTCTGTTTCCCAATCCCGGATCCCAGGAACGGCAGAGTCTCCCCCCGCCTGTTTCGATCGCGTCTTCCAACTGCTGCTCTTCCCTCTCTTTTTTGAGCTCCGTCGGTCCAGTAGAACCCGCCAATGCCACCGCTCCGTTCGCTCAGTGGCAAGCGATATCCCACCAATTCTCCCGGCTATACCATAAACAGCCCTAGGTCCGCCTGTAATACGACCGGTTAACGTTGTGTGGCCCGGTGTTGATCCTGCATTTAGCTCTGATCGACATGGTTATTGGTGACCTTGATTCGATCAAGGAGTCGCCAACTCCACCCTCCGTGCGTGAGATGCCTGGTGAAGCTCTTCAACCGACTGGAATAATGACTGGAATTTTTGTCGTGCAGCGCTGACGCAAATGCAGTCGTCTCTTCGTGGCATATCTCGCACTTCCATTGGCCCTCTTCGTCTGCATCCTCGTGCCGTGTGTGAAGCTACCTACACCGACTGCGGCTGGAAGGTGCTGAATTACTATCCTAACCTTCCGCTTGTAGAAAAGGCGACGACAAATCAGCATGCACACAGTATTCGAGAAACCACAGCTGCAAACGACCAATGACTTGGGGGCCGACCCAGCAAATGATGGCCCCCTGTCGCCCCGGTACGAGTACCCAGCACGGCGAATGCGAGTGGTAAGACTTGTCTGGCGTCTTGTTGGCGGCCGTGTTCTTCACATCCACATCCGCGCAGGCCTAAGCAGCGTTCTTGCTGCCGTTGCAGGGCTAGGCTATTCCACCCTTGCGCCCATCTCGAACTCTACTGGAATGGCAATTCTTCACGACGTTCCTTCACTGTAGCGGATACATGCCAACGTTCATGCATTGGGTTCAGCCTTGTTCAAGATTCAACAGGGATATATCTACTGTGTACGCATCATCCCGTTTGGGCTGCAGTCATTGCATTCTTTCCAATTCCACCTGGTTGGGTTTGTCGTTTGAGTGACGCAAACGGAGGAATCCAAGTCCGGCGAGGCATTAATAATAGAAGCTGCGTCGAGCCGACCGACATCCGAACCAGAAGCACGGACTCTGGGTGAGCGCGTCTGCCGCCATTTGTTCGCGCGTGCAATACAAAGAGGCAGTAGGGGAAAAGATACCCGTGGCATTTCAGATGCTGTTCCAGACGTGTCGGAGTCACCATGCGCGCCAGTGAGCAACATCTCGTCGCCACACGTCACTACCATGCTCTGTACGCACTGAATATGATGATGCTTTATTTTGTAAATCATAGGTGGGGATTTCGTCGCGGTAGGTAGCGGCATCTTCGGGGTTCGATTAGTTGTTGCTGAGTTGCGCGCGACTGAAAACATTGATTGCACGAGCTACATAGATCACGCTCGACAATGATCCTGAAGTGCCTGACCTCATCTCGGATCTGATTGTGGTCGTGCATCCATGTAGAAAAGAGCATCCTGAAATGTATACGGTACTCGTATGTACGAGGTACACAGCGCACCGTGGTGGCCGGCAGCCTATACAGTAGTACGGAGTAGCCGACGCCATTCCCCAGGTTCATCTCGGCACAAGCAGCCAGTTTTCACACAGCTGCTCTCCCGCTGCAAGTGATTGCAGGGTGACCAGTGGACTTGCGCACAATCTCCATCCGAACGCCCTTCTTATGCATCTTTTGATTGAGAGACGTCTCAAGTTAAGTTCTGTCTAGACTTTACTGTACGGAGTATCCTCCCTCCAACAAACATGGGCGAACCAATCTCGAATCGTTGCGACATTCCCCGCATTGCCATTGCCATCGCCATTGCCATTTGGCATTCCTCTACAGTGTCATCTGACGGGGGGCACGCGAGGGGGCAGCATTGAGTTTTGTGCGTATGCAGGTCTTCCGATATCTAAGTTGCTAGCAGTCGGGGCCCGTTCGATTCCATCCGTCCATCTGTCTTGGCCTGTCTGTCAGCAACATGAAACCATTTCCCACGCTCAAAAGTCTTTGGAAAGGGAGGGGCTTTTACTTGTCGTCATGAGTTGACGACGACTTTTTACGTGATTTGCGCGGCTAGCGCTCCTTCGAGTGCCCTGCAAGAGCTGCGTCCTTAGTTACTGCATATACTTTCGGGTTCGGGCTTTTACAGGCCCACGAACTAGTACCAAGGAGGTACCTAGTCCAGTGCAGGGGACCCATGCTCGAGAAAACAAAGAGACGGCCGTTCCACTTCCAAGTAGTGGTCTCTGTGGGCCTGGAACGGACAGATACGCCGGATAGGCTGAGATGGCTCAAACATGGTGGCGCAGAATCGCCGGTACCTTGCCATCACAACACCACAACCACACGCTACGGCGTGTGCCCGCCAAGTTTGCGGAAGTACCGTATGTGGCAGCTGTACGGAGTAAATACATCCGAAGAACTGTGCAAGTGCATCAATGAGCACGGCTAGATTAAAACGGCTTGAGTAATCAACGCGGGTGAAAGGCTGTGCTTTCAGTGTGATGGTCTGCTCAGTGCGGGAGAAGTGTACTCCGTACTCTCCGCAAGTCCATGTGTTTGCGCGATTATGTACGAGGTACTCAATCAAACAGTCAACAGTCACAGCTCTTACATTGCTCTTGCACGACAGGATAGAAAAGTCGCCGGGCCAAGCCACATTTGCTGCCCCCAACCAACGACAGAAATGATTTCTTCCAACTTACCCTGCCAGACCATCAGTGACAGTTATGCCGCACTTTTAGACAAATGAATGCTTTGCTTGAACAAACTTCCGGATTGCTTTTCACGCGTCCAGATCTCGGAGAATAACTCCGTCTGCCATGGAAAAGAATCCAAAACACCATCCACCCGTTGTGGAGAGACAGATTTCCGTCAAGTCGAACTCTAACAGCTGAAGTGGTCCTTCGGAGTTGAGTTTGAGTGATCTTCGAACATACTACCACCTGGACCTGAAATCATGATCCATCGCGTTCGCGCGTCGAAGTATCAGATGTTAGAAACGCCGCAACAAGATCAAGTTCCTGTGGGTACCAAGCAGAAATGTACGATATTTCTCGACGGACTTCCCAAGTCATCGATCATGCTTTCCGATATACAGCCCGTCAGGAGTTGCGCAAACCTTCTACTAGCGGAAGTGGTCAGTGGCCAACACGGAGAATACTTTCTGATCGCGAGAATCAAGATCGGCAGAGAGTTTTCGCCTCCTAACGGAGTACGAGTAGAGGGGCCACCAAAAGCATGGTCTTTGTTCCATAGAACCCAGGAAACTACCGAGGTCGACAGCGTAGATCTCTCAACGGCGGTCAAAAGAGTATGCCCCTTCTATTGGTGCGCAATCGCTAACTCCTCTTGAGAGGCCTTGCTTCCATGCTGCAGACTCGCCGATCTTATTTTGCCAAACCTTCAGGCCGCGGGGATGATCGGCCGCCGAGCTGCCCCTCCTTGGTCGCACCCTTCACAGTCTTGACTGGACGATCAAACACACTGCCCCCGTGTGCCGTGCCATCAACACTGACAATTAACTATTAATCATTGATCGACACTCCACACAGACGAGCAGTTCGGAAGTGAACGAGGAATATCCACCCACCGTTCAGCAAAGGGAGAGTCCAAGGCGAGTAGAGAGTATTCATACGAGTACTACAAAATACGTAGTGAAGTTGTGTGGATGTACTCGTAATAATCCCGGGCGCGCGCTATGGCTGGGGGTTGCCTGCATGGACATGGATGTAGGTACAGGAGGCACGTATGTACATACCCTAGTTGGTGTCCAGGGAGCGGAATTACGACCCATGGCAGCGGTCCGAAGCAGCGTGCGAGCGAGCGAGCGAGCGTAAGTGTACGGGTGCACACTACCGAGAAAGATTATTACTGCTCCATACAGCACGAACCAACTACGACAGCAGCCTATCTGAATGTTTCGGCTCATTGCAGGACACAGAGACCGTGCGACAATGTTGCCGACAGGGTGGTTGGGCAATAGGGTACTTGCAGGGACCGACAGCCTCATGTACATATGTACCTTTGTATTGAGCTCCCAACCAGCCTGTGTGAGGGGGAGGGGCCAAGGGAATCATTCCGCCGCTTTTACTGGGTATTTTAAGCTTGCACGTACGGAATGAGCAGCTAATGACGGCCTAGATTTTGTTATGGGCAAGAATTAAAGAATTTCCCACCTGTCGCACCAACTGCCGTTCGAGAAAAGAAGTACTCGTAACTGCTGTGCCAGCTGTGGCACGAGTCTACTTGACAGCACCAATGTGCATGGCGGAAGAACTGCGCGTATCTGATCTTAGTAGTTACCGTAGTTCAAACGCCCACGAGCCAGAGCCACGGCATGGCCATGTCGATCAACCATGTGTGTGCCATGCTCTAGAGGGCCATGTCCGCCATGTCTGCCACGAGTTAGGGGGGCACGGGGGTCTCGTGAATGGGCGGCCACGGAGGGTGCTCAAGGGTGGCTGGCTGGGCTGGCATGGCCCGCATGGCTGGGAGGCACAGGGCAGGGCTGCGGGCTAAGGAAAAGATCTTCAGGCACCTGGAGATCCATTCGTTCAGGGATGCGGTGGCCTACCGTACGAACATCCTGCCCCTAACTACTGCGACGCATAGGCGCAGCTTAAATGAAGCGACCCAGCCACTCACCCCACCTCCGTCCATGGTACAAGGGGATCTGCTCTACACAGACTGCCAAATGCAAGGAATTTCATTTGAGCGAAATGACCGCTGGGGAAACAACTACCGCGATATACATCCGCACACCAAGCCACTCGATCTTGGTGCTGTATATCACTGCCGTTCATCAAATCGCACTCGTCAAGAAGCGCCGCATCAAAGGGTGGCGTTGTACAATCGCGTTCTGCAGCTCTGGGATCCCCAGCTCTCCGATATGCTCTGCCCTTCATAACGTCGGAATGAGGGAGTTTCACTTCGATTTCCGAAGTCTGACTGAGATGTAACACGTCTGATAAGACGCCAGGTCTGTTCTACAAAGAAATAAAGGGAGTTCTAGCTGTAATCGGTATACTTCATCTCTCTGGTTACGACTTCTTCAACATGAATCGTCTTACCAAATGGCTTGCCTGACCTTGATCGATCGTCTTCTGTGTCTCGTATCATAAAATGGATCCCAGAACCAACAGTGTCAACGCTTTACGCTTCACGATCATCAAACACTATCCAGGCTGTTAGAATACCTCGCCCCACATCGTTCGTCAGGGTCGACGTGCTACACGTTGTTCGAATAACTTCCTGCACTCGGCTCGACCCTGATATCTGGTACAGCAATTGGTGGTTGCTGCTGTTGCTGCGCCAGAGGTGCTACTTGAGGAGGATACGGCGCCGCTGGTGGAAGACCTTGTTGCGGCGGAGCCACAAGAGGCATACCAGGCTGTAGAGGAGGCGCTGTTGCAGTGACAGGCACTTCCTCTCTGTGCTGTGGTTGCTGCTGCTGCTGCTGCTGGGCAAAGTACACTCTTGGGTCACCTTGGAAACCTTGGGCAGGCGGTGGTGCTTGCTCCAGAGCAGGCAATGGCCGGCGGTCGTCATCGGTGTAGGTTTCGCTACTCTCGTCACTGTACTCTCCTCTTTCTGCTCGTCGACGGCGCTTCTCTTCAAGTTCGGCTTGCCATTTACGCTCTCGAGCTTCTGTTCGGCTTGTTAGTATCGTGCGCGATTGCTGGTCTGAGGAGGTACCTACCTCTAATCTCCTTTGTCTTTTCTGCCAACTTCATAATATCTTCCTTGGAAACCACTCGCAAGATGATCACATAGTCGTCTCTCTCCTCATATCTCTCATGTGCCTTTTCTAGTGCTTCTGGATTCACCAACGCTCGACTGATCTTAGTCCATCGTGCGTTGGGCGGTATTCCATCCTTTTGCGAATCCTTCAGGGGTGCGACCCCTTCGCGAGTAGGGTTTGGATCTTCAGGGAAAGGCACCTCTCGGGGTGGTTTGAGGATACCTCTAGGTTTGTACTCCTCCTTCTTCTCGGCTGGCTCAACCAATTGGACCTTACGAGGGCGGCCATCTTCGTCTTCACCAGGCGATATGGTGCGCTGTTCAAGGTTTGGTGGGACATCACGATCCTCATCACGAGAGGCCGCACTGTCCCGGTGATACCGAGGAGCATCGCGTGGATCCTCTTGGGGTTCTCGTTCAGATCTGCGGTGGCGAGAATCCTTTCCTTCATAATCCTCGGTCGTGTCTGACTCATTGTCACGATCTTTAGGCCTTCGATGACGGTGGTGCCTCCTTCTTTCGCGGCGATCTTCATCTTCCTCAGCGTCCTCGCCTCTCCGGTCGTCATCTCGTCGGCGATGATCACGCTCTCCGTTAGTCAATTTAAGGTCACGATCCAGACGCCCGGCAAGTTCGTCGGGGCTTGGTTCGTCACCGGTGTGTTGGTGACGTCGTCTCCTGTGCTTCCGCTCCTTGCGCCCATCACTTTCCGACTCTTCATCATCTTTGTTCCGGGCGCTTTTGATGGCCGCACCCGCTGCCGCGCCAACAGCACCCACAGCAGCTGCAGTAATTCCTTTGCGTAGCCCAGAGTGATCCGGGCTACTCTCACGGCTGCGAGGCTTGCCAGACCTCTCAGGTTCTTGAAGTCTTTTTGGTATGTGGTCACGGTCACGATCCCTCTCTCTATCTCGGTCGCGATCTCTGTCTCGATCCCGCTCACGGATACGATCAGGATCGCGTGGAAGGTCTCGTGCTGACTCTCTCTCACGTTCGTCACGATGTTTGTGCCTTGGTCTGTCGTCATCATCCTGACGAACAGGGCGGGGTCTGGGCAACGGTCGACCGTCCCGATCATCTCGATTCGACGAGTAGCCCTCCTCGGGATAATGGTGCAGGACTGGAGCTCTTGTGGAATGGCGGCGCCGAGGTAGATCGCTTCCCCGGTCTTCCGTGTCGCTGGTGCGACCGTTCGTGTGCCGAAGGGGCTCATTCCTCTCAATCCGGTCCAATGCACGGGCAGACGAGGGAGGTGGAGCATCTCGGGTGTCTCTCCTTGCGGGCAGTCTGTACTCCGGCAGCCCCATCATGCTCACCGGTCGTTCTCGTCTACTATGACTCTCTCGTCGCTGAGGCGGACGCGATGATTCGGACAAGAATTGCTCTTTCGGCGTCGTGTAAGAGAAGCCTTCGTCTTGTAGCGGGCCACGAGACGTCGAATACGAGGGATAGGCATTGTAGCCGCCCCGACGATGGTATTCGGGTTGTCTGTTGACTCTGGCGGGCAGCAGACGCTCCTGTTCGGCGCGAGTAGCGCTCGCGTGACGATGGTGGTTTCGACCTGTGGAAGCCGCGGGAACGAGATATCGCTGCTCCTCCCTGGGCACCAAAGCTGGGCTCCTTGGATCGTCGCGAGAGGGACCGCTAACGATCGCCGGACGAATTCGAGGTGGGGAAGAGCGACGCTCGCTGAAGGTGCTAACCGGCCTGCGATTCTCCAGTGCAGAGTTGTGTCTCGGACGAACGGCATATTCAGTCCGTACAATAGAGCCACCGCCCGGGTGAGTATCGTCAAGCACTTGTCTCTTGGCTATGCCCTGGGTACTGTATACGCTCCCGTGTCGCGTAGCAGGGAATGTGTCGATGACACTGCGTGGTTGGGAGGAGGAGGAGTATCGAGCAGGGTCGAAGGAGGAGGATATGAACATCCCCGTCGAGGCGCGAGGATCTGCATACCGCCGTCCCGGAGGGGAGCTCGGTCGATAGCGATTTTCCGTCATAGTGAGGCTCTTTCGTCGTGGTTCTGTTGATTGCTTCAAGACATCGGACAACCGAGATCGGGAGCAGGACAAGTCTCGGCGGCAAGGCCACCCACAAATAGGCGACGGGTTGACCAAAAGTAGAGGCTGAGATCAATAATAGTGTCAGGGTCAGCAAGGTTCGGTGTCGAGGAGTTTATACGACATTAGAAGACTGACACGAGAGTCTGATGTCAGGCTCAACGGTGAGGTTGTCGATGAAGTCGAGGGTGAGGAATGGGAATGGGAATCGAGGGCTGCCTGAGAAATTGGGGTCGCTCGCACCTTCTAGAAATGCTCCAAGCAGAAACAGGGTGTCGGCGAAGGATCCGGTAAGGAATTACTGGATGGTGTCATGCATGGAGGGATGAATGTGGGCGAGAGAGGAAGATATTGTTGTCTTGTGTTCTAGAGCAAGCACTTCTTGTTCCACCTGACGATCTGCAATTCTGGCTCTGAAGGCCTGCGACGCCCACACGAAGAAGCCGACGTCATCCTGCTAAAGGCGACAACAATCTGTCCGACCGCCTCACCTGAATCACCTCACGCTCCATCTTGCTTCTTGCTTCTTGCTCTTCGATTCTTGCGTACCGCTACCGGCACAAACTGGTGCCTGTCCGCTGCTATGCCCCATCTTCTGAGTCATGTACCCTAAGACTGTGCCCAACGACCCGGAGACTATGCTGTCGCTAGCTTCAAGTTCCTCTCACTTCACCCCGTTTCAGGCAAACCCGTCGCCCAAGCAAGCAGACAGTTGCCTTTTTACTCGTCCGCACACCGGTCTGCGTCCCAAGCAGACAGTACTACCGTGTGTGCCCGACCCAACCAATCCTACGCCGACGACTTTTGGGTGCCAAAACTACGCCGATCAAAAGCACTGCTGCCCAAGCTAATTTCCGCTTCACAACCGCAGAATCCTCTGTCTGGAAACTGCTTTCTCCGGTGGTATAGCCTTTCGATGGTTGAAGCCCGAGTAGTCAATTCCAGCAAAGAACACCGTGGTATTAGGGATGCCTCTTCCACCGGGCGTCGCAGCCGCCAAGCAAGGTGTTCGCAACGCGGACAGTCCGCCCTCAATCATGTCGGGCGCTCAGTTGCTCCACCAGTTCTTACCAAATACTTCCATCACTTCCGACATCCGGCACGCAACGTCCTCGTGATACCATTCTGATTGTGGGGGCATCTGCCATATCCTGAGCACGGTGGGAGTGGACGTGGTGACTCTCAAGCTTAAGATGCCTTCTAGCCTTACCCTGCAAGGTCATGTTGCATGCTGACACAGGAGAGCTCACGGGACTTCTGAGCTTGCATGACGAATGCTCACTCTCCATCAGGGAACATGACGGAACTGTGTCCTGCCCGTCACCCTTCCCAGGCGACACGATTTCCAGGCTGTTTCCGGAGGCACAGCCTCGCGTGCCAGCATCTTTCAGACTCCTGCGTCCCACAATCTAGTCCAACCTTTGCACCTCATTGTTCACGTCCAGCGTACGGCTCCTCAAAACTCCCTCACATGACCATCGAGCAACCCCCGGAACGCGGGTGCAGACTCCCAAACATGATTCAGTCGCCTTTTGCTCCCACGCCTCGCCAATCTCAACCCCAGCATCTAAGCTTTGGGAGATCATGCAAGGCTGTAGCGGCGCTTAGGTAGAGAACTTCTGTCGTCATTTCTTGAGCATTGCTGTGGCTGTGTTTGCTGACAGTCGTGTCACGAGAGTGGTGCTTTTGACGCTGGCGCAGGCTTTTCACCAATCTACAGATGGACTTATCCGAACTTCGAGATTCGTATTCCCGGTAAGATGGTGGCATACTACCTTTCCACCAAGCCGAACGCCTTCTATGTCCTCACTTCCAAGGAGCGCCGTCGAACTGTCCTCGGAACAAGCACTGCAAGGTAGGTTTGAGTTCACCATCAATGAAGACAGCCTCGTCGTGACTGAGGCGCGGTATGCTGTCGATATTGCGCAAAAGTAGCATTCCAGCAAGAGGAAATGGCCAACCGGGGCTTAGACAAATGATTCCGCCTCATGTTCCTGTTCAAAATGCCCCAGACGAAGTTGGCATATCACCAACCGAAAAGAAAGCACTGAGTTGGCCATTTGTCGAGATCCAGCTTCTGCCATCATCAGGGCGAGCAGGCTGCTGTTTGTTGCCCGTACTTTCTGACCTCAAGCTTAACGAAGCACCTATACTCCCTTGCAGCTCGGCGCAAGTATACCGTCCTTTCAATGCTACCACGCATCACTGAGGCGAGATGGACCGCAGTTATGTTTCGCCCAAACTGGCTTTGCCATCTCTCGTGAACGAGGGGGATATAAAATTGGAAGAAACTCACCCAAAGGAAGGTATCGGAACTCCTCACTCTATCGCCCTTGCCATTCAAGATTCCTGACGACTGCTTCATCTTGTATTCTTTAAGCTCCTTGTGCTACCTGTTTCCACGTAGCTGCGGTTCAATTTCCTCGGGCGCTGGTTTTATCGAAGCGGCTTCCTGTTCAGCACGAATCCTTCAAACGCTACGAACCTAGCCCGAGAAGATGGCTTCTTTGTGGCAATGTTGTCGCTGCGTCGACGGCCCTATGAAGCTGGTCAATAATCCGACTTGTTCCAAATGTGGTCACAGACCGTGCAAGAATTGCAAGAGAGACGGCGACATTGTCATTCTCGGCTCGAGGAGAGCAGCAGCTGTTCGCGTTCACGATCATAACACTGCATGTCACGCGTATCCTGGTACCAGCATTCCACTGAATCACTCCGTCCGAGAATCTGTTCCGATTACCTACTCGGTTGATCCAAGTTCGGCGCAAGCCAGGAAACGCATGCGCCTCGGAAGCCGACCTGCACCTTCCATGAGAGGGTGGTGGGTTTGCCACAAGTGCGACAGTATGAACAACCCAGAGCTGTGCCAAGGGAGATGCACTATCTGCAATCACACGAAATGCAATCAGTGCCGAACAGCGCGTTAGGCAGTGGCCGAGAAAGGGGTGGCAGGCAGCAAGTCCTGAACGCTTTCACGTTCGGGTGTCCTCCGACCAGAACGTCTTCACCTAGACACCCTTGCCCCTTTGATGACATTCACGGCTTGATCACAGGTACCACTTGCGGAACTTTTCCTAATATTGGCCTCTATGACGACTATCAATCGCTTTCGACAGGCACGGCACGGCTTTCGGCACGATTGTGCAACATCTCTCCCTGAGTCAATTGATACCCCCGACTTGCGGCGGCGGTTCCCTCGTATTATGTGCCGTCCTTACCTCTAGACTCCCTTCAGCCCCAGAAACCACCACAGGACTACAGGACTACAGGACCCCCTCGGCTCTGAGAAGCTTGGAAATTTCACCATCGACCGGATACCAGCACGAATTACGAATACCTCATCCATCCCTTCGTTCACTTCACTTCAACCCTGTACGCCGCTGCCAAATGCGGGTTTTCACCCGTTCCACGAGCAGCCGGCCAGCCCAGACGAGATCTGCTATGTATTTATTTCATTCAACACTGTCGTTTCTATCAGATCAGATCAGATTGGTAATAGATTAGGCTAGGTTAGGTTATATAGCATTCACTCGTTATTCTTTGGCAGAGTACGTTCTCTTGGTCCTCTCCTCCAGACAAGACGTGTCCCGCTTTCCTCTTCTCCGTCCGCATACGCACACGCACCCACATATCATACGCACCAGTCCCTGACCCGTTCGCTCTCCAGTCCTGGAGGCTTGCTCGGCGAGGAGTCCCAACGACTTGATGGTCCGATGACCCGATGGATCTGACGATCTGACGATCTGAAGATCCTTTGAATCTATACCTCTCCGCCCACGGTGCGGAAAGTGCCCCTCTTCTCGCGAGTCGCGATGTCAGAGAGTGTGAGTGAAAGAGAGAGAGAGTGAGTGAGTGATGCAGCATACTGCGTCGTGCATGGGTCTCACGAGAACGGGATACGTAGACGTCGAGTTCTGCGTAGGAGGGAAATCATGGATATAAATTCAAAAACGGTCAATGAATTGCGCCTGCGTTGCTCGATCGCCTGAAATGCCCAACCCGTTCAGACGCGAAAATACCCATCCATCTACCTACCCGGCCACCGACGTTTGTACAGTGACAGTGACAGTACAGCACCAGTACTAAGAGCAGTACTTGGTCTTCCTCTAGCGGCCCTTCTCCCCGTCCACGCCGGCAGTACCTGGCGTGGAATGTCTCTTTCGCTTCTTTTTCCTTTTCCCTATCCTCTCATCCCTGCTTCCGGACTCGCCTTCCCGTCCACGAGCACTGCGGTTAGGGCTTCGACTTCGACGTCGACTCCGAGTCCGGGTCCGCTTCGCACGCGTGGCCTCCAACCCCACTCTGTCACGCGCATGCGCAATCACGCCTTCACCTTCGCCCTCGGTCTCGTCTTCTTCTTCGAAGCTTGAAATCCCGGCCTTGCTCTTCATCCTCCGCACCACTGGGCCTAGCTTATACATGCTCAGCGGGTCGGAGTGGTCGACCAGCGGACTTGGCTTGAGCGGAAAGAGCCAGTCGAGAAGGGTATACCCCATTACTTCTTTGAAGTTGCCGGCTGGACCGATGTCGAAGGGGTTAGCTCCGGGACGGGATTCAAGGATAGCAAAGGTGCGAGGTTCGGGGGCCGGCGGCGAGGACAGGTCTGAGGGCAGGATATGCGTGCGTTGCTGCGGTGGGGAGTCTGAGTTTGGATGTGATGAAGATGAACGAGGCGGCGAGGTCGTTGTGGTTGCTTTCTCAGCGGGATGTGGCTGAGCCACCGATGGTGCTGACACTGGTGATGTTGGCACGGTGGGATGGTACGTCCTCTCTGGCGAGGCCGGCCCATCATAGGCCTGCCGTGTGAATGCCTGGTCGCTGTCGTTGGACAAAGTCGCGCCATGACGCTGCAGGATCTGGAACTGCTCCTCTGGTGGGCGCGGGTAGCTGATCAGTCTGAGATCTGACGGTCCCGAAGCATGGCACTTCTCCAGCGTCCGAGGCGGCAGGTAGACGGCGAGATACCAGATCTTGGTCTTGCGCGTAAAGTTCTCGATGGTCGTCGAGTTCAGGACCGCCAACTGCAGACTCGACCCGCACATCCCCGCCGCGAAGATGAAGAACAATCCCGCAAAGACGAGCGTCAGAACCCAGTGCACATTGAGGAAGCCCGGTTCCTCACTCCGCCGCCTCGCAAAGTAATAAGCCATTACGACAAGAGCGTGCAGACAGAACAAGGCCGCCCAGCCCGTAAACTGGATGAAGAACTTGAACGACGTCTCGGAGATGATACCTCCTACCCAGGGGCAGAAATGATCCATCTTCAACACGCAGCGGCCGAGTTCGCGGCAGTGATGCGCCCGGTCGGGCTTGTAGTTGTAGCATGTCGAGCAGAAGGGAGGGCGGCCGTCCCACCCGCAAACGAAGACATCTTTCTGCCAAAACTCGTAGGCGCGGAAGCCCTGGACCTCTTGATCCTGCCTCCGACGGTATTTGCGCGGCGTGTAGCCTGCCCCTTTTGTGTCTGTGGGAGCATAGCCCAGGGCTTCCTCCTTGCGTATTGGACTTGTTCTTGGTCTCTCGTCGCGGCGCTTTCTTTCCTTTTCGATCCAGTATTGTTCGCCACGCGGGACGAGGCCCGGCTTCGTGAGGATGGTCCCGATAAGGCGACCGAAGCATATCAGGGTGATGAGGAGGAGGAGGTAGAAGATGACCAGGATGGCCACGGCCGCGCCGGTGTCGCGGTGAGAGGACAATGATGCGGGCGGATTGATCAGGTACTTGAGACACACTCGATCCGTGACCACCCAGGACGAGTACCCTATGATCCCGAGTAGCAGAAGCGGGACTATTCGCGCCGTGACAACATTGCCTCGCTTGTTGGCCTCCCCTGGGCGCATCGACTTCATCGCGAGTGTATTGCTGGTGGATGGCTGCTAAGCGTCCCGTCAGCGGGCAGCAGCAGACACGGCTCTGTCACCGGTTGGAGTGTGCGCCGTAAACCATCGAGTCAGCTATATCCGACCAAGTATACAGCCAAATGCAGATGGAGAATGCTGGTTCAAGTCCAGGGGCCTGCGTCGTCGTGTCCACTCGAGATCTTGGGGTGCTTGGAACTTGGACAATGACGTTGTCGCATCTCGGCCGAGAAAAATCGCAGAGGACAGCATCGGCCGCATTTGAGTGAGATTGTAGGAGATTACAGTATCATTTCACCCTGAAGTCATCTTCTGGAATCATATTTTGATTATTGGCTATCATGATGACCATGACTGTCAATATGTACCTGATTGCGGGTTCTCCGTCGTGGAGTCACCGCAACCTCGATCTAAAAGCCTGACGTTCAAACAGTCGAATTCACTGCGAGTAATTGCCCACCGACGAAACTCATTCAGCATCCCTCATGACAATTTGCGTCCCATTCAAGCCTTCTCGATCTTCTCTCGGAGGATGCCCTTCAGCGTGACCGCATCCGCAGCAAACTTGCTGATGCCTTCTCGGAGCTTCTCGACGGCCATTTGCTCCTCGTTAAAGTCGAAGCGGAATGTAGGCTCGTCGTTGATGTAGCTGCGCTTCGGGATATCCAGTTTATGAGCATCTTCCGCCTTCAACTTCTGAGGCACCTTGTCCTGTGAGTTGTAGAGATCCTCGAGCAAGTTGGGGGAGATGGTCAAGTAGTCACAGCCAGCGAGCTCGGTGATCTCGCCAACGTTTCTGAAGGAAGCACCCATGACGATGGTCTTGTAGCCGTATTTCTTGTAGTAGTTGAAGATGGCCTGCACACTCTTGACACCGGGGTCTTCGTTCGCGGGGAAATCCTTCTTCATCGCTGCCTTGTACCAATCGAGGATACGGCCGACAAAGGGAGAAATCAGGAAGGCACCAGCTTCGGCGGCTGCGATGGCCTGCACCAGGGAGAACATGAGGGTCAAGTTGCAGTTGATGCCCTCCTTCTGGAGGATCTCCGCAGCCTTGATACCTTCCCAGGTCGAGGCAATCTTAATCAGAATGCGGGACTTGTCGATGCCGACAGATTTGTAGAGCTGCGCCGGGTGAGCATGTCTCGGGTTGAAGTAGAAAACGGAGGGCATACCTCAATGATATGGCGAGCCTTCTCGACTGACTTCTGAGTGTCAAAAGAGAACCGAGCATCAACTTCGGTCGACACTTTGCCGGGGACAATCTGCAAGATCTCTTTGCCGAATTCGACCAGTAGTCTGTCGAGTGTGGCATCAACCTGCTCGTCAATGGTCTTGCCCTGTTCCAACAGACTCAGTAAGTTCCCGGCATGGTAGGAGTGCTCTCTGACGTACGTGTTTCTTGCCATACTCAACCGCAGGATCAATCAACTTGGCGTATTCGGGTTTCTTGGAGGCGGCGAGGATGAGGGAGGGGTTGGTGGTGGCATCTTGAGGCTTGTACTTCTCGATCGCTACTACACGTTAGCAATGGCCCGGTGTCGAGAATGAGCACAACTCACTGTGAAAGTCGCCGGAGTCACAGACAACCGTCTGTTGATCTCAATCAGTATACAAATCTCCAGAAAATGCCGGGGAGGCGGGGTCGAAGCATACGGTGCCAGTGGCCTTGAGCTGCTCAAGAGATGAGGACATGATTACAGGTTCAATTGATCGTTCAGGGTCGTGTACGTAGAGTTTCGAAGTCGGAGGTTCAGTAGACGGAAACGAAAATTTCTGGATTACGAGCCCGGAATGCTTTTATTATGCCACTTGGGCTTCACTTCAGTTTCAAGCCGGCAGCTTGTGACGATTAAGGTGGGGCAGCTTGTGACCCCTCGACACGACACTCGCGGGTAAATCGCAGGGACTGTGTTTTGCTTTGCGCTTTGGGTTGGTTGAGCGTGCAAACCCCAACGTAATTGCGCGGTTTTCCTTCCACTCTGAACCGCCTCGATGCTGCTCTCAATCGCCTCCCTCACCTGCTGATGCCTTTGACGGCCATGACTTTCATCCACGCCCTCCTCGTACCTTCCGCCGTGATGTTGATCCTCCAGCCTGCCCAGACCACGACGGCTCGCTAACCCTGACGTGCTTCCGAGGGGGGCCGCGCCACGAGCTGCCCTCCTCTCAGCATGTGTTCATCGAGCAGCTCCCTTATCGAATCACGCATTATGAAAAGCTTACCTCAACCAACGTGACTGACTAAGCCGCCGTGCTTTGCTCATTCTGTGTCGAGAGATGACCGGCCTGCCGTTTGCTCCATGCAGCAGCCGACAAGGTTTTGCCACCGTTGACCACTGGCTCGTCTCAAGCCCATCTCGAGCATCCCGTCTACGACTTTTACCCCAGGATGAAGTCAGCATAGCGTGGCCCTTCTGCCTCGCAGGGCCTTTCATTTCCGTCCGGACAGGAAAATGCTGCGGACATCCCGGCTAACAAGCGCAGATCTGGCGGGGCGTGGAGTGATTCTGTTGCATGTCTCGAAAATTAGCAATTATTGGTATATTTATGTACTGTAGTTCCAGCTTCCTGAGAACCCAGATGGCCGTCCGAGTTATCTGAGTGTATCTAGAACCCCTAGTCCAGAGATTGCTCATCTTTCCCACCACTTTTCGCAACTATTCGTGCAAGTCATGCGTAAATTTCAATACAAAAAATGAATTGAATGAAACCCACAATGGTATCATTTGGCTCAGGTGAAACATCAAAAAGAAAAGAAATTTTAGTCTGTAAGTCCGAAGACTTTGCGCAACATAGGGAACTTTTTCTTCTTCCCGCTGCGTCCGACCGCCTCCACGGACTGGTTTGTCTTGCGCATGCTTCCTTGGTTCAGCCTCGTCGTTCCATTCCGTATCGGCGGCCCGTCGGCCGTGGTGGGCCGGGGCTTTTCGTCGGCCAAGGTCGGCGGCAATGGCCAGGAGTCGCTCATGACCCGGTCCGGCATATGACGTCGATGTAGTTTGGCGTGCCCCTGCTGTTGGCTACCTGGATGCTGTTGTTCTCTTGCTGCTTCCAGTTTGGCTCTGGTCTGCTCGATCATCCTATCACGCTCAGCAGCGGAGGAGAAACCCAGCCTCGACGGTTTGCTCGTGTCGGTGGTTGTCTTCGGTGGGACTGGAGCTTGGGGGGATTCGGTGACTGGCGACAGTGCCTCATCCTTCGGTTTCTTGCTGCGAAATAGTCCAAGCAATCCACGCTTCTTCTCGCTGTTGGGTGATAAAGCTTCGGTACTGCTAGCAGGCGGAGGTGCATTGCCTTGGGGAATCTGAAGCTTAGGTGGAGTTTTAGTTGCGGGCGTGGGTTGATCCTCCTCCGAGCTATCATCTAAGTCTGTCGATTCTTCATCATTGTTCCTCCGAGGTATACCACGAACTGGAGCAAATTGCGGGATGTCTATCTCGTCGTCGCTGTCGTCTGCGAATCGTGACCGGAATTTGCTGGGACGGGACTGATCATCCGAATCGTCCGAGTCCAGGATACGAGACCTATTGTTCTGCTTGGTGAAGCCTGCGGGCAGGGCCCCGGTGCTCCTTTGCTGGCGGCCAAACATGGAAGAGGTTCTTCTAGCTTCAACCGAGCCACGGAGGGTCGGCGTGTTGTCCATCGAAGCCCTTAGGGTTGTCCTCATGGAGCGAGAAGTATCTGGCGGAGAGAATGGCCGCCTCCCAACAGGTGAGAGTGATCGTACGCCGTTGCGGGTATCACCACGCAGGGTTGGGTCAGCTGCACCACGCATGCTTCGGCGCATGGTGTACTTGCCGCCCGAAGTGGATTTACTGCGACGAGCCTTTCTGAACGAGCTTTCTGAATCACTGTCATTCGCCGCGGGTTGTGGGGCAGGTTGGGCCCGATGGATAGGTGCCTGAACTGCAGCAGCTGTGGCAAGAGGTATATGTTTCTTTTGCAGCGCGGCACGTGGTTGGCTTGGCGGAGTTGACACGACGGCGGGTTGCGCAGCTCGTTGCTTAGAAGCCGGAATGGCTGGTGCAGGCATGGATTTACGAGAATCGGTGCGCATAGTTTTCCGAAAACTGGGATCGACCTCTGGAGGTGAGCTTGCCCTCATCGAGTGCCGGAAAGGTGCCGCCGCCGCCGCCGCATGCCCAAGACTTGGTGTGGCAACCGCGGGATATGGGGATTGTTGGTTCTTTTTCCAGAGAGGCGACTCGGGTAGCCCTTGTGCAGCCGCCAACGCTGCTGGCACAGAAGCCGCGGCAGCCATAGCAGCTGGTGTTCTTTTTTTGCGCCTGGGCTGTTTCGCAGCAGGCTGTGAAGCTGGTAATTGCGAGGAGCGTGAGGCCTGAGCAGATTGTGATACCTGATTGTAGGTAGTCGTCGCATTAGGTGGATTTTGGCTCTCAGACAGCTGCCCAGATGCAGCCTGCGCCGTCGACTGCAGATCGAGAACAGGCGCCGGCGGCGCTGGTTCTTCCACGTCAGCAACCTCCTGAGGCAACACCTGCCGTGTCTGATGCACAATTCCGCTCCAACGCGCCCGTGTCTCTTCCCAAGACTCGGCGCCTGTAGGCTTTCCAACAAGTGCTGGTGTATATGCCAGTGGACTTTCTGGAGGAGTACGACGACCCGGTGGAGGAGCGATAGGGCTCTCCAGGATGGCATCGATAGAACCGAAGCCCATCCGTTCCATCTCCGAAGGATCCTCTGCCGCATCACTATAAATGCTGTCATTATCCGATATGTCTTCATCGGTTTCTTCGGCACCTGCTTTTCGACCTTGGTGACCTTTGTTGGACTCATCAAGTTTGGCGAGGCTCTCCGCCGATACTGGAAAGCCTCCAGGCACCACGACAAGGTATTGGTCAAGTGGCTTATGCTCCTCTGCGGGGGTGGGTGGCGAGACGGCAACAACGGGGACTTCTCTTTGGGGCACCTGGGCGGCCTGCGCACCCTGAGGAGTGACCGGCTGAACGGGAGCTGTGACTTGTTGATTGATGGTCGAGGCAGGAGCTTCTTCTTGGGGCGTACTGGCCCACACCTCACGTGGTGCTGGTGTCGGCGTGATTCTCGTGGTCCCTTCGTCCTCAGACGCTTCAGCTTCAGATGCATCACTTCCCTCGTCGGAGTATGATAGAACGCCCTCGACGGACGTCACTTCAGGGGGAAGAGGCTCGTTGGACTGGCTTGGAGTATTCCGCCGGGCGGCTGTCTGAGCTTCTTGGGCTAATATTGCGCCCACAGCGTGGTCGCTTGACACCCCAGCCGTGTAAGAAATATTGGTGCTGGACGCCTCGGAAGATGTCCCTGATTGGGAAGGAGTCTTAGCATCTGTAGGTAGAGACCGAGTTTCGGGGGGTGACCTTGGTGCTTGTGCCGTTTTTGAGTCGTTCATGTCTTTAAACTTCTGCCCACGGACGCTACCAAAGGATGGAAGTTGAGGGCGTGGCTTCATCAACTCTTCCATGTCGCCATTCGAGGGAATAGTGTTAAGCAAAGGTTTATTTTTCCCTAGGCCAAGCCAGCTCTTTCTTTCCTTGCCTGGGCTCCCGACTGGACTTGAGTCGTTGACAGCTGTACCGACAATCTCTGGTTGAGCATCGAAGCTCACCCGCACGGACTTTTTTCGTTTCGGGGGCCCATCAAACGATGCACTGGAGATATCAGACGACTCGCTAGGAGTGACGCTAGAACCCCGGAGCTGTCCGTCAGCCGCTGATCGTGCGGGAGAAGAGTGCTTGAGCGCTGGTTTGGCCGGTGAGACCGATCGTGGTGGGGGTTCGTGTTTCCGGCCAGCAGCAAGATCTGAAGATAGTCTATCCGAGAATCTTGTTGATCTCGATGGGCTCAGAGATGTACCTCTTGTAGGTTGAGGTTCGGACGCTTGAAGGTGATCCATCGAGGCTGCCGACGACTCTTCCGGAACGGCCGGAGCAGCAGATGCAAGCTGCTCGGGGGAGCGAGGCTGGCTTGTTGTCGGCAGTGTACCAAGTTCCCCGATCTTCCTCGATACATTTGCTGCATTTGTAGGACGCTTGTCTTGGGCAAAGCTTGACACATCCTTGGCCTGGGGGTCTACTAGCGGACGATCCAGAGTAGGAGTGCCCTGTTCCTGCTGCTCGCCTTCCCAATCCTCGCGCACAATGGATGGCTGTTTTTGCAGTATACCAGATGCTCTCTGAGCCCTTTTCTCCCTCTTCCACTCGACGTTTGAATCCGAGTCGGAGTCTGATCTAGGACTTTCGACCACGGGAAAATGTGTGCTTTCCCCGGAAACTGGTGTTCTTTTCTTCTTTCGCTTGCCTGGCGGCTGACCCTCTGGCAAGGATTGCTGTTGAGGCTCTGGATTAGGTTCGAGCGAAGTAACAACAGCGTTGCTCGTCACAGTCCCAGTGTGTAAATGACTGCCTTCGGCTGCGCCGCCTGCTAACTTCTTTTTCTTCTTTTTAACAGGCTGATTCGCTGCTTGAGCCAGATCATGCTGAATGCTGGCGACGTGTACAGGAGAAATAGCTGTAGTCACGGCATTTGGATGCGCATTGCCAGTCAAACGATCGCCGTTCGTGACCACCGGCGATGGCAGAACCGGGGACTGCGTCATAGGAGATTGAGGCCGGGGCGACAAGGGTCTGGAGAAATTGACCGAATTCCGACTGTCAATACGCTCAAGATCATTGCTTTGGGCGGCGTAGCTATTCGTCTGGGCACCCGGCGGTAGCGGCGGTGGAGGAGATCCGTATCTGTCTAGACTCTGGCCACGATTCTGCGGTTGCACCGTGGGGGGTGAAAGCACGCGAGGCGGAGGGGCTTCTTGGCTTGACGCTCTCTTTTTCTTCTTGACCGGCGCGGTCGCAGGAGGCGCAAATTGTTGCGGGATGCTCGGGATCGGAGGGGCCTGCGGTGCTGATCGTGATACCGGTCGCGACGGAGACGGGGAGGGCGTCCTGAATGTCCTCTCAGTCATAGACCCGGAACTGCTCTGCCGTTGCAGACCACCTCTTCCTCGACCCCGAGCTGAGCTTGAAAGGGAACCGGAAGAGGCTTGCCTTTGAACCATGCGCTTAGTCTGGACCTGATCAACCGGGACTGGGGGCGGAGACATAGTTCGTAGGGCCTGTGCTGCAGCGGTAGCTGACAGGTTTGCCTGCGAGGCTCGGCTACTCAAAAAAGCCTGAGTAGCTGCCTTGTGCGCTGAAGCTGAAGCGGGTGTCTGGGGCCGCTGCGGGCGAGCGAGCAAGCAAACGTCAGCACTTGACAGCTGAGCGACCTGGATGGGGCGCCGGAAAGTGATTACTTACAGAGGCCGACGCAGACCTGCTTCGCCTGTGGAGGAAACTCATGTTTGCGATGACTACGGAAGACCCTTTGAAAATAATGTTCGGATCGATGGGAAGTGGTGACGTTGGCGGACGGGAGAACCAGAGCGCAGTGTGTCAACGAGCCTGTCAATTGTTATCGGAAGGCAGCCTGGGATGATTGCGCCGCCACATCCCCCATGGCGCTTTGGTCGAGTTCTCCCGCCGGCGACCGCTGAAGATGGCGGAGAGAAGGAGCTGCGTAGAAAATCGCAGATGGTGTGTTGTTTGGGAACTACTAGAGCGGAAGGGAAGGGCACCATGGAGCTAGACTCCCAGAGAGGATTGAGGTGAAGGGAATTGTGGCTGTGTTCCGGTGCTCCAGACTAACAGGCGGCCAATGAAGTGGCGAGAAACAGCTGCACCATGCAATCAAGCGTGCCACGTAATCGACGTCATTTCTCTCTAATGGTCAACCCTCCTCGCAGGACGGCTGGTGCCAGATCTACGATTACCAGCTTTCCAGCGGTTCCAGAAAATGGGCAATGGAAGATCGAATCCATTGCGGGTGATGCAGGGGCCTTCCGCGTCCAACTAATTCTTCCTCGCACGAGTACAAAGTATCGTCGTAGGATAGGACGCTCCTTACTGTCTGTCACTGATTGGAATGTGTTTACAAACACAGTCATCAAAACCCGCTCTGGCTCCATCACGGCCCTTACATCATTTCTCCACGACCCCAAAGTCTAAGCAAGACTTTTCAGTCGACTTCAGCTGAAAACATGCTGAAATAGCGAGCTCGAGATCATCCAATACAAAGACTCAGGGACTTCCTCTACATCGTAGCATTTGCGTTCTAGTGAGCGACATCTGTTCGATCCGGAAATTTTCTCGACTTGACTGAGCAGCGTAGCTTTCTTGGACATTGACGAGCTCTAATGCAAGGGTTGCACCAGGTAGTTCTCTTCGAAACGTCTATTGCACTTTGTAGTAGTGACGCTCAGGCTCAACCACTCCAAGAACGCCTCGGGTCTTACTTGGAGATCTATGCTGCAAGGCTGAGCACATAGCACGGCGTGCACACCCTTTATTCAACACCTGCCTCGGTAGGTACTGCCCAAAAGGGTGTGTTGAACAGACGTCCCCGCACCTCGCCAGTGAGGCTGCCGGTACGCCCAATTTGTCATATAAGACCAAAGGTGTTGCTTGCCCGTTCATTGTCAGCACAAAGTCCAGGTGTATGTTTCCTCCCCGGTTACATCGCCACCTTCGTCGACATGGCATACACCCACCAGGACTCTCCCGCCGACGCCATTGACCCGACTACACTTCCGCCCCTGCAACTACCCGCGGGGATCCAGTCTCGTTTCGTTGATTGTGAGCCTCGCAGCCTCGTTTTTCACATTCTCGAGTCGCTACCCCGGATCATACCTCCTTCGGGCCCAAAGCCCAAACTTATCTTATGCATTCATGGATTTCCCGAGTTAGCATACAGCTGGCGGCGGGTCTTAAAACTCCTCTCTGCCAGGGGCTACCACGCCGTGGCCTTTGATCAGAGAGGGTATGGTCGCACATTTTCCAGGCGACCGCTGGAAGGGGCTTCCTTTCGTCCAATGAACCTGATCAAGGACACCGTCGCTCTAGTGAATGCCCTGGGCTATACTTCCGTCTCCTGTGTGGTCGGCCATGACTTTGGCGCCGTCACGGCGAGCCTCTGCGGACTCGCCAGACCGGATATGTTCAAAGGCGTGGTCTTGATGTCTCACCCGACCAAAGGCGCTCCGCAATCGCCATTATCCACATCGCCATCATATGGCTCGCCCTCTGCACCGCCCCCACCAGCAGAGGACATGGAAAAGGCACTTTCGCAACTCCCTCGACCGAGGAAGCACTACAAATGGTACTACTGCACTGCACCTTCAAACAAAGAGATGACCTATCCAACGGGAGCTGAACTACACACCTTCCTCCGTGGCTACTTTCACTTGAAATCGGCAGATTGGGACGGTAACGACCCGCACAAGTTGGAGGGTTGGACGGCCGAGGAACTGGCAAAGATGCCTCGCTATTATATTATGGATCTTGAAGATAACATGCGTGAAGCCGTGGCACGGGATATGGCGAACGAAAAGCCACAGGTCGTGGCTTCACGCGCCAGCCGGTGGCTGCCTGATAACGAACTAGCCGTCTATGTTGAAGAGTGGGCAAGGACGTCGTTCCAAGGCGGACTGAATTGGTATCGCATTCAGACACAACCTGAAATCGCCTCGGATGTGCAGGTGTGGTCGGGCGCCAAGATCGCCGTGCCGACAGTGTTTCTGAGCGGGAGGCAGGATTGGGGCACGTTCCAAGAGCCAGGGGCGGTCGAGGCAATGGAAAACGGCCAGAGTGTAAAGCAGGGCATGTATCGAGGGACTGTGTTGGTGGATGGAGCTGGGCACTGGGTCAACCAAGAGCAACCAGAGAAGTGTGTTCAGGAGATCTTGAAGCTGGCGGCCGAAGCTGAAGGCGAGGCTATGGACATTGGATCAAGCGCAGTGTCGAAGATCTGACGCCTGATCCAAAAGTGAGCTACTGCACCATGAGGAAACTGAATGTGAAATGCGAAATGAATTCTTATGCCATACTATGAGCAAGATCTCCCGCCTGGATATGATGCGACTCCTCCGATAACATGCGTCGATGGAACTCTTTGACCCTTTGGCCAAGATCACCGCCCCATTTGTGATGTTGACATATGTGCATCAACCCCAGACGCCTTCGCTGAAATTGAGTGACAAGGCTAAAAGTCATTATGTTCCTCTTGCAGACCCCTCAGCCTGAAAATTATCCTCGGTCGCCAGAGCCCGTATCCCCCCCGCGAAGATCCCTTGTAGCCGTAGTGCTAACGCCCACGCAGTGATCATGTCCGCTTAACCTATTCAACCATCAGGCTCAGTCATGTCAGAGTCAAGTCGCTCATGGCCACCTCGAGCTTTGCCCTTAACACGCTCAGTGTCCTCGTCATCCTCTTCATCATCGGAGTTTTCTTCATCTTCCGAATCATTGTTGAGGTCTTGGTCAGACTCGCTTCCATTGGCAGCGTCATCGTCAAAGTCGTCAAAGTCATCAAAGTCAATATCTTCGGCTTCGCTGTCGTTCCAGAAGTTGTCGTCAACAGGTTTCTCAACTTCTGGCTTGGTTGACTCGTGTGTTGGCTATAATAGCGTCAAAAATGGCTGCCAGTCTCACGGAGAGGAATTGGAAAATACCATGATAAAGCCTTCTGGGATTTCGTTCTTGGAAGCGTCCACATCCCGCTTGACCCTGGCCCTGAAAGCGGGCTCGTCATCTCTGTACATCACACTGGCGTCGACATTTGCTGGTGAGGAGACCTCCGCGTCGTCCAGCAGTGAAAGGATGGAGAGAAGGACCGACTCGACGCGCTGAGCAGGGGACCAACGTTCGCCAGCAGACTCGCCAGACATCATATCATCGCCGGGTGCATGAAGGATCGAGATGCAGAGTCGCCCATCGGGATAGATGTTCGGATGCCAGAGCGGTTTGATGAATCGGAAGTCTGGAACGGGTCAGTTACAACACATCCTCGTTGGCACCGGGCGCCTTACCAGGTGGCTTGTACGGATAGTCTTTGGGGAAAGACATCTGAGCCTTGAAGTAACCGCCATAGTACATGGAGTCGGGGTTGATGACCATTAAAGCAAGATTCCAGTGGTAGATGTTGTCCTCGTCGACGTCTATCTGGACCCATTTCTCTTTAGCCAGAGCTTTGTACTCCTTCATCAACACTGCTTGAGACATTTTGGACAGTCAAATTATATTCCTTCTAGGAGACTTCGTCAGAAGGATAGGTGGCGAGAGTGAGGTGCGGGTAAAGATTGGTCTGAGAGAATGCAGGTTATATTGTTGTTGCAGGTATTCATCACTCAGAGGCAGACAATAGCCGCTTTCCGACCGTATACAGGCAGTGAATTTCGGTCCCACTGCCTTCTTCCGGTCCCTAACAGATGGTCACCGACAGTAGTACATTCTTCGGTAGCGTGAGGACCGGGTGAATAGGGAACTTGTTTCCGCGGACGGCGCACTCGCTGGAAAATGTCGACGGCCGAAGAGATGGTAGGGGGTTAACGGAGGAAGTACCAGATTTCAGGGACGACAAGGAGTCGGAAAAAGAGAAGTGAAGTGATCTTATCAAGCATCAGAGAGGGAACAGGCCTGGAGGTCGGGATGACATGGCACTCAGCGAGGACAGAGCACCTAACCTTGGCACCCGTTTGCGACTGTTTCTCGCCGCTTTACTTGGTGATCATGTGAGGGGATTAGCATTAGCCGCTGATTACTTGCAACTGGCTCACCTTGCTGGATTTCCACGTCCGGATAGATGACAGCTTCAGCGCCGATGATCAATTCTGAAGCAATGTAATGTACACATTCTTGGCCGGATACGTAGAGAACTGGCGTACTTGAAAAATCTCGTCTGAGCTCAGTTGCAGCTCATCCTGACCTCTGCGCTTTTGAAAACACATTCTGGCCCGCTCACCTTTCCCTTTTACTTACCCTCCCGTTTACCCTTTCCTCATCACCGTACTACCCCAAGACGACGCGATTACTCGAGACTTTTCATTGTCTATACTTGGTCCGAACCCAGTTGAAGTTGACACCTTGTCTATTACAGAGATAATCCCGCCGTTGGATGGGAACACGGGGTCCACATGTAGACCTGGGCCCTATCAGTCCGCATGCAGCGTGACAGTGTCAACTCAGAAGATGCGTGTTCCAAAGAGCCTCTACGAAAGCTTGTCATTACCTGCTTTCCCGGCACGGTTCGTAGCTCAGGTTTGGTTGAACGGGTGTGGGGTAAGACTACAATCGAATGGAGCCAAAACCAGAAAGTGTTCCTCTCGCCCCATCATCCGTGTATATGGTCTGTCTGAAGTCTGAAGTCATCCGACTCGGTCTGAGAGATTTTTGACTATGGCTAGCGGACACATTCTAACACCTGCCCCAGCCGCCGCGCCTGTCTCGTAGTCTTTAAGACGCATGTGTTGCGCAGAAGTCGGTATAGACTGAGGCTCGAGGCCATTTGTGTCGGGAAGTGTCATTCGATTTATCTGTGCTTAGACACGTCGTTCCCCTGCCATCAGAACCCTAGGCGGTACCATCTTCCCATCGAGACCCCAGCCAAAGCAATTGACATTCATGGTGACGAGCGGATACAGATCGTTGCTGAGCTCCAAGGAGTAGGCTACAAGCTCTCAAACGATGCCTTGTAGGGTACGGACCAACAGATCATCCTCTTCAGGCTCATTCTGCTAAGCAAGAAGAGAATTTATCGCGAATTTGAGGGACCTCTTGTTCTCAGCCACTCCAGCCTCGTTATTGGCGCAAGGCTGATTGGAAACCAATCACAAAGCTCTAGCGAGGTTCGTCAATCGAGTCTGAGACCGGATACGTGAAAGACGCTAACGCTTCATATTTTGGGTCGTTAAGTAACCTTATGGATAAGACTTATCTGTGTTGAAATTATGAAAGTTGTTATTTCGATTTCTGCCTAAGAAACTCTAACCAAAAAATTGAATGTGAAGCAGAGGCCAATACACGCCTCCGG
The DNA here is from genome assembly GCA_016109575.1 of Phialophora chinensis. Lineage (NCBI taxonomy): Eukaryota > Fungi > Ascomycota > Eurotiomycetes > Chaetothyriales > Herpotrichiellaceae > Phialophora > Phialophora chinensis. The sequence goes on from JADWPU010000001.1 coordinate 2,586,041, forward strand.
CCTCAGACCCCTTTTGCGAGAGGTCTCGCCAAAGGGTCCAAGCCGACTGAGACAAAGGGGAAGCTGCTCGCGCCTCACCCGCCCCCGACTGGCGAGCTGTGTGACTGACTGGCAGCTCGTGGCGGCCAAGATCTGTGATTGGCATCATGCATATGTCGACCTGGGGTCACGATTGCCTTGAACTTGTCCAATGAAATCGTAGGCCATTCCAAAAGCAGCCTCGGTGAAGCTACCCTGGCGAGCAAGCATGGCGACGAAAGCCACTAGATTCGAGCCCTGTCCGCTGCCGAGCCTCCATGTCTGGCTCTCAAAAGAGGCTCGCCAGCCTTACGGCTCAGTGTCGCTTCTCCTGCGATGTTTGAGTCTGCGTATCGGTTGTCACTAACTGGATGTCGACGCAATGGTAGGCTCTCTTGTTCTCGTAGCATATCGCGCGAGAATTGGATAAGGCTGACTCCTGGCTAGCCCAATATCTCAGACAGATACTCCTTGTTCAATGGTGCTGATACGTATGGACTACACTTGGTCAGGAGCTCACAGTCCCCCGTCGGGCCCACGTGCGAGTACGTCTCCTCTATATCGAATACCCTTTCGATAGTGTCATGGCAAACGTCGTGATCTGTCTGGGATCTCCATGTCCATATATCTTATCCGTCTCCGACGTCCTCGCTGACCGCCATTCCGCAGTATCATTTTTCTCCACGGGCTCAACGGAGGCGCCGCAAAGACCTGGCGTCACGAAGAAACGGACAAGATATGGTTCCGGGACTACCTTCCGGACGATATCGCCGATGAGCAGAGGGCGCTGAACGCCCGGATCTGGACGTATGGATACAACGCGAACGCAGCATTTCAGGCCGCAGCAGGGGCTCAAGCTTACGATTTTGCTCATCAACTGCTTGACAGGGTGGCAAACATTCGAGAGGGGTTCGAGGTTCGTTGAGAAATACAATGTCTTTGGAGTCAATGCAAGGCCCAGGGGAAGGGCCATGAAGCCGATTCGGCTGACCCCCTTCCGGGCCCTTGGCCGCTCGTTACATGTCTTTTGATAGCACTTGTCCTTTTTTTGATCTTTAGTTACCTGTTGGTGGGCTGACGTATAATTCTAGGGTCATAAAATCATATGGATATGTCACTCTCTTGGAGGGATCGTCGTCAAAACAGTATGCCCAGATATTCAACCCCCATGTACGAGCACCAAACTGACCAGCTCATAAAGGCTCTCATTGAGGCTCGCATCAACGCAGCATACACATCCATCTTAGAGTCGACTGTCGGCATACTTTTCTTAGGAACACCACACCAGGGCTCCGGCGTGGCCACCGTTGCACATATCGCCGGGTCCATTGCAGATGTCATGCTGCCAAGTCTGATATTCAAGCCTAACAGACCCTTGATCAGATCGTTAAGACAGGACTGCGACGGTTTGTTTGAGACAGCGGGTCGCTTCGCCAACATATGCACCTCGATCAAGATCTATAATGTTTACGAAATGCTGCCTTTGGGAGGACGCCTCGTACGTTGCCCTCCGGCCGGGACCCCTTCCCTGAAATCCCTGCTAATACCATATTTTTGTGAAGATTGTGGAGCGACGATCTGCCTTGATGAACCTGCAAGGCGAGATCCAGATCCCCCTCAATGCCAACCACAGAACTCTTTGCAAGTTCGAAAATAATAATGACAACAATTATATAGTCATTCGGGATGTCATCCGAAGGCTATTGGGCTTGACTACTGTTTCCAGCGGTATGCGAAACCCCTTGGCAGCCATGTGTTAAAGGTTGACGAGAATCGCAGAGCCCAGAGTGCGACATCAAATGTCCTCCAGCTATAGTGGCCCAACACCCTCTCGACCTGCCGCTCAAGTACCCGAGAACAACGTAGAGCCAATGCAGAGGCCTCCAATCTCGCGACCTCGGCGCAGGCCAAGTCCGCAGGTGCCGACGAACGCGTCCAACCCGCCAGCACAAGCCCCTGAACAAGACCGAAGCAGATCAGCATACGAGCGACAGCCGTATCGCCAAACCATCCCAGTACAGAGCTCCGTTCCCCAAACCAAAGAAGCTTCATCGGGATCCATTCGAGCCGTTAACAATGCACCATCATCGCGCTCTACTCCTTATTCATTTGTCCGGCCTCAAAATTCGACCGAGAATCTTTCAGCAGGATTTGATGCTTGGCGTCCTTTTATGAAAGCTGAAGGACAAAACCACTCAAGGCTGTCGCCGAATGACCCAGTTGGCCACAGGAGAACGGTTTCCCAGCCAGCCCCTGTGAATCAGGTACCAGAAACTTCACCAAGTTCGGAGACTAAGGCGTCCAATTGGATTTGTGATGGGTGTCGTAACGAGATTCCCATGCCTCACTCCAGAATCCACTGCCTGCAGTGTGATGACTATGACCTGTGCAACAATTGCTTCCGAGTCGGCAGGGTCTCGAAGTCTCATACGGCGGAACATGAAGTCCGCCACATCCTTAGATCATTCTGTTTCGTGCAAGGCAATCAGGATCTGGTCCCGCCAGGCGACCATGTTCATCCACAGACAAGTCCTGGCAGGGCACAGCCGAACTGGTCTGTTGAACAGGACGTACGCTGGCATCATCTCCTCAAGTACAACAACCATGCCCGATTTCTGGCTTCTGGCGTCGAAACAGGCCACTACTTGATAACCTTCGTCCTCGACTTCCGCTACTCCCCCGCGGTAAAACCAGAACATATCACCCAGCTGGGCGGCGAGGGCTTTGGAAAATTACGCCTAGCAGCGGGATCAATAAACACGAAACAGCAATTTTTCAAAGAACGCTTCGTTGAAGATGAATCCCTAGCTAGAAAATTGCTCAAGGACAGCTACTTCGATGACTACCTTATCCGGCCTGGACAAGTCACCAAAATCGAACTGAATCATGTGTTTCACATTGAATCGGAACCAAACAGAAACGCGGAGTTAGGCTTTCTTATGCAATGGTCGGGTATGCGATCGTTTAAAGGATCTGACGAGCCCCTTGTCGACGTGGCGTTGATCGAGGTGAGGTAAGTTTTGGCATGAGCCGATCCAGATTATCAATGATCCCTCATTGTCTTGTTGTTCCCGATACTAATGTGATGACGGACACAGGCTTGAGGACCTATTGGAGTATGACGCACCGAGCTCTTCGAGCAGCCCGCCCTCTCGCCCCCCGGTGGCAGGAGCAGTGCCACCACAGCCAGCTCAAACACCGACGGCCAACGCCTCCGACCTCTCATACACTGACCTCTACCAAGCCATCCTAGACGCAGCCCAGGAACAACAGACTCAACAAGAAGTCGAGGCGTTCTACAATGCTCTAGTGCGGGAACTCCGCCGACGGCAACAGGAAGAGGTACGGGCGCAAGAGGAAGCCGAGGCGAGAGCACTATTGCAGCGTATCGCTCGCGCTCAACAGGTCCAACGTCAACGTGAGAACTCTCAGGCCTTGGCCCAACTCGCAATTCTCCAGGCATATTTGAACAGCGCGTTGAATACGTAGGGTCATTGTGGCAAACTGACACGCATTTCCAATGATGGGAACCACGAAGGAAGTTCGCAACCGATATGATGAGTTGATGATCAGCGAGAGCAAAAAAAGGATCTGCTTCAATCAAATCAGGACAATGCATTCTGAAATTCGGGCTGATGAAGATACCATAAAAGTTTAGATAGTGAGAGACATTGGTATCTCTACTCGTTTAAGTAGATACTCGTCTACTAACGACCTGATCTATTTCACTTCTGAAATGAAGGTTTAAAATTACTAGTTACATTTCTTGCGCAACGTCCTCTCGAACCTTCGTGCCCTGTTCCCCTATCCTACACGCAGCCAAGGAATGCGGCCAGTAGGTCCTAGCATGTAACAGCATGTTATTTTACACCGCGATGTGGCCATCCCCCCGCACATCAGCCGTAACGAATACAGGCTCGTGCCCTCACGCAGCACTCCCTTGCCGTGGCGGTGAAGACCCATTCCTGAGTGCTTTTTCTGGGTGAAAATTCCGGGTACGTCTTCGAAATGACCTTTTAGTCCAGGAACTGTTGCAGAACATCTCTGTATCTATTATGATGAAGCGAGGTGCATTGTTGTGGTGCTGCCAAGACGTGGTGTCTGCATGACTTAATGCCGGAGTCGCCAGCATCCTGTGCTGAGATGCTTGAACAAGTCACTCTGATGAAAGGGCAGATGTCAGGCCATTGATCTTCATTAATTACGGAGTATATAAAAGTTAAACGCGTAAATAAGCAAGGAGGCATGGTTGCAGCGCAACCAGAGTTCTGGTGGAATGTCCGTGACTGTCCCAGTTATTTTGGTCTGACGGTGGTCGAGGACTTTGTTTGGGCATCGCCATGAATTAGTTAAGCGTGTGCGGGAGGAAATGGATGGCGTAAGAGGCTCGGTCGGTCTTGGAGAAAGAGCCACTGCTCAACAATTACAGTAATTGAGCTGCGTTGACTTGGCTCTGTGCGTGGCGGGCCGGATCTCGATTTTCTCGTCTCGTTGCATCCACCGTCTGATCAGTCTCGCAGTTTCTGCTTCCTTCAAGTGTGAGTCGACATGAGAAAGGCGATCCCCGCATTGGAGTAAAGGTGATTGTGGTGGAAGTCGGTTGCGGCCATGTTTGCGCATTGCAGGAATCCAATATGGCGCGTGGACGACCTTTCCGCGTGTTTCCAAGCAGAGTATGTGCTCGGTTAGCTGGCATCAAAGCTTGGAGCTGATTGATCTTCTACAGCTATCTCGAATCGCTCTTCCCGTTGCTGGCCTGCGCAGCCTCTTTCCTCCTTCTGTGCATCCGAGCGGCCCAACGACAGAGAACGAGACGACGCCGTGACCGCGGCTATGACCTTCTTATCACTGTCGATGAAGACGACGTTGTCTCGGAAGATGTGGACGAGGATAGTGTTGCGGACCTCGCGCTACAGAAGAGATACAGCTACGGCAATCAATCGTTGAAGGATGTGAATAGGCCAACAGACGAGGTCTTCCGTGTCGCGTTCGAATTCCTGCTGCTGCTAGCGCAGGTAGGTGTCAACGTGGCCGCAGTATCGAGTACAACAGGCAGAGGCAAGCGAGCTTCGATCGCACAGACTACGGTGTCGGCCTATCTCGCGGTGGTTGCTGGTGTACGACTGATTTCATCCACCACAGACTTTCAATCGCCTGTGCCGGGACTTTGGAGCCACAGCGCGGTTCTGTACATTGCACAATGGCTCTGCCAGGTTTGGGTTTTCCGATCGGTCCTTGTGCATTCTCCGGGCCGTCCTCTTCAAGCCCTCTCAGTGGCAACCTTTGCCATCACGAGTACGCTGGTGATTATCGCGCTGACTGCCAGAAAAGGGAACAAGGGTGTGTTGCTGGAATACGAAGACGGCATCGAACCGTCGCGAGAGCCATTGGCCAGTGTCCTCTCTTCCGCCACATTTGCCTGGTGCGACCCGATAGTGTGGAGGGGTTTTAAGAAAACGTTGGAACTTTCCGACGTTTGGAACCTGGCTTTGGAAGACAAAGCGGAGACTGTCCTGGCTCACTTCCGTCAAATTCGGAAGGCTCACTCACTGGCCGTCCGACTATTGTGGCACTTCAAGATGCCTCTACTGATACAAGGCGCATGGTGCATGGTTGCGAGCGTGTTTATGTTCCTGCCGACTCTGCTGTTGAAAGCTGTCTTGGAATATCTGGAAAATACAGACACTGTGCCCGTTAGTGCCGCCTGGCTGTATGTCATCCTCCTCTTCGCCACCGGTGCGATCCAAGCTGTTAGCGACGGCCAAGGATTGTGGATCGGTCGCAAAGTTTGCATCCAGCTGCGTGCCATCATTGTGGGCGAAATATATTCCAAGACTCTGAGGCGAAGAGCGGCTGCCAGTACCGATACAGACTCTGAAGGGGGGGCTACTCCGAAGAAGACTGGATTCTGGACGAAATTTCATCAATGGGTCCGAAAAAGAGCAGGTCGAACAGCGTTCAGCGATGCTGCTGACCCGGATCTCCAGAAATCCAAGGGGTCGCCGGCTAATAACGGCACAATCATCAACTTGATGTCCATCGACTCGTTCAAAGTGGCCGAGGTTTGCGCGTACCTCCACTTCCTCTGGGCTGCGGTACCTGTGCAGTTGGTTATGGCCGTGAGCTTGCTCTACAAAGTTCTCGGCTACAGCTCTTTCGTCGGCATACTCATGATGATCCTTATCTTGCCTCTCAACCTCTACATTGCACATTCGTTCCAGGCGGCACAGAAACGGATCATGGCCGCTACTGACGGGAGAATCCACGTTACGAATGAAGTTCTTCAAAATATCAGAATCATCAAGTATTTTGCCTGGGAGCAGCGTTTCCAGAACAACGTCAACGAAAAGAGGCAGGTCGAACTTAATGCCTTGTGGCGGAAGTACATTCTGTGGGCATCCGCAGCTACCATCTGGAGTGGTGTCCCTATTTTGATCACATTTGTCTCCTTTCTCATGTACACCAAGGTTGAGAAACGGCCCTTGGTTCCCTCGATCGCCTTTCCGGCACTGTCGATGTTCTCGTTACTGCGCATTCCACTGGATCAGCTCGCAGATATGGTGGCTCATGTCCAAGAATCAAAAGTCTCGGTGGACCGAGTCGAGAAGTTCCTAGAGGAAGAAGAGACCGAGAAATACGTTCAGTTGCGTCAGAGCAGAAGGAGAAGCTTGCCACAAATTCGCATCGCATTGGAGGACGCTACCTTGACGTGGGGCACCACCCGCGCAGACGCATCCGAAGCGTTCAGACTGATCAACATGAGCGTCGAATTCGAAATTGACCAGTTGAACATTATTGCTGGCCCCACAGGGTCCGGCAAGACATCCCTTCTGATGGCTTTGCTTGGAGAGATGCAATTACTTAGTGGGAGTGTCTACATCCCTGGCGGTTCAGTACGACAGGATCTGCGACCCGATCCTGTTACTGGTTTGACCGAAAGCGTGGCATATTGCGCGCAACAGGCGTGGCTCGTCAACGCAACCATCAAGGAGAACATACTGTTTGCCAGCCCCTATGACGAGGGTCGCTATCACAAAGTGATCGCCATCTGCGCTCTGGAGCGAGACCTCGAAATCCTCGATGCAGGCGATCAGACCCTTGTTGGTGAGAAGGGCATCGCGCTCTCTGGTGGCCAGAAACAAAGAATCTCACTCGCCAGAGCAATATATTCGAATTCCAGACACGTACTTCTGGACGACTGTCTAAGTGCTGTGGACGCCCACACTGCCAAACACATCTTTGAGGAGGCGTTGACAGGTGATATGATGGCCAATCGTACTTGCATCTTGGTGTCACATAACGTTGCTTTGACGGTTCCTCTGGCAAGTCGAGTGGTTGTTTTGGGCAACGGTAAGATCGTCGCTCAGGGGACACCACAACAGATTGTCGAGAGCGGCGCCCTCGGGGACGAACTGCTCAAATCACGTCCTGTGTCGAGGGCCAACTCAAGGCCGCCTTCGCCAATTCGGTCTAATGCAGAAGAGGAGAGGTCACACTTGTCTGGAGGAAATGTCAACGGAACTGCAGTTCCACACGCCACGAGTTCGAGCAAGCAAAAGGGCAAGGCAAGTAAGCCAGACAGGGAATTCGTCGACCACCGCCTGGAAGCCAAGGCGACAGGCAGCGTGAAATGGTCGACAATTCAGATGTATCTCAAGGCTATGGGCCCCTGGTGGTACTGGATCTTCGCCGCCTGGGGCTTCGTAGCAACGCAACTCGGATCCGTTGCGACGAACTTGTGGATCCGCCAATGGGCAAATGCCTACCACGTCCGGGGCAAGCATGTGAAACACGCCGCGATGAATGCTTTCCATGCCCACGGTCTGCCCTCAACGTCGGACTTTGGAGGCTCGTACGTTCAGATGCCACAAACAGCTCCGACTTCAAGCGGACTCGAGATCTTGAAGTCGGTGTACGATGTCGATGCGGGCTACTATCTTCGTATCTATGCAATCCTCGGCGCCGTGTACGTGTTCATCTGCTTCTCCAGGGAGATCATCCTGTTCTGGGGTTCAAAGCGGGCCAGTTGGCATCTCCACGAGAAACTACTGACCAGCATCCTTCGCGCCAAATTCCGGTTTTTCGATTCTACGCCTTTGGGCCAACTGACCAATCGCTTTTCGAAAGACATTCAGTCGCTCGACCAGGAAGTTGCACCGGTTGCCATCGGCATGCTTCACAGTGCTGCATCCGTCCTCACGATTGTGGTGCTGATATCCGTCATCACTCCCGGCTTCCTGATCCCCGGCTTCTTCATCACGATACTCTATGTACTCACCGGTCTTCTCTACATTCGCTCTTCACGCGACCTGAAGCGGATCGAGGCTGTACAACGAAGCCCACTCTTCCAACACTTTGGGGAGACGCTGAGCGGAGTAGTCACGATACGAGCGTACGGAGATGAGGCGAGGTTTATTCAGGACAGCCACTCGAAGGTCAACACGCACAACCGTCCATTCATCTACCTATGGGCCACTAACAGATGGCTCGCATTCCGAATCGACATTGCAGGAGCGCTGGTATCATTCTTCTCTGGCATGTTTGTCGTCATCAACGCTCATAAGATCGATCCGGGGGCAGCCGGTTTGGCTTTGTCGTACGCCATTACTTTCACCCAGAACGTCCTCTGGCTCGTGAGGCTATATGCAGCAAATGAACAAAACATGAACGCAGTCGAGCGGATACAAGAGTACATCAATGTGGAGCAAGAAGCGCCCGCGCATATCCCAGACACGAAGCCTCCAGCTAATTGGCCCAGCCATGGAACAGTTCAGTTCGTCGGGTACAGCACAAGGTATCGGGCGGATCTCGAGCCGGTTCTGAGGAAGGTCTCTTTCCGCATCGAAGCAGGACAAAAGGTTGGGATCGTGGGCAGGACCGGAGCGGGCAAAAGCTCGCTCGCTCTGGCTCTGTTCAGAGGTCTCGAGGCTGAAGAAGGCAAGATCTTGATTGACGATGTTAACATTGGGCTTATCGGCCTCCAAGATCTGCGCGAAGCTATCACAATTGTGCCTCAGGACCCGACCCTCTTCTCTGGCACTCTAAGAAGCAATCTTGATCCATTTGAACTTTTCACGGACGAAGAGATCTTCACTGCCCTCCGCCGAGTACAACTTATTTCCGGAGCACATGGCAGCCCAGAACAATCAGCTGCGACAACACCAATTGACGGCTCGAGCAGATCTCCAACTCTCCGAGAGAGTTCAAGCCCTCCGGAGAGCCATGCTTCACTGTCAGCAAACGGGACCGTGAAGTCCGATTCGACCTTGGTACAAGTTTCCACCAACACGAAGGAAAACAAGAACATTTTCCGAGACCTGAATTCGCCTGTGGCTGAATCTGGCTCAAATCTGTCTCAGGGCCAACGACAGCTACTGTGTCTAGCCAGAGCAATGCTGAAGTCACCCAGGGTGCTGGTCATGGACGAAGCGACAGCATCGATTGACTATGCGACAGACTCTAAAATTCAAGACACGCTACGAGAGCTGAAGAACAACACGATTCTCACCATTGCCCACCGTTTGCAAACGATCATCGACTATGACCGAGTTTTGGTCCTCGACCAGGGAGAAGTGGTTGAATATGCTGATCCCTGGGAATTGATACAGAATGAAGACGGTCAATTTCGATCCATGTGCGAGACGAGCGGCGACTTCGACAGTCTGTACGAACTAGCAAAGAAGGCGTGGCAGGATAGGAGATTGATCGACGACTCTTGAAAAAGTACCGGCAGGGGGTTAGAACACAGATTGGAGGCATTCTTTTTGGAATTATGCACTTTCAGCGAGGGCGGCACCATTCGATTATTAGTTGGTAGATTGCTCTTTCTGGCGCCCACGGCTTCCTACTGTACATATGTCGACACTGAAGCCACGAGATAGTCAGGACCGAACATCACAGGGGAAAGACGCGGTAATACTATATGTATAGGTGTTTGAGGAGCTAGCATGCACTTTCGTGTTCTCGTTTCTTGCTCCTCTCCAAGTTTCACAGCCTCCTCCTGTCGGCACACTGCTTGGCCCTCAGCTGTCCTCACTTCTACCCTGCGGCAGAGCCTTCAATGGACTCCACAGCCGTGCCTCTGGCCAGCGGGGATCAGTTTGTCTGACGCATCCCACCGGCTCTCCTCACCTCGTCTCCTCTCGAACCCGTTCCTTTTGCGGGGTCGTTTGCCCACCATTGGTTCTGGCCAAAGGAGTCTCCGAGAGATCGACTGGCAGTACCGAGATGGAGGAGCGGTGGTTGTTTATGCACTGCGCTTCTCGATCTCGAAAAGAGAAACACGCGCGAGAAGATGTTAATATTCAATTGGCAAGGAATGCTGCTCATGGATGACGAGTTACTAGCCCGTCGCTGCAGACACGGGCTCACATGGCTCAGGGGAGGGTATGCGCGCCCGCCCGGCCTGGCAAACCGATTCTCGGAACTGCAGCAAATTTGATCAATACATACCTGGACTGGACACGAGGATCAACATTGGAACTTATGTACTTGCGGGGAAACGATGCCTAGCTGGCTGGCTGGCTGGGGATGGGTTGGGTTGATGACTACATGGATATATATATTGACGTGTGGTGTCGTGTCCAGTCCGCTCTACGATTTCTCCCTACGGTATTTCTGTGCGACTTCTATCCTGATGCGACTCGCATCACTGCCATACCATACCGCTGCCGTCAATATATTGCGATAATATAATAGACTACTAGCTCGCCAACGCCAGCACATTGCAATACGGCATACAACTACCTCGCTAACGCCAACACATAGCAATACGATATACAACTACTTCTCTAAACCCCCCACGCAGGACAACATGCCTCCCGTCAGCGACCAGAATGGCACCAGCCACTCGTGGATCTCCCTACCTCAGGCAATGTCCAAGGCCGTATCCTCGCTGGACAAGATCCTGAACAACGACCCGCAGTGGCAGGCGTTTATTGACACCAAAGCCATCATCGAACCCGTGACCATGGGCGTCCAGAGCACGGGCGGCGACGAAGCCGTTCTCGTCAGCGTCTCCCCTGGTGCCAAAACCTCGACCTCGACAGGATCGTCCGATAAAGCCGACTTCACCCTCCAAGCGCAGCCTCAGCAGTGGGAGAAGTTCTTTGCGGCCAACCCGGTGGCGCCGTATACGAGTTTCGTGGGTCTTCAGGTATGTCTTGCTCGTCCAGCGGCCCGTTCGCGCGATCCATGATGCACACCGCACGCGTCGACCCCACACATCGCTCCCGGGACTCATTGACTCGCCAGGGGATGAACATCGTCCAAGAAGGCGTCGGCGTCCACGGCGACCAGGTCAAGTTCGCACAGTACGGCCACCTGGCCACCCGGCTGCTCGAGCTCCTCCGAGAAGGCCAGCACGGACCGCTCAAGGAGGACGAACAGCCCGAGACGGACGAGGACCACCTCACAGGCCGGTATATCTACATCAACGCCCCCGTGTGGGGCCGCACCAAGGTCTTCTACGAAACCTCCGGCACGGGCCCTCAGCAGATCGTCTTCCTGCACACCGCGGGCAGTGACAGCCGGCAGTACCACGGGGTGATGAACGACGCGCGCATGCGCGAGAAGTGCACGATGATCGCCTTCGACCTGCCCGCCCACGGCCGCTCCTTCCCGGGAAGCAACCACATCCCCGGCAACCATACGAACAACGAGGAGGCGTACGTGGGGACGATCCGGGAGATGGTCAAGGCGCTGAAGCTCAACAAGCCCATCATCTGCGGTGCGTCGATGGCCGGCCAAGTCTGCGTCGCAGTCGCGATTCGCGCCGATGAAGTCGGTGCTGGCGGCACAATCCCGCTGCAGGGGTGTGACTATTTGACTATGGATCGGCAGTTCCATGACAAGAGTCCCGTGTGTAACCAGGCGTTGTTCAATCCTGACTGGAGTAAGTGGTGACTGCTCCTCATTCACTGACTCACAAGATTGCGGATTATCATAAGTCAAGCCGTATGAGGGACCGATTGACTGACTTACTCACGTGTTATAGTCTACGGCATGATGGCGCCGAAGAGCCCCAAGGTCAACAAGCTGCTCATCTGGGTGCGTATTTTTCATTGCACACGAGTTCCCATCCGATCTCCCGTCCCAATACTCTGTCCTGCCGTACAAACACTGACCGGTGCCCTTCAGCACATGTACTCCGGTCAAGCGTACGGTATTTTCCATGGTGATCTCGACTTCTACTTCGGCGGCTTCGACGCCCGCGACCGCGTGGCCTCCATCGACGTCAAGAAGTGTCCCATCTACTTCCTCACGGGCGAGTACGACTGGTCGACCACGCCGGAGATGAGCCAGGCCACGGCGAAGAAGATCCACGGCGCGAATTTCAGCTCGATGAAGGGGTTGGGTCATTTCCCGGCGACGGAGGATCCGCAGAAATTTGTGAGTTTCCGCTGTGCCTCCTACATAGCACGGTTGCGCCCGTAGCGAGCGTTGCGTTTTCGCGAACCGATTTCGAGCTAATTTTGCGGTGCTGTAGGTGCCATATCTCCTCGAGGCGATTGACTGGATCCAGAAGACTCGTGATTCCTGACGACTTGGCAGATGTGAGAATGGAGCAGGGGCCTGGTCATGCAATTAGGATTCTTCTCCTTCAAGGTCGTTTGATATTTCCTGGGATGTCCTCTGAACGTGCCGAGCGCGTAGGTGCGCCTTGTGCACAACCTGTTGACTCGAAGCATGGAAACAAGGATGCTTCTCTCCTGCGGGCGGAAACAGGCTGTGTGGCGCCGGATGACTAAGATGTCTTGGCGAATCAGGCAACGCCAGCCCCGCCTCTGTCTAGATTCAACCTTGGCTCAGCCTTGCTTGACCTTCAAACAAACCGGGCCAAATGTCTGTCAACCCGCGCTGCATACATGCGCCTTTCTTATGTGCGTCGATAGTCACATATGCAAGTGACTGAGCCTGCTCGTAACACCAATGGGAGGGTCCGTCGCAAAAGGGTACACACACGAATTAATCAGTGACACGTCAGGATGTGAACTACGCATGGCATTGAGGAAATTGAACCGAATGGACCAACGTTGAAAACCGCACAGGTCACCTGGCTTGACATCTCCTTCCTTTTGCTTGATCGGCACGAATGTAAAATCCCGAAAGACGTTGGTACGCTCACTGATCAGACCTTGTTCTCTGTGTTCACCATCCTGGGTGTGTTGTGCATTGGTTTGCGGCCATTCACATCCGACACATTCCAAATGGACCCCGTTTCGGCTATCGCGCTCGTGTCGGCCATCTTCAGCATTGCTGACTTCGGTGCCAAAGTGGTGAAATGCATGGTCGAGATTTACGAAACCAAAAAGATACCACTCAACGACCAGCTCGGAGACTATGCTAGGCGCCTCGAAGAGCTGTGCGACCAACTCAACAGCCACTCTATGAGCTCGTCGTCTTCCGAATCCGCAGAGATCTGTATGCGTGATTATGCGAGAATGTGTCTTGACATGGCTACGACAGTTCGGCGGAAGCTGGAGCACCTTCAGTCAGCAAAATCAAGGCGCGAAGCCTTCTTCAAGGCCCTGAAAGCCGTTGTTTCCGACCAGAAGCAGCTCAAGAAGTGGCAGAAGGATTTACGCCACCTTCAGAATGACCTAAACCTCAGATTGCTGGTGGGCCAGCGGTACGTGGAGGTGGAAATGAGGAGCAGCCATAGAATCCTCTAGCCGACCATGTTCACATCATCGGGCCGAAGAAATTGCTGACAGACTGCAGAGAATACAGCTTTTCCGCACACGAAGCACTGAAACAAAGAATCAACGAATTGGAAACGACCATCCTCGAAGCGTTTGAAACGAATCGCCTTCATTCCCAAACACAAGATAGCAGCAGTGAAGCAGAGTTCTCTCGCCATAAGGATCAGCTTTTACTCAGCCTGAATTACGACAGCCCGTTTACTCGGGTCAACCAAATACCAGCACGATCCAAAGGAACCTTTGAGTGGATCTTTGATGCTCAAGCATCACGGCCACTGGAACCGGTCTCGCATTTCCGTGAATGGCTTCAAGGAGGTACTGGTGTGTTCTGGATTAGAGCAAAGCCTGGCGCCGGCAAGAGTACTTTCATGAAATTCCTTGCTGGTGTGGACAACGAAAACCAACGAACGTTGGAATATCTCAGACGTTGGGCAGCTCCCAAAAGCCCGTTGCTACTTTCCTTTTATTTCTGGCTTGCGGACAGCTCCAACGCTCAGAATCGTCTTCGAGGTTTCTTATGCCATCTCCTTTACCAGCTAATATCAAAAACAACTGCGGAATCTGCTTCAAGACTTGTGCCAATGGAGCAGTTACGAACAAAACGAAGCCTCGACAACTGGGATCTGGAAGAGCTGGAGGACCTTCTGAAAAAGGTATCTCGCCATGTTGCGTCTGATAATCCGGTATGTGTCGTCATCGACGCGCTGGACGAATGTATAGAGGATGACCTTGCTCGCGTGGTGAAAGTCATTGAAGACCTATCCTCATATTCTGACGTCAAGATCAAGTTTTGCTTGTCCTCGAGACCCGAACAAAGAATTGAAAACTGGTTCCGAGAGCTGAGACCTTCGATTCTGGAGCTCCACAAGCTTACCGAAGACGACATCAAGAAATATGTCACCTACCAGTTCGACAATTGCTCAAATCGAGCTGCATATCTGTCCGAAAGGGAGAAAGAGCGAATAATCGATCTCCTTGTTCGGTCCTCCGAGGGAGTCTTCCTCTGGGCCTTCCTCGTGGCGAGGAATTTGCGTCGATGCATCGAACGCAAAGACAATGTCAACCTGCTCCAACGGGAGCTGCGAGAAACGCCCAAGGACATGATGGAGCTTTACGAAACTATGCTCAGAAAATCCGGCGCCACGGGAGAGCATCACAAGGCCGAGGCTGCATCATACTTCAAATTCGTCGTCGAATGTGGTGGACTCTATCTACACCATTACCAAACCCAAAAGCATCCTATGACTTGTACGAGGCCCACCCTCGCCAACTTTGTGTGTTTGTATGAAAGCTTCAACAAACAAAGTATCAACAGAGTTCGATCGACCACACTTCAGGATGTAGGCGATAGGATCAACGATCTGTGCGCAGGATTGGTGATAGTGGATGAGAAAGCTGGATCCGGCAGAGGGGTCGATTTCTTCCACAGGACCGCAAGGGACTTCTTCCATGAACCAATAGGCATGAAGATTCTTGAATGCTGCAAGCTCACTCGACTCCAACTTTACTGTCTCTTGGTTGACAGCATGTGCAAGCATGGGCATAATCACTGTCAATTTGAAGTGGGTGCATATGAGGCCGCGCAAATGGTTGGATGGCTTCGTGACATGAACGAGGTGGAAGCCGCGGACCAGCTGCAGTTTCTTCAACATGTCAATGAAGAGATGTCACTAGCCCACGTAATGAAAGGTGGAAGTCGACATGAGAATTGGGTATACGACCAGGGGAAGCCATCTTCTGGATATGATGACGCGCTGGATTTTACAGGATTGACCATCCATGCAGGAACGGACGTGCTGCTGTCCCACCACTTGAACACGGAGCGGAACTTCAGCCAAAGATACAAGGATTACCTTCTACTGTGCTTGTGCTGCGGCACAATCAACAGACTCTACGACGGTGGCAGGCCCTATATACCGAGACTTCTCGAACTCGGTGCGAACCCAAATGCGACCTTTTATTGGGGTGTGCACGATCGGCTGAAGCTCTCGCCGTGGCTTAAGTATCTTGCCGATTTTAAATTTGGAATACCAGATATGGTTACCCTCAATGTTTTCCTGGATGGCGGGGCACGTCTTGATGATCGGATCGTGCTCTTCAAATCTGACCCTGATTTCTACCTGGGTGGCTACAGCTCCCGGGGCCGAGTGCCATCACCAAGTCGGCTAAATGACTTGGATTATTGTAGCCTTCTTGTCGTCGAGGTCAACGCAAAGAGTCTCCTTGAAGATCGCTGCCTGCCTTTCAGATCGAAGGGGCTTTGGGGAGCCGCAGAAATCCTTTCTACACCTGAGGTGCGGCGCACAAAAGCTTACCGGCAGGTACTTCTTGTTCATCCTGGCTACGAGAAAGAGAACACTCTACATTCTCCGACAGAAGGCACTGAAGCAGAGAACAATGAGGTAAAAGATAACGCTGGCGACTCGACCCCCAGTGTATCGGAGCGGGGACATCCTCAATCTTTTACGCTCGAACCAGATGATATTCCCACGATCAGGACGACGGCCTTGACCGGCGGGTCCCCCCCGCGTCCATTCGCCGAGATAGACATACAGGACTCCGAGAAGCTACTTGTCAATCTTGAAGAGGTTGTTTTTCACAAGCAGGGATTTTCATCTAAAGGCGCAGCCAATCGAGTGCAGAAAGAGATACGGGAGGTATGGGAGCGATCTCCGAAAGTTCCAGACTTGAAGCAGTATCTCCAGAAAAGGGGATATTACAAAGAAGCGGACGACCCAGCAGTTCTGCAGGGACCTATACCCATGTTCGAGGAGAGTGAATGAATGAAACACTTGAGATTGTCGGACCGGTCGACCACAAATCAGTCTATTCTCCCTGTTTCGGCTTAAGGCTCCAGATCATGGTACGTATTCGATCCTCGAAGAAACAGGTAAGGGGAGTGATATGCGTGGAAGGAAGGTATCCGTTGAGCATACCTACATACAGTACCACATAGCATTGCGGCGTTCCACCATTTCGTCCAGTAATCGACTTGGACAGGGACAACGACAGATATCTACAAATTTGGGTCTGAGATCGCGCGCGCTGATGCGCGCACATACTGTACCACTACGTATACCTACGACCCGCGCCAACCAACGCCGGTCCCAGCAGTGTTCCCAATACTGGTCCTAACGCCGGTTGAGAGAACCGTGCTTGCCCGCTCAGCCTTCCGACCCGATGTCTTGTCCAAACCCAACGCAAACCTACACGCAAATCTTACCGCCGGAGCATTTATGAAGTAAGCTCTGCTGGCATACTCGCCCGGGGTCTCTCCTCCACCTGCTTACTCTCCCCAGCTGCATAATTCATCGCCATGTCAAAGGACCATCTTCCGATCGCATCTGCGTATCAGAAACCCCCAACTCGCGATCCAACTCCCATCCAACTCCTACTCTCGCCCTTGTCATTTCGTCGTGTTCCATTCCCGACCGCCCTTGTGGTCAACCGGCGATCCGATATGCACATGTCTGCCCTTCTTGCTAAATCTGGGATAATTCAAGGGCTCTGATATTGCGACGCGGCTGCACGCCAGTCAAATTAACATCCAGGGGCCGGAATACTGGCCGCCCTGGCGGAGAAGAGCTTCGGATCAGCTAACTATGTGGTGAGGATGTGGTGTGGGAACCGAGTTGCATCGATCTATTCGGTGAGACGAGGAAAGAGTGCCGGAGAGCGTGTTAGAAATAGCTAAGGTCGGTATTCAGAACAAGCATATAAGCCAAGAGGGTCCAATAATCCAGCTTGAACTGCTGGGATTCTCAGTCTTCCTAGGCGATCCCCAGGGGCTGTGGACCTCGTTCTGACAGAGCGGAAGGAAAGTTGTGCGTTTATCGCCTTCTCTGCTGCCGTGCCAGAACCGTGGCCCATTGGCGTAAGGGGGCGTCTGTAGATCTCCTCTTCAATTAACTATGTCTTGGGATTCCTGCATAAGGAGTTCGTGCTACACCCTTGTTAATTGGTCGCCAAGTGAGTGAAGGGGGTGAAGTAATGGTCCGACAGGAATGAGTCTGGTTGCTTCCCCGCCTGGATCATGATCTCCTGTTCATATCTGTACAATCATTTCACATGAAAACCACACGGCTTTTTGAATCGAAGTCCTTTTTCGTCCCCAGCCCATTGGCACCCGAACATCAGTGATCTCCATAGACGACCACTGTCTATTCCGAATCATACACAGAGCGAGCTCTAGGATGGCTTGTAGGAGCGAACCATTCTCATCTTCGCAGGTGGCTCAGCCGGGCCACCATCTGGGTTAGTGACCGTGCCAGGGAAGCCAAGGGCAGTGTTCCAGGTATCAGCTGTGGTTTTGTCCCGAGTTCCCAACGCTAGGATCTGAGCCTGCACAGACTTGCACAAAGTCTTGGCTGCATCATTGGCTTCGCAGACGTTGGTCAACTGGTCGCAGATTCTGTTTGTAATAATGTCTGGTATTATGCCGTTAGCTTCATGGAAGGAGGAATTATCCCGGGAGGGTACGTACTTGGATTCAATGCCTCTTGTTGACCTTGGGCAACGAGGGGGTCAATCGGCAGGAAAGTGAATTCTGTGGCAGGGCGTCCACCCAGGCCTCCTTCGAACTTCATCGTGGGGACGCAGAGTCCAAAGTCCGCGCCAGCCACATCTGAAGTCTCGGCGGCACCGTCAGCTGCGGCCGTTGTGGTCTCGGCAGCAGCAACGGCAGTCGTAGTGGAGGCGTCGGCATCATCAGTAACTGCAGCCGCAGCTGGAGTACGTTAGCTGTGTCGAGCGCAAAGTCCGGTAAAGTAAAACGTACCAGTAGTTTCTACCGCTCCACAAGCAGTAGCAACAGCAGTTGTGGCCGCGGCTGCGGTGCTTGTCTCGACGTCTGTCGAAGCGGCATCACTGTCATCTGCCCCGCCGGCTGCTCCCCCAGCGTCAACAGCACTTGTAGTTCCATCTGCAGCTTGGGCGATGAAATCAGTGAATCCGTTCTCTGCCAACAAATCGGCCACGCTCTTGCCCGTGGCATCAAGGGGAGTCGCTTGGGTGCTAGCAGATAAGGCATTGGCGATGTCCGAACCGGTGACTGCAGGGTCGATCTGTGGTGTGATACCTCGGAGGATATCCGTGGCTGGCAAAGTAGGGTCATTGCAGATTGTGGGGATCGACTGGACGAAGGGGTTGAAGTTCTTCTCGGCAGCAACCATGCCAATGGCGGCAGCGATAGCATCAGCTCCCGTGCCGAGTTCGGCAATGATTTGATCACCACGCTTGAGCTTGTCGCAGGCATTGCTCCCCGCAAGTAGATCGCTCACGGCAGCCCCAGCAATCGTTGGGGCCACGCCAGGAGCACCACCTTGGACAGCAGCAATTGCAGGGATAGGTATTTGTTCCTGGCCGAATCGAGCTTGAGCAACGGCCAGTAAGGCCGCAATTGCGGTTGATTTGGCGAACATGTTCAAGTTGAGAGGCGGAAAATGCAAGTAAAGATCGAAGAGCGAGCTCAGAAAGTTGTAAAAGAGAGACTAGCTCGCGTGAGAAACGAATGTACCGACCAGCGGTGGGATATGCAAGAAATACGGAAGAGGGAATTGTTTGATGCGGATGGGAAAGAGAATCAGACCATGATCAGGCTCGAGTGCCCTTTATATCCAACATAATTTTGCTACTCTGTTGTCACAGCTGTCCTTGGCCAAGACAGATATTAGCGTAACCGTCGCTGGAAGGAGATTGAGACCAAGTGCAGCGGGAAATTCTGGAGGCGAGGACGTCGAGAAGTACCTGATACATGCCCGCCAAGTTAACTTTGACGCGGTTCGGCGAGCTTGGCCGGACAGGCGAGTGTCGACCAGCGAGAATATGGCGTCATCGACTTCTTGACGGAGTGACTCGATGCTTCAGAAGAGAGATCGAACGTCACGAAGGTTATTGGCAAATTGGACCCAGGATGGCTGACCGAGGCCATGGCTTTGCAAGTCGTCAAAGTTGAGGCAGTCACAGTATGGGATCTTGTTTCACGACGGCAAGGCTGGCGAGGCTAGCCCAAGTAGATACTAGAGCGGCTCAACGGTGAGACATGGTCGGCTTCTTCTCGGATGCATCGAGGCCGAAGCGAGCTCCACGTGGATGAAGCCACTACCTGGTAGCTTCAAGCCACAGTACTCGTAGTGGCACAAGGGCTTGTAACTGAGATCTGCTAGTAGTGCCAGAAAGGCGTTTGCCTCTCGGCCCTGAGATCTGGCGCTTTCAGGATTGAGCGAAGTGCCCCTTGCGGTGCCAGAGTTGCCGAGATAGTGAGAACCGGTGCTGAGCGATCTCGCCTAAAGCAAAGAGTTCGGTCCATTGTTTCGCAGTTCAGCGGTAAGGTAACGGTGAAGAGGTAGGCGCGCAATAAGGGAGCGGACTCCTCGTAGGGTCAGATCACTCACGCACGCCAGGGATTGGAAACGCAAGGCGGGAGTTTGCAGAGGGATCACTGGAAGACTGCATCTTCGGGTGACTGAAAAGCCTAGTATACGAGGCTGTACAAGTCCTGCAGACCATCAAGATTGTTATCCGTGTACGAGGTACGGGTAGCCCAGCGGAATAGGGCTTTGAATATGCTGAAATGAGGCGAAAAGTAGGAGGTGAATGAAAGGCAGCGACTTTGAAAAGGCGCCAAGAACTACGTCACGCGTCGCAATTCAATCTCACGAGTTTAGGGCGCATTTTGCAGAGATGGACAGATTTTGACTGCGATTCAACAAATGGCACATATCTGCATCCTCCGGACCAATTCTGCTTTCTCATGTAACTCTGCGAATTCCCTCCCAAGCATTACTCCACACCATGACGGACTGGCGCAAGTACAAGGTCACTGACCTTAAGGAGGAGTGCAAGTCGCGTGATATCCCCATTACCGGGCTCAAATTGAAACAGCAATACATCGACAAACTCGAGGAGTACGAGGCGCAGGACAGCAAAGGGGCGATCAAAGATGTCCAGGACCAAGATGTGGAAATGGCTGGTGAAGAACCTGTACCGCGCGCCGACGGCGAGAACTCGCAGCCTCACGATACCAACCCCGATGTGAGCGACACCGAGAATAAGAGAACACCGGAGAAAGACGGCGGAGAAGCAAAAATTTTGGAGCAAGAAGACTCTACCGAAGCGAACGTCCCTTCGGCGCTTCAGGAGGAAGAACGCCGCACGGAGAAACACTCGGACAAGGGGGAAGAGGCTGCTCCTGAAGTTCCCACCCTTACCGCTGACGCAGGTGTAAAGGACGCGCTGTCGATGCCAGAGCCCGAGCCAGTTGGCGGCAAGGTAGAGGGGAAGAGGCTGCAGGAAACTGTAGAGGGAGACCACGATGAACAGCAGGCTCCTAGCCAGGAACTGCAGCAGACCGATGGAGAGACCACCACGGCTGATCAATCTGCTTCGAGTCCCAAGCTTGCCGCATCATCTACGCCGCAACCGTCGCAACTTCCATCAGACTCGAGCACACCGCGTACGTCCCAGATACCATCCAGTGACCTTGCGGAGGATCAGAGACACAGAAGGAAACGAAGTGCCACGCCGGTTCCCTCCGCCGAGGAGGTCGCCCGCAAGAGAGCGAGACTGAATGAAGAAGCAAAGGAAGCAACGGCTCAGGAAGCCTTAGAACAGGTGGATACAGCAACCGAACTTGCGAAAGATACCCGCATGGAACATACAGTTGGTAAACCTCCTGCTGTCCTTGTCAAGGAAATAGATGCAAGCCCCGCGGCTACTGAACCACCCCCTGCTTCACAAGGCAGTCCCCTGGCCCCGTCAGTGCCACAGGAAGTGATCCCATCGAGGTCCCCGTCTAGATCAAGAAGTCCGTCCGAAGAGCGTGACATTCCGCCGGCCATCCATCCTGCAACGTCCTCGTTATACATCAGCAGACTCAAGCGACCCATTCAACCCCAGGTATTCCGCAGCCATATCATCTCCAAGACCAAAACTCGCTCCTCCGATGACTCTGACCCCATTATCGCATTCTACCTGGACAACATCAGATCGCATGCGTTCGTCTCTTTCACCTCCGTGTCAGCTGCATCTCGCGTTCGCTCGGCTATGCATGGCGTGAGATTCCCAGAAGAGGGCTCACGAGAGCCGCTCTTCGTCGACTACATCCCAGATGACAAGGTCCAGTCGTGGATCGATCAAGAGACAGAAAGCGGCTTCGGGCGAGGCGGCGGCGCCGGTCGTCGCGTCTTCGAAGTCGTCTACGAAGACCGAGGAGACGGCATAGAAGCAATATTCCAAGAAGTGGATACCACAAAGCCGCGGCCGCCTCTGGAACCGAGTCGCGGGTCACGCATGTCCCTTGACAGACAACCATCAGGCTTAGCTCCTCCCCCCGCTGGTGTTCACCCCGATCGTGCCGCGCTTGTCCAACGGGATGATCGAGGCAGAGACCGTGATCGGCCCCGAGCACCACCCACTGGACCTAAGGGCGCCGGCTCCGACCCCGGCAGAGGCTTCAAAGCACTCGATGAGCTCTTCAATTCCACCGCTGCAAAGCCGAAACTGTATTACAAACCTGTACCCTCTTCCGTCGCGGCCGAGAGATTAGCCATGTTCCGTGGGCTACACGCTCGATACTCCGAGTTGGGCCGTACTGGCGACGAAGGCATGAAGCGGTATTCTTTTGAGAAATCGAAAGACCGCGACGAATGGGTGGATAAAGGTCCGGAGTTCGGGCACGGCAGGAGAGGCCAGGAGAGATTAGTTGGCGGTGACAGGGGATTCAGAGGGAGAGGACGCGGAGGACCATATGGTGGAAGGGCCGTGGATTCGTGGCGAGGAGGCAGCGCACGATGATTGTTCATGTTGTCCATGAGGCGGGGCGAGGTTCGAGTGTTCTCAATCCTATCCCTATTTCCAGAGATCATGACGAGGTCGTCGAGCTGAACATAGAGCTGCAACCTACCTCCCCACGGAGATCGGAAAATCGAAAGGCTGAAAGTTACTGTGTACACTATGTAATTGTTGAGTTGGTTCCGCCATCGCGAGCTTCACAGGTATGTTGAATGTATGCGAAATGATGACGAGTGGAAGGCGTTTCAGGTCGTGATCATCCCAAAGTCTTCGAGTCCCTCGCATCGAGTTCGAATCCTCGATCATAGCACGTGAATCGACTACACTTGCGGACGGGTGTTATGTATTCTGGACGGTACTGTTTGAGGATAGAGAGCCTCATCAACGGAGCAACTTATCCTACGCAGCATGACAACAGACCAAGTGCGAAATCCCTTTGCGTTGCATTGCATTATATCGCGTCGGATGGCATGGCATGGCGTGGCATTGTATTGTATCGTATTGCATTGCATTGCATTGATCTGTATCGTGTTGCATTGATTTGCTTGCCCTGCAATAAGCCGGTGCAAAGGTAATAACTGGCGGCTTGCAGCCCGCGTGTGGGTGCTGGTGTTCGTGTTCGTTCCGTCTATCCAATCGACAGACCAATAGAGGCAAATGATGTAGATGCAGACGCAGACGAAGACGCAGACCGAGATATAGATGTCGACGTAGATGCAGAAAATGGCAATGCCAGATCTGGTCCGTGACGGATTGCATCGTTCCGAACCCTCCTCACCCACAGTCCAAAACCAGGATAGAGATGCAGGGTAGATGGCCTCACCAGTCCTCACCCCATCCATCCTCCTTTGTCTTCCGCGGCGGGTTCGCTGCCGGGGAACCCGAAGTCGTCTTCCTCAGCGCGCTGGTGCCGATGCTACTAGCACCACCACCGCCGCCGCCTCCTCCGCCTCCCTGTCCGAAACTATCCCAGAAGTCTTTCTTTTCGGGCTCTACTTTCCTCGACGCGGCGGACGAGGCAGCCCTTTCGTCCTGGCCTTCGACGAATTTGTTGAACGATTGCGCGGCTCCCCGGGCGCCGGACTGGATACCCTGACCAGCAGCCAGGGCGGCCTTTTGGGCTTGCGACGCGAGGTCTGAGGCGGCGATCTGGAGAAGCGGTCGTTAGTATCAGTCATGTCATGGCACCTTATCCGATGCTGCCGTTCAATATCTCGTTTGGTTCGGTACGCTTCGGGTTGGGGACGAGTAGAATGCATGCATGCATGCTAGCTTGACTTACATTTTTGGCCGTCGGCTGGATGTACGAGTCGTTCACCAACTTGGCCTGCTTGCTCACCATACCACCCAACCAGCCGAAGCCCTTGGTGATGGCGGCGACGGGGTCCTTCGTGAGTTCGTCCGCGATCCCCCCACCACCCCCTGGCCTGTCCACAGGCTCGGGCATCGCGCTGCCGAAACCGCTGTACTTCCCACCCTGACTGGGGGGGAGATTGTCCGGTCTCGAGGCATTGGCCTCGCCCATCCGCGAGAAATATGCTTCGTTCTGGGCCTTTTGGTCGGCAGGCATACGGCCCCTGGGCGCGGGAGACGCTGTCCGACTGCCAGGGCCCGAACCGGTGCTCGAGACGGCGGCGGCATGATTTCTAACACCTCCAGCAGGCGTGGCGGACCGACTCGCCTGTTTTTGCAGTATGGCCTGTCTCTCTTTCTGAAAAGCAGCCTTGTCAAATGCTCGGTCCTCGACCTGGCACGTCAACCGCTCTTTCCACTCCTCGCCCACTTCCGAGTCGTATCGTTCTTTTATCGTGGCTTCGTCAAAGGGTAACGACGTGGTGCTCTTGTTATAGAAATCTTGCCAGGCTTTGTTGCCGCCGCGTTCCATGCGGAGGAGCTCGGCCTCTTTAAAGGCGTCCATGGAGATGGAGCGCACGAAGGAGACGTGCACACCTAAGCCGCGATGCACGCCCGCACATTGTAGGCAGATAAATGTCGAGAACTTGGGTGAAGCCTGTAGAGACAGAAGCCGCGTTAGTTAGATAGACAAACAATACTTTGAGTACCGTGTTTCTGCAGTCGAGCACGGCATCGAGAGAGACTCACCCATTGTGGTGAAGGGGCGCCGCAGTCGCAACACCTGTCATTGCCGGCACCTTCTTTTTTCCCCAGTGCTGCAAGCTAGAAAGCGAGTCAGGGAGGGTCAGATAGCAGTGCGTGAAAGGGACTACCTTGCTCCTGGTCTCCTGGTTCACCTCGAAATTCGCCTTCGCGGCCATCTTGTCTTCGAGTCTCGTTCGTGATTCGGGCTCAGGGCCGCGGGGTGGAAGTTGTTCGTGTGCTCACGTCTCTCGACCTCTCGCGGCGTTAGCTCGCTCGTCTATGCATGCTCAGATGGCTTTATAATTGTATCAGATATACGGGTAAATAGAGTCCAAGGTCCTCAGCGATCGCAAATGCCTGGTGTAGTGCTTTACAGAGCGAGGTTCCATGTTGTTGGTACAGTTCTAGACCGGCTGGCCAATCTGGCTTGGGTGCCCACAGCTGACATCTGACAGCTGGAGCAAATCTATAATACAGGCTATATCATCAGACATCACCTCGCAGTTCCGCGACAAGAGCCTTTTCACGAGCGCCGGTCACTCTCTCAAAGCGGTCTACACTCATCACAAACGTGCCCCTTCCACCAGTCATGCTCCGGAGATGTTTGAGGTATCCAACCATCTCCTTCAAGGGGACCTTGGCCTTGACTGTCCGTTGAAAGCTCACCCTTTGGTGATTCTCTCCTGACAACGACGACCCGGACTCGAAAGGATCCTTTGGCGCATATATTTTGGATACGTCTATCCGTTTGGCAACAGTGCCTGCTTGGGCTTGCTCCTCTTCATGATCTCCCAATGAGACAATGTGGCCGCCACGACCTGACGAGATGTCTGAAATGACGTTGCCTAGATTCACTTCGTCCACGTTGATGTCCACGTTCATCACAGGCTCCATCAACGAGCAAGGACTACTCTTGGTGGCATCCCTGAAAGCCGCGATGGTAGCTAGTCGAGCCGCCGCCGTCAAGGAAGGGTACGTCGTTTCGGAGCCAAAAATATGCTCGTCTGGGCGCAGCGTCAATGTGACTTTTGTGTTTCTCATCGGATATGACCATGATGGACCGCGACTCAACGCTGCCAGCGCGCCGTTCAAACAAGCAGTGTGAATTTCCGGAAGCAAAAGATGTGGTGGCAACCCCGGCGTGTCGCTGTCCACAGGTCGCCCGCGTCGGTCCAGACTGGGTGTCTCGATCATCACCACATTGCCATCCTGCTCATGGACGAACACATCTTCAGTGTCACCGACACTCCCGTCAACCTCATCCACCAAAGGTTCAACTTTCGCAGAGCATCCCGCTTTGCCCTTTGTGGCTGCACGTTCGCCTTCGAATATCTTTGTGATTGTTCCAGAAGGGTCAGGAAGGGTTTCTCGGTAGCCGATCGCAATCTTGCCCATTCGTGCTTTGGCTTTCAGCTCATGGACGAGTCGATCTTGGGCAATCTCAAGATGTAGCTCTCCCATACCGCTGATGTGGGTTTGCCCAGTGTCTTCGTCCTGCGAAATATGAAGACTGGGATCCTCCCGCAACAGGAGCGCCAGCTTCTCGTGCATGTCTTTTTCTTCTCGTAGGCTGTTGGGTTCAATGGCCGCAAAGAAGACTGGGGGTGGCACTTTGATGGGCCGAAGTTCCAATTTATGCAGAGGGTCAGGAGGTGTAGCCTTGTTACCAGCGTAGGATATAAGAGTGTCGCCTGTTCTCGCAAACTTCGACCCAGCGATAACCCCGATCTCCCCTGCCCGAAGCGACGAAACAGGGACGGACTCATTCGCATACATACGGAGCAGCGTTGTTGCTTTTTCCGAGTTTTGGAGATTGGTATTGAAGAGCGTTGCGTTGCGTTCTATTGTGCCTGAATATACACGAATGTAGACCAGCATGCCCTTCCTTGGATCGTTGACCACTTTGAAAGCCAAAGCACAGCCCTGGAGCGCTTTACCGGCCACGATCATTGGAGAAATAGAGCTCTTCTTGTTATGCTTCATTGCGCCCTTTGTGAGCGACAGTTCACCTCGGATCAGCTGTGAAAGGCCCCCGTGAATGAGCCCGAGGCTCAGCTCTGGATCTGGACGTTCTTCAGGCGACGGAAGCAGGTTGTTGACAGCATCTAGGAGTGGCTGAACACCAATATTGCGGAAACTGGCGCCCGCAAAAACTGGGATGACCCTGCTCTGAGGAGAGAGTAAAGACCTGCGCAGACTGTCCCAGATCTGGGCAGGGGTGACCTTGAGATGATCCTCTTCTGCCTCAAAAAATGCTTCGACCAATTGGTCATCGTGCTCGCTCAAAAGTTCGACCAAAGCAGTTCTCGCACGCCTCAACTCTTGAGCAAGCTCTGAATGTTGTTCTTCCAATTGTGAGAGGCTATAGCGTTGGATCTGCTTGCCATCTCCGCCATACTCGTAGAGGAGCCCCTCGAGGTTGACCACATCGGCCACGCCGGTGAACCGCCCCTTTCCGCCTTCAAACCAAGGGATTTGACATACGGCTGGCCATCCACCTAGCCGTGAGCCAATTTCCCGGACCGTTCGACCAAAAGCGGCACCATCACGATCGAGCTTGTTGATGTAGGCTATGCGTGGTATTTTCCATTCACCAGCCTGAGCCCACACTTGCTCGGTCTGGGCTTCGACTCCTGCGACACCATCGAGAATGCAAACGGCGCCGTCCAAGATACGCAAAGAACGGCGGACTTCGAAAGTGAAGTCGGCGTGTCCCGGAGTATCGATTAGGTTGATAGTATGTGGGAAGCGAGAACGAGGTTGAAGGCTTGAGTCACCACCATCTTCGTGGACCGCGACATGTGGCGGAGGCCACTCGAACGTGATAGCTGCAGATTGAATGGTGATACCTCTCGCTCGCTCGGCAGGCAGGAAGTCGGTCACAGTCGACCCTTCGTCCACGTCACCTATCCGCCGAGTGTGACCGCTGTAGTAGAGCATACGCTCCGTAGTAGTCGTCTTGCCAGCATCGATGTGAGCGATAATACCGATATTTCTCGTCCGTGACGATTGTACCGCCTCTGTTGCTGCAACAGCTGCATAATTCCGACACGAGGGAGCCGCTCTCTGAAACAAGATTCGACACCATGGATATAGTCGCAGTGTTTGATTTAGAGCGGAGTATAGAATCGGCCGGCCATGTTGGACTTTCATTCCCTTCTCAACCTTGTGGAGACAAATCAAGCCAGTTATATCAGAATAAAACCTGAAGTATTAAGCAAAATGCGAAGATTCTATCAGGCCAAAATTAAAGGAGCGACTGAAACGCCGGGGTTGGAAGAAAGATGGGAAGGAATGAGGTACTTGGAGGGCAGAAAAGATGGAAACTCGATGCCCTCACCACCGCTAACCGAGTTTGGCTGTTCCCACGACTTTCACCATCGCTCTCCGCCCGCCTGGACAAAGATACCATTCACAAGCTTGGTTACCGTGTACAGGGTCCCCTCCATCAGAGACCGGAATAGCACGATCGCTCCCGTCGTCTGAGGCCCCTCCCCATAGCCCGCGAATACTTTCATCGTTAGATACAGTACACGACTTCCCGCGCAGGCATGTGCCACAGCCCGGCTTGATTGAAAGCAGCATCGAGAGCGACCACTCTCCGACATCTTCGCAATGGACTACAGCGCCGCTGCGGGCGAAGCTGATGCCCTTCACGGGTCATCGCCATGGGGTTCTTCGTCACCTCGTGCCTCCAGAGGCTTTTCTCAACCCGCGCCGGATTCACCAGAATCCCCACAACCTATCCGAGGGCATTCCTACAATCAGTCGCAAGACAGCATTCCTGACTCTCCTTACCTACCTCCACCTGACCAAACCGGAGCATCTGTCTTTGGGGACAACGCGATCCCTGGGGAGGCTGTGCAGGGTCAACAGCCAGCGGGTGTTTCGCAGCACTCCCAGACGCCCGCAGTGCATCAGCACGAAGCCCAACCGGGACAACCGGGTCAACAACATACTGGTCAGCCGCAGCAACGGCCAGGCGCTGCAAGGTATCACGGCGCGAGGCAGAACAGACCGGTGCCGCAATACAAGCTGCAAGCCAAGGTGACTGCGCTCGAACGAAGCGGCCGGAAAGATCCCGTCTTCAGGTTTGATGTTTATGTGCGTTGCAGAACTTTTACTAGCCACACGCTGCTGATAAGACTGTACAGACCAATCTCCCCAAATTCCGCACAACCCAATTCCGAGACGTCCGTCGAACACATGGAGAATTCGTCAAGCTCGCCGACCACCTGATATCCTCAAACCCTGAAGCATTGGTCCCAGCTGTACCCCCAGCTCAGACCTCTGCCGGCGTGGGGACCGATGAAGATGAGGCGCGAGTCAAGGCTGCGATTCAACGGTGGCTGAATGTTGTCTGCAGCAATGATGTGCTCATGCGGGATGAAGAGATGGTGTTCTTTGTGGAGAGCGATTTTGGGTACTCGCCTGTGGTGAGAATGAAACAACCCGCGACGGGGGTGAGGCGGAAAGTCTTGAAGCAGTTTGCGCCGCCACCGGATGATACGCCAGAGCTACACGAGGCCAGACCTGTGGTTAAGATGTTTTACCTTGGTGCGCTCGACACCAGTCAGAAGCTCGAGAGAGTCGTCAAGACCAGACGAGGTAAATCGCATCGACTATCTCCTGATATGAATGCTAACAGTCTACAGCCCTCGGCCTAGGAGAATCTTCCCTAGGCGAGAAAATTGGTCAAATGGGCGTGCAAGAAACGCACCCTGGTCTTGCAACCGCCTACCGCAAACTTGGCCGCATAATCCAGACTTGCGGCGACTACCATGCAGCCCAGGGCACTGCAGAAGCCACCACGTTGGGTGATGCGCTGACTTACCACTCCTCCGACGCATTTATTGTCAAAGAGACACTGACGAATCGCCACATACTGCTCCGCGAACTCCTGCAGACTGAAGCCAGTCGACGAAGCAAGGAATCTGCCGTCCAACGTCTAAAGTCGTCCAGCAGCGTCCGTAGAGACAAAGTTGACGAGGCCATCTCCGCGCTCGACGAAGCCATCAGCCAGGAGAACTACCTCCGCTCCAAGACACAGCGCGTGACGGCGAATCTACTGCTCGAGAAGAGAAGATGGTTCAACCGGACCAGCACGGAATTCATGCTGTCCTTGAGAGAATATGTGCTCAGGCAGATCGAGGCAGAAAGACGCACCCTGGCGACCCTCGAGAGCGTCAGACCGGATGTCCGCGCCATCGACGCGTCGGGCGGCCTCAGTCGCTTGGGCCGCGAGAACCATCCCACCGTCAGGAGGATTTCCATGGCGAGCAGTCAGGGCGCAAAGGGAGATTCATGGTCCGGTGTCCCGCGCAGCAGAGATGCCCTGTCACGGAGCATGTCTGGCGGTTTCGGACCTGGCGCCCTGGGCGTGCCTTTGCCGGAGGATGAAGAGAATGGGGCGAACGGTGCGGGTGCGGCGCACGGCGGCAGGCCGAGAAGTGGCACCGGCGCGAGCTTGGAGAGGGTCAAGGAGGACGAAGATGAGGACCGCGTCGACGCTAGGAACGCGGCGAGCCGGTTGGCGCAGAGTACGTTCTAGGCGAGCTGGGTCTCTTCCTTGATGTGAGGCTGCATCAAGTCACTAAGACGCGTCAACCGGAAAACATAACGTTATCGAAAAGAAAGCAAGGCGTGGATGCGAGGGGCAGAGAAGCTGGACCCGAAGCAATCAATCGTGAGGTATTACATTGACCACAGGCAGTAAAGTACAGGAGGCTATCCACTGTCTCACTATCCAAGCTCAGCTTTGCTGTATCGCCACCCATCCAGCACATGTCGTACTGTAGCCAGCCTCTGGTCAGCAGAGAGGTCCTCCCCCAGGCCCATGGGCATCATGACAAGAATGGAAATGGAATAGGAAATAAGGAAAAAAAGAAATCAAGCTCATCAGCCTATCCTCCAGCACTTTCTTCAAGCTCTGTTCAAGTTGCCTGTATGACTTTGCCGATCGGTTTGCTCGATAGTCTCGACATTGTTGGGATTGTTGGTGTTTTCTGCGGCTCATGAGCCAGATTGACATCTTTGAGTTCCGATGCTTCGCTTGCACTGTCGTTACTTTGTACAGATCATGTCCCTGAATTTGGAGAAGCCCGTGGTCGCTAAGCTTCCTAGCTTCGTATCTGACGGCTCTGTGAATGGC
The DNA here is from genome assembly GCA_016109575.1 of Phialophora chinensis. Taxonomy (NCBI): domain Eukaryota; kingdom Fungi; phylum Ascomycota; class Eurotiomycetes; order Chaetothyriales; family Herpotrichiellaceae; genus Phialophora; species Phialophora chinensis. The sequence goes on from JADWPU010000001.1 coordinate 2,616,803, forward strand.
GGAGGCGGACTGCGAATAAGTTAGGAGAATTGACCGCTTGCGGATAAGTTCAGGCATACCGTCAAGGATCACTCGGAAGAGGATTGAAATCGTTGACTTTTATCCGTGTCCGCTCTCATTCCTCTGCGTCACTATCAGCCAACTCATTCACCTAGAAACTCGGCCCCAAGTGTCGCAGCACGTTCTGGAGTCTTTCTCCATCCGCGCCATTCCCGCCAAAATCGTTCTCGAGTTGACTGGTTGGCGTAGCAGCGGTTCGAAGGGTTGGCATTCGTACAGCAGATCCATAAGCAGGGGCACTTGGGTTCATTGTCGAGGGAAGGAAGTCGTTCATGCCATTTGAGCCAGATCCGTTGGAGTTGGGGACGCCGCCTACAGGACCAAAGCTACCAAGAGCCGGGTACGTGAAACTGCGAGGTTGCGGGATCGGACTAGTGGCAGGAGTGCCAACGGGAGTGTTTGATCGGCTGGAGCCATTTCCTCGACTGCTGCCGATTGCGCCCCAGGGATTCTGAGCCGGAAAGATGGAAGTGCTTGGAGGTCGCGCAGAAGCTGCAAGGCCTTGTTGCGTGTAAGGATTGACACCGGAAGGGAATTGCATAGTCTTGATGGTCGCTTGAAGAGCTTCGCGTTCTTCAAGCAAGGTGGTACGCTCCTCTTTCATGTTACCAAGCTGCGCCGTCAATTGAGACTTTTCGTTCTGCAATCCCTCAATCGTGTCCATCAAGGCACGCTTTTCACGCTGAGTTTGCTGAACGAGGCCGCGGAGGAAGTCATTGTCGTTTCGGAGCTGGGCGGAGTAGCCAAAATCGGCACTGCCACGAGGGGAAGGTGTACCAGGGCGACTGCGAGAGGAGAACGGAGTTTCTGGTCTGGAGAGTGCTCCGCTGCCAACGCTGGGACTATCGCGCTCGGTGGGGTTACAATTGAAGGTGCCGAGTGAAGCCAATGAAGCTGATGAGCGGTTTGTGAGAGCAAGTTTGGTGAGGGCGCGTTCAAGCGACTTGCCTGCCTTTGCTGGTTCACCTGGAACGACCTGGCGAGGCGCGGCAGTGTAGTGACCTGTGTCGTAATGTGCGTAGACTGTTTAGTAACATTAGCCTCTAGGTCATGACAAGCGCCTGAAAGCTCGTGTTGTGGCTACATTTCATGTGTCGACGAGGGGGAACTTACGGCATTCGTCATCAGAGTACTTGCATTCGCCTTTCTCCCACCACCAGAAGCAGGTCAGATGTTTGACGGAGCGGCGATCCTGGCCATTTTGATTTTCACCAGGGGATGGCATGGGTGAGGTTGCGCGAGATCCAGGTCCGCTTCTGGAACGCAGAGAGTCCTGATTGAGCCCGTCATTTTCGTCCTCTGCGCCTTGTGGAGTGCGAATGACCATGGGTACGGACGAGGAGCGCGACTCGCCTCGTGGAGAAGCGGCTTGCTCGCTGACACGAGAGCGTCGAGAAGGGGTTTCTTGGGTAGTCATGCTCCCTGGCGAACCAGGCTCGGACTTCGACATGTCGGGCTCGAATGACTTCTGAAGGGGGCTGTGAACAAGTGGGCTGCTGCTCTGACGCTGACTTGAAGGCGAAGACGCACGATTAGTAGCCCAGGGACTCGGAGTGGGTTGAAGGTATGAGCGAGGCGTCATGGTAGAGAAACGAAGCTTTTTGGGTCCCTTGGGAGCCCCTGCTGGCGCTGTTGAAGATGGAAGACGTGATGATTCTGACATGATGGCAGCGACAGCGTCTTAAATAACAGCGAGCTATAGCTGTAGCGCTGCGGAGCGGGAAGGCGCAGACGCAAGTGCGGTTGAGAGAAGGGGGAAGGTGGTCTTCAAGTTGACGAGAACGCGCAATGACGGTGAATGTGAAAACACTCACGTTACTGCCAGCACCAGTGGTGAGGCAGAAAGATTTACTTGTGAAGTTGCTTTGTTGCTGCCTGCTCAATTTGATCTTGTCTCATCCTCACTGCCAGCTTTTGTCGGATCGAAGTCAAAGACTGGGAAAAAGGGCACAGGTCCTCAACAAGTCTCGGCGCTACTCCTTCTGCTGGGAGGCCTTCCATTGTTCAATCTTGTCCTGAAACCCTGGAGAAAACTCATCGAACCGCTCTGCCCCATCGTCAGTCAATTCGAAGTATTGCGCCTTGTCCTTCAGGAAGATATGTGCTCCCACAGGTGGCAGAGCCGGCTGAGTTTCAATGATCGTCCCTAGCGTCAACCCGATCCGGTCTGCCTCGAAGAAGTACCGCATCGATATAGCCGAACCACACTGCTTGCAATATCCGCGCTCGGCAATGTTGCTGGCTTGCCACATGTCTGGCTGCTGTGTCCATTCAATAGCCGTGCTGGGAAAGCCGACAAACGGCAAGAAAGGGCTACCTGCAACCCGCTGGCAGGTTATACAGTGGCAGAAGGTGATGGCAAGTGCTTGCGCGTGAGTCTTAAACTGGATGCGCCCGCAAGCGCAGCTACCTCTAATCATGTTGAGCTCTGGCATGTAAGACGAAGGATGAATGATATGAATGATGTGCTTTAAGAGATGAAAGATGGAGTCAGGAGACGGGCGAGTTTCGTCAATGATGCCAAGTTGCCCTGAACCATCCCTTTTTGGGCAGCATTCCAAGCAGCGTTTACAGCTTCATTTCTAACTTTGCTATCGTAATCACGCCGGCAAATACGATCTTGGACTGCAGTCTCAGTACTCTGGACCAACTGGGACGAGTGCAGGATCCCACCTCTTGGAAACGAACTTGAACGTGTGTCGATCTAAGGCTCAATGCCGCACCCTAGGTGCGCCTCGATTATTTTCTGTTCAGCATTCATTAATAGTCAGTCACCGTTGCTGAAAAGTGGACGGTGTTCATACCGCGTGTCTTGAACACGATTCGTTGTCTATCTATCTTTGCCGCTCCTCTCTCCTGCTGGATTTGAGAGCACGTGGATTGCCTCTATGTGCATCCGCTGTTTGTGGCTGCCGGTTGGGCAGGTCTTCAGCAGACACTCTTCTGACATTCGGTTCGTTCTGATGTTCCTTGCTCAAGCGATTCTTTAAGAGCAGAGCTGCGAGACACATTTTCCGGGGCGTTGGGAGGAAGCTATTTGTTTATGTAGCTTGGCTGGGGTAGTGTAACCAAACAAGGCTGGTATTCCTTTCGAAGGATTTTTTGAGTGTGGAAGAATGATGGATAGGCTACAGCAAGTGTCCGGCATCAGCCTTCTTATACAACATGGTAGCCTATCGCTCAGTTGTTGAAAATGCTGATGACGAAGCAAAGAGGGCTCATTGATTGCTTCGCTTGGGCAGTGCGGCAAGGCAGAGCAAGTAGTGCCCATGTCGATACGACATGCGAGATTTCTGATGCGATATAGGACAATTAGTCCCTGTTTCAGGAGATTTATTCGAGCTCAAAGGGTACTAACCGGACCGACGTTGTACCCATTTGACGAGTTGCTATCCAGATCTGGAGGTCAGCGCTTCGCATGACATTCCCAAATGAGGGCATTTCACGAAGCACTAATCACCATCACACGACATACATACAAATGTCACCATGGACTGCGATATTGGGTCGAGAACATAGCAGGTGGAGATACGAAAACCTGGCTCGTCAATCTAGCATATTCTTTTTTGAGCGGGCAGGGCTGATGGATTCGAATCAATCCAACCTAGTGCGATTGAGCTGGGGCGACTATGAGATACCTTAGAATATCGTTCACCTACCTCTCGGCTCTCGCACGCTTCGCCGAGGCCGGGGGAATAGACTGTGGGAAGATATGGTCAACCAACGCACCACTCCGCCTTGAACAGTGTTTGATCTGAGGATAGTATTAGGATGGGAAGCTCCCCAACAGTCTCGAGAGATAGCGGACCGTCAGCAGACTGACAGTCAACTCTAGGAGGGTGCCCACGTCAGCCGAGGCTGCACTTTATCGATATGGCTTGTTCTTCCCACGACTAATACACAGCTAACTGTTTGCTGACAGCCCGACCTTGCCCACGCTGATCGATGGATCGAGGGCGGTGTTGCTGCTGGATGGCAACTTCTTCAGAACAAACTTGATTTAATCAGCTTGCCCCGCGGCTTTCGCGGCGTGACCGTGAGTTAGTCCAAGAAGCCGAGCCTCACTGTCCACAGCTTCGGGAAGTTCGTCAACCAGTTCTCCCTTAACAGGCTTCCATCCGAGCAGTTTCTTACCGCGAATCGATATACCTCTCGAGTTTGTTCCAATAGCAAAGCTGGCGTGGGGTAGAATTGCATCGGCTTCTCGTGGCGGTAGACTTTCAAGCGTCGAATCCTTCAGGAGCCCCTTTTTGTGAGCTACGTTCGCTATCTCTTGAAGGACATCTCCCCAGACAAATGGTCCATTTTCGGCCAGGTAGTAGCCTTCGGCATTCCACGTGGCTGGGTTCCCACTGTTCAATGCCGTATCTCCGAGTAAGAGATAAAGGTTCGAAAGGTCGGCAACATGAATTTGATGCCAGATATTCTCTCCCTTCCCGACCTTGAAGGCTTTGCCTCGCTTCAAGAACGCCTTGGTGGCGTTATATATCTGCACAGACCGTGTATTCTGAGCATCCCTGTTAGCTGAGATTGTTGTGGACAGGGCCGGAACAATCACTGCCGCGTTTGAAGAGCTAGCTTTGGGGACAAGGGCAACTTACGTCTGGACCTCGACCGACTCCCCAGATTGTCGGGGGGCATACGATCGCTGTCTTGACCTTGTCCGATGATGCGGCCAGAACAATTTTGTCGACCTGGTAACGTGGAATCCGTCAGTAATTTCTGGTGCTGACCGCGTCAGAGAGCTTACATTTCTGTGGGCAGCCTGGTCTGGATGAGATGTTAACTCTTTCACATTGTCCCAATCGTCAAAGATCTTATCCAGCCTGTTTCCAAACTCTGCAAGCTCGATCGTCTCCCAGCCCAGAATCAGAGTGCCTGAAGTGTGAATCCAGTAGCCTGGTCGGTCACCCTGGCGCCGGGCAAGGCCTTTCGCAATGGCATTCGCTGATGCTTCATGATCACAATTGGCGAAATGATAGACAATGTCGGCGTTGGCGGCTTCTTCCTCGATTGTTTCGACGGCATCAAGATCCCCGTACACTAGTCTCACCTTTGGATAGGCTCTTTGAGAATGTCAACAATGCCTCGGGAGGACGACAAGCGATGCACTTACGCTGCTACCTTGGCACCCTTGTCGCTGTTGCGAACTAAGCACGTGATGTCCCAGTCTGGGTGTTTGTGTGAGACGAGATAGAGGAAGTCCCCGCCAATATACCTGCTTCACTGTTAGCAGTTATGAGCTGTGGGTGAGAGCCACAAAAGGAGACAAGCGGCGATAGATACGGAAGTCAAACGGACTCACCCAGTCGCCCCGGTTAGAAACACTTTCGCTGCCATATTGGCAAATGAATCACTTTAATCGCACTTACCTTCGACTATCATGAAGTAATGTCAGTCATGAACAGTGGAAAGTGTCAAGTATGTGTGACGGAGAGGCTTGATGGGCAGTGACGTGACTGTACGGCTTTTGCCTTCCACCAACCTTCACCACCGTGTTGGCTTACATAATGACTGGGCTAGCACCTTTCTCCAATCCGTTCTCGCTGTTCAAGGCTGTTTGACTTGCAATCTTTACGGGACTCAGCAGGATCCTCCCAGCATCTCTTCAACCACACCCATCTCCACGCGAAGACTACTTTACATTCAGCGGATCTGCCACAACGCCCAAAGTCTGGCGAGGATCTCGACAAATACTATCCACTTTTCTGCGACTAGCCAGATGTCGTAGCCTAACCTCATGATACGAGAGACAACGAACTTCGCATCAGCCTCGTCGAGGTCACAGCGTCCGAAGCACGGGCGTAATGCCCCCGCCGATTGGTGGTAAGAGAAAGCGACCAGAGCGCGGATATTCAGACGATCAACCTCCCAGCCGTCCTTCACCTCATCGCCCTCAAAACCTCAATCTTGCGCAGTCAGGGTATCAGTCCAATGAACGCGACTATACCCAATCGCGCGGAAGAGGTGGTAGGAGATCAAGCCGAGGAGGCCGAGGCGCCAACGCCGCGTCAAGTCCAATCAACAGTGCTGGTGAGAGGCCTCCGGCGTCGACAAGAACACCTGTATCGGAGGCCGAGCCCGTTCGTGTAAACGGAAACATGTCCTCGACCCAGCGGACCTCACTTGAGGCTCCAGCCCTCTCAGACCCTCCCTCTGAATCGCAGCCCTACAATTACACCTACCTGACAAGTGAGACCTGTGAGTCATGGCAGACAGGCGGCCGAGAAGACGTTTTGCGACAGGGTCTTGAAGGGATGCAGGAAGAGGAAGGCACACAGCTGATAGTGCTGATGCAGGAATTGGTGCAGTCTGTCGTCTATGGAAGGCTGAGCCCGCCCGAAGCAGGCGATCTCGTGAAACAAATGCTCGAGAGCGAGATACAGGAAGACGAGGAAGAATTCGTACCGCACCCTACAGCTCTACAGGCCGCTCTACTAGACTCTGTGTCCGTCATGTTCGAGAACAATCCTACCATCCCCCTGGACCGGCTGTCAGTCTTCATCTTCGCGACTGGGATACCTCACGAGCTGCTGCGACACGAAATTGATGCGGCGTTGTTGGAGAAGTTCAATATGATCAGAAACACGTTCAGCCGTATGGGCATCAGGAAACAGACAAATCTTCTCTATCGACAAGCCAACTTCAATTTGATGAGGGAAGAGTCCGAGGGTTTTGCTAAGTTGATGACTGAGCTGTTCACGACCAGCAGCAACGAGGCTCCCACCGCAGAGACTGTCGAGGGGACGGTAGAGAAGGTCAAGGCCATGATCGGCGCCTTTGACCTTGATGTGGGACGGAGTTTGGATGTTGTGCTCGACGTCTTTAGCGCAGTCCTTGTCAAACAATGTCGATTCTTCGTCAAGTTCCTCCGCGCAAGCCCCTGGTGGCCCCGTTCATCAGCCTTGGCCAGAAAGACACAGGTCCTGACAGGGTTGCCGTTGTGGGCTCTTCCGGGGTCACCTGAATGGCACCTCACCGAGGAGCAGAAGCAGCTTGTCGCTCAGGAGACCAGAACTCGGGACCAGGCTTTCTGGTCCGACGCTCGAGAAAAGGGGCTTCAGGCATTCTATCTGCTTGGGGGATCTCGACCAGCTCAAGAACATGTGGAACGGACATCGTCAGGAGACGAGCTGCTCGCGCATTGGGTTGAAGAGACTGGTACCTTGCCACCGCCTGGCAACCGCGATGCTGCCCAGCTCCTCGGCTTCAAGCTACGCTTTTACTCATCCTCTCCTGCGCGAGACGAGATGGACATTCTCCCGGACAACCTCATTTACCTTTCAGCCCTTCTCATCAAGATTGGATTTGTCTCCTTGAAGGATCTATACCCGCACATATGGAGGACCGATGACGCTATGGATGAGCTCAAGCAGCAGAAGACCAAAGAGAAGTTAGAGCGAGAAAGAGCTGCAAGACCGGGTGCTGGAGTTAAGAACGCGCTTGCTTCGGCTGGAGCCCTTGCCGATGACACTCTACCCGTGCCATCTCGTCTGAAAGAATCCACCACACGTTCGAATACTCCGGCCAGGGAGCAAGACATCGAGAAACCAACTACGAAAGAGATCGCGCCAGCGGATCAGAAGGTTCTCCTGCTAAAGAGCCTGCTCGCCATAGGCGCGCTTCCAGAGGCGCTTTTCATTCTCGGTCGCTTTCCCTGGTTGATGGATCTCATACCCGAACTCCCAGAGTATATCCACCGCATATTACATCATTCACTTAGCAAAGTGTACGGTGATATACAGCCTCTGCAAAATCGACCGAGTCTGCGCGCTCAGAAGCCGAGCTATGAAACCGACGTACCTGGAGTCCCAAAGGGACAAGTCAAGATCGTAGAAACAGCCGAAAGAAAAGTCCTTCGTTGGGCTCAACTGGACAAGAATGATTCTCTCGACGGCACCGACTACCGTTTTTATTGGGACGAATGGAACGACAACATTCCCGTCTGTCAGAATATCGAAGATGTTTTCACATTGTGTAACATCTTCCTGCCCCTTGTGGGTGTCAAGATAGGCCGAGACGTCGGCCTTCTGCTCAAGATTTCCCGCATTGGCAAACATAGCTTGCACACCGATAAGAGCGAGTCGAACCGGTCACGATGGTTAGACTTGATCAAGCGTACCTTACTGCCCTCGTTGAGCCTGACAAGGTCGAATGCTGATGCGGTCAACGAAGTCTTCGAGCTGGTCAGTACTTTCCCCGTGAACGTCCGCTACCTGATGTACCTCGAATGGTCATCCGGCCGTACTTCCCGCAACCCAGATGTCAAGGCAGCATTCGATCAAGCCAGGGCCGAGACCAAGGACATCCTGAAGCGTATATCGAACACCAATGTACGACCGATGGCACGGGCCTTGGCAAAGATTGCTTTCGCCAATCCGCACATCGTCATAACAACTGCGCTCACTCAAATCGAAGTCTACGACAGTATAGCAGAGGTGTTTGTCGAGGGGGCTCGCTACTTCACGGACCTGGGTTATGATGTCCTTACTTGGGCAATTGTCAGCTCCATGGCGAAAACGGGCCGGAACCGAACTCAAGAAGGTGGCATCTTCGCCAGCCGTTGGCTCTCTGCCCTTTCGGTATTTGCTGGCAAGATATATAAGCGCTACGGGATGATGAAGCCTGGTCCAATTTTACAGTATGTTGCCGAGCAGCTTGAGCATGGCAACACTATGGACCTCAAGATGTTGGAGCAAATTGTACTTTCCATGGCCGGAATTGCCACTGACACGAGTTATAACGATGCTCAGTTGCAAGCAATGGGAGGTGGACCGCTGCTACAAGGTCAAATCATCCTCCAACTGCTTGATCGGCGCCACGATTCGAAGAGGACTTCGGAGCGCCTGATAAAGTCGCTCCAAGACGCCGGCTTGGCCGCCAAATTCTTGATTTCCATGGCTCAACAGCGGCAGGCTGTTGTCTTTGAGGATAGTGACATCCCCCTGAAAGCGATTGGTAACACATACGACGAGGTTCACCGGGTGATGGTGCAGTATCTTGATCTCCTCCGAACGAACCTATCTTCAGACGAGTTCCGAGCCACTATTCCTGACGTGGTCAGTCTACTCGTTGACTACGAAATTCGACCTGAAATTGCCTTCTGGATCGCTCGTCCGCTCATTTCTCGACAAATGCAGGATTATGACAGAGAATATCGCAAAGAACAGCAAGGAGAGGAGGTAAAGGACATCAGTGGTGATGTCGACATGTCAGATCAGATCAATGGTGGTTCGGAGGAGGATGGTGAGGCCGTGGAGACTGAGAATATCACGAATGACTCACCGGCTCTGGGCGACACTATGGGTCCGGCGCTTGATCTCGATGCCAGCAGCAAAACGCTCGGTACTGTGGATTCAATACCAGAAGATTGCTGGCATCCTGTGATGAAAGATCTGATGACTGCCATCGAGCCATCTCTGCCCGACGAAGTCACCCAGATCATAGGCACCGGCTTTTATTCGACCTTTTGGCAGCTGTCCTTGTACGACATCGCCGTTCCCAGTAAGTCGTATGAGGATGAGAGTGCTCGACAGCGCAAAAAGATGGCTGCCGTCACGGCCGACCGGACAGACGTCAGTGTTTCAGGAACTAAGAAGAAGGAAATGGCAACAAGGGAGATACAAGATCTCATCGACAAGCTACTGCTGGAAAACAAGCAGCATCTGAAATCCTTCCTGGAGGGCAAAACTCGGCTACAGCGTGAAAAAGAGCAGTGGTTCCTAGGCAAGACTAGAATGGACAGGGCCCTGAACACGGCCCTAATGGAGCATTGCTTTCTCCCGCGGATGCTATCCTCACCCCTCGACGCCTATTTCTGCTTCAAATTCCTAAAACTCCTCCACAGTGGGGGCACACCAAACTTTCGAACCCTTGGCTTTTACGACCTCTTCTTCAAGACAGCCCGGCTGATTTCATTGATCTTCATGTGTACGTCCAAGGAGGCCGACAACTTTGGAAAGTTTTTGAACGAGGTGCTGAAAGATCTTGGACGATGGCATGGTTCTAAATCAATATACGAGAGGGAGGGTTGCGGAGGCTTGAAGAGAAATCTGCCTGGATTTGCCCTGAAAGTCGAAGCTGGGAGAGTTGTCGCATTGCTGGACTACGAAAGCTTCCAGAAAATTCTCTTTAAGTGGCACAGCAACTTGTATACGGCACTTCAGAAATGTCTGGCCTCGTCAGAGTACATGCACGTTCGGAATGCGATATCGGTGTTGCGCGCCATCTCGGGAGTTTACCCCGCCGTCAACTGGCATGGGACCGGCTTGCAGAAGGCTGTCGATAAGCTGCGCGATTCTGATAAAGAAGACCTCAAGGTCTCGTCTCAAGCCTTACTTGGAGCCTTGCATAGGCGCGAAAAAGCATGGGTTGAGACAACCAAATTCCGCAGAGGGCCCGAAAAGAAAGGAGAGCAAGAGCAACCAAGCTCCCAACCTAGCACTACGCCTTCACAGGATGCCGCTCGAGCAGACACGAAAACAACCGCGCAGCAACGCAACGGCGAAATCAAGGATGAACCAATGCCGGACGCCCCACCTAAGCCAGCAGCTACACTTGATTCTGAAAAGACGGAGAGCCCGGAGTTGGCCAAATCTACTAGGCTTCAACCTACCGCTGAGCCCTTTATACCGTCCTCCAGACCATCATCTAGGCCAGGGACTACCAACGGCGGTTCGACACCGTCACGACAGAGCAGTGAGGCTTCTGGAGCTCCCAAGCGAGATATTCGACCTCCTCGTCCCGAGCCATCTAAGCCTCATGATCTTCCGCGACGCCTCACTCCGCCGCCTCCCTCGCGTTCGACCTTGGCCAGTCTGCCGGGACGCCCCGAACCAGTGGATTCTCGCAATGGTCACAGAGATAGCCCACGCCTGTCAAATCGTGCAGATATCGAGCCTGCTAGACCGCCGCCCGATGTTCGAACGAGCCACACCCGCGACGCAAGATCAGGATACCGTGGTCCGGAGCGACCCGAACGCCCTGACCATGGATTCGATGACTATGATCGCCATTCTCGTCGATACGAGCGGCCTGAAGCCCCGCCATATCCTGGACGCGAGGATCGCGGATATGGTCGCGAGCATGAAAGAAGAGGCCCGTATGATCGACCTCTACCGCCTCAGGAAAGAGATCGTCCTCCCGTTCGCCCTCCGCCTAGTGAACGTGAGCGCGAGATTCGTGAGCCCGGTCCTAGATCAAGACCTCTGCCAGCTCTGGACCCTTCAAGACCGGAACCGCAAGCTGCTCCGAGAAAAGAGACCCCGACGGAGCCCACGATCAACCCTGCACGAGCGTCGCTAATAGGGGGTGCTGGGGAACAGAGAACGCCTTCTACGAGAGGCCACGGACTGGATAGGCCATCAAGACCTTCCCGGCCAAGCTCGCCGCGAAGAGACGAGGAACGAAAGCCGTTTTCCCGTCGCGATGTCGAAGAGCGAGCCAGACCAGAGACTCCTTCCGCGCGTCAGCCCTCCTCCAATGGGTCTTCGTTGGAGCCACCCTCTTCAAATCCACGCCTCGGTGCGCCTGGGCCGTACAGAAGGGAGCCCAGAGAGGCTCGTCCACCTCCAGCGATTGACATGCAACATGGCAGACTTGAGCAAGAGTCGTCACCTCGAGCATCGCTGTCACAAACCCCGGATCGACCTCAAGAGGCTGATGTGCCATCCGGCCCTCGGGGGAGACCACCTTCAGGGGGTGGTCCAAGAATGAGAGCCCCTCCACTGAATACACAAGTTCCGCCAACACCGCCTGCGGATCGACCTACTCCCACCGGGCCTTCAAGACGACAACATGGACGAAGCAGCTCATACGCCGAGCCATCGTCTGCACCAAGCACTCCTGCTACAGATTCGGCAGGTGTCCATCCCTCCCGCCTCAGCCAGATTGATGCTGCAGCATCTGAATCCTCGCGGCCAAGTCAGAGCGTGCAAGCTCCGCAGCAGGCTCATCCACCGGCAGGTCCTAGACGCAATCCTCCTCCTGGAGCTCCATCTGGACCATCGCCTACAAGCCGAGGGCCTCCATCTGGTCCCCAATCAGGTGACACCAGCGTCCGTGGAGGGCGGACCAATCGTAACCCGCTCACGGGCATCAACAACACACTTGCGCAGGCAGGCACATCTTCGGTCCGTGGACGAGGTGGTCCGAGACAAAACAGCGCAAACTTCGGTCTACATATGCCTCCGCCACCGCCTCCGCCCCCACCAGGTGGTCCTTCTCCTTCGGGCCTTGGTGCAAGTCCAGATGGACACTCCGCCGCTGACCTCTTCGCATCTTCAAATCCCAATGATGTACCGGTTGGCAGTAGACAGCCTTCATCACGCCACGATGGCGGTAGGGGAGACCGGAGAAGCGAATTGGCGGAGGATCGGGGATCTGAGAGGAGATCTTCGCGACATTCGAGTCGGCATGATGAGTCACGCGCAGACAGGGAACACCGAAGTGAGCGAGACGGGCGTGACGGCAAAGATGAAAGACATAGCGCAGGAGAGCCACTAAGGCGGGAAGAGCGACCTAGGGGGCGCGAAAACCACACATCGGAAGGGGATGACAGGAGAGGAGGCCATGCACGATCGGGCCCTAGGGATGAGACACAGTCTTCAAGGAAACATGGCCGTGATGAAGAGCCGAATGCATATGGCAGGGGCCATGGCACTGGCGGCGGCGGTGGGAGAGGGGGAGACAAGCGCGTGCGACGGGGCCTGTGAAAGAATAGAGGGCAAGGACAGGCCGGCAAATGCGATTCTTATGTTTGTAGCTGGCGGGATCAGACCGAGACGTGTTGTATACTACGGACGAGAGATGCTGAAGTTTTCTTGCAGGTTCCAAATGTGTTAGTACATCAAGACTCTCTGCGGACCTCTTCATTAGACAGACACAAATGGATGCTTGACTGTCACCTCTGTACTGTCTGGGCGTCTATTAGGTGTCTTTTCGGTGTCTGGACGAGGCTTCGGCTTAGGTAAGCGAGGCCCGCTTCATTTTAGGTGCTTCCACACTTCCTCCAAAAGTTCGTGTTCACTGCCCGCGTCGACCCAGTCAAGGCTCACATCTGTGTCCGACTGTTTAAAGCCACTTGTCCTTCTTCTGTAGCAGATATATTGAGCGCCCTGTGTCGCCTAGGACGTACTTTCGCGAGTGGCTCAACCAGATCGGCTCATGCCAATTTAATCCGATCAATTTCCTCACAAGATTTGGCCTCCGAATCTCACCTCCATTATGAAGCGCCGGCCGTCGAATCCTTAAAATTCCTACTTTTCATGCCTCAGCCATGGCCGACTATGGCTCACACTACGGCGCTGGCACCGGCCAGCCGCCCCATATGAACCAAGATCCTAGATACGCCGATCCTCGAGCGCAACAGCATCCTCCAGGCCCGCAGCCGAGCTACCAGCAATATGGCGCGGATCCCAACGCTCCACAGCTGTATGCCAACGCGCAACAGATGTCTTACCCGGGACCGGGTCCTGGCCAGGTTCCGCAACACCCTGACGCCATGAACGGGCTGGCTGCGCAGATGGGAGGTCTCGACGTGTCAGCCGTACCTGTACGACCCCACAGAAAGAAGGAAAGACATGCATATCACGAAATAGCTCCGGCTCCTGGTACTGGGTCAAGCGCCCCCGTTCCATCCACCAGTACTGCTGGAAGCTCACAGTTACTGAACAACGCACCCCATGCAGGGCTAGGAGGCGTGCCCGCTCAAGCTGGGGACAATGCCTTGCTCAATTCCGCGGACAGGTTAAGGATGGGTGAGGAGGCTGTCGCTGCTCAGGGCCGAGTCAATCCAGAACAAATACCAAGCGTAGCGAGATCAAGAGATGTGGCGACACAGTTCTACCAGCAGAATGTCTACCCAACCATGGAGAAGCATCTTCCCCCAGCTGCGGCTATCCCCTTTGTTGCCCATGATCAAGGCAACTCATCCCCGAAGTTTGCAAGATTGACCGTCAACAACATCCCTGCGACGTCGGAAGCGCTTGCCTCGACCGGACTACCCCTAGGTCTCGTGCTGCAGCCTTTTGCCGCGCTCCAAGAAGGAGAGCAACCAGTACCCGTGCTCGATTTCGGTGAAGGGGGCCCTCCTCGGTGCCGGAGGTGCAGAACATACATCAACCCATTTATGACGTTCAGAGCTGGCGGCAACAAACTGGTCTGCAATATGTGTAATTTCCCCAATGATGTCCCCCCTGAATACTTTGCGCCGACAGACGTGGCCGGTGTCAGAGTCGATCGGTTGCAGCGACCAGAACTGATGATGGGCACCGTCGAGTTTACCGTTCCGAAAGAGTATCAAACTAAGGAGCCTGTGCCAATGCGATGGCTGTTTATGATCGATATCACCCAAGAGGCCATTAACCGAGGGTTTCTTGAGACGGTCTGCAAAGGGATTCTGGATACGATGTACGAAACTGAAAGCGAAGATGTCCCAGAAGATGGTACAGAAGCGCACAAGCTTCCAGCCGGCGCCAAGGTTGCCATCGTCACTTACGACAAGGAGATACAATTTTACAACCTCACAGCTGGCCTGGACACCGCACAGATGATGGTTGTGACTGATCTGGATGATCCCTTCGTTCCTCTAGCAGAGGGGCTCTTTGTTGATCCACAAGAATCGAAAACAGTTATTACGGCACTTCTCAATTCAATCCCTACCATGTTTTCCCTCGTCAAGAATCCAGAACCAGCTCTTTTACCCGCTCTGAACGCAGCCTTAGCCGCTTTGGCTGCAACTGGCGGGAAGATAATATGCTCACTGTCCACCTTGCCGACTTGGGGTCCAGGAAGGCTCCATCTGAGGGATGATGGCAAAGGCCGAGATACAGATGCAGAGAGGAGGTTGTTCACTACCGAACATGCAGGCTACAAAAAGACTGCTGCCGCAATGGTGACCGCAGGTATTGGGGTGGACTTTTTCCTTGCATCTGCCGGCGGAGGGTATTTGGACATTGCCACCATCGGTCATGTGTCAAGACTGACAGGGGGCGAGATGTTCTTCTACCCCAATTTTGTGGCTCCGCGCGATGCCCTCAAACTACAGCTTGAAATCAAACACTCTCTGACTCGGGAAACCGGTTACCAGGCGCTGATGAAGGTGCGCTGCTCGACCGGTTTGCAAGTGACTGCCTACTATGGTTCATTCTTGCAGCATACGTTCGGAGCAGATCTTGAAATCGGCACCATTGACGCTGACAAAGCTATCGGGGTGACCTTCTCCTACGATGGCAAGCTCGAGGCGAAGCTGGACGCTCATTTCCAGGCGGCTTTGCTATACACGTCGGCCACTGGCCAGCGTAGGGTGAGGTGCATCAACGTCGTCGCAGCTGTCAACGAAGGTGCCACCGACACCATGCGCACGGTTGATCAGGACGCGGTGGTCAACATCATCGCGAAAGAGTACTCGTCTAAAGTCTCGGAAAAGTCGCTCAAGGATATTCGAGCGAGCATCACGGAGAAGACCATTGACATTTTGGCTGGGTATCGCAAGAATTTCTCCGGCTCGCATCCTCCTGGGCAGCTCGTGCTTCCGGAGCATCTCAAAGAGTTTGCCATGTACACGCTCGGGTTGATCAAAAGCCGGGCATTTAAAGGTAAACCTTGGCGTCGACTGCCTCTTGTCTTGATTGCTAATGTCGCTCGCAGGGGGTGTTGAACCCACCGACCGCAGAGTGCACTCGGCTCGCTTCATGCGGTCTTCTGGAGTGACGGAAACAGCGTTATACCTCTACCCCCGAATCTACTCACTCCACAACCTGAACCCGGAGGATTGCTTTGCTGACGCTGAGACGATGCAACTTGTCGTCCCACCTACTCTTCGAGCTTCCTTTGCTCGGGTAGAAGAAGGCGGCGTGTATCTGGTCGACAATGGACAGGTCGTGCTTCTCTGGCTCCACGCCCAGGTTTCGCCCAATCTATTACAGGACCTATTCGGAGAGGGCAAAAACAGCCTACAAGACCTGGATCCCATGACGAATGAGCTCCCTGTGCTGGAAACGCACCTGAACGCTCAGGTACGAAATCTGCTGCAATACCTTTCTACGGTGCGCGGGAGCAAGGCGGCAAGTTTCACACTTGCCAGACAAGGCCTCGACGGATCAGAGTTCGAATATGCGCGAATGCTGGTAGAAGACCGGAACAACGAGGCTCAAAGCTATGTTGACTGGCTTGTACATGTCCATCGCGCTATCCAAATGGAGCTGAGTGGCCAGAGGAAGAAGGAGGATACGGGGGATAATGAGGGCATTTTGAGCAACCTGACGAGCCTGAAGGCCCCGTACTGGACATGATCATCTTGGTCTCAATTGACACGAGCGACGCAGATATGCCCGTGAATGAAGCCCCGATAGATTGAAAAGCTCAACAGCGAATGATTTGATTTGATCCTGCTTGCGGGTATGGCCCTGGCGGCGTGGAATTGTATGACAGTTAGAGGGCTAGAGGCACCTAGTCAAAATGCCATGCGAGCAAGCTACTCATGCGATCATCGATGTTTCTGCATATTGACAATACAGACAACAAAGCATGATGGGAAATGTTGAGAACTGCCATGCAACGCCTCTGACCGCCTCCTGATCGAGATTAATGCTGGAGGGGACGCCTCTGGGACTTTTGCCATGCGTTACAGTAGCAGCAGATGCCGAAAGGGGGTGGCCGGCCCCATTGCTCCCCCCCATGGACCCCCCATGACTGCCGCATTGAATGCTTCCATTCCCATCTGCCCCGCATCGTGTGCCGGCTTCCGATCCTTCGAGCAAAAGCCCTACACTGTATGTTACTCTTTTGCCAGCACTTGCTGACTTTTAACCGCATCGAAGCAGATCGTCCGCAGTCTCCACCGAAGCTAGATCAATCCCTCGGTCGAAGGAAGACCAGAAATGCGGCACCTCGCCATGTTCGGAGAATCGTCCAGACGGAATATATGCGCGCCAGCGCCAACCTTTTCAAATATAGTCTCCTTCTCTGTTCCGATACCTGATTTCGCTCGCACATAGATCAGCAAGATGATAGCGGGGCCTTGAATCTACGAGCTTGACCGAGCGCTCAGAGGCACGCCGTGGGACTAAGCACTCAAGCGACGGGATGACCATGGACAAGAAACCGTCAGAGATCGAGCGCATAGCCTCGCCTTCGAGCCCGTCCAGCCTCGGATCCACTCGAAACAATTCTCAAGTCGTCCACGGCGACGTTGAAAAGGCCTTGTCGATCCAGGAGGGCAAAGATGTCACAGCTACAGTAACGCAAACGGTCGACCCAGATATTGTCAACTGGGATGGACCCGATGACCCCGAGAACCCGTTGAACTGGACGGCGAAAAGGAAATGGACAAACATTGGATTGCTGTCGGCAATCACTCTTTTGACGTCGGTGGCTGCTAGACATAGCGAAGTGCGCCTGGGCTTGCGATACTGACAATTTCCTAGGCCGTTTGGCTCCTCCATGTTAGCACCCGCCGTGCCACAGGTGATGAGAGACTTCAACTCGGAGAACGAAGCTCTGGGCTCATTCGTGGTGTCGGTCTACGTCCTAGGATATGCATTCGGGCCCCTTGTTATGTGAGTGCCTACTCTGGGTTCATGGCGGGAAGCTTCGTGTTCCAATCGATTACTGACCGGGTCAATCGCAGAGCCCCAATGAGCGAATTGTATGGTCGACTATATGTCTATCACGTCAATACCTTTCTCTTCATGGTGTTTAGTTTCGCTTGTGGCAAGTCGACCAGCATGTCGATGCTGATTGTGTTCCGCTTCCTCGCCGGGGTTGCCGGCTCATGTCCATTAACAGTCGGCTCGGGCTCGATCGCAGACACATTCAAGCAGGACCAGCGCGGGAAGGTGATGAGTATCTGGACATTTCCCATCCTATTCGGACCAAGGTGAACACAATCCTGGAGAGCCCCCTCATGCAACTTGTCCGGACTAACAAATACCAGCCTGGGACCGGTCGTGGGCTCGTATCTGTCCGAGATTGGCTGGCAGTGGAACTTCTATTTGCTGGCCATTTGTGTACGCACCGATTGCGCGCTCTGAATCTCAAGCCATCTAAGCTGACACCAAGCAGACCGCCGTCCTTTTGGTCGTGGCGCTCGCCATCCAAAGAGAAACCTATCCTCCAGTGCTCCTCGAACGGAAAGCCAAGCGACTGCGCAAGGAAACAGGCAACCACAACCTCCGATCAGTACCTCAGTCAGGCAAGACGCCCGGGCAATTGTTCTTCTTGAGCGTGGTTCGTCCGACGAAGATGCTGTTCCTGTCGCCACTCGTGTTCGGACTCTCGCTGTACATTGCAGTGGTGTACGGCTACCTGTACCTCCTGTTCACGACGATGACATTCGTCTTCCACGGCCAGTACGGCATCAGCGACAGCAATGTTGGTCTGGTCTTCCTTGGTATTGGGCTCGGTCAATTCATCGGCCTTTCGTTGTTCGGGGCTTATTCAGACAAGTTGCTCAGGAAAATGGCCAAGGGAGGCGAAATGAAGCCTGAGTACAGGTTGCCGCTGCTTTGGCCCGGGGCCATCATTGTCCCCCTGGGTCTTATTCTGTATGGCTGGACCGCGCAGTACAAGGTGCATTGGATTGTCCCGATTTTGGGCACCCTCATGCTCGGAGCCGGGATGACGGGATGCTTCCTCCCCATCGGTGTGTACCTCATCGACGCTTACACCGTCTACGCGGCGAGCGCCATGGCCGCCAACACGGTCCTTCGCAGCCTCGGAGGCGCCTTCCTCCCCCTGGCAGGCCGAGATATGTACAATACGTTGGGACTCGGATGGGGGAATTCGCTGCTTGCATTCATTGCGTTGGCAATGTCGCCCATGATATGGGTCTTCCTGAAGTATGGCGAGAGGATACGGACGCACCCGAAGTTGCAGCTGAATTTGTGAACCTGGGCCAAGATGTCCCGGATGCTGGTTGAATGCATGAGGATAGAGTACCAGTTCCCCTGACTCCTGACCCATGGTCACGTGATAAGATGCCCTCGGCGGTCTCGGGAAAGCTGCCCTCTGACAATTCCCGAGGCTCCCACTAGCCACCGCTGTGATTCGTCAATGGACGATGATGTGCTCGACGGCCCCACCGCAGACACTCGCGAAGGAAGAGGCTCCGAACTTTTCGCCGGCGTCTCAATCCACGACCTCGAATTGTGACTCAGTCGGTACTCGGATGACTGTGTCTGTGTACGGCAACAGCTTTCTCAGTTAATGATATATAACAGAGCTGATATCCAAGCCCTGCGTTTGTCAATGGATCTCACCTAAGCTCGGTTTCCCCCCTGCTACACACCGCCAGCACCTTCCCTCCGCAGTTTGTCCCCGCATCTCGACTTGGGATTTTTTTTCAATCGACAATCGCCCCGACCTGGGCCGTTATCATGGCCACTCCAGCTACAAATACCAACGGAGAGGCTCTGACTGAGCCTTTCTCGACAACACTCCGTCAGTATACCTTGCTGATTCCCTTGCTGCGACAATGATTGAACGGCTGCTAAATCCCGTAGAGATTGTCCGAGACCAGCCAGAGAACCCGTTTGCCAAACTTGTCTCTGATCAATACATTGCCATCGTCCCTTCCTTCACGCTCGAGTCCGGCGTGGTCCTCAAGAACGTCCCTGTCGCATATACTACCCGAGGCCAACTCTCGGACAAAAAAGACAATGCCCTTGTCATTTGTCACGCCCTTAGTGGCAGCGCAGACGTTGCCGACTGGTGGGGACCGCTGATGGGAGGCCCGGGCCAGGCATTTGATATGACGAGGTTCTTCGTCGTGTGCTTGAACAGCCTGGGCAGCCCGTATGGCAGTGCCAGTCCGGTGACGAACAAAGACGGAGACCCAGCGCAGGGGAGATATGGCCCCGAGTTCCCTTTGACTACGATAAGAGACGATGTCAGGTGAGTTTGGGTCACAAAGACTTTGACATGCACAAATTGACAGCGAATCACAGGATACATAAGATCGTCCTCGACCACCTTGGAATCCGCCAGATCGCGTGCGTGGTTGGCGGCTCCATGGGAGGAATGCTCTGTTTGGAGTATGCCTACTTTGGCAAGGATTACGTACGGACCATTGCGCCCATAGCCACATCGGCTACTCACAGTGCTTGGGGAATTAGCTGGGGAGAAGCTCAACGACAAGCCATCTACTCGGACCCAAGGTACGAAGACGGATATTACTCTTTTGACGACCCTCCCACCGCTGGCTTGGGCGCAGCGCGTATGTCGGCTCTACTCACCTATCGGAGCCGGGACTCCTTTGAGGCGCGGTTTGGTCGAAACACTCCTGACCTCTTGAAACGACCCTCGATCAACCAAGGACAGAAGACCAATGGCGTGCAGAATGAGCACTGGAGCATTCACAACCATGGCCATCAACGCGCCAAAGGTTCCCGGGATTCTCGACCGGCTTCTCGCAGTGGCACCGTTTCAGAACGAACCTCGCAGTCCGAGTCGCCTGATCAACAGCACACTTTCAAAGATCCTCAATTCTCGGGAAATACCGACTTTGCGATACCCGTTCCTGTCGTTGAAAAGAATAGCGCGAAGCCTTCGCACCACTACTTCTCCGCCCAGTCGTATCTCAGATACCAGGGCAACAAGTTTGTTAATCGGTATGATGCAAACTGTTATATTGCTATCACGCGCAAGCTAGACACGCATGACGTATCCCGGAACCGAGCCCCCACTGTCAGAGAAGCGCTTGCGCAAATCGAACAGCCCACATTGGTGCTCGGCATTGAGTCAGACGGCTTGTTCACCATTGCGGAGCAACAAGAACTGGCCCAGTGTATCCCGAACGGGCGGCTGAAGAAGATTGACTCTCCTGAAGGGCATGATGCTTTTTTGTTACAGTTCGAGCAAGTCAATCATTACCTGCTCGGCTTCTTTAGAGAATTCTTGGCGGATATCATGGACAAGCCGGGCATTGGTGGCGTGGAGGGAACAGATGGAGAAGTTAAAGATGGAGTAGGCAAGATGACCAAGTCGAGTACATTCGGTGAGGCTGAGGTGGGCGATTTGACCGCTTGGTAGGATCACTCGACCGTCGGGCGCACGGTGTTTCGGACCAGTTCAACTCTGGCCGGTCACCATGTCGAGTGTTTAAATCGAGCTACCATTAGCAGGGTGCGGGTTGGGGCTGTATATACTATGTGTTATTGCCGTCGATCGGATGATCGCATTCGCAGATACCCCGGATATGAAGGTGAGGAAAATGGACAGCAAATTGAAAAGAGTTACTGTGACACATTTCTGAATATCGCTGAGCGTTGGAAGGAGAATGAGCCATCATTAACCTCGCTGTCGCCATTGCCATCTAGTCGGGATAATCCCCTCACAATTGCCGCATCGGCGCCTTGTCGCGTGGTCTATATAATTAGGTACAGGGCATTGCCCAATTCCGTCAGGACTTGACAAGGCGCTGGATTTATGGTTACCCGCTTAGGTAAATAAGGCCACTTAGCATGCAGCAGGATCTTGGGACTGAGCTTATGACCTGGCTTGGATGGGCTTGGATGGGCTTAGATAGGCTTGGTAAGGAGGCCTCGCAACGCTAGCACGAGCAGGATGCTGTAGACAGAGTCGCAGCGGTGTACTTTACATGACCACGGGCGCCTCTGTGTGCACCATGAAGGGCAGGCAATTCGGGAGGACAAGCCACTACTGCACGACTGCGAATTTTATGCAGGGCATCCTGTGATTAATTCCACCGAGACGGATTGATGTGCAGAATAAACTTGGGGAGGCTGATTAGGGTTGGTTCGGCCGAGCTGAAACACGCGGTGCTGCTGCTGTGCGGCGTGCCTGGTGCTTCCCTGTCAGATGGAAGAGGCGCAGTCGCGCGGGCAATTGAATGTTCGCCCAACCACTCAGCGCCTCTTTGTGTCCTTTGAGCACCCTGCGAAACACACATACAGGGCCCTCACTCTCTCGAAACCTGCATCCGACGTTCTGCCTGGATTTTATTCCTGCTGTCGCTCTCTATCACTCCGTACCCCGCGAACGCCTTCAAGGCAGGCCTTGCGAGAAGCTCATTTCACGCTCTCACTCGTTCGCGACAGCCGCCCATACGTCTCACCACGACTCCCAACAACACCCTCAGCGCCGCTCAAAAGCGATGCGCCTGCGATACAATACTTGCCATCACTTTTGATCGATTTGTACGCGGAGGATAGGCCAAAATGGGCTGGCCAAAATGCAACACCACGGAGGAGGACATGATGATCACGGAGGATCCCATATGGGACGGCCACACCTTTCATACCCTCGGTCTCTGGATCGCTGCAATATTCACCATCATCGCCCTCCTCATCTCGTTCTTCCTCATAGCAATGCATGCGAGCCGATACCTGAAACCATGGGAGCAGAAACACATCATCCGGATCCTCTTCATGATCCCCATCTACGCCGCCGTCTCCCTCCTCTCCTTCTACTACTACCGACACAGCGTGTACTTTGAGGTCATTCGAGACTGCTACGAGGCCTTTGCCATCGCCTCCTTCTTCAGCTTAATGTGCGCGTATTTGGCGCCCGACCTGCACCAGCAAAAGATCTACTTCCGAACCATCAAGCCCAAGAAATGGGTGTGGCCCATGGGATACCTCCAGAAGATCACAGGGGGTGCCGAGAAGGGCTGGTTGAGGAATCCCAGGAGTGGATTGACTTGGTTTAATGTGGGCGCTCTTCCCCTAGCCGATTGTAGCACAACTAACCAGGGCGGCAGGTGATCTGGGTGTCCATTTTCCAGTACTGTTTCATCCGCGTCTTCTTCACCATTGTGTCCGTCATTACTCAAGCGCTGGACCTATATTGTCTCGAATCGCTGAGTCCAGCCTTTTCGCACATCTGGGTTATGGTCTTCGAGACCATCTCCATCTCCGTCGCCATGTACTGCTTGATCCAGTTCTACGTTCAGATCAAAGACGACATTCGACAGCATAAACCTCTCCTGAAAATCACGGCCATCAAATTGGTCATCTTCCTAAGTTTCTGGCAGACCATTGCAATCTCTTTCCTCACCAGCGCGGGAGCCGTCAAGGCCACCAACCATCTTCAGACACCCGACATCAAAGTTGGGATCCCTGCACTGCTGTTGTGCATCGAAATGGCCTTCTTTGCCGTCTTTCACATTTGGTCGTTTAGCTGGAAACCGTACACGATTGGATCAAAGGAGCAAATGTCGGAGGTGGTTGCAGGGGAAGGAGTTGTCAAGGGATCGTACCAAGGCGGATTTCTGGGTCTCAAGGCTCTGGCGGACTCGTTCAACGGTTGGGACATGCTGAAAGCTACAGGTCGATCTGCGAGGTGGCTGTTTAAGGGACGTAAATCTCGCCATACCGACTCGAGCTACACTCTCAACCGGAAGGACACCGATGGAAGCGATTTCAGTGCTCCAGGCCAGACACTCAACACTTTCAGCAATCAACCCACATACACCGGTGGAGTCACGAAGCTGCCGCCTTACAACAGGGTCGGCGATGAAGAAGGCGCCAATCTGCTTGCCAACAGCCAAAGTATGCCCACGTCTCAGCCGCCCATCTTCCAAACAGGAGACCCATACGGTTCGAACAACGTGAGCGATATTGGGTTGGCAACATCTAGTTTTGATGACAAATACAATGGACGATACGATCCTCCAAACGAGCGGCCGCCACCACAGTCCTACCCATCTTATCAGAGTTCGATAGGTGGTCAGGAAAGCGGCACGGTCGCTGTACCGTACCCTGACTCGCACTCGGCTGCGCAAGCACCTTCACATCTTGGAGGTCAAGACGGCAGTCGAATATACATGGCCCCGCCGAGAAGTCCGGACGCAAGTTTAAGAAGAGGGCCGGACGGGCAAGGCAATGGAAACTTCTTCTAATAGCATCCTTCTATGTTACATGGTTTATGGGTTAAGGCTGGCTAGGGAAATGTGCAATGGGATCGTATGGATATGAAGTTTATGGACTTTAGCGAGCAATCGATACCAGTTCTCGGTTCAAAGTTGTACAATCATAGGGTGACTCTTCTTCTTGTCTCTTCCGCGTGCTCTCAAGTCACAACATGTGAAGGATCTATCGTCAGGTCCCATCCCGTCCCAGCGAACCCTCTCCACAATCGACACTCACTAAATCACTTTCACTTTCACTTTCACATCCACTTCGACCAGACATTGTATGGCACAGACTGCACTCACTGTCGCCGTTGCCGTTGCCGTATCCGGATTCCGTAAACCCAGTTTCAATCCCGCTCACTTAACCCCCTCTCGGCCATGACTTCGGCTAACCTCTTCCCTTGTTTGTCGGCGATGAGACTCAACATCCCGGACGCGATGTCTTTGATCTCGTTGTATCGCTTGAGCAGGGCGATGTGCTGTGTTATGATGGATTGGGCGTGTTCTTGCGCTTGGGTTTGTGCTTGGGTCGGGCTGAAAGATGGTGCTGCTTTGCTTAGTTCTCGTTCTCCTCGCTCTGCTCGCTCTCCTCGCTCTCCCCGTTCTTGGTGCGGAAATGATTCCAATTGAGTGATCTTCTGGAGTTTGAGCGCGAGCTGTGTTTCCGTGGCCGCGATGGTGGATTTAAGGGTTGAGATCTTGGTCTGGAGTTTGGCGTGTCTTGGGTTTGGTGACGGAGGCATGGGATTCTGGGGGGATTCTGATGAGGTTGAGGTTGAGGCCGTAGCTATGGCCATGGCTATGGGCGTAGCATTCTGATCTGTGTGAGCGGTATCGTGGTGTTGCTCGCTGTCCTCTGATTCGGCCAAAGTCTCTGAGCTGGAGATGATCTCTCGTCGATGTGGGTTGGGGGAGTGCTCTGTTCTGGTTCTGGGTGGCACTGGTTCTCTGGCTGGGTTCATATCTGCCTTGTAGTTTGTAGAGCTATCGCTGGCTTTGAAACAGGAATACTTGGATGACAACTCCCGGCCTTGCAAGCAAATACCTGGGTAGCAAATCTCAGCTTTGCAGCAGTTCAAGTCGTCAGCACGGAAATACTTCGATGTCAACTCTATTAGCATTGTCATAGCTTCATGGGAATATGAATGTCGCATTCTGCAAGCGCCCCTGCCTGACACGTCGATTTTTTCATCCCGTAGACTCACCCTAGACTGCAACAATCACTGCTGCCATTGAATCAGGTGGCCGAGACGGACTCACTCCTCTACTCTCCTCAAGGTCAAGTCACAAGCATTTGAGGGGCATCAGCCTTATAGATGGTGTAAATAGAAGTCAGACAATGCAGGGTCGACGTCAGGGTCGTGAGGGCCCCAGTCAATCTCATTTCTGCCCTTGACGTCAGACACGCCATTTCTTTTTCCGCTGCTCGTCAGCGCCTCGCTTCCTGCTCGACGTGCTCGAACTTCGACCTGACTTTCCGTCCATCCAGTATTTGCCATTGAGCGAGGCGACGACGCGCCGCTGTCGATGGGGGTCCTCACACGCCTGATAGAACCTTAACCTTCCCCAGAACCGACGGTTGACAACGCGCGGGCAATGTTCATTTTCACGCCCTTGCTCGGATCGCAGAGCAACTCCCGGGCCTCGCAGTCGATCCTCGAGTTAGATGGCGACATCAAGATCCTGGTGGATGTCGGATGGGACGAGCAATTCGATACCCGCCAGCTAGCAGAGATAGAGAAACATGTCCCCACGCTTTCGTTCATCCTGCTCACTCATGCGACAACCGCTCATCTTGGAGCATTCGCTCACTGTTGCAAACACATCCCTCTCTTCACCCAGATCCCGGTCTACGCCACGGCGCCGGTCATCGCCTTCGGCCGCACTCTGCTGCAAGACCTCTACTCTTCCTCTCCGCTCGCTGCCACCTTCATCCCCGGCTCAGGCTCACTTGACACGGGCTCGAGTGTAGACGACAAATCCCGGTCAAACATCCTGCGACAGGCCCCGACTTTCGACGAGATCAACAAGTACTTCACGCTGATCACCCCTCTGAAATATTCTCAACCTCATCAGCCCGCAGCTTCCTCATTCTCCGCACCCATCGAGGGCCTCACTCTGACCGCATACAACTCAGGCCACACCCTGGGAGGCACAATATGGCACATCCAACATGGCATGGAATCGATAGTCTATGCGGTGGACTGGAACCAAGCAAGAGAAAATGTCATAGCTGGCGCGGCCTGGTTCGGAGGGGTCGGAGGTGCCGAAGTCATCGAACAACTGCGCAAGCCCACGGCTCTCGTATGTAGCGCTGTCGGCGCAACAAGAGCAGCACTCACGGGCGGGCGAAAAGCTCGGGACGAGAGCCTACTCGCACATATCAGGAGCAGCGTCGCTAAAGGCGGCACGGTTCTCATCCCCACCGACTCAAGCGCAAGAGTCCTGGAGCTGGCTTGGCTCCTAGAAAAAGCGTGGTCTGATCCCTCGAATGCTGCGTCCCTAAAGACCGCCAAAGTATACATGGCCAGCCGGTCCGGCAATGCGACGCTGCGGCATGCCAGAAGTCTCCTCGAATGGATGGACGACAGCATCGTCCGCGAATTCGAAGGCGAAGACGAAAATGCCGCCCCCGTGCAGACACACAGAAGAAGTGGCAGTAAGCAGGTCAACGGGACGGTCAAGCCCTCACGGCCGTTTCAATTTCAGAACGTCAAAGTCGTCGAGCGGAAGACTCAGTTCGAGCGGCTGCTGAGAGCAGAAGGGCCTCGAGTCATTCTCGCCAGTGACTTGACCATGGACTGGGGCTTTGCGAGGTCGCTCTTGGACCATGTGGTGCAGAGGCCGGAGAACCTGATCATTCTCACCGAAATGCTCGATGCACGTCCGGGTTCCCAAAGCCCAAGCCAGGTTTTCTGGACCTGGTTTAGAGAACGTCAGGATGGCGTTGCGCTCGAGAAAACTCAGACTGGCGAACAATTCGAGCAAGTGCATAGTGGAGGCAGGATGCTGAAACTGAGAGTTGTTGAGAGGGCACCCTTGAACACGCAAGAGAGTCAAAGATACCAGCAGTACATGGCCACTCAAAGACAAATTCAAGACTCACTGCCAGGCACTGATAGAGACCAGGCCAACGCGGAAGACAACATGGATGACGATGACACCACCACGACGGAATCGGAAGAGTCAGACAATGAGCAGCAAGGCCGTGTGTTAAATGTCTCTGCTGCCATCGGCCATGGAGCGCGAACGAAAACGGCTCTGAGTGATGCTGATCTTGGAGTCAATATTCTGATCCGCAAGAAGGGCGTCTACGACTACGACGTGCGGAACAAGAAAGGCCGAAATGCTCTCTTCCCATATACCCATTCCCGGAGGCATGGCGATGATTTTGGTGATTTCATCAAACCCGAGGACTTTTTGAGAGAGGAGGAGAAGGAAGAGCAAGACGCCAGCAACGATAATAAGGCTGGCGGTCAGTTGGGCCAGAAGCGCAAGTGGGATGAAGCAAACGATCGCAGACATCCACCAAACAAGCGAAACCGCGGAGCTGCAACAGATGCTCCGGCCGCCAACAAATCCGAGCAGGATTCAGACGTGGACGATTCGGACGAAGAGATGCAAGTCGAGCATGAAGGATTCCAGGGCCCTGCGAAGATTGTATATTCCACCTCAGAAGTCACGGTCAATGCTCGGTTGGCATTTGTCGACTTTGCTGGGTTGCATGACCAGCGAAGTTTGCAGATGCTGATACCCTTGATCGGGCCCAGGAAACTGATCTTGGTGGGCGGCAACACCTCAGATACAGTCGCTCTGGCTGCCGATTGCGGTGAACTTCTGGGAGTCAAGGTCGCGGGGGCAGGGGAAGAGTCCTCCACGGAGATCTTTACCCCTGCTGAAGGCCAGACTGTCGATGCGAGTGTCGATACCAATGCATGGGTTGTCAAGCTCAGTCGCGAGCTGGTCAAGACGCTGCACTGGCAGAACGTCAAGAACATGGGGGTGGTCACTATCCAGGGTCAGCTCAAGGCCACACGGAAAGGAGACAAGATCCAGGAGGATGACCCTCAGACCAAGAAGCAGAAATTAGACACCGAGGTGTCTCTCGCGGCCGAGCCTGCACCTGCACCTCCTGTTGAACCCGTTCTCGATGTTCTCCCTGCGAGTCTCGCTGCTGCGACGAGGTCCATCTCACATGCCATTCATGTTGGAGACTTGCGGCTTGCGGAGCTTCGGAGGCTAATTGCCATGGATGGTCATGCTGCTGAGTTTCGAGGCGAAGGCACTTTGCTCGTGGATGGCATGATCGCAGTCAAGAAACTGGGGACAGGGAAGATCATCGTCGAAGGCGTACCAGTCCTCGCGGCTGCCGTGAATCCGAACTCGATGGACAACTTTACACGCGTGAAGCAAAAGATCTACGACGGTCTTGCAGTTGTGGCAGCCGGCTGAGGGTGGATGAATGAGGCGAAGCTCAGTACCGCCGCTTGTTTGTATCTACGCAAGTCATGCTCAACGTGGTCTGTCATGTACAATCATGCCTCGGCCATCCGTTCATCTCAGTCGTTTGCTCCTCCCCGTGATCAACTTCTTTTGCGACTGACATGCCACCCCCACTCTTACCCGGCGCACCACAAGATTGGGTCTTGATGTTTGTTTGCAGTCCTTAGTCACAGAAACCTTCTGCCTGTCACGGTACAGGCACCAACACATACCACATCGTACTGTCGGTACTGCAAAGTATACGAAGGTGGCGATGACGGTTGCTCCTTTACCACTTCAGTAGGTGTCTTTGTCGGTGAGGAATTGCGACAGTGCTGTGTTCTGTCACCAAAGCAACCTCATTCCATGGCGAGCGAGTCTTCCCTGCCCTTCTCGCAGACCGATCAGAGTCTGAGAGTGTTTGCTTTCGCCACTGTGTCTCTTCCTTTGTCGGTTGCAAGCAGTGCATTCCTCTGTCACGATGCCTAACACCACCGCTGACTGGACGCCCTTGACTGTACTTCCCCTGCAAGGTGACGGGCACTCACACTCACAGTCAGAGCGTCACCTCGACGAACGGTTATAACCATCAGCAGCAGCAGGGCCATGGCTCACGACTATAAAGAGCCC
Source organism: Phialophora chinensis (assembly GCA_016109575.1). Lineage (NCBI taxonomy): Eukaryota > Fungi > Ascomycota > Eurotiomycetes > Chaetothyriales > Herpotrichiellaceae > Phialophora > Phialophora chinensis. The sequence continues at coordinate 2,645,847 of JADWPU010000001.1, forward strand.
GGCCTTACCCACCTGCTTTGCTGGTTTCTCCTCAAACCGTTCAGCAGTATCACCAGTGGCAAGCTTCTCAGCAACCAGGTCAGTGCCTTTGATCCCCAGTGGCTCCTCCGCCAGCAGATTCTTGATCACCCGTGGCAAATCATTTTGTTCCTCATTGTCTAAAGACAATCTATCTCCCGAGCACTTCAACCATGGCGTGTCTTCCACCACCGTACTTTGCCATGCCAGCTCCAGCTCCAGCTCCAGGCCTCATTGGCAAAACTGTCTACCACTACATGACTCGTGATGGCGGACCACCGAACAAGGGCGCTCCTCCATCTGCACCAGCCGGCTCAGGCCCTCCACCTCCTTACTCTTTGGTTCCACCGTTCGGCCCTGCACCTCCACAGCCTGCCCCATTCATGATCCCGCCAGGCCCCGGCTTCCCTGGCGCTATCTGCGTGCCCAACGGACCAGCTCGTCCAGCACCACCACCGCCTGCTCCTCCGGCTGCCCCGGGCTGGTACTCTTACCCTCCACCGCCGCCGCCTCCGCCCACCATGCCGGGCGCAGTTGCTCAAGCCGTTGCTCAGCCGCCCGAACCACCAGTCAGCGGAAACCGCGTCAAGGACAGCCTGGTTGTGGTCAGGGACAGCGGAGGACATGGACACGTGGTGTCGAAGAACAACGCCACATTCCATCTTTTCACCTACAACGTCATCGACAAGTACACGGTCAACGCCAGCAACCAGTTCTACATCCCACCCAACGCATGCGAGCCGTTCCGTGTCATGACTGCGGCCTACTCGATGCCCCTCGAGGAGCTCATCGAACAGCTCGACTGCATCAAGGTGGCTCCTGCTGGATGGCCACGCTACGCGATCGGACTTGCAGAGGCATTTGACCTCGGCAACGGATGGTTCCAGGTCGGTTCCAAGTTCCACCTAGACGAGGAGAAGTCGAAGCAGACGATCAAGGAGGCGTGGAGCAGCAGCATCGGGGAGGCCCAAGAGTCTCGACCCAAATACCTGATCCGTCTCCCGGGCAAGCGCGGCGGTCCTTGAAGCTTTCCTTCCGCATCTAGAACGACGGAATCCATCATTGATATCGGAGATCACGACAACAACTCATCGAGCGGACGGGATAAGATACCAAGGCGTTGAATTTGATCGAGGCACGTGTACGGAGTAAGGCTATCGACATAACGGACATAGGCGGCATCGGGAGACTCGTCCTGACTGGCTGCTCGGCTGGGTTTTCCCGCTACAGTTACTCTCATTCTTTGCTATTTCAACCTCCAGCGACGAAGCACGGGACCACGAACAGCAGGCCCGCCGGCAGAATTGAAATGGTCCTCCGCACCTCTCTTTCCTCTTTGGGCCTTTGTAGGTTCCCCCCCGTTTCCCGTGGCAAATGGAAACGAATTCCTGGACCACCGGGGTGAGGACAGCGATCCCGACCCAAGCTCGCCGTCGAGGCGTGCCAAAGTCTTTTCGTGTTGCTCCATCGCCGCGGAATCATTGCTGATTGGGCGACGCCGCGTATTCTCTCGACTAAGCAGAAACGACAGGGCCCCGACAGTTTGCAAGCACCCAAGCGCGGCGGGCTGCTGGTCAGATACGGAACATTTCCACCCTGATAAGCGCATACACGAATTCCTAGGGTCTTGATTCCATACCGTAGCAAACAAAGTACATATGAAGATCAACCAGTCCATCTTTCTTTGTCTTTCCTTTCTCTTTCCTCCCTCCACTCCCATCAGATTAGTTCTCCAAGGTGTATCATCCCCTGTCTTATCCTTTGTGATTTCACCATGGCTGCCCAGTCTCAGGACTTCTCGTCCCAGGCCTCCCCTGCAACCGCCACATCCCCCGTCGCCCACCCGCTATGCCCGTTGAGCGCGGCGGAGATTTCCACCACCGCCGAGCTGGTGCGGTCCGTGTGGCCGGCGGGCGTGGACCTACGCTTCAAGGTCATCACGCTGGACGAGCCGGCCAAGAAGTCGATGATCCCGTATCTCGAGGCCGAGCATTCCGGGGCCGCGTTGCCCGGGATCGCGCGCAAGGCCTTTGTGTCGTATTACATTCGGAATACGGTGAGTATCCCATATCCCGTTACTAGTTCTATGCACTACACTAGACTTTTGTTCCGGGTGAATCAAAAGCGACGGTCGCGCTGACTACGTGCGCCAGGACCGGTTCCACGAGGCCGTCGTGAACCTCTCGTCTCGGTCTGTGGAGAGCAATGTCCGGCTTGGTCCCAACATGCACGGCAACGGCGACTACGATGAGATCCTCCAGGTGGAGAAGAACGCTCTGGAGGACGAGAAGGTCAAGGAGGCGATCAAGCATTTGCAGCTGCCTGAGGGGGCGGTGGTCTGTGCGGATCCTTGGATTTACGGTGAGTCTCTTGCGCGTCCCTGTTGGATCTCGGAGAGTGGAGTTTGGATAGAGAAAGTGCTGGGTTGCTCACACTTTCGCTCGTTCGCAACTCTTAGGTTCCGACGGCGTCAACGACGATGAGCGCATGTACCAGGTCTTCCTGTACATGCGGGACCCAGCCAACGCGTCGGAGCTCGACTCGAACCACTACGCCTTCCCGCTGCCCATCTCGCCGGTTCTCGACTGCAACGAGTACAAGGTGATCCGGATCGACTATCTCCCCACGGGGGCGGACAACACGATCCACCAGCCACCGCGGCCGTGGCAGACCCAGCCGCCGAACGAATACGTGCACGAGTACCAGACGCTGCGGACGGACCTGAAGCCGCTGAACGTGATCCAGCCCGAGGGCGCAAGCTTCACGCTCACGCCGGTGGGCGAGACGGGCCACGTGCTCGCGTGGCAGAAGTGGACGTTCCGCGTGGGCTACAACCAGCGCGAGGGCATGGTGCTGTACGACGTGCGCTACGACGGGCGGCCGCTCTTCTACCGCCTCTCGCTGTCGGACATGAACATCCCCTACGCGGACCCGCGGCACCCGTTCCACAAGAAGTCGGCGTACGACCTGGGCGACGCGGGCGCGGGGGCCATGGCCAACAACCTCCGCCTGGGCTGCGACTGCCTGGGCAACATCCAGTACCTGAGCGCGGTCATCACGGACGACAAGGGCGTGCCGACGCCGCTGGAAAACTGCGTGTGCGTGCACGAGCAGGACGCCGGCATCGGGTGGAAGCACACCAACTACCGCACGGGCCGGGCGGCCGTGGTGCGCAACCGCGAGCTCGTCCTGCAGAGCATCATCACCGTCAGCAACTACGAGTACATCCTGGCGTTCATGTTCAACCAGGCCGGCGAGCTGATCTACGAGGTGCGCGCCACGGGCGTGCTCTCGACCCAGCCCATCGACCACGAGCTCGACACGGTCGGCGTGCCCTTCGGCACCGTCGTGCACCCGGGCGTCCTGGCCGTGCACCACCAGCACATCTTCTCGCTGCGCGTCGACCCCATGCTGGAGGGCCACGCCAACCGGCTGGTCTACGACGAGGCCCACGCCATCCCCGTCACGCCCGACTGGAACCCGCACGGCGTGGGCTACGAGGTGTCGGAGACGGTGGTGCCGCGCGCGGGCGGGCTGGACCTCGACGTCGACGCCAACCGCGTATTCAAGATCCAGAACGCGGCCGTGCGCAACCCGGTCAACGGCAAGGCGGTCGCGTACAAGATCCACGTGCCGCCGTTCCAGAAGATGCTGGCCCACCCGGACTCGTTCCACTTCAAGCGCGCCGAGTTCGCCGACCACAACATCTATGTCACCACGCACGCCGACCGCGAACTCTACGCCGGCGGCTGGTACACGAACCAGTCGCGCGGCGGCACCGGCGTGCGCAGCTGGGCCGCCCGCCAGGACAGCGTCGTCGACACCGACATCGTCGTCTGGATCCAGTTCGGCATCAACCACGTGCCCCGCATCGAGGACTTCCCCGTTATGCCCTGCGAGATCCTCAAGGTCAGCTTGAAGCCCGTCAACTTCTTCGACCGGAACCCGGCCCTCGACGTGCCCCCCAGCGAGCAGGTCTTCAACAAGAGCACCCTGGTCGCCGAGGCCCATCGCCAGCCTACCCAGGAGTTGGTCGTCGGCAAGGCCACGGTGGAGGACTGCTGCGCCGCCGACACCAAGAGCAAGTTGTAAGTTGTAAGTTATTACGGTACATATCGGTGTGGCCAAGAGGGAGAAGAAGAAGTCAAAGTCAACACCGACAGAGATCAATTGTCTATCAGAGTGGCTTTTCCATCAAAGTCAACTCTATTCGAGCCAGGTCAAGTCCAGACATCAGATATGATATGACCTGATATGATATGATGTGCAGAGAAGCCAGGGACGGGAGAAGATGAAGAATGCATCCAAAAGGAATTCAGGAAAGGACGTATATCCATCCGGTCGCCGTGGCTCGTTGAGCAGACACAAAACAAATAGTACGCACGCACCAAAAAAAATACTACGATCAACCAGAACGTGGCTTGACCATGATCATGACCGTCAAATATAATAAATAGCATGGAAAGATCCGCCGCGAAGGTCTCTTTGCCTCGTTCTCGCCTAGAGTTGATCATCTTTTGTTTGATCATCCATATATATTGCTTTGCTGCCGTTCGGTCTTGTAACATGGCACGACAGACGAGGACACGAGGGCGAGGTATCATCAGATGTACTGACGCAACTTTGCGCAAAGAGACGCACTCGGATACAAGCAAAGAGAACCTCGAACGAGATACAAGCTGGAGCGGAGCTGAGTATGGTCTCATTGAGATGTCAGATGGATGATCCAACTGATTTTGGCCCCGGCAATATCCAAGGCAAGGAAGTGCTGGTCTCTTGGAAATCCAAGCCAGACCGTGTCTTCCCTTGACCTTCTGTCCTATACAAGCCCTTGTCCAGCTCTTTGCTGGCTGGGTCATCGCCACCGTCTAAGAATGAGGTGTATATCCAACGATAATAATATGCACAACCAACAGTGTTTACTCACTGTGTATTTTCAAAAGATCCCCACCGAAACGCTTGCTGTGCACCGGATATCCCCAATAAAATGATTGAAGCAAGAATACACGGCCTTCCCCGGCTGCGAACTGTGTTACCGCTGCTTCTCCAGACTCTGAAGGCTGACCAGCTCTCTGTATCTTCCCTTGAGCGCCATCAACTCGTGGTGAGTGCCCTTTTCCGCAATCACGCCCTTGTCAAAGACGTAAATGATGTCTGCTTTCTGTATAGTGCTAAGTCGGTGGGCAACGGCAATAGTCGTGCGGCCTTTGGCGGCGACGTCTAGTGCTGCCTGCACAACCTTCTCAGACTCAGAGTCCAGTGCAGAAGTGGCTTCATCAAGTAGTAAGACTTTGGGGTCCCGGATGAGGGCTCTCGCGATCGCGATGCGCTGCTTCTGGCCACCGGAGAGTAAGGCGGCTTTGTTGCCGACGTCCGTTGCGAAGCCATCAGGTAACGACATGATGAAGTCGTAGATATTGGCGTCCTTGCATGCTCGGATGATCTGCTCGTCGCTCACTTGGCCTCTGTCGGCGCCAAGGAGGACATTGTCTTTAATGGTACCCTGATACAAGGTCGGCTCTTGAGAAACGAGCGCCAGGTGAGATCGGTAGTCGTTGAGGTTCAGGCCGGAAATCTCTTTGCCATCGATGTAGACCCCTCCGGCAAGAGGGTCGTAGAAGCGCTCCAGCATTGCAATTGTCGTCGACTTTCCACAGCCAGATGGACCAACAAGAGCAATGTACTGTCCAGGCTTCACGGTCAAGTTGAGCCCGCGAAGCACTGGGACATCCGGCCGAGTAGGGTACCGGAAATGAACATCTCTAAATTCAAGAGTGCCCTCGACGTGATCAAGAGGCGCACCGTCATCTGACCAGGGGTCGATGGTTGGCTGGCGATCGTACAGCTTTTTCAGGGCGGCCGCGGAGTTCTTCGCTTTCGACATATCTCCAGCGAAGGAGAACACGGTCCCGGCAGACTGTGCGCCAAAGATGATTTCGTTGAAGACAAGGAAGAACTGGAAGAGCGTGTACTCTCCACGAGACAGGAGTCTACCACCGTACCAGAAGCCAAGGGCGAACGCCAGGAACATGCCGGATTGCGATGCGGCGTACAGTGACGAGTTCTTCAAATTGGACTTCAGAGAGACGGGCAGCTGGGCGCGCAGTTGGCGCTTGTATTCGGCGTAGATCTCGCGTTCTGCAGTCAAGGATGCGACCGTCCGAATAGCATTCGTATGCTCACAGGCATATCCCGCCGACTTTTCATAATGTTTCTGATTTTCAGCCGAGAACTTCGCAAGAACCCAGAATCTCAGGAAGCCCGTGCCGAGAATAACGGGCAATGCGCACATGCAGACGAGTGCGAGCTTCCATCCGATGGCGAGCGCCACCACGATCGCAACAATCAGGGTGGACGAGCAGCCTGTGTATGTTGGTTAGCGCAAGTCACTATCGACAAATCAATGGAACTTACTGATTAGCGTCCCAAGCGTAGCTCCCGATATCGAAGCCAGGTGCGTTGTCTCGGTCGACAGGAAAGACGTGAGAGCGCCGGTCGAGTTCTGGTCCTCATCGAAAAAAGAGATGTCTTGCCTCAAAAACCGCCTGAATGCACCATCTCTGGCTCTTTGAATCAACCGCTCGCTGCAGTAGGCAAAGGCAATGCCCTGGATACACATTGCAATAAGGGTGACGAACGCCAGCATCAAATACATCAGCGACCAAAAGTTGATATCGTGGCGGATCTGGTGTCGGAACAGGTCAGGCGATCGTGACAGTGCGATGATGCATTTCGCGAAGAAGACACCTTGAACGGGCTGTGCGGCACCCGAGATTGCAGTGAAGACGAAACCGACGCACAAAATCCACCATTCCTCAGCATTGAAGCCTGCGATAAACTTGATGATAGTCCAGAGAGAGTACTTGGCGTCCTTTTGTGGCTTCTTGTCGGCGAGAACATTGGAGGAGACGGATTTTCCACTTCTGGTTCTGCCGAGTGCTAGCTTCTCGTCGTCAGGATCCACCATTGCGGCACTGCCCCCGGACTTTGTTGATTGAATTCGAGCCAGTTCGGGTTCGCTGGCCTCTGTTGAGTGTTCGGACTCTTCGTCATCCTTGTCCCCGATCCGTTGAGCAGAGACTAAATTGAAATAGGCCTGTCTCCGCTCGAGGAGTTCGTCATGAGTACCTTGTTCGACTATCCGTCCTTGCTGCATGACCACGATGTTGTCTGCTGTTTTGATCGTGGACAGCCGATGGGCGATGACAATCGTGGTCCTGCCGACAGAGGCCGCCTCCAAAGCATGTTGCACCACGCCTTCAGACTTTGTATCAAGCGCGGATGTAGCCTCGTCCAGTAGCAGGATCTTCGGATCGGACACTATAGCCCGGGCAATTGCAACACGCTGTTTTTGACCTCCGGACAACAAGAAACCACGCTCGCCAACATGGGTCTCATAGCCATCAGGAAGAGATGTAATGAAATCGTGAGCGTTGGATTTCTTTGCCGCTTCAATGATACGTTGGGTTTGCTGTTCCTCGGTCTCGTTCTCATACTTGGAACCGACGAGGCCGTTCTTGATGTTGTCTCGGATGGTTTGACTGAAGAGGATGGGTTCCTGTTGGACTAGGGCGATCTGTTGTCGCAGCCAGTGGAGGTTGAGCGTGCTGATGTCGTGCCCGTCGAGGAGGACTGTGCCGCTCACCGGGTCGTAGAAGCGCTCGACCAAGCCAACGATGGTGGACTTCCCGGATCCAGAGGCGCCCACAAGAGCAGTTGTCTTGCCTGCGGGAATTACCAAGCTGACGTCCTCCATAACCACAACCTCGGGACGAGAAGGATAGATATGTTTGATGTTTCGCAGTTCAAGCGTGCCTTCGAGTTGATCCAATCTCTCACCGTTTTCAGACAAAGGGTCCACCGGCGACGAGCGGTCGATTATTGAGTAGATCTTGGATGCTGCACCCACACCAGCCGCAAAGTGTTGCATATGCGGACCAACATTGCCAAACGAAAAGGCGCCAATCATAACGGCCAGAATGATGGTCAAGATATGCGCCAGATCCGTCTCATGGCCGACGTAGAATCGAGATCCCATCCAAAAGGCCAGGCCATAGTTCAAGAAGAGAAGACAAAGTAGTGCCCCGATCATGCAGGCAAGAGCACCCTTGCTACGAATGCCCCAGCGACGAGCCTCAAGGAGATGGACGTTGTACTGCCTCGCAAGCTTGTCCTGTGTGCCAAACGCGACAGCATTGCGGATCGAAGCCAAGACTTCTTCTGCCACGGAGCCGCCGACGGCATAGGCGGCCAGCGATTTCTTGTTCCATCCAGCCATTTTTCGACCCCCGGAGCCCATGACGAAGACAATGGCCACGACAGTCGAGAAACATATTAGTGTGAGTTTCCAAAACCTGATGAAACCGATTATGAATGCTGAGAAGAACGCGGCCACGCCAGTAAGCGTCAGGCCAACCTTCTCGCTGATAGCTTCCTGGATGATATTCGTATCCGCGGTGATGCGGGTTGTGACTTCTCCTGCACCGACGTGCTATATACAGAGTTAGCCTGTGTAAGCGGTGGAGGGCTAAGAGCACTTACGTCAAAGAAAGCGATGTTTTGTCTCAACACTGCGAAGAGATATTGCTCCCGAACTTTCGAGGTGATGTGTTCGCCGGTGTAAATGAAGAGAACGGTCGAAATGTACACCAGGAAGAACTCTCCGATCGCCAGATACACGAAGTAAAGCACGTATCGGTTCAGAGTGGAATTGAAGCTCCGTAAAATGTCTTGTTGTCCTTGAGCGAAGCCACTGAAGTTGCCCGAAAGATTGCCAAATACGACGGTCATCAGGGGAAGGACAGCTCCTGCTCCAATAGCGGTGACGCAGGCTATTGCAATGAAGAGTTTGTCCCACCTAGTCGCATAGCGATATAACGTCCAGTATGTGACCTTGACGTCCGGAACAGCCAATTGCTTTTTTATGATAGCCTTCTCGTGGTCAGGCAGGTGAGCCAGTGCGGCATCGCCTTCTGGTACATCCCTCACTTGGACAATCTTTGAATCATACTTGTTAAGGTCGGGGCGAGTGTCTGAATCGGAAGACTGCGAGGCGGGCGAGGTAGGCGATATTGCAGAAGTCGGCGACTTTGCAGTTGGAGAGACGGGAGTGGCGGGCGGTTTCTCTGAAAATGGCTCTGTATGCTTTTGCTGCTCCGTGACAATTCCCAGTTGTGCTCTCTCCTTCTCCTCGAGATTCTGTTCAATGGCAGTCGCAGCGGCGGGCAAGTCGCCCTGGCCGGCGGGATTCATGATGATAGCTGCTCAGACCACCGGGAATATGATAAAGGTCCAAGCAATAACTCAGCGCCGCATGGTCGAGCTGATAGTGTGAACGATACCGTCGTAAAATACGTGGGGATTGATGTGCTGGAGCGCGATCTCGAAATTTCCGAGCCTGAAGGAGTGTACTTTTGTTGCAGAAAAACAATAGACGAGAGGATGCAGCAGTAGAGACTGGACGATCGATACGTCAATGAAGGTATGTATGTACACGGGCCACCAGGCAGCAATAGAGAATCTCGGGCCCGAGAAGGGACAAAATGAATGGAATGGTGGAAAGTGGTGACTACGAGATGCGTTGCCATCGGACTTTGGGATCGCAGGGGGCATGGCGACACCCCGACATGGGCGTGCCCGGGGCCTCGCGTAGACCGCCTAGAGCCAGTAATTGGCGCCGTGGTGGGGTCCTCTGTCGTATTTTGTCTTCGTCGTTCGCGACCTTTACTCTTCCCGGCTACCGATTGCCGTCCCACCTGCATAACCTGTTCACAAAGTGACCTTTATGCGGCTGGCTGTTGGCCACCATAAGATGCTATTCCCAGTGGTTGAAAGAAGCAGCGGCCCAGGAGAACTCGGGTGGGTTCAAAGTCTGCCAAATTTTAGGCGAGCTTTCACCCCACGTTTAATTAATTTGTGCAATTGATTCGAATACTATATCCATGGAGAGGCGCCAGTCCCCTTGCCGGAATACGTGGTTACGACACTCTAATCGAGATATGCCGTCAGTATCCAGACCCGCGCGTATTCGCATGCTGCACTGGACCCAACCAGCCCGGTTCGTCTCACTGCTGCCTGAGATCAAAGGCACCTGCACAAGTACGTGAGACGTCCGTGAGCCCGAAGTCCGCTTATCGGCCGATGACTGCCCGGGCAATGTACCAGGAAATGTATCCCACAAATGAAGTCCATGATAAGATACCATAATCCTTGTGGCCATTGTTTGCCAGGTAGGGCAGTAAGTGAGCGGTGAGTTCCCGCGGTGAACACGAAGCCAAGTTTCAGACAGGTCACTACCAGCTCCAAGTCTAGATCGAGGAAACACGCCTGTTGCGGAGCGACCACTACAGCTTTGCCCGCTGGACGACTGCCTGGTAATCGTCGACCCTCTTTCTCGCCTCTAGATCACGACGACTCCTGTCCAGATCCCTAGCAGCCAGTTTCCCGCGAGTCTCCGCAGCTTCGTCCAAATCCTTGACAACTTCGCGGTACAACTCTTCCTTGATTTGTCCGTACGATCTACCCTGGGCCTTCTGGGTCAATTTCATCTCCGCAATGAACTTGAGCGTTTCATCGACCCCTCCAACGCCGTCAATGATACCTTCTTTCAAAGCTTCCAAAGCTGGGAACCTCTTGCTCTCAAGGACCATATTACGAAAGGTGGTCATGCTAAGTTTGACTCGGAACACGCTTGCCATGGCAGGTTGAAGAGCTGCACCGAAATCAAGCTCGTTCAGGCATAAGAACCCCTTGTGAGGATTCATGATGCGGTAGTCGTGCATCATCGCAGTCATGAGGCCTCCCGCGAATGCATGACCATTCATCAGGGCGACCGTCGGCATTGGATACTAGGGTGTGTAAGTATTTTGTATCGCCCCCGCAACCATCCTTCGGGGATGGAGTGATACTCACAGTTATGAGTCGCCGCCATAGTGGGTAGAGGCTGTTTGGGAAGAACGTTGGATCCTTGATGGCATTTTCGAAGTCCAAGCCATTGGAGTAGAACTTGCTGATGGATGAAGTAGTGATGACCACACCACGAGGAAGTCGGTGCTCAATAATGTCCAAGGCCAGGAGAAATGTCTGGTTGAACACTGGGACAAGGCGGTTGTCTGGGGGACAAGAGAATGAAAGAAGATAGACCTGCGGAGCAGCCTGGGTGCATACGAAACTTCCCTGTCCGCCTTGAGCAGACGAGCTGGCGCTCAAGGTCGGAGGTATTGGAAGCACGAACAGAGGTGGAATGGGCGGCATCTTCTTTCCAGGTTTCGCCAGTCGATATTTGCTGGCTAGATGAATTTACGCTTCAAGGTTTCTGTAGAAGTTGAAGTCTGGAGATGGACAGTCCGTAGAGGTCGACCTGGGATATGTTTCATTCAAGCCTTGACCCAACACATGTGATTAGTCGGGACTGATTATCTCCAGGGTCCAGTCAACCGAGGTGCACATGCCGCTGCCTCTGCTCGTCAGTACGACATGTGTGTCTCCCGCGGATCACAGCAAGGCTCAAGCTCAATTGTAGGTGAGTCTGAGTTGACTCAGCAGAGGCCCCGGTGTCCTGACTAAGATATGCCTCTTGGGTGCCTCTCGGCGCCTGAGGCGAATGACGTTGGGTGCCCATACAAAGATCTCCAACGCAGCTCTTGTTCGTCCGGCTGCAACCGGGTTACTGGCTGCTCAGCCTGCCTAAATACATACTTCCTCGACGCTCAAGTCCTTTGCGGCCGAGCGACCAGAATCTATTTAGCCAACGTGGCTGCGGCCTGCGCCTACAAGAAGCAAGACTGTCGACCCCTCTTACCCAGACTCATTGTAGGCGGCCCCGGTTCCAGCGGACAGTCGCATTACCCTCCCGAGTCAGCTCCTGGAATCTGACCGGGCTTCCAATATGGCGCAACCGACGGAGGGGCCTGCGTTGCAAACCACGACGACGACTACTTCCACCAAGACATCCTCGGGCACCTCGACATTATGGGACAAGACCAAAAGCGGCTCCAGCACTGTCTACAACAAGGCACTCCTTCCAGGCTTCAACAAAGCCTACAAAGTAGTAGACAAGCTGGGAGCCCCGGTCAATCGTCTATCGAACAAGGTCGGCTCAGAGGCATTCTGGCCGACGACAATGGACAAGGAGTCTGAAAAGGCGGCCCGAATCCTGCGCGGCTTCTGTAAAGATGGCTTCTATGACCAGATAGAGGAGAAAGAGCTCAAGAAGGTGGAGACCCGGAACTCGACAGCGGTCGGCGTTCCGCAAGGCAAGCAAAGGGTAATGAAGAAAATTCCGGCGAGTGTTATCAAGAACGCAGTCGGCTTGGCCATATTCACAACCATGCGAACAGGCTGGCTATTCGGTGGCTCTGGTGGTGCCGGTGTTCTTGTCGGGAGAAACCCTGAGACTCGGGAGTGGAGTCCTCCTAGTGGCATCCAGACCCAAAATATATCGTTTGGTTTCCTCGCAGGAGTTGATATCTATGACACTGTGCTGGTTATCAATACATTCGAAGCACTAGGGGCTTTCACCAAGTGGAGAACTACCTTGGGAACCGAGGTCGGGGTGGCAGCTGGCCCAGTGGGTATTGGCGGCGCTCTCGACACGGAATTAACAAAACGTCAAGCTCCTATATGGTCATACGTGAAGAGTCGAGGTCTATATGCTGGCGTTGCGCTGGAGGGAAATTTGGTGATTGAAAGGACTGACGAAAATGCGAGATTCTACGGGGAGCAAGTCAGCGTGACAGACATCCTCGGCGGGAAGCTTCGACATCCCCCGGTTGAGCAGTACCAAGTTCTCTTGGACACCCTGAAAGCTGCTCAGGGCGATGAAGTGGACGACAGCTTACTTCCCGACGCGCCGGCTCCAAGTGACATGGAGATCATCCAGCCAGGTAAGCGATGTGAAGGATCTCTCAAAATGAAGACTAATCGGTGACAGGCGGGTCTACGTTTGGGATACCGGCGGAGGATGACCCGGACCCGTACGGCGTAAAAGCTCTTGAAGCTGAAGGCCTAAACATTAGAGAGGCAGGCACGCACCAAAGACCAGCTGCTGAAACATTCGAATTCAGACCGTCCCCTACCAGCCCAGTCTATACACACTTTTCACGAAGGAGTGTTGACGGTTCGATCAGGAGCCGGACGTGGAGAGATAGCACGCACAGTCTGGCTAGTGTTACTCGAGGCACCCAGACGGACGACGACGAAACGAAGAGCCAAGAGAACAGCCCTCACAGAGACTCGTTCCGTGGTCTTGACGATCATCATCCAAAGAAACACAGCCAGCTTGTAGACGAGCCACACCATGAACGAGACGAGTCCTTCTCGGATGTGGATTCAGATGTTGAGGTGTCCACAGCAGTGCCAGTCATGGCACGCGCGAAGGTTGTTGAGGTTCCCAAACGGGTTCCACCAGCCTTGCCACCACGAAACCCTGGACGAGTCGCGTCGCCTACCTCAGACACACAACCTCCTGTCGATGGTTTTGATAAAATCGACTTGAACGGAGATGCCGAACAGAGGCACGAAGGAGGACACGTCCTCACGCCGATATCAACCCATGAAGCCAACGATTCCACCTTTCATTCCGTACCTGTGACACCGAGCGACGAGGACAAAGGCAAGCCCAGCGATATACCGGGATCATTTCAGTGAGCGATAAAGGGCAGTTCGTCCAAAATGCAGTGATGATTTTATGATCTTTGGCCTGCAGGTGGTGGTTGTGCTTATTGCATTGCCGGGCAATGTGCTGATGGCAACCACAAGATGGGGAGCGTGAATCTGTGTGGAGGACTTGCCACCAGATCAAAATGGGGCCGTGCTGTCTCGGACATCTCCTTCTATGGGGAGTTCCATCAATGCAGCTTCAGAAAATCATGGGTCGAGACTGATAACCCACGGTGAAGGGATTTTAACAACTCCCCAGAAGAGGCAGCACCGAAAATACAGCCTGCCAGAAGATGGAAGAGATTTGCAGCACGCCCTGCCTGCTCTGCACAAGGCGTGGAAGGTCCAAGAACACGGATCCGAGAATAATTGTGACATAAAGCCACTTCATGGTCAAGTAGCAGGATCGTGCAATGGGATGTGACAGACGACTCGCTAGCCGGAGACACAAGTCAGTGGCCAGCATGCTTAATGAGTTTATGGCTTAGATATGACTTGGTAGCATCGATCTAGTATCAACTGTTGTGCCCACCTCAGCCTCGACTCAGATTTCTCTCTGTTCATCACTGGGTGTAATTAATCGTACCTGGCCATGTGTTTTGGGGGTGCAAAGTGGGGAATGACAGAAAAAGGATCGACCGGGAGTCTCGGTGGGATGCGAGGTGCAAGTATCCGAGAGCGAGTGTAGATCCAGTACATCGTCACTTATTACAACTCAGTTGAATCTGTCAGACCACCGTCCCCTGTCCTCTATCCACAAGAACTCCTATATCATGTGTATCCGCCGATAGCTGGCAACGCTTGCCTATTCAACGTCTACGACAATCTCGCCAACACTGCCTCGGCCGCATCGTCGCCGCCGCGATGGACGTGCCACGCCCCCTACGACTCGGTCGAAAAGCGACCCTCCTCCTGTACACCAGCCCTCTTCTTCTCCTCAGCACGCCTGTGTCAGCGCACGGCGGCCATACAGATAAAATTCCCGAGGGCGAAGCCGTCTCACCGGATCCGCTAGACTCGCGGCTATGGATGCACATTCTGCTCATGGTCCTGGCCTTTGGCATGATCTTCCCCTACGGCATGGTTCTCGGCATAATCAAGAGTCGGTGGCACGTTCCCCTGCAGATAGTCGGCACAGTGGTGGCGACGGTAGCATACTTCCTAGGCCATATGCATAAAGGGCGACAGTTTCGGCACCCGAACATTCACGCAAGCTTTGCCAACAGTCTGGTCCTCATGCTCGTGGTGCAGGTCGCTCTCGGAGTAGGTCTGAAACTACACCTTGAGGAGAAGAAAGGGTGGATCGGCCGCGTGTTTGGCGGGAAGGCCGGACGGGGAGGCCGCCGAGGAGTGGTCATCATCCACAGCTGGTTGGGCAAGACAATGCCCATCGTCGCGTGGACGCAGATGCTCTTCGGCGGGATCGTCGCCATGGGATACTGCCGCGGCGACCACCTCGGTCAGTGTCTCGCGCACTTCATCATGGGCAGCGCGTTCATTGCCTACGGCATCATCATGACGCTGCTGCTGCTCGTCGGGCAGGCGTGGCTGCGCACCACGGGCCGAAGCCAGGAGTTCTTCGACAGCTGTGTCATTGCGGCGTGGGGCTGCGTCAACACCTTTACCGAACACCGCTGGGGCCACCCCTGGGTCAAGAACGACCTGCAGCACACGAGCATGGGGATCGTCTGGTGGTGCGCCGGCCTTCTGGGCGTGTGGTTGTCCCGGAGCAGGAACGGCCGCCCCAAGCGGAACATCCTCCCCGGCCTCGTCATCCTAATGACGGGGTGGGCCATGAGCGCCCATCCACAGGACCTGCCTCTGAGCACCATGGTGCACACCGTCTTCGGGTATACCTTGATGGCGGCGGGGGCGGCACGCATCATCGAGATCAGCTTCCTCCTCAGGGACAGTCGCGGCACGGGCGAGGTCAACAGCTGGCAGCATTTGCCTCCATTTGTAAGTGACCCATCCCCTCGCTAACTACTGCTCTTCCGCAGCAACAGTGACTAACCAACCACGCCCTTTCAGCTTCTCTATGCCTCGGGCTTCCTTTTCATGGGCGCCACTGAGGAACAAATGCACCTCCTCTCCGACGCCGACGTCACCCACGTAAGCTACATCCTCATCCTCTACAGCGTGGCCTTCCTGCTCTACCTCTTCGTCAATATCCTGCTGTACGTCTACGCCAGCCACGCCTGGCCCGAAGACGAGAGCAACGGGGTTCGTGCCGCGAGCGGTAGAGGCGCCCACAGCAGCGGCGGCAGCAGCAGCCGGGGGAGCAGTCTCCTCAGCGTCGCGGGCCCGAGCGGCGCAAATAGCCATGGATATAAGACTTCGGGGCTCCCCAATGGAGGGGTCAACGGGACAGCGAACGGGAGTGCGAGGTTACCTAAACATCGCGGCACTGCAAGCCAGCAGGTTCGCGACGCCGAGGAATTCGAGTTGGAAGGCTTGATCAGCGATGAGGCAGAGGACGAGGTGGATTCACCTCGCGTTGGGAAGAAAGAAGGGGGTGTGGCGCTGGCGTAGGAGCCTCTAGACCGCTTATGCCGTGACAGGATTTGTCTTGGAGGAATGGCCAATTCGTGGACTGTTGAATGCCCGCGCGGAAGTGGGTTTGCAGAAATGGAACATACGAAGACAAATGCATACTGGTCTTGCATGTAATGGAACATAAAAAGGCGCCACGGTAGAACATCATGACGAGAGTTTTCGGGGTGGGTTGGGTATCATCTAATATCATTCATCATCGCCGTGGCGTTTGGCGATCGAAGCTCTACCCTCTCAACGGCAGTACCTTTTGGCTTAACACGCTCTGCCTGCACAACGGACACTCGGCCTTCTCCTTGACCCAGTCCTGCACGCACGTCCAGCAGAATACATGTCCACAGGTCGTCACGCTCGGATCTCGGAATGGTTCCAGGCAGAGTGTGCATTTTCGCTGCTGGCCGGCGGGGATCCAGTCCATGGTTTCTTCATCGTCGAGATGATATCGCGGCGAATCGAGGATGGGGGTCGACGTATTGGCGCTGAGGCCGGGCGGGAGGAGATGCGGGACAGGAACCGAGGAGAGCAGTTGGTGAGGAGTGGTGCCCGTCTCGAGCGGTCCCGCCAACTGCACCTCAACCCCTGGACCTACAAGCACTGACGTGGACGCTTCTTCCTTCATTTCTCCCCCACTTGCCGTGGATGCCGTGGTTTCGAGGTATGTCTCCCGGACATGCAGCGCCGACTGGACCGCCATCTGCAGCACAAGCAGTACACCGAGGACCTCATATCCTACGCGTTGTTCGTCCGGTTTGATCTGCTTGGTGAACACGTAGCGGAGGCCGAACAAGCGTTTGGAGATGTGGTAGTAGGCGCCGGTGAAGTAGAATGTCGCTAGACTCAGCGCATAGATAGGCTGAGGCGAGGTCAACGTGTCGAGGTGTTTGAGTATGTATTCCTGTACCCTGAGCGCTCGTGTGGGCTGTTTCCGTCTCTGCTTTGCGTGTTCGATGTTCCACTCGAGTTTGGAGCGCAATCTTCTTCTCAGAGCCGGTAACGACTTGCCCAGGAACCAGGGCGCAAACACCACGCTTGCGATATAGCCGACTCTCCTCCCCAAGCCCGCGAGTCGCAAGGTGTCGTCCTCGATCTGAATCACGTCGCAGTATTCTTCGCCCAACGTCCGGTTGCCCAAGAGTGTTGTTATGCAGAGGTAAAGCAGCTCGGAGAGTTGGTTCGTGGCATCTGAGTATTTATGCGCGAATCGGGCACCCAGTAGAGCCCGGAGAATGGTGGAGGCTTGTGCTGAGATGGTGCCGGTGATGTATGCGTCTTTCTGATGAGTGCGGAGGATGTCTGGGGATGTTGCGAAGGGGTACTCCATTAGAGATAGTGCCGGGGAGGAAGCAGCGGGAGAAGGAGAAGTGGTCGAGCTAGTGTCGTTGGTCATGTTGTTGTCGGGAGAGGAATCCTAGTGGTGAGAGCAACGCGAGCGATAGAGATGAACTATAAGAGATGAACCAGAGATGAAAGCACCAGGTGGAAGAGCCGAGGTCGACTGCACAGAGGGCTGTTTTGTACGCCGTAGACGAGTACGTTAGGGCAGGGCCGCTATCGGCCGCAATGGGCTCATGCCTCGTCGCTTCTGCTGCTTCTTGCTGGCAGCTGCATAATACACAATACCCCTTCGTTGCACGCAGCAATCCTCCTGGAATAACCTTCGGTAATTTGATGTAGGGGTGGGTTTACATCTATCGCAATTATGATCCGTACTGTAGACACATCCGCTTCAGCCCGCCTTCTAGAGAGCCACTGTGCTTCAAGTGCGACTCTTCCGGATTGTGCGTGCCTGCTGCAGACCGCGACTGTGCCATGCTTCCTTTCTTGTCATCCCTGCCGTGTTTCTTCTGGATTATTGATGTATTTCGGAGTCAATGGCTGGTTGGGTCTATGCTGCAGAAACCATGTACAGCTTTCATTTGGATATGGCGGCTGCGGCATTCTTTGGAAGCTAGGATTGATGTTACCACTCCTCCGATTTCCGAACCGATTGTATTAACCTCGCAACCCAGTCCTGCCTACACAGAGCATGCCTCAGTTGCACGTCGTGGTCATAAAGGACCTTCATGCAAGAGTGACACGCTTATCCAATCCAGGAACGCGCTCGCGCCAGTATAAAACGTTCACCCACATTATCCGCTCAGGTTCGGTCTACTGATCAATGACCGCTGTCAATCTTCCTCTTGGAGACAATTACCACCACCTTGTCCTACCTCAAATTTCTGCGTGCCATGGCGACGGAGCCCAATAAGAGCTGGCCTCGTGAAGGCTACCGACCAGAATGGCTGGCAGTGAGTCTCTACAGAAGAACGAAAGGCCCCCGCTACAGCCGACCCCGCCATTGCTGGTCTTCGTCACTTCACTGACAATATGACAGCTCGAAGACGCATCTGGTGGTCGATATGTCATGACTGGCGATTGGAGCATCGATGTCCCTACCTACGATGCCGTCTTTGCTGCGTTTGCGAAACAATGGCCTCAGCTGCCTGAAGAGCTGACAGTATGTACGTTTGGTCACCTCGTGCATTTTGCCCCCCTCGACTTCCATTGATCCCCTCAACAGGGGACGAAAAGACGGATAGCCAGACTGGGGAGCTTGATGTCCGGATATACAAGCCTGCATCTGACAAACCTCTGCCGCTTATGATCTATTATCCGGGCGGGGGCTACATTGCCGGCAATCTCGACACCGAGGATGCTCATTGTCGCATATTCGCAGCGAAGGTGCCCTGTCTGGTGATCAGTGTGAATTATCCCAAGATACCCCACGTCAAACTCGACGATATCATCAATCTTGCTAGCAAAGCTGTTCCTTGGGTAGGCCTGCTTCCGCATCAACTCATTGTTACACGCTGAGACCAGCCAGTGCCGCAACAGGACTGAGGAGCTTGGTGATGATCCTACCAAGACAGTTCTTTCCGGTGGCTCTGCGGGGGCGATGCTGGCAGGGCAAGTAGCATACCGCTTCATGTCCGAGGGCGACTACACCTCCATAACCGGTTGTGTCCTCCTCTTTGCTGTAACCCTGTCCTGGAAGTATAACGGCGAGTACAAGCACATGTACACAGCTTGGGAAGAGAACGGACATGCTGGGACTCCAGTCTTCGGGCTCGAGCTCGCCAAATTCATCTGGTGTAGGCCATCCATCAATTCTTTCATGCAACCTCAACTGACCTGACTGCTGCCCAGCTCATTACGATATCGACTTCGACAGCCCGCGACATCTCATAGGGCTAGCGGACGATCTCTCCAAGTTTCCTCCTTGTTACATTGTCACGGCAGAAAAGGACTGCTTCCGAGACGATGGGAAGGTCTTAGATCTCCGACTCAGACAAAGCGGTGTCAGAAGCAGGCTCGACCACTACGAAGGCCTCCCGCACTACTTCCACGCCTTCCCGAGTCTGGCTGTTGCGCACGAGATGATGGACAAAGCTGTCGAAGGAGCTCGTTTCGTCTTTGCGTAGGAGCTGAGGAAGACCTCGGCAGTTGCAATTCGTTGGTTCAAGCAAGGCTAGGGATCCGCTCCCCGGGCTAGCTTTCCTCTCCACTGAGCTGACGGGCTCACCTGAATCGACCGATCAACGGACAAGCGTCTCGAATTGTTCGAATAATTCTCTAGCCTCGACAGTTCCTATGTCCCCCGAGGCTTTGACACGTCACAACACGTGCCGAGGCCCCAATGTGGCCTTGACGCTTGGAGGGCGGTTCCGTGCCCCGGAAGACCGTCCAGCTAGCGAGCTTGTGGGCACCACTCCTAAGACGAATTGATGCGAATTCAGGACTGACTAGACACGTTTCAAAACTTTATCGCGAGCGACTCAACTGAAAAGGAGACACTTTCACGCACTAGCCACTACACGAAGATGCTTCCACCATTCTCTGGCCAGGATTGTGGAAGTTTGCAGAGGACGGACCAGGTCTCGTCGGAACCCAACAGGGTGCCCCGCAACATCCCCAAGGTCGACTCTGCTAACTTCCAGCATGAGCTGATTAAAATCTTCTACATCCTGCCTGGTCGTCCCTCCTTCTTCATCGTCCCTTGCACGAGGAAACTCTACTGCAAGGCCCAGCATGCTGACAACCGTTGCCCCCCAATAATAGAGGACGGTTCGGCCCGATCATCGTCCAACGTTCGCAGCTCTGTCTACGACCCAGGGAGCTTCGGCATGAAGTAAGCACGAAATTACGCTCACGATCCTGGTTTGGGCCAAAGGCCAGAGCATTAGTTGGCGGGTCCCTTGCTTTATGTACTTTCTGCCTGAGAAATAGCCGATTTACAAGGTTGCTATCCGATCTATACGCCAGCAAAACACTCGCTGCGTCGCCGTTGGCTTCGTCCTTATCAAACCGCCCACCTTCCACGACGTTACACATACTCCAGCAGGCAACACGGGATTGTGTTCCCCGGGAGCCTTTGAAGCCCGCAATGTGTCCGGAAGGAGACGATATCGAAGACACCCAAAGCGAACGCTCCAGTCGAATCACTGCCGATCCTGTAAGCCAACATGCAATGGAGATCCCTCCCGGGGTATTCCCCGATGGACTTGGTCCTGACTTCAGACGCTATGATAGGGTATTGCGGACGACGACTCGGCATACGGTGACGATGCGTGAGTGTCAGGTTCAAGTGCTGCTGTTGACTCTCTCTGACACTGCGCTCTGCTCAGCTCGACGGAAACAACCTCGATATCGTCGTGGATAAGAGACTATCGCGTTGAAAACGGCCGGACATACCACGCCTTCAAAGATGGGAAATACTGGTGCGCTTGTCCCGAACTTGTCGGTGGCGCAAGAAGAGAAAGGACTGACCACGCGATCGCAGGGGTGCCAATGACGAAGAAGCAATGCAACATCATGACATCGGCCACAACCTCTACCTTAAAACGCTCCAAAACCGCCTCTTCCTCGCGCCCATCGGCCCTGACCCGTCGCAGATCCTTGACCTCGGCACCGGCACCGGACTCTGGGTGATAGAAGTCGCCGATATGTACCCCTCGGCCATCGTCACAGGCACAGACCTCTCCCCCATACAGCCCACCTGGGTTCCCCCGAACGTACGCTTCGAGATCGATGACATGGAATCCGAATGGACATTCGAGCCAAACACTTTCGACCTTATCCATATCCGCGGCCTGCACGGCACGATTGAAGACTGGCCCGCCTTGTACCAACAGTGCATGCGCTGCTTGAAACCTGGCGGCTGGCTAGAACAGGCGGAGTACTCGGCGCAACTCACCTCCGACGACAACAGTATCCCGCCAGACGGTGGAATCGTAGCATGGAACGCAGTGGGCCCTGAATGCCACGCCAAACTCAACCGTGAGCTGCAAGTACTCGAATCGATGAGAGGACATATGATCCGGGCTGGCTTCGAGGCCGTGACCGAGCAGCGGTATAAGTGGCCCGTAGGGCCCTGGGCTAAAGATCCGGGCCTGAAGGAACTGGGCTCATGGTGCAGAGCGCATTATGAGACAGGATTGGAGAATTGGACGTTACGACTGCTGACCAGCGTGCTGGGATGGACGGCCGATGAAGTTAGGGTATTGTGCGCGAACGTGCGGGCTGAGATACGGAATCCGCAGGTCCATGCCATTCACCGGATGAACGTGGTTTACGCGAGGAAGCCCGGTGGTCACTAGGAAGAAGTCCATCCACTCTACGGATAGGGATTTGTGACATAGGGTCCATTCTAAGAGGAGGCATTCTGCGACACAGTCCACTCGAAGAGTATGGAATTCGCGCACCAGAGTCACGTTACGGGGACTTTTGCATTTTGAATCGGGCGGTCATCTGAGCGATTGATTATACGTTGGTTGGAAGGTGTTTTGAACGAATACAGAGACGTTGAATCACGAACTCGAAAAATTGGCATGATGGCGGCGGCGGCGTGTTGTGAAGGAAGGCGTATGACATTCAGCAAGGCAGACGGGTGAGCGGGAGGGTGGTTTGTCTCCTGCTTGGGCCGGCACAGTCACTACCGACGAATCGACGATATCTCAGCGAGCGTTGTTCTTCTTTCCGCATATGCGTCAGGAGTTTATTTTCGGGCTCGGCGGTTGGGAAGTGGAAAGGAAGGCTTGAACATATATAAATCATTGTTACTGTTGAGGATTGGAAGCAACAGTAGAACGCTAAGCCAGCCGAGTCGGAGCGCGACTACCCCAGGCTGGCAAGGCTAGGTCCTTCGTACATGCTGTATATGCAGAGGGAACTACTACACAGGGGTTTGGAAGAGCGGTCATGCATCGATGGATGCTTGTCTACTTACATGCTGTGAGAGTGAGGGTGTGAGTACAGTGAGAGTGCCAGTATAACCTCTGAGTACATGCAATGTATTACCCCGTTCGAGGTACCTATCAAGGTATCCTGTAGAACCTACCACCATCGGCCACAGTACTCGGGATGATGGATCGCGTTTCGCTCATTACATACAAGCCAATGGTATTTGGGTTTCATATTTTCACTGTATGAGTACTGTAGATACCGTCGAGCGTCTGCACGCTCACATGCATTAGGCGAGGACGTACAACAAGCACTGGACTCGTACACCTGAGGGGTCTATCGTGTTCATCTCTCTCCACGCTCAAAGGCACGCCTTCTCCAGATCATCCTGTCGACTTCCCTGCAAGCTCGGTGTGCTCCGTAATCTTGCCTTCCCTCCATTTGATAGCCATGAGGGTCTTTTTCTGGCTCGGCGTCCACTGTACCTCCACACCCAGTGCTTTCTGCTGTCTTTTCTCCCGGATCCGGGCCAGGAAATCCTCCTCCGCCGGAAACTGAGGCCGAGGCTTTGGAGACGCGGCGTCATCCTTTTTATCCGCCGCCGGCTTTCGCGTCGTCGCTTTCATTGCCTTCCGGCGTTTGGCCGCCTCGTCCTTCGTCTGCCTCAACTTTGCTTTGGCCTCTTCTGTTGCTGGATCGAGGCGATGGGACGCGGGAGCGGGATGGGTGCGACGACGCCAACGGCCCAGCTGTCCCGCCCAGACGACGATAGCACGGTCCGAGACTTCCGGGTCCGTGTCTTTGTCGAAGTCGGCTTCAAAGGCCGTTCGTGTTTGAGCGGGTAGGACACGCACGGCCTCGTCATCTCTCCACGCCTCAAGTCGCAGTCCGTCCCGCTTCCACGAGGATAATGCCTCGGGGTTGTTACTTGATGTTGACAGTGCCGTCGAGGCCTTGTTTATCACCTGCTTGCCGACCCGAGCTGCTTGGTTGGAATCACCAACCTCCATGACCAGAAGTTGCGCGTTGACCGCCTGCGCAATGCGAATGAGGGGTTGATAGAACAAGTCGGCTTGTATAATCGCAGAATGTTTGAAACATCCATCAGCGACGGGCACGAGTGCCTCTTTAGGTTCGTAGTCACGCACGCTCCGCTCGGTCTTCCCGCCCAGCTCATAGTCCTTCGGCCCAATGTAAGGAGGGTTTGCGATGACCATGTCCCAAGGTGCGCTGGAGACGGAAGGACTGATGTCCTCTTCGGCTACCCCAGCTGCAACAGCATTCACGATCGTCCGCAGGTCGTCGGCAGATTGTTTATCTTTGTAGAGCTTCTTTCCCAGAGCCAGTACGTCGCCTTGCTGGAATGACACAGAGTGGATTGCATCGGGGTGAAGAAGCTTCTGGGAGATATTGTGGTGTAAATTCTTCCGGGCCAATTCGACGGCGCGTGGGTTGAAGTCGACACCGACGATCTCGACATCTAGTCCAGGAGGCAGCGTCGGCTTGTTTGGGTCGATTGGCTTGAGGATCGAATGTAGCAGGAGTGCGATACATCCGGTCCCAGTACAGAGATCCAGGATGCGAATCTTGTTGTGTCCCTGCCAGCACGGAACGTCCGAGGGCTGTGTGGCAGCAAGAGCCGATAACAACAGCTTTGCCACCTTCTCAGTATACATCTCAGTCTCGGGTCTCGGTATCAACACGCCGCGCTGGCACAGTATGTCGAGCGTCCCGAATGGTTGATTTCCGATGATGTATTGCAGGGGCACGCCCTTGGATCTCCTGTCGACATAGTGGGCCAGAAGCTTCTGAGCCTGAATCTGAGCCTGGGCATTGGTGAGAGAGTCCCCCCTCAGCAGGACCTCCCCAGTCTCGGTGTGTAGGCTCATTTCGCGGTTTTTGTCAGGAGACCACGCCTTGATTGTGAAGGACCGTGGGTTGGGTTTTTCCGGAGTCTTCAGCCGCCTCATCTTCGCTGCACCATGTGTTGTTGCCTTTTGGTATTTAATCCTTGGACTGCTTTGTCTATGGTTTGGCATCTCAGCCTTCATGATGCTTGACTTCTCCTCACCTGCCCGGCTGTCCTGTGCTTGAATCTTCGTGGTAGCATTCGTGTTGGATGCGAGGCCGACTTGCTGAAATCTGATCCGAGGGTTGATCTCGGTCTGATGTGGTCTGATCAAAGGCTTAGTTCTCCTCGGGGCCCTGAGCTTGCGGACGACACCCAGGCTTTGCTTAATCGGCTCAGGAGGTACAGGGCTGTCTTCAGCTTTTGTCTGCCACCAATCTTGCCCCACAGTGCCAGGCCAGCCCATTCCTTGGGGCGTCTCGACTCCAAGATCTGCATGAGGTATAGGTGGTCCTTGACTAGCATATCTCTTTGCATTGACGGCATCGTGGGCGTGTTCTCGCAGCCACCGCAGTTCGTTGCGAGCGGACGGGAGGTCGCGACATACTTGCAGGAGGAGAGTGAGGAGCGGGTTTTCTGACCTGGCCTGGCGGATCAAGGCTGGAGAAAGGCGTGGCATCTGCTACATCGCATCCGACGGCCTCAATTGGCAGATCGCGGAGGCAAGCTGTGGATGTGTTCAGATGTGAGAAACGGTGGATGCTGTCTGACAGAGGGTCTCACGTCATGTTAAGGAGCTCGGTGGCCGTCTGACGGACTAGAATTGTGAATTGGAGACTTGACATTGGCCTCTCCAAGACGCGTCGACCATCTCCGTCTATCAGTGCAATAACCCTCGATAGTGTGGTTGCTCCCCTCACACAGATATGCTTGCCGGTATATAGTGAGATAGGTGGGCTTCTCCCAGTCTCCGGGGCTTCGTCTTTGGACACCCGTTGAACAATACTCAATTCCCACCTCGGCGCTCGCAGTTATGGTCAAGAAAGTCCTGGTTGGATATGGCATTGATGTCGACGCCGTCAGCGGCTGGATCAACACGCAGACGGGCCAGAAAGCCGACCTCACTAACATTTCCCGTGGTGTTTTTGGTGCTACTGTAGGGACAGACCGGTTACTGAAACTCTTCGACAAGTACAATATCAAAGCGTCGTGGTTCATCCCGGGCCATTCGATCGAGTCGTTCCCCAAACAGATGGCTAAGATTCGAGATGCTGGACACGAAATGTTGGTCACCGCTTTTGTCTAAGTTGATCCCACAATTGATGGAGGGAATGAGCTTGCTGATATCATGCATGCGGCGCCAGCGGACTTCATGGCTACACGCACGAATTTGTGTCCCAGCTCTCGGCACAGCAAGAGCGGGATGTCCTGCAGAAAAGCATCCAGGTCATCACGGACTTCACGGGTAAGAAGCCTCGAGGTTTCACCGCACCAGCGTGGACTCCATCGCCTAACACGGTCAACCTATTGGAGGAGAATGGAATCGAGTATGACCACTCATTCATGCACCACGACTCGCAGCTGTACTATCTGCCTTACCCACCACAGGAGTGGAAGGAGACGGACTACCAGAAGCTCTCGGCCAGCGAGTGGATGAGTCCCATGTCATCACTTCGGCCCTCGTCGCTCGTGGAGATCCCAGCAAACTGGCACGTCGACGATTGGCCCGCATTCCAGCCACAGCGAGGGCCGGGATCTTCTGGCTTTGTCGACCCGCATCATATTGAGAGGTTTTGGCAGGAGCAATTCGACTTTTGCTACCGGGAGTACGAGCACTTTGTGTTTCCAATCAGCATCCACCCCCAAGTCAGTGGTAAGCCCCAAATCATGCTCCTGCATGAGCGGCTCATCGAATGGATCAATCGGCACGAAGGCGTCGAATGGTGCACTTTTGAGGAGATGGCCAACAAGTTCAGAAAGGGCGAGATCCAAGGTGTTAAGGTCGAGGGAGGTGTTGACCTGTAAGGCCCACGAGAGTCATGAGTCTCTGCCTGTCGATCTCTCACCGAGGGGCTTTGTAACACTCTGTGTCCGAGTAAACAAGCCCGCGAGAAGTGGACTGTGCACCGAATGGGGAGGCGCCCTACTGCAGAGAGCTGGAGCCTCCCTGCGGCCGTTGTGCGTCCCATGATTTTGGACACATTCGAGAATGCGTCAATTGCAGAGAAAGGACTAGGCCCAAGGCGATCTTTCCCATATGTGTCTGCGGATATGTCGCTGTCATAATTATTTGCAGCCTCCGCGCCCGACTCCTGGATCGTAACATCCTTGGCCCAAATTCTCACGGCAACTTCCCTCGCTCTGTGCAGGAAAACGTCGTGAAAGAGACAGAAGGTCCCGTCCTGTTCGCTGCTTCTAGCTGATGCCGCTGTCAATTTTCTCACTAAGGTGCTGCTCGTCACCGACTCATACTCCCCCTTTGGTGATTGATCAACTCGTGTACTCCGTACCCCGTATTGTCCAAGGCCTGGACGGAAGATGGCGCAACTCAACGCCCAAGCGAGGTAGCTAGTTCGTGCCGCCAATCGCGAATGGCCGTTGAAAGAATCCTAGATTAGCTGCAGTCTGCAGACCAGCGCGTGGGAAAAGGAATCGTGCATGCGGCCCCAGCTTGCTGCGGCGAGTCCAATGCGCAATGTCAGCCTCCTCACCGCCCCTTTGGACCTCACTCACCCGTTTCCTTATTCCTCTCCTGCCACAGACAAACGGCGTGTAAGCAAACATCTTGTGAGCGACACTGCTGGCCCACCATACGCCCGAAGCCTTCCAAAGATCGATTTTCTTGCGATGCGGTGGGGGTTGGGCGTACAAGCGGTGCAAAGGTGAGCGTTGTGACGGTCTGCCGTCTTGGAAGCTGGTCGACCACACCATCCCCAAGGCGACACCGAGTTTTCGGTGCAGTACCTGTCGCAGTGGATGCCTTGAGTAGGCCTTGCATGGCATCTTGCAGGACAAATCCAGCCTAAGGACACACCGGGCATGCATCGCACAGCAATCATCCTCGCTCTGGCCGTTGGCTGGTGCACGGTACCGAAACGCCACACAGTCACCGCATCTTTGACAGCTGACGCAGAGCAGCAGCACAGAAGAATGATCTGCCTAGACAAAATCCATTTTGGGTCGACTACGTTTCCTGGCAAGGGTTAAACGTACTCGGTGCCTGACTGGGTCCGTTGACATGCTTTTAGTAGCTACACATACACTTTGGTATACCCCCCAGCTTCCTGATGGTGTCACCGCTACCGTTGGGACCTGCATATAAAGGGCCTTTATGCCCAGCGCCCCAAGTCTCAGTCTCACACGTCTTCCACTTTCTACTTCGCGACCAGAGATCACTCCAGTATCCTCACTCCGCTAACGACCAGTCGAGCACCAACCAACCAACATGGGTCGAGGCCATTACGACGTTGCTGGCATCCTCAAGCCCATGGGGCCCCAGAGACCAAGCCCCAAGAAGACGAAAGACGTCAACCAGAGGACAGCTGGGCGGATGACGCCAACCTTGACACAGCACTCATCCCCGCGCTGCTACACGTACAAGCCATCATTCACACGCCATTGACCCCCTTGCTGCAGCAATAGAGGGCACGGGTCAGCAAAGGCGACCGGTTTCCGAGCACGAGCATGAGCTTGGATGGATATGAGCAGTAGAAGACGTCACGGCTACACCCCCGAGCAAAACCCAAAGACGAGCATTCATCCATCGCCGGCCACGGCTGGGGGTCGATCACGTCAGACAAAGATCACCGCCTGGCTAGAATATCCGAGTGAACGAAACATCCATTTCTCTTTTTCAGCTGAGCAATGTTTTCCACCTGACCAGGCATGTCATCCATATCAGGCCCCATTGCCACGCAGTATGGGGTACACTTGGCTCGTTCGGCATCCGAGCTCCGGCAACGCATTGCCAACGCATCCATGCGAGCGTGCATCACCACGAGCGAGTGCCATGAAACAACCCACGCCGATGCAAGCAAGCACTTACCTGGTCCGGGCGATGGAGCAGTAAGAAAATGCGGCCGTCGACATGCGACCCCAAACTCCTCAGCACTGCAGGCCCGGCGACCCAATCCTTTTCATATCTCAAGCCTGATACAGGCGAACCAGAACCAGAACCAGAACTGAATGGCGGGCGCTAGATGGTGACTGCATGACCAGCACGAAACTGTACTTAACCGTCCGAATGGAATTGAAACCTCACTTTCACTACTTACTTTCCTCTTGGCTGGCTGAATCTTACATGTGATGTGACGTTATTTCTCTCAAAGGGGGCATGCAAGTGGCTGCTGCTGGGCTGGGACTTGGTTCCTTCGAACGACTGACGGACGTCCCTTTGGATGTCTCGGCCCCCGTCAGGAGGCACAGGCCAGCTGAACGGAACGAAGACACGCATATGTATGTAATACGTATGTAGCTCCGTAATGGAAGTCTGAACGTGGACGTGAACTTCAACCTGAACTGTGAATGTGAATGTGACTCCAGGGAATTGCACCACCGAGCACCACCCACTCAGGACGGCGAGTCGGGCTGGTTGGTGTGTGCATCGCATGGGCAATGAAGCAAGGAATGAATGAATGAATGAGCCAACACCAACCAGCCAGCCAGACAGCCGGCCCCGGTTCGCCACTGAGGATCCCCCCGACTTTTCTTATTTTCAGCCTCAACCTGCCGGCTGCCTCACGGGCTTCAGCCTCAGCCTCACCTTGCGAGGTGTGGGGCACTGCATACAAATTACTTGTACGAGGTACAAGGACGTGGATGAGGAAAGTCACAGTACACGGTGCATGGCCTGCACGATACGAAGGACTTTTTCGTCCCGTCGACTCCGTCAGTCGGGACGTTGCTGGTTCATGGTTCATGGTTCATCTGTACGAGGTAGATAGAGTTGAATTTGATGTCCTCTATCTCCCTCCCTTCCGTATCAACATCACAAAACGCCTCGCCATGCTATATGGGGTATCGTGAACCAAAAATATCAAGGCCAAAGCCAGTCAAAGCCAGCCAAGGTCAACCAACCCTCGGAGAATGTCGCAAACCGCGACTGCATCTCTTTGTCCTGTACAATAAGCAGCCGCAATCCCAACGATGCAGAGCCCACCACCTCCCTTCCTCACATCCTCGCATCAGTCATATGCGGTTATTGCTCCTCACACCTACCCGTAAAATCACACCCCCTATGACCTCTCCAGCTTGGCAATCTCACTTTTCAGCACCGCGTCCAAACTCTCGGTCGTGGCATCAATCTTGGCCTTCTCTGCGGCCGTCAACTGCCCTAGAACCCAGGCACTGACATCATCCTTCTCCCGGGACACAGGTCTACCAATACCGACTCCGATCTTGATGAACCTCTCGCCCAGACTGGACAACAGACCAGCAGACTTGAGCGATGATTGTACGGATTTGACCCCATTATGTCCCTTCGGCGACGACTCGCCGCGGCGCAATTTGATCGCGCCGAGAGAGGACTCCAGTTCGTCATGAAGGACGACCAATGCCGTGACCACGTCCTCCGATGCGGGATGCAGGTTTGTGAATGCTTTCCACGCTTTTAGAGTCCCTTGGCCCGAGATGTTCATCATGCTCGCACTCTGCCAGAGCGTGTATTGTGGTAAGCCGACATCGGCCCCGGAGCTGACCAGGCCAGAGCCGAGGAGCTTCGATTTCGTAAGAGGTGGGAGACTCAAGTGGCTCGCAAGGTGCTTCAGGATGATGTGCCCTACGGAATGGCGCGTGGAGTGGTATGGCGGAGGGTTGCCCAGCGAGGCAATCAAAAGGCGCACCGATCGCATTGCAGTAGGGGGCGGTTGCGGAGAGGGTATTTTGAGTCGTCGGATTCGCAGTGGAGACGGAATAATAGGTGAGAGAATGGGCTTGTTGTCTGTATCGATCGGCGGAGGCGGGCTGTGAGATACTATCGGCTTGACCGGCCGTCTCTTGACCACATCTTTTCTCGGAGGCGTCGGAGGTGCCGATTGAGTGTGCGACTCGCGCTCGACTTGAGGAGCGGCTTCGAGGGCTAATTGCTCAACAGGCTCTGGCCAGAAGAGATCCTGCCTGGGATCGTGGTACTGATTGTACGAGTGGGACTGCAAATGTGAGGTAGGACGAGCGCGTTGCCGTGGATTCGGCTGCGATTGACTCCAGTCAGCCATGAGTGCGCCAAAGTGATCGTGAGAGTGCTGCTTACCTTGGGTTCAAACGAACGACGAGGAGTTGGCCCTTTTGTTTGCTGGAATTGCTTTGTGAGTGACTCAGGACCAAAAGTCTGACTGACAAAGCCAAAAAATCCGGCTGCGTCATGTTCTTGGTCGCTCAGCCCCGGGAGCCAGCTCCTTTAGGTCTAGCGCCGCCAAGCCCGACAAATGACTCGCGGTGGCCGCGAAATGGTGGCAGTACTCGTAGAAATCATTCAAACCCCTTCATACCGTCGCTGCGTAGGGTCTGGGGCTGTCAGTTCTTCGTCATCCAAGGGGTACAGACGGTCCAAGGTCCAATCGGTCCTAGCTGTGGGGGGTGGTTTCCGAACAGACCCAGCACTACTGGTACTGCTCGATGCCGGGGTCGCGTCTACGTTGATTTCCTTGTCCTTACCGAACTCGCTTCTGTCGACCCAGGCCTTCGGCGTGTCCTCTCTTGACGTGTGAAGCTTGAGTTTCTGCCATGACATTTTTCCGTGTTCGCCATCTGAATGACTCACTTGGCGCGACTGGGGTTGACTGTCCAATTGCAGGACTCCGAGACTGTGCCCAGTAAGCTCTCTCGGTTGTCCTGCCTGTATGTGCCCTGCAGTGGAGTCGCCAAAGAATGACCGGAGGTTGAAGACTTTTCGTATCAGTGCCCAGCTGTAGGGCATGTTTGCGACAATCATTGCCGTGCTCGCTTCCCGACAGTACCAATACACCCACTCGGAGCTGTACGGTTGAGTAAAACTCAGTCTCTTGCTCAGGATGGCGCACAGTATGGTGAAGAGACCCAAGCTGAAGGGGAAAACAAGCAGAGCTTTCTTCTTGAGCGGCAAGTGCGCCCTGACGAGCAGTGGCAGAGGGATCGACATGATCAGGATGTCGCTGGTAAGATTGAAGACGAGATTCATGATGAGATGGTGCAGCGCAGTCGTACATTGCACATTGTTGGTCGGGGTCTGCCAGTAGTCATGGAACGGTCGACACCACACGCCGAAGTAGAAGATCTCCATGATAACGTACGTCACCGCCACATATGCTGCGGCAACCTTGACCACGAGCGCTTGTCTCAGGTTCTGGGTCAGACGCCAGTAGAGGAGCAGCAGGCAGCATTTCGTGCCCCATTGCACCGCGCACATGCATTGCTCGACGAGAAGAACTGTCTTGGCGCCCCATGTGCGTCGCGAAATTTCGTCGGGCGTGAGGGTGACTGGGTGGGCTGGGTCGATCAGGTTCGTCGAGACGTTTAGGTCGATATTGAGGAAAGCGATGAGAATCGTGTACAGACACTGGTGTTGTTAGCACGCACCGGGGGCATGAGGGGAGTCGAGACTGACGGTCAGAAACACCATCACATAGTCCTCGGTCTGGAGTCGAAGCACCGACTTGAAATGCATCAGTCGCACCACGCTGTGTCGGGTTTGTTAGCCCTCGCTCGCCGATATTTCTTGTCTGGGAATGCAGGCTTCGTACACTCGAGCAATGACCATGCACACAGTCACCGCGTACCATATCCATGATTCCACCACGAACGGGGCGCCCATGTTGACGGTGAGGCGGTGGGCCGGTGTGGGATTTTTGCGATGACGTCGACTCGCTCGGTTACGGGCAGACGATTGAGTACCGAGCGACTGGTTCGAGTGGAATGGTCAGGTCTATCGAGGGATTCCTCATGTTGCGAAGACGGTCTGAGGTCGAGGCCAAAGTCGTCAGGGTCGAGTGCGATGATGCGTTTGCCAGGGAAAGAGCGCAGCTTCACCGGGCAAAAGAGATATCATTCGGCGTCCAGGGACATTTGGGGGTGATAAGGATAACACGCCCAAGCCCTTGACCGGGAAGAAGAAAGTGACGGATACAAGCGAGCCCCGTCCTGCCCGCTTCGAACTCTGATTGTCAGGCTTGGAGCGTCGATGGCGAATCGTGCCGTGGACAAGGCGGCTTCTTTGGCGAAGTGAGTGAACCGAGGGCAAAAAGAAACTCGTTTGCAAGCCACACGACCTTCATATCAAACGCCTAGGAGCGCCCCGACGTGGTAGGGGGAGGGGGGGGACCACGGAGCGTTCAAGGGCTAGCGGGCGCCGTCAAGCCAGGACCAACCTTGAGTCTTGGTCAGGTTGCATTGGAGAAAGAGGAGAGGGGGAAATAAGGGTGGGATGACCGTAACTACATGCGAACGCGCAACATCGAAACTTTTGGTCACTTTCCGGGGCTCTTGAACGGATGAAGATCGTCGACTCTCTCGGTCTGATGCTTGCTTCCTCCACCTGCGAGTTCCACCCGGAAAATTCAGAAGAGGCAAAAAGGGAGATGACAGCGTCGACAGCAGACGGTGAAATCTGGTCAAGCGTCAGGGCCCCGTCTCCGAACCGTACAGTGGGTAAGCTTGACCTCATGCGGGATAACGACTCGCAGAGTAAGCTATGTACGCGTCTCAAGCAAGGGAAAGATGGGGCTGGACCTCGCCTCGGCCCTTGGACGACAGAGGCTGCTGACCCGCGATAGGGAGTCTGGAGGGCGTCATCATTGACCGACATTCATTAGTGTTGTGGGCGCACAGAATGCTGAGTAGGCGCAGCAGGATTCGATGAATGACAAAAATCTCGAATCTTGTAAGCAGAATGGCGCAAGTAACTGACGCAACCCACAGCCTATCGAAGCATCCTCGAACTCTGCAGACAAAGAACAGAACAGCCGCAATCAAAGGTAGAGAAAGATCACAGCTCCACGACACACTCTACAGCTCACGGCGGATCCGTCCTTGTTCCTGCAGGTTAGGCTTCAGCGCTGCCGTTGGTGCACGTCACCATCCGTCAATTCTTATTAGATATATCCATTAAGTTGCTGTGTCATGTATATCCAGTCGGGGTATCATCTCTATGTTCGCATAACTTCCTTGCCGTCCCAGGGGGTGATGGCTCTCTCGACCCTCGTTCCCTGCTTTTTGTCAAAAAAAAAGACCGAATAACCTCCTATGTTAAGCCTGCCTCCCGTATGTGCTGTATTCGCTTTTGTCTGTTCCCGGTCATGTTTCGCTCAGGCCGACCCGTTCAAAACCCCAACTCCGTCATATGCTACGGGCATGCCAGTAAATCAACAAATAAGGATGAAGAAGTAGAGAGCGTAGGCTCCTCTATCCGCACTCGACTAGTCACTGGAAGACCGGAGCTTCTTGTTGGCGTTAGCCTGCATCTTGCGCATGGCTTCGCGATGCAGCTCTTGCATGTCCGGCCGTCTCATCATCTGGTCCATGGCATATTGCTTTCGCTGGTTCGTGTTGCGCTGGTGCTCCTCCACGAGCTTCTGATTGTCCTTTTCGGCTTTCATGTGAGCTCGGCTCTGCTCCGCCATTGCCCCGGTGATGCCTGTGCTTGCGGCTCGCTGTTGCTGCGACAGCCGCCAGTCAGCCAGCAGCGATTCCCGCCTTTGAGCGTCCGTCCTGAGGTCCCGTTGAGGGGGCAGGTGAGAGTTATGCGAATCCATTCTGGTTCCGGTGGAGAGACCGGGCCTGGGGCCGTGTTGCGTTGATGGACGAGGCATATCAAAAAGGTCCTGCGCACTGGTGTATGGGCTTATGCTGTAGGCAGTCTGAGGTCGGGGCCCGCTGTTGCTCCTTGAAGGCATCATATATGGCGCCGACACGCGCCGGCTGGATCTCTTTGGAGTCGGGAACTCCATGGGCGCGTCCTCGTCAATGGGTGTACTGACGAGCGAGTTCTGTATCGCCGGGTTCAGTGAAGCACGATTGCCTCTGCTGGAAGAGTGCCGGAGAGAATGGGCTGTGTTCGACCGTGGCGGCGTCCTCCCTCCACTTCGGCGACGCTCTTGGTCTGAGAACGAACGCTGCGAGACTGCTGGCTTAGAAGCGATTCCCACTCCAGCACCGCCCGCTTTGACTGTTGGCGGCAAAGTCGCTGCCGGGGGAACCTCGACAGCAGGTTCTGAGGTGACACTTGCCTTCTCGGGCTCTTGTGACATCGGCGCCAGATGCGTGGGCAACTCGTCATCAATGCCGTCAATGGTCTCTGGCTCGTCGTAGATCGGTTCTTCAGCCGTGGTGATATGCTTCGCCCACTCGTTGGTTCGGTACGACAACACCACGCTCGACAGCTGGCTTGGTACCGTAGCAAGAGCGGTCTTGGTCAAAGTATCGGCGCTCGAGCTGGTCGACTCCGATGTGTGTGACTGGGCGTTCTTGGGTTCGCCTTGTTCGGTCTTGGAGTCGTTCTCCTCATGCCTATGGGTTT
Organism: Phialophora chinensis; assembly: GCA_016109575.1. NCBI lineage: Eukaryota > Fungi > Ascomycota > Eurotiomycetes > Chaetothyriales > Herpotrichiellaceae > Phialophora > Phialophora chinensis. The sequence continues at coordinate 2,680,631 of JADWPU010000001.1, forward strand.
CATCCGAACCCGCACCGCCATTCTTGGACATTTTATCTGTTAGGAAGCGATCTTGTTCTAGATTGCCGCCAACACTTGACAGCGGCGTGCCTTGTCTTTCAATGGGATCCTCGTTCGGACCTCCTCCGCCCGCAAGAGTTATTCCAGAGTTATGTACCGGGGATATGACAATCTCTGGCGGCGACGGCATCTCTTTGTCCAGCTCGACGTCGATTGCGTGCAAATCCAAGTCTTCATTGTCAATGTCCACGGTCGCAGCAGCCGATGATGCCCTACTGTGGGGCCGTTCGACGTCAATGAGATGTTCCTGGGACTGCGAGTTGCCATTGTAGTTGGCACTGAGGTGTTTGGAGATCCGAGAAAGTGACTGCTGCGAAAGACGCTTGAGTTTGGATGAATCAGCGGGTCTCCCTGAGGGGTCAAGAGCAGCGGTCTCTGGATTAGACCCAGGATCTTTCGGTGTACCAGGAGCGGCTTTCCCTGATAGAGACTCACGGCTGCGTGTCCGCTGCACTCCGGTATAAGGAGTTTTGGTCCTCTCCAAAGCCTGGAGTGCTTTCTGGCGCTCTTTTGTCGCGAGAGCATCGGCATCCTCGTCCACTTCTTCAATGACATCCACAGTCAGTGTGCTCTGTCGCTTATTCTTTGAACTGTAAGCCGAATCCGACCTCCGTGGACCATAGGCATTCATCTCTAAGCTTTCTGAAGAACCAGCCTTCGATTCTTGGTCAAGCTGGATGACTGACACGGTCGAGTACCGCTTCTCCGGATGTGCATTCTGCCACAGTACGGTATTGCGTCTGCTTGCGAGTCGGTCGCCGTATTGCTTCTCCCATTCGGACTTCTCCCGTTCGTTCTGTCGCTGCAAGTGTCGGCCCAGAGCAGCCTCGACGGCTTCTCTCTGCCGCGAGCCTTCCTCATCGACGATCTCCATCTCACGTTCCTTGGACCTGATTACCCTCCAAAGCTTCAGTTGTGAAAGCACACCAATGATGGTGCCAATCACAATGATTGCAATTTCAACTTTGATCCCTCTTGTCAGTGGGAAAGTGTTGGTGTTCAAGGGGAAGAGGTCGTCGTTCAGGTCCCAGATGTAAAACCAAAACTCCTTCAAGCCTGCCCGTGTAAAACAATCAACGCCCAATGTGAATGCGGTGGCTCCGCTGAAGGATATCGAACCGATTAGTGCATAAGGTCGGGTGTATTGGGTCCACGACAGCGCCCAAATGAGAATGCAGAATATGCCAATGAAAACACCTTTGCCTCCCGAGCTCGTGACGAGCCCACCAGGTCGCAGTGTGAGCAGCCACATGCTGAAACAAAACCCGCCCAGGAGACAAGCAAAGCCTTCGGTGATTTCTTTGAAGACCAAGGCTCCACCTCCAAAGATAACACCCGTCATAAATATTGCCACGAAGAAGCCTCCTTGGACAGCGTCGGTGACCGGGGGGTTCATGACATAGTCGACCAGCGCTGTTGTTGCTATACTTGCAAGGAACCCACAGGAGAGGAATATCTGGACCCATCTGCTCTTGACTCCAATCATAGCGTACGTGGCACCCAGGACAATGAGAAACACTCCGCCTATGCCAAAGGCCGGTGTGATTCGGGGTTGGATTGGCAGTGCATCTGACTCTGTGTCGTCAGAACCAGACGTAGCATTGCTGGCGGCAGTACTGGATGCGGTGGGAAGGATGGATGTCGTGCTAGAGGAGTGCCTGGACGTCGAAGAGGAACTTGACGAGGTCGAGTTCCCAGCCGAGGTGAATGCTCCTGTAGAGCTGGGAGACCGAGCCTCGCTTGTTGAAGCTGTCGAAGCTGAAGTGATTGTCTCGCTCTCTGAAGCTGGAGTATCTGTGGAAACAGTAGGTGAGTCGGTGGTGAGAGCTGGAAAGCCAGTCCCCGTTGTGTCTTGTCGTCTCTGGACTTGCGCCCCGGGTCCGGCGTCAACAGTCAAAGGCAGAGCCCATCCCAGCGCCGTCCAAACTATCAGTCGAGACACACGCATCTTGCCGTTGCTGACGATGGGAGTGCTTATGCTTTTTGAAATGCGCTATTCCCGCAGACGACAGTCTTTAACGCATTCAGAGGTCTGTTGGCGGTGAGGGTCCGCCTCAGGCACTGCAATTGTGGTAGCAAGAATCCTGAGTGACCATTGACGTGGCTTCTGGTCTGCGATTCGAGGGCGGAGAATATCTGACTTCACCCAAGAGTGTCGAGTAGCAACCACGAGCCCAAGAGCCCGGAGACAACAAAGCCAAAATGCTGTCAAGGCTGCTCTCCTCCCCACCCGGCAACGGCAAGACTCTTGAACGAAGTGGAAAAGAACAACTTAGGGCGGAGCTGTAAGGCCTTGAAAGCTGGGGACATGGCAAACTAAGAGCGAAATTGAAGGTGATGGATCAAGCCACGCCCTCGCATCGCCGTACCATTTGGGACGCGAGGGGCGTCGGACTGTCTAAATCGTCATCAAGAAGCAAGCCAGAACGAGGAGAATGGAAACGTGCCGACTAGCTTCCGTTGACGAGACCCGCTAGGGGGGTAGTCATGCCCACGAGCGGTCCCATGGATGTGAGGGCCGGGAAATTATGCGTTGGAATCAAGGCTGGAGCTGCCTTGCGAGGTCAGAAGTCGAGGCCCATTGTTGGGAGTGTTACGTGTTCGCCGGAAACTTGACCCTATCTGAAGCACAGCATGAACCAGTATTCGCTCGTGGCTCTGAGTAGGATGAGGTCGACCTGCATGATATCTGCACGATGCTGCAAGAAGCGTTGGACGACGGACAACGTGTCTCTCGAGCTCGTCAAGGCCTTTCGCCAACCTGAGGAGCTAGATCGGCAAAACCAGAAACGGGGCACCCATGGGTGCAGATTGAATGGAGCCGGACAAGCCGGGGTCGACGCCCCGAGATTGGGTGGACAGCTTTATATGGCTCGGACAAAGCAAAATGGGGGGGCCATTGGTTGACGATTTTCCGGGGAGCTCCTCTTGAAATTGACTCTTTTCAGCCTCCAAGCGTCTTTTCGAGCTACAGCCAGGCCGAAAGAGGAAGGACAAGGTGCAGACGTCAGGCGGTGTCTGGCCACTCAATAGCGTCTAGAGGGGCCATTGTCCAGGGGGTCGGCTCTCCACTTCCGGGCCTTGGTAAAAAGCGCTGCTGCACGTTGGCCATGTCTCACACCGTCTCACACAGTGCGTTCAGCTTCAGGTCGCCGTTCAGGTTTCGAGCACATCTCGCTTGTGAGTCCTGACGTGAAATATCCTGCCGGTATCCAAGCTGTCGAGAGAGCGACGCGAGTGACGTGCAACCTGATCTCACAGGAGACTGGCGACACGACCAAACGAGATTTCAGGCTGATGCCGTGTCGCGCGCCTGGGCTGAGGCAAATTGCGGACTACGTACTCGGTACGTGAATTAGCCCACGGACATCCTCCCTCCACGAGATGCTCGCGGCCAATGAGGTCCGCCCGGGAAGAGGAGGCTGGTGTCAAGATTTTGCTGTGCTCGGTATATACGTACATTCATTACACGTTGGCGCCCAGATTTATATAATTGTGTTACACTGTCACATGGGAAGACCCAACAGCACCCAATCTCATCCTTTGTGTTGCACAAAGTCGAATGGGGAGGATCAAGTAGGTTTCGTCGTTTTACCTACAGCATACCGGCATCACGGAATCTGTGGCTTGTACGGGTTGACAAAGGTTGGCGTAGTGGGCGTTCCTCGTAGAGTCGACGATGCCGAATGTGATCGACCCCTTTCCACATGTTCCTCGTCGTGCTTACGTGGCTTCTGCTCGTCCTTTGTCCACCAATGGAGCAGTGAGAGCCACGGCAGCCAGGTGACAAGATACCTCAATCGAATGGGTTCATCTTGTACAAGTTCGTCTATGTCCGAGTCTTCCGGCGGCATGTCTTCTGGGAGTCGGGGACGGGGGTTGAGAGCATTGGTTGGCGGTGCAAAGACCTTGAAGAACCTCTTCGTGCCGGGGAAGTCCTGTCGTGTTTCAGAGGGGCGAGGATTGTTGGGGAGGGAGGGCTCGTCATCAGGATCTCGCCATTGCTCCAAAACCTTGTACATCAGCCGCACAAAGCTGAAGCATCCGATGATCATAGGGATGAGCTGAGAAGGGAAGAAGATGCGGTTGCCGGGACCAAGCACCTCCTTGACGTGGTTGAAGTTGAGCGTGCATTCGACCAGTATCATGGACCACACAATCCATATCAAATTGCCAACTCTCAGGAAGTAGAAGATCATGCGAAGCCTAAAGCCCGATCAGTCAGCAAGGCATCGCAGGCCACGAATGCACTCTGCCGGGACTCACTCCTTGTGACACAGCCCAGTGGCATAATGCAACCGAGTGCTCGTTCGCCACTTCCCCTGCTGCGCCAGGTTGACCGCCTTCGCAAGCCTTGCATAGAGGGCTAGAGAGGATGCGAGCAGCATGACGCCAAAGTAGATGACGCATCCGACGCATATGATGATGTAGAATATCCTTACGCCGCCGTCGGCCCGGACCTTCGCAAACATAAAGGTATACACAGTCTTGCAGGGACCAGTGTCCACGTTGACCTCAGTAGTATCTGGTTGAATACCAATGATCCAGAACCAGAGCCCATAAATCGCAACAGCCAGGGAGAGGAGCAGCCTCAAATGGGTGCCAAACCCTCCAAAATGGCGAATCCCCTTTGGCCCTTCTCCGATGTAATGGCAAGTTCGATAACCCCAAAGGCTGAGCACCGAGAAGACTGTGCCACCAGATAGGTGCATGAGAATCACAACATCGAGTTGCGTCAAGACCTTTGTGATGGTGCATCTGACCATAGCCACAAGATTCGCGAAGAGAAATATGGCATTTGTATCCAAGGCTCCGCCAATATCTCCCGGCACAAATGAATTTGCCTTTCTCGAGTCAGTCGGCACCACATGAGATGATGGTCGATCCGACTCACCACCCACCCAGTTATCCAGGAGAAGTAGATGCCCTGAAAAGGACGACATTAGCATGCACATCTGCAAGCAGCTTGCACGGGCGTCACCAATTACCAGACGGACACCAATGCCGTAATAGTCGGCCGCTCTAGCACTCTCACATTCATAGTCATTTGGATTGGGCCCGGTGATGTTGGTGCGAGGAACGAGCCATTTGGTTTTCTGCTCTGCTCCCGCGGCTACAGCACAGTGTGTAAAAGACAAGAAGAATAGCACAACAAAACAGCTGAGTGAACCGCTCTTTGCCGCCATGGTGACTGTGCAGAATGCTTCGATAGAAGGACTCACATTGTCAGGTGCAAATGGGATCGCATCTCCCTTTTCAAGAGCGCCCAGGCCTTGTGAGCATGTGAGAGCAGTCCATGTCTCCAGGCATCTTGGTGAGGCAAACCAAGGCCTCTGTCGATGATGTCGGTGGAGGTTTGTGCTAGTAAACGATGTCTGGCACCAGAAAGCCAGTCTTTTGGCTGTAGGAAGTCAAATTCGGCAAGCGGTCCATTTCAGCCCTGCATTTGTATGCAGGCGATATGCGCCGATTTGCTCTGGACATTCAGCATCTTGTCGAATACATTGTCACATTGCCTATTGATGTTTGACCGATGACGGAATGTGTGTTGCATTACGACGTCACAGGCTGGACATTGGCTGCTGCGAGGGTGTCGATCAAAACACGCCTGGCGATGAGGTGAAAGCACGTGAACCCAATAGCTTAGTTGGTCTCTGAATCACAACTGGCCAGGCCAGATACGAGAGAGAATCTTCGAACCCGTACGAGTACTCGTGCACATGTTCAGCGCCAGTGTACGATCTTCGTGACAAGGGTTGCATCGACGGGGTGCGGGACAGCTGTCAACGCGTGGGACGCCTGAGCTGAATCTCCGATCGCCGTGGCCGTGCAACACACTTGTGCGTGCCGAGCGCATAGACAGCCTCATGGGAGTAGGTGCTTGGCCATGCCTTGTGAGTGCGTCCACGAGTCCTCTGTCGCTGTCTACACGGATCTTTCTGGGGATGGAGTTGAAGCGGATTTCAAGCTGAAATGAGCGCCAAACCTACGGTACAGCAAATCACCAAGCCACGCATTTGTCGTTTTGAGAAGGTTACCCGACAGACTGCGATGACGCTTGTGTTGTTTAAGTAACGCGTCAATTCAGCAGGGAGTTACCGCTAAACTTCGCCCTTCGGCCCACCGCTCACTTAAGAAGCAAGGCTTGTCTCATGGTGCAAAGGCAGCTTAACTGTTTGTATCGAAGGACTTGTCATTGTGCTACCACGTACCCATTATGCTAACACCTGCTTCGTACGTAATTAAGCACCGTAAGCCCTCTCCCGTGGGATAAGCCTTTCAAGGCAGTTAGATAGCATTGATGGACTGCCTCCCTGACCCATCCCTGACCCCTACAACTAGTATGGTCATATATAGCCAGCTTTCTTAATGCTCGGCCTTGGCTTTGCTCAGCGGCGGCAGCGTCCCGTCGTAATGGACCTTGAATGTGCATGGGAAGACAAAGTACGAGCCGTGGTCTTCTCGCATGTAGACGTAGAAGCCTCCGTCTCGAGGGACCTAGTGTGTGGTAAAGACGTCAGTTTCAGAGAGTCCCGCCACAGAAGGGGAAAAGTAGTTGTGCAAAGGGGTTGCGTCGTCGATGGCTTACCTTTTTCAGTTGGCCCTGCGGTCCTGGCGCTCTCCGCAGGTTCTCCAGCTTGCCCACCGTTCTGAGCATGGCCGTCAGGGCCACGAGACTGGCGTCTTTGCCAAGGCAAGTATGCTCGCCAATCCCGTAGTGGATGTATGACTCCAGGGGTCTGTCAAGACGAACATCGTCGGGGTTAGGAAAGATTCGGGGATCTTTCGCCGCTTTCACGAACCCGCAGAAGACCTTGTCGCCGGGCTTGACCGAGATTTCTTGCCCGTCGTCGTCAAAGGTATGGTTGACCTCGGCGCGACGGTAGCTTCCGAAGGTGCCGTTCAGACGGATGCCTTCATTGACGTAGCGAAGGAGTTTCTCATCGGACTCCTTGCTGTCAACCTTGGCGAGGCGCTGGATGTCCGGCAGATACTTGAGTCCGGCTTCGCTCAGGTAGTAGTCCATGATCTGAGTGAACACCTGAGACTGGTTCGGCACCATTGCGCAAGCGGTCGGCATGATCTGGCTGAAGGCCATGTCGTAGGTGCTCATGCCGGTCTCGCTTAGGCGCCGGATCATGTGAATGCCGTACTCGGCCAGCGCGTTTGCATTCTCCCTCCGACTGTCGAAGAACTTCGACGCGAACGAAGTGGCCGTCACAGACTTAATGTTGACTTCGATGAGCTTGCCCAGCATATTTGCAAGCTTTCTCGCGACCAGGCGAAGAGGGAATGACTTCGTGGGCTCAAAGTCAAAGAAGATGGCCGTGAAGATCACGCTCATTGCCATCCATAACTCTTGCTCTGAGAAGATGCCGTTGGGGTTTTCGGCCGTCTTGAGAGGCAAGGCAAACATGTTCGCTGCGAAGTGAACATGAGCTAAGTTCCCAACGTCTCGAGTCAAGTCCACTTGGTTGATGCCAGCAATGTTACAACTCTTCTCGTGAAGAAGACGCAGGGTAATGTGCTCGTAGAAGTGTTTGACATGCTCGTGCCATTTGTCTCTGTAGATGAGCTGGCCCATAGTTTGGCGCTGCTTGCGGTGGAACACGGTATCACCTCCGAGACAGAACCTCTCGCCTCCTTTGCCCATGACGAAGCCCAGGCCATCGTCCCACATGACTGTGAAGTCTTGAGCCCGTTCGAGGAGATATTTGGCACTTTGGTAAGACGTCAGCGTGACGCGGGTGGGGATGTACTCTGGTAGACTCCAATCGTAATCCTGATACCGCCCGAGATCCTTCATGATTTTGGCATTTTCACTCGGAATTGTCATTGGATCTATAGGCCTTTATCAGCATCGACGTGAATTGATAGACATGGGGCAAACTCACAGTGAGCATAAATGCTATTGGCCTTGAAATGATTCGGTAGAGCTCGGAGCATGAGCTTGTAGAATACGCAGCCCTGATTGACGGCAAGGTTGTACGCAACTTCGTTGTAGCCCCAATTGGTCAAGTTCTTGGGTGTATAATCGAGAGTGTAGAATCTGTCACCTCGAACCAAGGCAACGGCGTCGGACAAGACCACCCTGGAGATTGTATGTGTGGGACAGATACCCACGCCTGGGACCATGGGTTCTTTGTATTCTTCGACCGCCAGCCCTGGGTAGAGTTCAATGAAGTCTGGATGTTCATACAGATGCTTGAGCTGTTCGGCAACATATGGGTCTCTGTTGACTTCTTCGAATGTGTCGTACGTCTTCAAACCGAAAAACTTCCTGTACTCGTTGAGTGTGCAGAGGTTCCATGATCGCCCTTGCATGATGCCCAGAATGGTGATAGCTCGGAGAGACTTGGGAATGTTTCGAGCTCCGAATGCGCCTGCAACCTCCTCGATGCCAGCTTGCATGATCTTTGCAAGTTCAACGTCTTCGAATTTGCCATTGGCATCACGCTTGAGGTGAGCGAATGGTCTTTGGAGAGGATCCTTTGGCAGATCGTGGTCATACTTCCCGAGTCCCATCATCAACTCCTTGAGCGAGACGTCGTCTGGCTTCTTCCCGAACAACTCATGGTAGATCTTTTCCGTCCAAGCCTCATCCATCTGTCCGATGCAGGAGTGCCAACGGTACGAGAGACTGAACTCGGCGCTCACTTGGTTACCAACTCCTCGGGGGGTGCCGTCGCTCCCAAAGCTTTTCGGTGCGTCTACACGTGGATCTAATGTCCAGGTACTGTTTGTTCTGTTCAAATTAACTATCGTTCGAAGATAGTCATATAGCTAAGGACCTCCGTTAGTACACTTCGATGTCCACAGAGGAGTAAATAGCTACTGCCTAAAGAATATCAACATCTTCCGGAGAGCAAGGGTACTTACCGTAATGTTGATGTACAAGCCACAAGTGATCAGTCGTCCGGTCTGGAACAGGTCGTTGTCATACTTCTTCCACGCTGCTTTGGATGTTTCTCCCGATATTCTGTCAGAGGGTGGTGTGAAACGGCCGTTTTCATTGATCAGGGCTAGTTGCTCGACCACGTAGTTGTGGAACCGATTGAGCATGATGAGCATAACACCACAAGACGGTGGGAACGCGAGGAGTCTCTCTTCGGCGAAGCAGTCTGGCTTGATCTTGCCGTGCTCGAACGTTCTCATCATATCTTGATCTTCTTGAGTGTCGCCGTACAAGATGGAGAGATCCAGATAGCTGGAGGTCTTGCTATTGTTGTAGTCACGGTGGTCGGTTTGGAAGAGGTCTCGATGGTATTAGCTTGCAATCAGAAAACCGGGTCCAGGGGGGAACCTACCGTGAATGATCAACGAGGCCCAATTGAAGAAGATGCTTGAGACATTGTTGGGATGAGGCTTGAATTCTTCTCTTGCCAGAAGCGAGTCGAACAGGAGTCCGGGATCGGGCTGTGCCCCCGGCTGCACCGTCTTGGGTTGGACTGAACGTGCATAGGGTGTATTGGCGGCGCCGAGTTTTGGGAAGATGTAGGAATTGTTTGATCCATCAGCAGAGCGGTATTTGAAGTCGTCTCCAAGATAAGACATTGGCGGATGCTGCAATGAGTTCCACAGGAGGTCCAAGAGCGAGCCGGTGAGTTTGGCCCGATTGGCAGAGCGATCAGGAAGAGCCGCGATGAGTTGCATGACCTCTTCCATGTGCATCCTCCGGTCGTCAACAGGACCGCCAGAAAGCTTGTCCTCGACCATGTGCAAGGCTGCTTGGGCATCCTTGAATCCCAGATGTTTGAGATCCTGCCAGAAACCAGTTGGTTCTTCCTTCTCAAGATATTGGCCGTCTCCAGACTGGGTCGGGAGTGGTCGCTGTGACGCGTGGATTAGTTCTGCGAATTGCGTAAAAGCACTTTCAACGTCCTTGCGTGTCGCTGGCGCACCATCGTCCTTCTGGCCTATGGCTGCAGACTGTGGGGAGTTGGGAGGTTTGTACGTTGAAGATCGCCGGACATCTTTGGTCTTCTGCAGGCTCTGGCCGATCGATGCACCGTTGGTCGCCGTCCCGTTCGTGTTGTGCCCATTTACCGCAGCAGATGTCTTGGACTCGTCAACGGCGGGGAGGGCACCACTGCTACCATGGCCATTGACGGTCTTGTTCTTTCTGAAGCTAGAAGATAGCTTCCGTAATAATGGCATACTTTGTGGTCGGCCTCCGGAATGTTTGTTATGCTCAGTTGTCAGGATGTAGAAAAAGAGGGGAGAGACTTTGAAGGAAAAAAGTAGACACTGGGAGGGCCCTGAAGCTTTAGACCACAGCGACGGCAGGGAATGGTTCAAATGTCAACCTGGGGAGCCGCCGAGCAAGATCATCAGAGCTCCATCTGCACTTCAAGGAACTTAGACTGTCTGCCATGGCCTGTGTGAAGGTAGGGGTGGTGGAGAAGTAGCTCAAGGGATGGCTCGAAGCGGTACATGCCGTTCCTGCATCAAGTTCACCTACTCGTATCTTGAGGCGTCTGCAGTTGCGGTCAGTAGACATATCGAACGGCATCGAGGTGATAGCTCTTGTCGACCAGGAAGAGTCATGATGGCTCCGTACGCCCGTCTGTGCGTCCCTTGTGAAGATCAGTCCCTTGGGCTCCATGACTGGGTGAGTGGGCCATCTCTTAGACCGGCGTCCCTTCATATCGGGCCATTGAGAAGTCGTTCTTGTGTAAGGAGAGCATCTTGTATCAAGCCATCACTGAAGCGCCAGCGCGCATGAAGCGGGGTAAACGGTTGAACATTTTCCGTGACACCCCTTCTTGTTTTACGTGAAACATGAGAACGGCGCACATATGTTTGCTGACAGCACGTCCTGAATCAATCATTTTCTCGAGAATGAAAGGAGTGGGTAGGACGGGTGGAAGTTCAGCGACGCAGGTGACAGCTGTCGGAATGTGGTTAGGGGCGCCCCGAGACCTTGGCGGGGCGCCGGCTGCATTCGCTAGGCGGAATGGGCGGTCCCTAAGCGACCAATTGCGCAACTCCGGGTGCCTTGACACCCTCATTCGGACCGGACCGGCAGCGAATCCAGCCCCTGGTGGGCTCCTCGTCTCCCTCTTTTGGTTTCATCTCGACTGGATATCGTCATGCACCAGGACGGTCTCTTCGACTATCTGTCGCTTGTCAGGTCAAATGTCGATCGCTCTCCTTCAACAGCCAATTCACGGACCCGTATTCTCAGCAATCAGTTCAAACAACATCTATTGGCGGTCAGCGGCACCCGCACGGTGTCTACAGGTACGTTTCCAGTTAGTGTCTTCCCAGACGACAGCAAAATGGTCAATCTCCAACCTCTTTCGGGCTCCAGATCGCGAATCGAGGTATGATCGATGCAGAGGGTACCTCGTACGGTAAATAGCCTATCCACCGAAAGCCATTAGCGAGCGATCAACAACAGAGGCACCATTTATGCTGGTGGGTACATGGATGGCGTTGTATGACTGCACCACACACCACAAGCAGGCGAGAGTCTGGCATTTTCACGTACACATTGCATTCTTTACTAAATGTCGTCTCGAATCAAAATGCGTTGCCCACTGGCTTAAGCTCTGCCGCAGATCCATGCATGACCCCAGCGATCCGGCGCCCGAGCGTTAACCGTCTTGCCTTGACGATGATGAAGCCCCGTGGACATGGGCGGTCAAGCCTGACCACGAGAACGTGCAGGTCAGTCACGACATGGACGGAAAGAATCCTGCTGTGACCCCCCAAACGGCCATGTGGAAAGGGCTGCACAACACCATCTACGTCAATGCTTGATGGATGATTCCCCGTCCTTCGTGCTCTCCTTGCCGTGGCTGGCCGGAAGTCTACATTTGATCCCACCTCGTTGTCAACTTCCTCACTTTCTCGCCATCTCCTTGTGCGGTTGCCTGCTTCCTCCCCTTGACTCGAAGGCCTTGTTACAATGGCGGTCCCCGAACCCAGTCAAACCCGCCAGAAGAATATTTTCGTCCTGTGCTTCGATGTACGTGCCCATTCTACCAAGCTTCGCGGCAGCTATTGATGATCCTGAAAGGGTACTGGGAACAAATTTAGCGGCAAAGAGACCGACAGCAACATCTTAAAGCTCTACCGCATGCTCGATCGGACTGACGTGAGTATGTACACCTTCTATCAACCAGGCATCGGGACATATATCACATCTCATTCGGTACGTTGGTCTCCCATCATGTGCTTGGTTGCTCACTCGCGCAGATACAAACGACGTCGACTATTGGCCGAATCCGGTCGTGGTATCTGAAAACCAAAGACGAGGCCATCGGCACGTCCTTCGCAGACCATGTCATGGGAGGCTACAAGTTCCTCATGCGATACTACAGCTGCGAAGATGACTTGTACTTCTTTGGGTTCAGCCGAGGAGCCTATACTGCTCGTTTTCTGGCAGAAATGCTGGACCACATTGGACTGCTGGCAGCTGGTAATGAGGAGCTCATACGGTTTGCTTGGAAGACGTATGCCAAATGGGCAGCCAGGAGCAATGACGGCAGTGAAGAGGCCCGGAAAGCCGAGGCGGAACAGTACGAGTTCATGCGAGGCTTCAGAGAAACATTGTGAGTGCTCAGCCACATCGCTCCGGTCGCAGGGATGTCCTCCAGCGCATAGAAGCTGGCGATCTGACACCGACTGCAGCAGCAGACCAGTACGCCGAATTCGTTTCCTTGGCCTTTTCGACACGGTCAACTCTGTTCCCAGGTTCGAATCTGCATGGATGCAGAGAAGCAAGTTTCCGTACACTGCCCGGTCATCAGCCAAGGTCATACGCCATGCTGTCGCAATCGACGAAAGGCGAGCAAAATTCCGACAGGATCTCATCAGTGGAGGCGATCAGAATGCAGACCATCTGCAGCCTCAGGTGCATCGATACGACTCTGACCTCGCGCAGATGAATGAGAAAGTGGGCCACCAAGGGACCAACGGGCACTCTTCAAAACAGCAAGGCCCAAAGGCTGCCTCGACAGGTGGTCATCTATCAGTGCCCGCTCAGAATGGACCACAAAGCTCCTCCGAGAGTCTCGCTGGTCCTATGCATTCTGCTTCCACCGAGCATCTTCGTGAAAGAGCAAAGTCGCCACGGAAGCATGCCAGACGTACATGGTCCCAGGCGCAACGTCCACAAGACATCCAAGAAGTGTGGTAAGCAAAGCTGCATGGCGAGACACGTGCACCGACTAAAGCATGAGAGCCAGGTTCGCAGGTAGTCATGGCGACATCGGCGGCGGCTGGGATAAGACTGGTGAGCTTTCCCCAACAGACTGTAGCAGCTTCTAAGCCCTCTTGGTACTGTCAATATCAGCACCAGCTAACACATATTCCCAGACAGAGAGCACTGGATGCTCAGTCACACGCCGTTAGTGTGGATGGTACACGAGGCGGAAAGGGCAGGATTGAGATTTGACCCTGGGTAGGTCGTTTACTAGAATTGCACCGGTACAAAGGCTAATCGTGTCCAGGAAGATGGCTCGCTTGGGGTGCTCGCCTCATGCTGTTGATGAGTTTGGCGAACGAATCGAGGATACTGCCACTCGCCAAGCGTTTGTCGAAAGACTCGAGAGCTCTTTCACTGACTCTGTGGCTCACGACTGTCTCCAATTCGGTGGTGGTCTGCCACGTGGCACTGTGTCTTTATGGAAGTTGATGGAGTATCTCCCATTTCGACGAATGGATCTGCAGGATGGAAAATGGAAAGCAATTCGCTGGTAAGTCAGAAGAATGTGGTCTAAAAGGATGATGCACTCAGTGGTTGACTCTTGTCACAAGGCCTCTTCCCATGGGCGAAACTCGAGATATTCCAGACGACGCACAAATCCACATCTCGGTCATCAGACGCATGCAGGCGAATCCTCACTACCGTCCAGGAAACCTCATCGTGGGTGGCGGCGGTCGGGGAGTGAGGAAGGCCCCCGAGAAATATGGCATTGGTGACTGGCTGCCACATCGGGATGAGGGTGACATTATCAGGCATACCGTCGTCCGCAGGCAGCGATCGACGCCTGATTCTGAAGATGCAAAGCGGAACGGACAGTGATGGTGAAGGGCTCAGGTGGGCAACCGCAAGGGTCATCAGGCGGCAGTCCGAAGGGGATTGCGAACCAGTCTTTAGTTTAGCTCTAGCATTGAGTGGAAGGGCCTAAAATCCGTGGTACTTACTATTCACACATTTGAGGCATGCTTCCAAGACCAGCCCACTCTCGTCCTCCTCGGGTCCGAGCTCCAGTTGCAGTGCAGTTCGAAATCCGTGGGACTTAGATTACGACCCGCACGACGTGTGAGTGGCATGAAGGCACAAAACTTTACAACGTCGGTCAAATCCAATTAGGCTTGTCAGATCCTAATGGTTTCGGCATTACATCCCATCCCACGTCAATGCCCTCGATGCTGGCGGCGTGTTTGACAGCCTTCAGGATCCCGAATTCGGATATCCTAGACTCGAGAAACTCCTCAGGCACGTCCTCGATCGAGTCGATGTCTTCACACTGAAATCCTGAGTGGCCTTCGTACTGGCCCAAACTCCTGAGATAGTTCATCGTCCCTGCTAGACTGACATCGACCTGCCAGGACCCACCTTCTTTAAACTGCCGATACAAAGCAGCCAGGATGCCGGCTGCGAGGAAGTACCCGCTCGCGTGGTCAAGTGCTTGACAAGGCATGGGCTTGGCGGGAGGATTCGTTTGGCCGAAGTGTTGGGCTTCAGAGACGTTCATTCCGGAACATGTCTGCACGAGGGAGTCGAAGCCCCGCCTACGGCTCCATGGGCCGGCGGGACCATACGCCGAAAGATTCGCGCAGATGATGCCCTTCTTTCCGACCTTGGATCGTCTCTTAGCCAACTGTGAAGGGGAGAGGCCCCGCGCGGCGATACTTTCTGGACGATATCCCTGCAGGAAGACATCCGCGTCGTCGACAAGTTGGAGAAGTTTGTCCAGATCCTCTCCCTGGTTGAGGTCCAGTTGTGCAGTTCTCTTGCCTCTTCCCGTGTCCCGATCGATGCTGGGGAGGTCGGGCAGCTTCGGGCTTGTGATCCAGAGTACATCCGCGCCGTGGGCGGCCAACGTCCTCCCCGCCACCGGCGCAGCGATGACACGACTGAGTTCCACGACCCGCAGCCCACGGAGACACCTTTTCGTACCACCAGCCGCTGCAAGGCGGTCCGGAATCCCAGCCGGTGAATCAGCAATCTTGGTGATTTGGATCGGGAAGTCCGCCACGGCTTTCGCGTGAGGCAACTCATCCCACTGCTCGAAGCTCCTCAGCGCTGCAATCACAGCTCCGGCACCGACCGCCGCATCCTCAAGATCAATGGATTTCCAGTTCGCAATCGCGCAACTCACATCTTCTCGGTTCGCGTCGTCCACGAGGCCGAGCAACTTCTTGGTCGCGGCGCGGTGATTCGGGAACGAGTCGTGAACGCGGACGTATCCGTCCAATGTCTTGTGTAGACCGCCTATCGGCCCCCACGCCGAAGGCATAGGCCTGCTGTTGACGGTGAAGAGTCGCTCCGACTTGAATTCCAGCACGGCATGTCGGACAGGGATCGTGACCTGCGGGATGGCCGAAAGGGACTCGCGCTCGGAATGGATCAGGGCCGCGAGCAAAGCTGCCAGAGCGATCGAAGTTTGCGCCAGATGACCGATTTTGAACGATGAAGGGACACATATGATATCGGCGTCGGGGAGATTGATAGATTTGAGCGTCTCCTTCGGGAGGTTGAGAGTCTCCCATAAGTGGGTGATGCTGTCGATTGTACGAAATTTGGCCCTGTTCATGACTGACAACCTGATCTTGCGATAAAGAGCGCGTGATTACGAACAAGCGACACGTCTAGAGTATACGTGTTGTAGAAAGATGACTTGATCGGGGTAGATTTGTGTGCTGGCTTCAATCCGCGTACGATCAATGCCTCGGCTCGGATGATTACACCTTGACACATCCTTGACCTTTGACAAGGCGTCGATGGACATCATTCGTTGTGCGACCGTTCAAATGCACATCTCTCGGCCGGCCCACTGCGCACCAGTGCAGACTGGCACCATTATGAGCTTCCGGATATCATCTTCGCCTCCGGCCATCCCAACGTAGCTGAACGTGGCCACATCAGTCAACTGAAGATGCTGCCATCTTATTTCTCTCTGCGATGCCAATGTCTTTCCACTGTTGGTGAAGGCCTGCTTTGTGCATTATCCTATACTGGAATGACCGAAGAAGTCCACAAGAACGGCAGCACTATCGTACGGACCACGGTGGTAAGGAAATAGAAGAAACGGAGTCAGCGCGAACTGACCTGGGCCCCCGAGGATGCAGTGATGAGATTAAAGTCCAAGAGAGCGAAAGAACCAAGAGATGCCTGAAGAGAAGGAGTGGTCAAGATGAGTCGACCGAGAAAAAAGATAGGTGAGGGTGAGGTGAGATGGTTTCACACAACAATTCCACCAAACGATACTGTACTTGAAGGTGAGGTTTGCACTTAGTCGCATCGAACAGCAACGAAACATTTCCAAAGCAAAAGACTCGCACCTCGTTGTCTCGAGGAGTCGAGTTTACGCATTCGGCTACTCAGTCTGGCAACACATTCTTTCACCCATTCCGACTCCAGAAGCCCGCTCGGTCAACCTTCAAACTCTTCAGTCATCATGTTGGTCTACAGAAAAGCAAGGATAAAAAAGTTCGAGGTAAGACCCTCCCCCAAGCCGCAGAGCATCCGGGGCATATGGATTTTGAATACCTTGAGAATTTGCGGCATGGACAGGGACAAGGCCGCCACGAAGTCATTCGTGCTGCGACCGTCCCAGGTATGCGCGAGTAAACTCTTGCTATCCTACGATCTCTCTGCCATTCAGCAAATCCAGCACAGGCACTTCAACCTCTCCTCCACAATTCGCACTCCATCTTCCCGACTTGGTTTTACCCTCGACGTACTCAAGCGACCGCGTTTGAATCCACTCCCAGTCTCCCAACCCGGCCAAAACGCCCTTCTCCCTCAGCGCCTCCAATGCTGCTTCGACCCACGCCAAACAATTGAAAGATTGCGCTTTCATCTGATCTGTGTCGTCAACTTGGTAAATCGGGAGAGCTTCAAGGGTCCTCTCCAGCGTGTCGACCGATATAATTTTTCCTATGACTACACGGACTAAGAGGCGGTGCTCTAGCCTTACATCTGGGATAGCAACCCGTTCGTAGCGCCAAGGCTGTCTGAGCTCTCCAGAGATGTTTTGCAGCGTGTTTTTAACATGGTGCTTGGCCGCCGTCCTGCCCTCTACAGGTTTAGTGAACTTGGGGGAAACGAAAAGCGCGTAGTGGTAAGTGCCGGGGTGCTTTGGACGCGCGTACAAAGCGAGATGAAGTCGAGGTTTATTGCGCGGCATTGTTTCTAGTATCGTTCTGGATGCATCCGGAGGCAGGACGGCCGGGGGAAGATGATGATGAGAATCCGGCGGACTGGGGATGGCTTATTATGCGATGCGAGGAGCATGTGGGAGTGTGTAAAGACAGGCTCACACGAGCTAGGAATCTATCTAGAAGTCGACGAGGATGATGGCTTAATGCGGTTGCACAAGCTTGGCGGAGTACGTGGACCGCCGACCGTGTCGTTGTTTTACTGACGGGTTCAGTGGTTATGCATACGAGTATCATGGAAACTTCAGCGATGACCTTTCCTATATTCCACCGGTGCTTGTCAGCACAGAGGTAAATGGTTCCCTGACAATCAAGAAAGCGGCGACGAAGACATCAATCGAACAGTATGTGAAGACTGTGTCGAGAAGCAGAGTATTGCTCATAATTTTTAGAGAAATCTCGTTTCTTCTTGCGAATCGCGATGGATCCCTCTAACAAAGATCGTGTGTACGTCGCCCTCTACGCTCGCGGCGGCCAGGACCCAAATACCTACCACTGGGCCATTATCGTGGGGCCAGGACGAAGCCAAAGAAGGTTGAAGAGGCATTCGATATCACGCAAGACAGAAGCTCGATCTGGTCAGGCCCGGACATCTTATCTGACACTATGAGGCTATCTAGGTAGGTATGAATGGTCGCGTTGTCCGTCTTTTGGTGGCGCGAAGTACTACTGACGTCCGCTGATTTTCGCTTCCTTTTACCTCAATCATCAAACCGAACAGAACTGCGTGCCGAAGAGCTGACAGACAACTAGGGTTTGCAATGTCGGTGTCCGTACGATGTGTTTCCCCCAACGCTTGTGAAAACTACCAACGACATTATCACCAACGTAGTGACAAATGTTTTGCGTCGCTTTGTTTGCAGAACCCGAGTGTTTGGGCACGAAACGAGTGAGATTTAAGCACTCAAGGTAATGCTCAGATCCGAGCTGAGTCGTTAGCACTCATTCATTCAGCCTGTCTACCATTTCGCTACCAAGAACCAGTGCGATCGAGAGGCAGATTACCATAGCAACAAGGTGAAGACTGCCAAAGCGAAGAGTCTCAAGACGGCCCATCGAATTCAGAGGGGCTCGCACGCCATAAAATGATCAAGCGTCACTGCAAAAGCTATTGGTGGGCATATGCTATGGCAATCCTGATCGTGGTGACTATTGTCATCGTATTCCCCATGTCAGTACAAACCCAGTGCAGGACGCAACAGCATGCTGACATCCAGAAGTCTCTACGTCGCATTCCCCAACAGGGCTCAAGACGCCATCAACAGTGCAGAACTGATCGTGACGAGCCAATCTATCTTGTCCCCAAGAATGAACAGTTTCTACCTAGAGCAGACCACGGTATTTGCGACCAACAGCAGCGAGTCAGCGAGCCTTGACCAGTGGGAAGGCAGCCTCTGCCTCGCCCCGGACTGTCAATGCCCCTTCGCGAGAATTAATGTGCCAAGTGTCAAAGCCGAGAACGGTACGGCAATCCAGATATCCAACACCACAGAGATCACCAACATGGCCGCATTCAACAACTACACGCGCTTGGCGCTTGGGAGTGACAGGTACAGCGTCTATCTCCAGGGAAAGGGGGAGCTGCATAAGGGAGCATGGCCCGCCACCACGGTGGCATACAACAAGAAGATTACCATGAAAGGTCTGTCTGTTCTGTTCGCTTCGCCCCTCGGGTCTACCCTGCCTGTCTGATGGCAATCAGATCTTTCCTTACTGATAAAGTGTGCTGACAGGCCTCAACGCCCTGAAGGGCTTCAACGTGACGGCCTTCCACATCATCAATCCGCCTCTGGCCGACGGCACCAACGCAAACGGAACAATCTACATCCCCAACCCTTCCGTCTCGCAGTTCGAGGTGGGCGATCTCACAATGAACATGTCTGTCGACGGGACACCCATCGGCACTGCCACACTGCCAAACGTCTACATAGCAGCGGGGAACAACTCCATCCCCATGACGGCGATGACGAACCAAACGGCAGTAGCGGGATTGATTCTGGGACCCTACAAATCAGGTGTCCTCCCGATTGACATGGTCGCGACATCAGTGACTTATGACGGGGAGCGCATTTCGTGGTACGAGCAGGCGCTGGGAGCACTGACCCTGAGGGTGGATCTGGATGTGATTCCGGCGTTGCAAGAATCCGGGCTAGCAGGAATGCTTGGTTTGGAAGGGCCGCCTTCAGGTATCTCAACGTGACATGGCGGACTTGGCTGGAAGGAAGGGATGGAGAGTTTCAGATTTAAAGATTTGAGGCTTTACAGGTCTAACAACCTCCATCGGATATGCGCCAGTCGAGGAAGGGAGATGGCGGAAAACGAATTCCCGCTCTTGCAACACGGACGTAGTGAACTGAGAATAAATCTCATAGATTGTTACAGTCATTGCTAATTAGTAGTCGCAGCGATGGTGCTACCGTACCGATGTTAATACAGTATCTCATCCAATGCCTGGCTCATTCTTTGGCTTCAACTCAGCCGAACCCATCTGATCTCTCCCTAATTAATTAGCAAACATTCAACCTGGCGACACTCGGATCATGATCGGAGATCTGATCCGCGTAGCTCACCCACGTATTCACATGGACGTGCTTCAACTCGGGCGAGCCCGCCGCGATCTTCGGACTCACGAACATGTGGTCCAGCTCCTGACTATTCATCTCAAACAGGTAGGTGTACCGTTCCGTGGCGGGCACGCTGGCCGCGTCGTCGAGATTCACCAGCCCGGACAACGAGACGAACGTCTCCAACGGCGCGACGAAGGCAAACTCGTTGAAATCCCCAGCCGCGATCACCGCGGCGGCCGGGTCCTCCGCCAGGATGCTCGCCACGAACTCGCCCGCCACGGTGGCCTGGGCGACGCGCTGGTCGACACCCCCGTTCACGGGCGCTCGCGGGTCTCCTTGGATCGTCGAACTCCCGCCCTTGGAGGTGAGGTGCACGTTGATGGTGAAGAGGGTGCTCTTGTCGCGCACGGTCTCCCACTCCGCGGCGATGGGTTTGCGCGAGTCCTCCCATGCCGAGTTCCCAGGGTCGATGAGTCCGGGGTTATATTTCAGGGTCGGGCCGGGGAGGACGGCGTTGGCGTCGAGCGCGGAGCCTGCGGGCTGGTGGTGGCCGGTCTCCTTCAATCTCAACACTCCCGGGTTGTACAGGTACGCCGGGCGGATGTTGCCGCCTGGCTGGCCGCCGTCCTGGTCGTTCTGCGGGTCGATGTCGAGGTACGCGTACGAAATACCACCCGCGGCTTCGATGGCAGTGACGAGGGTTTCGAGCGTGGCATTGGCGGAGACGATGCCATCGTCCGTCGGGCCGCTGTTATCTTGGATCTCCTGGAGGAAGACCAGGTCCGGGGAGTTCAGGTAGGAGGCGATGTGGTGGGCGATGGAGGGCAAGGTGGACGAATTGGCTGCCAGATTCTCGACGTTGTATTGCCCGACTGTGATTTTGCGGCAGCTTCCCGTGGAGGTCCAGCTCACTGGGGCTGGAAGGCTCGGCCACATCGAATCAGTCACACTGAGCGCCGTCAAGGGTAGGATGTAATAGTATCCGAACTGCTGGGAGACGATACCCGTGATATCCTCGAGCTGGTCGCCCAGCTTGATGTCGCCGGGGTTGACGGTCCCGTCCAGCGGCGCGCCGATGATGATGGCTTCCGGGTTGGCATCCCCGGGTGTCAGCGTCAAGCCCCCTCTGCTGTTCTCCCCGGTCTTCCTCCAGTTCCCAGTGACCCAAGTCTCGTTATAGGAGTTCGGTTTGGCCACGGCGCTGGCACCCCTCACAGTGACAAGTTCGCCGCTTAGGCTCTCCCAGAAATCGAGGCCATACGCCCGTGGTTGCAGCACGGGGTTGGCAGTCGAGATCTGGCTTGCGTTGTTTGGCACGGTAAATACATTGCCATCGTCAAGCGACGTGTATTGTTCCGTGGGCGGGCTGGTGTCCTGTTTGCCCAGCACGACGGCGCTGATCGGGCTGCCGCGCGATATCACCTTGACGTCGGTGGGGCGAGATATCTCCGTCAAGTACAGGTACCCCGGGTTGGAGCGATACTCGGAGACGAGCCCGTCGACAACGATCACGTCGCCGGTCGCTACCGTGAGATTACTGGTACTGGATATCCTGCCGAAGACGTAGATGGACTCCGAGGTGCGAATGTCCGAGTCTGGCGTCGTAGAGCGGATCCACAGTCCATTTGGCCCGGTCGCGGTGACCAGGCCTGTGACGTTGTAGACGTTCTGGTTGCGGTAAGGCGAGATGAACCTGTTGCCGTTGATCTGAGCTATGGTTTGTGCTGTGGCAACGGAGAGTGAGAGTGCGGCGGCAGTGAGACACGCGAGGATGTCAGTGTACTTCATGGTGAACGGAACAGAAAATGAGCGGGCGGCTCACGGCCATGTCCAACTAGACATAGGATGTGATCTGGGGCTTCATTTGTATTTGTGGCAGAATGAGCGAGTCATCAGGAGTGTCATATTCCTACTGTAGAACGCATACGCGACCATCGCGCATGCAATTATCCAAATTGCGGGCAGCTCGTATGAAGCTGAACCGGTGTGCTTGATGGGCGAGGTGCAAGTGATTGGCCCAGAAGAGGCGCATTTCTGTACCTTGCGAGATTGCCATCTTTAAGGAAGCTGGGTTTTAATTTCACATCTGCAGTACAAGTAACAACCAATAAAGTCTCTGGAGATTCATCAGAGATCAGTTCAACGTGTTGAGCTTGCGTCAACCAAAGCTGACAATGGACTTTTGTAGGAGCGCCATCTCAAGCTGGAGCAGCAATTATTCCACTCAACTGATACGCCGAAAGGATGGAGTACGGGTGTCGACGACACGCCAACCGCAGCATCCGGGGCCCTCGGGGCCCTGTGGATCCTTATCCATGCTACCTTGTACCGTATGTACTTTGTTGTTCCGAACTGCATCGAAGCCTGGATGGAGATCGGCCCTTATCCACAGCCGACGTCGCATTGAGGCCGAAAGTGAGCAATGTCGGGTCGCCCGCCACGCCAATGATAAATTTTCAAACCGCATTGAAACGAGGCACAACCAGCCTGCCACCCAGCAGTCAAGTGGTGCTGCAGTGCAGAGTATACCACTGCGAGTACTCAAGTGCGTGAACACAGCTGGGAGCGACTAAACTTAAGCCGCCACAGGATTTAAGTAAGCAAGCAGGAGATTGAAGGAATTGGCCTGGCAAGATGACGCTACACTTGCACACGCTTTCACGAGATCGTGCCTCGGATGTCAAACTTTTGCCTGCCATTGCACGAATCCATTTCGCAGCATGGATGACCCTCGAACTCATGCAGACAGCATATTACGGCCCCGAAAGTTCACATCCACTCATAATCCAGAAATACCTCGACCGACACAAAAATTCTTTGCAGAATGAGCCGCAATGTCGATTTGTGGTGGCGATCGACGACGAATTGGAGGATGACGCTGGCCCGGAGAATGACGAGGGCAGAACCGGCACAGACCAGGACTCAGAGAGGCCACATGGCCGTGTCATTGCTGCAATCAAGTATTATGTCGTCCCCGAAAGAGGCCCGCACCCAGACACCGGTGTTCAGGAGGTCATCGATGATCCCGCCCAGCTCGACCATATAGAAGGGTTGACCTATGAGAACGAGGCACTGAGCAATGCCTTCGTCAGGCCGTTGGTGGAAGCCCGCAAGCATGCAATGAAGACTCTCGGCTCACATATGCTCATCGACCTCCTTTACACAGATCCTGCACACCAACGCCGCGGTGCGGGCGGTATGCTCATGCGTCATGCGTGTGGGGAAGCCGATGATCTAAGGTTGGACACCATGTTGGAGGCTAGTCCTGCTGGTATGAGAGTATACGAGGCCGTTGGTTTTAGGAAGGTCGATTGGCCCGGGGCCGAAATCTGGATCGACCTGAAAAGATGGGACAATGGCGGGGACAAAGGTCAAGAATTCGAGGACAAGAGGCTGGCGACGGACCCTCGCAGAGAGGATGGATGGTACGCCCAGATCGTCATGGTCCGGCCGGCCATAACCAAAGGCGATAGTGGAAAGGTACCTGTAGAGGCAGGAGACCAAGATGCCATCGTTGTATGAGGACTCTGCTTCCTGGCAAGCCTGTAATCCGGCATCCAAAATTCCAGTTGCATTCTAGATCTTGCCAACGAGCAGACACCCGATCATCTTCTCGCCCGTCAACCACGCCGTGCGGGCAAATGTAGGGAAATCCAGCGTCGAGAATACCGTGTCTGCCAGCCCAAACGGAAGCATCGGAGGGATCCAGCCTTGAGCCAGTTCTAATGCCCAGGCCCCGCGATGCATCTTGTACTGCTTGACCTGGCCTCTGCGGAGATGATGCATGCTTCCTTTAGGATACCGCTCGAGTGCCAGTGAGTGTGCTGGATACGCCCACTGTTCGCCTTCGAGGATCATGAAGTAGTCGTCCGCTGTGTGCCGGCCAGAGTGACCTTCAGTTCCAAGAGCCGTGCCGAAGATGATCAAGTACTCAGTGATGCTAGCGTGGATGATGTACATCGAACCCATCGCACCGCCGGCGTTGTTGAACATCCATTGCTCTGGGTATGGCGAGATGGGCGAGATGTCATGCTTGCTCGGATCAGCATCTGGGAAAGGATCCACGCCGATGAGTGCAGGTCCGTGTAATTCGCGAAGGGTCGAAACGATGTTGTGAGCCACGCCCGCTGTTGAGTTGGGATACAGGAGCAGGCTTTCGTCGACCAGCTTCTGCAGCTCCACATGATCGAAGATATACCATCTGGACTATCGATGCAGACCGGCCGCTGTCAGCCTAAGAAAGCGAGAGGGAATCATCTATCTCGTACCTTGACCGAATCTGCCCATGCGTACAACCCAGCCAACAGAGCCAGGACCAGCAGTCTGATTGACCATTTCCACGCGAGGTTGGATGTTTCCGCAGTAGTGTTGCCCATTTCACCTTCGGTAGCCTATCGAAAGACCTTCAAACGGCTGCTAGACAGGAGCGCATGATGATCCCGAACTTATGTCGACGGACACAGAGAGCGTGATCCGGAAAGCCACCTTCCGACTGGAAAGTGCACCTGGCACGTGACTCTACAGATTGAACAACAATCACAAGTTGGTTCCTCGAGCGCGGGAGACCAGGTGCCAGGGTTCGATGCCTTGTCGGGGAGTTTATTTTTGACTTGGAACGTCTTTTCCTGGGCTTATCCTCAATCCTCCTCTAATATCTCGGGGCTACGTCAGCGTTTCTATTTCGCTTTCCCTACTAGACTCGCCGAGTTCAGTAAATTTCTTCTGGACTTCTCTGACATGATATTTCTGTCTTGCCTCGCCAACATCAGCCACTGGGTGGTACTCAATGTCTGAACTGCCACAGAGAGATCGAAGCTCGAAGCCTTGAGACTCATATAATGTAATGTACATCGGATGTTGGATGTGCGATCTGTCAAACGAGTACGCAATCTCGTATACCAAGCCGGAAAGGGCAGACGCGGTGAACTCAGGCGACCAGCGTCCCTCGTCTTGTCCACAGCATCGCCCAATCACGATGAACCTCACGAGCAAGAGTGCGTACACAACACGTGGGAACCGAGAGCGACAGAAATACATAAACGAGCAGGCTGCCCCAAAGTCTCCTGCAACGTCGTCTTGTTGTTGACTTCAGCACCTCACATTCAACTGTCGTAACCGCAGGGCAAAATGAGCCTCCAGTTGACTCTCCTCGCATTCATCTTCGGCCTTGCCTTGAGCGCCTGGTTTTACCACATCAACAGCATACTGTCGACCACCCCGGAAGAGGCTGAAAAACTAGCAGGTAAAACTTGGACGAACGAAGTCCTTCGAAACGCCTACGAGAAATGCCGCCAGAATAGGCCCGACTTCAAGATATATCTGCCTCCAAAGCAGAATAGAAGATACGTTGTGTTCGGAGGATCAGGTGGGTGGCCTCAATTTCGCGTATCCATGCTCCACTCGTCTGACCGCCAAAGGTCTTGTCGGCGGCTGGATGGTCGAGCATCTGATTATGCGAGGCCAAGACCCTACCACCATTCGCATTGTCGATCTCCAGCCTCCGTGCCGCGAGTTGGCCGTTAAACATAATGTCTCTTACTTCAAAGCCGATATCACAGATCGTGCCGCTGTGGAAAAGGTCTTCAATTCTCCCTGGCCGTCCGAATTCGCCCACCTGCCACTAACCGTCTTTCACACTGCTGCCTACATTCATGCCGGCTATCGCAAGGCAGATTTCCTTGGCCCATACATGGAAGTGAATGTCAAAGGCACAAGAAACGTGCTCGAGGCCGCCAGATCGGCGGGATGCGACATCTTCATCGCCACCTCGTCGGGCAGCATAGGCATCAAGCCGACTAATTTCCTCTTTCCGCCATGGCGAAGGTACCCTGAGCACTTCGTCCAGATATTGGAGAACGCAGAACCTTCGTCGCTGCATAAGTTGGAAAACTTTGCAGGCTGTTATGCCTATTCTAAAGCACTGGCTGAGAAGTTGGTAACGGACGCGGACGACAAGAAAGGAGGATTCAGGACCGGTGCTATCAGACCTGGGCACGCCATCTACGGACACGGAGCCGAAAACCGGAATTCTGTTGTTTACGACTATATGAGACGAGGCGGTCTTCAAAGGTAAGAGTCAATGTCCCTTGCGTTCCTGTGCCATGGACGTGCATGGCAGATGGCTGACGGTTTCCCTCTGACGTATAGCTGGCT
This sequence comes from Phialophora chinensis, assembly GCA_016109575.1. Lineage (NCBI taxonomy): Eukaryota > Fungi > Ascomycota > Eurotiomycetes > Chaetothyriales > Herpotrichiellaceae > Phialophora > Phialophora chinensis. The sequence goes on from JADWPU010000001.1 coordinate 2,706,811, forward strand.
TTTCCCAATCGTTCTACAATATGTCTCTGCGCAGAACGTCTCTCTAGCTCACCTCCTGTACGAAGCACGTCTGCTCGAGGGCCGGGACATTGGCGGCCACGCCTACTGTGTCAGCGACCCTGGCCCGCCGTTTCGGTATACTGATCTGTACCGCTTGCTAAGCACGCTGGCTCACCCAAAAACGCCCATGAAATTCACCCCAGTGCCGCCTATCCTACTTATCTTGATCTCCTACCTCTTGGAAGGGTATATTGTCCTGCAGCGCCGTTATTTCAATTTTCTGCCTCGGGTCACAAATTTTGATCTCACAATGATGCAGCCCTCCATGTTCAATTACTCAACTCAGTACATCATTTACGATTATTCCCGCGCAAGGAAGGATCTCGGTTATAACCCAGGACATACCACTCTAGAGGGATTGTCTCTGTGCTTGCTGGAGTGGAACGAGAAAGTGGAAGAGAAGCTGAAGACGGAAGGGAAGGTGCCCGATGAGGCGACTACTCTGGAGAGGAACGTACCTGTCGCGCCAAAGGGGGTCGCCACCTGATCACAGGCCTAACAGCGGCCGAAGCGCGATGCCGCTTGATGGATCACACAGACAACGTCCTCAAAATTTACGGGAGCAACCCATTGGACAACAGTACTTCTAGCCCAGGCACTGCAAGGAAAGGACTTGCATCAAACCCGCAGTTTTGGAATAAGAAACACTACGGACAAAAGATCCTTTGGGGCCTCAATGCCTGAATGCCGAAGTGACACTGTAATCCCTCCTTTCCACATGCCACCGGCGATCCTGAGCATCCCATCGACGCCGGATACACTGCAGTACCGTATTTGCCAGGCCCTCTTCCGGCAAAATGACATTCACCTGATATATCCTCGACCCCTCGGGCAAGGTCGGCACGGCCGACCAGTCGCCCGGCGACGGCACCGCGAAGACGTCAAACTCCCCGTCGACGTCAAACCCTGCAAAGTGCTCGCCCTCCTCGATCTCCACGACTCGTCTCGCAATCGCGGCCGCGAACTTGCCGTCCCAGATTCCTTCGCGGTGAGGAGACGCCTCCATCAATTTCGCCGCTTGTCGCCGGATGCGCGGCACGCGGCACTTCAGCGAGGTGTAGTAGAGCACGGGGATGTATCCCATATCGACTGTGAAGGTCTTCTTCTCCTTCGCGAAGCGGGATCCCCGCTGGGATATTGATATGTGCAGCTTTGCCCGTTCGGACAAATCGATTGCCTGCTCGATGATGGACACGAAGGCCGCCGTGTGGTGGTCAAAGTCGGACTCGCAGGCCTGGGGATGGCATACCGATGCGATGACGGTGGCCATGGTGTGATACATCCGGAGGACCATGTATGCTAGTGTGATGGTGAGGTTGGGCTGCGATCGCGCCAGCGTTGTGTCGTACGTGTGCACCCAGCGCGCGAGTCCGGACTTCAGCTCAAGTTGGTCACGATGGAAGGAGTCAAGGTCAGGCTCGTCTCCGTGACTGCGGCTTCGCTCAGTCTGGCAGAATTGCAGCGATAAATGGTACGTCGCGCCGAGGAGTTCGTCGAGTTGGCGTCTCGCCTGCCCTACGGACTCGAAGACAGAGGGGATCTCGAAGGAGAACAGGCGTTTCCGGCGGCGAGGAATCTCCGTAAACGGCGACCCCAGGCCGAACAGAGTGCACTGGAGGTTCAGCCGCGCGAAGGCTTCGACGAGATAGTCGTCAAGACAATCGGGCGGGTTTCCGACGACCAATACACCGTCTTCTCGTCCCGGAGGGCCCCGTCGGGCTTGGATGTCGCGGAGGAGCCGTAGGCCGTTCACCAAGTGAGTATCCCCCGTGCGTAGGTTTCGACGGAGGTACTCGAAGCAGATGAACAGCATGCAGGTGATGAGCGCCACACGGAGGGAACAGATATCCGTCCGGCTCAGGTGGGCTGTAAGGCACCGGATCGCCATATTATACTCCAACAGCGCACGGGTGCCTTCGCTGTCCATTTCGTGGTTGGAGACCGCGCGGTCATGGTCGGGGTTGTGATCGTCTTTCGTAAGCCGATCACTTCGGTAGGCGGAGCCAATCGCCGCAACAGCATGTAGGATGGCTGGCTCGTCGGCGCTGGCCTGCAGGACAAGTCTGTCCCAGAACTCGGAGTCGAAGATGCCGGATAGCTTGACGCCCATTTTGAGCCTGAGCATCTCGAACGAGGCGTGCTGCTCGGGTGACATGCGAGCGCTGAATGGGCATGTCAAACTGCCACCCCTAGCGCAGGAGGGTTCTGGACGTGGTGGTGGCGGCCTTGGGTCCCTGGAGCGGTAGCCATCAGGGCCATAGGGCTTGCCTCCTCCGCCCCAGACGCCGTAGCCATCACATACCAGTGTGGCGACCTTGCATTTCTGACACACCGGCCAGGTCTGGTCACATTTGATGCGCTTCTTCCTGCGTCCGCCTCGGTTGGCATGTCACCGACATGGATGGATGGATGTCCCCGTAGTACGAACTCACTTACAGGTTCCACAACCTAGTCTGGATCTGGCTTTAAGTCCACGGGGACTGCTCTTCTTCTTCGCGTGCGTGGGTGCAATGTCGTCAGCCAACAGCGCGACATGTTGACCAGTTGGTCGTTGCTCTCCGCGGCTGGGGATATTGGCCATTGGGCGGAGACGGCGGCATTTAACTGCGAATGGAAAACCCAAGAACGGTCGAGCCCATTCGTGAAGTCATAGAAGCGACGGACAGGCAGATATCGCAGACGAGGACGAGGACGGACAGAATGAGAGTTTTGGAGGATTGTTGGCCCGACGGCCCTCCTGAATTACCCTTGGCACCGGACGGGCACGGCTGAAGATGCTTGAGAGGCTGGATCTCGTCATGGCGCGCTGCCACGGGCTGCAGCTCTCAATGGCCAGCACTGGATGATGAACGATCTTGTTGGTCGCCAGAGTCGCTGCGGGGAGACTGTCCCGGTTGGCTGCATAAGCGTGGAGATCCAGGTAGTCTTGGCTACTATCAAATGCCGCATTCGCAACAACGTAGCAAGGCTCTGCAGTTTGCTGTACGAGCTGAATAGTATCGGAATGAGCAATTAGAGCTTGGCCCGTGAGCGGACCAAGACAAGTGGAATGAGAAGGATGAGGGCCTAGCGCGAGTGCTATAAGAAGGAGGACCTCGTAGAGCCGAAGGAGGGAATCCTGTGTGCTCTCAGATCCATTCCACATTCACATCCTGACCTCTCTTCTTCTTTGCCATCGTCCAGTTCAACTACTTTGCACGACACATACCTTTCCTTGCCACTCTCAAATAACTTCCAACAGAGATGTCGACGCCTACGAGAACACTTGGCCGCAACGGCCCCCAGGTCACTGCCGTCGGCTTCGGCGCGATGAGCATTGGGGGCGCGTATGGGCAAAAGGACACCGAAGCGGAGAAGCTTGCCGTCCTTGATCGCGCTCACGCCATTGGGGAGCGGTTCTGGGATACGGCCGATGTGTATTTCGACAGCGAGGACGTCATCGGCAAATGGTTCCAGCAGAACCCGGAGAAGCGCAAGGATATCTTCCTGGCGACGAAATTCGGATTGCAATACGATGAAAGCCTCAAGCAAACCGAGAGATCCGACCCGGAGTACATCAGGGAGGCGTGCGAGCGGAGTCTGAAGAGGTTGGCCATCGAGACCATCGATTTGTACTATTGCCACCGCGTCAACCGGGAGACACCCATCGAGAAAACCATCCAGGCTCTGGTAGAGTTGAAGAAGTAAGAAAGATCCTCATATCACACGCGCGCGGGGGAGACGTATCGATGTTTGTTTGCTGACAACCACCGAAATCTAGTCAAGGCAAGATTCGGTACATCGGGCTCTCCGAGGTCTCGCCAACGACGCTTCGCCGCGCGTGTGCCGTCCACCAAGTCTCGGCACTGCAGGTCGAGTATAACCCCTTTGTGCTGGACATTGAAAAGAACGACCTTCTGCGCACGTGTCGCGAGCTCGGCGTCGCTGTGGTGGCGTACTCCCCTGTCGGGCGGGGTTTCTTGACCGGCCAGATCAAGGCGCTGGAAGACCTTCCTGCCGATGACTTCCGGCGCCTGACGCCCAAGTACTCGCCGGAGAACTTTGTCAAGATCATGGACCTTGTGCGCAAGTTTGAGGCCGTAGCAAAGAACCACGGGGCGACGCCGGCGCAGGCGAGTATTGCCTGGCTGATGGCCCAAGGGGAGGATATCATCCCAATCCCCGGCACGAGGACCATCAAATATCTGGAGCAGAACACCGCGGCGGCGAGTCTGAAGTTGACGGAAGAGGAGGTCCAGGAGCTGAGGGTCGCTGCCGATGCGACTGAGCTTCCAGGTGACCGATATCCAACAATGTAAGTCCGTCTGCGGCCTATGGAGCTCGTACCTATACTGACTTGATTGAAAGGATGATGGGCCCCGTTATGGGCGACACAGTTCCCTTGTAGGCCTGTCCTGTCGAAAGCGTAGGCAACGCTCATCAAATTGTCCGAACGGATGGCTAGGGGAGAGGACCGTAGGCAATTCTGTAGCACTAAAAGACATCAATTATCCTGCTTCTCGGCGGTCCTCACGTATTGCGACAATTCCATTGACCTCTACACCGAGTCAGCTGTCCTTGATCCCGTATCGCATTAATTTCAGAGAACTTGCAGCATCTCGACGCTGCTCGCCATCTAGCATCCGGAGACGGCTTCTGGAAGGACGTTGTCATGGGCATTGGTTCTCTTGCTGATGAATTTGGGGACAGCGCCTCAGCCCGGCTCATCACAGATCGTAGGTATAGGAAGAGGAGAGTAGTTTGCCGTCAGTAATTTGCAGTTGTAGAAATGCCTGAAAGCTCTTGCCAGTCTATGTTGTCTCAGTGTGGTCTCTCCTATGTCAGCGGCTGCCATCTCGCGTTGTACATAGCAAGAACCCCGAGATAAAGTGCTACTGATTTATACGATATGTATATCATCACCCTCGAGGTGGGTGTAATAACCACTGGAGAAATCAACATACTTAAGGCTTAGGTGAATCCTTCTGGAGCGGGCAAGGCTGAAGTGTTACGTCATACGCAAGGCTGTCACAGAGTTGAATGCCGTGGAAGTCACAAGAAAGTGAAAACAGAGTGAAAGTGCACATATATTTTATTCAGCTTGGTCATTCCACACATTGGTTTTTGTGTCGCGACCTCGTCTGCAGATGCATCTGATACCTACCAACCACCCAAGATGAGTGGCGGGACGTCTGACTTCAAGTTGAGCGCCGTGCTCCGCGGCCACAAGAGCGATGTACGTTTCACTGAAAGTATATATTGACCTTAAGAGCTAACGTGCGCGAGGGTAAAGGTCCGTGCTGTATTGCTCCCTGACCCCTCCTTCGCGGTAACAGCCTCTCGCGACGGCTCGACAAGAATATGGAAGCGCACTTCCACCTCGCCTCCGACCTATGACGAGACCGAATCTTCACATGGCGCTCAATTCAAGACATGCCTCGCCTATGTCCCACCATCGAAAGAGTTTGAAGAGGGTCTCGTGCTTTCTTCGGGACAAGATGCGCTTATTGAAGCACGGCAACCGTCCACCACGACGGATATGAATGCCGATGCCTTCATGGTCGGACACAGCAATCAAGTGTGCTCGATAGATGTCTGCGCACCGGCCAACTACTTTGTGAGTGGCAGCTGGGATAGCACAGCGAAGATCTGGGAAATCGGCAGGTGGGAGGTCGGGGTCGATCTAGCAGGACATACGGCGACCGTCTGGTCGGTGTTGGCATTTGACAGAGACACCGCTGTCACAGGATGTGCAGATCGGCTAATCAGAGTCTTTGATGTCCGCGGGAAGTTGAGACACTCTTGGGATGGTCAAGACATTGTCCGTGCTCTTGCTAAGCTGCCTGAAGGACACTACAATGGTGCTGAGATCGCGGCAGCCACAAATGATGGAATTATCCGTCTATGGACATTGAAAGGAGACCTGGTCGCTTCTTTGCTCGGCCATGAGTCCTTCATCTATTCTCTGACAGTCCTTCCTTCCGGCCAGCTTGTGAGCTCAGGAGAGGACAGATCAGTCCGGATCTGGGAGGGCCAGAATTGCGTTCAAGTCATTACGCTACCGGCGATCTCAGTGTGGTCAGTATCAGCTTCTCCCAATGGGGACCTAATCGTGGGGACAAGCGACAAGCTTGCACGTATCTTTACACGAGATCCGGAACGTCTTGCCGATGCAGACACGCTGGCGGCGTTCGAAGAGTCCCTGCAAGCGTCGAGCATACCTCAGCAGACGATGGGCCAGATCAACATGACCGATCTTCCTGGCCCAGATTTCCTGACGCGCAAGGTAGGCACGAAAGAGGGCCAGAGTCAGATCATCAAAGAGGATGACGGCTCGGCGTGTCTGTACCAGTGGTCCACATCACAGCAACAATGGATCAAGATTGGTCAGGTGGTTGATTCTGCTGCATCCAGTGGCAAGACTGTGTACAATGGGAAGGAGTATGATTACGTCTTTGACATCGACATCGAAGACGGTAAGCCCCCTCTGAAATTACCGTTCAACGTCAACCAGAATCCCTACGATGCAGCCACGAAGTTTCTGCAAGATCATGAATTGCCCTTGTCATACCTCGAAGAAACTGCCAACTTCATCATCAAGAATACACAAGGTGCCACTCTTGGTCAACAAGCACCCACGGGGGCTGATCCGTGGGGCACCGAGAATCGTTATCGACCGGGGGATGCTCCCACATCCTCATACCAACCTCCGCCACCCACACCGAGCAAGCAAACCCTGCCTCAAAAGGATTATCTGTCTGTCGTCATTGGCAAGCCCGGTGCAGCGATGACCCAGATCAACAGGAAGAATGCCGAGTACTCCGGCAGCGAACTGGCGCTTTCCCCTGATGAGATTAAAGCCCTATCAGATGTCGCTCAACAGCTGGAAAAGTACAATTTCTCTGGCAAACCATCATTACCCGCCTCTCCGACCATCTCGTCCGCCGTGTCGATTCTCACAAAGGTCGCCATACGATGGCAACCGCCGGCCAACCGACTGGCCGGTCTAGATTTACTCCGCTTTATCGCTGCAGCAGCGAGGGAATTTCCCACAGGTGCTGAAAGTTTCAACGCAGTTGTCGGTACCCTGGATAGCGGCATCTTCGATGAGCGTTTCCTGCGAGACAACAATAAACTTGCCATGATTGCCATGCGTTTTTTCTCTAACTTGCTCTACGGCTCATCGTCCGGTCGTCAGCTCGTGAAAGAAAATCTCGATCGCATTGTCGAATCTCTGAAACCCATCAGTCAATTTGCATCCTCTGATGTCTCGGTTGCGATCGCCTTGACAACACTGTACCTCAACATTGCTGTCCTGATCACTGCTCCCTCAGGCGATGCCGAGATTAACGCCAGCCACGCCCTTGAGCTGTTCGCCGATCTTTCCAACTTATTGTCCTCCTTCCCAGCCGTCAACCACTCTGCATCGTCAAACAATCCAGCAAGCCAGTCGACAGAGCCTGCTTACCGCTCACTGGTGGCGTTAGGCACGATATTAGTCTTCTTCAAGGGTGACAGCGAAATGAAGAGCGCGGTGAAGGATATCTTCGACATTTCGAGCACTCTGGGAAAGTTGAGGCAAGGAAGATATCTCGACGAGCCACGTTTTAGGACAGTTGCGGGGGAGATTGAGCAGGCTTTGAAGTGACTTGAGAGGTGGAATGGGTGAGGTGTGGGAAGAAACAGGGGCCTGGGATGAGAGCAGAGAGCGGGTTACAGCGGATTGTTGATAAGAAGAGCAATGAAAATAGAGATCAGATAGACAATGAAGCCAACAAACGACCCCTGGAATGACATGATGTATTCATGAGCGAGATCTCTACATCCTGGACATTGCCCTTTCTTGAAATGATATCTCCTCCTTAGATGTTGAACCTCTGTCGGACATGAAACTCTCACTTTCCTGCTCGTGCGACGTCTGTTTCGAATTTATTGAGGAAAGTTCAAGGCCTTGTACTCAGCATCACATTCTATACGGAGGTGCTACAGTAGGTCTCACAATGTCTCTCGACGACATGTTATGTTGCAGACGCCAACCATTGCTTGCAGCAGGGTCACCTTCGTGCAGAGCTCCACCCAGCTACTGTACGATGTATAAGCGAGCTGTGCCCAAGGAAAATGTACCATCTCCAGCACCCGTCTTGCAGCGTGTCCTTCCTGAGCCTGCGCTGCTTTTTAGCTCGTTCTCACTCCTTGGCCCGTCCACGCTATGCGAACAAGTACGATAGACCGATAGACAGATAGGCAGGAAAGTCTGTGCGTACCCGAGGACACATCGAGGACAATTGTGATGAGGGACGGCCGGTACCGGTGTTCTGCTGGTGCTGGTGCTGGTGATGACGCTGTACAAGTCCCTTTTCCTGATTATACATCGATTGTCTCAATGCTCGATCCCATATCTCACAGCATCCTGCCCGGTGCGGACCTTGATCCATATCTATCTCGACATCGATCCAACCTCAAACGCCGCTCGCTATGCCGGTGGAATGCTCGACGTTCGACGATATAACTACTAAGTACAAAGCGAGAGTGCGCCCTTTTATTTCCCCTCGATTTACGCTCCCTGCGGCTGTTTTGCCGGTTCGGTTTGTGCCTGTGCCTGCGGCTTATATGGTATCGTGGGAAATCGCTTGACGGTCGAGGGTTTCTTTTCGATCAGGCCAATCTGCGAGAACGAGCCGTGGTTAGTAGGTGTAACGATAACAGCAACAACATGATGTCAAGCGTGTTGCGTCCATCTGTGTACGCACGACACACACGGGGAAAGCGTGCGCAGCACCTCTTGCGAATTATACCTCCTCTTTCGCTCTCCGCTGGATATGGTTGCTCTTCGCGCTGGGCGTGACTGCAATGAAAAAGCAACTCGACTTACCAACCGTAACAGCTTCTCCACCGGCTCTGTAGGCTGTGCCCCGACACCGAGCCAGTATCGCGTCCGCGCCAAATCTAACTGCACGTCCTTTTGTTTTTTGGGCACAAATTTGGTTCCATCCTCAAGCAGCTCCGGCGTGTCCGGGCTTGCCAGAGGTGTCTGAGGGATCGGGTTATAAGTCCCCAGGACTTCCATGGGTTTCTTGTCGCGGCCGGATTTTGCTTGCGCGAGGATGATGTTGTAGAGCGGTTTTCTTTTCGTGCCGAAGCGGGCGAGGCGGATGCGGAGGACCATCTTGACAGCGATGCTGGGGTGCGAAGAAGCGTGGAGCGTTGGAGAGTAGTCTGGGAAGTTTCAGATAGGCAGGACCACGGCGATTTGGAGGGACAGTTATGGTCTCTTCGAAGATGGAACTTCGATTCGATTGGGAAAAGGAAAGCTAGACAGAATTCAGCCTTACTCGCTCCTTCGTTCAGCCTTGTGCGGAGCCAGCAATACTTCTGATTGGCGGAACGACGACCACTCCGAGCCCCTTCGTTCTAACTATGACGATATGCTTCGCTTGAGCAGCAGTGCGAGTGGACTGACTGATCTTGACCTCGAAACATCTTCTCCTGTCAAGCGACGGTCAACGTAAAAAACCGTACTTTTAATTAATCGAAAAGTACACAAGCCGGGTTATGATACACACGTTCCGCAGCTTCATCCCGCGACAGGCACATGCACTTCAACCTCTTCCTATTCTAACGGGCAGAAGATTCTCCAAGATGACAACACTGAAGGTTAGTCCGCTTGATGATCCGCTCTCCCCGTGAAAACAGAATATCGCTATGCGTACCGACTACCGTGGGAGAGTCTCAAATGCTCACACCCCCCACTCACCAGACCCTCGGACCCCAGAAGGCCGCCGAGCTTGACAAGGAGCTCATGAGCGAGGACGGCGGCTTCAGCATCGACCAGCTTATGGAGTTAGCTGGACTGAGCGTCTCTCAAGCCGGTGAGCATCACCACGCCGCACCGCACCGCAGTGCACGGTTTCACAGACCATCACAGTCCCAGTCCCAGTCACGACCACAGTTTCAAGAGGCCAGCTAACCCCACCATGCTCACGAACTCAGTGTATAAAGTCCACCCCCCGTCAGATGGTAAAAATATCCTCATAGCATGTGGTCCGGGGAACAACGGTACGTACACCTCCTCCTCCTCCTCCTCCTCCTCCTCCTCCTCCTCCTCCTCCTCCTCCTCCTCCTCCTCCTCCTCCTCCTCCTCCCTTATTCCCACGCGCGTATGTTCTATGTCCTATGTCCTCTGTCCCCTAAACAAACATATCGTATATTAGGAGGCGACGGCCTCGTCTGCGCCCGCCACCTACACCACTACGGCTACAGCCCGAAGATCTACTACCCCAAACCCACCAACGCGGCCATCTTCACGGGCCTCCAGAAGCAGCTCCACCATCTGCACGTCCCGTTCCTCTCCACGCCGGAGGACTTCACCGCCGAACTGGCCCGCGCGGACCTCGTGGTCGATGCGCTCTTCGGATTCAGCTTCAAACCCCCCGTGCGAGCGCCCTTCGACAAGGTCCTTTCGTCGATCATCTCCTCCAAGGTCCCCGTGCTGGCGGTCGACACCCCCTCGTCGTGGGACGTCGAGTCCGGCCCTCCGAGCGAGGAGTTCGTCGGCCACGATTTCATGCCCGAGTATCTGATCTCGCTCACGGCGGCGAAACCGAGCGTCAAGTTCTTCAGGGGGAAGCGACATTTCATTGGCGGCAGGTTCTTGAGCCAGGATGTCGCGGCCAAGTATGGGCTTGATGTGCCCAAGTATGAAGGCGTGGATCAGATCGCCGAGGTGGACGTGGGTGCCCCGGTGGAGAAGTTGTGAGTGCCGCATGGTGTGTCTATCGTGATTGAGCAACGGGTATCAAGCGAAGTTGGGAATGACGAACGAAATGAGCTCAACTTTACGGAATATACCATCGACACTTAACACAGTTACACACGCATCAGGATAAAAACACAAAACGGTAAAGTTGAAGAAACAGGAACGTCAGTGCGACGTGGATTTTTGGTAGTATTGTAAAGTCTTCGTAAAGGATCAAAAACCAGGGTTCATGCGAATTGTCATAAAAATCGTCAGGACGGTGGCCACTCCTCAACGGCCTGTAGTAAACGCCATCTCTGATGCCATTGTCCTCAATTCGTTGCCCGAGTGCGCAGAATTCAAATATCCCTTACACCCCCGATTGGACGCCGTCGCTACCTAATGCCGTGCATTTCGTGAAGTTGACATGTTTTTCATTTATCATCGAGCATCCTCCAAGGGGACGTCGTTATGCTGGACTCTCGGTCTGAAGAGTCATATGAGCCGGCTTTGGAATTGCCAGTGTCTAGGACATCTCGATGACAATGCCTATCTCGTTAGTGGGTATCATGTTCTCTCTTGTACGTCTCTCATCGTCCGCGGATGAGTGCATTTCTCAAGACATGGGTAGTCGTCTCTCTGCAGGGAAGCGCCAATCGGCCTTTCCCTCCTCATCCTCCCACTCCTCTACTTTTGAGATGTCATTCGGCGAGTTCTTGGAGCTTTCTGATGTCGGGCGGTCCTGCCCAGGCTCCTCGATCTCGGCTCGCCCCGTGCTGGGGCAGGTATATGCAGCTCCGCCACATCATACTCGTACGCTCCTAGCATCTGTCTTCTTATGGCAATGCCTCCTTAATCTTTGTCTTCTGTGCAGCGGTCAGTGACCGTGGAAAGTTCACTTTGACTCTGACAATAAAGTCGCCTCTTTCGCCGGGCTTCTTGCTGATCGGCATGCCTAGACTTGGGAAACGCTCTTCATGACCAGGTTGAGTCGGTCCTGCACCTGAGACATTCAATTGCTTGCCGTCAATGGTCGTGACGGTCCGCTTCCACCCAGTGAGTGCCTCTTTCAGGTCCAACTCGATTGTTGTTATCAGATTGTCGCCTTCGCGGGTGAGGGTTGGGTGCGGCTTTTCTGTGACGATGAAGTGCATGTCTTGAGTGCCGCCCTCTTCCTGATCTCCGACCCCGGCGAACTTGATCTTCGAACCAGCTTTCAAGCCAGGTTTGATGTCCATCTCCAGTAGCTTGTCTTCGCTTATGCGCTGGCCCTGGGCGTTGAATGTCTTTCTCTTGATCTTCAGCTTCTTATGTGCGCCTGTGGACAGTTCTTCCAGAGTAACCGGCAGTGGTCGCTCGATGACGGTAACTTCTGGCGTCTGCGGCCTTGGCTGTTTGGTCGAGAAATTGCCTGTGCCCCGTCGGCTTCCAGCACTTCTCCCACTTGATCCAAAGCCACCACCGAATAGATTGAAGATAGGATCGTCATCACCACCCGATCCACCACTGCTGCGGGCGAATTGGGCGAAAATGTCGTTGGGATCTGAGAAGTTGAAGCCTCCTCCACCACCGCCTGTAGAGTAGTGGAATGTTCGAGTACCACCACCAGGCATTCCTCCAAAGCTGAAACCACCTGGCATACCACCAAATCCACCACCAGGCATGCCATCGGGCATTTCAGCGCCTGGCGGTGGAGCTTGCCCACCTCTCAGCAGGAATTCCAAGCCATATTGATCGTACACTTTTCTCTTCTCAGGATCTGACAGAATCTCATATGCCTGGGACACTTCTTTAAACTTCTCGGCGGCGTTTGGACTGTCTTTGTTTTTATCCGGATGCCATTTCAAGGCTGCCTTTCGATAGGCCTTTTTAATATCATCTTGTGACGCCGAAGGGGAGACGGAGAGGGCGTCGTAGAGTTTGGTTTCTGCTACCATCGTGCGGTGTAATTATGATTGGTTGCGAATTTCGTGTTGGGTGTGAGGTTCGAGGTACTTTTGTTTGGAGGAAGAAGTAGTAAGACTGGTCGACAAGAAGAAATAGAGTGAGTCGTGGGTGACTAGGCCGCGTGGAAAGGAAACACGGGTGCGGGATTTTGGCTCGTGATGGTGGAAGCACTGGAACGCTCGAGCAAAATCTCAATGGAAGCAAGGATCAAATTTGGATCAGGAACTACAGTGAAAGTGGTCTGAAGCCGTGGGCAGTGGGAGAGGAGCGCAACGGCCAGCTGGGCCCATGACGTGGTGCGAGCCAAACAGGGATCCATCGTTGTTTCGAGAACTTTCTTTGGGAAGTGAGCGGCTCTCCGCACCGCGACACTCGACACGGAAAAGACTTGAAGGGTTGACTCCGCACACACAGGGCCTTCTGTAGCGCGTATGAGTACCGCGTCGATGTGTCGACCAGTCGACCTTTCAGTCTGCAATTCAAGTTTCGGCCTTGGGAGTATAATGGAAGGCTACCTGGGTGTCAGCCAGTCACATCATGGGGCATTCGATTTCAGATGGTAGCCGGTGAGGGTATTGTATTTCTAGGATTTTACGCCCATCGAGTGACCTTACCGGCCTATACTGGGTACAAGTACATCTCTGCTCTCATTGACGCGAAGAAAGGAGCCCTCAAGTTAGGCGGGGTCGATGCTCTTCAGCCTTGCCAGAGTTTGTGAATACAGTAAGCCACGACTAAGCAAGGTTCAACTTCCGAGTCACAACATAAACCAACGACATCCTAAGAAACCTCCGCTCGCAGAGTCCTCTCGAGCAAGAAGAGGAAGTACTTTACCTGAGTACCTACTCGTAGATGCGGGCCATCTCACACCGCCAACGTCTGGCGCTGTCGAGTTGCACCGTTCCGCGTCAGAGTGAGCTGTATCAACCGTGGCGAAATCGTCACTTTTGCAAATCATTTCTGGTGGCTGCCATTTCGTTTCCCTGATCACTTCGCGACAGGATTACACCTAGTGCTGCTCACGGTCATCTTATACTTGCACGCGCCAGAGTGTCATACCGAACTCAGCGCCACCATGGCTGTCAAGGTCTGTCCGGCTTCAGCAAGCTGTCATCACCTTCTCAACCATACAGAAATACGTCTTCGACTGTCTCTTCCGCGCCCAGCTCCGCGCCGCTGAATCGCGACTTCCAGGGTTTGAATGTCCTTGCCTTCCAGAACTACGCAGTCCAAGTGCTCAGCAAAGTCAATCTAGGCAGAGTGATGGCAAACCACACCAGGAGCAACATGGCGCTGCAAAGTGTGGGCAAATCATTGCATCCTTCTCAGCCCCCACGACGCCCTCTAGCTTTCGGGCAAGAGCGCCTCCCCGACGGGCTTCAAGGGGGTGGAGAGGCGGAATGGGGGCCCAGCCGGGCCCTAACCTGAATCTGGGCATTGCCTTGGGGCCATGATGCATCTCGCACAGATAGAGTACGCTCGTCAAATGTCTCTCTTCTGATGCAAATGGTGGGCTCCTGGCGACCAAACAACTGTCTTCAGCGGAGACTAATAGACGGAGACATGCCTCTTACCAGACATCTGGTCGCGCCGAGATATAGTTGACTAGCCCTTGTCAGAATCCGGAATACCACACCCTCTTCGAGGCGTCTTTGATTTCCTCACACCAATCATTGACCTTCCGGAACGAGCGACCACTTTGCTGATGCAGCCAGCGTATCGTTAATATGCACCTCGGCACTCAATCTAGGTGACTTGCAGCCTATGCATCCACATGGACTGTCATCCTGGTGCCTGCCTCTGGCACCATACGACATTACAGAAAGCACCCATACCGGGGTAACCCCATTTCTCGTATGAAGGCCATTCGATGCTTCGGCCGAGATTGCTCGTAAGCTCTACTCAGTTTGCCTCACAGCGGCGTGGGCGAAATCGGGCAGTCGATCCTTCTTCTTTATCAAGCTCCCACCGTCGAAGCCAGGACTTGGTGCGTCCGCACTTAGAGTCAAGCTATCACTCATTGCGCCTTGGCTCGCTTGCTCATACTCACACCGTCGACCCTCTTTCTCGGCATGCGACCACCCGCGATCAGTTGGCGAAGGTAGAACGACATGGCGGCCAAGAAGCCAACCGCAGTTCGTTTTGTGAATTCTCATCCTTTTCCCGCGAGCAAGCGAGAACAAGAACTTATCAGAGCTGAAGCTCGCTCTCACGCAGCAACAATTTCTCACCCGAAGCACCGGAAGCAAGCCGCGGATCAAGTAGAGGGCGAAGACGAAAGTTCAGTGGAATCACCGGTGCTTTCAGATCCTCCGTTGAGTGAAGGGAGGACGTCCCCGTCGACAACGACTTATAACGTTACGCTTCCTGCACGGGTATCATCGCAAGAGAGTGCAAAGCCCTGGCAAAAATACAACCAAAAGGACCAACCTTTTCACAGATATCGCGTTGTAACTCAGCGCCCCGGTAAAGTCACAGACAGGGAAGCAAATGTGGGACGTAGGAGAAAGGAAGTCAGAAGAGCCGAGAACGAACTGCAAGTGGTTTCCACCGAAATTTCCATCCCACTGTACAAGGGTAACACGGATCCATTCAATTCGACGGTTGTACCTGTCAGCGCACTGGAGCATTTGTTACTCCAACAAGCTCGAGCGCAATCGATGCAAAACACTTGGCCCTCGGAGATAGCATTGCGCCACAATCATGGTGCCCTCACCGCCGAATCTCTGAAGAAGATGCCGCCTTTTATCTCAGACAAGGCGTCAAGTCATGCGATCATTGCCCATTCATACTATAGTAGTGGGAGCAGGCAGAGAATTCGAGGCCAGCCATACGAACAGTCACTGGTCGCCGGCGAAAAGCACAAGTTTCAGGCGTTGAGATCCCTCCAAGAATCAATCGAAGAGCAGCGCAGGACCGGAGATCCTATAAAACTGAAGCGGATCTATGAAGCTTGCTGCTGGCTCTCGGCCGCTGAAATGCTCAGTGGCAATATCAAAGCTGCTGTTGTTCACCTGACGGCTTCCAAGAAGATCATCGATACGATGGGAGGGTGGTCCGCCATCGGCCGTATGGAAAAGGAGATTCTGCTCGGAGCAGTGGTGAACCTGGCTGCCGGCTTGCGCGCCCGTCCTGTGATGGAGATTGGCGACTTCGATCCTGGGCAATGGCGCGCACGCCAGTGGAGTCCAGAGCCGAAGGATTCCTCGCCGCTATACGATGATCTGAGACTTGCGTTCCCCATAACGCCGTCTCTTTTGTCTCCCAAGTCAACCAACGTCACCCCAAAACTGAGAGCTATATTTGACGATATGAAGGAGCTACTGGCTATTGAAGATCTCAAGTTCAAATACGCTACATCAAAGGCCTCCAGCGCAACGCAGATCTTTCGGTGGTCGCATGCCCGTAAAATCTCCCTCCGAGCGCGGACCCTCCATTACTGGTGCGACCTCAACGAAGCTGCCAAACGCGAGGGAACTCCGATTCTAACACTCTACGTGCCCGGAAGGGTGGGCATGGCGCCTCCCTCGCCCCTCGCGCTGACCTACGAGTTCGCTTTATGCGTCGCTATGCGCATGTTCGACCGCTGCATCTTCGAAGAACACTATCAACCGGCCGGTGTCTTTCGCGAGAGCAAGCGTTATCACATGGAGTTGGCGGCCGTGATGGAAGCTATCCGGCCTGGGGCAGATGATTTCTCCCTCGTTCTAGACAATCACACGTACGATGTGCTCTGGATCTACTCGGTGGGCGCCTACGTCGAGGATGTGTTCATGCGGCCTGAGCTGGAACGAAAGGGCGACCCCGTGCCACAGCAGGACAGGTTTTTCAGCACGCGATTCAGTTACCTGGTTGCCACAAATCGGGAGTTCAGCAGCTTTGAAGACGTCACGAAGTTACTGCGGGAGAATTACCTCTACTACCCGCGACTACAGGATACAAGTCTGCGAAAATTGATCGAATTCTGATCCGAGAAAGGGGAGGGGGTTTCGTTGGCGGCGTCATCGCAAGTCGGTCGGTCGGTCGGTCGGTCGGATGATGATGAATCTGACTTTTTTCGCTTCGGCATGCGATGTCACGAAAAGGGGGTTTGTAGCCTTACTGCAAAAGAACAAAATTCGCAGTGAACAGCGACGATTCAATGCTGGATATGGCCTTAGTCCGGCGACTCTCCGGTGGGCCGTACTTCATGCTCATCGTACTCCGCCGTCTACGATGCTTACATCGCAAATATTCCAGATCCGGCAACCACACAATTGCCGCATGACGGCATGCGTTGAACACGAACCTCGTTTGTGTTGTGTGTACTCGACCCGTACACAGTATTGCAATTCTAGTTCCGTCGGAATGCTTCCTGATCGGCACGGCCTGCAGTTTTCTATTACTCCACTGAACGACGGAAATACCCCGAGCTCGCGAGCTTAGTTAATCCAAGTGAGGGCACTGGCAACCGACCAGACAGGACAGCAGTCCTGTCCTGTAAGACGGACAAATGTCCAGGAGGGCACGTTGATGGCCGCAATCCGTACGCATTGCATACACAGCGCGCCCATTGAGACGGCATAATATGATATGCTGGCTGATAAGTCACGAAATCGACGACGCTCTTGACCAAAGTCACAGCCACTCATGCCCGCGCATCAAAACATGGCATTGCATGCATGCATATATGCACACCGTCTGTGCGTCCCGCTTGTTGACTGATGAGCTGCCCTTGGCTGATTGCGGCAACGCCAGCACCGGTTGGAAGGTTGTACCGTGTATTCGTGCTGCGGATGTCGAGCTTACCCGTTGGTGTTCTGCTTGGATGGGACGAGGGCCGAGACCTCAAACCCCATCTGCTGGGTAGAGCCAAACATCGGCCGTAATATGGTCGGCGGGTCAATTGAAGCGCCAGATCAAGCTACCTGACTCGCATGCAGGGCACGCCAGCCGAGGCACGGCTTATATATATCCCACGCCAATCACGGCGGCTTTTTGACTTCGTGCGTAAAGCCACGCTTGCGCTGTAAGGGGGGTAGGTGAGCCGGTTGACGGATACAGCGTCACGGGCGTACGCGTTACAGGGTATATGGTGCCACGGCCAATCGAGGCCTTGTCCAGCATGAGCGCCAAAGTCAGGTCAAGTCCAGTCCAGCCCAGGACGGTTCGGTACGCGTTCATAATCACGATGTCTTGATGACTTTGGCCTTGAACTCACCTCATGCATCAAACTCTCCCCAAACGCTCCCTCATGCCCATTCTCGGCGAGGTAAGTCCTGAACTCCGTGTCCTCGCTTACCAGGTTCTGATCCCGGTCTGGATGAACACCCAAGCGACGATTTAACCCGTGGCAGCGAAGCCGGGACCGTTAACGAACATCGCCTGCGCCCAATCCGCGTGTCGATGAACGAATCTTGAGTCGGGGTGAAGACTTGCGTGCCGATCGCGGAGCCAGCCTTGCCCGCCGGACCAGTTCGGTCAGTGAGTTCAAGGTCCCGTAGAGGACGACAAGAGCGGGCAGACGGTATTGCATGGAGTTGAAGGCGCCACCGAAGATGTATCCCAGGACTTCCCAGGGGGAAAAGCCAAAGTACATTGTTTGTTCGCGTCCGATACGGTCCATGAGCAAGTCGCCAGGAAGGTAGATGCAGTTGACTACGGTGCCGTGGCCGATGTTTTGGACGAGGGTGTTTTTGGGGTTGAGCTGGCCGATTTTGGTGGAGAAGATGGCCAACAGATAGGCGATGTACAAGAAGTCTGGGAGTCAATTCGAGAGAACAGAGGGTTCGTCAGTGGCCAATCTCACTCCAACACCGAACCCAGCGACACCTCACGCGACAATCATCATGCGAAACATGCCGAGCAGAGCCGTGCCATGCGCGGTGGTAGCTAATGCAACGAACAGGACCAGAGAAAAGTTGCAAACACAATTCCCGATTCGTGGTCTCTTCGAGCAATGTCTTCTATAGCGTCAAAGCTTTGCCGTGGAGAATGATGTTCGTTCTCAGGACGCACCTCACTGTTGTGAAAGGGTCAAGTTCGAAATCCTGGCGTTCAAGGTGGGCATGAGCACGAGGTCGACATCCTGTGATAACGATCGTCTCCCAGTTGGGGACGAACGCGCCCTATGTTCTGTCGAATGCCCTGTCAAAATCTGATAGATCTGCAGAGGCGAGGCTCGTTCGGTTTGTTGCTCCAGCGGCCCTTTCAAGGGTAAGCTCGCATGAGCTTAACCCCCGTGCCACGGTGGAACAAGATGATTCGGATTAGACCACGGACAGGGGGACGATCTCCATGCAGAAGAGACCTGGCGATTAGTCGATTGTAAATGCGATGTATTGTCTGACTAATGCCAAAATCCTTCAACTGTACTCTGTTGGCCGCGTGATGGTGTCTGACGAGGGGATCTGACCTTGCACATGCTGGGTCCGACCGGCTAAAGACGACCACATTGGGAGCCAGTTTGATCGGCCTTGGGAAAGACAAGTCGACACGCAAGGGGGAAAGTGATTACACTGGGAAATGATATCGCGAATCAAACGTCCACGCCAATGGGCTTACCTTGCTGTTTAAAACTCAGCAGATATCCACATAATAGCTGCGGCTTTGCTTCATGATATCGGGCAAATTATTCCAGAAGCAGATGCCGAGCAGATGTTAGCAGCCAAAGTGCAGAACATGCATCGAGCATCGGCACGGGCCTTGGTAGTTCGGGCTGGACGTGCCCGGTCTAAGACTTCCCGATACATTCTGGGGGAATTCTTGTGTCGCTCAAATCAGTAGATGACCAGATTCTTCCATCTCGATCGTTTCACGGCGAAGAAGATGAACCCTCAAGAACAGCGAAGTGCTCCGTGCTGAATCGGCAGGTTGGGCGAGGATTATATAATGTGGGCTCCTGAATGCCACGTGACTGAGTAAATCGTGCGCCTTCGGTACGATCTCGAAGCAGCTCAATATGAGAAAGCAACACCCTCTCCTGCAATAAGTCTGGCGAGCAGGATGAGGTGGCATGGAGTCGTTTCGATCTTGACGTCGCTGCTGCTTCCAGTCAAGGCTATCTTCGCCGACGATGCGTTCCACGTAGATTTCCACCATGCTCTCCTGGGCAGCCCGCTGTCACCTACGACTTTCTTCCACAAACCGCACTCGAACACGAACGCCTCTCTTCTCTATACTGTCTCAGACAAGGCCGTCTTAGGCGCTATCAATCCGAAGGATGGATCAGTACTTTGGCGCCAACCGCTGGCCGGGGAGCCGGTGAATAATGCTTCCACTTCGTATCTGGTTGCGGCAGAAAGAGATGGCCAACTGGTGAGCGGATATGACAGAACTGTCGCCTGCTGGGATGGCTTGGATGGGAGACTTGTCTGGGACTTCACGGCCCCCGAAGGCACAAGGATAGGAGGATTGCAGGCTGTGAGCGGCTCAGAACCTGTCACGGGCGGGATGACGCAGGACTATGTGGTATTGGCCTTGCCGATTGATCCTATCGCTCATACCACCATCGTTCGCATCGCGGGTGACGGAAGCGGAGCAAGATGGCAGCATGTCGACTCAAGCACGCCGCATGGGACTCCTGCCTCCGTTGCAGTATCCGCGGAGCACATTTACTACATCACAACATCCCACGGCTTACTAACCAGCAACAAGGCGACTATTACCACCCTTGACAGAGCCACGGGGAAAGAAGTCAGCCAGACGAGTGCTCCTCTCGAGTCGGAGCCGTTGGGAACGGATGGCCAGTATGTAGCGGCCGCATGCTCTAATTTCCCCTTCTTGATCTCCACCGACAAGTCATTCAAGTCATTCAAATTCAGTCTTCTCGATAGCCCGAAGATTTCGACAGTGGTATTAGATGGTAAGGGCGAGGATATCGAGGATATCACCGTTATCCATCCATGTCACGCAGCCGCGGCAAGTCATTTCTTGCTCCATATTAGAGGCAAAACGCGGCAGTGGGCGGAAGTTTATCACATCAACACAAAATCGGCCGATATCACGAAAGCCTACTCATTACCCGCCACAGCAGAGGAGAGCATCTTTGCTGCAGGAAACATTGAAGAGACGGTCTTCTTCACTCGCTCTACGGAAACGGAAGTCTCCCTCATCTCATCCGAGTCTCACGGACAACTAGCACGGTGGAAGAAATCCAACTTCAAGACTTCCCCTGGCAGCTCTAAACCGCACGCCACGGTTGAGATTGTCAGCAGGGGCAAGTCAAGCTACGCCGTTCGAGTTGCTGAGTTCTCCTCTAGTGGCGACTGGTCATTAGTCCGAAATGGCGAGCTACAATGGAGCAGGCCTGAAATGTTGGCCTACGCCAAAATTGCTGCATGGGATGAGAATGGAGCTCCAGATGCGTTGGCTGAGGAACTCGATCTCGAATCATCTATCAATCCATTGACCGCCTACGTTCATCGCGTCAAGCGGCATCTGCACGATCTTGCCGGCTTGCCCGAATATCTGCGAAGCATACCCGACTCTATCCTGCAATCATCTCCAAACGCCGATACCACAGCTCGCCAGAGCCTTGTGGGAAGCAAAGTAATTGTGCTAGGGACCAGTCGAAAGGAAGTGATCGCTATTGATGCTACCGTTCCAGGCCTTCTGCGGTGGCAAGCAGACCTTTCTGCCCAGATATCTGGAGACAACGAGATGAGATCCATTGGAGTGGACAGTGGACGAGTTTCCATATATTTGTCCGACGGCTCTTTGACTGTCCTCAACTCGACTACTGGAGCTCTCATCGAACACCGGTCAGGCTCTATTCCTGTGGCGGAGCTCATTCAAATCCCCGGTAGCCCTTCACCAGCCGTCATCAAGGTCGGAGCGGACGGCGTACCTCATCCTGCAACAGACTTCGCGCCTAACACTGCGATAGAAGGAAACGTGATTGTCACATTGAGCCCAGAGGGAAAAGCAATTGGCTGGACTATCGGTCAAAATGTCGAAAAGACATGGATTCTTCAGCCTCAGTCGGGTTTCAAGATTGTCAGTGCCATTTCACGTGCCGCACATGATCCTGTCGCCTCCATCGGCCGAGTTCTAGGAGACAGGTCTGTGCTCTACAAATATCTCAACCCTAACATCGCGCTTCTACTGGCAACGTCCGACTCCGGCTCAATGACAATTTACCTTGTGGACGCCGTCACCGGTTCTGTCCTGCACACTGCCACCCACAACGGCATCCTCTCTAGCAGCGTTACCCCCGCTGTTCTCTCGGAAAACTGGCTCGCCTACACCTTCACGTCGTTCGATCCCACAACATCCGGCATCTCAAACCAGCTTGTAATCTCCGAACTCTATGAGTCCTCCGCTCCCAATGACCGCGGCCTCCTTTCCAGCATCCCGACAAATTACTCAGCTTTCGCACCCGACGCCGCTGCAGCGCGTCCGCATGTAATCTCCCAATCCTTCACCGTAGCCGAACCGATCTCCCATCTCGCAGTCTCCCAAACCGCACAAGGTATAACCTCCCGCCAACTCCTCGCCACACTGCCCAACTCGAACGCCATAGTCGGTATCCCGCGCGAGCTCCTCGACCCTCGCCGCCCCGTCGACCGCGACGCAAACGCCACAGAGCGAGAGGAGGGCCTACTCCGGTACAGTCCCGTGCTGGACCTGAATCCTCAGTGGTACCTGACCCACGCGCGCGAGGTGCTTGGCCTAGAATCCGTGCTCTCGAGCCCCAGTCTTTTGGAGTCCACGAGCGTGGTGTTCGCGTACGGGCACGATGTATTCGGAACGACGATCACGCCATCAATGGCGTTCGACGTGCTAGGCAAGGGGTTCAACAAGGGGCAGTTGGTCCTTACTGTGTTGGCGTTGGGGGCGGGAGTCATGGCGCTGAGGCCGTTGGTCAGAAGAAAGGCTATCGAGGGGCGGTGGAAAGCGTGATCCCATAGTGAATGTGATAGAGAGAGAGAGAGAGAGTGTGTGTGTGTGTGGGTGGGGCCATGGCAGCTGATCGAGAGGGAAGTGTTATGAGGCGTATGTCCGCTTGATGTTCTGCTCTGGGGGTCGGACAATGAATTTCGGATTCGCAAAATGCTGGCTGGGCAGCTTGTGCATACTTTATTTGGAGGGAAGATAGACCGAGATACGTACAGTGTAGCTGGCTCGGCCGATGAATGCAGTGATGGTCCTGATCTCCGAGAGAGACTCAAAAGGTTGTTTCTAATCTTCGCTCTGCAAAGGCTTGATTTCTGATTCCTGTGTCTGAAAAGCTGCTGTTCGGGGCGTATGACAGACCGACGTACCTGGACCGGGTCACGGCAGCATTGGTGGGAACATTATGTACAGTGAAATCATACCCAATGACTTGATAACACACGAGACTATCCAGGATGAACTCGGTTGTCCAAAACTCCATATTTTATTCATGCTACTCAGCAGGTCACTGTGAGCGTTGGTCTCTCGAACCACTCCGCCGTCCACATCGTCATTCGTTGGATGTGCACTTGCTACATACGCTTAGAGCGGACTCTCTCGTGCCGTCAGGCAGTAGCCATTATAGCTCGAAGTTATCCACGATCATATTGTCTTCCTCGGCCTCCACGAACGGTGCCAACCTGGCCTTGAAGTCCTCGAGATCCATGTCGTCGTCAGCGACGCCCAGACCGCCAGGCGTCTTAGGTGGAATTAGGACGTTCGGCACGACGTGCAAAACGCCGTCCGCAGCAATGCCATCGGCAACGGCAACACGGGTGAAGCCGTTGATCTTGATGGTGATCAAGCGGCCGTAGCGAGCAATGTCGATGCTCAGACTCTTCCCCTCGAGGCCGGTTGGCAAGTCAACATGAATGAATCCTTTGGGCACCTTGTGGGGCGGGGCGGAATCAGCCTCAGAGTCGGCTTTGTAAATAGCATCGGAGTACAATGTAATGTTGTCGCCAGCATGGTACAAGATCAGGGCTTTGAGGTACTTGAGGCCGAATCTGCTGAAAAGGAAGGCATTGATCCTGGGGCCGAGACGTTTGAAAGCAAAGTTGGACGGTGCAAACAGAGTGCCTCCACTGTGGCTTGAGGTATCGTTGAATGCAGGGTACAAACCAGTCTTCTCCAACGCCAGGCCAAGTGTGCTGAACTCGCCAGGGAGGGCAGATATGATGTCAACCACTTTCGGTGGAGGGAGGAGGATGCTGTCAATGCCGTGAATAACACCATTCGTGGCAAAGATGTTGACTGCCACAATGCGAGAATAGAAGTTGACCGTCAATCCTCTCAATCCGACTTGAGTCGAGATTCGTTGCGGGACTTTGCCGATGAACTTGGCCTCAAGGGCAGTCGGGATTGTTCTGCTGAGAAGGATACGGCGAGCCGGGTAGAACTCAGGTGAGAAGTGGTATGTCAAGATCTTCTCCAAGAACTCCTTGGGTGGCTTTGGAGCGTGCTCGGGGATCTTCTCGAATGCGCGGTCGGTGGGCGCGAAGAGGGTGTAGTTCGCCTTGGTGCCATTGAGCTTCTCGACGAGGTCCGGGAAGTCACCAATAGCAGCGGCAAGTTTTGTGGTATATTTGCTCTTAGAGATCAACTCCCAGATGGTCTGGTTGGGAGAGTGATGGGGATGGTGTGGGCGACGAGGACCCTTGCCAGGGCCTTTTCCGGGGCCTTTTCCTGGCGGGCCATGGTGAGGAGGGCCGTGATGGGGAGGCTCCTCAAATAGATCGGTATCATAATCTGCTGTGTCTAGCCAGGCCTCGCCCGCAAAGGCTTCCTTGAAGTCCTCGCCATATCTGACTGCTGAATCATACAGCGAATCAGCAACCTCTGCGAATCTGTGTTTGGCACAGTCTGCAGCTTGTGTAAACTCCTCTTCAAGATCCTTCCAGAAGGTCTCGGCCTTGTGTGCCTTGTCCCAGAATGGGTGCTCTGCAGGTTGTTCTGTCTCTTGGTCTACAACCGCCAACGACTCGAAAGTGGCTTGATCTGGGATTACCCAGGCAGTAGCAACAGCTGCCGCCGAGAGGACGGAGAGGACTCTCATGATAGCTTGCTCGGAGGAAGTGACGAGAAAAACGACCGGAGTGATTAGGCGTATATGAGGAGAGGGAGAAGAATCTGAGGTTGAACTAGTCAACAGGCAGAAGCGAAAAGGAGGTACATTCGTATCTTCGGATTCCGCAAAGTCTATGACATGCAGGAAGCAAATGGTGATGCGTCGCTAGTTGGGAGCATGCGTAAGGTTGCTCGGTGATGGTGTGAGATGGACGCGGACACGCATGATGCAGCCCGCGGGGGAGATGCCCACCAACATGACTGGCTGAGGGGCCTGACTAGGCCAAGGTCAGCCAAAGCTCGCAACAGCATCCCAAGCTGTCCACGCCACGCAAACTGAAACAGAGGTGACGTTGGCAGTGTGCCTCCGCTTACTGGGTACATGCCTGGGGACGGGGAGGGGAGCTCTTATCGGCCGAGCAATCAGTTCCGTTCCGATGCACAAATAGATTGCTCCAGTGAGCTTTCAATGTCTCCACAGCGTATCTCTCAATAGTCGTCTCTTCAAGATCTCCAGAGCATCAACACTCAGAGTCAAATGCTGCTACCGCTTCTGGTGGTTTGTCGCATCCGCGAACCGTTCGAGTGGGACAAGTCAGGTTTGATTGAGGTAGGCAGAGACTAGAGCAGTGGCTTCCATTCACAATATTGCATGCTCCTCTTGTTGCGGGCCTGGGTCGTTCTTGATGCCATGGATGAAAAGAATGTCGATCGCACTGTCGAATCTGAGCAATGAGCAGAGCGACATCGGCAGCTGCGATGGATGGAATGAGGACCCGACTGCGTTGTGGCGACCGGCCCTTCTCTTGCCTCAACGTCTTGAGCTCGCGGAACCGTCCTCTACGAGTAGAGACGAGGTGGTCAAGATCCCTTTGGGCTGTTTAAGTCGTTCTTTTTGGATGCACGCTCTCCTCCCTTTGGATCTTGCGTCTCTTTTTGGACTTACCTCGAACATCCCAATGCGCCAATGTGCCCAGTGCGTCTGCATTCCTCGGCTTGATCCAATCATATGTCAAACCTGGTAATATCAATCATAGGGCGCTGGCCAAAACAAACATATCGCGCATTCTGGCCACCAGAAGTTGAAAAAAATTGTGTTGCGAGGTTCGACGAGAAGTGAAGATCGGGTGACGACTCTACGCTGTGGTGTTGTGTTCAGGTTGCTGCCAAACTTCGCTGTTGCAACGACGCGACATTTTCTTCAGCCTCTCTGACAGTCAACAAACAACTTCACCAAGTACCAGCTCGTCGACCTCGACATCTTCTGTCTTTTCCTGCGACTGTCTTTGTCCCCGTCACGGCTGCTTCTCAACGGTTTTGGATATGTAGGTGCATCATCATCAACAACTCTGCCTTTTGACTGACCCTGCTTGCCAGACACCTTTGATGGCGGCCCCCTACTACTCTCTGCGACAGTGATCAAAATGTCCTCGTCTCAGAAGAACTCTGAGCGCCCGATGGGCTCATCTACTATGCACACCAAGAGGAATGTCTTGGGTGAAATCCAAGCTAGAGCACCAGCTGCACCAACCTCGCCCCGTCGACGCGCTCGGAACCCTACAAGCTCATCACCGCGTCTACCACACCACGAGTCCCTCAAACCCGAAGGCAACCTCTCGGTTCGTGAAAAAGCTGCCGGCAACCCAATTGACAACAAGCGACTGTCCACTGTTGCCGACGAACTTGCCACTGAAAGCAAGAGAGACTCTCAAATTTCTACCACATCCACAGCCTCCGGAACCAAGGCTAAGAGAAAGACTCATGTCGGGCCATGGCAATTGGGTAAAACTCTGGGCAAGGGAGCCACTGGCCGAGTTCGTTTGGCGAAACATCGGGACACCAACCAGATCGCGGCAGTCAAGATTGTCTCGAAGAAGTCGGCTGCGCTCGTTCAGAGTGCAAGTATGGCCCGGATGGATCATGAAGACACGGCCTCGATGATTGCAACCGGTCCTCGCACAATGCCTTTCGGGATTGAACGTGAAGTGGTCATCATGAAGCTCATCGAACATCCAAACATCATCAATCTATACGACATCTGGGAGAACCGCGGCGAGCTATACCTCGTCCTCGAGTATGTTCCTGGTGGCGAGTTGTTCGACTATGTCTCCAGTAATGGGGCTCTTCCGGAGGAAGAGGCTGTTAGACTGTTTCGCCAAATTATTGCTGGCTTGTCATACTGTCACCGCTTCAACATTTGCCATCGAGATCTGAAGCCCGAAAACATCCTCCTAGACGAAAAGCGTAACATCAAGCTAGCCGACTTTGGGATGGCCGCCCTACAGCCTGATGGGACGTGGTTGAACACTTCATGTGGCAGTCCCCACTACGCCGCTCCAGAGATCATCCAGGGTAATCAATACCGTGGAGACTTGGCCGATATTTGGAGCACAGGGATCATCTTGTTTGCTATGCTCAATGGGTTCTTGCCCTTCGACGGTGGCACTTTGCCCAATACTCTCCGACTGGTCAAGCAAGGGGCTTACCACCTACCACAGAATCTGAGCCTGGAGGCCCAGGATCTGATTCAGCGTATTCTCCAGAAGCGACCGGAAAGAAGAATTACGATGGAAAAGATCTGGGCGCATCCACTCCTCACGAAATACGAGAAGTACCATGCCAGCCTAGCCGCCCCGGCGCCACTCATTGGTGCTGCTCCCCCCTTGAGCGTCGAGGCCCGTGCCAAACGCGTCACGAAGCGTTCAGAGATCGACAACGACATACTGAGGAATCTGTCAACCCTGTGGCATGGTGAGAAGCCGGAAGAGTTGGTTCGAAGACTGATGAGCGAGGAACCAAATCATGAGAAGCTCTTCTACTGGGCGCTGATCAAATTCCGAGACGACCAGCTTGAGAACTATCCAGGTGATCCGCTTCACCACTCTGCAAGTGACTATCACCACGTCAGCAAACCACCACCAAAGCCCAAGCGTGGCCACAATCGCCGAGCCTCTCAGTTCTCCATTGTCAGCGATGACAATAACAAGAGGGACGGGTATTACAAGAACTCTGCCACCGCAGCAAGCAAAGCTACACAAAGTAGTTACGATCCATATCGCGCCTCCAGGACCCCTATCGACCGAGATGCTCCGGAGCCTCCTACAGTCGTTTTCCGCCATCGTCCAACCACTCCTGGAGGCCGTTCTGTGAGCTCCGCGGGTAGCGTCAGATACAGGGCGGTGGATAGATTGCGACCTGAAGTCCCTGCACTGCCCACTTTTACGTCGGAAGAACTCGAGAAACTCATTCAAAAGAAGCGTGCCTCATATTCTACGGCAACCTCGAAGAGCTCTTTGTCATCGAGCACGAGACGCATACCAGGCATCAGAAAGTCGGTCAGCTACAAGCGCCAAGTCAGCTTTCAACATCGTCGGCAGAACTCTTCTGGCCCTGCTGACCGTCAAGCTCGACCTTTGCACTCAGAGAGTCGCCAGTTTGATCGTCCGACCACTAGAAGTACCGCGAATGGAAGATCAGAATCTCAGAGCAACCCTAGTCTGTCCACCCCCGCCCCAGCGTCCCGTGCACGTAAGTCCATTTCGGACATCGATATGAAGAAGCAGCGCGTTGCCAGCTACTATTTCCGAGACGAGACACGAAAAGTCAGCGCGGAGCTCGGCAAGATCTGTGAAGAGGCGTTCAATCGATCATCGGTATCTACTGTCAGCGAAGCCAGCCCAGCTGCTCCGATGGACTCATCCTCAACTTCAATGGCGGCACATGATTACAAAGTACCGGAAAGCATCCGCAACAGACCACTTCCTGCAACTCCAGTGCTTCAAGAACTTACTGAACGACGACAGAAGATCATTGAAACCTGGGGTGATGCTGATCCGTCCGTCCTCGTTGAAATGTTGGCTGCTCTCGACAAGCGGATCGATGCCGAGGTGGAGAAAATGAGAAGTTGCGATAAGCGAGCAGCATCTGACCCAACTCACAACACTAGATATAATTCGCGCATGACCCCTGCGGATACCATGGAAGACCTCAGACGAAATCGTGACGACATCTCCCGAGCGGCATCGGACCCTGTCAACTTCAAGGCACCTGGCTCCAAGCAGGATGCTACCATACGTCTTGTTACCCCTGATCCTACGTCGCCTTTCACTCAAGCGGAACCATTGAGAGTCAAGAAGAACAAGGTCGCCCCGATCAATTCGCTGAGAGGCGGTCCACTAGAGGCATACGAGCGTGACGGCTATGACCCACGTCTGTACGCCAAACGAGAGCTCGACACGATTGATGAGAATCCAAGCTCGCCGAAGAAGAAGAACTTTTCAGCCAACGGCGCGCGGAAATGGTCCTGGCTTGGAAAGCGCGGTTCTGGGACGCAGGATGCGCCAGAGTCGAACAAGTCTTCAGAGGATGTTTCGCAAGACGCTCTTTCAAACGCATCTCAAGTTGTCCAACCGAGTGAATCCGGCAACTCTTCAACGCTTTCAACAGTGAAGGCCGGTGAACCGTTGCCAAAGGACATTGAATTGCATATGGAGAAGAAGAGGAAATGGTTCCAGAAGATGTTTGCCAAACCATCGCGATCCAACGACGGCGATCTAGCAACGACGGGCGACCATCGCATTGTGCGAGACCTGTCCGAGGGGACAGAATCAAACCATGACGCCGGTGTCGAGACAAAGACGGTTATTCGAACAACCTACCCTCCGGCGACGAGCGTTGATGCCGCTGCGGCTGCGGCTGCCTTCGGCCCGATTGAGGTCAATCAGAACTGGTTTGCCAAGTTCTTCCATATCAAACCCGCGACACGTGTAATCTGTCTTGTCATCAGCAAAGCCAAGGCAAAGAAAGAGCTCATCAAAATACTGAAGGAATGGCGGAAGTTTGGCTTGAGAGACGTGGTGTCTGAGAGACGAAGCGGCACTGATGTTGTACGTGGACGTGTTGATGCATCAAACTGTAAGTTGCCCTGTCCATGTCTTACTGCAACTGAAGCTAACATAAGAACAGACCTCAAACTGAAACCGGTCCACTTTCACGCTTTTCTGTATTCCGTTCTTGAACATGGCCGAAAGGCAAATTTGAGCATCATGAAATTCACGCAAGAAAAGGGAGCAGCCAGCAGTTTTTACAAGGTTGTGGACACCCTGGAGACACTGCTCAAGGAGCGAGACATGCTCGTTGTCGATATGCAGCGCAAGAAAGGCATTGAGAGAAGCATGAAGGAAGCGGGGTTGTGACGGACGACGAACATTGGATTCTTGGACATTCTGTGTCAAACTTGATTATCATGCGGCATGCTTGGAGACTTTG
The DNA here is from genome assembly GCA_016109575.1 of Phialophora chinensis. Taxonomy (NCBI): domain Eukaryota; kingdom Fungi; phylum Ascomycota; class Eurotiomycetes; order Chaetothyriales; family Herpotrichiellaceae; genus Phialophora; species Phialophora chinensis. Next base: position 2,736,782 of record JADWPU010000001.1, read on the forward strand.
AAGGGAAGTGAGACTTGGCTTACTTTCAAATGTTCTGCTGTACATTCACTTGCACAAAAGCCTTGGATTGTCCGACGGGGAGGGCATGCATAGGTGTACTGTACTCGACGAGCTTTGCAGAGATTACCATAATCTTAATGAAGCCACTGACCATAGATGAGATTGCACGTCAACGTCGATACACACACGTTCGAAGTCTTGTTGCGACCGCATCAGCTGGCCAATGTTGCCGTTCGGTGCACACCTAGCAAACCCGACAAGAAGGCACACACCTACACGGGGAAGACCGGAGCGTAAATCTCCAACGCTAAGATGTGAAATATCCAAAGTCAAGAATACTACTATGTGTGAGCAACACCATCCAGAGACCATGGCATGTCTCCAGGCCGAACCAGGCCCGAGATGCAGATAGTTGCAGGTCCAAACGCCACACCGCACAAACATCCATAAACCACCCATCGCCCGATCAGTGAGTCGTTGGACTATTGAGTATTTCTGTGCCTCTCAAATCGAACGTACCAAGCCCCAGTCCCGGGTCCGAAATGCGGTGCCAACCTGTCGATCTCTTCGGCGAAGAGCGCGGTCCGGGCGTATGCATGGTGATACTGCGATGCGATGCGATCCGTCCGTCAGCTTAATTCTATGTCCTTGGGTTCATCTGAAGTGTCAGGCCTGGCATGACTTTCTCACCTCGACAGATTCCCAACCCAGGTAATAGCATGCCAGGCGCCTCTTCTCGGCTTCTATTATCACTTCCTCTGCATCTGTGGGCGGGATCTCGGCCACCGTGCCGTTCGTGTCGTTCGTGTTGAGGGCGTGGGACCAGCCTCCGCCGCGGAAACCCTCGGCGAGGTAGCAGTCCGTGAAGGTCTTGTTCATGGAGTGGGTGAACGAGGTGTCGGACTTGGGGGTCGTGGGGGATAGGTTGATGATCGCCTTGATCGAGTGAATTAGGGGCATGATGAAAAGAAGAGGAACAGAAAGAAGGAGAAGATGGATGGATGGATGGGGGGACAAGCGAAGCAGAGAGAGCGCGGGAGACTTACAAACTCACAGATCGGTGCCGTCAGTGCTTTATCTACTTCAAGGACTTCGGCGTCGGGGAAGCAGAAGACCAGAGATCGGGCTTCGGTGGCGGCTGGGACTTCAGCGTCGTTTGAGGATACAAGGTCGTGAAGCTGGGATCTGAATTCTGAGGTCGCCGTGGAAGTGGAAGTGTTGGACGGGTGGGTCCATTCTACTCGGTATGTCGACGCGTCAGTCTTTGCTGGATTGCAGTGCGATGGTTCCTAGGAATGATGGTCAGGCCGCATGGGATTGCGAGGAGCTCTCGAGCGCTCAGTGGGAGTAGGGCTTCATTGGCTCGTTTTCCACTTGATGGGGCGTCAAAAGAAAGGAAGCAGCTAAAGTGTAAGTCCGGAATGGCTCGGTATCCTTATGGCCAAGTGACTTGATAGTGAGGGTGATGGAAAGAAAGTCTGTCTGGACATCGTCGTAGGCGCGCGACTCCCTCCAATAGTCGACGTGTCATGAAGAGCAACGGCTCCCATGACCCAGCAAATCGATGCCTGCGGGTAGGGGTACCTCTCAGACAAACTGGCCAGTTCACCCGAGGAGACGTGCAAAGGGCGGCAACTAGGAGAGATGACATACGTATCACCCAGCACATCTCATGGGCTCTAACGGGTAAGCCTGCACCTTCGACAGGAACGATATACCCGAAAAATTGGTCCCGAATTCCATGGGACTTTGCAAGACGTTGGCGGAGTTTGAGGAATTCGGAAGCCTTGGTCTTGCTGGGTGGGAGGACGAAGCGGACGATTTGGGAGAGGATTGCCATTCTATTTGGATTTTGTGCCTCGTATCAGAGCTTCTGGTGGGACGAAGTTGTGTCCGCGACAGCTCGGGAGCGAAGGAAGTTTGTGCTGTGATATACAGTAGATGGCAAGGCTGAGCTTCTACGGATCATCCCTCAAAGAATGCCGCAGGGGGGTGTCGCCCTAGATACATTAAGCTACTCGTCGTAAAGTTCGGCCGACTGGTTTCCGAGCGTCGATCGGCTCACCTCACCACGATGTTCGACCACCATGACCATGAGTCGCTTACTTCGTCCCCTGAGTGGCTTACCTCGACGTCCGTGTTTGAAGTGGTATGCCGAAAACTTCCATATTACAAAGCCGCCGGCTGTGAAGTTGCAGACATATCTTCGATCAGCACTGGGCATTTTTGTTGTACAATTTGGTAGCTTGGCTGCCTTTGAGTCGGTAGATGCAGCTTTTACTTAGTTGCCATGAACCGGTGTCCACCAGACGAAGTATTCGTGTGCTTTACGATAGATTAAGAAAAATGATTGCCATGTCCACGGTGTGGTCGGGCTTTCAGAGAACATGAGCGTTTTTGACACTTTACGCCCTTGACATGCGTGAGTTTTGTACTGCAACTGGTGATGACATCGGCAGTGTCGTTGATAGATCCCCCTTTCGCTTGATGGATTAAGACACAGTTGCAGTGATCAACCCCAGCATAAGAAAGGGGACCTTGTTGGCTAATTGTTTCCGCGCCACCTCTGGTGCAGCTTGTCGCCAATGCGTCTGCCACAACGAAAACCTATATTTTTCTCGATGATGCTATGAATTGATCAGAGTAGAACGTGGGCTGGGGGCCCGGCGCCGTGACACTAATAACAGATTCAGCGATGGTTGCTTTCACATGTTTCATCCACGATTCTTGCTGCTGAATATGGGAGGATCCTGGAAACACCACAACGACGGCTCTGGCCGCTGGTTTTGTTAGGGCTATCGTTGTAATGTATCCCTGATACCCCCATATTCATTTTGTTTTATGGAATCCCGGAGAGTTTTTTTGCTAGTTTGGAGGTAGTGTCTGGTAATGTCTGTAGTGCGATTTGCAGGGGCGCAATGTCCTATGTTCGTCACTATAAGATAACGATTTCGAAGGCGAGAGCATTTGTTAGTATCTATGCGGCCCCAAATGACTCCCTTATATATCTGATCTGTCGTCTCCTTGTTCTGGCTTCGATGCTCATGGTGAAGTGAACGAAAGGAAGGTGCAAATGATATCGAGTAGTGATTGGACTGGCTTCGCCCTGCACGTTTCCCTCGCCTATACCTCGTATTCCCTCCCTGATATGCGCACGTGGGACCTGCCAACGGATCGCGTACCCCAGATAGTGACGAGGGTATTGCCGCTCTCGCCCACCACCCCTGGCTCAGCTGAGATCACTTTGTGTTTCACCATTTGTGGGGGCCGCAGAATTTGGCACTCAAAGCTTGATTGTCTTGGTTCTCACGTACGGGACATGTATGGAGAACCCTCAGTGATGTCCCCAGACCTTTTCTTGAAACAGGTAGGTCGATATACCCGGCAATCTTCTACTCGAAAGCCCTGGTGCAAGGGTTTCCTGCAACGGGTCCCTGTTATGGCTGCCTTCCTCTGAAGCGCGCTCTGTTCCCATCGTGACTCTGCATGAGACGGTAGGTTTACTTTCTGTTATGTTCTTGCTGTTGCTGTTGTTGAGAATCTCAGCAACAGCTGCCGAAGAGTTCTAGACATGGGTTCGCAACCAGGCCTCGAAGTCAACCATGCCGCTGAAGGCCTGCAACCGGATCTCGAAGCCAGACACCCCGTACAAGGCTCACAAAGTACACTCAATCCTTATGTGGACAGTAACACTGAACACCTTCGCAAAGAGTACCCAAATCAAAAAGAGGCGTACGAGGGTTTTCTGGGCGAGTCTGAACCGCCGTCGCGCCCTGCTCGAGTCTACGGACTGAGCCCGTTAGCATTCGGGGCCACTGTTGCGCTTGTCACTGCGATCCTGATGGGTGCAATCCTCGGAGGGGCTCTAGGAGGGACACTAGCCAGTTGTAAAAGTGACAAATGGTAGGCACTCAATGCCGCTCGCTGGCGTGTAAGACCAAGCCTGACGTTCTGCAAGTTCTAGTGCAAATGCAACTTCACTGGGCGATTTGTCCTCGTCGTCAACGTCAAGGACGAGCCAACCTGCAATAACCACGTCTTCTGCTCCCTCCTCCACCGCCAGCGCCACCTCTTCTGCTTCCTCTTCCTCCGCCACCTCCACGAACTTCCCGTTAAATGACTACACCGTCGCTGCGCCGGTGGACGTTAACACAACGGCTCTTGACTGCCCGTCCCTCAACACAACAAACTTCCGTGCTCCTTCTTCGAGCCTTTTTATCTACCAGTGCGGCCGCGAGTATCGAGGCGGTGGCGTTGGGGACAATGACATCGACGGAGCAGGTTCTGGCGTCATTACCGTGGCCGAGATCTACGCGTACGGCGTGGATCGGTGCATTGAGGCTTGCGATCTTATGAACAGTTGGTGGGGCACTACAGTATGCAGCTCCCTTACTTTCAACACTCGCATGTCGTTTTGGCAGGGTGGCAATTGTTGGTTGTTCAATACGACTTTGTTCGCCGTTGATCACCCTGTCGAGGACGGGTATTGCAGTGCTAGCTTGGTTAGCGATTGAGTAGTGTATCTCTGAATGATTGAGCATATGGAAACCCTAGAAACATAGATTAGACGCGATGAAGTGAAACCTCCACCTAAGATCTCTCCTTGTTCCGCCTCATCAGTACCCTTCTACTCAGACTGGGGCTGTTGGTATCTTGGAAGTCTGGTGATTCTTCCTGAATTACCATTGGGGCAGTGAGACCCGAGAATATCTGCAACTGTCGAGGGGAGTGCGTATGCCGTTGGTTAACCCTCTCACCCAAACCAGTCCAACCAACCGACGAACACTGGTTTGAGCTTGACACCCTACCCTTCTGCTGCAGAAGCACTGCTGTCCCATCGTCATTCCTTTGATCGAGGCGTAGGAGAGTCATTTCATAGCACACAAGATATCTCTACTCCCAATTCTTTGGTAATAAAGAACACATCTAACATCACCTCTCCCAGCTCAACTTGGCCTTGTCCTGCTAAATTTGAGTTGGTCACCTCCATGGTGTCACATCAGGCTAGAGTCCAGGATTTGGCCGTGGAGCTGCCGTCTCTGCAAATCTCTGTAGAGATGTAATAAGATCCTTGAAGCTTTCAAAACCAGACAGGCACATCAATGCAAGCTCAATTGCTCACAAACCCTTTCATACAACAAAAGGTCCGTCCATTGGAGAGGCCAGAAGAGTGGTTCAAAGTTGAAAAGGTGTCACAGATGAAACGGTAGTCATGATGGCAATATTGGATCTCAATTGGACGCTCCGGGCTGTGCAGAAGTACAGGACATCTGAAGCCTGAATTCAATATACCGTAGTAGTTTGTACGGTCAAGGGGCACGCGCCAGGCGAGCCGCACGTGAACTTTAAGCCGTGCCAAGCCATTATTTTCCTCCGCCCTACTCGGTACGGCGTACGCATTCGGAGCTCTCGAGTTTGAGGAGCAACAGCAAAGGTATCCTTCTTATCCTGCAGACCTCTACCCAGCCGTTTACTCGCGTAAGGGTATGTCATGACCAACTAGCATCGACACCTTCCCTTAGAACAGCCGGAGTTGTCGCAAAAATGGGCGCGGGACAATCAAAACCCGACGAGTCGACCAAGCATGTTTTCGCCAGTGATACACCTATCCAATTCTCTCAAGAGTAAGTCTGGCACTTGCTGTGCATGGAATTTGGTGTTGGAGCTGCGGGTTATTTGGACGGGAAGCTCGCTAACCTCCTTCCAGGCTGATTGACTCTCTTCAGGCATCTGCAGAAGTATGCTTAAGTTCCCCCTCCGCAAAGATAGGAAGAGCGCATGCTTACGACATGGGCTACTACAGACGAACTCCACCCGCGCAAAAACCTTGGAGCTACACATCCAGCAGCGCGTAGCAGAAGAGCTTGAAAAGATCAAAAAGCACGAGTCCGCCGCCATCGAGGCAATCCGGAAGAAGATCGCAGAGGAATCGCCCTCAGATTCAAGCTCGGTATCGCCAAAAGATTTGATCCTGGGCACACAGAACGATGAAGAGCAGAAGCGAAAAGCTCAATCGAGTCAGAAAGTACAACAAGAGATCGAGAGACTCAAGCAACAGTTGGGACAGCGGAAAACCTTGAAGGAGCTGCCAAAGGAAGTGGAGAATGCGTTCGTGACAACCCTGTACACCGTACGCGATGTAGAGCTAACGGCGGCATTAGGAGACAAGACGTCATCTCTTGCCTACGAATAAATGACCGAAAGCCCCTCGACTGTTGGAAGGAGGTCGAGATATTCAAGCGGGAGGTGCGGAAACTGGAAGAGAATTACGTTTCCTCTGTGCTTTGAATGCTCGACCATATACCCCAAGGGCCTTTGTTTGTCTTATCCACAAGGCAGAAAGGGTGATGTACATAAGTGTTGGGAAAGGCGGAAAAAGAACTGAAAATGCGGGTTGGGAAGAAGTATTACCAGTTTCCTGCGAATTCTTTCCGCATTACAATTCCGCACCTACTGCTGGCGAAGTTTACCAGCGGCGAATCCTGAGCACATTGGGAGACGGTCTCGCTGGATGGTCTCTGCCAGTTCGTCGGCCCCGCATGCATTCCTTCGATCGCGCCTCAATATCGTTGTATTCGTTCTGCTGGCCGGCAATGCTTGGCTAGTACCGCCATTCCATGAAGAAGAACATGGTCGTATGCAGGCACGCCTTGGTGCGTACGGGCTTGTCCGAGATACAATCACCAAAGCTTGATCGAGTCCATTGTCGAAGCTGCGAATGGGAGAAACTGTGCTTTGCTCAAGAGCTATTGATTATGTCTCGCCTCGCGCACGCTGAATCTCGCGAACCAAGGATCACTTAACTAGAGATTACAGAGAAAAGTATGGGCTCTGGGTCATATACATCAACAGATTTCGTATCCCGGGACTAATCTTATTGTCGATCACATGATTTCAGGCGTCACGAAGCTCCTTCCTGACAATCCACGCACCACTTGGTCTCAACTTCGTGTAGTAACGTTCGACCAGCATGATGCGTTTGAAGCCACGCTTGGCATACCAGTCCAGCGCATCTTCGTTCCTCTCCCAGACGTGGGCGTAAATGCAGATGGGGTCCGCCAGCAACCTTGCTGAGGACAGCACCTCGTTCAAAAGTAATGTTGCCAAGCCCAAGGTTCGGTAAGGCGAAAGCAGGGTTAGTGCTTGAATGTAAATCTGTGACAATGGAGGATTCGTCTTCGTAGCGAAAGCGAGATTTGCAGTAAGTGGCTCTAGGCGACATCGAATCCAGCCAATGGGCTCTAACTCGTACAGAGCAACGCGAGACAACTGCTGTGCGATTGGGTCGGTCGCCGTCGTTTTGAAGAATGCGTCACTGTACCGAACTGGTAGGGTCGTGGCCGTTAAGCGTCGGATCGCCTGTAGATGGTCTTCTGAGACGGGAGAAATGGCCGCTCCTGGGACATGAGGGATTTGGATGATTCCCGGCGAGTGTCGCTTGGGGTTTGAACAAGCTTCCGTCGGTGGACATGTGTTCTCGAGTTCCTCGTTGTATGTCACCGGAGTCGTGGCTCGACCCTTGCGCTGCGGACCTTTCGACGTGCATTCCGCCGATTCGACTGAGCTCCGGACACTCTGGTTTTGCATAGTATCGACTATGCCTTGTCCGCGGCTGAATGAAGAGCCGGCAGACGCGACATGCTTGGTCTGAACTTTGTGATTCTCGACCAGACGGTTTCGCTCCAAGTCCGCCTGAATCGGTATCACCGCTGTCATCGGTTTGGTGAAATAGGACAGGAGACTGGCTTGAGGCATGGTGCAAGAATTTCATCCATTCCCGCCCTGTCGATACCAGTGGCTTGGTTGATTGATGGTTTCATGCAGAGACAGAATCAAAAGACGCGCCTGCTGCAGATGAGTCGCGACTCGGCGCGGTTGCTACCGGCACTAGGAACAAGGTTGTCGATGCTTAATCTGGAACCTTAGCGAACCCTAGGCATCCCCGGACCGGCCTTTTTCATTCTGCATCCTGCGTTGCCGCACCCGCTTGACATCCGCACATATGCGTCGAAAATATATGCTAGACTTTTATGTGTAGCCCTCTTGGTTAAGCTGCGGAGCACTCCTCGAAGCCATATACTACGTCCATATCTCACCCTCCCGACACTGGGTGAACGCCTGGTTGTCACGAGCCTCAACGAGCACGTCGACGCCCTTTTCCTTCAGTGCGCACACACTGCTGCGCGTCGATCAGACCAACCCATTCTGGTCGAATCCGAGCTAGACAATACAAGAAATCTTCAAGACTTGATGCATACTATTGAATGAGTAGATGATTGTCGGGTGCGGCAGGGAGTGAAGGTGTTTGAATAGCCACGAGGCAAATAGGTGGGAGTCTGCCACACATAACTCAAGACAGGTAAGTGAAGATACTGCCGGAACAATAGGATGCAGCACGACGGATCTCCATTCACTGCTTCTTTTACGGGCTTCAGTGGTCCAACATGCATGGTGTTTTTGGCCCTCACTGTGATTTCATCCATTTCCCTTCAAGAGTTGTACACCTGGGTGGCAAGAGCAAACGGCATTCTCTTCTCATATCACCATTTACACCTCTGCACAGCCGCCTGTGGCTCTCATTTCACCCCCTCTCGTCTTCTGCGCAGAATGGCTCATAGAATATCAAATGCTCCTCTGCCGCGAAATGCCGTCCTCGACCCGGACCTGTGGAAGCGCTTCATGGAAGATGAGGAGATCACATCTGACTGTCTACCTCCAGACAACGAGTCTCTCGACATGGCTTCGGCGAAGTCGTCCAGCTCCAAGTCTCCTAATGTCACCTTGACAGCTTCTGATCAAGAACAAGCGGTCAGTTGAGCTGAGAACTGGTCCGTGCTTAACCGACTAACTTCTCTCAGATGGTATACCTCTTCGAACAGTCAGTTGAGAGCATACTACATGACATCCTCCTGGACATTCACCAAGAAGAGAAGATCGCTCGAATGCAGACAGCCGTCGTCGAAATCGAGCAGAAAGCTGAGAAACTCCGCAAGGCAGACAACGAAGCTGAACAGCAGACCGCAGACGATTCCGTCGAGACAAGTGCTGCTGTTTTAAAGTCCGGTCAGGTTCAACTGAAAGGCAACCCAATGAAGACAGTAAAACACATCAGATGCCCCAATTGTCGGCTGCGGCGTCTATTATATCCCAGGGTCGGCTACAATTCTCGCCCCGTTCCAGACCCCACCGAACAGTACTGCAAGACTGAGCCAATGATTATCGTGGACAAGCATGATGTCCACGGTCAACGGAAGAAGGGCGTCAAAGTAAAAGGCCAGCTTAAGAACAAAAAGAAAAAGAAGGACGACCCAGGCTCTCCTGCCGCATCAGAAAACTCTGATCCGTTGACCCCGTCGTCTTCCATGCCCGCCGAGTCATTCGAGTTCAAAGAGATCGACTATCCTGCCGCTAAGTGCCCCAATCGCGAGTCTCACCTTGGCGATCACTGGAAATCCGTCAACGTGTTTGCTACACACTTGAATGGAAGCTGCTTCCTTAAGAAAGACCGAGCTGCGGGTCGTGAGGCAAATGCAAAGATAGGTGGTACTCCTCGTGACAGCCGTGCAAACTCCCCGAAACCTGCCACCAATGGCGGCGTTAAGCGCAAGGCCGAGGATGATGAGAAGAGTATCGGTAGCGGGCCAACAAAGAACAAGAAGCAGAAGACGGCTCTCGGAGACGTCAAGAAGACGGATAAAAAGGCTCCACCCAGCAAACTGAAGGAGGTCAATAACATTGGCGATGAGGGCAGCCCCGAACGGAAGGAGGCAAACGGAGACGCAACACAAGCGACGCCTACCAAGTCGATGAGAGACGCAAGCTCCGAGCCACAAATCAAGCTGAAATTGAAGACTAGTGCCGCCGCCGCCGGTGCTGGGGAAGGAGGCGCTCGCAAAAAGCCGAGCAAGGCGAGCAAGAAATGAGACAGGTCTCTATGTACTATATGCAATAGCATAGCGCTTGGTGTTTTACCTTTACCTGGCGTTTTAGAGGATTGGCCGCCCGAGCGGCAATACAGGCGCCACACACACACCCCTTATGGGACGCAATGTTATCGTTTGCTTCACTCACTCAGGGCCATAGTCTCAACAAGGGCATATCTATTGGTGCGCCATCACAGACTTTCCACCAAAAGCAGACGCACATCATTTACTGTATGGGATATGAGGTTTGTTGCCTGGCATCCATCGTTTCTAGTCCGACGGTGGGGTGGCACAGATGCGTATCAAGCTATCTTACATAGCTAGCCTCCAGCCGACGACAAGACGGCTTCGACGATATTCCCCGTCGCACCGCCCTCTCGGCTCTGCCATATTTTGACCATCTTCAACCCGGCCTCCTCCAAGATCTTCTTCATCCCGTCTGCAGTCCGCTCCTTCCCGCCCATGACCATGACGCAGTTGTCCATAGCCGCGGCCGGGAGATCGGCCTCCTGCACGCGCTTGGGCATGACCATGTCGGCGATCAGGACCTTGGAGTCCGGCGCCATGGCGGCGCGCAGGTGCGAGAGGATCTTGACGCAGTTCTCGTCCGAGTAGTCGTGGATGATGCGGCGGAGGAAATAGGCCTTTGCGCCCTCGACGGGCTGAGGGGTCCAGAAGTCGTGGACCATGGCTTTGACGCCCTCGGGCAGGAGCTTGGATTCCTTGCCCTGGGCGATCGGTTCGGGCAGGTCCTGCAGGACCATCCTGTCGGGCTGCAAGCTGGGGAAGGCTTTCAGGATTTGAATGATGGACTGGCCTTGCCCGCCGCCGACGTCGACGAGGGTGGCCCGGTCGCCGTCTGTGTCCGGGTTATACAGCGCGGAGAAGTCGTAGAAGCCGATGATGGGGACCGAGTCTTCCTGCGACATGAATCCCAGTTGGAAGGCGCGCAGGCGGTCGGGGAACTGCGCCATGATTTCCCACACGGGGTGCCCGTCCATGCCGTGGCGGCGCGTGTACGGGTTGTGGAGCGGGTCGTCGGGTTCGCGCACGGGTTTGTTGTCCTCGCGCGCCCGGTCCTTCACGTAGCTGTGCAGGTGGACTAGGGTGCTGAGGCATTCGTCGTTCATGAACTGAAAGAAGTTCCCCGGCCCGGGGACTTGGATGTACGCTCGCGAGAACTTGGTATGCATGTACTCGTAGGTGATGGGGTCCTGATCGATGAATTTGGTGCCGACCAGGATGCGAAGTTGTCGTTCGAGCAGCGAGTCTTGCACGCCCGTCAATTTGGACAGCTCAGCCAGAGAGACGGAGCCGTCGAGCGGGATTTTCTCAAACACCCCTAGGCTCATCAACGTGCGAATGCTCACGATCTCCAGCATCTGTCTTGTGGTATCAGCAGGATGCTCTCTCTCTCTCTCTCTCTCTCTCTCTCTTCCTCCTAGTTAGGCTCGAAAAGAAAAGCAAGACTTACGTTGACCGAGTGGTGCATGGACATGTCACTCGGCGCCATCATCAGCCGGACAATATCCTTTGCGATGCCAGCCACATTTGTCCGTGCAACATAGCCGTTTGCTCCCGGAGAGTAGTCGCAAGCTTTCGCAGCGTCGGTGAGCTGTTGTATCAGTCCTTGGAGCTGAGCAGCCTCATCTTGTGGTGAGGTCGACATTCTTGAAGGGGTGAGTGACTTTGTACAAAGACACATACACAAACACGACCCCTTATCGTGGTTTGAAGTCCGTACGTAGGAAACATCGTCGATCGTCTCTGCAGTTGCAAGCCGGCCAGGAGTGGCCAGCAGCGTCCATGTGGCACTGGTCGCAAAGGACCGTGCTAACCTGGAACTGGCCAGGGAAGCCCACAGGACAGCTCATCATCCTGCCAGCTTGGAAAGGTGCTAGAACTTCTCGCTTACAGGTTCCGATAACCTCGCGAAGCTGTGGTGCATGTGCACGAGACGAGACACCAGCAGACTAACCATTGTAGCTTAAGGGCGGGCGGGGTTTTCTCAGTTGTGCACTGCAACGCTCGGATTTAGGCGGGGTTCATGCCAGTTATGGTGTTGCCCGAGATGCGATTCTGCGAGCGCTTAGGCGACTAGGCTAGGCGCCACTGTAGGCGGCACGTGGGAGATTGCCCCCCACCAAAGCGCCCAGCCAAAGCCAGGCTGAGATTTCCGGCCAGCCACGTACCAAGCAAGGTTGCAGCAACGCCTACCGAGCATCTACTGTACTGTCCTCCCGTACACAGCCCACGGATGGGTGACACAGTACGAGGGGATGAGCTTCCCCCCTGCCTCCCATCAATCCGGCGTGAACCTTATCGTCTTTTACCCACCCCATGTATAAGGCGTCTCGCAGCCCCTCCTTCATGGCTGCTTCCGCATCCTCGAAACCTTCCAAGTTCTTCTCCTCCGACCGCTGGCACGCGGCCTTGACACGCAAGCCGCAAACCAGTGTGTTCGCTACCTCACATGGAGCCTGACCAGCACATCGCCGTGGATGACGAGGGCTACAACACGGACTCGACCGGCGCGAGCTACGTGACAAGGTACGGAACACACTTCTAGTCCCGGAACTGATTCCTGACCCGTCAGCACAGCATAGCATCGGAGATCCGCAACGGCATCGAAGAGTACGGTCGCCGCTGGGCATCGTACGGAAAACACTTCTACGGGCTCCCCATCGACGATGAGGAACAGGATCGCAATGACCTTCAACACTACAAGTTCTTCTTGATGTATGAAGGACGCCTTCACCTCGCGCCGATCGATCCGCAGCCGCAGAACATCCTGGACCTAGGCACCGGCAGCGGAATCTGGGCCATTGAGACCGCCGACCTCTACCCCTCAGCACGGGTGATTGGCGTCGACATTGCGGCGGTCCAGCCGAGTTGGGTGTCTCCTAACTGCCAGTTCGAGATCCTAGACGTGGAGACGAGCTGGGAGTTCCGTAAGAACTCGTTCGATTTGATCCACGCCAGAGAATTTCTCTTCGCTATCCGAGACTGGCCCGCGCTCATCTCACAGGCATATGAGCATCTTCGACCGGGCGGATATCTCGAACTCGCCGTCACAGTCCCTGAAGTCGGTTGTGATGACGGAACATGTCCCGCGGACTCCCAGTACACCGAAATGGGCAAGATGTTTTTCAAAATAGCAGAGGCGATGGGCCTGGACGGTTACGCTTGCCGGCTGTGGAAGGATCAGCTCTTGGACAGGGGCTTCGAAGACGTCCACGAGACGATATTCAAGATGCCCACGAATGATTGGCCGAAGGACCGACGACTGAAGACGATCGGAAAACTCGAGACGCAGAACTTCTTCCAGTATGCTCAGGCTGGGTTTGAGAGAGGGGCAACCGCCCTGCTGGGCATGCACCGTTCCCGGCTTGAGGTCATGCTCGCCCACACAAGAAGGGAGATCCTGAACCGGAACATTCATACATATGTTAAATTGTGGGTACTCGAATTTGGCGGTTTTTTCCCCCTTCTGTCTCTCCACAACTGACTATCGACACCAGTTATAACGTATATGGTCGAAAACCGGGACCGTGACTTTCATTTGAATCGGGGCAACTTCAACGCGGGGCGACATGAGAGCCATCAACCATTGCATACGGCGGATGAAACGCTTCTATGTAGGGCCAACTGGATGGTATTCTGGGTCTCACCTGACTGCTGAGTTTGTCCTCTGAGGCCCCTTTTGGAGCAAATGACTCCGGATTGGACGCACAAGCTCTCTTGCCAGGATTGATTACTTTCATTCATGCTCGCCTGCTTCATGACCGGGGTGGACATGGCGCAACAACCTCGCCTTCGTTCGTCCTAGGAGATCGGTCAAAGGCCTCGACCTGCCGTAGGCGGAGCAACTTTCTCCCACCAGTAGCCCGAGACCAACCATCCTGGGAGCTTCGAGGGGCGACCAGCGCGCGGGGGCATGGAGAATTGAGTCAAATTATGTTGGTGTTCTCGTCGATCAGTCGGTCAGTCAGTTGGTGGAAGCTTCGTTTTCCTTCGAGGTACAGAACTCGCATCTCACAGATAGGCAGGCTCCTTATGCCTCTAGTGTGAGTGTGTGGAAGGAAGGAGGTGGTTGCACTGATGGATTCTTACGAAGCAGATGCGGCTCCTGCGTAACATCATGATCAAGTGCATGAGGTCTTGCACATCTGGTCGATTGCTGTGCTGCCCTCCATAATGCCGAGATGCTGATTTGTCTCCCTCCAGGATAGCTTCAGCGAGGAGATGAAGATTGAGGTCCCGAGACAGGCGGGATGAGCCCTCGGGCGCTTGAAACGTAATCCTTGAATTCTAGTAGTGCTTTTCTGATCCAACATCTTCCGTCGACTATCTGTAGACCTCAAGGTCTGATCATTTCTCCTGTCGGAGCTATCTTGGCGGGTCAAGACGAGGTAATTTAGCACCGAGCGCACCTTGGCGCTCACTTCGCGCTCTTGCGACCCAACCCCACCAACCTAGAGGTGGTTAGATAACCTTGGAAGAAAAGCTCCATCAATGTCCGAAGGTGATTGTGATCGATACGCATACGACTTTAATTTCTACAGTCGTTGTCTAGGTATATATTATTTCGGCCGGTGTAAAAATCAACCACCCGCTCCAACCATACGAACCCTTCGAGAGTGCAACTCACCCGATTGATAGTCGCACAGCCTGCAATGCTCGGATCATGAAGGCCGTGAAGTTCGAGTTCTCCTGACAAAGACTACTCGCTCATCCGGTTCGGAGCAATGCCGACGTCCACCGGGCTTACGTGGCTTCTCTTTTGTCTAGCTACTCGAGCTCTTCAGCCGCCCCTGTATGATGCAAGTGTCGGCGGCGGACAATTTGGACCCTACCCGACGTTACCTAGCTTCACAACGTCAAAAGTACGAGCTCCACGCGTCAACTTCGCTACATGGACCCCAGAGTGCGACGATGGGCTCTACTATTTCATCACTCCTCGTGGCTGGAAAGTCAAGGATCCTGGTCCGATGATACTGGATGCTGCAGGTACTCTCATATGGACGGAACATTTTGCGAATGATTACGGTGGTCAGGCATACGATTTTAAGGTGCAGGCCTATCGGGATGAAGCAGTATTAACCTTCTGGCTCGGTGACGATACTGTCAGAGGTCATGGTCAGGGACATTATTACATTTTGAACTCTTCCTACGATGTTGTACACAAGGTAGCAGCAGCGAATGGTCTGTTTGCGGATCTTCATGACTTTGTAATCACGCCGGAGGGAACAGGTTTGATCACGAGTTACTCCAAAACTGCAGCCGATGTCCGACCATTTGGTCGCAAGTTCAGCGACTTGTGGAACCAAGCAGCATGGGACGGTGTCGTACAAGAAATTGACTTGCAGACTGGCACTGTTTTGTTCGAGTGGCGCGCTTCCGACCATCTGGATATGAAGTCGACATACCACAAATTATCGCACGGCATCAGTGCGGCAGGTACACGCGCTGAGCCTTTCGACTGGTATCACATTAATTCTGTGCAGAAGGACGAGCATGGCAATTTTCTGGTCTCCGCTCGCAATGTTCATGCAATTTCCTACATTAATGGCAAGACTGGCAAGGTGATTTGGACTTTGGGAGGCAAGACCAACGACTTTCAAGATCATTCTGAAGGACGAGTTCTGCAATTTGCGTGGCAGCACGATGCTCGATTCGTCTCGCCAGGTGCATTTGGTCAATCTTACACGCCGCCACGCTCGACTGCTGGCAGGAGCACGCGCCTGATGACGATTTTCGACAATGCGGCGATGGACTATGACCACACCTTTGGCACGACGTACTCACGAGTCTTGCTTCTGGAAGTTGGCTGGCCTAATGACAAAGCTCAAGACGATGCTCACGTTCCAAACCATTTTGGCACTTTCGCTCATCAGGAAGTTACATCTCAGCCGGCCCTGAGTGAGATAGACTCAAAGAAAGTCCAGACAATCAATGGCACCAATCCGGCGTATACTGTACGTCTTCTACGCGAGTACGTGCATCCGCTACGCATTCGATCCGGAACACAAGGCTCTGCACAGTTGCTTCAGGCCCACTCGCAAGAAGATGCGACTATCCTAGCAGGCTACGGCATCAATGCTGTGATGACTCAGTACAGCAGCAACGGATCGGTGCATTGTGATGCCCACTTCGGCTCAGTGAGTTCTTGGAACAACGGAGACGTGCAGAGCTACAGGGCTTTCAAGTTCCCGTGGGTCGGACGGCCGAGACATGCACCGTCCGCCGTTTTGCGAGCTGGAAAATTGCACGTGAGTTGGAATGGCGCCACAGAGGTCAAGACGTGGGTGTTGCAGGCCTCAGAGAATGGTGTTGACGGCTGGAAGACTATCAAGCAGGAGCCAAAGAAAGGCTTCGAGACTGTGACCGAGCTCAAGGACCTAGGAGCTGATGCAGCAAGTCGATTTTTCAGATTTGTCGCTCGGGATAGCCATGATCAACCTTGCGACTACGGCGTCTCTGTCGTGATGGAGAGAGGATACCTCAGCTCATTTGCGGGGTTGCATTTACTCACTATTTCGGACAATGCTGGAGTTCGCTATGAGTACATTCTTCTCCTACTTTTATCCATAGCACTTGCCTTCAGGTATCGACGCTGCTTCCGTTGTCGGACTTCTCGTCAAGCCGCAGTAGTCAGTGGGAGTGAGCGACGCGAATGATAAACGCATGAGTTGGGGAGTAACTGATGATTTCCAAGTACTCTCGGTCCAGTAGTCAGCCAGGAACCTCGTGCTCACGAAAATCTCATCTCCTGCCCTCAACCTTCACAAAAAATCTTGGCAGCAGAAGCTCATCCTAAATTTAAGTTGTGCTATGCTGAATCTTCTCCCATCCAGCAAAAATGCGATAGTGCACAGACAGTTCGATCCATAAAGGTCAGTAGCCTGATACTGACGGCCTCGATCTCACGAGTCTTACAGTGGCAAAAAAAAGGTCAAACCAGAGGTCATCGTCTATCAGGATTGGAGACTTTCGCTTCGGCAGGCAGAAGACCAATGGAAGGAAAGAGAAGAGGCAGTTTGGTTTCGATGCCACGAACGCCCCCGCCAGGTTGATTAGGTCGGAGTGCGCGAGCAGCTTGCCGCCTAAGGGTTAAGTTACTGAGTGGTCCTCTGAATCTGTGAGGGAGGGGCAGCATGGTCAGAGGGCAAAGGCGAAAAGACGCGCCGCTGGCGGATGCTGCGAGGACATGAACAGGCACCTGGAGGGCTCGCCTCACCCCATCCAACCCAAAGGCGTAGTGCCGGTGATGCTGCTTTGAGCTAGGCTGGAGACGCCAATCATAGAATTCATGCCTGCCTCAGCTTCAGCATCAGCCAACACCGTGGTATTACTCCTTGTCGAGCGCCATGACGAATCGCTGTTGGAACTCTTTGTAGTTGACCTTGAAGTCGTCACCAGGCTCCAACGCCTTGCAAAACCATTCCTTCATCTCGTCCGTGAAGAGGATCATGGTGTTTTGATCGCTCTTCACATGGCCGCCAACAACTGTTCCGAGGCAAGTTAGATGAATACAGAAAGTAATGATGAGTTGCAAAGACACCTACCCACACCGCAGACATAGACGGGGGATTTTCCGAGATCATCAGTTCCTCGCACTTCTGGAGGAGAACGGGTGCACACCATCGAACCTGAGCGTCCATGCCATGCACTGAGATTGATAGCCATTTGGTGGACCACTTCCGGGAAGCCGGTGGGAGCCTTCTCATCAAGTGTTCCGAAGCAAACGGTTCGCGTAATGGGCTTCAGGACCTCGTTGGATGGCTTAGACTTGCCGTCAAACCCCTTGAAGGAATGGTCAGCACTGGAATCATCTGACAGGCGGATCAACACACATATCTCATGACGATTTCGTTTCGTACTTCGAGGGTTTGTCGTCGCCAAAACGAATCCCAACTGCTCTGAAACTCTACCTCGTTGTAATTCAGGTTGTATCCAACGGACCACCAGAGGTCAAGTTGATCAAGTCTATCCCAATCATCTTTGGTAGCGAAATGCAGGTTCTGGAAATCAACAACTTTGCCCCAAACGTCGTCGTACGGAGGCTTCTCAACGATTCGAAAGATCGCGAGGTCCCACGGGCGATGGACTGCGACAAGTTGGAGGCTGAAAGGGGCCCGGCCGGAGATACCTTATTCTGATCAGCATTGTATACACAATCCACTCATCCATAGACGTACCTGAAGTACCCTGAGAGGCTGTAGCAGCTACGCTACCTGACATGGTAATGTACCCTTGAGCAAGCTTGTCGAACTCCTCTTGCACCTCGAACCATTTCACAAAATGAGAACACGTGACGACTGCGTCCAAACCGTTGTGACGAAGGCGAAAGCCGGATAAGGACACAGATGGAACCTTTGCGTCTGGATGTCGAACGGTCAACTGGACAGCTGCCAGACCAGGCTTCATAAGCTCGTTCACTGCCTGATAAGATGTCAGCGTGGCTGTTTGGGGGAATCATTACCGGGTCAACCTACCATGAAGCCACCTTCCTTCGTGCTAATTTCCATGAGTTTGTCAATGTCCCCTACCAAGCTTCCATCCGACTCTAGAGTGTAGAACAGAGATAATTCTCCAGATCCGCTCTTGGTGGCAGTTATTCCGCAGAAGTCCTGGAAGGGCGGTGGTGAGAGTTTCTCCGGTGGAGGGGACGAGGCAGCCAGATTGCGATTTGGTGTGCTTGGTCCGGTTGCGTCCATGGCTTCTGAGCCCTCAGTATGTTGTGGCACAATTGGTGGCCAGACAAAGACGTGTGGAAGTAACAAGTCTTTATTATTGATGGTGGATATGTTTCGTGCACGGCGATGGGAGGTAGCGGATTGAGTGGATGAGGAAGAAGAAGCTCCAAAGAGAGATGGGCTTTTTAGAGGTTTTGAGGCAGTGTCGGGCGCCATGGCATCCATTTGAAGACAAAGCAGTATAAGTTGTGTGTCCCCTAACGTGTTTGCTTCTCTGTCCTTGTCCCAAGCAGAAATGACAACAGAACATCAAGGTCAGTGCTCGATCTGCGGCAAGTCGGTCAGCCATATTCTACCAGAGGAGAGAGAAAGAATACCGAATTACTAGGGTTGATCTTGGAATGGAGACCGATGGTAGCTTGTGTGAGACCGCAACCTGAAGGCAGTCAAGACACAAAAAAGTTGTTTTGGCGGCGCGATAGAATTTGCGCGTTAATAACCGCGTCGTCACTGAAGCAGTCACTGCCGCCTGTAGCGGTGCGGGTAACTGCAGCGAACAACAGTCACTGGTTGCTGGAACGGCGATAGAGAAAGAAGCAGGTGTTAGCAGCCACGGGCCTACCAAGACCATGTTGAATTTAGCACTGCAGCTCGACTGGTCTCAAACAAGACAGACATGTCGCCACCAGTTCAGTCACAGTGAGGGACACTCCGTGGAGGCGGGCAGACTGATCAATACCATGGCCTTCTTTCAGTCACATGAAGTCTCCAATGCACCTGTCATTGAACCGGGCTTGACTCTCTCACTCTCAACCTTTCCCCCTGACGATGCTTGGGCCATGCGCAATCTCCATGCCATGGGGACTTACCACTGCGATACCCCTAGATAGACGGTCTCTGGCCATGCGAGATATTTCAGTCATGAAACTAAACACCATCGCCAGAGGTGACAAGAGGCCTCTTTTGAGGAGAAGAATGTTCTGGTCCCGGACCATTGGCACATTGGGAGGAACAGGACTTTGCAGTTCACAGAGTTCACATAGCACCTTGACCATTATTTCGCCTCGACGGGGAGTCCCCGCTCGGAATTTCTGAAAGACCTTGGTAGCGGTCCTCGTCCTCGTCCTCATTTTCAGTTGGACATTCGGGCTCCTCGGACAGGACGGCCACTCGAAATTCACGACAACCTCATCCGAGACAGCGATTCATTGGGCTCCAAGGTCTAATTCCAAGGAAGCTGGAAATTGATCGTACAACGAAAGTCCAAGCACAGCATGTCATACGCATTCCAGTGGCGGTGCCAAGATTGCTTCACCAATGCCTAATTTCCAGGTGGAGACTGTCTCTTAACTAGTACTTTGTACTCCGTCATTCTCTCGTGGTTCCAGCATGCGCATTCCTTCGACCTGGTACCGGTTACGGTATTTCTGAATGCATAGAGTACGTGAGATGGTGTCGATCTGTGCATGGCTACCGCGTCAGCCCTTCCAACGGACCAGGCTGAAGCAATCGTCCTGCATGTAATTACTGTACGGAGTAGTAAACCCAGCAGTTCCACCAGGGCTCTACTACCCCGGATCCCCCATTAGGCGACCACGCCTGCAGATCTGCCCCGATGGCGCAGCAACATGACACGCGTTCGTCTTCCGGACCATGCACGTCCAGGGACCGCAATGCCGATAACCGTGTACACCACGTCTTGAGGACGCTGTATAAAAATGTCAGGTGCATCGTGTTGTGAAAATGGACCGGCCAAGGGTTCTGTACGTCTGCAAGATGGTCGCCACTTTAGCACTGTTTACGCTTCTCCTGACAGCTGGAGCAGGATGGTAAGTTTCCAATGGAGTTGATTCAATGTCGAGGAGCAATGCCTTACTTTCGAGTAGGGCTTTCCAGGAGGTGCCGTCCGTCAGCAAACGGCAGTCGCAAGGAAATAATCTCCTCACCATGTATCCGTAAGTTCTTCCTGTCAATCACGATCACTATCAACGGAGCGCGCAAAATGGGACTGACGTGGGAAGCAGACAGCAAAACTTCACCATGCCAGTCGACCACTTCCACAACATCTCCCGCTACGCCCCGCACACGAATGACACTTTTCAGCAGCTCTACTGGGTCGATACAAGCAACTACGTCCCAGGCGGGCCTGTGATAATCCACGCCCTGGGCGAAGACGATCCCAGCTCCGATTTCCAGTGGCTGCAGAAAGGGCTTTTGCATCAGATCGCCAACGCAACAGGCGGAGTCGCGGTGTTTTGGGGTCAGAGGTACAAGACTGCGGTCTTCCCAGTCTCGGTGCTTCACCACGTGTGTCTGACTTGGCGAACAGATACTATAGCGGTGGCACCATCGTCCCCTATGGCCAATACACCACTGAAAATCTCCGTTTCCACAGCACCGAGCAGGCGCTGGCAGACCTCGCTTACTTCGCCCAAAGAGCTACATTCCAGGGGTTGGAGGACAGAAACCTCACTGCTCCTGGCACGCCTTGGATCATACTCGGCGGTTCGTACGGTGGCGTCATATCTGCCTTCACGCGCATTCAATACCCCGATCTCTTCTGGGGCGGGCTGACGTCCTCCGGGGTAACGACCGGCCTCATTGATAACTGGCAGTACTTTGACGTGGTTCGACGATACGGGCCTGCCAAATGTGTCGAAACGCTTCAACAGTTGACCAACCTGATGGACAATATCTATACAAGCGGCAACAAGACTGCAATGTCCGAGCTGAAGACTGCCCTCAATACCTCACAGGCTTCGACGTATCCTGACATTGCATTTCTTCTGACGACCGGGCTGGGGAGTTGGGAACAAGAATGGAATACCGAGCCAGATCCACTCACAGGTAGGCGCGTTGTTGCTTGGACAGCCTTCGGCGTGTGATCGGACTGACAGAATGTCTCACAGGCCCGGGCTCCTACTGCGGCATGCTGACTTCACAGACCTCGCCCCCCTCAGCCGGCCCCTCCCTCCAAGCAACAGTGAATTCCCTCCTCTCCTACGCCAACGAGACAGCAACCCCCAACGCAACGTCGCTATACTACCCGCTTCTCAACCTCTTCTCCTACGCCCGCAACAACTATAGTTTCTGCACAGGACGGGCCGTAGCAGACTGCCTCTCCCTGAGCTCCCCCTCGCCCTACGACTGGCTCGTCTGCTCTGAACAAGGCCGTTTTTCAACGGGCTTCACCCCCGGCACGCCGGGACATCCCCACGTTTTGCCCATTGTCTCCCGCGCCCTAACGCCGGCGTACTACCTGGATCGATGCCACCGGACGTATAACATCAGCTACGACCCCGTGTTGGAGCGTATGAACAAGTACGGCGGCTTCAACATGAGTTATCCCCGTCTGGCCATCTCGACAGGCCAGCTAGATTGGTACCGCACCGTAGGTCCGCTGGCAGAGCTTCTTCCAGACGGAACGCCGAATCCCAGGGCAGGGAAAAACGGGACGGTAAGTGAACCCCAGATCGTCATTCAAGGCGGGTTCCATGAGTGGGATTTCCCGGGCGTGTTCAAGAATGAGAGTATCAAGGTACCGGCCGCGGTGGTGGATGCTCAGAACAGGGAGCTGCAAGCGGTGAAGGCGTGGTTAAGTGAATGGAATCAGACGCATGGTTGAGACGTGGTACATCCTAGAGTGGCAGGCGACAAGTCGGGACACGCGTCAGCTGATCTCGCGCCATTCATCTTCTGTTCTTCTGTTTTCTAAGGTCTTGATTTCGTGGGATCTGGTCTAAATACGTACATCACACGTACATGGTTACAAGATATGCATGCCTACGTAGAACCTTGAAGAATAGAGCCGGGAGTCGAGAGGAGTCGAGAATCGGGAGTTGGGAATGAGTACGGCCATGACTACAATTCGCGGTCTTTAGGCATCGTCAGTCCCAATCCCAATCCCAATCCCAACCTTGTGTAAAATAACGGTGCTTTAGGGAGCGGTCCTCCACCCGCTACAGCACACGCCGGAGGTGACGCTCTACACACTACACAATAGCACTATACATACTATAGACAATACTGGTTATATATTTCGCCCACCCTATCAGAACAGAATTTAAGAACTTGGTACTCGGCACTCGGTGAAGAACAAGGAGCACAACCCAACTGCGTTGACAGATTACACCGACCTGGCTGTGTGTGTGTGTGTGTGTGTGTGTATTTTTTCTTTACCATGTGACTGGACTGACTATATACAGATAGGTAGGCTCATCGATGGCATCAGCTTCATTAATCATCGTGCTCTTCAGTCACCGTGCTCATCCTCGGGCTGATCGTGTCCTTTTCTTCTCTTTTCCTTTCGTTTCCCCCTCTCTATGATTTCCGGGCTCGCGGTCAATAGTACGAACCCCCTATCGGACCCTTCAAATCGAAGCAGTTGGCATAGTAGCTGACGGTGGCGGACCAGTCGGAAAACATGCCGACGATGCCGATTTCGCGGGCCAGCACGTCCACGGCTTCGTACGCCTGGCCGTCGTAGGAGATGATCGGGGCGACGGACGACCAGTAGTAGTCGTCGTCGGCGAAGACGAGGTCCAGAGGACCCGACCGCTCAAAGGACCAGGAGATGATGTCGAGGCCGGCTTCCTTGGCGGTCGTCGCGTACAGGGACGGCACGATCGTGTCGTTGTTGGGCCCGCCAATGGAGAGCAGGTAGTTGTAAGGAGGGGCGATGATGTTGACGCCTGCGGCCTTGAGGCCGGGCAACTTGGCCACCGCCGCCGTGTAGTTGGACGCGTCGTCGGCGTCCTCGTCCAGATACACCGCCTGGGAGCCCCACTGCGGGAACTCGTTCAGCCAGAGGTAGACGTCCGCCGGGTTGAACGACTGCGGCCACACGCGCTCCGGGGCGATCCCCTTCTTGATGAATGTGTTGATCATGTCCCGTGCGTACTGGGATTGCGTGTAGCCGTTGAACGGCATGGGGACCGCCTTGGGGGGCGTCTTCAGCTCGGGCGTGAAGTTGCGGTATCCTGGCAGGGAGTCCACCAGGTCGATGTAGCTCTCTAGCGTCATGACTTGTCCGCAGGTGTTGTAGAGATCGGTTCGGAAAAAGGGAGTGCCGTGTTGGTAGTCTTCGACCGTGGTGGCCGATGCGTTGAAGCCATCCATCTTGCTGCACAGAGTTCCATACTCGGCCAATGTGATGTCGGCGGTACAGCACAGAGCGTTCGCCGGCGCTGTTGCGTTGGCCGGGGTGAAAGGGACTCGGCACTACAAATTTTCGCAAAAACGGTCAGTAAACTTCTTCATGGGGAAATCGAGACGCATGGTTTCCGGCCGCCACCACCACCACCACCACCACCACCACCACCACCACCACGACGATCACTCTTGCGCGGGATTGACTCACCTTCGCTGCCAACTCCGGTCGGGTCAGGATGTCGGTCGTCGTGTGCAAGTCGCAGATGTCGTGCCTGCAGACAAGCGCGAGATCCGAGGTGAACGAGACATCGCACTCGAGGACACCGGCGCCCATTCGTGCACCAGCCTCAGTAGACTGCGTGGTCTCTTCCGGGATCATCAGGGTACCACCGCCCCGATGGCCGATGCTCCAACCGTTGACACCCACGGGTTTATTGTAGCAGGCCTCGAGCTGCTGCTTGAGCGGGCCGTCCGTCATGTTTTGAATGAGATAGTAGGGACGGACACCGAGAGAGACAAGGTAGTCCTCGGGCACCGGGTCTGCCCAACGAGGCTTCTTGACAGGCACTGCGCCAGCGAGGTTGGCTGCCAAAGCCACTAGGGCCAAACTGCCGGTTGTCGCACGCATCTTGGATTGGAATTTTGAGTTAGGTCCCGAGGTTGTGATGGCTACACCCTACCTGCGAAGAAGCGGGAGAGAAAAAAGGCCTTGCGCAGTGGGAGATGCAACGCTTTTTGTAGCTGAGAACCTATCCTTGCCTGAGTCCGGCAACCGGGACTGCTGCTGTTCCATCCGATGCAAGACAGGCCTCGGTCATGACCGCACGTGGACTGATTGAGAGAGGGCGTGTCGTCGGATCAGGAAGTTTGTGTGAGCTCCGAGCTCTTGAGAGCTCTGTTCGCCGGAGCTTGGGAAGAGCTGGGCGTCTAGCTGCGTAAATCGCACCCGATTTTGTTAGAGCTCCGTTATCGAGCAAATAGCAGCCAGCCTCGAACAACGTGTCTGCTGTACCTGCATCTTGCGGACGAGTCATGGATGGACTGCCCGCCTAGTTTGGTCGTTCAACCAAGGCATGACCTTGTCTGCTAGGTTGAAATCGATATAGCAAAGCAACATAACCCCGCGATGGATCAAGGTTCACTCCAAATGTATCGAGGCCGTGGCCTTGGCGGCATATTCTCTGATGATCAAGCAGCATGCCCTCCAATGATACAGCTGGAACGTGTGAAAGCGATGCATGAGGTAGCTCGTAGCTGCTTGGCATGATGTCGGGGCGGCATAAACCCCCCCGCTTTTCATGGGATCCGACGGAGAGGATGGACTTGCCCCTCCGGAGCTGGATGGAGCTTGTTCCTGTGCCATTATCGGCCAAGCTCTTACCGGTGAGATGGTCCAATAGTACTCGCGGTTGCTATCATGCTTTTGGTGTGGTAGCATTGAGTGGATTGAAAAGAGCAGAGACAGCTCTCACGCAGAGAGAAAATCTTGGTACGGAGTTTGAAGGAATCGCCGTATGACGATCCCTTCTGTCGGTAGGGTCTCAGCGTCCAGCAGAATGCAAAGCATCGAGCTTGGGCTCATCATCTTCGATGATATTCTAGTCATACATGGCACATATCGACCAGTTCCCAGGAACTGTTGCAGCCTTGCAGCTCTGGGCGATCTTAGTGGGGGAGATCCGTACGCTCGTATTATCATGAAACATCTGTAGGCCAGGTTAGTGGTGGAGAGCTCGGTTGCTGGAAATAATGGTGCCATCTCGAAACGGCGCAGCTGCACAACTTTTGACAGAGGGTGAGATATGCACAGAAGAATGCACATCGATCCGCTCCTCTCATCGCCCATTTTGTACTCCAGAACGGAGAAACGCCGCTGGTGACAACGCCTGGTTCCGCTATCGACATATGCAAGCCGGTGGCGGGGCTTCTTGACAAGGACCCAAGCGGCCCACGCTCTATCCTAGGTCGCGCCATAAACAGTCCCTATACTTGTATGTCGCTAGGCAGACGCTTACTTGATAGCGTTTGCAGAGCTTCCAAAAGAGGACAAGAGTTCTATGTCCCCGGTCGACCTTGAACGCGTTGTCCACAGTGACGCTGTGACTGGTGGTGTCTTTGCGGCTGTGATGCCACACTCAAGGTCATTCCGATCGTTCCTGAACGGAGCGCGTGCGTCCGCGTTCATCACTGTCATCATCTTCTTATTCTGTTTGTTTGAGAAGAGGCACCAGCCGCAAAACACGACAAGAGTAGCAGCGCCAGTTAGGGCAAAATAAAGCCAAATCCACTTAGAAACGACTTGCTCGGAGTCTTCTGGCGAGAAATTGAAGAAACCAGCGCTAAATAGTGCGGCCATGAAAGTCCCAGGCAGAAACAACAGTGTGACAACTGCAATAATACGCATATCTGTGCTGTCTTTTCGAGTGAGGATTGCAATATTTCGCGAATCTTCCGCCATGTCTTTCATGGCGGTATTGTGACCAAGACTGATTTCGGCGATTTCTCGAGAAGCCGCTGCGGTTTCGATGTTGAGCTTGTTGTCCTTTTGACCGATCATGCTGTAGACCTAGGGGGTTTGTCAGAGCCTTTCTCACAAAGTCATTATTCGACACGTTACGCACCGTTTGAACTTGTGCCTTTGTCCGCGCTGACAGGACCCCACTGTGAGCCTGCGCGCCAACAATCAACTCTCGGAGATACGCAACCCTTGTATCGATGGTTTTGGCGCTGTTTGCATTGATTATGCCCGGCCGGAGAGTTTGAAGAGAGCGAATTCGGTCCTTGACAGAGCAGACAAGCTCCAAGGCTCTCAAGCTAGAGGCAAATGTCATGTCGCAGAATGATAAAGTGCCCGTACCGCCTGTCAATTTCTGAGTGATCTCATCGAAGTCGAGTCCCTTTAGTAGCTGCTCTCTTTCTCTATGTCTCGCTTCTTTCCTGTTGGCATTTGGAGAGAACTCGTGCTTCATTCCAGTAGCCAATTCAATCCCTTCAATCCTTTCCGCTCGGTTCTCGAGTAGAACTGCGAAGTAGTGGACTTTGAGCTCAAGCAAGAAAATAGGCAGAAGCATTGGATCGGACAGACATGAGCGTGATTCTCGAAGGCACGTCAGTAATTGGTCGATCTCGCCCGCTTGCATTCCGTTGACAATTGCGTGAACGGTTTCGGTCTGGGCATCGTGGACTAGGCCGAGGCAGAAATTCCAATCTCGCGATCTCGCGCTTCTCATCATCAGGCCATTGATAGGCTGGGCCGAGCTGTTCAGCGTCCGAATCGGCGCCGCAATCGGCAGGGTGCTCAACATCATACGCAACAGCTCCGTAGGCATGTTCCACGTGGTTCTGATTGTTTCGAATGTATCGCGAGAAATGGGGAGCGGTAAGATTTCTGCATCGCTCGAGTGATGCTCCGGGCTACCTATCAGCAGGCGAAGCCTAATCCGACCTCTTCCCTTGGTTCCATCGTGACTGGATCCTGGCAATGGAGGATTGTCTTTGGTGATCCAGTCTTTGATTTTGTCCTCGGTGATCTCTCGCTCAAGTAAAACCGGGGCCCCAGCATCCTGGGGAGCTGTCAGCTCCGGCCTTAACTGGAGCTAAGGTGTTTGCTCACATCAAGATCCAATACATCAACACATCGATTTCCCGGGCGAGGCTTGAACTTTGACTCGTCCCCCTGCAGCCTGGTATAGTAAAAGTCGTGCATTACGTGTTCACAACAAAGTCGACGTGCAACATGTGCAGGTGTGCTGATCACAGTAAGAACCCTGTGAAGGTTAACGTAAATATGGTTCAATGGAACGGTCGGTGAACCAAGATGTAGGTCTGATCAGGCTGGCAGGCCATTGAGGCTGAGCAAGCAGGCGTCGGGGCGCTGCTCGCATTTGGGCTGCAAGGCAAATTGCCAAGTTGCTCTGCTCAGTCTGGTCCAAGCCATGACCGCAGCAGGAGGAAGCACGAGTCGGTCCCGTTAGATACGTCGGAGATTTGAAAAGTGACAGAATCATCAAAGTCGCTGGCACGCATTGCGAAATGGAGGAGCGAACTCTTCGCCTCAGACGCCTATGATCCGCAGCATTAGATCGTCACTAGTTCGTGATATGCTCAACAGTAGATCCTCCTCAGCCAAAAAGGCTGAATCTGTCACCCATACCGAGTAGATCAAGCCATAATGATGTCCATCCATAATGCTTAAACCTGCCGCCTCATCTTTCGAGCCGATGCATTTTAAACGCCAGTCTACTGCTCCAGCTATCCCGATATAAAATGAATTATCGCTAGCTATTCACTACGCATGAACACCCTTCCTTTCGCTTGCAAGGAACTGCGCAAAGCCGATCCTCCTGTGTACGCGACTGTAGAAGCCGTCGCGAAAGTTGCGAGTAAAGAAGATAAGGGGGGGCTTCAGCGCCAACCGCTCTCTAATATTGACATGCACCCTATCAAGGTAGAGGAAAAGTGAAACACCTTAATCGGTTCAATAAGGAAGGACTCGGCTCCAGCAAGTGACCTGGACCTGACCAAAGACCGAACCAAGACTGACGACACAGCAATGCGAAGGTAAGGATGGTTGTGTATATCTCTCCAAGATTCCACACGACGGAGTGTTTTGTGGGACAATCCACGAGCAGGCGGGGGAACATGAGCCCTGACAATACGACGAACAGTTTGACGATAGTCCCGAAAGCGAGACGAGACAGCCACACTGGACAACACGTCACCGCCTTCAGGGCTTCCAATACGCCAACTCGAACTCTGTGAGTCGGAAGCAAGGCCGCTCAGCAGGTCCAGGACCATTTTCTCACTTCGGACTTGCATTCTCAGATGACTCGATTCTTTACGGATCGCTGACCCTGGCTTTCCCCAGATTTTCCGACCTTTTCCTGTTCCTGTTTTCCCCCTCCACGTCCTACCCTTAGCTTTGCCTTGTGCCTTGCGTCGACGGTCCGATCTGCAGGACGATCCACGATGACTGAGAAGCGTGCGCTCCCGAGCGATCCGGCTGCATGGGTGACGCGTAAGCTTTCTGCAAGCTTTTATGATGGTGCTTAGCTCGGAGTTGATATCCGACCCTGTCCGTGGACGCCTCATCCGCAACGGACCAATCGAACGGGCTTTTGGCAGCTACTAATCGTCCAGTAAGCATGTGGGACGGCGCAACGAGGAAAGATCGACAAGAAATCATGCAGAAATCACTTGCAGATTCGATCGGGACGCGATCCTTGTCACAACGGTCTGGTCAATGTCAAAACAGACGTCAAGTCACCTTTCATACTGGGAGATACGTCAAGTGAACACCGAAGACCAGGTTGAGAACTGTGGGATAAGGCAAGATACCGTGTATGTGTTTCGATTAATCTACAGCTCCACTATCAACCCTTCATGAAGCCATGGTTTACACCGCTAACGTAAGGTGGCGTATCTAGGGAATGACAAGCAATGCTATTGAGCCAGTTTCTTAAGCAGTCTTCTCGCCGTTCTCCGTGAGAGGCTCGCCCGAGGCGGGAGGAACGTACGACTCTCTGCGGTGACCGGCAGACTCGGGGTCGTAGTTCTTGGTTCCCGGAACTTCGCCGGCAAGCTCCTCGAGTGTCTTGCGCTTCGTTTCGGGGATGAGAAGAGTTGTGAAGCAACCGCAAAGCATGAACAGGGCAAAGATTTGCATGACATGGTTGAGCCATGGGGACGAGTTAGTCGCTGTGACGTGGCCCTTCGTTCGGAGCGGTCCGAAGACAGTCTGCGCCACGATGGCACCGACTTTACCCGAAGCAGCTGAAAGACCGTGCGAGGTGGATCGGTACCGAGTAGGGAAGCACTCGCCAGGAACAATGAATGTGGTGGCGTTGGGTCCGAAGTTGAAGAAGAATTGAGCCAAAACATACAGGGCCAGCAGACCGTTCTCGCCCAAGTGGCTGTACGCAAACCCAATGACGACGAAGATGATGGTCAGAAGGATGAAGCCCATTAACTGAATAGGCTTGCGGCCGATAGTGTCGACAGTTGCAACAGTGACCCAGTAACCGGGGATGGCACCGGCGCAGACGATGATCAAGTTTCCAATAGCGGTGTTGCGGAAGATCTCATAGACGTCGTCACCCTTGGCGTAACCAATGGCCTGAAGAATGATGGAGTTGTTGAGACCAAGGCCATAGAATGCGACATCTGTCAAAAGGCATTAGTTCAGACGGTCCGGCAGCAACATGCTTGTGGAGGGGATATCTTACCGAGGAAGAACCAGGATCCAGCCGTTCCGAGAAGGATCTTTCCGTGTCTCCATTGGCTGTAGTGGTGCCAGAAATCGGCCCAGCTGGCCTTGGGAGGATCAAGGCGTTGGCGAGAGTCCTGGAGCACGGCGGCACGGCTGACTTCATCGGGCTTGCCCTCACGTTGGCCAAGACGGTAGGCCTTGACGTCCTCCACGGCTTTCTCAGAGTCGCGGGCAACATCGAAGGTGTACCGAGGAGTTTCGGGGATGGTGAGGCGGAAGTACAGAGCAATGCATCCCGGGACAGCACCGAAACCGATAATGACACGCCACATCTTGTCGACGGCAAGTTGGCAGACACCATCGCAAAGGTCAACCGTCTTGGCAGTCTTGAGAGAGTTGTGGAAGCCGGACACGACGATGAGAGCAATGATGGCAGCGGTGAACTGGCCAATACCTTGCATGGCAAAGACAGCACCCATCATGGCACCTCTCCACTTGGTCGTGGCGAATCTGAATGCGGGCTTAGCATGGGCGGAGAGAAGTGAGAGTCAAGCCAACTTACTCAGAAGTGATGATTGAAGAAAGGGGATAATCGCCACCGATGCCAATGCCCATCATGACGCGCCAGAAGATGATAATACCGACGATGGAGATGGCAGGTGAGTCGGAGGAGAGAGCCTGGGCGAGAGTTGCGAAGATGATGAGGATCAACTCGAGACCGTACATTCTCTTGCGCCCCACGACGTCTGCGGCCCAGCCGAAAGCGACCTGGCCAATGACGGTGCCACCGGATGTTGCGACCTTGATAGCCGTGTCGGAGTTGGAGGGGATTTTTCCTGCGTTCTTGGGATTGGAAGCATCCTGCCAGTAGACAACACCCAACATGGCAGTGACCAAGTTGATGGCGAAGATATCGTAGGCATCGGTGAAGAATCCAATACCGGCGACCACGATGGCGCGGACATGGTACCAGCCGAAGGGAGCTTTGTCGATCTCAGCAAGAGCGAGTCGACGTCGCTCATTCGGGTCCTGGATGTGGGCAAAGTCGTTGTGGAAGTTGTGGAAGGCGGCGTTGCCGCCAGCTGTCTTGGTTGCCATGGTTGGGCTTGGGCGTGCACGGCTTGACCTGTACCAAGAAATTCCAAGAAAAGTCAAGACAAGACAAGAGGTACAAGAGATCCTGCTGGAAGGACAAGAGAAGAGCCGAGCGTTCGAATCCAAGCCGGCAGCGCGCCGTGCTAGATATACCTTCTAGCATGTAGGTGACATCGTGTCCGTCGAGGCTGTCTGGGCACATCTAGCGCAGGCGAGGTGAAATCTGCAGCTGCGCGTGGAGTGCGTGTGGCCCGGCAAGGCGAACTGGATGCGATACCACTTTCCCCACTAGGGATGTGCGAGGGTTTCGACGGAGTCAGAGACGGCGTTATCGCATCCAATGACCAGAGGCGAGTAAGGCACGCAGCGGCCAAAAGAAAACAGCGTTTTTCACGGCGTCTTGAGGGACAAGGGCAATCGACGACAATCGGTCGGGGCCCAGGGTCCCCCAGGAGGAACAAGGGAGGCATATGCGAGCGGGCGCGGGTGCTAACTGGCTAGCTCTTCTGCTTCCATGCGTTTGCCACCAATGGGATCTACGTTGCAAGGATCGGACGGCCCTAGCTCTCACTGTGTCTGTCCAGTACACTCAGATCTTTTCTCGGAGTCGCTAACCTCACTTCTTACTTGACAAACAGGATGATAACAGGAGGGGCGCAAGATGGGATCACTGGGCCCCATCGAAGCACCGATCGTACTCGCCTCGGAGCACCATTTTGTTCGAGAAGCCTTGGTGCCCTTCTGCGCGCCAAGGGTGACGGTGGAGTGGGTGTCCCCTGATGAGCATGCGAATATTAGAACAGCAGAACAAACCAGAGGTTGTGCGCTCGGAACGTGCCCGCGCTGATGCCGTCGCCTGGGGGTTGCGGCCTCTTGGCTCTGATTTCATGACTGTGTATCGACATCCAACAAGATGGACTTTGGATCGGATCTGCAATCTCCCTCAGAACCTCCAGGTGGTGCGTTTTGACGACGACCACCCAATGCAGAATAATGCTTGGTCCAATGCCGGTGTTCACCACCTAGTAGAGTCAAGATGGACCAAGACTCAACAAGAGTGACAAGCGAACACAACGGGCCATGGCATTCCATTGGCGACCCCGTACTCGATCACGAAATCGTTCGCACAAACTCGGCTTCCATCTCGTGTTTACGCCTTGCCAATTCGGATTACCAGCCCACCGAACTGCAGGGCCCATTCTTCTAGCTCCCTTGTCTGCAAGCAAGGGCCAGGATGGGCTGATGTTGCTTGCCCGAAGAGGCGCATCCGAGTGGTCTGGAGCGTCAGCAAACTCGGTTGGGCCCAAGGAAATTTGCTGCCAGCGGGACGGGCTGCGATATCTGAAGCGGAGTCGCCCGAGGGTCGAAAGCGTGGCGGTTGGTGCGGGGCTTTACCCAAAAGAGGCGCCGAGACGGGTGCCAAGCCCCAGTTACCGGCTACTGAGAGAGCTTGACCGCACCACGTGGGCTGCTTGATTGGCTGCAGAATAACGTCGCGCAAATCCCCGCCAAGCCTTTGTCTTTGCTGCTGGAGTTACATGACTTTCGCCTCTTGTTCTCCATCGCAAAGACTCATGCAACTGGGAAGCAGCCGACCGTTCGAGGACTATGCGTGATCCTCGCAGGAAGGAAGGTGACAGAGGCTCTTCCAGCTCCATCGCGCCCGGAATAATGCCACAAGGAGGCGCTTGAAATTGTTGTTGCGGCCGCCGGTACTCGGAGGTGTTGCCTACTCGTAAGTATTGCTGCGCCTTTGCCGGTGCCAATAATGCCCATTCGAGCATGCCGTTGAGTTACATGGCTTGCGCACTCTGCCAAAGATGTCAAATCCCTCTCTTAATCCAGGTTCGAGATCCACTTCGAGCGCACCTGTTCGGCTTTACCTGCCGGCCATTGGAGTACTATCTAGATGAACCTCGATCTGGTGATGTTGTCGTCTGCGATCAGAGATCACCTAAGCCATCTAAGGTGCAAAATGGACCACGAAGAGACTGGGCATTCCCTATGACACCGCAGAATGACGAAAAGAGGTTCATCGTGAGTGAGTCTCGGCTCCACCATATCTCGATCGGGCTCAGCACAATCGAATTTCATGCTCAAATCGTCAAATAAGCACAAGATCAGCGGCTCGACTGTGGTGCCTCAGCGGTAGAAATGATGGAGCTCTTCGACCAGTTCTAGGCATGCGCCAAAACTTGCGCGGCATACCTCACTGCACACGGAAACTGACGTTCAATGAGAGGCATGATGATTGACCCCAGCGCCTCGTTGGCCCAGCATGCACTTGGCACCATGCACAATGAAGTCCATCGCCTGATCATCCCTGTTCAGATGCGTTCAGAGCCCAGAATACATCCTTCCATTCAA
This sequence comes from Phialophora chinensis, assembly GCA_016109575.1. NCBI lineage: Eukaryota > Fungi > Ascomycota > Eurotiomycetes > Chaetothyriales > Herpotrichiellaceae > Phialophora > Phialophora chinensis. The sequence goes on from JADWPU010000001.1 coordinate 2,770,225, forward strand.
CATGAGCTTCTCTGACACGATATTGCCCACCTTCCACGCAGAAGATGGTTGCGTATTCGTACGCAAAGTATACAACGAAACACCTCGTATTGGCTCACGCGAGACATGGAATCATAAACGTCCTCGCATTAGCACGACTGGGATCCAACCCTGGTCCCGGCATCCTTCGCCCCTGCTTCCCACTTTAACCCTTGTCCTTGCCGCCTGCTGCTTCCTTGTTCGAAATCTGCGCCCCGATGCATGAGAAGCTGCAGCGAACATTCCGTGGACTTTCCTCTTCCAGAATGGTTCTGACCGGCCTCGCCTCTGGCCCGTTTCTCTTTAGTCACCAGACACTCGCTTCCTCCGCTTCCCAATAGTCGGTATTTCCTTTTTCCACGGTGTTGACGCTACCACATCAGGGAGCGGCAGAAGCCCGACCGCAAGGCTGTCACGGCAGAGAAGCAAGTCGTGTGGAACTTGTCGCCTTCCCTCTCGATCACTGATGCGTGGTCTGACAACAGGTTGCGTGGCTGGGGAAGGCACATTGCCAATCTCTTCAGCATGAGATTGTGCGGCCGGCCGTTGGCTATGCAGACTCCAGGTATGAGGGCTTATGAATACATGATGTGGTACGCTAATGATACATTGGATGCTGCTTCCCATGTCCGGGGCAATGAAGCGACCCTGGAGAGGGTTCCAGAGGGTCGCTGGTAACAATGATTTTCCCTGCTACACCGTCATCTGGTCTGATGCCAGTAATGCTTGCTTCTGAAAGGAGGCATGGTGGCTCCTCGGCCCCCAGGCACACATTTTGACGCATCGCCGAGACTCGTCTCAGGGCACTGCTTCACGATGCTACCTCACCCACGCAGTTCGTTCCTGAATCCAATTCCTTGCCGCCGCAGTCCTTCAGGAGCTCTCCTGATTTCCAAACCACTTGTGGGTACAGTGGAAGACCGATCCCGACCAACACACCCTGGTGACTGTTTCCAAAGATACCTTTCGAGAAGAATACACCGTGGTGAGGATCTCCAATAATGCCTCAATCACAAACACCCGTGAACCACCTTCTGACACCACGCCAGAATCCGAGCGTGGGCGACTGGCAGCAGGAGTAAGGCACATGGAGGACCGAAGCCCAGGCCACACCCTTCATGTTACTCCACCGCCTCGTACACATCACTCACTGCCTTGTATCCGTTGGTACTACATCAAAATGTGCACCAAGGTCTGTCATATTCCTTCAGAGCGTCTGTCTTTGGTATCCCATCTCCACCGGGGCCCTACACACCGCGAAGCCTCGCCGTCATAAATTCCTACCGAGTCGGATCCCAACAACCATCTTCATATCCAACAAAATGGAAAAATTACAACATAAATATGGCAATCAATAAGACGATGATGAGCTGTATTTCGCGACCCCCCAAAGAGGCAGGAAGATCTTACACAATAAATACGAGGCTGTCGACAGACACAAATGGTTGACCATCCTCTCAAACTGCTCTACGCTCCGGAAAACAACCCGAAGGTTGTTGAGCCTGTCCATGGTGTTGAGAACGCTTCATGTAATGTTAGATATGTATTGACGCAGTACGGCTGTTTTACCACCGCCTTACCTTCTGAACAATCTGGCACTGGCCACCAAGGAGTGAGGATGACCTCTCAGAATGCCCAGCGCAATGCCGTGGTGTTGTGGTCGAAGTGTTCGAGAAACAGATACATGCTGTGCTGTGTGCCGGCGGAGACCGAACCGATGGCACGCGTGCGTAGAGTGTATCACAAGTAAATAACCATGTCAGCTTGTATGACCGACGGTTCTTTAACCAGGATTAGGCGACAGCATCATTCCGTCCACATGCTTGTTGTGCATGCGAGGAGTTGAACGTTCAAAGAACAATGGTACCCGGGGGAGGGTGTCGACGGGGGACATGCTACGTAAGACCGAGTCGAGGCCTTGACTGTTCATTTGCTGGGTAGTGGCAGGACAATACATTGGTGTGACCCTTGATTCAATTCTTCGCACAACAGTCTATCTTAATTCTTTCTATCTTCTCGCTTTCCCGCTAAATCCACCGATCCTCACGACGGGACTGACGTGGCTTTCGAAATGGTACCGCTAGTTGTGTCTGTGGTTCTCGCATCTTCAGCACCTTGGATTTGCTCTTCACCCATTAGCTATAGAGACTTGGATTGCCTCAGTTTCTCTCTCACACCGATGAGTGCAAGGCGCCCATCACCTCCCGCATGCGTTCGTCTCGGGTCCGTGCTTCCTGCATTCAACTTCCGTAATCCTCTCTCTCAATCGGTCAACGCACTCTTGACCATATTCTTGACGTGTCCATTGGCGGCACTCCCATTCTGGCCCTTCAATCTGTCCTTCCCGGCCTGGAGCGCGCCGCTCAACCCAAACTGCTGCTGAATACCTTCAATCCGATGCGTACTGTTGATGTTCTTGACCAGCACGATCTGGAAGCAATTCGCACCGCCCTGTCTCGAGATGATGGTCGACCAAGCGAGGAAGAACTCCCAGATGCGATACCACCGCACGCCATACTTGTTCTTCACTTTGTCTGCATTGGCCAGCCAATTCCGGTACCATCGCCACAGGGTGGCAGAATAATGCACGCCCACGGCGTCAACACCCTTGACTTCGAAGCCTGCACCCTCGAGCTTGTCGATTACGAAACCCAAGGGTGTGGACGCGTCGGCACCGGGGAAAATGTACTTGTTCATGAATAGACCCCAGACCAAGTCCTCGTATTGCCAGTACTTTCGGAGACCCGCGATCTGTAGGTAAAACACCCCGTCGTCGTCAAGCATCTCGTTGACCTGGCGGAGGAAACCGCCCAGATGGCGCACGCCGACGTGCTCGGCCATTTCCAGGCAGGTGATTTTCTTGTATTTCGTCCCTGCCGGGTGATTGGGAGGCGAGTGGGGAATGTCGCGGTAATCCATGCAGAGGATGCGGGACTGCGAGTCTGGGATGCCGGCGACTGCAAGGCCGTCGTTGCCCCATTTGGTCTGGTTCCGTCCGAGAGTGACGCCCGTGACGTGGGCGCCGTAGTTCACGCTCGCGTATTTGGCCAAGGTGCCCCAGCCACAGCCAATGTCAAGAAGGGTATCACCTGGCTGGAGGCCGATCTTCTCACACACCACCGCGAGTTTATTGTCCTGAAGTTCTTCGAGTGTTTCTTCGCGGTTGATGTCACTAATGATGCCGGAGGTGTAGATCATACGGGGGCCAAGGAACCAGGCATAGAAGTCATCGCCTCGGTCGTAGTGGTCTCTTACTTGTTCCTCGTCCTGGCTGCGGGTGTGCAATAAGACTTCGGGGATCATGCCAGTGAAAAAGTGGTGGAACAGCGAGAGCGTGAATCTGAAGTTGGCCCAGTCATGGCGGTACTCCAGGGCTTGCAGGCAGTCGCCCTTGAAGGAGACCTTCTGGTCGAAATACATCTCGTGAAATGTCTCAATGGGGATCTTATTCTTGCCATAGTACTTGTCTTTATCTTCTTGGCTGTGAAACTCGAGGTAGTGCTCGACCGGGAGGCCCGGATACTTGGCCTTCTCATTCAGGCGGGGCGAGATGGTGCTCGCGACGGTCCAGAAGAGCATGAGGATCGGGGCGGAGGTAAAGATTGCGACGAAGACCGTGGTCCACAACCCGCCATACAATTGGCGGGCGATGTACCATGGGACGACAATGAGGAGGCCGATGAGGAGGACATTGTTGAAAGAGTCTCCTCCCGCGGAGTCGGCGGGGAGAGGGCCATTCTTGATGGCAGGGTACTAGAGGGGAGGTGAGTTTGAGGCCAGAATGAGCTGACGATTGATGTGTTTGGGTCGTACATTGGTGGTGCGGACACCGCTATTTGGAGGCTCCTGCTCAGGCGGTGCAGGAGGTGTGTCGACGAAAAGGTCCTCATGGGACTGAGAGCTCACGTCGCCCATGTTGGTCAGTGGGCGTTTGGGTGAAGATGCTGAAGTCGAGAAACTATGCGGTGAACACTTGGGAAAATGAGCGGTGGGCCGAGCATGTGCTGCGCAGCTGCCTTGTACCTTGCATAGAAAAGCGGGGCGGCGCAAACGAGTTTCACATTGCTCTCACTCAATCTTCATCTATCTTGCCCCCGAACTCTCCCAGGAGAATATCGTCTGAGGCGGGACCTTTGTTGTTCCTCACCCATTCCGTCTCAACCCGGAGGAAAATCCACATCCAACGCCTCACAACTTCCAACAGCTCCATCAAAAATATCCCGCCCTCGAGATCATTGAAGTGATCTAGATGCGGCGAGAGCTTGAAACTCCAGGTACACCGTAGCAAAAAGTCTATCAAGATGGCAATATAGTACAGCTCTTTGGCGTGGAAGTAGCGATAACGTCGCAAACCCCAGGGTTGTCCGGGGTCATTTCTCTCCCGACTCGACGAGAAGAGGGACAGGTCCCAATCCTTTGCCACGTCCCAGTAAAACGAATAGAATGAATTGATAAACACAAACAACAGCCTGCTCACGTTAGAACAACAAAGTGTGAGGAAGAGACTGTGCTCACCAAAGCCTGAACAGTCCCGCCTCGCTCATGTGGAATTTGTTTGGGTCGTAACCTCGTTGCAAAGCACTCAAAATGATGACAGGGAATGCACTCGAGTATTTAAGCGCATTGGCTAGATGTTGCCCGCCCCAGCCAGAAGCCGTCGTTGGATGTCTCCGCACCCGAAAATACTCGATCAGGCATTGTCGAAGCCGGATCACGCTAGGTATACCGATGATCAAGGGCACCAAGAATACGCCGCCACATGATCGGTTGGGCTTCGCCGTGCTAGCGGTCGTCGCATCGAACAGCATGCATGTCGAAACGAACAAATCCCCCATCACCTTTGCGTAACTGGTGAGGACGTCGGCTAGCAAGATATCCCCAAACTTTCCATCCTGTACTTCCGCCAGTCCGCCGAGGCTGATTCTCTTCAATATACTCAAGAACCGTTGCCGACCCGAGTGTGACATGCGTCTTAGAGGCACCAGGAAACAGACCACCAGGAGGAGAAGGTAAGACTGGGGCAGGATCTGCCATCGGAGGACCGCATCCTTGTCGCCGCGAGTAATAGCCCAGTACAGAAGGATCGAGGCAGCGAGGGGAATGCTGAGGACGGTGGCTAAACGGTACGTTGAGTAGTGGTGATGCGCGACTTGACGGGGAGGGTAGCGGATCAGCGCTGGGACATCCTGCGCAGAAGATCAATTGGATGCCAACTTGGCACGAGGTGGCCTCCCAGCTTACAATCTTGATGAGGTGCAGATAGTGCAGGTTGAGTCCCCAAGCCCATACGCCTACGGCGCGTCAGTAAAAGTGCCTCCACTCTCTGCTCCAAGGCTTACCGAGAACTATTATGATGGCGACTCTGTAAGGGAGCGGAAGAATCAGACTGAAAGAGTCCACCTCAGGCTCCACGGCCACATCTCCGTCCATGACCAGCAGACGTTGATCATGCTTCGGGAGAAGTCCCGAAAAAGAGCGTTCTAAGAAAATATTGTGCTTTGAAGCGGGAGAATCATAGCGTGGCTTGTTGAGAATTGAAGGAAGTCAATATTCGACATTCGCGACAACGTATACGGAGACGGAACTTGGCACGCAGTGCATATCGCATGCACTTCGGTTAAACCTCTGCCACACTGCTGCCAGAGTTACTCTGGAAAAGTCACTCATGCGGTAGTGAACCATTCTATCACACTTCCTCTGTCGCACCTGGCTGTCGCACCTGGCTGTCGCACCTCGCTGTCACTATTTAGCGTAGTGTTACAAACCTCAGTCTCGCCATTTAGTCTCGTGCACTTCGTGGGATACAGTCCAGCCGCTCCATTACAACCTCAACAGCAACTTTTGACCTCCAAACCCGTCCTCAGATTGATACATTACCAGTGAGCCTCGGTGATCTGGGCCGTAACACTGTCATCGTCAACGTCGACTCCGTCAACGAACCACCTTCCCTGGATGTCCTCCTCGGGAACAGCAACACCATCTCCGTCTTTTCCAAGGAGGATTTCATTCCCACTCATCATTCTCTTCCTCATCTTCCCGCTTTCGCGATCGAAAGTCCAATCCTCCAATCCGTAGCATCTTTTCCACTTCATGTTGTCATGTCTGTCCTGAAACTCGTACCAGAATTGCACGGCGATTTTGTCATCGGTAAAGGCGAACAACTCCTTTCTCAGCCGGTACGATGCTTCCTTCTCCCACTTCTTGGTGAGAAACTCCTGGATCTTGGGTGTGCCTCTGAAGAAAAACCCGCGGTTGCGCCAAATGCAGTCGCTGGTGTAGCCATTCGACACCTGCACTGGGTTACATGAATTCCACATATTCTGCGCGAATTTGACCTTTTCGTGCGCGGTCTTCAGGCTGAAGGGGGGCTTGAGGGATGCCATCTCGGGAGAAGTTTGGAAGTTGACGGCTTGGGCTCAGACGTGTGCCAAAAGGGACGGTTTGAGGTAGGGGATCGGTGCTGGAACTGAAAGAAGTCTCTGCCCAGTACAGCCTTTGGGATGTAGAAAGAAAGTCTCTTGGTGGCTTCCTCCAGCAGGCCTATTATACTTCTAGACGTTCCACCAGGTCCCGCAGTCATCGTAAAGCACATCGCCCGCTGAAAGCCGCTTGAGATGTTGATTCCACTACTGCATGCATCCGGCTTGCAGTCTATTCATTTTACCTTCCTGCTGCCCCGGCCAGAACGCGAAGCCATTTTGCGAACGACCCCAGCCTTGTCATGATGGCCAATCACCAGCTGCCATTGTCGGCATGTCCGGGACTCCAAAGTGAAATGGAGGAGACTCTCAAAAAGCAGCATGACAAATAGCGCGTCGCAATTCGTCGCTCCATACTGCTGCAGGTGACTGACACCTTCCAAGAGCAGCAGGAACAGCTATACTGGGTTCATCTGTGGGAGTGATGACCAGGTTCGACGGTTCTGGAATCCATGAGCCATAAATCAGGGACGCTTTTACGATGCCCCGAACGAGCCAGTCAGATCGATTACGCGTTGCCATCACCAAAACCAGCAAGGGGTCTAACCTTGACAGGCTGGAAACCAGCACTTTAAAGTTACAGCGAAGGGCCTCGAGCGGGCAGAAAGACAGCCGACTGAAGCACTCGAGCGGAGCAATGTCGTCCAGCTGCTGCCCATGCCGCTTTGCGCGGATGAGGACAAGAAGGTGAAAGCAGCAAGCAGCGTGAAGTGACAACAGCAGCGCGAGTTTTCGAGTCGGTACTTCGTACCGGTACTCAAGAATCCAGAACATCGGCAAGACGGAAAATAGTCCCACCGAATTCACCGCGATTGTGCCATCGCGGGGCACCCTGACACCGTGATTAGCGGGGCCAATGTTCGGCCACAAGCAGCCGCGGCTTTCCACTGTTTATTTCTGTGATTTGAGGGGCAACAGGACAGGAAGAACAAGTCAGCAACATTTGCCCAAGAAGTCTGCTTCGGAGATAATATTTCGCACGCTTTATTCAATTTGACGTGCCTCAGGTGAAAGGTTTGTACTGTGCCGCGAACACGACACATCCACTGATTCTCGACTTACCAATCCAGGATTAATTACTTAAACGTTCGAAGATGACCGGCCTCAAGGAGGGAGACCAATTCCCCGACGATGTCGTCTTCTCGTACGCTTCAACTAAACCCCCATCCTCACCTTCGTGTCCGCAACATGCATACAACTTGCTGACTCCTCTTCTGTACCTACAGGTACATTCCTTATACCCCGGAGTCCGCGGACATAACCTCCTGCGGCATCCCCCAGACATACAATGCCAGCAAGGAATGGGCAGATAAGAAAGTTGTGCTCTTCGCCGTCCCTGGCGCCTTTACGCCCGGTTGCTCTGTGAGACATCTGCCGGGATACATCCAAGCCTTGCAGGAAATCAAGGGCAAAAGCGTTGATATCGTGGCCGTGCTCGCATTCAATGATGCCTTTGTGATGAGTGCCTGGGGCAAGGCGAATGGTATCAAAGACGAGATTGTGAGTCACTTTTGCGTCCCCCACTTGTGGCTGCAGCGACGAGTACATCGAGGAGGACATATACCTCGCGGCACGACCGAGGCAGGGGTCGAAACCCAGTCGCGGCCTAATAATCGTCTTATCAAAGACGTACGAGGAGGGATTTTCGCTATCGTCGCCATATCATTCTTAAGAAGGCCCTCACTAATTGGTGTCCTGTTCAGCTCTTCCTCTCGGATCCCGAAACAAAATTCTCCAAGTCTATCGGCTGGAACCTGGGTGAGCGCACGGCTCGATACGCCATCGTGATAGACCACGGGAAGATTGTATACGCGGAGAAGGAACCTGGCCGGGATGTTACGGTGAGCCACTCCGCTTTTTGCTCGTGCTGCAAATCCAATACCAGGCGATTGGACTTGCAGGGATGTGAATGTGACTTGCGCAGCGACTTTTCCTGGTCTGACTATGAGCGGCGAGTCCCCGCCGCAATGCGTATCGCTTGGATTGAAGACGGAGTCCCTGTGCATCTGTTTGGTCGGACACAAACCATGTTTTCCTGAACCCTGTGCTTTCTCATCCGGATGTTTTTCAGAGCACTATATCCCCAGTCTTCTCTGCACGCTTACATGAAATATCAATTATTCCGATCGCCACCCCGTTTGCGAGCCAGGGCTAACGCGATGCACGCATGCGCTAGGTTTCCGGAGCACAAGCCGTTCTTTCAAAGCTATGATCCCGGCTCGCGAGGAAGGCAGATAGGATGGCACACGTAACTTGTTGCGGCGAGTCAAATTGGATCACGCATGCCCGTGCAACACACCCCCGATAAGTTAGAAGGAGCTCGCGCGCCGCTGCTCTCTCCCGGACGGCAGAGCTGTATGGTGATGCAATGGTGAAATCAGTTCGAGCCATGCTATTGTAGCGCCTCTGTTGCCGCTGACTTGGGTTGAATGGCGATATAGATGCAATAGACATAGAAACCAGTCGGCCAACCATATCCTCTGCTCAGACATGGCGGCATCGGTGAATGAAATCTGTGTTGGTATTGAGTATCGTGGATATCCATAAGTGTCCCAACATCAATGTTTATCATTATTCCAAGACCCTGGCAAACGCACCCGTCAGGGCATCTGCAACAGATCCTCAAAGTCCGGTAAGTGACTACTACTGGCTGCCAGGCCGCCGACGGCTGGACTTGTCGCGTCCGTCGTGTTGACAATCGTGCCGTCCAATCCCAATTGATAGCCATCGTACGGCATCGATGGCGGCGGTACCGAGGGATGACTCGTGAACGAAAACGCATCGAACTTGTCCGGCCCGCCAAAGTGTGCATTCCTCCCGCTGTGAAGCCTCTCTCGCGGCCTTCCTGGCCCTCCTCCTCCGCCGAAGTACTGCGGGTCTGGCGTCGTCGTTGACGTTACCGGGGGCGATGATTTCAGCGTCTTTAAATCGGCCGTCAATTTCTCGATTTTCCGGTTCAGCTTCATCATGCTGTCTGACTGTTTGTTGTAGCTGCACAGCAAATCCTGGTGTTTCTCATTGAGCAGTTCGAGTTGGGTTTCCAGGCCCTTGACGTGGCGTTCTTTTCGTTCGCGGAAGGCGCGCTGGGAGGCACGGTTTTGGGCTCTTCGCCTCTGACAAGTTGGGTTAGTATTGAGTGATTGTGCTTGCGATCGGGATAATGTGTAATATTGAAGCTGCTGGAGTGGTTCAAGCTGGGCTGGGCTCGGACAAGGGAAGCGACTTTGAGGCGACGGGGGAAAGAGAGAGCTGCCCGGTCACATGCGAGGTGGAGGGTAGGTAGGTTCTCACTATTTTTGATGGAGGGACGATCGTCTGCTCAGAATCTGTTGACGGAGGTTGGCTTGTTTGGCGGAGGGATTGGTCGCCAAAGTCGGTGATAACAGGGAGAGACGATACGTCTACAGGGTCCCATGTCTGATCGGGAGGGAAAAACCCAGGTTCAATACTCCCGAAGCGGAGACGGTCATTTATATTCTATTCGGCGCCTGTGGTTAGTCCCACCGGGCGTGAAACGGTCGACAGATAAGGCATCAATGAGATGGCGGTTTGTCGCATGGGATCTCTGTGTGCGCAAAGTACGGGCGTTGAGACTCACATCGGGAGAACTCGCACTGGACGAAGCGGCCTCTGGTGTCGGGTAATATGAGCCACGGTGGGCGGCGGTGAAATAGTCCATCGCTCGATCCGTTGCTCGTTGAGAAACGTCTGGGATGCGGTGGTCGTCCGTGCGGGCGCGCTGATCGGGACCAAGTCGCTTGTGCCGTGTTGCGTACGTTTCAGGCTTTGATGCCACAGCAGTTGAGTTCGGTGTGCTGCGAATGCTGACGATTGAATGTGGTGTAGGGGGGCTCATCGTCTCCTTATCTTCTTGATGCCGACTGTGACTGTTGTATCGGGGTCAACTGCACCTGCAGATGGCGCTGTTTACATAAGACGGAGGTATGCAGCAGTGGGCGCAATTGGTGTGACTGTTACATGTGCTGGCACCCACAGATCTTTAGTAATACTGACGGCAGTCCACCACCTTCGTGATGGGCATGTCACCGCCAATCGGCCTCCTGGAGCGCGCTCCCCGAAATGGTAAAGCACAGTCCCTGGGCGGGGAAGACAGACAATTACAGCCTCTTCGGAAACTGCATTAGCTTCGAGGGGGCAACCGTGTGATAATGGCGTTCACACAGCTCTAGCATGCTCTCTAAAGTGCTAGAGCGAAGTCGCTTCAAAAAAGCGATCGCACGTCGTCTGCCGATCGTTACAGCCCTGCAGGAATCTTAGCATGCAACCACGGAGTGACCCGAAATAAACGTCGCAAACGCGAGTATCTCTGCACAGGGATTGAAAAACGGTATATGCCCTTTGCAGCAAGACACTGCGAAGAAGTCTTGACCGGCGACTCCCCGTCTCGCGAGCACCCGAGAGAATGTCAATAGAAGGTTTTGCACGCGCACTATCCAGCAGGTTGTCCTCGTATACTCTTGGCTTGCTGAGGCTGTTTGATGGGAACATCGAGACGGGGGCTGAAAAGGAAGGGATACCGCCGAAGGGTCCACGGGGCCCTGCCTGGGCGCCCATGATTGTTGGGGCTAAGGGCTTTGTGGAAAGGTGCGCCCATTAGTCATTCATCATCCCCCAGCTGTGGTGTCTTAGTGAGCTCGGCCTGCACTAGACCCTCCGCAGTTAACACCTCCTCTCACCTTCTTGGTAGGTTCTTTTGCACCGTCCTTACTGTCCTCGTAGTATTTGCATTATCGACTCCGTCTCGGTTGGTGTCGTCCGAAGTCCAAATTCCGATATTTGCCTGCCATCTTACGCCCCTGGAACCTTAAATTACCTCGTTGCTCGAGCTTCCCGATACCGCGAGCGCTCTAGTTACAGACCAATACACATCCGAGGAATTACCATGGTGGTTAGCCTTCGGTATCGGCGTTATATTCTTTCCATCCAATGCGAGTCGAAATGTCGGCATTAAAATGTTATCACACTATACTCCTTTAATTCTCGTCTGCGGACAACCGGCATTTGGCCTCGCAAAAGAATCTGCGTGGGTGGCTTGACCCGGGTGAATGTATCGTAGTCCCTGGCATGATGCGCAGCAGGGCTCGATCTGTCCGGTTTGAGAGACAGCATAACCAACGAATTTACTTTCCTCAATCATTGCAACCCCGACCATAGTGCCTCGCACCGGAGGGCTGTGAAGTTTGACATCTCAAGCAGATACAGAACCGCCGTCAGGGCACAGACGCAGCCTCACTATGCGCTCCACACCGAGTCAGCCATAACGAGGGCGCGACAGTGGGGCCAGAGCGAAAACGTAGGAGAAAGTCGACCTCACCATACCCGCTGAGACGCCCGATCCCCAATGGTCTCAGACAGCCTCGCCCTTAGAAGTCAGCTTCAGCGGTACAAGGATTGATCCTTTCAAATCCTTTCCGGGCCAATAAACGCCATGTGTCTCCTATGCCGTGGACAATTACACCCGGGCGACCTCACCCCTTGTGGAACCAATGCTTTTGGCAGCTGATGATCTGGATGTATCTGTTGACTCTGTCCCAAGAAAGTGCTTACCACGGTAGTGTTGTCCTATCGCAAGCTTACCTTGAAACGGGACAAGCACCAGGCGGCTAAAGCATCTCCAGAAGTCATACATCACCGGTCCAAAGCCGTATCGATATTGCGGAAGCGGCTTTCTGACCTTCAGGCTCCCCCTAATGGTGGTGTACTGATGACCGTGGTGGTCTTGGCATGTTTTATACCGAGGGGACTGGATTGCCAACCGGAAAGACTTAGCACTTATGTCGCGTGGAAAGGTGGGCTCGATAATATGGGGTTGGGCAGACTCGTCAAAGCTTTCTCTGTCCAATTTGACTACCCTTAGATGCTCGAGAACGAGAAAGGAACATTATTTGTCCTTACACAGCGCAAGCGCCTCTGGACATACCCACGGCTCCCGCTCGCTGAAGACGTCCTTGATTTGATTGCGAAGGCGCCGCCGGGGCTTGCCGAAACAGTTGCTCACGGTAATCTAGGAATCGACGCCCTAAGGATCCTTTCGAGAGTAAGCGCGGTTTTTCTATCCAAACTTGACAATGAAGCCCAGGGCTCAGAAAGGGGGAAGGACCCGCTCTTGCGTGATGGTCAGGAGTATCCGGGTCTTCTCGAGGTATTTGGGCGTCTCCAATCATCGCACTGAACATGGTTCGAAGAGCCACTTGGTTCTTGGTTTGATAATGTTCACTATGGTACGCACAATCACAGTGGGTCAATATGCAGAGTTGTTGGCACTACTTCCGTCCACACCTGCACGAAGCCCGGAGGAAATAGTCCGCTTGATCTGGGTATAGATGACTGTGTTGAGATCCTGGAACATCTAGACCCCGCCGGCACCTCGCGCAATGGCACTTGGGCCGCTGTTCTTCGCGGCCTGTACACAGGGGCTGAATCATGGCTCGATATCCAGGCGATGATGCGCCATATTTTCTGATATCAGCCACTTGTGGGGATTTCAGACGCAGCTGGCTATCAACTTCCAACAAATGCCTTACAGGGTTCCCAAATCATTGTCCCTCCACAGGGGTTTAAGCGTAGACCCAAATCCCCTCACATCTCCTGGGACCGCAAACTCCTGACTACAGCGGATATGCTGTCGAGGCTGCTGTAACTTCCACAGCACCGCCGGGGCTGACACTGGATACATTCCTCCAGGATGTACAAGGAGCCGTATGCATATATGTCGTATTGTCGCAGAAGTGTCGAGAATATCACGCATGCACGCGTCCCTCTGCTCCCCCGTAGTTTCAAATGACGTCAGTTTCCCAGTAAAATTCAAGTGCTAATGACAAGAATCCAACGCGAGGCGCGACTGAATGAGAGGGAACCCAGCACCCCCCGCCATGGCTCCCTCGACACAGCAAGCCGGGCAAAAGCGTAAGCTAGGCTTCAATAAGCCTAAGCAGTCGTCAGACTCACGCAAGAGACAGAAATATCATGATGCTCGAGCGATCTCTGTGCAGCGGCCCGATGCCGCTGTGTCTGCGACTGGGGAACTCAATATTCCGGCATTTATCAAGGCCAGAGAGTTCGAAATCGCAGCTCTGGAGAAGAACATGCGAAATGCAAGGAAATCCTTGAGTACACGCGCATTCCAACAAGTACCAAGGCACATGCGAAGGAGGACTGCCAGCCACAATGCGAAAAAGGTACCCCGACGATTGCGAAAGAGGGCGGAACGTGAGGTGCGTTTCATATATCCCTGGCACGAGACGCTGCGTACTGACGTTGGCTGACCAGGATGGTGATAGATGAAAGAAGACAACACGCCCACAGTCACCAAACGAACACGGACTCCCTCGCGAAAGCTGAGAATAAGACTCGACACGGCTCGAGCCTTGCAAAGGCTGAACCAGGGCCGCAAGACAGTCCGGCAGAAGAAAAAGGAAGCAAGGGCGAATGCTCAGCAGCTGGACCCTGCCAAACATGTGCTAGCTTCACGTGTACCTCGCCTGAAGAAGAACACACTGTCGGAATTTCCCAAAGCCACGACCAAGTACAAGAGACGGCAGGTCAACAAGACATGGCTACCGACCCATCTTTGGCACACAAAGTGTGCACACATGACCCGGCCTACAGAGCCACTGTGGAGAATGTCCATTCCGTTGAGCCCGACGGAGAAGAGTTACAGACCCAGTCATCGAGCCGCTGGCACACAGGGATGCGTGGCCTGGGACGTCAGTTACATGTCTACGGTCGCTTGTTGGGGGACAGAGACCGCCTTGGACAGCATGCTTAAAGCACTGAGTTTTACATCGCAGGGACTTTCGCCGTCTTTGCAGAAGAAGTGGAAGTCCGGCGCCCGGTTTGCTTGCGGATGGGTATCCGAACGAGATCAAGAGAAGCGGCTCATTGCACCGGTGAAGGTGATCTGGTTTCCAGCGGCGCAGGATCAGGAAGAAAAACCAAAGTCTGCGAAAGCAGATGACGTGGCGGGTCTTGAAGACGGTGCTCCTACCCAGTCTGGTGTGACGGAAGGTCAGATTGAAGTTGAGAAAGACAATCCTGATCAGCCTGCAGGGAACGAAGCGCAAGCCGAATTCGTAAAACAGGCAAAGAAGAAGCGCAAGGCCAAACTCGATCACCGAATCATGATTCGGATTCACCCTTCAGCCTTCCATCAGTTTTGGCAAGAGCTTCTGAAAGTCGCGAAGATGCAGAGGCCGCAAGTCCTGGTCGAGGATCTTCGCTTCGAGATTGGAAGTATCGATATCCAAGGGCCAGGGTCGACTGAAGCGTTGATTGGTGTGCTCCGCCCTTTCGCAACACATCTGGGAACAGAAGCCCCTAGCGACTCGTGGTGGACACTTCTTGCCGGCGTCAATAACCCTAGCATTCTTCCTCATAACGCTATGTTGCACTTGGATGTGGTTGATCCTAGGCTCAACCATCCACCGAGGCGGATCGAGATCCCTCAAAGCTCCGATTCAAGTCATCTTGATGAACTCCTTGTTTCGTGGCCTCTGGATAGGTCTCTTCCATCGTCGTCACTACTCTCACACAAGACGCGCTGGCTGATAACCAATTCCTTACCATCACAGAAAGCAATCAACCGTCGAAGAGCACTGGCACCACCGGGGCAAGCACCATCAATCACTGCCAAAGATCCCAGGATACCAGTGATGCTACTTGCATCGAGGGCAGAGAATAGCACTACCGAGAACACCCAAGGCACATGGACTGTTCTGCTCCCTTGGAGTTGCGTCGATCCTCTCTGGCGTTCCCTGATGTACTACCCTCTCTCCTCCGGTGGCACTCCACGATTCGGGGGCATGTATCAGCAACAGCAAATGGCTTTTGAGCAGAAAGCTCCGTGGTTCCCTGGCGATCTACCGGGCACCGAAGCGGGCAAAGCATGGGAGCGGACTGAGAGCGAAAAGAGGTTTGACGCGTGGATCCGACGACCGCCGAAGCATCGGATTGCGTGGGATGTGCTTGATCTGGGACTAGGCCGGCGTGGCGAGGTTGGGAGAGGATGGGCTTGTGATTGGGAATATCTCTTCAGTGACACTGACCAGGCTGCCACCGCTGCGGCAGCTTCCTGCTCCCAGCCTACTAATGCAGGCTCCAGGGAGCAGGAAGCATCGCGACTTCCTACACAGCGACAACGAAAAGCTGCCAAGGCCAAAGAGGCTGAGGAGGCTGAAATACAGGTTCGTC
Source organism: Phialophora chinensis (assembly GCA_016109575.1). NCBI lineage: Eukaryota > Fungi > Ascomycota > Eurotiomycetes > Chaetothyriales > Herpotrichiellaceae > Phialophora > Phialophora chinensis. Next base: position 2,785,932 of record JADWPU010000001.1, read on the forward strand.
GACGCAACACTTCCAGCCCCGAGAGTGAGGCGGAGCCTGAAAGACCGTCAAATCAAACGCCAGAATGCGGATACACACAACTGGCGCCCATCCAGAGCATCGCGATACTAAAGAGCCCGTCGAATACGACTCTAACACAACATCCAACACTGATGACTGTCCGGATCGTGCTGCTCGACAAAGGCAGTCCTTCCGCGGCAGCACGCATATACCGTCTGCCGTCCATCCCGAGATCGAAGACAGCTCCTCTGCTATGTCTGCCAAATGCCAATGGTGAATCCTCGCAGAACTCGGAGCCGCAAAGCTGGCCTTCCGATGGTCCTCCCCCGGCCCAACCTTTCCCTACCATCAGCTCTACGGGATCATCAAGCTCCTCAGGCCTGGTAATGCGAGCCCGAACTCTTCGCTCACGCTGGCTTGGTCTGGATATTAAATCGTCGTCAAACAACAAACCCTTACCTAAGGCTAGAAACAACAAATCCAACGTCCCTCGCCACCAAGCGTTTTACCCACGTGAATCGCTCGCAAAGATAAACGTCCTACCCAAGAATGCACCACAGGAGATCGTCGAGAAGTGGGGTCCCGATAGCGACTTTGGACGAGGCGATGGTGAGATCCCGAAGCAGATGCCCCCGCCACCGAAGGAGAAGAAGGGCAGAAACCGACAAGACAGCAGGAAGACTACCGGGGATGCCAAGCGGAAGGGAGACGTTACAGAGTCGAGAAATAACCCAGATGAGGGAAATCCGTTGGACGGACCTGCTCCCGGCGCCGACGAAATGGCCGAGTTGTTGCTTAATCCCTTCGAGCAGCCTACAGAGTGGGATAAACATCCTCCTTGCCCGGATGCCTATGATCTGATTGGGTTTGTCACCAGTGGTGGGTATAACCTGGCTGAAGGACGGGGCACGGCTATCGGTGGTATATGGATACAACGACTTCTAGAAGGCTGGCAGGATGACAGCATGGTTGACGATGGCGTGAATGAGAGTGAGAAGATGAAGGAGCGAAGAAAGCGCCTTTGCATTATCAGGAATGCGGGCGAAAGTGTGGGGCGGTTGGCCATCTGGGAGGTATGTAGCTGAGGAGCAGCTCTCACGTTGGGGAGGGAAGGAAGGACATAGTGAAGGAAGAAAGTGAGCCGAGTCCATAGCTTGCGTGAGGACCAGGAAGGAGATGCGAGCACATATTACTATGCTGTATCGGCCGATTGTGTCGGTCAGTCATACGAGATATCGAAAGCTGGGACCTACAAGCAGGGACTACGGGAACCTCTTCAAGCTGTATTGTCACGCACGTATGCTACCTCCGAATCACAGGCGCCAACCCGCTATCCCTTTGGCAGATCAAAAGACTAACATGCATACTCAATATAGCGTACATCAGACAAGGAGGGCAGAGGTCGAGCCCCGGCTTCGGGACCAAAGTTGATCTGGTGCGCTAGTCCGTGCGTGCTGGAACAGGTTCTGCAGCCTTTGCGATGCTATGCCATACGAGAAGTTTCCTTGCCGGCTGATTGACTGGCTAGCTGGCTGGCTGAGTGAGTAAAGTGCTGAGGAGCAGATCCTGCAGGAGGTACAGTAACGGAGTGGTAGCCACATAACCCGCGACATAGGCTATGGACGATAAGATACTCGGTACATACATATCTGATAAAACGCGTGGGTGGTGGCGTACGAGGAGTCAATAGGCGAGGGCAAGTCGGTCGAGCCCTTTCGGGGCCCTTTCCTTCTGAGGAAACTTAGACGTCCAAGTAAGTCAACCACAGTACGAGTATCGGTATCGGTACAGTATTAGTGTACTCGTACGGGGCTCAATGGAGGGGACATCGATGCATGTGCAGAACGAGATGTAGAGAGACAGAATTGCACGGCATCACGCGCTCGCACAGTGATTAACCACTGCAGTGCAATACCGTCCACTACGGATATATTTCATAGTCGCTAGTGCTCATGCGTCGGGTCCAGATTCTAGAATGTCTCTCGGATCGAGATTCAATGCGTGTCCATGCCGAGAGCTATGGCCCACGATCAGCGTTACAGACTCGTAATGCGGCCTGGACGGTAGCTTTCCCCACACAAGGTGACGAATGCAATGGGCACTCCTTGTTACTTGTTGAGCTCCAGGCCCATGACATAACGCTCTTGCTCTTGTCTTGCATGGGAAAGTTGGGAGGTCAACAAAGTTTTTGGAGGCACGTCACACCTTTGGTCAATCGCTCGCTCACCACTTGCTCACCATCTTCTCACTTACTCGCTCGCTCACTCACTCACTACTCACTCACTTGGTTCGATCTTCTTGGATTTCGGTGCGTGTAGCTGACGGTTGAGAAATTATCGCGTAGTTCTGCGCTGAAAAGGTTCTTGTCGTCGCAGTTCAGGCATACGTACTGTGTTGTGGTCTAAGGCCTTGGCTAACGGGGGCGGGCTGCTCATATTCAAGAGAAGCAACTGCACGCACACATACGAGGGGGTAAATAAAAGGCCGGATCCGATTCATCTTGTGCTAGTCCTAAGATCGAAGTGAACCTGGAGGCCGCGATCAAAGAAGGATTCAGGATTCATTCCAGTTGATTCGATCTCGGTGCGAAGGAAGCCAAGGAGGTCGAGATACAGATAATTCAGCAAGAGAGAGACAGAGACAGAGAGAGAGACGCACAGCAAAGATGAACGCACCCACGACATACCGTCTGCTGCGGCACGCAAGTCGGCGCGTAGCAACCCTTCCGACGAGGCCGATAGCATCCGGTTTCCGACCACTGTCAACGACGTCTTCGCGTGCACTCCGGCTTACACCATCGCAGCTCGACAGGAACGACCCGTATCATAAAGCGTCGACCGAAGCAACGGGCACATCAGCCGGACCACATGAAGGTTCCGCATCCCGTACAGATCGAGAGATCGTGGTCGAATATCCTCCCGAGGAAGAGTTCCCTCAGGATCGCCCGTTGCGAGGTCGGGGCGGCATTCAGTATGTCAAGACATTACCAACGTTCAGTCTCGAAGGCCGGACGGCCGTGGTGACCGGTGGAGCGAGAGGTCTGGGATTGGTGATGGGTCAAGCACTGGTGCAGTCAGGGGCAGATCTGGCGATTGTGGACCTCAACAGTAAGATTCCCACACCCTCTTGTACACAGCTCTTGCGGCCTTTCTCCCGCCATGTGCTGACCCGCTTCTCTCTACAGAAGAGGAGGGCGAGAAGCAGGCTCAGGAATTGATGTCGCTCATCGCGAACGAAAACAAAAAGGGCGGCTCTGATGACCACATCCCCAAGGTGACGGCTCACTATGCCGACGTATCAGACCCGGAGTCAGTGAATGCATGCATCGCCGAGATCATTGGGCAGCACGGCAAGATTGACCACCTGGTGACTTCGGCTGGATTCACAGAGAACTTCTCGGCCGAAACATACCCCTACGACCGCATCAAGAAGCTCTGGGGCGTCAATGTCGACGGGACGTACCTGTTCAGCACAGCGGTCGCGCGGCATCTGATGGAGCGCAACATTACCCACGGGAGTATTGTCATGATTGGCAGCATGTCGGGCGCGATTGTCAACGTACCCCAACCACAGGCACCGTACAATGCTGCAAAGGCGGCGGTGAGGCATCTCGCGGCTAGTTTTGCGGTCGAATGGGCGCACGCTCATATCCGAGTCAACTGTATCAGCCCTGGCTACATGTTGACGGCTTTGTGTGTTCTTCCTTGGTACCCCACGGCAGTCATCATTGGGCTAACTAGACTGATAGGACTCGGAAGATCCTCGACGACAACCCGGAACTAAACAAGAAATGGACATCGTTGATCCCGGTCGGCAAAATGGGTTCTCCAGAAGACCTGCAGGGGGCGGTCGTCTATCTGCTTAGTGATGCCAGCCGGTATGTCACAGGAGCAGACTTGAGAGTTGATGGAGGGTAAGTCCCGTGCCCTCATCCAGTTCCCGGCTAGGAGCGGCAGTCATCAAGTGTCTACCGTGATTGCCGTTGCGTTGATGACTTGACACACTGACATCGGAGCGCAGATATACATGCACATAGATACGCTGATCTTTTGGTGTCATGTGCTACGGAGCGAGGCAAGGCGAGGCGAGGCGCGCCGAGGAGGTATTTCTACAGTTCTGTAGACGTGCATTAGATGGAGGTCCCGAAGCTTGCCATAAGCGAGATGCATCCAACAAGAGTCACTAGCCAGGCTGTTGCTCGTCAGATGCATGGAGACTCAGTTGTCCAGAGAATATTCGGTTCTCCTCGCAACGGCTTCCAACTTCAACGTCACTCGGAGTTGCAACAAATCTTCCTCGACATCCAGTGGCTGCAGTGAGGAGTTGGAAGCCGGTAATCAGTACTCAATCGGGCAAATCAGGATTGTTTCCATCCCGCGTAGCACGGCATTAGACGACTCATCGCTTCGAAATTCCATATAGTCACCTGTCAGGCCTTGTTCAGTTTTGACGTGATCGGCCGCGCGCCCAACAAGAACACCAAAAGGAAGTTCGGAAGGAGTCTCGACCCCTCTCGCTATCCGGACAGCAAACTCTCGAGACTGTTACTAAGGTCCTCGAGTCTAGAGCAGGGCTGTATCCATGAATCCCCTTCTAGGCATCGTGGTTGCAGATGACTAGTGGGAGACGAGCTATCCTCCTCGCGACGTTGCAATCGCACACTTGGGTGCGAGGATCCTGGTGACAACAGGTCACTCCAAGATAGCGTCCGAAGAGCTCAAGCAAGGGCTGGGGCGGTCACTGAGATGTGAAATTTGAAATCTTGACGGAGCCTAATCAGTCAAGGCACAGCCTCAAGATAAGTTGATGATGAGAGGGGGCGGAACGCTTCGTGGCTGACAGCCGTGGGGAGCACTGCTTTGTCAAGACGTGGGTGACCAACAGGAGCAAAGGATGTCACTCTGTGTACCATCGGTAGGTGGCGGACTTGTTTGCTAGGCTGGGTTAAAGCGAAACTTACCAGCTTAGTACCCCCTGGTCCTGCACATCCGCGACGGATGAAAACCGGACCCAACAACGTGGGTGTTGCAAGGTAATGGCGTGGAACGGCTGCATGGGAGTGAGAGCGGACTATGGGTGATGCAGTGGGAAATGAAGCTCGAATCGAGAAACCGAGGGATGCAATGCAGCTAGCTGAGACGGAACCTTGAGGAACATTCGAAGCAGAGCTACTCGTACAAAGCTATGGTCGAGCAGTGTGGGTGCAACGTCGCAGCCGCGCACCACATTGCATGATCAGATACTTGGAAAATTGCGTGAAAAGATTTCGAGATCGAGGTTGAGCTTGGGCTGGGAAGCTGCGGTGTGCGAAAAGAAACAAGGTGCCTGGCCACAGACTCGGAGATCGCCCACGCCAGATCGTCATTTTCCTCTGGATTTGCCCTCTCGTCCTCTTGTCCGACAGCTCAGCCCCGTCTGAGTTGCGACTCACGGGCAGGCTACCTTTACGTACACTCAGTTCCTTGGCCGGAAAAGATTTATCTCGAGATAAGGCAGAACCCACCGTCAATCAAGGCACGTCCCAGGGCAGAGAGCCGCTTGTTTAGCCTCTGTTCTCGATTTTTCTAGTGTGACCACCAGGAGAAACACTGCTCCACATGGCCATGTCGCTGTCGATCCTATGCATCAGACAAGACATGCACCTCCGGCGGTGAGTATATTTGAGCCTCATTTCCCTGTCACCACTGCCGAATTGTGCCATGGTCGCTTTTACCCGGTCGGCGTATCTGTAGATAATCAAGCCAATTCAAGGCACTGGTGGGAGGAGAATAATTCCACCTGGATCCCCTCTCCGCTCTTCTCCTCCTTTCGCCCTCACCATTTCTTCCTGTTTCTCCTCAACCATGTACTCGGTAGTGGGCAGAACGACTCGCCGGCTACGACAAATGGGGTACTTCGTACCGTGGGAGGTGGCGCTTCTGATTTCGCCGACTTTCTTTAGCGCCTCTCACTCAACTTGCCCTCTTCCTCATATACTCCACCAACATGACATCCGCGCCATGATCTTAGGTGGCTCGGATATTGATGGAGACCATTGTCCCTTGTGAGCTCCAGTATCACACGCTTGTTGCCGCTGCCCAACGGGCCGATGGTGATGATGATGGGCTTTGGTACGCCTCTGCTAGTGGCTCGCAAGTCTCATCCCTTCACGTCCCCCTCCTGTCGACATTCCGTATTCAATCAGCCGTCTGTGATAGACCCCTGCTCTGCTATTTGTTCCCATGACACGTCTCGTCTGTCCATTCCCGATCCTTGAACCGAGCACTCGTACCGACCCAGATTCCAGTACCCGATGTTTCTTTGCAACGTCTCAGGTTGGCAGCTGCCATCTCCGTCCGCCCGTTCCATTATCCCATTGCTTGCACACCTCCCGGAGGAGATCCCCCTGCCACCTCTGCCATGCATGCAGCTGGACCCCGTTCCTGCATCGGTCTGCTAAGTACGACGGTCATGGTGATATTCCTATTTGTTAGCCGTGGGGTCGGCTGACTTGGGTCTTTCGAGATTTAGCTTTCTTGAGCTCCACTACTCCCTTCACTCATCAACCATCAAGCTTCACCCTTTCGCTCTTGTCCTCGTCCAGACCTCAATTCGCCGCCAGCAACCCGTCGCCGCGGGACTCGTGGCCACTTATAATCACGGCCAGCACTGTTCCAGGAGGCCGCCTGTCGGCCGCAGCGGCCACCATTGTCACCACTTGGAATCGTCAGTTCGGCCCCGTTCCAGCCCAACCCGGGGCATTCAATCAAGGACATCCGAGGCATCACAGCTGAGTTGAGCCCGTCTCGTGTTTAGCTCCTCGAGTCATTCAGTCAGAGCTCCCGGTTTTACCCAACGGATCCCTTCCGCGCGGCTCCTCTACTGGCCACCGCGGGCTCCCCGTTATTTTAGGCTTTCGGCAGCGGATCCCTTGCTTTGGAATTCTCACCACATCCATGGACTAGGACCGGGACCTGACAGTCGACTCACCCCAACGGGCGAGCCTCTTCGATCTTGACTGCCAGTGGCTCTTTCTATTTCCAGCTCTAGCGGAGTCTAGTCTGAGGTCCAGCAGACTTCCACCCGTGCCAGGTCACAGAGTCTTGTCCGCAAGCCTAGGCCGTGGTGTGGCTAGCCGCACTACTTTACCGTTATTTCGGCATTGGGCATCCGTCATAAGAGCACAAAGGAAAAAGGAACCACGAAATCTTATTTACCGGGTTACGCCTTCGATTTCCGCTCTGTCCCTTCACCGATCTTTGGGCACTTCCTGCCACGACAGCGCCCGGTGGGCGGGCACCTGCTTTGTCCACCTGGCACCTTTCCACAACCTCATCTGCCACTCTTTTCTGTCCTTGATCCTCTGCACCGCCGGCAGACAACGCTGTTCTATTTGGCCGGGACGAAAGGTCATGGTCTGGTCAGCTTGGGGTCTGACCGTCGGCTTTGTGGAGCTGCCAGCGTGGGTGAAGCACATTTGACAACCGCATGCCATGACGGCCGTCCTGCCTCAGGGACTTATTAATGCCAATCCTGATGTACAACAATACGCTTTCGATGACTCCAATGCCAACTTCGCCAATTCCGAAGCCGTTCGAAAGTTCTGGAGAGGTATGTGGCCCTACGAGACTAGTTTGAGGATGAGGCTCATGATCGATAGTCTACGCCATCCAGAGCGACGCGACCCAAGATAATACGGCCGTGCGATCACGGAATCTATTCTGGAGAATATGGAGCAGTCCCACCTTGACGCGGTCTATTACACCTCCACGTTTGACTCGACTGTGGCAACAATGCAGTCAGGAGTTCGACTTGACACCGATTGGGGGCGTTCCAGCGTTACCCCGGTCGCTCGTACTACAGGTAAGGCCATCGAGTGGACTTGTGTTGTCAAGCCAGCTGATGATGGTAACACACAGGACTCTCCTGCTCCAAGGCAGTCTCGAAATCGCTCCGCCTCGCTGTCTCCTTCTACTGAGGCTCATCCGGTGCACGATCCAAGCCCTCGGGGGGGTCAGAACGTTGGTGCGGCTTTGCAAGAATTTAGATGGTCGGCCGTGAGCCAGCCATCACGTGGCGAAGTTCCTCAACAGCCATTGCGCCCGGCAGGCGAGGCAAGTGGGCTGCGGTCTGATAGTACATCAGGCTCAACGTCTCAAACCACGTCTGAGTCGTCCTCCAGACCTACATTGAGCAGGACCGCTAGTGGCGGTCGCCAGAGGCTGTCTATCTTGGCTAATGCTGGGAAGGCGAGGGCACGACCGTCAATCCCACGCAGGAAGTCCAGTACACAGAAGCCTTCTGGGGGCTCTGGCCAGCCAACATCACCCCGAGCGCTGACTGAGAGCACCAAAGCTGAAATTCCTGATGCTAGTGCAAGGGTCGAGCGTCTTGCTGCGAGAGGGCCCCCTCCCGGCCTGCCGGTATCATGTAAGCGTCTTCGCCATTCACTATAAACGTATCCTGCTAATAGGTTTAATAATAGCGGCCACTAGCGGTCCAGCGTTTGCTCTGCCGTCCGCATCATCATGGCAGAGTGTAGAGTCGACATCCCCCAATCATCCACTGGCGACCACTACACCAATCCGATCCAACACTTCAGGAGACCTTGTTCATCCGGACTTCCGCGGCAAGTTCGTTGAAACTCAGAAGATGCTGGCCAGCTCCACGAATCTCGCTGGGTTGGGTCGAATGCGGAGGCCGGGCAGTATTGTACGTTTCGCAGATGAACTGCCACAGGTGGAGCTTGACAAAGGCAAAGAACGAGAGCAGCCCACCTCACCTTTGCGAGATGAGAATTTGGGACCTTCACGATTACGTGCCAGCATGGCCAGTGCGGCATTCATTGACGACAGCGACTCAGATTCCTCCTCAAGCCCTATGGAACTCCCGCGCACAAAGAGCCAGCTCAGCCTGTTGATTAACAACAAGAGGAGCGAGACCGGAAGTTCTGACATTGGCCCCCCAGCACAAGCGCAAGAATCGAAGGGGGAAGAAAAGGAAGCGCGACAAAAGGCTAGGTCTAAGGAACAAGAGCTACTTTCCATGGGCCGTCGGGACGGGGTCACTAAGGCTGGAGGAGTCCAAGTGCCGAAGCAACAAAGGGTCAGCGAACTCGAGGACCCTGGTTACCAGTCACCCTCCAGTCCGGAGCCCTTGTTTTGAGCGTAGATCACCCTCGATCATACGCTGCAGCAACATTTCTCCCTTTCTGTACTATGACACGAAATTACGATGAGACGGCCACAGCAAAATGCCTTGTACCAACAATATCCGGCGCGAGGCGAGCGATGATCGTTTCAAGCCGTAGAATAGACCCTTTGGAGTGAGGAATTGCACGGCATGGCGTTGGAAGCAGGGGTCGAGGGTTTTGGATTTACTGCATCTTGTCACGTAACTGGCACAAGTCGCCCAGGGGACGGGGTATAACTCAAAAGCATATTGTAGCTGCCTTCGTCGACACATTTACGAGGATGGCGAGGCTGGATGTCGTGCACTTGGCCCGAAAGCAAAGCCAACGCCGTTTCTTTCTTACGCAGTCCGTTCTAGCCTTGTTCAGTATGAAAGTGGTGTCTCGAAGATGAGAGGGCAAGCTCGATTTCCAACGGAAAACCCTGGCTCCGAGGCGACGCCTAGCATCAAAACGTGCCTCGCAAACCAGATGGACAGACAGGCGGACAGCCTGTGAGCCAGAGATTTAAGCGACACTGCCATTAAGAATTTTGTAGTACAAATGCGGTCGTCCAGTCGCAGGAATTTTGGTTGAATTCTCGATAGACCTCGGGGTGATTAAACATGAATAAAAAAGGCGGAACGGACGCGTGCTCGAGCGGGGGAGTAAAGCGGACGCGTTGATTGGTTCTGTCCCCCCTCGATGCACGTGAGCTTGAAGTGGAGAGCGTTGTCATTCCTCGCACTCCACCCAACCAACGGGGATGTTTTGGAAAAGGCAAGGCCCTTTCCGACCCTACGAGTACAGAGCCAGCGACTCTCGACAAGAGTTGTTCCTGGGTCGAAGCGGTTGCGCTCGCACCTGGAAGCATGAACAAGAACCTCGAGGGTTGGAGAAGCAGATTCGCGCAAAGATCGGCCTGCTCAATTGGAGAATTTTGGAGGGACCGACGCAGTGCATGGGCCCGGCCCGCTTTTTCCTCGCCCCAGCCATTCAGATGCCATCGCCACTCTGGTGCAGTCACCGCAGAGCAGCGCAGAGAGAGCAGAGGGTGGTTGTGTGTGTGAGAGAGAGAACTCACTCTTCTCTTGTCACCTCTGTACAAATTTGTTGCCATCGACCATGTGAAGATGCCATCTTCAACGCTGGCAATTTGCTGTTACTGTTTCTGTTACTTGTCTGTTTGACCTCCTGTCACTTCTGCTTTGTCCAGCTCTGCAACGACCGATTCCCAAGCAACCCACCCTTTGCGCGAGGCCTCCCTTTGCTCTACCACCACTGCTCCTGCTCTCAGAAGACGTCTCCTACACTTCGTTACTGGCTGCAATACTCACGCAGCTCAGTCAGTCTGGTCCCGCCGCAGAAAACCCAAAATGAGCCCTCGACGGTCATCCCGTGCGCGCTCCTCGCAGCAACCCGCTCCAGGTCCCATCCACACAAACTCCAACACCTCGACCAACTCGAAGCCGGATCGAGACACTCGAACAAGCCAGCGTCCAAGCTATCCTCGCCGCTCTTCCTCACAACCGCCTGAATCAGCCGATGGCGCAGACTCTACCTCCCGAGCCGAGCAGACTGCACCACGCCGAAGTCGTCGGAACGGAGAAGACAAAGAACCAGTCCTCAAACAACCGCTAGACGATGAAGAGAATGACATTGAAGCAGGTGATGAGGAAATCACCCGCTGCATCTGCGGACAAGCAGAATACCCTGGCCCTCCGTTTGGCCTCGTACAACGGCTGGTAGGCGTGGACGACAGCCTCGAAGAGACGGGCAACTTCTTCGTCCAGTGCGATAACTGCGGTGTATGGCAACATGGCGGTTGTATGGGTATTATCGACGAGGTCTTTCTACCGGACGAGTACTTCTGTGAGCAGTGCAAACCAGAACTACACAAGATCGTGAGGTCTTCAAGCGGGTGAGTTGAGCTCTTCCGATTGCCCTCTTGTGCCAATACAGCGCTGCTCTTAACAGAGTCATACTCGTCGCTTTGAGTGACGAGTTACCTCGTATGACCGTGGCGTTTGCGAGCCCGTGAACGATGGCAGCTGACATCTTTCTCCCACTAGGCCAAAATCTTCCCACTACGTTCCCTTACTTGACACTCCTTCCAGACGCTCTTCCCCTCTATCCTCCAACCCTGAGACTGGACGCAAAAAAGACAGCAAATCGACCCAGAGCGAGATCACGAAACGAAGAGCCACAATGAACAGCCGAGTTGCCTACGACGAAGACGAGATGCTTAGAAGAGCAATTGAGGAGAGCAAAGAGATGGGCTCCCTGGGCAAGCGTACACGGGAAGACTCAGAAGAGTAAGATACTGTGGAACACCCAGACGTTATGGGCGGCTAACCGCGAGCAGTAACAAGGGCAATTCTAAGCGTCAACGGACGGGTTCCCACTCCTCAGACACGGTTTCGAAGCGCACAGAGTCGCCCGAACCCACGAACATCGAGGAGGGGTCTCAGGCTGTCAGAAGTGCCTTGCAAAGGCTAAGAGGGGCAGCGGCTCGAACCAACAAAGAAAAGGAGCTTCGCGAGAAGCAAAAAGAGCAGCAGGCGGCTCAACGAGCAGAGGCCGCCAGTAAACGAAATGCACGATCGGAGCGGAGAAGAGGCGAGGGTGAGGCTTAAATTAACCTCGTGCAATGGGCAAGATGGCTAACAGTCGACAGATTCACCACCTCCGACACCAAGCCTCTCCCCAGCAAAAGCGGCGCAGAGTAACGGAAAACCTAAAGCAGAGACACCTCCGTCCGGCCGCTCAAATACCACGGGCCGCAAAACCGGCGGCAAACCACCATTGCGAAGAGGAAGACTAGGACGGAATCAATATACCCGCGACCGAGAGAATGGTGACGAGGAGAGCACACCCCTTCGCGACGGTCCCCACGAGACAAATGGCGGCGATAAACCCAGCAGTGGATCGCCTCCCGCTAACGGGGCCGAAGGGAAAGACCACGGCAGACATGCGATTGGGCACAGCCATAACATCAACGGGGAAAGCGGTCGCAGTTCGAAAGCCAAGACGCACCCGGCGCGAACGAGCATGAATGAAATGAAACGCCGTGTTGCTGCTATCCTCGAGTTTGTGGGACGTATGCAAACCGAGCGGACGACGCAGATAGCGGCGCAGAATACCGCGAGTGGGGATGGGAGTGGCGGCAGCTCAAAGGGCACAAACACGCCAAACGGGCTGAGTAAGAGCTCTAGCGGATCGAGATTGAGTGCCGCCGGAGCGAGTGCACTACCGACGGCGAGTCTCGTCCGGGCGGTAGAAGCGGGATTGAAAGACGCGCAGGGCCAAGTGAGGGATGATGGTGAGAATGCCATGATTATGATGGACGAGAGGGACTTTGGGACGATGGGCAGTGTGGACATGATGGAATCACTCACCAAGAATTTGGTCCAATGGCAGAGTACATATGGGGTCTATTCGCGATGATGCAAGACCATGGGAATTGACGACCAAGCCAGACCAAGGAGGAGATTGAGCCATGGCATATCGGAAGGAGTGCTCGGGAGTTCAACAAGGGGTTTGGATTGCGCATCATGGACATGAGCATCAACGGGAGTTTTGGCACAAAGGTTTTTGAGAACCAACAATGAGTTTTTTGATGATGGGAAAACCGCACGTTCCATGGTACTATGTCCTTCCCATTTGACATGGCGTGGCATGGCGTGGCATGGCGTGGCACAGCATGGCAAAGCATGGCATGGAAAGAAAATGCATCCTGTTCGTCGTCCGAGATACTTTGCATCTCCATATATAGTATGGTATTAGCATTAGCATGAGGATGAATATGAATATGAATATGAATATGAGGACCAGCACCACCCCCCAAAACACTGTGCAAGACTCGGGCGGGTGCGTGTACAAGTACCTCGTATACCTACCTCGTACATCGGTAGAAAAAACAAACAGAACTAAAACGCTGGGTAGAAACCAATGTGAAAAATGTCTTCTTGTGGTCGTTCAGCTGAAGGGTACTCGGTCAACGAGTGACATGTGTCCAGTATGTACGAGGTACTCGGTACCGAGTAAGTTGTTTGTCCACGAAGGACGTGTAACCCTTTATGAAACTACCCAGATCTCACTGCAGCATGATATAGATAGGGATGAAACTCGGTCCGCACGTCCTAGATACGCCGTACCTTATAGTGTACCTCGTATGTTATGTGTATATTGTTAACTCGGTAGAGTAACTCTTCCTCGTGAACTCGTACTCGTAGTTGTCGACAGCAGCGCAACGCATACTTTTCCTAATGACGTCACATCCCGGCCACGGGCCAGGACGGTCTTTTCTGCCATTGCTGCCTGGCTCAACCCCCCCTGCTTCTCGTAATTCGCTACACGCCACTGAACCTGAAGCTCGAGAACCTGACCAATCTTCATCTTGGCTCGAATGCTAACTCCTTGTCTCCTCTGCTGGCTTACTTTTTGGCTTACTGGCCGGATTCGGCCGAGCGGGAATCAGCCATTATACAATTGGACTTGTGGTCCTCGTCGGACTGACCTTTGCACCCAATGGGTTCGATCGCACTGTGTGTGGCTCACTCACATCACTATTGTATCGACGACACACAACACAACCTTCTAACCTGTCTACTCCGTACAGACTGCAATCACGGTTGTGCGAGATCCCGTCGTTCGTAAGCCAGCACTATTAGCATTAGCAGCATAGCCTTCAACCTGCCGCCGTTGTACGAGGATCTGATCAGATCGTATTGTGATCATATTAGCGGTCGGCGGGATCACTGTTGGGCTCACGCAGATGGCCAATGATCAGGGCATAAAGACCGGTCGTTCCCGGAAGGCTTATGTTCGGAGAGTCACAGACAAGCGGCGTGAGCAGAACCGCCGTGCCCAGAAGGCATATCGAGAGAGGCTGAAGAAGAAGCTCGAGGTGCTGGAGGAACAGGCCGCTTCTGCTCTCCCTCACGCGGCTGCATTACCTGATCAGCTCCTCGCGGTCCCGAGCACCGAAATCCATAGTGAACGAGGTGTCGGTCTCGATGACGATTCGCCGGCATCTCCAACCCAGATACCACCACCCACGACGACCACCCGTCCGCATTCAAGCTTCATCAATCTCGCCGATGCGTTCGTGGCCGCTGGCGACTTGCCGTTCGGCCAGGGCTCACTGCCGGGTATCCAGTTCCAGGTAGCACCGGAAACACCCACCCCCGAGCGGGACTCGGAGGCCGTAGTTGAGCACACCCACGATGACTATGGCGACATATGGATGGGACCGATTTGGCCCATGCCCACAAGAACAGACTCGTCGCGCAAGGGATACCCCACTCCCGCTGGCTCACTGCACGGCTCCCGATCCTTGATCACACTCACGCCTCATCGGACGTCGAGTGGGTTCCCCTCTCCGAGATCCACAGTTGCTGATCCATACATGAATCACATCCGCCTGGTCGGAGAAGGAAATATTGAAGCCTCGCTCGCAATTGGCCTGGCGCTCAAGATCTCTCGCAACCAGTATCTCAACGACCACCCGTCACATTTCCCCGGCTGCTATGTCGCTCTCAACAAACCCGATCCTAGGTCGCCGACAACCTCAATCTCGCCCACCACCGTGGCATACAGAATTGCCGATACCTTTATGAACATCACACCAGAACTGCACGATCATCTGGAGGGAGTCAAGCCGCCGATGCGACCCACCCCCGCACAACTGCTGAACCCGCATCCAACCTACCTCGATTGTATCGTCTTCCCGCATTTCCGGGAACACGCTGTCAAGGCGTCTGTCGATGGCATCCTGGACCATAGCCAACTCTTCACCGACATCATACACGGCGGTCTTGTATGTTGGGGTGGAATGTCCGGCCTGTCGAATCGTCATGGAAGGTCAACAAAGAGCGGCAAGAGGGATATGCGTGACAGTGTTGCCTGGAGCACGAGAAGTTGGGAGGCAAAGAAATGGTTCCTCAAGAAGTGGACATGGCTCATCGGTACGGAGGAGGAAGAGGAAGCGCGAGGTGATCTTGATGGGATTTGGAAGGGCAGCCGTTGGTGGTGGGCTATGAGAGGCGAAGAAGACACTGATGATGAGGATGGAGAACAAGGATATGCCGGTGAAAGAGTGAGCGAGGTCGAGGCTGGTGGGAATGGCCTATGATGGTACCGTCCTCGGTTTTACGACGGCCTGCGTAGCAATACCTCGAGGTCCGAGCTCGATATCGTCGCTTTCGTCTGTCCTTTCAAGGACGCCGGCCTGGCTTGCCACGTGGTTTACGTCAGCATGTCAAAGAAAGCTCGAAGCGTCAAGACTGTGCTACGCATGCCTGATGGATTGTCACTGCGACACCATCATCATTTTTTGGGCAACCCCCCGGCGGTGCCCCGAGGAGGTTGACTAAGTTTTCCTCCCGGAGATCGGTACGAGAACTCGTGGGCGAATGGAACCCGTTCGGTTGACTTGGGCAATTCAATCATGGACCCGGCTGATACTCCGTACAGCCCACTCGAATCTGGCGAGGGCCAATTTACCCAGGTGTGGTCAAGAAGCATTAGAGATCGACTTGAATTTGCACCATTTATCCGTCGGCTGCGGTTACCACATATAATTGATGGCATTTTTCCGTACTCGGATTTGAAACCCATGCTTTCGAGATCTGATCCTGGGCGAGAATCTCTCGGAGATGGAAATATTTCGTATGGTATAGGGCAGGGGTCGGACTCCCAACACGAATATCAAATGGACAATGGGGATGGCAACAATAGATCAGCGCTACCTAGAGAAGACGATCAATTCTGATCATCTCCCTGAGTGGGGTGGCTGATCCTAGAAGCTGGTCGTCCACGCCACGCTCTTCATCTAGGCTATTCGTAGTGCTCGTACGAGTATGCTTTGAAGATTTCCCCGGAAATCTTTTCAGGGCGCTTAGATAGTGGCTCCGGGTGTCGGACCCTGTTAGTAGCAACTTGCGGATCCCAGTGCTTGGAGACGCGCGGTGGAATTGGTATCACAAGTGAGCTTTAAAGCTCGTCCTTGGCGGTAGGATGGCCTCTGCGGCTCGAGAAGGCCGCAGTGGTGTTGAACGGCGCCGTTAGATTGGCTCCATTCAGCGGTGAATTTCTGGGCGATTTGATTTTCCTGATGAATTGCATTATCTGTGAACAGGGACAAAACTAATGCACCGGAAGGTCGCTAGGACCACTGGTCCGTGTTGTCCGGAGCTGCAGAAAAGGGCGCAGGGCAGGGCAGGACGAGGATTGACCCAACCCATTGTAAAGTGCAAGACCCGGTGGCCGCAAGAATGAAATGATCGACTTTGTGTGACTGTGTGCGAGTACTCGTAGGGGGGGTGAGACGATCATTCTCGCCGTCTCTGTCGAAACGTGCTCGAAGTGTTGATCAACTCATGGCAGAGTTGCTTCTCCCAGGTCCCACGAGCGGATATTTTCCGGGGCATGTGGTGCCTAAAGTTGGTGTACTCGTAAGCCCCACGCATGGCTCATCTCGAGCCCCCTGGTCTTTCGGTCTTTCTGGAAGAATGTCCCT
Source organism: Phialophora chinensis (assembly GCA_016109575.1). Lineage (NCBI taxonomy): Eukaryota > Fungi > Ascomycota > Eurotiomycetes > Chaetothyriales > Herpotrichiellaceae > Phialophora > Phialophora chinensis. The sequence continues at coordinate 2,802,602 of JADWPU010000001.1, forward strand.
GCCGATCTTTGCTGCTGAGAAGGCAAGCCTCCTCGTCATAGCCTTGTTTCATCTTCTTGGAGCTAGCAGTTGGGCAGACTGATGATCGTGCCCGTGGAGGGAAACTGCAAGAGGACGGGCCTTGTGTAGGCCATTAAGAGGCAGAGCTTTCTCGCGGAGGGATTGGTGGCTCCGAACGAGGTTGATGAGCTACCGGGTGCTAGACGCAGTTGGCGACGATAGCTGAAGACGACAATTAGAGATATCTAAACGTGAAACGTCCATGTCTAGCTGGGCACTTGCAAGAGGTGAGCAGGGTGGCAGGGAAGTAGCTTACTCCAGAGCACGGGCATTGTAAAGCCCCGCCATCTTGTACTCGTATCACTCTAGGCTCTCTGAAGGGGGATCCGGAAGAAGAGCAGTGTCATGGCGACGTAAGCAAGAGCGTCGTTCGCACCGGTCTGTATCGGCGATGGCTAGCGCAAAGTTCACCCTCGCGCCCGCTGAGAAGAGTGGTGATCAGCGTTCTCAGCTGTGACGCTGCGAGGATCGTTGCAGTAACTTTCGCTGGACGGTCTGGAGGCAGAGCCAAGCTCGAATGCCCAACCGGGATTGGAAGTCGGCTTTCTCTATCTCAATGGCAGGAACAGAGCGGTCAAAGGGAAGCGAGATGGTAGAAGACCAGAACGGCCGTTCCTGACATTTGCTGCAAGCTATTATGTCCTCTGAGCTAATCGTTGGGATCTACATCCCCAAATCCCCTTTCCTTAGGCGCGTTAATCCGCCAACGCTGCCTGCGAAGAGCGCGCCGACAACGACGGGGACGCACACCCGGGAGAGATCAATGCAGTGCCGCGGACCGGTAGGAGGTCCCTCTGGACCATACGGAAGGCATCCGCCGTCCCAAACATTCAGTAGCTAAGACACCCAGAGCGCCGATGCTGCTTTGGGCAAGAGAGACCTCGGCCCCTGGCTGCCCTCGTGGGCTAGCAGGCCGTGGGCGGAGAATTTTCGATGAGGCGAGCAAGAGGCCAATAATGTCATCACACAGAACAGTTCGTACCAAATATCACTGACACGTTCCAGCACTCAACCAGCTTTCCTGCTGTGCGACACGAAGCCCAGCAGTGGAGGGACAGAAGGTGGGTGTATCATCGTCGTCACCGGCGGCTAGAGAGAACATCCTCGGGCATCGACTGCGACCTGGGACCCAACGGAATTCGATCTGGATCGGACTCAAATTTTCAACCGTTCAGGGTCGCTGTCGACAAGATTCTGTGCAAGCTGATCTTGACCAGCTTTGGCACCTCGAACCAGACTGCAGGTACTGTACCTTTCGAGGCGAAGAAAATCTGGCAGGGATTATGTAAAGGACGTGATCCACTTGGTCGAAGAACAAAAGACCTGTCACTTCCTCACGACGTCCAACGAAGCTCATTGCCACCACCATCACCACATCCCCCTTGCTTACAGGATCCGACGGGGCGAGCCACACAGGCCGCATGCTAGCTTGCGGGATCGAAGCACAAAGCACAGCCGGACACGATCTACTCCTCGCTTTATGCGGCGAGCCAGTCACTCGTGACGAACGCTTCGCCATCTCACCTGAGCGTCATCCGACGTCGTTTGGTCGCCTGTGAACATCCTGCGACGAGACGAGGCGTCGAATAAGGCATCAACGAACGCACACCCCAGCCAAATTTGGCAGCAATTCACGCTTTCCCGCTTCAGTCACCATTGCGCACAAACCACAAAAGTGCCCCCCCTAATTCCGACCCGAAGACAATTATACCTGCACCTTGGCCCGGGCATTTGTAACCCTGAGAAACGACCGAGATATTTCAACTGGCCGCCGAGCCTGCAACTTCGTCAGACCCGATTTCTATTCCCGCTCAACTTCCTTCCATCGCGGGGTTGACGAGGAGAAACGCGGAGTCTGAGATGTAGTCGACGAATCCCGACCACAGAGCAGATTCCATTTCCGACCTGCTTGTGTCAGAATTTTTCGAGGTGTGGTGGAAATCCGTGGAGGAGCGTAAGAATGAGTCTGCAGCCCAGGTACGTTCTCAACGCGCCTGGCCGCCCGGCGCCCTGATGGCTTTTGTCTCGGTCAAAAAATGGTGGATCGATCGGTTAACTAATTCCCATCCTTGTCACAGGCGAGAATACCACATCGTAGTGCTTGGTGCTGGTGGTGTCGGCAAAAGCTGTCTCACTGCACAGTTCGTCCAGAATGTCTGGATCGAGAGTTACGATCCGACGATCGAGGACTCATACCGGAAACAAGTCAATGTGGACGGTCGGCAGGTCATGTTGGAAATGTGAGATAGCCCCTCAAGCCCGCCCTCAAACTCATCCGATCTCTACACTTGTTCCACGACAAGTGAGCACGCTTCGAATGCCGGACACATGCTAACCGAGCTTGACTGTCTCCAGTCTCGACACAGCCGGTACCGAGCAGTTCACCGCCATGCGCGAACTTTACATGAAACAGGGCCAAGGCTTCCTCCTCGTCTTCTCCATCTGCAACATGAACTCTTTCTATGAACTCGCCGAGCTCCGCGAGCAGATCATCCGGATCAAAGACGACGAAGACATCCCGCTGGTCGTGGTGGGCAACAAATCCGACATGGAAGATGACCGAGTCGTGACCCGTGCAAGGGCATTTCAACTCGCCCAAAGCTGGGGTCAGAAGCCGTACTACGAGACGAGCGCGCGGCGGAGGACGAACGTCGATGAAGTGTTTTTGAACCTCTGCGCGCAGATCATTGACAAGGAAGGCGCCAGGACGGCGTATGCCGAGTCACAGGCCGCTCAACGGCGGAGGGACAGGCCAAATCGTCATGATAGACGGGGCAGGAGACAGAGGAACCGTGATAGATGCGTCATCTTATGACCAGATCTCTGATTCCCAAGTCAGCACCAGACTGCATTGAAAGGGGCAGGATAAACCGCATTTGCGGACATCCGATGTAACAGCAAGCTGGGCAAAATTGGGCCGGTTACCAGCGAAGAGTTGAGCGAAGGAAAAGATTCTAGACTTACCGACTCACGTCGAAGAGAAGTTCTATTCACACGCCCGTGCACGCTTGCTCGCTTCTTGATACAGTTGCCTCCCCTTCGCTCCCTCACTGTGTCAGCTGATCCTTCGAAAACATCCCGGAGCAAGGCCACCCAGAGTTGAGCCCAGAGGACCACCCGGGATCTGCGGGCCCGCGGAGGTGAGCACGCTCCGTCACATGCAAGGTCTACATGCGGAAAACACCAAACTTGGTGCTCTCCTCCTCGATCTTGTTCTTCCCTCCCAGCGCGGCTTTCAACCCCATGCCCAGCATATCCCTCGTTTGACTCGGATGGATGACGCCGTCGTCCCAGAGCCGCGCGCTCGAGAAGCAAGCATCGCTCTCCCTTTCGATCCTGTCCCTCAAGCCCACGTCGACCGACTTGCCGACCGTCTCCATCACCGCGGTAAGTTGATCCGGACCCATCACGCCAATCTTCGCATTCGGCCACATCCACAGGAACCTCGGAGAATATGCCCGTCCACACATGCCATAGTTGCCTGCCCCGGCAGACGAGCCCACCACGACGGTGAACTTGGGCACCTCGGCACACGCGACAGCAGTGACGAGTTTGGCACCGTTCTTCGCGATGCCCCCCCTCTCGGCATCCGCGCCGACCATGAAGCCAGAGATGTTCTGCAGAAATACCAGCGGGATCTTTCGTTGACAGCACAGTTCAATGAAATGGGAGCCTTTGAGGCTGGATTCCGAGAAGAGAATGCCATTGTTGGCGACAATGCCGACCTGATAGCCGTGAATCTTTGCGAAACCGGTGAGCAGGGTCGTGCCGTAATCTTTCTTGAACTCGGCGAATTCAGAGCCGTCGACGATGCGGGCAATGATTTCATGCATGGGGATTAGCTTGCGGAGGTTCGTGCCAACTATGCCTGCGAGCTCGGCCGGGTCGTGGAGCGGTTGTCGAGGCTCAACGGGCGGGGCTTGTTCTTGCGGATAGTTCAAGTTGGAAATACTCCGGCGGGCTAGGACGATGGCGTGCGCGTCGTCGACGGCAAGGTAGTCTGTCACGCCAGAGACGGAGCTGTGCAGGCTCCCGCCTCCAAGGTCTTCTGCAGATACCACCTCCCCGGTGGCGGCCTTCACGAGGGGCGGCCCCGCGAGGAAGATGGTCCCTTGTTTCTCGACGATGATGGACTCGTCGCACATGGCGGGGACGTACGCTCCGCCAGCTGTGCATGGGCCCATTACCACGGCGATCTGAGGGATGCCCAAGGCGCTCATCCTTGCTTGGTTGAAGAATATGCGGCCGAAATGATCGCGGTCGGGGAAGACATTGGCTTGGTTTGGGAGGTTCGCGCCGCCTGAGTCCACGAGGTATATGCAGGGTAACCTGTTTTGCTGCGCAATCTCTTGTGCTCGGAGATGTTTCTTCACGGTCAAGGGGTAGTATGTTCCACCCTTGACTGTTGCGTCGTTGGCCACAATCATGCATGTGACGCCTTCCACGGTCCCAATCCCTGCGATCACACCCGCGGCGGGGACTTCGTCTTCGTAGACCTCGTGTGCTGCCAAGGGTGAGAGTTCCATGAAGGGACTTCCGGGGTCGATGAGTGCTGTGACGCGATCTCTTGCTAGCATCTTGCCCCTTTCGATGTGTTTCTTTCGAGCCTTTTCAGGGCCGCCTTGAGAGATCTTCTGGTGGAGGGCTGCGTATTTGGACATGACATTGCCCAGTTCGGCGGCGTTGTCCTTGAACTCCGGGCTTGACTTGTCCACCACTGTCGGCAGTACTGATATTGCTTGGGCATATCGTGGAGGTGTGAACGTCGCTGCTGACCGGCAGTGTAACTGGAGGTGGAATGTCGAAGGGCGTTGATGCCGGCGTCCTCGAAGAGCATGGTTCAAGCTCCGCAGGAGTGAGTCGGTTGGGACGTATTTGGGAGCCATGATGAATCGGGGCACAGTATCACATAGAGTGCCCTGGACGAGAAGCTCCCAGCCGATAGAGAAGGATCGTGTGGAAGGAATGCATGTTGATTGAGATGGCAACTTTCGTGCTCGTTGCTTCGACCGCGGTTGGAGATGGGGTCAGGGTGGCCAGCTTCCCCGCGAATAACCGGCATCTCGGTCGTCGCTCGCCTCCACCACCTCTGAATTGCAATTCATTATTGCAGCTTCCTTGCGCCGGTAAAGGATCGGAAAGTCAGCTTACGGGATCGATGAGGATAATGCTGCCCTCCATGGAGCCGTATGAGTCGTTGATGTCATCAATTGTTGTTCCGGAAAGCACTCGGAACCGCCGTCTGGCAGCAGATATATCATTTAGCTGTTCGGATCCGTAACTGTTACTCCTTTCGTCCACGCATGTGGTGATGGCGGTAAATCCGCCTGTTGGAGAAATACAAGAATTAGTCAATGAGGTGGGCAATCACTTCGGACCGAAAGCCTAAACAAGTGATCTTGACTTCGCTCTTTATCTATTTGCCCAGGATTACCAGAAGTTGGAAACCTATATCAAGGCCTCGAGTTCAGCATACAGCTACGTGAGCTACTAACAACAGTGCACGTCACCTCCCCTACCATTATCCTACTCACCTCCGACCGGCAAACATGGCCCAAGTGACTGAAATTTGCTTCTTGTCCCTCAAAGAGGGCGTGGATGCACAAGGCCCCCAGTTCAAGAGTACTCTTGAGACAATCCTCAAGCATGGCCGAGCGCATCGCATGTACGCAGGCGCCCAGGTCGAACATCCCAATGTTCAGAACTTGTTCGTCGACTGGTCAAGCATCGACCACCACATGGAGTTTACGAAATGGGAGTATGCTTGTCTCCCTTCCTAACGAAAAGACCGCCTCGCTAATTGACCGGATGACAGAGGTTATAAAGCGTTTTTGAACGGTGCTGTGGAACTGTGCGACACACCACCGATTCTATTTCACGTACATATCGAGCCATTTCCCCCAACTCCAGCATTCTCCGAGGTCACCGAATTCATCAGGGTTTACTTTCCGGTCGACTACTCGCTGGAAGACCAGAAGACGTTCCATGAGGGCATGAAGAAGTTTGGTTCGATTGTCCAACGAGACTGGGAGGAATGCCGAGGTACAGCGGGTGGGTGGGTTGCTGAAGAACTTGAGGACCCCAAGACTGGCGAAAAAGCCAAAGTCTATGTCTGCATGATTGGGTGGCCTAGTGTTGAATCGCACATGAAGTACAGGGAGACCCAATCGTTCAAGGACAACGTCCACCTGTTGAGGGGTGGAAAGGATCTCAAGAATGTGGTCGTGGTCCATGTTGCTAGCAAAGAGTTCAAGGCATGAAAAGAACTAGGCGATGTAGTCCAAGTCTGCGGACGGAGATAGCTCATACTCTTTCTAATATCAGTCCTGGAGGACTGCAATCTCTAACTCCTTGTAGGGAGCGGCTACCACTAATGCACTGGTGTAGCTCTCCATGAGATGAAGATCAAAATGCATGTGAATGAGTGACGAGTGCGGGGAACGGATGCCAAGCAGGCGGTTTGAGATTCTTCAACCCAACTCTCGGCGACAAACATCTAGACATTTCGCGTGCAGATCTTGTAGCCCCCCGTCACCTCTCGGCGCATCAAAGCACTGAGCAGAGAACATCCTCCAGTATGGCAACCGATGTCGTGCTCGAAACAACGATGGTCTGTAGCAGCGAGCCGTTATCTGGGAAGTCTGTATGCTGATCAGAGTGTAGGGTGCCATCACAGTCGAACTCTACAATGACCACGCTCCCAAGACATGCAAGAACTTTTCGACTCTGGCTCAGCGCGGATACTACAACAATGTCATCTTCCATCGCATCATCCCCGACTTCATGATTCAAGGAGGAGATCCTTCGGGCACAGGGCGTGGCGGCGCGAGCATCTACGGAGAGAAATTCGCAGACGAAATTAGCCCTTCCCTGAAGCATACTGGTGCTGGAATCCTGAGCATGGCCAACAGTGGCAAGGACACGAACGGAAGCCAGTTCTTCATCACGTTGGCACCGACACCCTGGCTTGACGGGAAGCATACGATTTTCGGGAGAGTCAAGAGTGGAATGAAGGTCGTGCAGAGGATGGGACTCGTCAAGACGAACACCGAGGACAGGCCCTTGGAAGAAGTCAAGATCATTCGGGCCAGAGTGGTCGAGGGGACCGAGGGTGAATAGGTCGACTCGCGGTCGAGCCAACTCGATACACTCCAGATGGGTAGCTGGTCCCTGGAAATCACCGAGCACGCCATTTCCAGAATCAACATTCGATCGCCGGCTACCACATCGTCATTACGACGAAGGCCTTGAAGTCGATCCCGGAGATCCGCTTGCACTCAGAATGTCGACTAAATGTTCCTTCACGCCCGCAATAATGGTTCGATTTCACTTTCATGACCGGAGCAGAGCCTTTCCGCCGAGGGTCGGTACCTGGACACCGGATTACTATTTTGGTCGCCAAATCTACCCGACGATCCCCATGAACCTACTCGTCGAATTGCACAAAAGGGGCACCTCCGAGCATGTGTGGCTTCATCGTACTGGCGTTTTGAAAGTGAGAGCTATGACGCAAATCTCTCGTGCTCGATGCAGGAACAGACATACGTCAAAGTTCATCGAGTGAAGAAATGGCTCACGTGGAGATCGAATGTATGCAGAACGGGATGCTTGCATGTCTTGCCCCTGGACATAGGGCAGATTTTACGCCATGGCTTTTGGAGGGCGCTTGACGTGGTCTCTGGATTTGTCCCCTTTCCGTTCACAGCCACCTATTTCAGCAGCTGGAACACTTATCGTCTCAAGCGCCCGCGAGTCGAGATGTTGTTCCCGGGGACCTGGTACCTACCGTCATTGTGAGAGCCACTACTGCAAGATTCCGGTGGTGCTGAGCCTGCTCAAAACACGAGGCAGGGATACTTTCTTGGGCGCTTATTGCAGGCTTCCAATGTGTTGGCCCCGGATATTGCGACATGGAGCCTCACCCTGCCTTGCTCCATCGCAAACTCTATTTCTGCTTGGCAAGGGCGGCTATCTTTACGGGGCATTATGCAGCGTTACTGTTCGAACTCTGCAGTATAATCGGATACGGATGTCTATATCCGCATTTCTCTGCTTGGGATCTGCTGTCAATGTAAAGTAGCACCTGGTCGTCACCTCTGAAGGACAGGCAACGGTGTGATGAACGCTCAAGCTCCGGGAATGTGCTTGCGCGTGAAGAACTCTCACAACATTTTGGTCACTGAGCGAACTGAGGGTGAGGAGACGAGTTTGGCGTTACTGAATCCTGCCGATAGGAGTCACGGTGGGCTTGCGCATATTCAAATGTGTTGGTCACCTGGATATGGCCTGACTTCCGAAATGACGATAATTCTTCCCTTTCCGCAAACATTCTGACGAATCATATTTCCCAGGCTTTGTCTTTTGTTCCTCTCCCCAGCGCTACTCCGTAGCGTCTGGTGAAATTCTGAGTCGCTTACACAGTTGAAGATTTTATTGTCGCACTGATGCAGTCGTGCGCGATGCCTGAGGCACGACAGTGAGCTTACTCAGTCAGCCTGGCAACTCGACCAGCTGCAGTCTGTTATCAATACTTAGGCGTCCCGTTGTGCGGGCGTGTTCACGTAGCTGCGACACACTGCTCCGTAGGATGCATCTCGAGGTAACCATAAGCGCGATCTCATTTGCTAGATACGGCCGCATATGAACGAGAGATCGACAGCTGAGTTCCAGGGTGCGTCCAGGGTGCGTCGTCTGCTCGGGAAGCCGGAATATTCTCATCCAGCTGCATTTGAAATACTCGATTTTCACAGAAAACATCAGAGAGTTTCATGGCCGTTCCGTGCCGTATGATCCGCACGACTACCACGATGATATCCTCGCGCTCAGGGAGAAAATGTACCAACAGCACGTCGACCACTCGAGTGTCGAATGTGGGGGGACAACGATAAGCTTGGCCGGTCTAGGGGCAGCCCCCGAAGCTGACTTTGTGGGCTCCCCGGTGTGGTTGGTGGAGGGTCCTGGGCGCTAGAGGTGCACGCCCAGGCCGTCACACTTCGGCGGCAACAGGCTGGGGGCGCCCATTGGCCGGATCTTCCACGTCCACAGGGACAACTGTCTTTTTGCCTTGTCCGCTTTCGTCGCTGGTGCATCTTCCTCTACCGTTGGCTCATCCTCATCCCCCCATGCAAGCCACGAAACTGCACGATTCATGCAAAATGTTCCTGGCTCATCACTTCGCGCATCCAATCACGCCCCGTAGTCGTGTGTTTTCATGCTGTCTTTCCTCAACGTTCGCTTGTTATTCGCTTCACATTTAACCAAGAGGGTCTCGGTCCGCTCCAGATCTCCACCGTCCTCTACCGAGTCCAGTATGCATCCCACTTCGGGTCTCATCGCACAACCAATGCAAGCTCTCTTCGAAGCGCTGACTCTTCTCCCGCTACCGCTGAGCACCAGGACTCCCAGAGACGTCCACATGATGGAGGGATCCCCGGGAGATCCCAAGCTCGGTAGCTCTGCTCTTTCTGAGCTGCTATTGCTGCCCTCAAGTCAATAGCTTCTTGGTCCGATACCTCATCTGTCGATATCACAGTGAGTAGGTGAGGAGCGGGGTGTGCGTCGCTCACACACGCGCTGCGATTGTTCTATCACCAACTCGCTTCGATGTCTGAATAACCTCCGCTTTCGCATGTTTCAACACACTATATCGCACCTTTCCGCCCCTCTCCCTCTCTCTCATTGTCCCAGAGGCATTGAGAACCTCCATACTTCCCATTCCTTACAATCGCTGCCTCGTCACTCCCTTCGTCCCCGAAAGAGCAGGCTCTTTGGTCTCCACGAAACGTTGCGAATACTACATATCTCACCCAGGCGGGTCCAAAAGCGGTCAGGCAATACATGACCGCTCTGCTGAGACGATTGTACATCCAATAGAGACGCTGGGTCATTTGGAGTCGACCGACTTGACGACCAATACAAAGACCACCTCGACGGAAGAAGCGCCCCAGCTGCCCTTCAACAGAAATCGAGCCCGCCGTTGGTCTCTGATACATGGGCAATTGTTATACTCTTCCAAGATGCCTTCTCTACATCCCCAAGCATTGGCGCTGTTTTTCGAGAGAACGACAGAGCAGACAATGGAGGAACTGGTGAAGAGAGTCAACATCCCTATCAACAGCACGACTCCTCCTGCCCTCCTCGATGCGATACAGCATGATCCGTTCAAGCAGGCAGACAAGTACGGACTGATATTCGTCTACGTTGGGATCATACTGGTGGTCACGACGACGATGAAGCGGTTATACTACTACTGGGGCGACAAGATCCGGACGGCGCTGTACAAGGAGGAAGTCATAAACTCGGCGACGACACTCAGCCCGGTAGGCTTCTCGCCTCACGTGGGATTTGGCACCTACGAGCTGCCCAGCGCAATCAGTGCTCAGACCGATGCCTCGACCAGGCACTTCTTTCCGGACAAAGGACCGCTGGTTGCAGAGAAACCAAAGCAGCAAGCAGCTGTTTCTGCGATTGCACCTTTGAACAATGCAATTGCCTTCTTCCGGTGGATATTCTACCGGCCAATTCCAACCATCAGGATCGGCAAGTTCAGATTTACATTCCCTTCGCCGGGAGTGCTTGCAGTCGTGCTCATCTCCCTTGTCTCGTCGATACTCTACTGTTTCCTGCCGAAACCGCTGTTCTACGCCTCGATGTCATATGGATCACCGCCATTAGCAATTCGAGCGGGTATGATGTCTGTCTCGCTATTACCCTGGACTGTGGTCCTCGCCAACAAGGCAAATCCGGTCGCCTTCTTGACCGGAATTGGTGCTGAGCGACTTGTTGTTATGCATCGCTGGACAGCATATTTGTGTATCATCTTCGCGATCATCCACGCTGTTCCATACTGGTATCAGTCCGTCAACGACCCTGAAGGCTATGCAACCTTCCAGCTCTATTTCAGTCAGCAATACTGGGTCTACACCACTGGCATTGCTGCCATTGTACCGCTCCTCTTCCTTGCTCTCCACTCTGTACCTATCCTACGACACAAGGCGTACGAGCTCTTCGTCTTCCTCCACATTCCTGTCGCTTGGGCCTTTATCGGTCTCATGTTCTGGCATTGCAACAACTACTTGACATCATGGGCGTACCTTTACTCCACTGTGGCCTTGATGCTTGTATCCATGGTCACCCGCCTCTTCTTCCTGAACTGGATGAATCCGCTCCGGTCATCGTGGCTCATTGGAGAAGAATCAGCCGTCACCATCCTGCCGGAAAACGCGGTCAAGGTGACCATCCCGACGCAGAAGAGATGGCGCCCTGGGCAATATGCGTACCTGCGTATGCCCGGTATTTCTCCCCTCGAAAACCATCCCTTCACCATTGCTTCACTCTGCAGCGAAGACTTTCCCTCCGAGTACGGCGAACAGTACAGGGACATGATGCTCGTCTTCCGCCCATTCTCAGGGTTCACCCGCAAAGTCCGCGACACGTCGATCAAGAAGGGACCCTACAAGACCTACCGGGCCTTCATTGAAGGCCCTTACGGCGGCATGCAGCGACAAATGGCCTCATTCGACCAGGTCATCTTCTTTGCTGGCGGCAGCGGCATCACCGCCATCGCATCGCAGCTCCTCGACCTGATCAAGCGCATGCGTGACGGCAAGGCTACCACGACGAAAGTCCACGTGATCTGGGCCATGAAACGACCCGACATCATGGAGTGGTTCAAGGAGGAACTACGGATATGCAGAGAATGTGCGCCTCCTGGCTCGGTGCAATGCCACTTCTTCATCACCGCTGCGCGGCGGTACGATCCACCCGCCGAGACGAAAGAACACCGTCTCAGCGGGATTCGAGACAAAATCACCGATGTAATTGACAAAGCGACGAGCGGCTCGAAGCGGAACTCGGCGCTCATCATGATGGAGCAAGAACCCGACCTCAAGCGCGAGTTCGAAGACAGCATAACCGCCCTGCCGCAGGCATTCCTCGCACCTCCCCGACATCTTGCTCCTCCTGGCGCAACAGACGCACAGGCCCACCTATACTACCCACCTCCACCCACGGATAAACGCACCTCGACAATATCCCAAGCCCAAATGGAAGCCACCCGCACCTTCGACTTTGGCTTCCCTCAAACACCCACGAAATTCCAAAAGAACCTCATGCGCTTCGCCTTCCTACCCACCAACGTGGGCGGCTCATCGGGTCTTGGCGGTCACAAACGGGACGGCTGGCGGACAGAGTACGGCCGCCCGGATATCCCATACATGCTGAAAGGACTGTCCAGAGAGTTTGGACGGCGGACGTGTGTCTATGTATGTGGCCCGCCGGAGATGAGGACGGACGTAAGCAATTGTGTCGCGAGGTTACAGTGGGACGTCATGACCAGCAGTAGCATGGACGAGGTGTTTTTGCATGCAGAGAACTATGCAATCTGAGCTTCAGCCCACAGCTTGGGATATTTGGTTCGACCGGGTTGGGAAAGAAAAGTGCACATATCACGACCTACACCACAGAGGGATCGCATTTGCAGAACCCCAGGATCTCACGACCACGGCACAGCTACCCATCGCTGCTGCTGTTCAACACCGCTTCTTCAACGCTTCCCACTTTTTCTTGGGGAGCTCCTTTTTCTATGTCTGTGTCATATTCATGTCATGCAAGCGATTGTCTCCGTTCCTTTCGTGTCTCCGAGCCATGACGTGCCGGAAGAGAAGGGAAGGAAAAGGGATGGGATGGATTGGAGTTTTTGTCAAGTCTCGATACCCTCATGTTACATTCTCGTATGACAGTCAGACAGTCAGTTAGCCAGCCAGACTACTTCGAGTGGAAGTAGCTTCTTTGTACAGTTACAGTCAAAGTTAGAGCCACCTCACGAGATGGCGAGGAATCAACAAGGGTTCTAAAAACAAACGAGTATATCGTTTCTCCTCTTTTTGCGAAAATTAGTCTAGTAGAATGCCGACACACACAAGCACGCATCTTTCTTCATGCCTTTTGGCAATCCGCACACAAGGATACATGCTGGGACTCAGGATGGTACAGAGACTGAGGATTGGGCCCTGTGGATGGAATCAGATGTTTTTTTTGGTTTCGGACGGACAATGGGCAATCGCATTGAGGGTATGCTATGGGCATCATTCGATCAGTAGCTGAGACCATGTCGGGTCACGCCAGGTCGTCTTGCATATTGCATCACCCGCCCGCCTGCCTGCCTGCCTGCCTGTACAATGGCAATGGACGGAATTTCCATTGCCGCTCCGGCGCGCGTTGCTCATGTCTTTTGCTCTCTGTGGCGTCTTAGCCGGGCGAGGAAAGTCAGATCCCGGGGGTTCAAGGCCACGGGGCGAGGCAGGTGACTAGTCTTTCAATTCTCGTCTTTATCACCATACACCACCGCCCTCACGCACCCCACTGTCCTGCTATCCTCGTGACATACACAATCTTCTACTTTTCCGTGTCAGCGCTCGCTTCTATTTGAGATTGTCCATGTATCCCCTCTTCTTGTGCCCCGGGAACACGTTCGACTCACCTGTCGAGACTCCTAAGCCTTGACACTCCTGCTGCGCTTGACCTGTCTCTCTCCTCCTGGCGTCCAAAGTTAGCGGTCGCGAACAGAAGAACCATTGCGAAACGATCGGCTGGCCATCGAACCGTTGCGGAACGTCTTGGAGAGCTCGGGAAGCCCCGCATTGCCTTCCCATTGACCATCGGGAATCTCGCGACGGGGGCCGGAAGACTTACGTCGCTCGCTGAAGAACCACCATGTCCCGAAGCTGGCGGTCATGGTCCACAGGACAAGCCCGGCAAGGTCGAAGCCAACAGCGGTCTTCATGCGGTGGATGCCAGATTCCATCTCGACTTTCTCCTGTTTTTTTTTTAAAAAAAAACTCGTTAGCTTACACTCGACAATATCGTACAGAAAGAAGGAACGGGGGAAAAGGCAACTTACATTCAAATACATGGAGCCGAAGATTCCAGAAAGTACGGCGAAGAGGATGGTGATGATCCAATCCCAGGCGAAAAGTAGCGCCACGGTCCGATATTGGATGACAATGGATGCGAGACTGAAGATCAGAGCCGTAACTGCTGCCAGGCTGCCGGTTGTGACGGCGAAGACCTTGATGCCGGTGAGTAAACGTACCATCTCGGGTGGGTAGGAAGTCAATGCGCCGGTCTTGGGATCAGTTGAACTCACCCATTTGCCATCGGCATATTTCGACGCCTTCATCGCCGCATTCAGGTCGACTCCGTACATCCCAATGACGACGAGAGCATCGATCAACTGGAAGCTGCGGAGGATGAGGTTGAGCCAGTTGGATTTGCGGAAGCCTGAGAAAATTGAGAAGAACCCCATGTTGATTTTCGGTGATGCGGTTTGGGCAAGGGACGGTTCGGGAGGTATTGGTTGGAGTTTGATCGGTTTTTTAGACCTGGATTTTGCTGGGTTGCTCAGTGTTGGTCCTGGATATGCGCAGAGTTTGGGCTATGTACGAGATATTTGAGAAGGCAAACGCAGTTGAGCGAGCTGCTTGACCGGCTAAGTAACGTGCGACATCCAGACAATGGATGGTGGAATGGCGTTGTCACTTCGAATGCACTCCGTGAGCTGGCAGTGGAAAGTGGCAAAGGCAGCGTTTGCGCTTTGTCAACGCTTTTGTGCCTTGGACAAAGGCTCATTCACGGCTCGAGTCTGGCAGTGGGAGTCCTTTGTTCGTCTTGTATCCGAATCCGAGTTATCGGTTAGAACGCTATCCGAATGGCCACGACAGCGGGAGCTGTAGACAAAAGGGTTCAGTGATGGCGATGCCGATTAAAGATAATACAGACATCACTGTCCGAGTCAACAACGGAAGAGAAGCAGAGCAAGAAAGCGTGGGTGTTGTCTCGAAGATCACCAGCATGCTTGGGCTATCTTGAAATGCATCGATCTTGGAATGCCGCATGTGCGTCACTGTCGGCAAGAATGTCCCTGAAATTGCCGGCGGACCGGGGGCTCCTCGAGGTGGCTTGACTGCTCGTTTCAGGGACCAAACGCGGCTGAGGCTTAGCGGCTGCAGTTGTCGTTGGTCCTGCACCTCGGATCGTCCCTCAGCATCAAGCCATGATCCCTGTCAGACAACCTGCTTCTCGTCAGTGCACACGCAATGCCAACTGAAGCAACCTTCCTGGGATTGCCTAGCTCGAGAATCGCACCCCAGAAGAAAACGAAATCTCGACTCTTAAGAGTGGCCAATATAAACAAGGACAGGTCAAATAATCTTCTGGAGAGAGGAGTATGTATGTTCAGGCTATGCTAGGAGGGTTGGGTAAAGGGGTGAAAACGCAGCTAGGTACAGAAAAAGACCAAAATGCAGAACAGCAAGATCGAAGGCAGCCAGAACGGATGGCCACGGGAAAACCAATGCGACGCGGAAGCAGAGACAGAAACAAGACGCGAAACGGAACAGAAAAGGAGACTGGGGACCTGGACAGAGCTGATCAAGCTCAGCTGTCATCGGATCCCTCCGCCTCCTACTGTTCCTCCTGCCTTGTCTGTAGTCGCATTCCGCGTTCCAGCAGCAGCCTTGGTGGTTGTCGCTACTGGTGGTGCCGGCATTGGAATCGGATCGTCGTCGTATCCGTAGTCGAGATCATCATCAGCAAGCTGATCCAATGGCTGATTGTCGTATGTTTGCTGGTTGACATTGCCCGCATTGTGGCTGGCCGCTTTGGCTGCATTCTTGGTCTGCTTCTTTCCCTTTCTACCCTTGAGCTTGGCCTTTTCCAACAATCTCCTCTTCTCCGCCAGCCGACGGCGTTCCTTTCGGTCTTTGATTTCGTACTGTCGGATGAGAGCATGCGGCGGCTGGCCAAAGATGCTCTCGTATTCGCAGAATTCGCAGATCCAGATGTCTTCCGGTGCTGGCGGGTGCTGCAGGTTGTTGTACTCTTGTTGAAGCTTCCTCTGTCGGGCTGCCAACGCATACACATCGCCTCTCCGTCTTCGAGGTTTCTTGCCCTGAGCGTTGGCGTTTGATGCCGTGGGTGCAGCAGGCGCTGGCTGAGGTACAGGTGCTGTGGCATTTGCGGTGGAGTGATTTGCCTGCGCATTGACCCTCTCAGTCGCCGAAGAGTGGGTGGGATGAGTCAGGTTGTTCCGCTGGGTGTACCCCGGCGAATATAGACTCTGCTCTGGAAATGTTACTCCCTTGGCGTCCGCCTCGCATGTGAAAGTGAATTGCGAGTTACTGTGCCCTTGTTTGGCTTCTTGGTCGAGCACGCCTATGTGTTCTTGTCCCTTGCTGAGTGGTTTCCGGAGCAGGGCTGTAGCGTTTGCAATGGCCGCGGAGATTATTCCTTGGTCTTTAGACTCTTCGGCTTCTCTGAAATCAGCCTCGGTATCACGCTGGTTTGATCTTTCGGTCTTACCTTTCGCGTTGTTCAGGTCGTATTTGGAAGGACCGCTCCGAGCGTTGGAGCCATTGACTGACACTCCGAGGGGATTCCGACCTGAAACCTTTCTTGCACCGCGCCCTCGGCCAGCACCTTGCACTCCCAAACCAGAGCTGTTTCCCGTGTGGGCGCCGGTGTAGAACCCATCATCTGCCGTGCCATCTTTGGTGCCACTAATGCCCATATGTGCCAACTGATCGGTGACGGCGGATTGATGTAGGCTCAGACTGCCCGAAGTCGGTATTTTTCTCTTTTTCTTGTTGTTTGTGTTCTCGAATGCTTCGTAACCGTCCGGCCCCGACGTACTACCTCGTGTCGAATATCTGCTGCGACCTGATCGTGGCGAGCGGGGCGAAGAGACAATGAAGCGGCGGGGAGGATAGACACGCTCGTCTTGGGAATCCAGATCGTCTTCGTACTCGTCGTGGTGGCAGTGGTGATGATGATGGGGACAATCGTCATCGTCATCATGATCATGGTCATGGTCATGGTCGTGGTCATAGCCGTCACTGTGTTGATGCTCTAACACTTTGCTGTCGTTGATCTCCTCTCCATTCTCGCCATAGTTCGAGTATGCTGGCAAGCTGGATGAGGGTAGTGTAGGCGGGTATTGGATAGCTTCGACAGCTTCTTGGGATAGCCGTGACTTGATGGATCTCTTAGGTAGTGGTCGGATCAATCGCTCGGGGAAGACCGTCGACGGCGTGTCAGGAGACGACAAGTAGGACGTGTCTAGATTGTCGAGTGTTAACGATGCTGTAAGAGAAGACAAGATGAAGATCTTGCTCTCTCCAGAGACATACTGTACGCCATGGTAAAAGGTGATTCCTCCTTTTTGTTGGTTCAGGGCTTTCTCTGGCAGGGCCGCATGTGGGTTGCGAATTTGATGCCGGATCCTGGACGCCCACAAGAGTCAGTCAGCGGTCGAAGAGGCAGCGGGACAATCTTCGTGGTCTGCTTGATGCTGGTTACATCCAAATTGAGATTGGACATACCCCCCAACTGAATTATTCAGCGAATACGCAAGTCCGGGCCACAGTCGTGCAGCGGTGGTTCTGTTCGGTATGATATCCAAGGCTCGATACCCAGCAGCTAGCGAGGAAGCCGAAGAGGAGGACAATGTCTACTGGTCATCCGAGAGTGGCTGAAGGATGGTGAAGCGAAAAGCTTTGCTGGTGGAGATGGAGTACATGTTCGTTGTTCACTTCGAGTTCAAGTTCATAACGGCCGCCAAGCCTGCGACTTTTGCCGAACCGGAGCCTCGCCTTGTCTCAGCTCATCATCAGCTTGCCCCGTCCGCTTGACGACCCCTATTACTGTCTCACAATGCCATCGTGTGCTTCACTATCGATATGTGTTTCATGGATGACGCCTTGTAATCGTCACCTTATTGCTTTATGTAACTACTGCCCGTGTACGAGGTGCAGCTTTTGAACTGTGAAAGGATTCTGTCCTACATGGACTATGGAGTGAGTATGTATTCTAAATTCTTCGGTAAAAGCGCTTGTGTTCTGAGATTACCTCGCCTTGGTGCCTCGTGTTGTTCGTGAGTTGGTGGGGTTCTTCGATGCGGACGACGCAACTCTCTTTGCTCGACTACTGCTGGTCGATCTGGTGGCACTATCCTCAGGCTCCTCTGTCGCCTTCCTCTTCTTGATCTGCTGGATCTCCGAGCCAGCGGAGATGGTTCCTTTGGTTTGTACAGCCTCGTCACTATTGGCTACGAATGCCTCCTGGTTTGCGGATGCTGCAGCTTTCACCTTCGAGATGACTCGGTGGTCCTCCATGTCGAGTGTGACGGCTTCGTTTGAATCTGGCGGAGACGGGAGGTTTGGCTTGACTCGAAGTCGTTTCCGGGGGCTTCGCTCGTCCTCCAAATCTTCTACCGCTGCTAAGACTCGAGTTATCTCCCCGCCATCGTCGTCTGGGAGCATGGCTTTATGGAGCTTCAATGGTCTAGGTCCAGCTGGGTCCTTGTTGGACACAGTCTCTTCCTCACTTCCGTGTGGAATGTGTTCTGCTCCCTCGTCCTCTTCAAAACCTGCTTCCTCTTCTTGGGCGTCTTGCTTGAAGGACGGTTGTCTCGGTAAGTTCCGAAGGCCCATGTCGGCGAGACTCAAGTCATTGGCCCAAGACTCATCTTCCTCCCCTCGTCCTGATGACCGAGTCCAGCCGTTGTCTTTGACCGCAAACACTTGTTTCCAGTCCTTCATCAGCGCGACTTTCTTTTCTTGGCCTTCTTCGTACTGTGGGGTCCTCAGCTCGGAAGGCTTAGCCCATATGACGCCCTTGATACAACGGGTCAAAAGTTGGTCTTCGTTCAAGTCAAATGGGAGGATGTCCTGTGTCTCGACAAACTTCCTCTTCTTTCCACGCTTCGGTTTTTGTTTGGTGTTTGCTAACCGCATGGGAGGGCCACTGTCTTGAGGATTCTTGCTCAACAGCGTGGGGTCATCATCCAAGTAGTCGTCCGAGTAATATTCCCAGTCACTAAAGTATTCCTGCAACTCGTTCTTGACGGCATCTTCGTCATGGTAGACGGGGCTGTGTATCGCATGTTCGGCCAGGTCGTCGGCCAACTCTGGGTCCGGGTCGGCGTCGTACAAAATGTCGTCAAGGTCGTCATCGGGCGAGTAGGCGTAGTCTTCGATGTCAGACATGTTGGGGATGAGATCGAGTTGTATTGAGCCCCATCAGGTCATGGCGGAGGGGTGCGTGCTGAATCGAGCATGTACTCTGAGAAAGGTCGCTGAAAGGACGGTCAACTCGACCTGAAAAGCGTTGGTCTCGACTCCTGCAACCCCTCGGCCCTCTGTTCGAGCGGTCCTGCAAGTCGGTGTCGGTCCAGAGTGGTGCAGGCTGGTAGGACGAATCAACAACAGTGTGACAAACGGTGCGGGCAGGAATGCTGTGCAAGGCGAAACGCGTCTCGTTTGTTCCCCGCTCGCTGCCGTTCCGATGCCAGGCGACGACAACCGCGCCGCGGCAACTCCTCTTCACTTCCTCATGTTTTCATATAAGAGCTCACACACATAAAGGACTTTGCATGAAATGTGACAGGAATCACTTAGATATTTTACTTCGACCTCGCCATGTCACATCGTCAGCTCCCGCGAGCTGCTGCGGCTCTGCGAACGAGGACGTCTCTTCGATCATATTCAACCAAGAGCATCGACTCGATTCTCATTGCAAATAGAGGGGAGATCGCAATAAGAGTAAACAGGACAGCCGCCCAGCACGGTATCCGCACGACCACCCTATATACGAACCCGGACGCTCTCGCACAGCATGCCCATTCCTCTTCCTTCTCCTTCAACCTCGGCCCAACGGCTGCGTACTTGGACCAAGACAAGATCCTTCGGATAGCAAAGCAGCAAGGTTGTCAGGCGATACATCCGGGCTACGGCTTCCTGTCGGAAAATGCCGAGTTTGCGAAGAGATGCGCAGAAGAGGGTGTCACCTTTATTGGTCCACCTGCGAGCGCCATTGAAGCTATGGGTGACAAAGCCCGGAGCAAGGAGATCATGAACGCCGCCGGTGTACCCTGCGTCCCTGGCTACCACGGCTCTGACCAAACTCCTGAGACGCTCGTGCAGGAGGCAGAGAAGATTGGCTATCCTGTCCTCATCAAGGCTGTGAGGGGCGGTGGAGGCAAGGGTATGAGAATTGCAAGATCCGCCCGGGAGTTCCCAGATATGCTGGAAAGTGCAAAAAGCGAGGCCAGGAACTCGTTCGGCAATGATGAAGTACTGGTTGAGAAGTACATCACAACCCCGCGCCACATTGAGGTTCAAGTGTTCGCAGACAAACATGGCAATTGCCTGGCCCTGGGTGAACGTGACTGTTCCATCCAACGACGGCATCAGAAGATTCTCGAGGAGTCTCCAGCCCCCAATTTGGACGACTCGATACGAAAGGATCTGTGGCAGAAGGCCCGGGCGGCTGCATTGGCTGTAAAGTACGAGGGCGCTGGGACGGTCGAGTTCATCTTCGACAATGATACTGGTGACTTCTACTTCATGGAGATGAACACCAGGCTGCAGGTCGAGCATCCTGTGACCGAGATGGTGACTGGTCTGGACCTCGTGCATTGGCAAATCCAAGTTGCAGAGGGCAGACCGCTACCTCTGACACAAGACCAAGTTGAGGAACAGATCGCCCAACGGGGCCATGCCATTGAGGCTCGAATCTACGCAGAGAATCCAGACAAGGGTTTCATGCCCGACTCTGGCAGACTCTCGCATGTCAAGTTGCCGAAAGAATCGGCGGATGTGCGAGTGGACAGCGGGTTTGTGCAAGGAGACGATGTATCCAGCCATTACGACCCGATGATTGCGAAATTGATCGTTCGAGGCGAGACGAGAGAACATGCTCTGCGCAAAATGGTAGCTGCATTGCAAGATTACGAAGTGGCAGGGCCAGTCACGAACATCGACTTCCTCAAGCGGATATGCAGATCCCCTGATTTCGTCGATGGCAACGTTGAGACGGGATACATCGAGAAACATCGATCAGAGCTCTTTTCTGAAGTTTCTTTCACGCCTGAAGTTCTCGCTGAGGCTGCGATAGCATCGTTCCTGCGCCAGTCACCACAACCGACCCCTTCTCCTCCAGCATGGGTGCTTCCTTCAGAATCTTCTTCGTGGCTCAACACCTCCTCCGACTTCCAACCACGCTCTTTCCACTTCCATTCGGCAAGTTTTGAACCTGGCCCTGGAAAGACACCGGACATCCATACAGTCCAGCTCCGCCAGCTCCGCCCAGGCACTTTCTCTATACAAACGCCAGCCAGTGGTGAAGCAATCACAGTGACATCCTCTTTCGATCGCGAATCGAATACATTGACCACCTATTTCCCGCACACGAGGCATACCTCACGAGTCATCTTCCAGGCGTCTTCGGCAAGTAACCAACAGGTGATCCACCTCTTTACGCCGCACGGCTCCGTGCTACTAACCTCCCCGCCGCCTTCTTTCCTGGCTAAAGCCCTCGGCCTCCGCGAATCACCAAACAGCTTGGTCTCCCCCATGCCAGCAAAAATCCTGCGAGTGTTGGTAAAACCAGGCGATGTCGTGAAGAAAGAACAACCGCTGGTCGTCATCGAAAGTATGAAAATGGAGACAGTGATTAGGAGTCCAGTCGACGGAGCAAAAGTGAAGAGAGTAGCACATGGTGAGGGTGAGGTTGTTGGCGCCGGTGTGGACTTGGTTGAGTTCGAGGAGCAGAAAGAAGGAGAGTAGTCCGGTCCGCCAACAAAGGCAAGACAATCCAGATAGGCATATTCGCCGTACCCTGAGGAGCGAAAAGAGAGAAACAACTCATGTCCACAATACGAGATCAAGCTACAGCACGACACAGGGCACTTTGCGGCAATGCTTGATTATGCGTGGCATCGTCCCGTCAGATGAGAATGATGCTTCGTAGCAATACTTAGTCCTTGTACCGTCGGTCCAAGAAGCCTGAAAGTACCTCGACTGTTCCATCGCCCCTTTCAGCCCATCTCTTGGCCGCAATATCAGGATTCAGCTGCAGCGTCTGCTTGGCTTTGACCCATTGCTCCATGGTCACCTCCTTATCGAATCGGGGCTTGACACCTGCTTGCTCCAACACGGGAGAGTCGGTGATGGGGACAAGGACTGTCTTGTTGTGAGGACGGGCAAAATACAACAGGCCTGTACGTTTGTATTCGCGTTGATCTTCCGGGGGAGCAACGACACGATGTACGGAACTCTTCAGCCAACCGCCGGTCAAGTGCGAGATGGTATCTGCCAGATTGACGGTGATTGTGCCTGGTTGAGCTGAGACATAGGTCCAGTTGCCATCTTCCCCGAGGATTTGCAAGCCAACGACGGGCTGTCTGAACAAGAGCGTGACCGTTCCCAGATCGGTATGGCCACCTTTCTTGCCATAGTCGGCCGCCTTCCATTCCTCTTCCGTGCGGGGATGGTACAGCATGTAACGGAAATGGTCCTCGCTCTTCTCTTCGTATGTATGCTGCTTGACGAGGTAGTCCTCGTCCGGCAACTGCAACACAATGGCAAACAGCCTCAGGAGCGGCAACACCACGTTGGAGTGCAGAGCCTTCTGGAACACCTCGATTTCATCGATATGTGCTTTGAGCAGATCCGGGTAATCATACTTGCCCAGAAAGTCCGGTGTGAACTTGGGAATGTTGAATATCTCGACGTTGTTGAAGGCCCTTTCTTGCAATGTACGACCTGGTCGCCGCCAGCCATTGTAGTCAGCTTCAGCATAATTGCATTCATACTTCGCCTTCTCCTCTGTGGGTAATTCGAAGAAATGCTTTGCGAGAGTGAACTGGCGGTTAACAGTCTCCTGGTCCAGGCCGAAGTTCTTGACGTAGAAGAAGCCGACGTGGTGAACGGCGTGGGAAAGCTGCGAGGCCAGTCGTTCTTTGCCCCCTGGTCGGTGATAGTCCTCCAAGTCCAAGGTGACCAGTTCCGACCATGGCAAGTCTGCCTTTGTCTCGGGCGGGTGCACGTATGGCTCTAGCTTGCTGAAGTCATATTGACTGAAGTCAGATGCTTGGGGTTGGGCTTTTGTTTCTTCAGTCGTGGTGGTTGCCATTGTGTTGGTGTTGGTTTCCTATTTAAGCCGTGTGACGAGTAACCGAGATCCTCTGTCTGTAGGCGACGTTCGACAACAATTTGGCACTGGGGAAGCCTTTTATCTCGCGATGGACGCCGACATCGCTCCCTCTATGAAGACGCATAAGCATTGCCAGTCCCTCTTCTTATCAGAGCTTCAGATGCGGAGGAAGTTGTGTCAATCACTCTCCAAATGTCGCCATCACACCATCAACCATGCCATTCGTCGAAACAAGGCGAACGTCTAAACATCCCGCGCGCATTTTCGGTACATTTGTTGCGTTGTCGCATTGCTTTCTCATCGAGGATACTATCAGGAGATGACAAGTGTTCGTCCGTCTGTTTGTCCGACACTTGCACGACTCGCGCCGTGGAGTCTATCCACCAAACGACACAGATAACGAAAAGCTCAACTGCAAGGTATCACCGTCGCAGATATGGCGCCATCACCCAGTCAAGCTTCCTGGGTTCTGGGCTTGATGGTCAATCTGTGGTGGAGAATGGCGCAACAGGCTCTAAGGGCGGTTTCGGGACACGTTCTATTAGTATGTAACGGCTCGAGTTGCTCGGACTGCCCCGGCAGCGACGAGTGCGATTCACTTCATCTGCAACTCCCCCAGCCCGTCTTCGCTAGCGGAGATGTCTCCTGAGCGGAACCGGAATGATACCAAAGCAGCTGCGGAAGTCTCTATCGGTAGCGAAGATGCCTGTTCTGGTAATAACGCGACCCCTTTTCCAGCACAGCCTCATCCACGAAACAAGGCCGTGAAGGGCCTGCGCTCCATCCAACGCTACATTTGGGACGACCCGGACAAACCCAAGCATGAGAAATGGTTCCTCTTCAAGCTCGACGTGTTCCTCCTGTCGGCCGCCTGCCTCGGGTATTTCAGCAAAAACCTCGACCAAGCGAACATCAACAATGCCTACGTGTCGGGCATGAAAGAAGCCTTGCACATGAGTGGCAGCGAGTTGACCTACGCGGGCAATTGCTTCACCGCGGGCTATGTGATCGGGCAACTCCCCGCCGTGATCCTGGCGACGAGGGTAAGGCCCTCGATTTTGATCCCCACGGTCGAGATTCTGTGGTCGGTGTGTACATTCTGCACCGCGGCCGTCCACACGACTTCTCAACTCTACGCACTGCGCTTCCTCGTCGCGCTGTGTGAAAGCGCGTACTTCCCCGTGATGATCTACATGATCGGCTCATGGTACACCAAGAGCGAGCGCGGCAAACGCATGACCCTCTTCTACGCGACCGCCAGCCTCGCGCAGATGTTCTCCGGCTACCTGCAGGCCGGTGCATACAAGGGCCTCGGCGGCCGCGGCGGCCTCGAAGGCTGGCAGTGGCTGTACATTGTGTGCGGCATCATCTCCCTCCCCATCGGCTTCGTAGGCTACTTCTTCTACCCGGATTTTCCCGAGACGACCCGGGCCTTCTACATCACAAAGGATGAAGCACTCTTCGCGCGCCAGCGACTCGTCAGAGACGGGATGACGCCTCTCGGCGCGTCCGCCTGGGACAAGACGAAGATCTTCCGCATAGCCCGCCAATGGCAGTTCTGGCTGCTCCCACTGGGGTATTTCTTCGTGCAGAGCAGTTTCCCCGTCTACCAGCCGGTGTACGCGCTGTGGCTCAAGGCGACGGGACACTCGGTCTATCAAGTGAATGTGTGGCCGACGGGCCAGATCGCCGTGGGCGTCGTGGTGCAGGTCCTCGCGGGCATGCTGTCGGACTCGCCCTTCCTGCGGGGCAAGCGGTGGCAAGCCATCGTCTTCATGCAGTCGTTCACCATCTTCAGCTCCGTCGTGCTGGCCGTGTGGGACGTGCCCGCCGGCCTGAAGTACACGGCATACTACGCGTTGTGGTCGTGCGCCGGCGTCCCCGGGATCTACTTTGCCTGGTACTCCGACCTGATCAAGCATGATCACGAGATGCGCGGGTTCGTCATCGCCGCGAGCAACATGTTCAGCTACATCCAGAGCATTTGGTTCACGATTGCGGTGTGGAAGACGGTCGAGGCGCCGCGGTTCCACAAAGGCTTCGTTGCTGCCAGTGTGTTGGGTTGTGCATTGGTCGTGTTTACTGTCGGGGTGCGGTTCTTGGAGGTTCGCACCGATCGGAGGACCCGGCGGGAGGATCCCCAGGGCCCAGGAAGGGATGTCGAGGCGAGTGAAGGCGCGATCAAAGCAGATGCCGATGCAGATGCGTTGATTGAGGCAGGGCATGTCGTTGCGTCGAAGTGAGTTTACACTCCCGTACAGTAGAGTATTCAGGAGTGAGGAACGAACTGTTACAGTACTATGTACCATGAGTGTCCCTGCTGATGTATGTATCGTTGTACATATGTCGCACGTACGTATATACATACGCCTGTATGCGCCTCCTTCGCTGATCCTAGTCGACCTCAGTTCCGGAGATTCGTTGCATCAAAAGGACGACGGAAAGGAACGGAAAGGAATAAAACAAACCACCAAACAACGTTCACCATGCAATTGACATGAATAATCTCGGTCCCGTCCCATATATTAAGGAAAAGGTATCATCGTGCGTGCGTTGGATTCCCCGTCTCGCTCAACTCGTTCATTACTGTTGATGAAGCACATCTAACGGCCGAGTCAAACAATAAGAAATGTCGTGGGTGAGGCGCGCGGCGCCTTCCCTGGGCGAGGTGGACAAGAGCCGAGAGTGAGAGCAAAACAGAGTCCTTCATACATGCAGAGATGAATCGTTGCGGATTTCACATTCTCGGTGGCTAAGATTGACCCCAAGACAGCTGCCGGGGTCCGCACATATAAGAGGCACAGAACATGGGTCAACTGAAATTTTGTGATAGGATTCAACCTCAGTCAGGGGTCCCTGGGGCTGTCGTTCCTGACCGAAGCGATCGAAAATCTCGCAAGACACAGCTCATCGCTCTGTATCATTTCATCTTGACGACTTGACAGAGGGGAAATAATTTCAACGCAGTATTATCGATCTCATCCTGGCGAACCGAACCTCTCTATGGAAACTGAATATCTCACACCACGACCGAAGTTAACATCGATGCCAAACTCCTCTCTTGACGCTGGACGAAATTCAATTCACCGCCAACAAGTTGGTTCAAATTCCAGTAATAAATAGATATTGCGGATAATACCTCAAGTCTTACCTTTAAGTATAAACGTCCTTGCTATTTATTTCCCCTCACCCTTGATTCGACCTGCCTTTTATTTCATAGGCTTCGGAACTCGAACTTACAGAGATTTACTCACCTTCAGGACCCGTGTCATTCATTAAATGGTCGGCCGACGGAGGAGCGGTGTCCGCCTCAGCATTATGTTGTCCGACTCCCTGGACTGGCTGGAGGCTGGGCTCTCCTGTGAGACCATCTGTGGAGTCAGCGGCTGCACAACACTTTCATTGTCAGGAGAGGTACGATACGATGGCGCTGCGGCACTTTCAGTATCTGGAGAAGTACGGTACGATGGTGCAGCGGATCCATGTTGTCCTGTGACAGACACCTGTCGGTCACTCGCACTGTCAGTTTCGGGATCCGGGCGACGAAGTACAGTCGCTGGCGTTGGTGAGTCGTTGTTGTCTCGGACGATGCCGGGAGTCCGGGTGACAGAAAGGTGGCCTTCCTGGACGTCAGACGCGTACCTGGGGGGTGTAGTGTGCTCACCGTACAGCTCAGGATGCCTGAGCCGGTTGATCTCTGCGTCCCGTGCCTGGATCATCTGCACCGCCTCAGCCAGTTCTTGGGTCCGCTCAGCAAGTCTCCGCTGGCGTTCTTCCGCGTTGTATGCATGGATTTGGATGTCGTCCAGGAGCCTGTTGACAATTTCGACAACGCCGTCGACTGCCTGCTCCAGACCATGTATGGCCTCTCGTGAGGACGGTGTGGCGAATCCCTCGAGGTCGGACACCGCGGCGAGCAGATGGCGGACTGCTACCCGCGGAGGACTTGATGTGACTGAGTCGCTTCCCTCACCGATAGAACCTGACCTGTCAGCATCATTCGCCTCATCGGAAGATGCATTTCGCAGTTCTCCTCGCACAGAGCGGACTTCATTGTTGGGTCGCTCCTGCGGGCGCCGGAATCCATGCTGAATATCATGGACGGTACCGTCGTGAAGGAGATATCTTCCCGACCCGAGATATACCGGACTGGGCCTCGAATCCGAAGAGCTGGAGAACTCGGACCATAATTGGTGCCTACCGTTGTTGCCATTCGCGTTTGCTTGAGCCGGTGCGGGTCTTGCCATAAATGGATCATGCAATTCGTCGCTGCCGAGAGCAAATGTTTGCACTAACGGATTCTGCGGTCTCTGAGGGACCGAAACATGGGAAACGTTAGAGGCTCTTGGGCCTAGTGAGGGTAGCGGCGAAGGGGGGGCGGAACCTTCACGGATGGTAGGTCCAGGCGAGCCATCAACGCCTTCGGACGTGGGGGAAGTCAATACTTGGACTTGAACAGATCCCGAAACACTGCGTTCCGGACCGAGGTTATTGTCCAACGAATATTGGCGCTGTTGCTGGAAGTCCTCGGGTTGTGTTGTTTGACTCTGCCTGGCGCTCGAGATGTCGGAATTGGAGGCCGCATCGTGATTGCTTGAAGGTCGGCTCGAAAGGAGATTTCTTCGACCTGATCTTCGTCGAAGACGAGGAATCTTCGGCAGACCGCTCAACAAGGAAGACATGAGAGCATCCGAAGATGCCTCAAACTTTGAAGAAGAGCTCGAAGCGGAGTCGAGGGCGGCGCAGCTGGAGCCGTCCTCATAGTTGGCGCCGAGGTAACTAAAGTCAGCATAGGTATCGGACGGTGTTTCGATCGGTTCCGGCCAAAATAGACCCTGGACCGGGTCAGAATGATGGATAAAAAGGCCGGGGGACGACCGGACAAGGGGACTGCGTTGACGGTAAGCCGATACCGGGGTCGTCGCAAAGCTGAACTGCGGCGACCCAGAATCGAAAACGTCCGAGAACCCTTCCCACTGAGGGTTCTTAGGTTCCGGGTTGTCTCTCCGACGCACCCGACCAACTACCTTACCAAGGGCGGAGGCAAGCTTGCCCTTGGCTCGACGAAGGAAACCGAACTTCGATCCCGCCATTTTGAGGTCGACTTCTGGCTGATCGGTGGACGGTTGGAAGAATTACTGAAAACCCTCGCTGAATATCGCAAAGTATCAGCAGATTTCTCGTGGTGAGATGCTCTGGAAAAGGAGACGAGTATGGGAAAACGAAGACAAGTTTATGCTGATGCAAGGCAGTCATTTCCACAAAGACAACTTTAAGAGAGAGAAACATGCCTTGTGCTGAAGCAAGGCAGTTATGTCCACAAAGACGACTTGACGACTGAAAGCTTCTCGAAAACGAAGAACCCGAAACAATGGCCAGACTAAGGTCTAGCCAAAATGTGAAGAACCAAAGGAGAAAAGAAGTTCGAACACACAGACTTTACTCACCTCAACACCGATCCTGCGCACTAGGAGCCTGCCCAAGTTGGTCGTACGAAAGATTGATATTATATATACATACATACAGCGGCACAGTGGAATTTGTCTTCAATAGAAAGATGGTCAGTGAATTTGTTTTTGAATTTATAGAGTCATATGTAGTTCGAAGTGCGTCCTGTACTCACCTGGCTTCTTCCTTCCCTACTGTTGAGAGTAGAACCCGCCCACTCATTTGCGTATGGGCCGAACACTCAGAACGACAGTCATCGGTCTGGCCGTGGAGGAGTCCAATACTGAGGGTTTTGAAGAGTCTCGGAGCCGTTGAATCTCAGCGACCGGCGGGAATTCATAACGATGCTCAGGTTGGGGACACCGACTGGCGCTCGGATATCGATTCAGGCGTCCGCGGATGGCCACGTCGGTATGAGGACGTCGCACTTTGGAAATGTTGGATCTGTAGAGGAATCGGCAATTCTGACACAGTATCCTCCTCTTCAGACCGGTCAGGGCTAGCCTCGCAGGGCGAATCCTGCTCGCTAACGACCACAGTCAACTGTTGGTGTGGCATTGTTGCTCGCGATGGGAGCAATTTGCGAAGAAGTGATGAAGCCCTCTTCTTCACATGGCTGGAAAAACAGGATAACTTCCTCGGGGCCATCTTGCTCTGGATGATTCAGACGTACTGGCGAGCGAATGTTGGTATCCAAGCAGAGAAATTTGGTCAAGACCCGGCGACTGCTAAAAGGTACTTGCAAATTGTCTCTGTTGGAATGCTCTGAGCAAATAGAAAGATGCAAAGAGCGGAGGACCCTTTTCATCGACGAAGCCGGACGAAGCATTCTGAGCCTTCGTTGTTCCTTTGTAGCGATTCTGCACAGAGAGGCATTGTACCTGGTGCTAAAGCAACTGGACCACTGCTTAGTATCAATGCTTTTGTTTCAGAAAGATAAAGCAGATCGTTAGACACAAAAGCCCAGCGGCCATGTTGTCACTTTGAGAGCGGCAGCGCGAGGTTGGAATCTGATATTTGAAGGCCTGGAAGCGTGGAGCTTTAAGTAACCAATTAGCGTGCCAAACAACATGGTACCTGAACTTACTACTTGAAACCCGCCGTCAATGATGAATCTGGCTCCATTGCCTCTTCCCGCACGTACACGCCGTCCCCCTAATCCCCACATTTCAGCGTCTACGCAGATTTCGCAACATATCAATCTCCGCCTCCGCTGCTGCAAGTCGGCTTCGTAACTGTTCAACTTGCGTACCACGAATCGCCAGGCTGCTGGTAAGAACTCTGGCATTGTGGCGATGAGTTCTGTTATCCAAGACAAGGTCGTTCAATGCCTCAGTCAAGTCGAGCATGGCCGACAGGATATTTTGGACGGCAACTCTGGGGGCGAATTCGTGTGGCAACAGCGGAACCAACGTTCGCGGAGGAGGATCTTGTTGCCGAGCAGGCGCCGGCTCCGGAGCAGGGGGTGTGCTGGCTTCAAGCTCCGACCAACTGTCTGGCACACTTCGTTGTCGTTGGTATGTCGGAACGTGGGGTGCGTCAGGAGCATCTGCAGAGGCTCCACCATGCTCAAGGAATGGATCATCGAGATTATCGATCCCCTCAATCACCAATCCAAGGGTGCGGGTGGAAACCTGCCTGCGACTCATGCGTTCGGCGAATGAACCAGTCACAGCAGTTTCACCAGCTCCGTGTGGCCGCGTCCTAACCACCTGAGCATCCAATTCTCCAGCTGGCCTCAAATGTTGTTCATGCCTTGACTGGTACGTCTGAGGGGTGTGGGGTGATGAGTTCTCAGATTCAAGTCTCCCTGGCTGCGTGGAGGCGTTATCTTCAAATAAATGACGGCGGAGTCCGAATTGAGACGCAGAGAGTGCCGGGGTTCGGACGACCGGTGACGGCGAGGTCTGCTCGCGGCCGCTGGAGTGCATTGCTGGACTAGCAGAGCCGTCAACCAAGCTCGTTATGATATAGGTCCTCGATCGGGGTGTGCTGTAAGCACTGGGTGTTTGTGGAAGTGCAGGGGTTTGGGATTCATCTCCTGAGCGCATTGTGGCAGGCATTGCGCGAGAGAGGGAGTCACTGTAAACACTGGGTGTACGATGTTGTTGAAGCGCTTGAACACCGCGAGCAAGTTTGAATTTGCCTAGAGCAGTAATCATCTTTGCCTTGAGGTAAGCCTTAGCGCCGGAGACTTTTGGTTGGACATAATTCTTGCCACAGCCTCGATTTTGATAGCTGTTCGACATGGTAATCTTTTGTTCAAAAGGGCGGAGGGAATCCGGATGAGTTCAGAGACTGGTGTGGGTGTTCAGGTCTTGTGTTTGCACACTGGGACGATTCCCAGCAAGACTGGTTATGAAGGTTTCTGAAGCATAAAGGAACCTGGACAGGGGAGAAGGGAGAACATAGCCCTACCGTCGTGATCTGTGGGCAGCAGATATTGCAACTGCTTGTGTACTAAACTTGCCATGGCAGTTGTGTACCTGCCTTAGCCTGTTGAATTTCGATGCCTCAGGTACAAAGGCTGCAGTCAGATATCTTGGAACAAACGAACAAAGGTTCTTGAATTGACTTACTGGTCACTGACTCCATTTTGTTGACAAAGATCGGGCGACAAGCACTGTGATCGGTACATGCGAATCAGGACCTCAAAGGCGATGCCGGGGAACCACAATTCGGCCACTCCTTGTCATCTTCAATAAAAACGTCCAGACAATGGCGAAAAGGAAGCTGTTTCTGGTCAGCCTCCTAGTCATGTTCGGAAGGATTTTGAAAAATCATCCCATCTACGAACAAAAGCCGCTTACCATGCAACAATACCGTTGTCTGGATCTTTGTGTGTGTATCGAGGATTCTGGCTTATAGCCCTGGGATCTCAACTATTCCACAGCCTCCGTTTGATTGTTACATTTTCCACATTGTTCAAATCTTCGCTTACCGCGTCCCCGTGTTCTCTCGGCCCCAAGTCCCTGAGGAAATTGTCGTTTGACCCTGAATCAAGCGGAGCGTGGTTGGATACACCCTGGAGGGCTGGAAGTTTCGTGGAAGACAAGCAGGGCGCCGTCCGAAGCCGTCTCCAGGAGGCCAAGACGGTATCGACGAGTGTCCGTAACTGGGCTCAGCAGAACTTCATCGTCATCTTCGAAATCAGGGAGTCTACCACTGTCGGTCTTTTGATACTAACGGAATCTCTATATTGTCAACGGGGACGCCGCCGTCAGCCTCATCGCCTCCATCTTCAATACCTGCATGACGGCTGTTTCCGCCATAGAGATCCGATGTCTCATACTCGTCACCGTAATCGCCGCCAAAGGGTGCAGGATGCTTATCGGGTACTTTTTGAGCCCGCAATGTTTCATTCTCTGCCTCCCTTGTGTCAAGGAGATCTCGTAGTTGCCCAATCACTTCGTCTCTCTCGTCGACACTCTGTAGAGCTGTTGCTAGTTCCTGGTCGCGAGTCGCAACTCTCCCAGCAAAGACTCCAGCATTCCAGAAATGCGTCTGGGCCTGAGAGACCAGGTTGTTCAGCTGCTCAGCCAAGTAGTTCATAGCTGACTGGGTGTTCTCAATTGTAGTGGCCAATGGTACCATGACTGGAATTGGTTGAGGAAGAATTTGGTCCTGTGGAGGCCGCTGTTGTTCTGGAATCAAAGGCCCAGGCTGCGACGCCGTAGCTTCATCCTCGTCAGTCGAGTCATCTACAACCAATCGGTGGACGCGCGGGATACGTGTGGTAAGTACCGGTGGTGGGTTCAGGTGATATCCTCTGTCCAGCAGCTCGTACTGTCCTGACGCAATTTCCGTCAAGCGGCGATTTTGTCCATCTGACGAGAACTGCTCATAATCATCAGACCAACGTGCCGGGGATTTCGGGGTCTGGTTTTCGGCAGCGATCATTGTGTCGACATTTGTCATTTTCTGGATTTGTATGTTCGAATGGGCCGCGGCAACGCGGAAGGTTGTTTTTCCTGGAGACACCTTCCCTCGCGCCGACTGCACGAACGGGTCACTGAGAGCTTCAAGGCCACCAAAACAGACGCTTTTCGTATCAGAATTTGTGGGTTTCCGCATTTTCCACGCCGCAAAAGTGTCATTGCTCGAGGCCCCAGAATCTAAATGTCGGGAAGACACCAGGGGAGACAGGGATTGGTCTTTCGAGTCAGATTCGAGCGGCGTAGCGCGGAGAATCTGAGCGTTCACCTCCTCGGAAACGCTGGGCCGCGGGAGATGAAGTGAATCTTTGTATAGGGTTAATTCTCCGGCTCTGGAAACTGCCCCATGCTCTGGCCGGGCTTCCGTAGAGGGATTTGTGAGCTGAATGGAGAGGTTAGAATTATCGGCTCCAAACAGTTCTGCGGGTGTCGCGAGCTCGGCGGCATGTTGCTCTTCAGCTCTCTGGCAGGGAGGTGCGAAATACACCGAAGGCTGAGCGAGTGAAGATGCTGAGATCCCACTCAGTTTGTGAAAATGCCGCTGTGGCTTCGAGGGCGAGGCGTCAGACATATCACTGGATTTAGAAGGGTGATTTGCCCGACTACGGATGACGTACCTTACTCTCAACGGCCGTGAAGCGGACTGCTCAGTCAGATGTGGTATGGAACGGGTCTGAGAGAGACGGGTGACGTCCAAAATGGTCGATGCCCCTTGGAATAGATCGTCACTGACGACATTGAGTCCTTGGTTGGCACAGGTATCTTCCGGCTGGGTTAGAGAATGCTGGGCAGGCTTGTCTCTGTGGAATCCAGAACGTAAATTTGCTCGGGCACGTTTGAAAAGGCTCTTAACCTTGCATTTCAAATCAGTGCGTCGCTTACCATCTCGGGATGCAGACTTGGTAGACATGGTCGCAATGATTTTGGTGGTAACAGTCTTTCGATCTGGTAGCCGGCAGGAAACTGGTAGGTATGGTTCTAGCAAAGTGGGGCAGAGGGTTCCGCCAGCAACGTGTTGTTGCGGGATTTCGTCGAGAGAACAAGTGCATGAGAGAAGAAGCGAGGTCTTGCTCGAGAAGATGTTTCGCCCATTCTTAATGCCCTCTGCAGGCAGTAGGCGAGGCGGTCAGATCCGGAAAAGGGGTCGGATGCAGTTGCAGAGCTCATATAACTGCCTTGGCCAGACGTACAGAATAGAGTCGAGCCACAAATCCGTTGTTAGGGGAAAGAAAGCTCTTTGAAATGCGTCGGATTGGGTTGCCTCATCAGCCACTTCTCAGAAGTTCTCAGAAGCTGCGCAGCACATCTGGTCTGCCTTTGATCATTGAGCCCCCTTTGAGATTAAATCGACTGACACCGGTGCATGGGGTCCTAGTAGATCAAGTTCGATGAGAGGAGAGCCGAACCTCGTAGGTCTTCTTGAGACTGCATCCAGGCGCTGAGTAAAGCAGCTGAACGGAATCTTGGGAGCTCCTAACACCTCAATGTTTCCGGGCAGTATTTGAACTAGCCTCGAGTACTCGTAATGCCGCACTTGCTTTCTCGATGTGGCGGTCTGTTCTGGCATCACTCTATCCTAGTTCTCGCCATGCCAAGGTAGTGTTGAAAGAGACTGCCCCAGGCCGTTTTTGGAACAGAAGCGGCTTGTAGTCTGATTCAATGGATCTTAGATCTGCCAAGGAATTCGACCCATAATATCCTTAGGAGTAATATGGACATTACCAGCAG
Organism: Phialophora chinensis; assembly: GCA_016109575.1. NCBI lineage: Eukaryota > Fungi > Ascomycota > Eurotiomycetes > Chaetothyriales > Herpotrichiellaceae > Phialophora > Phialophora chinensis. The sequence goes on from JADWPU010000001.1 coordinate 2,836,765, forward strand.
CAATACAATGAGCGAGACCATAGTGTGGGTCGAGTAAGGTCGTGCTGTATTGTACTGCGCCGTATGATTTGGGAAAGAAGCCGGGTGGTCTCCATCGCCACTGCCTCGCCCAAGCACATATTCGCTTCCTTGTCCTTTGATAGCGTTGTTCAAAGGCTTTGGTACCTGTTTGTCTTGCGCGCACTCGTGCCTCTTTGACTGTTCCTTGACCTCCTTGTCGCATGGTCCCAGTAACACGCGTGAGTCTTCATATTCGCTGCGCCGTTGGCGCTTCATCATCTCCAGATGCTGACGACTGGGTCTCTGCGGCGGCGTTGGGAGCCTGTAAATTGCAGTCGTAGATGACTCATTCCGAAACCGGTCATTCTCTGCTCTGGAGGATCGGCTGAAGGGATCGGAGAGTGCTCCAAAGTCATTCAAACCATCATCAGGTCTGCGATGCAGCCAGAGAGTACAAGGGTCCGTCGACGCAGCAGTCCCAAGGCTCCTACCGCTTACTGTCAGAGGGCTTCCCGCCTCGTGTTCTCTGGAAGGGATATGATGGGTTGTAAAGAACTGCACGCCTGCTCCTGGTGTGACATGAAGCTGATGTGAACGGCTGGAAATTGGACTCTGATTGTGATCTCTGTTCTCGGTCTCCACGATGCGTTGATTCAAGCCTCCATTTTGGTCGATTTTGGTTGGCAGATTTGGCCGTACTGCTTTCATTGGCGACTTTCCCTTGTCCATAGCGACAGAAAGGACTGAGGCTTACGGATTGAAATCGGTTCACGGCGGATTGCTGTTGTTGGATTGTGTCAAACATTTGCTGGAGATTTCGCCAGTTGACTCTTCTTGCCACATATATAAACAAGAGGATTGAGAGTGGGTTAGACGGGATAGTGGCTGTGAAGATCACCATCACCACGAGAAGCGCACTTAGGCACTGGAACTTGTGAGGCAGCCGATCTGGATGCGTAAGTCGCTAGTCGGACAGCTAGCTGCCTTTGCCAGACACTGGAATACCAGAACGAACGCTGACGTTGCGGTAATCGGTTTCCCAATACAAATTCGTAGAATCGTAGTATGCAATTGCCTGATACAAGGTTACCTAGACCGTATGGCACGTTCGCGTTAGTTAGAACAGAAGGTAGGAAGCCGGTGCCGATGTGCATGCACTGAGCGGCCGCATAGACTCGAAGCTCGTCTTCGGAAAGCTGACTGGCCGAAACTCCTCACTTGTGTAGCTGGAAGGACCCATGTATTAATTCAGATTGATGATCCATAATGCACTCTTCCAGCCGCGGAAATCTCTTGTGCTCCTGGTTGTCCCTCTCACTGTTCATCCCGTTCGAAATCTCGCAAATGCCGAAACTCCACAAGATTAGGCAGTAATGGATCCAAAGCTTTTTGCCTCTTGTGCATGTCCTTACACAACAAGCAATTCAGATGAAAGAAATTTGGGCTGGTGATGGATTCGCCTCGCTTGCTTAAAGACCAGCATCTTCGTCGTATTCAGAGTCACCACCAACAGCAGAATGTCAAGCCTCGTGACGGACAACGCTTCCAGTCTCGCTATCAATGTTGTCGGCACGCCTATTCTCGCAAAATGACTCTTGCCCCCATACGTGGGCATACGAGTCGGTAGTCTCTATTTTGCTCGTGTTCTCGGCAGCGTCATCTGCAAGGCCATAAAATAATCGTGGTCGTTGAGGTGGCGGTGCAGGTCGACTACGAGGAATGACTCGTTGCTCTGGTGGACCATGATTGTAGGTTGGGGCGCTTGATATGACTTGTGGGGGTGTAATAACTTGACGGGGTAACTCGCCGGCATCGAAGGAGGACTCTTGTTCAGATTGCTGAGCCCCACGATCCATCTGAGACCGTCCATCAACATGCTGGGCAGGCCGCGCGTCTCGAGTTGCTGATAGGATAAGGTACGATCGGGGAGGCCGTGGGCCTTCGTCTGCTCCCAGCAGGCCGCGCAGGCGAGCAATCTCGCTGTCATACTCTCTTGTCGCGCCGCGTGCTGCTTCCAGTTCTTGCTGCAAGAGACGGTTTTCACCAATCACCCTTCGGAGCTCCTCGCTGTGAGATTGCTCTTCAAACACAAGTTGATGGATGTGCTCCTGCATCTGCGACAGCAACTCAATGGTATTGTGCGCAGCGACGTCAGGAGCCCAAAGTTGTCGTCGAGCTTCGGGTGGTATAAAGGTCGGTCGTGTCGTAGCTTGGCAGTCCTGTCGTGGTTGTCCATGATCCGCAAAGGCTGATGCCTTAGCGTTGACTTCTACGGATACATCATTTCGTGAGAAAGTACTATTCTCCCTAGCACATTTGATGGTAACCACAGGGTCATCATCTCCTGCAGGTATGTTGTGTTTGGTTTCCGAATAGTGTTTCTGAACCCGTATGGTTGGTTCCCGCTGCTCGGCGTTCAGATGGGTCGAGACCACAAAGCCAAGGTCTAATTGCTCAAGTCTAGAGCTGGACACACTACAGGCTCCAGGAGCATGCGGTCGAATTAAGGAGTTCTGTTGGGTGTCTGGAAACTGATCGAACTCGTCTGACCAACGGGATAAATGTGACCACTGACTTTGCGAGCTCTTCACAGTTGTTGATGTTGCAGGTTGGGTGATTTCTGCCGTAGCCTTGGACGCAGGCTGGTGTTCTGCAGGTGGGCGGAGTACCTTGTCAGGGTCTTCGTCCGAGGTTGCTTGGTCGAGATCTGGTTCCTTTATAGTTGGCTTGTCTATGATGGTGTCCCAGGAACTCGTCTCGAATGACCAGACATCTGACCGGCGAGTGAAAGTAGATTCCCGCCCAAGGGGCTGTAATGCGTCATTGTCCTCTTGTCTTTGACGTCCTTGGCCAGAAAGATTTCGCTCAGATGGAATCCATCTGCCCGTGGGGGGCTGTTGCGATCCTTGTATGGATAGAGATGGAGATCTCGGCGAGGAGAAATCTGCCTCGCTTGTGCTATCTGTATAGTTTGTCGTTATGTATCGGAAAATTGACCTCGAGCTGCGTCTGGGCGGAATAAGCGGCGGAAGTCTAGGAGCCGGTGTCCCAGTCTTGGGGTGGTTTGATAGAGTGCCCCTGTTGCCAGGTGGACTGCTAGACCTTCCTGGCACAGTTTCAGCTCCATAATGAATGAAGAAAGACAATCCGAGATCGGAAGCGTCGGAGCACGGGCGCCGAAGAGGAGTCGAATGCATCATCACTTAGAGCGATGTAAAGAGCACCTATTTGAGACCGTTAGAGAGGTTAGCTTTGTCAACCTAAGTTATAGACGTCGCGACTTACTCTACGGAACGGCCCAGCAGGTTTCAGCCACATTCCAATGAGATTCCGGGAGTTCTTGATATTCTTGAAGGATGGCGGAAGCAGTACACAGAGAGTAGTTCAGCGGCAGTGCTCGAAACAAGACAAATAGCAAACAACGAATGAGGTTTGCCGTCGAAATGTAGGAAAAAGGATTTCTCATTGTTAAGAGGAGGCAACTGCGCGACACACAGTTAATATGGTAACGCTGTCGGAGAGCATGAGCCGCTGCCTTGGTTGTGAATCCTCACTGCTGCTTCACAGTGAAGGATGATGGGTACTGTAACCATCTAAAAAGCAAGATATTTCACGCCTGATGAATTGCGATCAGAGTACATAGCGAAGCGTATGCTCATATCAGCTGCACCCCGTCAACAGTTGTCGAAGAGACACATCAGAGGACATCGCCACAGGTCAGTCTGGCGAGCGTGAATGACAACAAAGAGAAGAGCAGAAGGTCTGATAGTACGCTTGTGATCATACTGGAAAAGTGGGAAGTTTTTCCTTTGATGGCCTCAAAGTGGACGATGATGGCAAAGCTGAATTGAAATAGCGAGAGAACCAAGGAGGGAGGATAGTGGGAAGGCAAGGATAGAAGGGACATTAGTTACGAGACAAAGAAGCTGAACCAGATCGGTATGAGCTCGGCTGTATCGATTTCATTGTTCCAGCAGTGCTGTTCGGAGAAATGTAAGCAGCGAGCTGCTGGATTCGCCTATTTATTCTCAAGACGGTCAGATTTTCAAGGAAAGGGCTGTGGGATTTTGACGGACACCAGTCATCGCAGGGCACGATTGGCATAATTTAGACAGGAGAATGAGATAATTTAGACAGGATAATGGGACGGGAAAGTAAGGTCAGGCTGACGGACTTTGGATACCGTGAATCGACAGCCACCGCCAATTGGTGCTATTCCCAATTTGGCATGGCTGCTGTTTGAGCAGTAAGGAAGGGGAAACCTGATGAACCCAACAACGACAAACACCCATCAGGATATCGTTCAGGACATCTCTTCGGACCCTTCTCGCTTTCATGACTTTGACCTAATGACATTACCTTCGGTACCCTAGATATTAGAGCATTTGAGACGGCCTGCGAGGGCAAGTCCCCCCCGTTACTGCACTCTTATTTTCATTTCATTCTCACTGCGAGAAGACGTCCGGCAGCGTCGCTTTCTACTCGATTTTGGCTTATTCTCTCCTGATCAGTCTGCTTCAAAGTCTTCAGGCCGGCCAGCTGAGTGAGAGGAATTAATCGCACTTTGTTCACTTCCAATATTTGCGCACTCAAGACTCCAGCCAACTACACGACATTCCGAACCCGTTCTCCGCGAGGTTTTCACCTGAGGTAGCGCGCAAATATTAAGCGTCATGTCCGCAGGTAATGACTGCATTTGGGAGAACCTCGTTATGAAATACCTGACGCGACCTACAGACACTCCACGCGTTGTCCCGCTGACTTGCCACGGACACTCCCGACCGGTTACACACTTGAACTTCTCCTCAATCGTGGACGATGACCAGTACTATCTCATCTCCGCGTGCAAAGGTAGGACATGCGCTTCCGTGAAGACGGTTCTGACTTGTGTCAGATAACAATCCGATGCTGAGAGATGGCATGACTGGGGATTGGATCGGGACATTCATCGGACACAAGGGTGCTGTTTGGACTTCGAGACTCTCTTCGGATGCTTCGATCGCGGCAACTGGGTCAGCAGACTTCACCGCGTAACACCGACCTAATCACACTGCAGTTGGCGCACACTGACAGTTGACCAGGAGAATCTGGGACCCTCAGACCGGAGAGTGCTTGAACATACTGACCCACAATCACATTGTTCGCGCCGTCGCCTTTCCGATCCAGATCAATCCACAGTGTGTCGCAACCGGGGCGCAGGACAAAAAGTTGAAGATCTTCGACTTGAGCCGTGGAGGTAGTGTGGCTTCTCCTGACCAGGCCAACGGTTCGTCGCCTATCACGCCGACCACCGCTTCAGAAGGACATGAGATTGGAACAGGAGAACATGGGGGCAGCATCAAATCGATTGTCTGGAACGTCGACTACAACGTTCTCACTACTGCATGCGAAGATAAGACTCTTCGTTGGTGGGACTTGAGGACCCAGCGAGTGATCGCCACAGTCAAAACTGACCGGGACATCACTTCTTGCGAGCTTTCTACCAACAAGGCGGAAGATAGCGATCCGGGTATCCTGAGCGTGGCGGCCGGGCATTCGTGTTTGTTCTTCGACGCGGGACGACCGGGAGAGCTCATCAAGCAAGTCAAGTTCGACCATGAGGTAGCCAGTGTGGCCATCAATCCAAGCACTGGACGTTTCGTGACGGGCGGTGGCAAAGATACTTGGGTCCGTGTATGGGATTTCGAGCAAGAGAAAGAACTGGGTACGAATCTATACTTCAAGATCGAAGGTCAAGCTAATTTGTAAACAGAGGTATTGAAAGGGCACCATGGCCCGATCTGGTCAGTTTCGTTCTCCCCTGACGGCAAGCTCTACGCAACTGGAAGTGAGGACGGAACAATCAAGCTGTGGAAAGCTTGCAAAGAGCCATATGGACTGTGGCGTTGAGCGTAACACAAGACTATGGCAAACCAGACATGCCGAGCACGCCATCCGCAAATGGCCATGGTGGAATAGTTGGACGGATGCCATTCCTCGCCCGAATAGTCTCAAGACTGTTGCTCCAACGAGTCCAATGCCGCCTTGTCAAGCATCATGTGACATATATGGCCAAGCTGAACTGTTCCGGGTCACAAGTGCGTCGATCAGGGCGAAGGTGCTGGGAATGGCGTAAAGGGGTAGCCAGAGAACCTCGGGTGTGGAAGCTGCTCAGACAGAAAGAAGGGCCGGAAGTCCCTGCTATTGGGCAAGTGCTTACTTGGAGCCAGGGACCTGAAAGCGAGGGATGAGCTTTGCCAATTGGAATACTTTCATGCAGGGACGATGGGCACCGGGAGCTTCGAAGGGCGAGAGGATGCTGCATCTCAGAACAGGGACCGTACTGCGTACAATGAACTAGCACCGAGATCATTAACCATGAACTGCACTCACTCCTCACTACCGAAGCTGGTAAGCAAGGAACCAAGTTCCGCCTAGTACGTACCACCCAATGCATCTCGTTAAGCTCCGGAAGCTTAACCGCCAATCATGTCTGGCGGCGGGCAAGCTACACCGACACCGCCAGTTGGTCCCCCGCCATTGAACGCACTGAAAATATTCCTTTCCCATTCCATATCAGTCCACTTGCACCGTCCTGGTCCTGTCCGAATGGATTCATGCGTCGCTTTGGCATTCTGGGTTAGCGAGAAGTGCTTCCGACGTTGGTGAGCGTGTGCTTTCGGTCAGATCTGTCATTCGCTTGCAATTCCCCCTCAACTGCCACAGCCGTACCACTCACTACCACTACCAACACCACTCCTACACCCACTCCCGCTCCCGCTCCCGCCCCGACTCCACGCTCGTTGCGCTGGTCGCCCATCTGCTCTCATATTGAACCCTCCCCTCGTTATCAGCGGCTTCTTCAGTCACCCGGCTTAAGGCAAGACACTCTCGCTGCAACCTCTGTGGTCAGCGCTTGTCGCCAGTACACCGAAGATGGACCAAGAGAAACTAGAACCGATATCACATACGACGCCAGGATTGCGGCAGCACAATGAGTCGCCCTCACAGAAAACAGCCTGGCCTAGGTGGGACAGGAAAGGCAAAGAGAAGAGCACCATAGCCCGCATGTGCACATGGGTTGTAGACCACCAAATCAGTGAGTGCACTCCGAACGAACCGCAGCGAGGGCTCTATACTGACATCAAGCCAGGCATATCGCTGAGTCTCATATCGATGCTCTTCTTCCTCCATATATTCTTCCCAGCGGCCAGACACCACACCCAAAAGTTCTTCCGAATCTCCTACTACAACCCTGCCACGGGGAACTTCGCCCTCGGCTGGGACGACATATTTTTTGTCTTCTACTGGACTATAGCCTTTACCGGACTCCGATGCGCCACGATGGATTATGTTCTTGCCCCCTTGGCTGGGATCTTGGGCATCAAAAAGAAAAAGCCCAAGGTCCGATTCGCGGAACAGGCCTGGATCCTCTGTTACTACACCGCTTCCTGGTGCATTGGCATGTACATCATTTACAACTCGGATTATTGGCTCAATCTGCGAGCCTTGTGGCGTACCTGGCCCGCCCGTGAGATGGAGGGCATTGCAAAGTGGTACTATCTGGTTCAGTTTGGTTTCTGGCTCCAACAGATCGTCGTGGTCAACATCGAAGAGCGCCGCAAGGACCACTGGCAGATGTTTACTCACCACATCTTCACCTGCTCGCTCATCTTTACCTCCTATGGCTATCATCAATACCGCGTCGGCACCTTGATCCTCTGCCTCATGGACTTTGCCGACATTATTCTCCCGTTGGCCAAAATCCTCAAGTATCTCCATTTCGAAATGGCTTGCGACGTAGCGTTTGGCGTTTTCATGGTCTCCTGGTTTGCCCTGAGACACGTCCTGTACAACATGGTCTGGTATAGCATCTATGCACACATTCCGCAAGAGATCCGGTACGGCTGCTACAGGGGGAGTGTACAGGATCTCGAGGGCCCCATCCCGACCCCCAATGACTGGGATCATCTTATCCAGCCGTTCAAGAACCCCGTGGGACTAGTCTGCTGGAACAATAGCATCAAGTGGGGATTCCTGAGCATGCTTGCGGCGCTCCAGGTCATCCTGATTATTTGGTTTGGTATGATTGTTAGAGTCGCTTACAAGGTCATCACTGGGAAGGGAGCAGAAGACGTTCGTTCCGACGATGAGGATAGTGAAGAGGTGGACGATGACAAGTCACCTAGAGATTATGTGGACAAGGTCAAACTCTGCGTCGATCCGCAGGAAGAGTATCTCGAGACCGAGGTCCTCAGCACGGATCCCAATTTCTCAATCTCGAAAACGTCGAAGTCAAGGACGAAATCCCGATCCAAGTCGAAATCAACGTCGCCCTCTTCGTCGAAAAGCAGAAGATCTAGTTCAGGGTCTGTGGCCGCATCGTCTACGAGCGGTGTGAGGAGGAAACAGAAGCATGACTCGGCGCACTCCTCTGGCGTTAACCTTCTAGGACCCAGCAGCGATCGGAAAGAGCTTCTCGGTCGCATCGGTTGCGATAAGGGTTCGAATTCTGACTAGAATCTGCATTGTTTGCACGCTCTGAATGATTGGCAACGAAGCGAGCCACCGCTGGTCACTGGCATATGTTCAAGGACCAGCTAGAATAGACGGTTTAGATGAGAATCTGGCGAAAGACCGAATGGCGGGAGCACACGTCCATGTTCATCTATTTTCCCGTTTCCTCTAGTCCGTACACTCATTTCGTGCCCTTGGCGACTGTGACCACCCGTCCTCTTGCCGACCGTCGCAAGTAACCAAGTTTCCAGTCTGCAAGGCTGCCGAGAGAGCTGATTCTCTGCCTCACGAGCCCTGATACATAAGCGGCGGGCCCTTCATGGCACCTTGACCGCCGTCACTTCCCTTCCCTTCTCTTACCCATCATCACCGCATCCCCCCCTCCTTCCCACCGTCCTTGCCCGCAATATCCTTCAGCGCGGGCCCAAACACGTCGCCCTCCCTCTCTGCCCGCTCACGCTCTAACCTCCGCTTCTTCGCGACCTTCTCGGCGTCACTCCCACTGCCAGTCGCGCTGCCCTCCCTCTTCTCCGCGGCCTTTGCCCGCGCCACAGCCACGATGTCCGTCTTCTCGGGATTCTGACATACGGTAAGTTTCTTCCCGATGCGGCGCATCTCCTTACGTTGCGTCGCGGATTCGTCCTCCGGCGGGGTATACGACTGTAAGAGCTCCGCGCAGGAGTTGACCGTCGCAAGCAGTTTCGCCTGCAAGGCCGCGACATCCACGTCAGTCACCTGGTCGGCCCGCCGCTCCGCGACCTCGGCGATCCGCTCCATCTTATAGTTCAAGTAGGCCTCGCACAGGTCGCGATCCGCGACCAGCAGTGCGCCGAGCCAGATCTGCGACGGCGTGAACAGGAAGTACGCGTCCGTGAGCTGGGCGGCGGTGGCGAGCAGCTTCTTGGCCTGGTCGGCTGCCACGCCGATGCGCTTTTCGCTGGCCCGGCCCGGTGCGATGGCGGCGCCCAGCTTGCCTTCCTCGGCGAGGACGTTCATCTCGACGTGGCCGCCCTGCAGGCCTTTCATGGGGTGGCGCACGTCGAGCGTGAACCGCAGGCCCTGCAGGAGGAGGAACTCTGGGGCCTTGACGTCGTCTTCGGAGATGTTGTGCAGTTCGGCCACGAACCGTGAGAGTGGCAAGTAGAAGTGGTCGGCCTTGGTCGCGAGGTACAGCGCGCTGGGGAGGATGGCTTTGGGGTGATACGTCATGGGCGACTGCGTGAGGTAGAACCGCCGCAGGTATTGCGTGGCTGTGGCCTGCGAGAGGTGAGGAACACGACAGTCAGTCCAGATGCTGTGATCATCACTGGATCAAACGCCGGGGCCGGGTGCGTGTTGAACTAGATACCAGCAAAATACCACCGAACAACTTGACTGGTAGGGGTTCACAACGAGACCGGGGTAGACAAGACGTAGCGTAGCGTAACATAAGTTACATTAGTTGCTTCGTCCTGATTCCGATCCTCTGATCCTACCGGGGATGCTTTCGGTACGGGAATCGGAGAGAGGAAAAAAAGAAAGACTCGCATGAAGAAGATCGGGTCGAATACACCAACCCATAATCATCCGCAAGAAAAAACAAAACACAAAGAATAGAAAAACCACATAAACACAACACACTCACCACGACGTGGCTTGGAATCCTCGGATTCATCGCCTCCCCCATGTCCACAATCTTGCTACAGCCCCATTCCACGATCTTCAACTCTTCTTCCACGGTCAACGTGTCGATCGCCGGCCCTTCCTCCCCTGCCCCCGTCGACGCCGCGGCATCACCATCACCCTCACCACTACCACCATCGTGCGGGCCGCCGCCGTTCTGAGCAGACAACCTGGCGCGTCGGAATGCAGCGCGCACCCTCTGCGCCGCGAGCTCGTTGGTCTCCTGCCGGATCCGGGCCAGCGAATCGCGCGTGTACGACCACAGCCGGTACTGGCTGGATGTGCGGTAGATGTCGTCTTCGATCATGATGGCGTGGCGGCAGCCGGCGGACAATTTCGTTTCGTCCAGACTCTCGCTCTCTCTCTCTTCTCCCTTACTTCGGATTGAGCCGGTGGATCATAGCTTTTGTTGGTTTGGAAGTGGAAGTGGAAGTGGTGGAGTTTCCGTACACTGATTCCGTAATTCGGCGGGAGTAGGTGACTCCGTGTTGATGGGGAATGGAATCGGATCTCAAAGCGATGTGGTGGACGTCGACGTATATAGTTGTTAGTTTGTTGAAAGAGCCCTTGACAATGTTGAGTGAAGGGATTCTTGGTGTTCTGTCTGATAAATGAAAGTGGAAAAGTGACAAAGAACTCCGTACTCAGTCCTCGCATTCCACCAATTAATTACCCATGGCTACGCCCCGATGACAGCCTTGAAACCGAACTGGTGGTTCTTATCTTCTTGCGTTGAATCGCATGAAGAGTATTTTCTAACAGCAATTGAGGTGCTATCTCAATGCACATGTTCATTTCTACCGTATGGTCATGATAATCGTGATATACACAAGCCACCACCGGCCGATGCGAAGCCCTGGAACCTTATCCATACCGACACCGGCGCTTTTTATGCAATTTACGCAATCAAGAAATCCCGTCGAGACCACGGCATTCTCAAGGCTCGCCCAGCAGTCTTGCGGTGATATCGCCCATGTACGCCTCTTCTAGTTCATAGTCCTGTCCTCCGTTCCGGTCGATTCCGACGTAATTGAACGCCTCGACCACTCGTTCCACGTCGAAGCCCATCAGGACGAACCGGTCGATCAGCTCTTTGTTGTACCCATCGTAGACGGCGATATTGGCCTGCGCTTCACGCTCTTGACTTTCTTTCTCAGCGGCCTCTATGTCCTTATCTGTGGCGCCGCCACTGCTTTCGCCGATGAAAGACTTAGGTGCACCGGCGTACTTAACCGCCCACTCACGTGCTTGCCTCTCGAATTCTTTGGGGTTCTTGATCAACTGGTTGGCCACGACCGCGTCTTGAGGGTCTTTGGGTTCGGGTGAGCTGAGTAGGGACTGCAATGAGATCATGGCTGATTTTATCGTTAGGACGGGTGACCAGCCTGTGCTGAGTGTGTCTAGACAAATGGCGCCCTACCACGCGGTTAGCTCCTTAGATCCCAGACTTGGTGCGTTGTCCGGCTTACTGTCTGACTGGAGATGTTGGGATGCCAGATCTTTGTGGTGAATTTCATGATGGGTGGTTTGAAGGGATACTCGTTGGGTATCTTGATAGATACCTCGTACGTGCCGCCTTCATAGGGTGTTCCCGAAGGACCTTTGAATGACCCTCTCAAGTCCGTGATGCTGTCTCCGACGGTGTCTGCGAAGATCTGAGAGGTCGTGTCGGCACGGATGTCCGCCAGATCTTTGGCTATCCGTCTTGCCTTGTGACCTGCCATCTCTTGATATTCTTTTGGTTGTGGGAGTAGCTGCTCGAGTAAAGATTCGTGCGGCTGACGGCCGTGAAGCTTGCTGTGCTGAGGTGTAGTAGAAATAGGCTGAGACGCTCCGTGAAACCCCGTACTAGAACCGGGCGAAGCGGGGGCAGGTAAGTGTCAGAAGGCAGTGTTGAGCGGACGAGGCTGTAAGTCGCTAGAATCACATCGAAGATGATGGCCGGAAGATACACGGAGGATGCTTGTAAGATTGAGCTATCCTGAATATCCGAACAAAACTGGCAGATGGCGCTGTACTCGTAGTTGGGGAAGAAATGTCTGATTCGGGGGAGATGTCACACAGCCACTGCGGACGTGTTGCCTGATGGTTTGTGGATTGCAAAGAAATACAGCCTCACACTGGGGGCTTTCCAGTTCCTCCCCGCAGGCCGGAGAAATGTATTTCCGCTGTCCGACAGGCGCGATCGAGCCTCGTCACGCATCTTTCGGACTTGTTGTAATCAATCGCCTTGCCTTCAACCTTCCTCACTCTTTCATCCCCTTCCCATCGCCCATTACTCTTTGCTCTCTTAGTTTGACGGAGCCCTCCACTGCGACAACTTGAAAATGGTGAGGATTATATTCCTCATACTTATCGGCATACTAACAGCTTCCGCAGGGGAACCAGCAATCATCACAACAAGCTCCTGGCGGCCGTGGAGGCAAGGATGAACAAGAGAAAAAGGTAAGTCAGCATTAACCGTCGTGCTATTCCTTGCTGACTCTCGCTGTAGAAAGAGAAACCCAAGTATGAACCACCTCCGCAACCGACGACCAGAATCGGCCGCAGGAAGCGCAAGCAAGCCGGGCCAAATGCCGCCGCCAAACTTCCTACCATCTACCCGACCGCCCGCTGCAAGCTACGCTATCTCCGCATGCAGAGAGTTCACGACCACCTGCTGCTAGAAGAGGAATACGTCGAGAACCAAGAACGACTTCGCAAGACCAAAGCCGCCCAGACACAAGCCCCTGCCGCCGCGACCGAAGGAGCAGAACCCCTGGACCGCAACTCCGACGAGCGAAGTAAAGTTGACGACATGCGCGGCAGTCCTATGGGCGTCGGTAACTTGGAAGAATTGATCGACGATGACCACGCAATTGTTTCCTCCGCCACCGGCCCAGAATACTACGTCTCCATCATGTCCTTCGTCGACAAAGACCTACTCGAACCCGGCGCTTCGATTCTGCTACACCATAAGTCCGTCTCTGTCGTCGGCGTCTTGACAGATGACGCCGACCCGCTCGTGTCCGTTATGAAACTCGATAAAGCTCCCACAGAATCCTACGCCGACATAGGTGGCTTGGAGCAGCAGATTCAAGAAGTCCGCGAAGCCGTCGAATTGCCCCTGCTACACCCTGAACTCTACGAAGAAATGGGCATCAAACCACCCAAAGGTGTCATCCTCTACGGTGCTCCCGGAACAGGAAAGACATTACTTGCAAAGGCCGTAGCAAACCAAACGTCCGCTACCTTCCTACGGATCGTCGGCTCTGAATTGATTCAGAAATACCTCGGCGATGGTCCCCGTCTCGTAAGACAACTTTTCCAAGTTGCGGCTGAAAATGCCCCAGCCATTGTCTTCATTGACGAAATCGACGCCATCGGCACCAAACGTTACGAATCTACCTCCGGTGGCGAGCGCGAGATTCAACGTACGATGTTGGAACTGCTCAATCAACTCGACGGCTTCGACGACCGCGGCGACGTCAAGGTGATCATGGCGACCAACAAGATCGAGACATTGGATCCCGCGCTGATTCGGCCAGGCCGAATCGATCGGAAGATCCTCTTCGAGAACCCCGACACGTCGACCAAGAAGAAGATCTTCACATTGCACACCAGCAAAATGAGTCTGGCCGAGGACGTCGATCTCGACGAGTTCATCTCCCAGAAAGATGACTTGAGTGGTGCGGATATCAAGGCAATCTGCAGCGAAGCCGGCTTGAGGGCGCTCAGAGAACGGAGGATGCGGGTGAACATGGCGGATTTCAGGAGCGCCAGGGACAGTGTGATGAAGACCAAGAATGAAGGTGAGCCAGAAGGTTTGTATTTGTAGAATTGGTTCGACAGTGAGATGAGCAGCGGCAGTGGTTACCTGAGGGAGGAGCGAGATCGGACAGCCGGGAGATTTTGTACCACTACAGCTTCTTCAGGATGGGTTGATAGAGCCCGCGACTTGAGACACGAATGCCATCTTAATGTTGGGTCTGTAGCAGATCAGCAGAATAGAGAAGACTGAAGCGAGAACCGAACCCATATGTCCAACGACCGGCAAAGGGCCGTCTAATCACGGAAGCAGGTGAATCGGCCTCCGATATCCTGCTTGTAGTCCAACTGGGCAGCATACTCAAAGCAGCAAAGCAGGACGACCAAAGGACAGAATGGAGTGTCGGAGGGACATATATCGTAGACAAGGGCGTCGTTATTCCACAGGCGAAGAAGCCAATGTATCTTGAAACCGTCACCGGAAACCTTTATGCGGGCAATACGCCTTCTTCGACAGCACAAAAGTGGTTCCACCGTGGCCTGCGACAAAAGGAGTAATTCCCCCGCTGAGCATGGTCGATCGGAGTTTCCAGCGTGCGGTCGTTATGTGACGTGAGCTCGTGGGGTAATACGACGTTGATGATACAAATGCAGAAATTTCTCAGCGGCCAGCAACATTCTTGTCGGGTAGCTTTCCTATTCGAAACTGTTGGATGGGCGCACGTCTCTCGACTCGAGGAATATAGGGACCCGTGAAGACCAGCGAGTAGGTGAAGAGTAACACAACAGCCTCGAGCAGATCTGCAAGACACCCTGAAGACTCCTGCATTTCCAAGTCAGGATATCTCTACGACCAGAATTGAAGTACGAAACATGGCGAGCGGGAAGTACAACGTCGGCATCATCGGATATGGCTTGAGTGCAAAGATCTTCCATATCCCCTTTGTCAACGCCGTGTCCGATTTCAACCTGCATGCGATCGTGCAGCGAAGTCCCAAGCCGGACGACGATGCGAGCAAAGACTGGCCGAACATCAAGCTCTATCATTCTGCCGAGGACTTGGTGAAGGACGAGCAGGTGCACGTGGTCATTGTGACCACGGCACCGGAGTCACATCTGCAGTTGGCCAAGTTGGCCCTGTCGGCCAAGAAGCACGGTATGTCTATGCACTGCACAGCTTGGCACCTCGGTCGATATGCCGAGCGAGCCTGGAATCTTAGAATCATGGCAGCTGACTGTGGTGCGAAGTCGTGGTCGAGAAGCCCTTCACGCCCACCTCGGCCGAGGCGCAGGAACTCGTTGATCTGGCCAAATCCCAGGACCGCGTCCTCACCGTCTACCAGAACCGACGGTGGGACTCTGATTTCTTGACCCTGAAGAAGTACATCGACGACGGCACGCTGGGGCGTGTTGTCGAATTTGAGACGCATTTCGACCGACATCGGCCTGAGGCGCCGAGCGGCACGTGGAAGGCATACCACGCTCCCGGCACCGGCGCCGTGTATGACCTGGGGACTCACCTGATGGACCAGGTCGTCCATCTGTTCGGCATGCCCCAGCGGGTCACGGGGTTCGTGGGCTCGCAGCGAGAAGTCAACCCCTTGGGGCTGGAGGACTCTTGCACGGTGTTTTTGCACTACGACGCCCGCAAGCTACTTGTCACGGTCAAGGCCGGCGTCGTCAGCCCCGAGGTGAATCAATTGCGCTATTGGGTCCGTGGCGAGAAGGGCTCGTTCAAGAAGTTCCATCTCGACCCGCAGGAGGATCAGTTGAGGAAGGAAGGGCTCCGGCCCGGTGATGCAGGGTACGGTGTCGAGAGCGAGGACCACCATGGCGTGTTGAACATCGACAAGGGCAATGGCAAGATTGTGAGCGAGGTTGCGCCGACCGTGGAGCCGCCTACGTACGTTGAGTACTATCGACGGCTTGCGGCAGCGTTGGGCGGGGATGCGTCCAGGATACCTGTCCCTCCGGAGGAGGCTGTCGGTGTGATTCGGCTTGTTGAGCTCGCGAGGGAGAGTTCACGACTAGGCCAGACCCTGACGGTATAGCTTGTTTCTTGCGGCGGGACGACGGCCAGGACACCCGTATAGTCGAAACCAATATACTTCCACGCATTGATTGATCCAGCCCCAGCGACCAACGAGTTCGTGCTCGAATTCCGCGAACTTGACGGGGCTGACGCCGGGTTGCAAGGTGAACAACATCGTGCTTTTGCCCGTTTTGTATCTCGCTTGACCCTCTTTGACAAGCAACGCGTCATTCGCCAGCTCACAAAGACGCTCACTCCAAGCCTTTACACGTCGGGTGCTAGAGACAACAGCTCTATCATCCTTGAACGTCGCAAGATCCCATCTTGCCACCAAGTCGCGTACGAAGCGAAGCGCTCGTCGCCGGGGCCGCGTCGAGGAGATGCGCCCAAGTGCTCCACCGTAGCTGATCAACACGGACACGCCAATTTCACTCTCAATGCTTGGTGAACTTTGCAGTGTCGCGCCTCCCGTGCTGTACTCCTGTCATGGTCTTATTCTCGCCCGGAAACGGTGTTGGCCACCTAAGCGAGAGCCACCGAAGGATCTTATGATGACGGGGGCTACCGCGGACCAGAGCTTAAGAATAGAATAAGCTTATGGCTGTGCATCGACCGAAAACTCGGGCCCTGTGTGATAAGCCCGGACGCCGCAACTGACCTCGACCTCATAATTAATTCCTGAATCAGACCAGCATTCGAAAAAGCTTTTGTCTGCACTCTAAGTATCACAGTTTCCTTCCCTGCCATGAATCAGTACCAAGTCTCGTGAACACGCAAATTCGCAATGTCCACAGCTCCCCGACCCAATATGCCGCCCGGCGGTGGAGGGGGCATGTCGGCTCCCGCTCCCAACGCCAGCAAAGTCCCCGGTCCAATACAAGGCGGCGTCAGCGCCCTCACGACCAACTCCAGCAAATATCTCAACCTCGTCCTCCCACCCCAGAAGCGCCAGCAATGGCAACAAGCAGCCGCGGCCTTCGCGGCCCAGCGACCCTACATCGCCAGCTTTCTACTGTCGCAACTCGCAATCAGCGGCCTTCCGCTGATCCTCATGACGGCCATTGCCTTCATCTTCGCGTTACTGGCCGGTGTCATGATGGGTGGGCTGGGAGCTCTCCTGTTCGTTGCCTGCGCAATGGTGTTCTCGTTGCTGGTTCTCCTGCCGATCTTGTTTTTCACCACCGGAGCCGCTGTCCTTGTCTGGCTCTGGGGTGTGGGAGCGTACTTGATCTTCCAGCGCTTTCAACAGAAAGACGGCACTGGTGGGCCGGCGAGTGTGCAGACCGGACTAGTCAGAGCTGCAGGCGCCATGAATGCGAATCCGCAGGGCGCAGGTAACCCTGGTGGTGCTACGCAGAATCGCCCACCCCAAGCCGTCAACGGGAATCCTCCTCCATCGGCGAACAGACCACCTCCAGCACAACGCCCGCCTCCTCTGGGATCAGGACCCAACCCAGCAGGTGCAGCACCAGGGCCAGGTCCAGCCTCAGCTTCAGGTCCACCCCCAAGCCCACAGCCCATCATGCCGCCCAGTCCAGTGCCCGCAAGAAAGCCCGTGTCGCGATCTCCATCTCCCGCACCACCGGAAACCCAAGCATCGCCAATGAATGGCCAAGTGCAGCAGAGAAAACCCGTCCCTAGCAGGTCACCGTCGTCGGACCAATTGCCCGATACGAACGGTCCGGCCGAGCAACAGGCGAACGGAAACCCGAACCACCTTCAGCCTAGACAGGCCATGCCGATGGCTCGACCTGTATCTCCGAACGGTCCTGCCTCAGGCCCGGGCAACCCCGACCAACAAGCAAGCGGTGACAACGCGCAAATGCAAGCCCCAAGACCGATGGCCAGACCAGCAGCGCCTAATGGCACCATGCCGAACGGGAACGGGACCGGGAACGGAAACGGAGCCTCAGACGGTCAACCCAGACCAATGAGTAGACCACCTCCCCCCTCCAACGGGGCACCAGGACCAGGACCAGGACAAGCTCCAGGACCGGGATCCGGACCCGGACCCAACGGTCCTCCCCAGCAACGACCGATGTCTCGACCTCCCCCGCCGGGCGCAGCACCCACGGCCATGCGCGCCGTATCCGGACCACCTGGCACCAGCACCGCCGGCCCCGGCGGCGGCATGAATCAAGGCCCCCAGTCAATGGGTGGTGGTGGCGGTGGCGGCAACGGTGGGGCCCCCGAAGGCGATCCCAACCTCCAGCAGCGACGACCGCTAACCAGACCGCCGTCCTACGGTCCAGGACCCGGAGCCGGGCAGGGATCTGGACCTGGACCTGCCTCCAACATGATGGGTCCCTCCCAGGGAATGGGCGAGGGGCAAGGCGAAGGAGGAGCTCAGCCGCAGATGCAGAGACCAATGGGACCCAGACCCGCCATGCCAAATCAGGGGCAAGGGCAAGGGCAGGGTCAGAGCCAGGGATCGCTGGCGACGATTGTGGCTCAGGGCCTGGGACAGCGAGAGGATGAAGAAGGAGGAGGGCTAGGCTAGGATGGGCGGTATGATGGGCGTTGAGTTCATGACTCGCCGCGCCGCGGCTTTTGAATGGATTAATGGATGGTGTTGTAGCGTGTTAATGTTGACTGCGTATCAGCGTTTTCTCCCTACATGGATAGAGACTGCAGATTTTCGAGTGCACGGCTGGCTGGCAGCCAAAGTAGCCCAGAGGATGTCCTCGGTCTTGTATGCATGCAAACTACCCATGATTGAACCACTCGTTGCGTTGCGCCATATTAATGTCAGTGTCAATGCCCGGACCTTTAGACGCCCATCGTAAAATCATGCTCGATCCCCGGCGTCACGCTGGCCATGAACTTCAAAAATACGACCAGGTACTGATCCACCCGGATGGCCACCTTTTCACTCTCGTCCTCGGCACTCTCCTGCTCGTCCAGGACTTCCCACTCGTCGCCCGCGCCGCCAGTGGCCGCCTTGACGCCAGCGTCGTGTCCTCGTTTTTGTTCCGAGAGTTTGAGATTCGAGACGTCGTCGATGAGGCCCTCCATG
This sequence comes from Phialophora chinensis, assembly GCA_016109575.1. Lineage (NCBI taxonomy): Eukaryota > Fungi > Ascomycota > Eurotiomycetes > Chaetothyriales > Herpotrichiellaceae > Phialophora > Phialophora chinensis. The sequence goes on from JADWPU010000001.1 coordinate 2,855,718, forward strand.
CCTGAGATCTCTTTCTTGGAGTCGGCGCCGCCGGCCTTTTGCTTGTCCAGCCTCAGTTTCAGCGCCGCATCTGCCCTGTCAAGCAGGATCTTCATCACGCTGGCGTGTTTGCACGGGTGAATGCTCGCCATCTTCACGCTGTTCTCGAAGAACGGGAAGTCTTCTAACGTGACCGTTTTCTCTTTGTAGTCGCCGACGATGTCTTCCATCATGGATTGCGGAGGGAGGGGCTCGCTGGGCGACAGGTAGCCGGAGAGGTACATTCTCGGCGTGCGGTAGTAGGGCGTATAGGTTATGTATAGGGTGTATGTGCGAAGGGGTCTGCATAACAAGGTCAGTTCCCGGGGTCTTTTGGTGACCCAAGGCTAGGGTGGGGGGAGGATATGGCGTACGCAGCAGCACCCTCGCCCTTGTCTCTGATGATGGCTTCGTTATCGTCGTCCTCGTCCTCCATGTCGGGAATCTCTTCGTCTTCGTCCTCAACGGCCTTCTTGCCCAGCTGGCCGCTCTCACTCATCGTCCGGACTTCCCCTCTAAGGCCTTCCTGCTCTTTCTCCGTCGTGCCGCCTGTCCTTAGCCAGCCTTCATCCTCGCCGCCTCCTTTGCCCTCCGTCTCATCGTCCGGTCCGCCCAAGAAACCATCTCTCACCAGATCGTCGGCCGCGCCATGGCCGCCTGCAAAGTTCTCATCTAATCGTCTGTGACACGGTACCCCGCGGGTTACCAGAAACTGCTTGTTCGGGGGCAGGTAGGGCACCCGGCGCGCGGGACTCGATGCGTCGGCCCACGACCAGCTGGGGAATTTGTACACGAGATAGTCGCCTGCAAGGAGGAATTCTTCCGGCGTGATTTGGCCGGTGCTGCGGAAGGTGGACTTGTGACTAACGGGAGCGTAACGATCGCGGAGTTGGTCCAAGCCTGAACGGAGGTATTGCATCGTTGCATCGACCTGTACGGTGTAGCGGGGTGATATCGGGTTTGAACAGACCAGCAGAGTGTTCAAGACCACTGGCTAGGATCTAGTATATAAGCGCTTAAAAGAAGGGATTGCAGATTGAAGGTGATAGGTATTGAGGAGAGGAAGGATGTAGCGAGTGACAAGTGATCGCAGTGTAGCCTGCGACTTGACCGTGTTCGTGACCTGGCCGCCTGTTCAAGTGAGGGGGGCGAGGAGGGCAGGGACCGTTTGCGAGGTTTGCATCATTTGCAACGTTTGTTATTCCTTTCTTGGCATTCTCAGCCTCGTCCTGACTACGACGAGGCCATGTAGAAAGGGTCACTACGTTCCTAAGTCGATGACTATCCCTACGGCGGCACTGGTTTTTTTGGTCGAGGCTCGTCATTTGGCATCCCCTAGCTTTCCAATCAGTCCTTTCTCCAGACGCTATCTCCAGACGCGGTCCGGATGATTGTGCTAGATCATCCCCGTGTCGAACTTCCACTTGTTTCCAAATCAATCACCTCCTATTCGTCGGCCAAGTAAGCTGACGGCGTTCTGCTCGCGAAGCAATATACAAAGCCATTTCCATCCACGCCGAAATCCAGAGCGCAACTGTCGACCCAGTTCTACCAAACAGCAATTTGTTCAGAGCCATGCCGTCGTTCTTCACAAATCTCCCAACTTACCTCCTCTCGTCAGTCGTGCTGCTGGGTGCATTCTCCCGCTTCACCCACGGCAAACATACACCGCGGTTCTACGCATTTCAGGAATACCATGCACCCGACGATGGTTCCACGGTCGCCAAAATCACCCCCATTATCGACCTAGTCATGGGATTAAGCCTCTTGCTCGGGAACAGAACGCTGAGGCTGAGTGCCACAAGTATCAGCTTGGGCTTGATCGCTGTAGGTCTCATTGCTCAGATGAAAGCAGGCAAGCGATACACTGGGGATATTGCCCTGGTTGCTTTGGCTGCGATTTCTGTTCTGAGTCAACTGCGGAGGCCATAGATTTGATGGCAATGTGCCAGACACAGTACGCTGAGATTCCTCAATCTGACGAAAGGATACCGGTTACTAAGTGGAGGTGTAGCGGACCACTCACGCTTGACGACATCCCGGCGAGGAATGAGATTGGACGTAATATCTTTTTTTTTCTCGGTCGTGATTGCGGTCGACAAAACTGAATGTGGTGGATTTGGGAACAGACAGCCTTGTCGGCTGCTTGCCTCATGAACTCTTTCTCCACTGCATCAAACTCGTGCTTCGAGCATCCTGTCGAAAGCGGTACCAACCTTCAGGACCTCGTTCAGGAGTTCAATGCCACTGAAGGCGGGACTACGCCTGTTGCAGTGCATGAAGAGCGTCTTCAGACGATAGCACTGGAATTCTTTGACTGATCTGCGATCTAGCCAGTCCTTAGTCTTAAAACAGGTAGACAAGCCTGGTTGCATCGGTCGTCTCAATGTGTTGTAGGCCTCTAGGATAAACCCATTTTCTGGATAGTGCGGTCACCGTTATGGCGCTTGTAATACTCAAAGACCGTATTTGAGCTTCTGCATTATATCGCTCGAGCCTACCAGACATTGATATCGCCAGCTTGGTGGACTTCTCCTCAGCTCGGGAGGTGCGACACGAGGCCTGAGTACGGGTGTCTTCTAACTGTTATAGCGGCACCTGATTGTTAGATAAGGGATCTGTGTAAACGATGGCTTTGAGCGCACTGGCCTCTTCCCAAAACGTTGCCCTTTCCTGGTACCTTTGACTTCTGTGGAATGTCGTCCATCATGGCGCCAAGAAAAGCTATTCAGCGACGAGGCCTTGCTCTTTCAACAGTGGCTAACTCGAAAGACATCTGGAGGTGGATATCTACGCCCTATCACTGGATTTCCAGTTCCGGGCAGTGGTTCTCGCAACACAGACGTTGGGAATCTGGGTGGTTGGCTCAAACAGAACCAGCAAACCTCTTAAGTTGCTCAGCAAGGGCCTCTCAAGGTCAGAGACGACATGCTTGGCTAAGTTAGGCGGGATCCTTGAGACGTGTTCGGAGGCAGTCTGAATGAGCGGGCTGGTTGCTATCTGGCAGAGGAGCTTGTGGTGCGGAACGAGGCATTGACGATATTTCGCGTTTCACAAGATGTAGACATGGCTGGATCGAAGTCAAAGCAGTATTGTCGATTCTTGACTTCGGAGTGACGAGAGCGTAACATGGACTTGAGTTTCGACCGCAACAGAGCCGCGCTTAATGCTCGGCCGTAACTGCAACTACGTCTGTGCAGCAAGACCCAGGCGTCAGTACGCATCACAGCCGCCAAATTTCTTTGTGACAGGTTTCACCTTTTGCTCTCACCCAGACCTCATATACTTGACACTTGTCTCAGCTTATACGCAGCCTCTGCCTGAGCTGTGATCCATGGCGGAACCTCCCTCCAAACGTGCAAAGCGCACAGCAGGCACCGCCAGTTTGGATGACGAGAAGAAAATAGGGTCACGACCAAGTTCGAATGGAAGAGATTTCAAGGCCCAATCCCGCGAGACCAGAGACGACGACCGCCGAGGTACTGGAAGGGAGGATGAGAGAAGACGCAGGTCAAGATCTCGAGATACGCCTGATAGGAAGCGGGAGCGCAGCAGATCAAAAGAACGGCCACAGCGTGAGCGTGACCGCGACCGAGACAGGCCGAGAGAAAGGGACAAGGACCGAGACCGAGACCGAGACAGAGACCGAGACAGAGATCGAGGCGGAAGAAACAGAGATGTGAACGGACAGAGCCGACGCGAGAGAAGTAGGAGCCGCGAGCGGCCCCGAGATCACAAGGGTACGAACTAGTTACTCACCGGGTTTCGACTCTCTTGCTCACGCGATACAGATCATCGAGGCGAGCGATCCAATCGACACTCACGATCACGCTCTCCTGCGCGAAACGGTGGCGGTCCCTCTGTCCGGACGCGGTCCCCTCTCCGCCGAAGCGACCACGACCGGGTCCGAGCGCGAGAGCGACCATCGAGAAAGGACGAGGAAGAATCGCGGACCACAAAACCAAGGGAGGAAAAAGGGGCCGTTGCGAACAGACCGCCTCATCCAACGACCAATGGTGATACTATGGCCGTTGACGAGGACGATGACAATGCTCTCCTTCGGAAGATGATGGGGTTCACGACCTTCAAGACCACGCAGAACACAAAAGTGCCGGGAAACCAGATTTACGGCGTCAGGAAGGAGAAAAAGACGGAATACAGGCAGTATATGAACCGGGTGGGCGGTTTCAATCGGCCACTCAGCCCGTCGAGATGATCCTGTGTGCATCGTGCGACGTCGCAGTGACAGAAGACAAATCTGGATTAAGGAGCTAAGACCCTGGTCTCTAATCAAGCAAGGCATGTCTGGTTGGTTCGAGCAGGTCTTGCCACACCCATGGCTAAGGATATCGCCGTTGGTCACAGATTCATGGAATGACCCACGACGAGGGCAAATGCAGATTGATGCGTGGCCTGGAATGCAGCCCCGAAACACTTTCACCTGGCTGGAGCACCGCTCTTGGCTGAAGAACCAGACACGCTTCGCCCGTTTGAGCAACGATCGATTGAGAAGCCGGGGCTGCAGCGGCTGGAGGAAAAGAAGAAGCAGGCATCTGTACCACTCGCCGCGCCGATGCCGCCGGTTGTAAACGCCATCGCTGAAGTGGCAGCACTCTGCAAAGGAGGGAATGTATCAGTAATGCCGCGACGAATACAATCGTGAGCTCGGTCGAACTCGGGAAATCCAATTGGGGAAATCCAATTGTTGAAATTCGCGAGTCCCAGCCTGCGTTTCGAATCAAACCCGAGCTAGACGTCCGTGGCGATGTTTGGGGTTTTCCAAGAGATGCTGGAAGTCTGTCGGGAGGCCGGCGTCACGCCTTCTCCGGCAGCTTCCCGGCATTGACGGTAGAGCAGATCTGTGGCGAGATGAGTTACGGGGACAGTTGCCTCGGGCAAATAGAGAAAGAAGATGGGCTGATTCCAGCGCCGATGATGCTGTTAAATACTTGGACGGCGAGAGTTATACGTGGCGCCAGAGCAAGACTCGTCGAGAGTTCAACCGTTAGAGCTCGTGGCGTGGAAAGGGACATCATTGGGGGAGATGCTGTCCCTAGAAATAATAATCAGCGTGGTGACCTCCAGCGAAGGATTGGAACGTACATTCCGCTAGCGTGAATGAATCAGGAGAAGAAGTAGAAAGACCTGTAAGAGGAGAATATGGACACGGTGAGCAGGCGTGGATGATATGATTGTTCCTACCCTCTATTCCATCATTGCGTTGAATAGGGTCAGCTGCGCCAACTCCTACACTGTGCTGTTTACAGGACAGTTGATCAAGCCCAGGAAGGCCTCATCTGTGTCATTGACAGCTTTTCCATTCATGTGTGTCTCCGCCATCTAGCTCAAGAATTGTCCTTGAGGAGTATATCTCCATTCGGAGACATATGCCGGCGCACCAGGTGATGAGGCGTCGACGCTCCGTCCATTAGTCGTGGCATAAACACCTAGCAGTGTCCCTGATGTGCGTAAGTACTCTTTGCCAGGGTAGCCAAATGTCCGGCCACAGATACGTACCGGTAAAACCAAAGCTGACGTCCGCAGCAGGCGCATAACCAATGGTGACGGTCTCCGACATGGCGTCTGTTGGGCCGGCAGAGAAAGCATAATGCGTCACATTGATGGCCTTGATCTCGAGATACAAGTTCAATGAACTCGCGTTTTGATTCGAAAGCGTCGTATAGTTCGGGTACGAGGAATGGACGGGGACAAGCAGCGGTGGCGGGACGGAAAGATAGGATGTCGCCGAAAAGCGGAAGTACGGCACCAGTGGCCGTGGTACCACTGAGGAGCTTGTGTTGGGTAAGAGGACGACGCCGAGGTCAATATGGTGGTTCTGCACCACATTATTATTGGGGTTGACGGCTACGGCGCTGAAGTTGCTTACCTGAGTGAGAAAAACACTAATACCGGCTTCGTCTCCTTGCTGCTGTGGCGAGAATTCCAAGTTGACACTGTAAGTGAACAGTGTGTCTGTCTGACGGCGGCCGACGAATGTTTGGCCCTCGGGCCCGGCGTAGTTCCCGTCAAGGGCTGTGAGGTTGAGTCTAGACGGGCTGAGCCGGAGGGTATTGGGATGGCCGGGAGGAGAGACGGTGTAAGACCCTTTAACAGGAATCCGCCAGTGGACAAAATGAATTGGCAGGCTGGAGTTTGGGGGGAAAGTGATGTAGTCCGTAGCATCTGCGAACGGTCTAAATCATCGCCTTCAGTTTACAAACACGACGTTCTATGCTCATCACTTACCCTTCTCCGGCGATGCTGAGATCCGTGGCAGGCTTTGCCCACCCACTCATCTGGCCACGTACAGGCTGTAATAATGGCCAGTCGCCGGCGGTCCATGTCACGGGATACAGAACTGTTTCACGGCCCATGGGGTATGTCGTATAGTTCGGTCCCGATCGGGTGGAAAGAGCTGCCCCCCACCAGTTGCCAGCGGCGTCCTGCCACAGATCAGCGTGTCCGACCGTTTGGAAGTATTGGCTCGTATTCGCGTTGGTAAGTATTGGGTTGTTGGGGTTTGGGGTGTAAGGCCCATCGACAGTCCTAGAACGCGCGATGGTCTCCATATGGTTCACCCCCGTACCACCTTCAGCTATCATTAGGTAGTACCAGTCGTCCTTGAAGTAGATGTGTGGTCCCTCTGGAGCGAGGCCACCCGTGCCATTCCAGATATAGCGGACATCGGGTCCGACTTCTCCGGTGGTGAGGTCGAGCGTTGCCTGAGTTATGCCCGGTTGGACTTGCCACGGATGAGAGCCAGTGACAAGCACGGTGCCGTTGTCAAGCCAGTACGGCGACGTATCATAGCCGGTAAAGTTGAAGTGGATGGGATCTGACCACGATGACGAGTTGAAGGGATCTGTAGATTGAAACACAATGTTGTCCCATCGTGAGAAGTTGGTCTGAGGCTGGTCGTCGAAAACCAGAGTCGTCATGACGAAGAAGGTCCCTTCGTGATAGCGTATCGTGGAGGCCCATATCCCGCTCGTGGACTTGTTGGTAATGGCCAAGGCCGGGAGCTGTTCTGGTCTGTTCAGGGCATTGCTGACATGTTTCCAGTTGGTCAAATCTTTGGAGGCATGGATCGGTATGCCGGGGAAGGCGTTGAAGCTGCTGGAGGCGCAAAAGAAGGTTTCATCCCATTCAGGAACGAAAGTACAGCTGGGGTCAGGAAAGAACCCTGGGAGTATGGGGTTCGTGTAGGTCGAGTTTGGCGCTGTGAGAGCCACGGGGAGGAGGCTCAACGCCAGGCATACGAACAACCGTCCTGGCAGCATCGTACCCGCCTTGGTCTGCCCTTGAATTTCTGCGACCCTTCATGAGGCTCTCCCTCGCCCATATTATAGAAGCGAGCCATTGTGGGATCAAGCATCCAGATGGTGATCTGCCGAAAACCGGGGAATTGGTCCTCCGCAAATGGACCGGTTAAAAGAATGATGCATGCGATCGCCAGGTACTCAGGAAATCTCCTTGGCGAGTGAGACAACAGAGTTGAGACGTCATTATTCGCCGGTGAGCCGGCTAAAAGACCTGAAGATTCGGTGCAACACCTCCCGAGTCCATTTCCCAGATGATACTCAGAGGATGCAGGATCTAGTGAGCAGAGTGCAGCATTTTGGGCTGGTGAGACGAGAGAAGTTCGGATAACTGAAAGTCGCGCAAAGTTGGACGACGGCAATACTCTGCCCTAACACTACCAGTCGGGTCATTTAGCTTACCGTAGAACTTCGTATTCCGATTCTCACAAGGTCCCAGATCGACTTCAACAGCGTTTCTTTCTCTGACAATGGCAATTTCTTGCATCTTTTCATTCCTACATAAGCCCCACGCATTGATCCCGTTCAGATCGCACACTCAAAGATCCATTGTGCAGAGCTCTTCTCGATACCTGACTCCTTCGCGCTCTGCCCTTTCCCTGTCTTCCGAACACCGTCTAGGGAAGAGCTAATCACTGCTTATGCTTTGATATTTGTCGTCCGGATAAACTTCTTGTGAAGCGACATTGACTTGCTGGTGGCAGAGCTCGCGAGTGGAAGCTGGGCAGGCGTCGACGCCCTCTTGACCTCTCGGATCGGGCGCAGTAGTTGGATCTCCTATTGCCGTGATCGTTGGTGTCAGCGACGGGGTAAATTCCGACCTTCTCGCATCTCTTTTCTTGACGTCGTTGTGTATGGATATAGGACCCCGGAAGGACCTGCTCCGCCCTTACCTCAGCCTCGTTCACGACAGGACCTACTGTGTCAGCAGGCATCCAATCTTACCTACCTTCACTCAACATACGTGGTCTCGAAGATTCCTCGCTCACCGCGAGGGGACCACATGACGATCGAATTTCAGTTGTAGTAGATATTGCTCCCTGTGGCTGGTCAATATCTCTAGGGTACTAGCTAAAGTACATGTTTCCGCATTGGCTCATTAAAATGCTTACGCACTGGAAGCTGTCCTTTTACAGGTCAGCAGTATGCTGTGTCGGTCTGGTGTATGTCTGTTTTCCAACACCTACGACTTTGAGAAACCGTTCTAGCTGGGCTGGCGGCGGGTGACATGCCGTCTGGAGTACAATGCATAAAATACGAGGCGAGCTGAGTGATTCAGTCAGCCACAGGACGAGGCGCTTGCTTGGCATCGCAGTCAGCGTTTGGTCAAGTATTGCCCGACGGCCATCTTCATAAAATTGCCATGGGGATTTAGATTATATAGATGTGCTTTCGACGATGTCTTTCCTTGCGTCATGTCGAGGAATCGGGTATTTCCTCCACAACACCACTCCTGGCTGGATGGTACGCAGTCTTGCAACATCGAACCGAATTGCCTCGTCCTCTTTCTCCGTCGGTAACAGGCTGCCTTGGCCGTGAGGACAGCATGAAGGCCACGTTCATAGCTTCTCTCCTTTATGTCGGCGCTCAACTGGTGTGTGGTTCTCCTGTTGCGATCCGCGCTCTCGGTGGGACGGTCGTCATCCGCCAATCCGCCGAGAATAGCGACGCCATTGTCGATACGACCGTCACCATCGACCTGGAGGGTAATAGGACTCCCCAGGCGCTGAAAGGTCTGTCCAATCGATCGGCCCGTCCTTGCGCAATGCTCACCTGTCTTGATCGACAGTTCTCTCCCAAAGACCCAAATCTGTACAAGCAATCTCGACCACATCCGATGCCCCATACGTCACTTGCGACTATACCTGCGGCCATCGCGGCGGAACTAACGGTGCCTCTGTGACCTGCGGGTCGACGACAATGAAAGCGGGGGCAAAGTCTGCCATCCTCGATGCTTCGTGGGTTGACTCGGTCGACAGTGCCATCTGTTTCGTCAGTGCTACTGATCCAACTGCGTAAGGGATGAGAATTCAGTGGTGCAATTCGAGATTGCTAACATCGGAAGGGTTCCTGTTGATGATGGCGAGTGAATCGCGTCGAGACCTTCTACCAAGGCATTGAAGATAAGAAGGGAAGAGAGCGGATGTTAGGGATAAGAAACGCCAAGACTTGGGGGGTTACATGGAGAAAGGTCACCGGCGGCATGCATCTCCTTTTCGACTCCTTTACCTTTGGATTCGAGGCACTCTGCGCCTATAGATAGGCAATACACATTAATCTCTGACTGCTGGAGAAGCCTGTCTCTGACGGCTCTAGCCGAAAGCTTTGTCGAGGATGGAGTTTGCGGAAAACGACAAGCTCCTGATGGATAAGTTCATTGTATTAAGGCCTGGGTTTCTGACACACTGACAAACGATAGCAAAGAAGTCGAAGTCAAAAGTTGTGGGTAGAATCTCGAATTCACCCGGTCTTGCCCTTTACAACTACATTATACTAGCTCGTGTACATGCTCGTTTCTTCACTTTTCGACTCATCTTTCTCGGCTTTCTCGTGGCTCCGTGGCCGTGGGTGTGCAGAGCCATGCTTCGGTCCAAAGTCAGTTTTGGTTGTCCCTTTGGCGTGGCTCTTCCCCCGTCCACTTCCCCCTTTCCTTGATCCTGACCAGCCTCGTCGTTGCTTCAGAAACGCCTGTATCCGGAGAACTTTGGCATCTTCATCGTGGGCATCTTCATATTGGCACGGGACATCTTCGTGTTCCCACCGAACTGCGAAGCGACGAATAGAATGAGGCTGATACCCTCCAAGATCACAACGGCGACTGCCGCATAAAAGGTATAGCTCTGGAAAGCATTGAGATGCATCAGTACACATTCCCTGCGTGTCGTAGACAAAGAGCGAGAAGGATTTCGTCTTATTCCCGAGAAAACTTCATCGAAGGGATATCGGATTCGCGGGGGTTGGACGTACGTTCTCGATGCAGAGGGCGTTCCAGGCCACCTCCCCACCCTTGATAGAGCGTTTGTGGCAGGTCCACGACCAAAGATCCCAGTTCTTCTTCTTGTCGCCCATGCTGTCGACGACCTTGAAGTACACCGCGGCAGCAATCCACGCGGCAAGCAGCAAGCCGGAGCTCAGGTAGACGGCCCAGACGTGAACTGCACCTCTGCGCACGCTCTGACACTGATGGACAAGCGACAAAGGTTAGTTTTGATTCCACTCCTTTTGGGATAAGAAGGGGGAAGGACTGCAGAGACGAGGACGGCGATACATACACAACCACAAAGACTTCCGAATGCTATGAAATGGACGACAACGGCGGCTACGGCGGCACCCAACATGACCCACGTCGGCCAGGTATCGATGACTGCCCAGATCTTCGTCTGGAAGCCCGTCGTCTGGTTCCTGGTCGTCTCATGTCGCGTCTTGAGCCAGATGTACATCGAGTAGGCTTGGATACCGAGGATGGTGATGGCCAGGAGGAGCGACAGGATTCTGAAGACGGTGCGAGGAGTTTGGAAGCGAGCAGAAGGGGCGCGATCATTGTTGAGACGGTCGCCGTGACTGCGTGGCTGCTCCAGAGCCTGTTGCTGGCGCGCGTAGTCTTCCTGCTTCAGAAGGGTCTCGTCGTCCGTGGAAGCGTCCATGTGCCTGTCGCCGTCGTAGTTGTCTCGGGCGTGCCGAAACGGCTCGTAGGAAGACTGGCGAGGGTCCATTGTTCGCTTCCAAGCAGTTTTAAGTCGGACTCGACGACTTCTGGCTTGAGCGAGTGGATGGAGAGAGTGATCGAGGTAAACGGAAGAAAATCTGCTAAAGGGATGCAGCGAGGTCGGGCATGTGAGGATGGGTATTGCTGCATATGAATGCACTTGAACAGGTGTGTCCGCCCCTGAATGCTACACTATTTAACGTGTTGGGTTGGTCATCCCCTCGACCCCATCGAATCGATACCTACCAAGCGTCGATTCAGTGGATACTGGCGGCCACAGATATGACTAATTTTCTAAAAGCAGGTGTTCGCATGTGTTTGCCCATCACGAACATCCCTGCTAGATCCGAAAGTGCTTATCTTGAAGCTTGATAATGTGGATTACTCCCTTAGTGCTGATCACTGTGTAGGTAATTAGTGCTTATTACTGTTAAGGTACCACCGCCCAGACTCTTTTCCCCTGGTCTCGGCTGTATAGTACCTCGTATTACTTGGTGGTCAATCTCAAGGTTGTGAAAGCGCCATCGAGCGCGTCTAAACTCGTTCCAGCTAATCTGCCAGTGTCAAAGCAGCACGCCAGCAAATACCCCTGTGCTAGTGTAACTCATTGAGTTGGTCGGCTTGATCTGAGTCGATAGATAGGCTGGAGAACGCGGCAAGTTGCCCTTTGGTCTCCTGCAAAAGGCGCTCGCACAGTCCCACCGTTAACAACCAAGCAAAGCGAGCAGCGCTGAAAAGCTGCATAAGACTGTCTCAGATGAGTTGCGGGACTAGGGTATACACTATCAAAAGCTGAGACTGCGCTGAGCATCACGCGAGTCATGGACAGACCATTGAGCTGAGTCGGAGCCGGATCGACGGTGGGGAGACGTCGGATAGCAGCCCAAACTCCCTCTGCGGCTCTTTTGGCCAGCGGGGGGTGGCACCGACGACAAATTGAATCGAGGTGTCGTGGTGTTTTCTCTTTTGTACCAAAATCTGACAACACAAGCACCAACGCGTTTTGTCAGCAGCCGAACGCGCCACTGGGGGGGCGTGTGTTACTTCGACCCAATTCGGCTATACAATGCCAGCTATTACGGAGTATTCCCGGTACAGGCCCACGTTCGGAGCAGGTACCCAGCGGGGTTCTTTTAAAATTAAGTTACCATTACGCAGTACGCCACTTTCTCAAAGACACTCAGCGGTGTCGCAGTCTGATAATCTTGTCTGCGGCAGTACAGCCCCATTCTCACTTCGCTTCCGTCGCGTCCCTCTGTAGGCGGCCGGTAATTGGCAGAGGAGCCACTGATGAAGAGTCGAGTGTAATACTTCCCGCTTCGAGGTCGCATCAGCAAAAGATCTTGGGGGCTCTAATCTTGTCTCTGGTGGACACATGCTCGCCTGTTCCCCTGCTATGGCGCATCAGCGTATAAGTACAAGCCCTCAGGGTGCGGGCTCACAGGCCGAGCTGTTCTACTCCGAACAAGCTTCGCCTCACATTGCCTCTTCACCACTTTAGCAGTATCTATTGCAGCGAGTTCCTCCCTTGCCTCGCCCCAAAAGCAGGAGCAGCTGCACCGATCATGAAGACCTTCTTGTGCCTCTGTTTCGTCAGCCTGGCAGTGGCGGGCGACATCTCCCTCCAGACCTTTACCGACGACACCTGTGGAGGAGGCGGAGGCACCGCCATCCAAAACATCCATGCCAGCGGCAAGGGTGTCTCCGACAGCAGCGAGTGTCAAGCACAGGGCCAATTCAGCTCGGTCAACGTGGTCAGCGTCGATCCGGGCTTCAAATGTAACATTTACGGCGACAGCGCGTGCCAAAACTTTCTCGAATCGGTGTCGACGGTCGCGTGCACGCCCGTGATCGGCCAGGGCGCCATCTGCTTCAACCAAGCCGCCTTTTCCAATCCATTTGTCGAATCGACGGCCCATGTCGCGGTCGGCAAGTTGACAGTCTCGGTCTTCGGCGGGGACACGCTGCAGAGCCGGATCAACCAGCTGGTCGATCAGGCATGCACGAGCGGTTCTGCGTGCGATCCCACCAACAAGCTCACCCTCACCCAGTCCTTTGCACCCACCAATATTGCGTGCAACGAAGGGCTCCAAGCGATCGCTCCAGATGCATGTGCTACGGAAGACTGCCACACCACGATCTCCATGGAGGGAAGCTTCAACGACCACAACCAAAGAGACTACATGAAAGGATTGATGCAAAAGGCCTTGGACGAGATCCCGTCGCCAGTCTCTTTTGTCGGAGTGCAAGTCACTGACAAGAACAAGGCCATACAGGCGTCCATGACCGTCAGTGTCGAGAGTCAATGTACTTCGGTCCCGCCCCCGTCCGGCTTTCAATGCTCAGATGCCTTGAAAGATGTTGTGAGTGCCGCCCTGGCGTTGGTGCCGGGGGTGGGAGGAATCTCGTCGCTCGCGTTCCAGGTGGATTGTGACGTGGCCGGATAGTCTCGAGACTTCCAAGTACATACTGCATACGGCGAAGTGGCCAGACTTATTGTATAAAGACATAATGCATTACTTGGAGAAATGGGCGCATTATTCTGCCTCGAGCGTTTTCCGATCCGTTCCTCCCTGACACTGCTGGTATTCGCAATCCAAATATCAACCACCGTGGAACATGACCTGAGGGGATGTGATCAGAAGGTGGGAGTACAGAGTGACGAACTCGACTCGTTTCTATGTGGCGCGTCCATGTAACTGAATAATACCGACCTCCAACTCTCTCGGCTCATTGATTAGCATGTCCCCTATACCCAAGTACAGCAAAGTCACCCTTTGTTGAGGTACAGCTTACCCCAGAGTCCTTGCCTGGCGGCGTCATACTGTCACGAACCCGATGCTGTCACAAAGCCATTTGGGTCTCTAACCCGATTCGGGTGTGAAACCCCATGGTCCTGGGGAATAGTACTGGGGGAGGTGGGAGGATACAGTGGTAGGAAATAGGATACAGCACTTTCACGGAAGTGCTATGGTCCCCACCCGAATCGGGGGTAGGACCAAATTACGTTCGGAAGAAGGGCAGGACATGAGCTGGTAGCTATCGGGTATTACCACCTCATGTCAGACTCACTGACACTAAGAGAGGGGAAATGCTGAACCAGGCACCAAACCAGGCACCCCCACAGCGCCTATACCCAAAAGTCAGCCTCGCACAGCCTCGCGGCGGCAAAGAGGACCTCGGAGTGAAGGCCTTGTGGCAAATGAACCCCCCGGTGGCGAAGGCACTAATTCAGGGGTCTTTCGGTCACCGCAGACCATCCCGCAATGGTCACCCTCAGCGTTGCAAACAGGCGCCTCTGAGATATATAAAGAGGGCTGAAGACCTCTGTAGATAAGCACACAGACAACACCGCAATGGCGCATATATATATGTGAATGCAAACAGCCCCTCGGCTGAACAGGAAAGACATAAGAGCTCCTCTCACCCGAATCGTGAGACAGTGGCTCTTCCTTTTTTCTTTCAGCGTTGAGTCGTTGTCAATAGGACCACCAGATACAAAAGCATTCAGCTGTGTTAATCTTCGGTGCCTACCGTGCAGCGGAGGTCCTGATAAATACGAAGGGCGGTCGATTTCGTAGTCGTTATTGTTCAGATTGACGACATCAACGCCGATGAACCTGACCGTTTCATGAATGGGACCCCCAGTGCCACAAACGACGTCAAGGACACGTTGATATTCATCTAGGTTCATCATACGCAGGAGGTAGTGTTTATCACAGGCTAAAGGTTGGGAGAAGGGTTCTGAGTTGGCGAAGCGACAGAAGTGGAACGAGTCTCCCCATCCATACTCGCAGAGATCAGTTGCGAGGTTGTACTATCTGAATCAACAAGGTTGGTCCAATGAAGGATACCAGAAGGGAAGGGGACGCAAACGTACCGTTTTGTCAATGTCGCATACTACTCCTTCTTCCGAGTCTAGGAGAGAGTGCTGGTTGGCGGACATGTCAAGAATACATGCCTCAGCAAAGCGCTTTTGCGGCCTAGCAAGGCAGCGAAACATCGCTGTGCGGCCCAGAAATCTGCCTCAAGTCTACCTATATCAAGGACCGTGCCGGTGAAAATGAAATCTAGGCGCCCGCTTAAGTCTACCTCCTATAGGGTCTAGAGCCTTGTCGTCCAGTAGCTCATTATGATCCTTACAGGGGCATCGGCATAGCTTTTGCCTCGAATCTAGACTATAAGACAGTTGTCGAGAATCATTGTAAAAGAAGCACTCTTATACTCCGTACTCCGTCCATATTATATAATAGAAATAAGGTCAGTGTGGAGTGATCAGCTTTGAACGTTATGGGGCGGAGTCGTGCTAAACGTCGCCAATCAAGGGTGCTGAGAGGATCAATACGCCAAACGGTCAGGAAATACGACATACGAGTACGCACCGCTGCCTCTCGGTTGTTCCAGAGATCAGGCGTCCATCAAAGCATCGCGGGACAGAGAGCTTATGTACATCAAAGTCCCAAAAATTCACCACTTCCACCATGTTCCGAATTCTCACTGTCATCGTCTTCGGAGACTCTCCTGCACGATGCCTTCAACCAGCACGCTTCTGTCGTGTCTCCTCATCCCCTTCCTCGCGCTCGCCGTAGCCCGCACTTATGCGCTCATCGCGAACTACCTGCAAGTGAGGAAGCTTGGAATACCCATCATCGTGACTCCCGTTTCATCGCAAGAGGCTTTGTGGATCATAGTCCAACCGTATCTCCGGCGATTCCGCCACGTGCCCGGGCTGCGCACTGTTCTCACATTTGGCGACTTTGCCTGGGCACAGGATGAGCGCTATCGGCCCCATCAAAAGTACGGCAACGTGTTTGCCATCGTGTCACCAAAGAGGACAGAAATCGTCGTCAATGATCCCGTCGCCGCCGTCGAGGTGCAGTCGCACTACAAAACGTGGCTGAAGCCCGGGGATCTGTACGACATCTTCGACGGGTTCGGACCTAACGTGCTCAGTCTCAATGGCGAGGATTGGCAACGTCATCGCCGAATTGTCAATCCCGCCTTTCGGGAGCAGAATAACAAATTCGTCTGGGAGGAGTCGTCGAGGCAGGCGAGGCAGATGCTTCGCGTGGCGACCGAGCGATCCGGGGGCGGCCGCCGGACCATGCTTGACGTGCGCAACGACTGTGTCTTGATCGCCATGCATGTCCTTTCGGCCGCCGGATTTGGACACGTGCACGACTTTGACGGCGGCTTCCGCGAAGTCCCCGAGGGGCACAGCACCAGTCTGGCCGAGGCATTGAAGTTCCTCCTTCAGAACATCATTTTCGCGGTCTTGTTCGAGAATGTGCCGCTACTACGTTGGGCGTTCCCGGCGCTGTCCCGCCAAATGAGAGACATGGGGAACGAGTTCAGACAATACATGAAGGAATTGATCGCGTACAACCGAGCCATCACACAGGGCGGCGGCAATAGCCACAGTGCCGATATTGTTAGTGCGCTAGTTGAAGCTGATGAAGCAGCAAAGAGAGACCAGAAGAATACCGCACATGGCATCACGGCGAAGCCAATGCACCTGACTGATGCCGAGTTGTTGGGCGATCTGTACATTTTCAATCTGGCCGGGTTTGAAACAACGGCCAACGCCCTGACCTACGCGATCCCGTTCCTTGCCGTCAACCGCGACGTGCAGGATTGGGCGGGTGAAGAGGTTGACGCAGTACTGAAGGGGCGTGATATGGAAAAGCTGACCTATGAGGATGTCTTCCCCTCTCTCGTGAGGTGTTTAGCTCTCATGGTACGTCCGTCGATGTGCTCGTGTCCACAAGCTCATACGTCTCCTGCAGTATGAAACTCTGCGCCTGTGGGGTCCCACTCCGAGCACAGAGCGGTGGTGTGTCGGCCAGCCAACGACCTTACGCGTGGGTGATACGGAGCTGTTGATTCCTCCTGAGGTCTACGTCTCGCTCAACGTCTACGGCGTTCACTGTGACCCACAATGGTGGGGAGAAGACGGCCTGGAATGGAAGCCCCAGCGATGGATCAAAGTAGACCCGAAGACGGGCAAGGAGACGATCTCTCCCCCACCGCCGGGTGCAACGTTCGCGCCATGGAGCGTCGGGCCCAGGTGAGTCCTCTGTAGACCGCTGTGCTCTTTCATCAATACCCCGTCGTGCCTTCCATGAGCAGCATAAGCCCCCACCCCCTAACAAGAATACAGGGTTTGCCCGGGCAAGAAGTTCAGCCAAGTTGAGTTCGTCGCCGTCATTTCGACCCTGCTCAAGGACTACCGGCTGAAGCCGCTGGCGCTCGGTGGCAAGACGGACGAGGAGGCAAGCTCGACGCTCCTCGAGGTGGTGGAGGATTCCTTTAATGTGATCACGCCAAAAATGCGCCGGCCTGAGGACGCCGGTGTGGTCTTTGTGAAGCGATGAAGTAAGATTGTCAGTGTCGTGACATTGGGGGGCCGCGGATGTCCAGGAATGAAGATAACGTCGAGCCCGCAAGATGCTACTGTCTCCTCCTCCCGATGGTGACATAGAGTGCATGTCCATCCCACAACTTCCCCTCTTCATTGAGATTCTCCTCCCAGATCTGAGCCCACACTTCCTTGATCTTCTCAGCGCCTCCATCCCCACCTTCGCTCTTCCAGTTCTCGATAACGCCCTTCCACAAGCCACTTTCCCTTGTCTTGCGTTCAAGAACTTCCGCAGCCTGGTCAGCCCCGTACCACGCCTCCGGCGTATAACTTCTCGTGCGGAAAGATTTTTCAACCTCCAAGCCAGCGTCTTCGAACATTTTCTCCACGGTATGGATGTCTTTTACCCAGTCAAAGTCGTACGTCATGGCCTTTCCCAACGCGCGCCGGAGCGGATAGTTGAGCAGGTATTGCAACGTACGGTCCTCGGTAGGAACATCGATGATCAATTTCCCCGTCTCGGGCCTCAGCAAGGCAACCCAGTCTTTGACTGCCCTGGCCGGATTCTCGAGCAGCACGAACGCTGAACAGCACGAGATGACATCGAACCCGCCCCTTGATCCGACCACGTCTTGCACAGCATCGAGGGACGAAACGTCCATGATGTCTCCGAGAATCCATTCTACCTCCCCACTTTCCTCCGCACGATGTTTCCGTCTCGCCTCGTTGAGCATCGCCTCAGTGACGTCGACTCCGACAACAAGCCCGTTGGGACCGACGGCCTCCGCGTACGGCAAGGCGACAAGGCCCGTTCCGCATGCCAGGTCGAGAACAGCACCACCTTTCGGTGGCGGAAGCCAGGCAACATAGTCGCGACCTAGTTCGGCGTGCCATCCGCCGTTTGAGATGTCGTAGGTGGCGGCGCGGGGAGTATATTGGGCAAGAGTTTCGGCGATGAATGCATTGGATGATTGAGCACCGGGCATTTTTGCTTCTAGTATACGCACTGGATCATCAGAGATAGAGGTTCGGTCGTACGTGAGACTGTCGAATGTCGCACCTTCACGCGCAGAAGGTCAAGGTCCTCAAGTCGTAGTACTAAGTGTTGGATGCATTAGTCAGACGTAAGCGATTGTCGGGATATAGAAGAGGCTCGGCATACTCTGCCCGCTCAGATAAGGACCTCTGGGTTTGATTAGGTACAGCACCATGTGGTCGGGATGGATCGCGAAAACCCGGCGGCCGCTCTTGAGATTTACTGTCTCGAGTCCGTTGTTGTCAAATCCGTACGCTCTATGGATACGTTTTATGTTTTTCTGTGATCCTTCTCCGACTTTGTCTTTGCTTTCGCTGTCTCTTTCTTTATCATTATTTGTGATCACTCCTTCACCGGCTTCTGTATCATTGAGGAATGGACTTAGGGCTCTGGGTGATTGAAGAGTAATTTCGATTCCGCCACTCTTTATCTAGGGAAGCCTGTCCGGGCCCCTGGTTTCTCGGCAACCCAGAAGTAGGGACTCGATTGTGCTTTACAACTGCAGGCGGAAGCTGCGTGCTCGTTTCATGGCGAGTGGCTGTTTCTGCGTGATGATCAATCATCCGGATCTTTAGAATTTAGGCAAACCTCACTGCTTGAGGCTGTGCCGTGACTGATCGGTTGAGCCGAGCAGGGGGTGCTGATCATAATAAATCAGGCCTTGTTCCTTGATGGTGATGTTTTCCCGCCATGGTTGGATCTACGGAGCCATCATTAGGTTGCGCGCTTCATGACTGTCCAGCGTCCCCAGGGTCATATCTTTGATCAGGTTGTTCGACTCTCACTTCCGCCTCGTCGTCATCGATATTCAGGAAAACGCCGACAGGATCAGTGAGAGTCTCTGCAAGCTCACCGCCAAACATGGCAAGTTGGGCTTCCAGCTAGAGTCGCCGATTGTCGATCGCTAACTGTCGCTTCTATACCTCAAGCCGAGCGAGCTCGCGCTTGGTCCCGTCTCTCTTTTCAGCTTTCAAGGTTTGCACCATCCAGGGCTTGGGTGATGAGAGAAATTGATAAGGGATGAAATAATCAAGCAGAGACTTGTTCGTGTCGACAATGTCAGGATGAGCAAGTGAGGTTTGATGGTTTAAAATCGAAAAGAAGAGCTCCCTAAAAAGAGAGATTAGGGTAATTTACCAGTGAAGGTAGATAGGGAGGAATCCTTCCACGACTTTGGAGTGAGTGGCCGGTTCCAGTATTTTCGCGTGTCCTACACTCATTGCTTCTTGAGCACAATTTGACTTCCGCTTCCATCTCCAGCCGTTCTGGCTCACGCCAGGATGGTGTAGTGTGACCAGAGTCATCCATTATCTTCATCATCCCAAAGGCCCAGAGAGACTTTGACGGAGCTCCCAGGGTATTGATAGTGCCAGCCACAACGCTGACAATGTCACCAGTGTTTGCTAAGCAAGCCTTGCTCTCACTTGCTGCCACAATACCTCTTCCGAGTACTGAAGATGGAGCCACTCCCTTCCGGTTTCCTTCCCATGGCAACTTCCACGCTGTCCACGTCTCCGTCTCCTTCCACAGATAGTGCTTCCTCTCTAGCTTCCCATCTGGGTCACTCGAAATCAAATGTCAGCAAGAGGTCAAAGAGTGGGACGTGTCCGAGCTAAGCGGTACCATGGCATGAATTGAAAGACTGCGCTGAGGCTGGGGAGGTGGAAATCAAACACGAGAACCACCTTCGGATAGAGTGAGCAAAGGGGACGAAGATATGACCGCTGCGGAATGGTAGGAACATTGGCCGGGAAATGGAATAGAAGACGTCCCTTGAGCAATGCCCGAAGCGTCGGACATTATGAATGGGTTGTACCAACTGCCGTTGCTTCCATAATTGCCCTCCCAGTGTCATTGCAAAACCCTTTTCCATTACGGCCTCGAACTTTCCTCTCAGAAGTCCTTGTCCGGGGAGCACTCGGGAATAAAATTCACACCAGACGAAGACATCAGGCTGAAGGCAGAGTCTCGTGTAACCATGTTATTCAGCTTCAGTGATTGACTGCATGATTGCTCTCTCTAAGCCACACTCAGTCAGCCTAAGTACTTGAGGGCGAACCCACCTTGATGATGCCCATCTTCCCCGTGTCGTCGTGTCTGGTCTGATTGGTCCCTGATTTCTCTGCACGCAGCACATGCTTTCCGCATCATTTCTCGGTTTCTGTGGACCGGTATCCTGTGATCCATCTTTCTAATCAAGATGCCACAGACAGTGATCCAAGTCCCTCACCAACATCGAATGGCCTTCGACTCCGTCCTCAAAGCTCATCGTATGGATCATAGCAGTCCTTGTAATTTTCCGAGTCGAAACGGCCCTTTGCAATATCTTCAAACACTTTGCGGATCATCGCCAATCTAGCAGTCTGTCGTGGTAGGGCCTTGCACTGCGGTGACCAATACGGCAGGGCGCTTTCGAACTTCTCCAATTCCGCTTGTAAACCACTGCGTATTGAGCTGGATTTGGCATGTTCGGTAGCGACCCTCTCGAACTCTCTATGCAGAAGAGTGATACTGCGGGGTGTTGACCCAACATTGAGTCTGCGCATCCTGGAGGTGACTGGATAGCTCCGATGTGGGTTCAACGCTCTTTCAGTAGTCTGCATGTGGTTGAAGAGGAGATCTTTGTAGCAGCCGATGAGCTCGTATTGCTCACTATCAGTTAAACGACCACCCATGGGTGAGTCTGGCTCCTTATTCACCTTAAACCTCGATTTCCGTGCAGCTGCATTATTGCAGGTGCTTTGCGTTCTCATCTTCTTGTTTGGTTTTCTACTCGGTTCGCTGGATGTGGGGGTCGCTCCGTCCTCAGAGGTACGAAATCGCTTTACTCCAGACTGCGACTTCGGCGTGGTATCGTTGGGCTTGCCCATGAACATCTCCAGCAGGCTCTGTTCATTCGTAGGAGTGTTCACAAGCTGGGATGTGGGAATAAGAGCAGAAGCAGGAGTAGGTGCAGGGACCGGTGAAGGACGTCGCTGCTGCTCAGGCTCTGTTTCTTCTGGGGGGCTATCTTTTACTCGCAGTGATGGTTCTGAGACGTTCTTAGCTGGAATTCCTTGGATTTGACAGATCGGTCAGAGATATTAGACTTACCTGTTGTGGTAGCCACGACAGTACTGTTTGCAGGGATTGAAATTTGTTGCTGCTTTTCCACAAGCGTCTTCTCTCCACTTCGCTGCGCGCTACTCATAGTCGAGGTAGCTCGAGTCCCACTCGCCGGCTGTGGATCCGCAGAGGAAGTGTTGAAGATGATGGATTGAGAGTCATCTGTGCTGTAAATTTGTGACTCGAACTTCAACTGGACGTCATCTTCGGTGAGATCGATGACATTCAACTGCTTCAAGCGATGTTTGACCACGAGCTCTTTACCCTCGAGTACCAACTGACGTTCCTCCAGGTTCAGCTGACGTTTCTCAAGCTCAATCTGAGCGAGTTCATACTGAAGTTGAATCCTGCTTGCCATAATGATCTATCCGAGGATATCAGAGGAAAGAGTTATCGGGGAATAGAATCCAAAGAGTAAAAAGAGAGCCCGACACAGATGAAAAAAGAGACTCTGGCGATACGGGAAAGAGCCGACTGCAAGTCCAATTGTAACAGCAGGACGTCACCTAGCAGGTTGGGAGTGACAGGGATGACACCTTCTGGCCAACGAAGTGTACCCCTCTTTAGTCGGATTTCGAGAATACGTTGGCCTAAAAGATTGAACTGGCAGAAGTATTTGAGACGCAGTCACAGCCCTCACTTTGCAAACTGTGAGGCGAAAGTGGGGGGTCGAGAGAACACACAGCAACACGCAGTGGCGCTCTGCCGCACCTGGGTGTTCATGACAATAACACGGCCTCATGCCAGAGAGAGATGCTCGGTGAAAGTACCTTCCTCACCGGCCACCCGCTGGCCGCTTTCCGTCTTTGCCATCGTCAGAAAGGAAAGTGCCGTGATCTTGGTGGGTAGGCTATGAGATCGCCTAAATGACGAGATCTGGGTGTCTAAAGTGTATACTCCGTACTCCGTACTGATAGCAAACTAAATGTATGCTCGAGACCGGCACTGTAGGGTTTTCACCGCCGGTGTCTTGTCTGTGAGACTTTTTTTGAGTCTTGTTTCGCGAGCGTCAGGGGAAACTTGCGCCGCCTTCCACTGCGAGTGGTCGCTTCGCATTGGCCAATGTTAAGATCATTGGAAACAGTGGCCAACGTCCGCGGAGGGCAACATGGAATCCAAGGGAAGCATTGACCGTGTGCTCAAGCTCTGGCATGGTGTCTTTGCATATGGGCTGTGCGTAAGAGGCAAACAGCGGCCGTATTGAGATCCCGACCGACGAAGTCGTCAATGTGTAACGCACGTTGTGTCTCGTGGCTTCAACCAGCGCTGCTCGTTGACTGTTTCCCTTCAATCCTTCTTCTCCTTGTCGGGCCCTGCTTGTTCTCTTCCCCTTGGTGCTCTTCTCCTCCGTGTGGGCTGTCTTTGCTCATTGATTGTCCACTTCGCTGCCCCTCGGAATATTTTTGCGGTCTCTGTTGGGGTCCAAACACCGCTCATCCCACCAGAGGTTACGACATGGGCCAAGGACATTTTGACCGAGCTCGGATTGAAGAACTGCTGAGTCACAATGGCACGATGGAGATACCACTTTTTGCCAACCGCTTGCAATGGGTGGTCATAGACTATTCCACACACCTTGAGTCCCAATCGGCTCAGTGGGACACCTTGAACGAGCATCAGCGCCGAGAAGAACGGGAGATGGCACATCGATTTGCCGAGCTCGTCGTGCAACCGGATAATTGGCCTCTGACGAAACAAACGAATCCGGTATTCGACCGCGACAGGTAAGAGAGCTGGACACGAGGCCAATCAACAGTTCTGACGGCGACACAGACCGCGTCCGAACGAAATCCCAACCCTCCTAGCAGAAGTACTCTGTGCCATCGATTCGAGACGGCCTAGTGGTGTTCCAAAGGCATCCCACGGACCAGAAGAAATCAAAGAGTGGGAAAAAGGGTTGCAGGCATCAGGTGTGGAAGCACGTATCCGCCTATTGGGAGACGCGAAAAGGGGGGAGCGCAATGCTGCTCGTGTGGTCGAGATGCTGAAGATTATGGAGGATGCGCGAGAGACCGACCGAGACGAATAATGTACGGAGTACTTTTGACGGAGTGAAGAAGGAGTTCTAGACAATAACACTCAATGACGATTCGCTGCAACTCCCCAAACTACCTACGCATACTGAGGGATCCGACCACGACATAACGGAACAAAAGTCTGGACCCAAAAGTGGAAGCCTCTGCCGAGATGACCCCCGACATGCTGTCAAAGATTCAAAGACCAGGACCTCATAGGGCCGGAAGCCAACCGAGCAGGCCGGATTGCGCTCTGCCATTCCCTGGCCGAGGCCCATTCTCGTTCGAAGGGGAGCTGCGGCCGCTACTGGTTTGTTGTCGTATGGTCGTGGGGGTCTCGGTCTCGGTCTCTGATGCCGTCCGCTAGACCCTCAGGAGCCTGCAGTAAATGAGCTCCCATCATCAGTCGTGTCTGGCTGCTTCCAGGTGACAGAGCCGGTAAGACGTCTTCCTTCGCCAGTCTTTGACGATACATCCGGAGCATCACCTTCTCACCGCCCATGGGTTGGCGGGACACCCACAGCGCTGGTCCCCTCCTCGCTGGGATCCAGCCAACCGTACGCATGTCCCTTTTTCACCGCCCGGTCTGCAGCCTCAACCAAGAGGTTCATCAAAGTCTCGAAAGTGACCACACGGTCTTCTTTGCCTTCGCAACCTTGACGGTGCCAGTTTTCCAGGTGATGCAGGACATCCGCGCCGCTTTTCATGAGGAAGGGCGCAAATTTTCCGACGTTGTTCCCAGCGAGCCGCAAATGACAGCCGCTCATCAGCTGCTTACCCTGGGTGGCGGTGAATTGTGGCACCTGAGAGCAATGCTCTCGCATCTCAGCCGTCAGTCCAAGAAAGGTTCGAGTGGCGATGTAAATTGTGACGACGGCAGTCGTGGCGCCCTGTAAGACGATGTTCTTCACCTCTTTTTCCACCAGCTGGACGTCGATCGGGAGGACGGTTAGGTCATCAACCACCCAGTTCCGGGCTGACACGCGGTTCAGTTGATCTATGGGGTCCCAGGTCGGCCACTGGCGCCGCTCCTCTGCGGTCCATATTTCGGGGACGTAGCAGAGTTGAGGAACTTCCTGAAACATCACCGCCGCTTCGAAACATTTTAGTTGTTGCTGGGTGCTCGTGTTGGGATGGGACGAGAGACAGTAGACCTGATATCCGTCAGATAGTTCCGTAATCGTAGAAGGGTCGATATCGCCTACCCTTCCGATACCCTTGCTACAACAGAGCTCTGTCAACGCCAGAGCTACTCGGGCAGCGTCTGGGAGCTTCCGGTTACCAGTTAGCCACCAGGAATTTCCAATTTCCATGCGCCCATGCTCGTCTTCTGCGAACCACGTCGTCCCGGGCTTCATGCTCTGGATGGTCGGTCTGCCTTTCGGCTCCTTTCCTGCCAGAGTACTGCGCTTTCCGCTGCCGTCCGTCTCCGCTGCTTCCATTTCAAAGTGTTCGGTGGCTCACGCCCATAGTCTCAAGGTTTCGAGAGGTAGTAACAATAAGTGGGATAGCTGGTAGAAGCCTTGAATGCCTCTGGTTAAGATTCTCAGCTGGATAGTCTGAGGCTGCAGTGGATGCCGGGAGACCTCTAGGGAAAAGATGGTTCGTCAATTTTCAAGTCGTGTGTAACATTCAGGCCTGGCTGCTGACGACCGTGATCTGCCCATCTACACACATTCACATCCCGCAATTCCCTACTGCCTTTCAGAATCCCCAAGATCCCGCCGTTTGTCATCCTCTCCTCACCCGACAGGACGGAAAGATTGTAGCACTCCCTTCCAAACGTCACAAAGTGTGCAATTGTCGTCGTTTGAACCCAAATGGCTGCCTCTCTCCTCACTTCCACCGAGCGTTGGCTCATCTCCGCCTGCGCCACCAGAGTCGAAGCCGAGTGTGCCTGGGCTGTTCAACGCACCGTGCCCGGTTTCGTGCTTTCCATGGAAAGAGCGACTGTTGACTGCGGACTACTCAAGGGCGACGACGACGTTCCAGAGCACGGCCTCCCCGAGAAAGTCTTCAAAGTGACCGAAGCCCGACGAGGACGCAAAGAACTTATCCCGCTCGACATCAAGCACATCTCACCTGTTCTCTCTCGATCCGCCTCAGGAGGCTACTATAACTTTCGTATCTCTTGCCAAAGCGGACAGAGAGTCGTTGCGGCGTTTATAGTTCAGAATCCTGCCGATAGCGAATACGCGGCGCTGATTCCTCACTGGTATCTCGATCGAAAATGGCCTGGAGAACTAGAGACACGCTCGGCTCACCTATACATGTGCTTGGACATTCCCTTGGACGGCTCCCAGTTGGATGTCTTTCCACCCGAATGGAACCCATTCGTGCTCCCCCTGGAAAAACTTGACGAGGCGCTAAGATCGTTGCGTGCCTTTGCAGAAGAGCCCGAGGTTTGCAAATGGTGACTCCATGAGTTCTCAGTGTTCAGCATGCTGCCGGAATATCAAGCTGATACCTTGGGCAGGAGCAACCCGTACAGTGGTGTGATATTCAAAAATTACCCTGCAATACCTTTCCACGATGTGGATCTCCTCCTCCCTGATACTCGGAATTTTGCGTCAGATCATAAGGATATCGCTGGGTTCTGGAAAGTCTTTCAAGAGCACGAGGCCTCTTACAAGGTACGACTGGCTTACATCAAACCATCCATCGGAGACTTCCATCTCGAGCACGCCTGTGGAAGTCGCTTGATTGTGGAGCTGAAACGTTGTCCTCTACGTAATAACCGTCACGGGGACCTCTCGATCACGTATCAAAACAAGAAAGTACGCCAGGATCTCCCGATTCCATTTCTTTCGCCTTTTGCACAGTGGGACCTGTTGTTCTTGTTGGCATCAGCTGCAAAACAGGACAAAAACAAACCGCGACGATTGGTTGTTCTCTCTCGCAACCAAGTTCCAGACCAGTGGTTTCTTGTCGATCGCACTGGGGGGAACGAGCACGTGCTTCCAGCGAACCACCTTGACCTGAACCAGCACACGGTCTCCTGGGGATCAAATCCCACTGCAGTCCGTCGTTTGGCGAGCATTCTTGATCGCTATCGAGCCACCGCTCGGCCTGAGGACCAGTTGCCACGAATCTGGGGAAAGCCAACCACATCAGCGTCGGAATCCGTGCTCGAAGCCGAACTTTTGGAAGAATCGGACCAAGAGGAACCACCCGAAAAGAAGAAGCGGTACTTTGGACGAGGTCGACAGTGGTCACGACAAGGATGGGAACTGCGTCAAGCACGGTGGTTTGACAGAGAGTGCCAACTACAGTGAGTTTGACTAGCGATGAGGATTGGTGTCGACTGACTTGTGGCAGCAAATTCGGCGTTTTATATAGACTCGGAAAGTACCATCCCTCGGGTTCGTACCTCTTCGTGGCTCTACCAAGACACGACCGGTATGCGATACCTGGCCTGCACAGACTCCATCCGAATACTCCTGCGCTCTTTATCACATTCGCACCCATGGACGAGATGACATTTCGACAGCCCACCGACCATATGCGACCGTATTCCTACTTTACCGCTACCTGCGGACTCACGCCCTCCTTTTTCATTCTCAGTGGCCTCCGAGAGCGCTTCGAATCGTCTCCCCATGGCCGATATCTCGTTCCGTCAACAACGCTTAACAGTCAATATCGCCGAGAATATCACGAGAGTGTTCTAGAAGTTGGTCAATCAAAAAGTAAGCGGGTGAGTCCACTTTACCTTCGTAACGGGGAATCTATGGATGTGTATCGCGTATCGGAAGGTCAGATTGTACCACGGTTGCGGAGTATCTTCGAACAGTTCCAAAACGCCCAAGAGTGGTATGCGGGTCGCCGACTGACCAACACCGCCATCACCATCAACTTATCAGACTTTGTCGTGAATTGTCGCAGAGCCAATCAAGAGTGGATCGAGTATCTCAGCGGCAACTGCCCCGAACTATATCGCACCAGGACGGGAAAGCAAGATGATCAACGTGAGGCAGACTCGGAGTGAGCTCCTGCACGTCGTTGCAGGCTGTTGTCGCGTGATGGTATCTGCGACTTTTTCTGTCATCCGGCTTCTATGAATCTTCTGGGGGTCGGGATCTTGGGACGGATCTATGCGCCCCACCAATCTCAGAGCAGGGCCGGAGTAAAGCGAGAGGTGGACGGATCAAGTTCTGTAACGTTGGCTAGGCTAATCATACAACAATGAGACCTCTCGGTTCCCGCAATCATAACCAATGATATGAGTGATGGACGCTATCCTTGGTGCCATGACACCACGGCCGAGCGACCACTGGAGGGCATACGGCTTTGCAAACCTCCTAGAACTTCTCCACATCAACTTGCCCCTTTCTCTTCGCCGCGGTGTTGAACAGGTCTTCGATGGTCGGCTGTGCTCGCTTGACTCGCTTAGGAGGCTGACCTGCACCATGGGCTTCGCGTCCGTCGTTTCGAACGCGCTACGAAGGCAAGGTCAGCGGGAGCTTCACGGGATAGGTTAGATGAGTGCAAACCTCTCTCTTCGCCACGACCACGCTGCCTCTCTCGCGGTGTTCTTCGTGCGTCACAAGGCCCGACTCACGCCTTGCCTTGTGCGGTTCTTTCACCAGTGCGTCTACCGGACGGTCGCCGCCAACGTCGGCTTTCGGCTCTCGGGTAGCTCGTGTCTTCTCTTTCTTCGCCACCTCGTTCGGGTTCGGTCCTCTTGATGTGTAATATACGTGATCTTTCCACGTATGCCATTGTTCTTCCGTTACGCGGAGACGTTCCAATGACGGTGGTAGCCTTAGACTGATACGTGGCATTCCCCAGAATCCTTGTCTAGAAGTCTCTGGGAAGGATTAGCATATATAGTTGAGTAGACTAAACCTGAGATTCATAAGCTTATGTCTATCTTACCTGAAAGCGATTGAGGGTAGCCTCGAGTATGGCCCGCTGCTACCGATGACATGTTTGCAGCGGCGAGAAGGTGTTGGTGTGGATTCGGTGTCTGAAAGGCGTAGCCTCACAATTTGTCGTTTGCGATCAAGGCGAGAAGACAGATGTAGAAAGTGCTCGATAAAACCTCCTGAAGGAAGTTCCGTGAGAGCCTACCTTGTTGTCACTGGTGCACTGCCTGACTCCTTGGGTGCCCATTTCGATAGCCACAGGTCCCATCTGCGTCCACTACCGCGACCGATCCGACTGACAACGTCAAGCTGAGTGGATACTGATAAACAGGGTGACGAAAGCTTGATAACTAAAGGGATATCCACGAAAGTTCACGGCCAGCAAAATCTAGGGGAAACTTGATCGTTCATACTAAACGTATTATCTATCCAGATCACGAAGTGTGGTCTTTTAAAATTATTCCGTAGAGCATTAAAATCCGAAGTCACCTACGGATGCAGATCGTCCAGCAGGTACCCGACTGCTTCTCAAATAGATGTAGGGGTCTTAAAATATTGTACGAAGAGTAAACCTTTTTCGAGGTAGGACTGTTTGTTATTGTTGTTATTTTACGGGAACACGGTAGGCACGTGACCAAGGACGTGACAGTGCGGCTTATGTACCAATCATAGCAGCCGCTAAGACGTTAGCGTGGACCCCACGATGGGTAGGATGAACTAAATAAATTGAAACCTCGAGAATTCCGCCAAAATCTTCCGTCAAGATGGAACGAGCTTGCAAGATTTGTCTTCGTGGTCTAGTCGGTCCATGACGTCGGTCTCATAGTCTTTACTGTGATCTTGTGCCTCAAACGCAAGAGTTATCCGAAGGTCACGAGTTCGATTCTCGTCGAGGACACGCAGCTTGAAATTTTTTTTGGAACTTTCATTTTTAGGAAAGTTAAGCAAGTACACTACCCGACGCAGCTTTCATCTTGCACGGGGAACTGCGAGGCCTTGACTGTTTCTGAACAGGATCCGAAGCACGTAAGGCCGGCTTTCAAAGAAATGTGCCATAGGCGAAAACCCTCACATCAGTCCTCGTTTGATTGCTCGTCCCTGTTGGAGCTGGCCTTCTCCTTGTGAAGAATAATACCTCCCTGGCCAGACCACTAAGAAGAGACAAGAAGTATCAGACAAGCCTATGGGAGTATAACGGGAGGATAATCGTCTGAGAAGGCATTGGAGGGCAGGGGTGAGTCGACATAGCATTAGCAGACATTGCAGACGTGACATCTGCGAAGGAGAACCTGATCCACGGGACCAGGCTTTCGATATCTCCAGGAAGTTTCTTATCCTCCGTTGTTCATGCTCAATACAGCAAATGGACCCCCCATCTCTGAGTGGTTAGAAATGCTTCAGCGAGAGCAGCCGGCCAAATACCTTTGTCCTGTGGCCGCATAGCGCGGAGCAATTATTACCCCGACGGTCATCCTGCCCCTTTCCATGTCGCGAGCAGTGGTACATAACGCATCGCGTAACGATCTATGTTTGCCCAAGGACAGTCTCACGTCACGAAAGCTTGGCTAATATGCAGGTCAAGCCCGAAGTCGCAGAAACAATCCGCAGCAAGAAGGCCCAATATTGCCGCTACATCGACACGAAACAATGGGATAAATTCGAGACATTGGGCCTGCCCGACGCGACTTTTGAATTCTTCAACCCCGACGGTTCCCCCATGATCGTGGGCAAGACGGTTCTCACTTTTCCTTCGCCGAAAGCCTTCACTTCAAACCTCAAGAAGAACTTCGCGGACGTCCGGACCTTGCACCTCGTCGGTGTGGGCGATCTCAACCAGATCAGCGAGGAGGAAGTCTGTGCGATATGGAGCATGCAGGACCAGATCATCTTGAAGGGTTCGTTGGGGCTGTTCTGGATGCGCGGAGGAGGGTATTACCATGAAACCTGGCTACTCAAAGACGGCGAGTGGTACCTCAAGTCCTTGAGGCTCGAGAGGACGTTTTCCAGAAAGAGCCTGCTGGCAAGCGCTTTGCTGTTCGTTCGAAATCTTCTGGGTTAGCGGAGAGCTTTTAAAGTCGCCATTGGACCAGATGTTTCGCAAGCTTCTGACTGGCCCTGGGCCCCTGCCCGGAGGACTCCTTTGTTCCCGCTGTTTGTCACAACCGGCTTCAGGGCTGACCAGAGAAGAGACAGCGAAGGTCCGTCAAGTTTCCGGCCAAGACACGGAACGCACGTCCAACAACGAAGATCGATGATCCGGTCAAGCGGAGGGTGCTGTCGTTCCTGTAGTCCGACATTCAACGTGTGATTGGTTCTGAAGAGCTCAGTCCAGGACCACAGACCTTTGTTTCCACTTCAAAGCCTCCGCTTCGGCGAAATTGGCCACGCTTCCGTATGACAGAACGAGAAATCCTAGGTCCTCCCTCTCCACGTCGAACACTTCCCACCAATTCTGTTCGACTAGCTTAACACCGATCTCTCTCGCTGCCAGATAGACTGCTCCTACAGCAAGTGCGTTCGGTTGATGGGTGAGGTACAAGAGCTGGGGAGAGAGCAGCCCGGCGTTCAGGTGCTCGAAGACTCTTTGCGCCAGCTGTGTCGACGAGACTCCCAAAGCCTGCATATATGTCAAGGCTAAGGTGTATGGCAGGGCGACTCGTGTGTCGAAGCGAATGCCCGCTAGTATCATGCTTTCGCAGACAAACAACCGCTGTCTTTCTCTTTCGTATGTCCCTTCCGACACATAGTAGTCTTGAGCTCGGCTCTCCAAGCAAGCACCCGCTGGATTGATAAACCTCAGAGGCGAACTTTTTGACATCAGATAGGCGTAGACATTGATCACCGATCGAGGTGACACCGGTGTCGCGGAAATTTTGGCGGCGAGGTAGATCGAAGCCGCCGTGTAGGCTTTGTGGCTGAATACTTCTCGATCTCCAGGTCGGCTGGAGACAAGGAAGCGCTGTAGCAGGATTATAGCATGGGCGATGACTTCCTGGCTGAGGCGCAGAAGGATGCCCGCGGCCGAAGTGAGCTGGAATTGAGCGAACCTTATCGACGGGCCATCTTCGTCGTCGAGTGTTTTGAGCTTTACGAGCTGATCGGCCGTGACTAGGGGATTACTGAGGTGTTCAATTGAAGATGCCGGCGCCATAGGGAGCCCACAGCTTGAGAGTTACATTTTGGTCGAATTTGAGCAGACGAAGCATGGATGTCGAAGCCATCTGCAGATGCGCAGAAATACGGCGGATCATCAAACAACTGCCGACATGAGACGTTGTGAATGCTCGCTCGCTTCTCCGCCTCAGTTCAATTTGAGTCTTGATATCGCGCTCTTATCTTCCTACTCGTGCTCAACACAGCCAGCTCACGCGGCATTTCTATGGTCCGAGTTGAGCTGATGCCATGCCTGTGCTTGCATGCGGGATCGGACCTCTCAGAACGTATCTGACTATCTGCATGGCATCGTAACACTGAGTCGAACTATCTGAAGCTCATCTACTATTGTTTCGGTGGCCTCAGCCTGGTCCGATTTCTGAAAGGACACCATTGTGTCGCATCTCGATCGCTCGTTCATTTAGTCTGCCTTGAAGGTCTGCAGGTATGCGGATACTGGAACAGGCGGTCGCTGTTGCTACATCATCCGTTCTGCGCGTCTTCCAAGTCTCACCGCCTCACCTGGCACCACAGGGAGCGGGATATCCGAGTCTGCTCAGCAATGACCAAGGATTTCCAGTAGTAGCCGACTTACACGACCATGGCTGCGTTGTCACTCAAACCCTGATGATCCATTCGTTCGGCAACAGCTATGGTGACCCGTTCGTTGGTTCTTACGTACCACCGGCATGCTTTTTCAACCATGTCACGCTGAATCTCACCGTTGAAGCTGCCGGAAGGCAGTTCGATCGCCTGGCGGTGGTCTATCTAGGAGATGTCGAAGTTTGGCGGACCAGCACAGCTGAACCTACGCGTGACGGTATTATGTGTGGCGAGCCGGCACCACTCTCTCTGACTGACGCTAATCGGCCCGCAGTTGGACACACGTCAAGGACGTCTCGCATCTCCTCACCCTCTTTCTCAAACCTCAACAGCTTGTCTTTGACCTTGGCAACCTCATCAATGAGAATTATACTGCTGCCTTCAACGTTATCTTGCAGGCGACATTCTTCGAGTCCGTAACCACGATCAATCGAGCAGATATCATTTTGCCGGTCCCAGCCAGACGAAGCGCCATTGACTTCCGGAAATCGTCCCACTACCCCCACGCTACGGTAGGAGACAGCATCGTGCTGCCGCAGAATGTGGAACGTGCAGTGTTCACGATTGCCGCCGCTGGTCAGATGAACGAAGGTGCGTCAGTCTCCCAGTTCGAGATACGGCCGAGTTGACCTTTTGCGCGTAGAGTTCTGGTACTCCAACGTGTTCTCCTCGAACGTCCATACTTTCGAGTCAGATCTCCTTCCCGGTCACTCATCTTTCCGGGAGATCCAGCTTCTAATCGATGGCCATTTGGCGGGCGTTGTCTGGCCGTTTCCGATTATCTTCACCGGTGGCATTGTGCCCGGCTTATGGAGACCCATAGTTGGTATCGATGCATTCGATATCCGCGAAGACGAAATTGATATAACACCTTGGTTGCCATTGCTGTGCGACGGTGAAAGCCACGCTTTTGCAATCAGGGTGGTCGGGATCGATGACGATGGAAAGGGCCACGGTCAGCTCTCTGAGACTGTGGGAAGTTATTGGGTAAGCTAAACGAGAGTTTTTGTGCATCGTGCTCACGGCCTACAGGTCATCACAGGGAAAGTGTTCATCTGGCTCGACCACGACGGATCGAGTACCACTGGAACACATCCTATCCCTCTCGTGCCCGAGCCTTCTTTGGAGCTCTTCTCCGAAGTCGGTTCGAGTTCCAATGGCACTAATCAGACGCTGACGAATGTTATCGACGTCACCCGCGAGTTGAGCGTTTCATCACGAGTGCAGACTTCCAATGGCATCAAAGCAGCATCCTGGCGTCAATCGCTCACATACTCCAATTGGGGCTATATATCCAACTTCGGGGAGACTCAAATGACAAGACAACATATCAGCGGCAGCGCAACTTCGTCAGAAGGCTATTCGCGAACCTTCAGTTACCCCCTTTGCGTCAACAGCACCACCGTCCAAAATAGAACAGCCCACACGCTTTTCATCTCCGCCACAATCAGTCGAGGACAAGATATCCAAGTTTACGGCCAGTCAGTGTTTCCCACAGGCCTAGAACTGTTCAATGGCTCAGATTTATACACTGTGGGCTGGCACTGGCGCCGTGGAGCGTTCGTGGGCAGTCGCTTGAGCACGACCCAGAACGGAAGCGCAATCTACTTCAGACATGAGAATGTTTCTACAAGTCCTGCAACAACAGAGCAGGATCTTATATTGTCCGGCATTCCGGCTAATGATCCAAAAGCAGGATCACAAAGGCATGTTGAACTCTATCACCGGCATGTAGTTGCTATCAACGATACCCTTATCGAAGATCAGGCAACGTCCCACGGCAGACCCCAAGAACAACCATAGTCCCAGAAAGCATGAAATTCTCGGGATCCGTTATAGCAACTTCGCGATACTCACATACGCAGTCATTTGACGGCAAGGCCTGTTCTATCTGACAACGTTTTCATCCGTGGTAGAAGTCAGCGACCTGCACATCACGTACCAGGAAGCGATTGGCAGACAATGATTGCAGTAGACTACGAAAACATTCGGTGTGCTCCGCTTGAGCCTCGGCAATTCCTGAGTCTCTGGGCCTTTGGACCAAGTCAAATAATAGACTGGAGAGACAACCAGCCTCGCTGCCGCGAGACTGGATGGGGTTTCTTGCGGATCACAAACACAGAAGAATTGTGTCAGGTGACAAAGACACCATTGCTCGCACCCCGCCGCCAGGGTGGTGCACAAACCTGTACATTAATGATCAATGGATGTCCAGATTCCTTGGGTAGAGTAAGACAATCAGGCTGAGACTAGACTGTCCATATGAAGCAATCCTGGGAGCAGAGAAGGGAGAGCTGAAATGTAGCAGGACGAATCGAGAAAGTTGGGCATCTGAAAGGAGCATTTACCTTGCAGCTTGCATGAAGCCACGACGCTAAGCGTCTCGATCTAGACTCACTTCCGAGGCAGCGGTGGCCATCCATCTTGACGTGATTCGAGGAGGAGCTGGGGAGGCTCGTGATACTAGGCAGCAGAAACCCCGGTCAAGGCGAAGCTCGTTCAAGCTTCCTGAAGTCCGCCACAACATCCACAACCGAGGCTTGTCTGGGCTTCACAACATGTGCGCATACATTTTCGGCTGCAGAGGGACACCATAAGGCTACAATGCCGTCTGGAGCATCATTTGATGCGGCGTCCACGGATGAAAGTACCATTGGAGTTACCCTTTTTCTTTTGGCAACATCAGACTAGACGAAGGCTTTGATGTCAAAACTTGAAAGCGAAGACCTGATCGCCACCGCGACTACCAGCCTTGCGAGCCGCGACTCCCGACTCCATGCACACTTCTCTCCATCAGCCGCAAGCCCCCGCATTTACGCATACCAGGACCGGACTTCGGGCGGGGCTGGCGGGGCGGTTGCCCTGGCTTCGACCCGAGCAGCAGTTGGCCGTGCCGTCAACTGTGGAGAGGGCTTTAGCGATGCTTGGGGATGGCTCGGATTCAAACTTACAGGACATTCCCTCCACAGATCGAGATCGGCCACCGACGCTGACTGGGTCTTGCAGATGATATCGCCATCCACGATGCATCTCGACTCCATGGACAGTATGCTTGGCTTACAAAGGCAGCTCTGCAGCTTGGGGTGCGCGAGAAGGTCTGTGTAAGATCCATACAGCTGCTTGCAAGACTGGGTTAAGTCGCCCCCGATCTTGCATACCGTCTTGATGGCCTCACACTCTGCGAGCGGAGCGAGGGTGACTGACGGGGTTGACAATACTGGGGTGGTGACCCTGAAGTCGATCCACGTGTTGCATTCTTGGTGCCAATTCGACACCGCTTGCTCTGCAGCGCCGTCTTCTTCGAGTGACTCCAAGCACAGGCGAGTCTCGCTCTGGCAGCTGCAGAACGGTCAGAACTGTGCAGTGTACATGCCGTGTGAATATGAAACGTACTCAACGATCAGATCGAAGAACTTCTGGTCGCAAATGCAGTTCTTGAACGCCGGCGTGTCCACTGAAGTTGGGCCAGGCAGCGCAAAGCACTTCGAATGCGAGCTTGCAAAACTGTTACATGCAGGCAGGGTTGTAACATATGTCGTCGCGCCGGACCAGCATTTAGTTATCTGTGCTGTCTCTGCAAGGGCTGGGATGGTGCCGCATAAAATCAAGAACGCGGAGAGCATCGTGTCATGTGGAATGAATCTCTGCGGTCGGGGATGAGGTACGAGCTGAGGAACGAGGACTTATATCCAAGGCAGACGTGCTGAGGTTTTATCTCCGCGAGCATCCCAGCGGCCTACGTCTCTGCCCATGGACGAGATTCCGCCTTGCCAATTCTTCGAACTTGTGCCAGCTGGACACATGGCTTTGAGAAGTACACGAGATCCGCGGATGCCAGAGAATGGCAAAGCCTAGGCGAGACTCATCCTCATGTCCTGCCCCTCAAATGCTGCAGCCTGAAGCTATCTGGATCAACATCCAATCGCGGTAGATGTGGTCAGCCATGGCTTGAACGCCACGCCGAATCACCTCCCAGCTGAGAAGGAATCTGACCACAGAGGATCCTCTATTGCGCCTTACCGTCGGACGAACGGTCAATGCTTCGTACAATGCGGCAGAGTGTGGCTTTGTTACGCCTCCGTTTAGCGAAGGCATACTGTACTACCTGGAATCTCTAGCGCCCTCCCTCACTGACGGGTGGGCGACGCCTCGAATACAAAGGCAGGGCTGCAGAAGCTTTGTGTGAAGAGCCATGCCGGTCTCTTTTCATACCTTTCGTTGCATGAGCGTTTGGTAACGCGTCTCTTTCTCGGTCTCATTGGGCCCTACGGACTACCATCGAGTCATGTCTTCGACGCAGGCACCTCCTGGCAATCGTGCGTCGAGGAGCCAGTCTGGTGCACCTGCCGCTGCAACATCATCAGCCTCGAGGAACCCACTTCCTCCATCACAATCAACAGGACCAAACACGTCATCTTCTGCAAGCTCCGGGCAGCCGTCCCCAGCAATCCCGCTCAGTACATTACCGGCTCTCCCAGCCGTGAACTCTCACACAACGCATCCTGCGCCGTTGGCACCCCAGTCTTCATCAACTCAGAATACTGCTGCCCCTGCAACATCTCAAAACGCGGCTGGCCCCTCCTCTACCAGTGGTCACACCACACTGCCAAATGGTTCTCAGGGTCAGGCTCCGACGGACAGCTTCATCGGTCGCTGCCGGCGATTCTACGGCAACAGGAGCCCGAAAGAATGGACGCCATTCTGGTTAACTCCCCATGGCTTGCTGGCCTTCTTGCTCTTCGATGTGGGTCTCATAGGAGGCATTGTCGCCGTCAAAGTTGTCTCGCACTCGAAACATGGCCTTGCCGACGTGTCCAACTCGTCAAACACTGTTCTAAACTACCAGGTTGGCCAGAGCTTATGGTGGACCTTCTTTCCGGTGCTCATATTCCAGATATTCGGCCTGTATTTCGCAGCAGTCATCGACGCTCTGGGTGAAAGGCAGCCTTTCGTCGCATTGAGACGGCCCGGCGGCTCGGAGACCAAGACCTCGATCCTGCTTGATTATCGCCGCAAGGTCGCAGCAGTTCGACCCTGGACAGCAATCCGGAACAATCATTGGACGCTGAGCGTGAGCTTTCTCGCAGCCTTGCTCATCAGCCTGTTTTTGAGCTCCCTGGCATCGCACCTTTTCATCGCCAACATTGTCCCCATGGTTGCCACCAAATTGACACGCCTTAGCTCGGCGTTCGAGCCGTCCGCATTTGGTTACGATTCCGACCTGACTCCAGTACTGGACGTTGTGTCGAGCACCCTCGTGTACGGCGGGTTGTTCCCGGTCTGGACAACATCCAACAAGAGCTTTCAGAGCTTTGAACGGCCCGCGATGTCCCTGAAACCAAGCACGCTGGCGACCTATGTGACGAACACGACCGCCTACTCGGCGCGTCTACAGTGTCGGTCACTCGCAAAGGGAGAATACGTCTTAGACCAGACCGCTGACGGAAATGGCTGGACGTTCGGCGCACAAGACCACGGCTGCGACTTCTCGCCCACTCTCATCATCGCGACGGCCGGGTTCGAGAACTACGTCCAGACATTCTCCAACGTGAGCTGCCCTCTGAACGCGGGCTTGAGCCGCCTGTTTGTCCTGGCCGCCCACACGCCCGACCCCGACACGATCAAGCCGTCGGAAGTGACGGTTCTGTCCTGCAGAACAGCGTACTTTAGGCATTCGGGAAACCTGAACATCACTTACGCTCTGCCGGGCGGGTCTTCCGAAGCCACCGCCATCAACAGTTTCCACGAGCACGAGCACGG
This sequence comes from Phialophora chinensis, assembly GCA_016109575.1. Taxonomy (NCBI): domain Eukaryota; kingdom Fungi; phylum Ascomycota; class Eurotiomycetes; order Chaetothyriales; family Herpotrichiellaceae; genus Phialophora; species Phialophora chinensis. The sequence goes on from JADWPU010000001.1 coordinate 2,893,656, forward strand.
GCTCCAACCCCTGGACGACCCCATGCCAGTCTACTACCAGAGCTTCGAGCAGCAGCTCCACCAGCCAAGCATCGTCGACGACACGGCCACGACGTCGGCCACGGATTTCGGCCGCATCATACTAGCGCACGCGAGGAAGCACGCGGGACCCCAATCGCCCTTCGACCCGGGCGTGATAATGAACGCGACGTCCGTGCTCTTCGCTGCCGCGCACGCCGTCATGGTGAGTAGTTTCCTATGGCACGCGGACGGGAGCGCCAGAAATACAGTCGAGGGCTCACTGACCGTCCCCACCGTGCGCCTTGTCGTCGTCGACTCCATCGCCAACGTCCTGCTCTCCGCGCTGGCTGTCCTGGCTGTGCTAGCAGCGTGGATTGCCATCGACGTCATCAACAACGAAAGTGCGCTGTTCGAAGAGCCAACGGGGTTGCTCGGGTCGGCCATCCTGCTGCACGAGAGCGCCGTTGGGGCGTTGGCGTCCGATTTGCGCAACGACCCTCAAGCAAAGCTGGATGGTCGCGTTCTGGCACATGCACGACAACCACGTAGCCTCTGCGGACTTACCGTCCCGTGGAGTGGTGTCTATCGTGACGATGTCCGGAGGACGAAATGGACGGTGGAAAATTGGAAGTCCCCTTCGGAATCAAAGATCGTGGAGGTATAGGTAGAGACTGAGCGTGTACCTGTTTCCGTAACAGCAACTGCAAACGAACCTCCTTATTGACTTCGGTCCGTATACAGCGGCTGGTAATTTTTAGATACCGTGGCTAGTAATCCGCTTGATCAAGTCCAAATGACGGGCCTCGACCTTCCCTACAAGCCCGGCCCACTCGTCCCTCGTCCTCTGCATGACGTCCACACCGTACATGAAGTGCTGCCACTCGACGTCCGCCCACTTATCCGGGTTCTGGCCGCCGCCATGGGCTTTGGCCGCGCGTCTAATCATCTCGTCCCGCGCCCGCTGTTCCGGCCCGTCGGGCAGGTGGAGGGCCTTTCGCGTGTCGACCGTCGAGCTGGATCTTCTCAGCGCGGTCCTTGCGCACGAGCTCGTACACTGCCAGGGCGTGTTTGATGTCCTCGGTCTCAGTGGCGAGACATTCGGTGAGCACGCCTGCATCTTCGATCGCCTGCGCGGCACCCTGCGCTACGTACGGCCTGAAAAAAAGCGGGGGTTTAACACCAAAGAGACTCAGAATCCGTGTGAAGTGCCGATACTCACACCATCGGGTGATACGCATCGCTCATCAGGGCGACAGAGCCCTCCACCCACGTCGGGAGCGGCTGGTGCATGTCCAGCGTCCACTCCATGACTTCGCCCTCTGGGACATATCTGAGCAGCTTCTGGATCAGGTGCCCCCAACCCTTGTAGAAGGCCAGCATTTCTTGCTTGGAGCCCTTGTTCGTCCAGCTTTCGTGCTCGTGCGCGCCTTCTTCAGCCCTCGGCCGCCCTGTGAGTTGCTCGGCCTTGGCCGGGTGAAGAATGACCATGTTGTAGAGCATGTTCTTCTCCTCGCCGGTCTGGGCGTCCTTGGTCGGCTTGATGGGTTACATCATGCAGTGTCCGCCGGGGCCCATGACGCGCATCCCGACGTTCTCGTCCAGCAGGGAGAGGGCCTCCTTGTCATGTTGCAGTTTCTCGCGCGGGATGAGGATCTGATATGTGGTGCACCTGCTCAAGAACTGTGACATTGTGGCCCGTCTTGTGGAGGCCTGTCGAATTAGTCTGGTCTCATCCCGTCAAGGCGGACGCGGTGCACTCTGCACCACGTATACACACGCCTGGGAGTATGTAACACTTACCGATTGCGGCCGTCAACCCTGCTATACCGGCGCCGACGATGATGATGCGCATAGGTTTCTCCGCCTTGCGACACCAGGAATCGTCATTCTTGTACTGGCTTTTGTCCATTTTACTGGTTGGAATTGTGGGTGAGTTCTTCAAGTAGAAACACGCAAATTTCACCCGGCAGGGTACGACAAGTAAGATCTGGATCGTAGAGCGAGAACGAGAACGAGAGGCTCAACCTGGTCCCGCACCTTTTGCGCCCTTTCCATACTCAAGTCGATTCACTCCCTGACCAAACCTGTATCAACTATGTCAGGTTGTACTCAGCGGGTATCCAGTTCTGGATTGCAGGCCTGGCAATTGCGTTCTCCTGTCGGTCCCCTGCAAAAGGAGCGACGCATCGTCGAGTAGTCATGATGTAAGAGCAGAGCGAGACCCGATATTTGTGAAACCATGGGTCGAAGGAAGAGGCGAAAGATTCCAAATCTAACTCTACAGCTCAACGCAAGGTGGTGCAGAGAAAAGCCTCGCCGAATTTGGAGCTGCCGCTATGCTGCTTTCGTTTACTAGTATTTGTCCGGTACTGTATAGAAATACCGCTCTGGAAGAAGTCCATAACATACCCATATATGGACATAATGGCTCTTAGGTGAATTCTGCACGCCCTCAAGCCCCATATGTCTAGTCACAAGATACCGCGGTGTCTTGGTTTTAGGAAGCGCATGGGAATGAGGTTGTTGTGCGCAGGCTTCAAATCAGCTCCTGGGAATTTCTCGTCCAGTGTAGGTTCAGCGCTTGAAAGAGAAGACCCGAGGTATAAATGGATAGATATGTGTCAACGGGAGCCATGATTGCAGAACACTAATCACAAATGTGAACGAGAGAACGAGCGCCCGTGGAGCTGCATGCATGCAACCAGTCAATGCGTCTGGACCGCTGCAATAAACAGCTACATGTCTCGGAGCCTCACGACTGGTCCGCCCCGGCAATGGATTTCATTACGTGCGCCCGTCAGAAATTCGCTGGTTCGCAGATATGACTCTTTCTCAATCTTCTGCACAAGGGACTTGTTGAGACAACTGACAGTCCCCTGCTTCGGCAGGCCCTGATTGTTCTTAACTCCAGAAAGCCCGCCACAACCTGTTGACCCAAGGCCCATCTCTCTTTTCGGATGGTTCGACTATCGAGGTCCGACACTCCGCTTCCGGCTGCGATTGTTCGTTCGCCAATATGGGGTCGCGCAAGAAGACAGCGGCGATGAACACGGGGACTGTAAGCCCCGCGGCTGTGATTGTCAGGAGTCGTTGGATGTATTTGTAGCTGACGATGATGGCATCTCGCTCCGGAGAGCCGATGGGATACTCGGGCACGACGAAAAGAGGAGCCGCATAAATAGCCGGAGCCAGAGTGGCGTTGTTGAATGGGGCTAGGTTCTTGGTGAGTTCCTCGTACAAGGTTTGGGTCCAGATGGCTCCCGACACGCAGCTGCCAAGGGCCACACCCATGTTGTTGACGGTGAACATGAGACCGATCAGAACACCCATGTGCTGGTGCTTCGCAACGGTTTGGATAAGTACTAAGCTCGGGTAAGGGAAAAACCCTCCTGCCAGGCCGACAAACACTTCTCCAACAATGACGCCGACTTTGGCATCAGGGCCGCCTCGATACTTGATCAGCAGCCCGATTCCGATGAAGGTAGCCACCACTCCGCAGAGGACAAACGCTTTAAGACGACGCACTTTCATGACGATCAACCCCAAAATGGCGGCAGACAGCACCGCACAGAACCCATAGAGCGATGCAATGCGGGTAGCATCTGCGACAGAAAAGTCGTAGGATACACACAGGAGGGTGAACAAGTAGCTTGCATGGGTCGTATATGCAAATGTGCAGAAGCAACCTAGGCCCAAGCAAGCCCAAACCATACGGTCCTTGAAAAGGTGAAACGGGAGTAACGGGTAAGGAGTTTTACTTTCCCAGATGATAAAAGCCGGGAGCAACACGATCCCGATGATCAGAGGCGCCAAGATCCCAGAATTGTCCCATTTTTCGTCCGCTCCACCCGCCAGGGTCAAAGGAATCATTATCATGGCTAGGGACGCGGTCAACAACAGCACCCCGATCGTGTCAAGCTCCCAGAAGAGAGTCTTGAGTGACTTGAGTAAGGGAGGGTATCGCGTTCTCGGAGTGGATCTACGAGCCTGACGCCCGAGAAGAACCATAAGCAGGATGAGAGGTGCAGCGCACACGGGATAGATGATGCAGAACATCCCGATACCCCATTTCCAGGTCGTCGTTGATAGCGTTGCTGCCGTCACATTGCCGCTGATCCAGGTGTTGATCAAGTAAGGGAAGTTTGGCGTGAATGCGAAGAAGAGCCGGTCTTTCACCGCCGTGACGTCCGCAATCATAATTCCTGCCATCAAGAGTGACGTTGTATACCCCAGCTGGTAGAGGAATGCACCGGCTGCGAAGCTTTGCACATTATTGGCACACGCCTCGACCACGCTGCCCGCGACGTAAACCACGAGACCGAAGCAAAAGATCTCGATGCGGCCAAAAACATCAGCTAGCTTCGCGAGCGATGGTTGGAGGGCGGCGACGACGACTCCCCGGATAACATTGACGGTGGCCAACAAAGAGTGTTGTTGATAAGAAGAAGTGGCGTAGGCCAGATAGGTATTCCGGACGAGATAGTCCAGCCCAAATGCGTAGCCGGCCAGGAAGACACTGATAAAGAAAGACACTCGTTTCGGCGCGGTCAGGACTTTTGCAATGGCCGTCATTCTTGCTACACCTGGAGACTCTTCGGTTCCTTCAGCATCGTCGTGTGGCTCGTGTGATTCTTCATTTTCGCCAGTCTTCGAGATCTGGATTTGGTCGTCAAAGATTCCTTTCTCATCCGTGGCCTGAGCCCCGTTTCGCACGGATTGTGTTGGTGGGTCGGTGACACCCATGGCTGGTATTCCGACGTTGTACTTGGAAGCTTGATGTTGTGTCGACCATGCATATACTTCGCAACAAGAGCGATAGCCTCGCCAGCTTCAGGGATCTATGTAGACCTATCGGCCAGCAAGATAGGAGGAGGTGGCTAGGTCGGGGCAGAGGACGCACGAGTTGTCGCCAGGGGCGGCAATTATATGGGAGGCATCACCATCACCACCACGCAGTAAAAGGCTATCACACCACATGGGAAATATGTGGACTCGCGAAAGCGTTTTCAGATCCTCCGATCTCGCACCGAAGAGATCTGGCGAAGCAAAGTTGTTCTCCGTGGTCCCCCAATACTGCACAATACCAAAACCTTACCGTCCAAGATGGTCGGTGCTGGACTGAATCCTCGCCTCGGAATTGTGGAAAAGGACACCGAAGGAAGTATAGATCTGAGAATCTGTGGGCCCTTCGCAGACACATCAAAAAAACAGGTCTTGTGACCATGACTTTGTGATATCTTTCTGCGAAAGTTTGGTGAAATGTTTTAAAACAACAGCAGACACCAACTGCATGTTACAAGGGGGACCCATGAGAGGCCCCCTCCCCTCTTCCCTCCCCGGCCCAAAGGCGAAGGACCGGCCGAGGCCAAGACAGAAGAACCAAAAGTCATGCAGACAGGGATGCAAACAAACACATGATGGCAGGGAATGCATTGGGCGCATGGACGTGCGATTCGAGGACGCTACTGCGGCCCGAGAACAAAGAGAGAAAACTCAGCATGATCCAAGGAGATAGATACACCATCAGCATTGCGATACTTTCCTCTCCTTACTCGGTAGTCAAATTCAAGTTTCTTTCTCCCCGTGGCGGATTCGGCTTCAGAGTGTCGCTCAAGGTACTCCGTACGCCGATATTAATAGTAACCCGCTTCCAGGAGGAGCCTCTTGGCAACACTCCTACACCCCCTACCGATTGGGTGCCGCTCAGAGGACTCTAGCAGGAGGCGGGAGCGGACCACCACGTCCTATCTTTCGACTGAGGACAACAACAACAATAACCACCACCTCCTCCTCCACGTTGATTGTCTGGGTTTAGCGGTTAAGAACATCGAGGCATTTTGTCGTCTCTAGCACGGCATATAAGCGAGATGCGGACTTGGCATGGGTCCTCCGACATCGGTGTCGTCCTGTGTTTGGATTTGGGAGTCTGGGTTTCCCAGAACCATGGTCGCCGGTGCCCCAATGACACAGGCAACCCATTTGATAAGGCTCGTCAAGGTTATCCAATGCCGAGGGAGCAGGTGCACTGCGGCACGGCAGATTTATGCCGGGATACTACCGACAAGAGTGAATATCCTCCCTTCTTGTCAACACATCCAGATCTCCTGAATGGATTTCCTCTCGAAACTTCTTGTATTATCATAGCCCCTCGTTCTTGTCCGCCATGGGTGCCGAAGCCACTACAGTGGGAGAACATGCTGCACAGCCGGACGATAGTGCCGACTGGGATGGCGATGGCGACCCAGCAAACCCGTTGAACTGGCCATCCATGACCAAAGCGTCAAACCTGTCCCTGTTATCAACAATGGCTTTCATCACGTATTCCCCCTCCGGTCTTCCAATGTTTGTGCCCGGAATGCTGATCGACGGATCTAGGCCTCTTGCATCGTCAATGTTTGCCCCGGCCATATCGCGCGTAATGGACGATTTCCACAGTACCGACGAGTTCATGGCCACGTTTTCCGTCTCGGTATATTTGATCGGCTACGGCTTTGGCCCGCTTTTGTTTGCTCCATTGTCAGAGACTTACGGGAGGGTGATCATATACCACGTCACCAACGTTCTCTATGTGATCTTCACGGTGGCTTGCGCAGTTGCACCTTCATTGGATAGCCTCACAGGCTTTCGCTTTCTCGCTGGCTCGGCGGGGTCGGCCTGTCTTGTCTTGGGTGCAGGAAGCGTGGCCGATATGTATCCTCGCGAGCGACGGGGCTCTAAAATGACAGCGTTTGTCCTGGGCCCGCTCATGGGTCCTGTGGTAGGAATGTATTCATTGCCCAACACGTCCAGAATTGGAATTAACATGTTGAAAACAGGGCCGATCGCTGGCGCGTTTATCTCCCAAGACTTGAAGTGGCGATGGATTTTCTGGATCCTGACAATCGCGGTCAGTGCCTTGGAACGGGCAATGATCCGTTGCTGACGATGTTGCAGGCCGGTGTTGTCACGGTGGCATGTCTGTTCTTCTTACGAGAATCTTATGCCCCGGTCCTCTTAGCGAGAAAAACTGCGAAGCTCAGAACACGCGCCGATAACGCGCCGTCTGCTGCTGCTGACCTAAAGCCTGGTGCAGCTCTACTGAACGCCTTATTGCGTCCAGCAAAGATGTTCTTCCTGTCCCCGATTGTTCTGGTCTCGGTGGTATGTATACGGCCAGAAACCCTCATCGTTCAAATCTCTAGACCTAATCAAGTCCAGTTGTACATGTCAGTGATATACGGCTATCTATACCTCCTTTTCACCACACTCACCGAGGTATATGAAGATACCTATGGCTTCTCTACTGGCATTGCAGGGCTGTCTTTCCTTGGGCTCGGGGTGGGAATGGTTTTCGGTCTGGGAGTCTTCGGCGCGACCAGCGACAAGAGGATGAGGAAGAAGAAGGAGGAAGTTGGGGAAGTCGAACCGGAGTTTCACCTCCAAGTGCTCATACCAGCGGCTGTGTGTATTCCAGTGGGGCTGGTTTGGTACGGCTGGTCCGCTGAAAAGGAGGTCCATTGGATTATGCCGATACTCGGGACCGCATGGGTAGGGTTTGCAATGATGGGGGTCTTCGTGAGTGCTTCAGGCAATTCCCAGAGCTTGATCTTATTACCGGAGGCAGATTTAGTACTGACACCACCCCACAGTTCGCGGTCCAGATGTATCTAATCGATTGCTATCCGTTGTATGTGGCATCAGTCACGGCGGCGAATACGGTGGTACGGTCGTTAGTCGGTGCATTCCTTCCATTGGCCGGAAAGCCCCTGTATACAGATCTCGGTCTTGGTTGGGGAAACACGGTGTTGGCATTCATCGCCCTTGCAATGGTTCCTCTACCATTCGTGTTTCTGAGATATGGCGCCCGGTTGAGAACACATCCTCGGTTTCAGATCAAGCTTTGACGGCCATGTCAAGATCGATTGCTGTTGCAGAACCTCGAATCGGATGAAGAGTTTGCACAACAGGAAAGAGGGTTTAGCCGCCAAGATGGGACCAGAGTTGTTTCTAGCCTGCTCGACCCTATCGCAGCTCTCCCTTCAGGGCTGTAGCTGCTATTAATACCCATCATGACCGCGCTCAAGATGGTAAACCATTTCATGACTCTGTGGATACTTTGGAGGCAAATGTTGGCTCCACGAAAGCTGCCAGGGTAATGCCGAAAATGGGCAATATAATACAGCATTCAAATGCAGGTTGCGCCGCGTGCGATGGTGCCTGTCGATCGACGTTCGCGTGATCGGTGGGATCGCAGACGAGCGGGTGGTGAATGGGCCTCCTTTTCAAAGACTGACACGGCTAATGCATAGGCGAATGGTCATATAAAAAACAACCATCTCGAATTCAACATGCTCCAGGTGAGATTCTAATCAGCAGGATGACTTTAAACATCCCCGATCCACCTTCCGGCCGGTGCACTGAGCATCTAGGCGTTCAGATCGCATCATGGCCCCACTACAGCGCGGAGGAGCGTGGGCAGTATTGACTCCGCTTTTTCTGGGTCCGACGATATTCCAGCCTTGCCAAGTGCAGCTTTTGCCCGAGGGGGTGCAACCTCCCTTGTACATGGAAGGCTGTAGCCTGTCCTGGGCCCGTTGTCCGGGGACAGACCGATCTCCAGGGTCTACATTCTGAGTCTTAGTCGGCCCCAGAAAGTCTTCAGGCTTGGTATCGACATTCTATATACATGAGCCCACGAATTCCATCTAGGCTAGTTGTTTCCTCCCTAAGCCGCTCTCGTCCTGGTAGAGAGGGGGAAACAACGAGTCCGACGCTTACCGGAGTCACGGGGCCATTTATTACAAGCTTGCCTGCGGGAAAGAATGGTGAAGCAGAGCAGGGGATCTCTGGAGGACAGCTATACAGTCTTTGATCCTTAAATCGGCGTTCTTAACAACAAAACCTCTCGAAACCACACAGCGATATCCCACATTGCAGATCAAGCCTATCTCCGTCACGTCAATTATCCGAGACCAACGAGCTAATGTGACACAACTGAGCTGCGTCGTCGCTCGACCTCTTCCGCCTTTGCCGGAGGGCCCTGGTAGTTCTTCTTGCCCCATGCCAGGTACCAGATGCCACAGATCAAGACCCCGCCGACAAAGACCACGGAGGCGTAATTCATGGTGTCCGCTGTGGTGGGGTTGAAGAAAGGGAAGCTGAAGAGAGGCAACACGAAGAACGACCACGCTGGCAACCATCTTGTCAGTCGAGGACCCGGCCGACAGAAGGGGTGGGGGGGAAAGCACATACCAATTGCGATGACGTTGCAGACCATGCCAATGGTGCCAAAGTTCCACGATCCCTCGTTCAAATGTGTGCGCCCGCCGATGAGGGAGACGAAGATGGGCATGACGTAGGCAATGGTCAAGAAGATGACTCCCGAGCCGCTAAACGCGTTGAATGCGGCGTATGAGCCGAAATAAATGAGCCCCAGAAGGAGCTGCACCACCATACTGAGCATCATGGCATTCAGGGGTACGTCCAGCTTCTTGTTCACTATCTTCCACCAATTCGAGCCGGGTATCGCGCCGTCTCGTGAAAACGCCCAGATGCAGCGGGACGCCGCAGTCGTGCAGGCCACGCCGCAAAAAATGGCCAGCACGAGGATGGGCACCGTGAGGGCAAAGGCGCCTCCTTCGTTGCCGATTGCCGAGCGCAAAATAAACGGCAACGGCTGGCCGTACGGGTCGCTGATGACGTCAAGCAGGTCGGGCAGGACGAACATGAGAGGGATGAGGAAGATGATGCCGCAGAGCCAGTTGAGAATGAGAGCGCCGCACATCGCTTTGGGGACTTGGGTCGCGGGATCTCGAACCTCTTCACACATGCTGCACGGGGTCAGAGTTAGACCAGGCCATATCGGCTGGTGGGGGTTGCGAATGGTGTCAAGGAACTTACGAAAGGATCATTCCTGTGGCAGAGGTCGCGTAGGCAGCATGTAGCAGTCCGATGCAGAACGACCAGCCTTCCGGCCAACCGGTGTTCGCCTCAAACTTGCCAAACGCAAAACTGCCGCTGTTGCGGCCATTCTTTGCAATGACGAGGACACAGATCAGAATGGCGAACACGCCGCCGAACGTCCAGTATATGGTCATGGTCTATCAATTTGTTACCAAAACAGGGCAAGTGGTTATCGCATGAGGGCATGATCGAGATCTACTTACGTCTAGCAACGGCAGCCATCGGTTTCCTAGCGCAGAAATGGCGTTGCAGAGTAGGGTAATGGCGAAGAAGATGAGATAGTATTGGTAGGTCTCGGCGGCGAAGATCCCGTTGCCTTCGGAGTCCTGGAAGATGTTGATACAAGCGACGAAGAACAGGGTCGTGCCGAAGTTGACCGAGAGCGTGATCGTGATATTCCCCAGAGTGTACGACCACCCACAGATCCAGGCAGCGATTCTGCGCCATTTGGGCGGCGAGAGCATGAAAGTTTGGTAGTAGACGCCTCCAGCCGTTGGGTAGACCGTGGTGATCTCGCCTAGCGAGACGGCGAGACAGAAGATGATGGCGCAGACTAAACACCAACCCCAGATGACAGCGACAGGGCCACCGCCGGCGATTGGATACAGCAGGGTCGTCGACAAGCCGTAGGGCACCGAGGCGAGCACGAAAGACATGAAGGCGACCTGAAAGGTGGACCTTGATCTCACAAGCTCCGCCTGATACCCTAGGATGTCGAGCAATTCGTCGGCACTACTCGCCATTTGTGCTACGCTGGTTCTTTTCTCCTTGGTCTGGGCCTCGCCCATGCCGTTGTCCTGTAACACGCCCTCGTTCAGAGATGGGCGAGCACGTGCCATGGTGATTTGTATGCTCTAAAAGAGCAGCCTCTAGTCGGAGAACCGGCGCTTCTGGCAGGAAATCGGCGTGGAGAGATCCGGGGGAGGGGGGAGGGGCGGTCGTCGTGGGCACGACGAGAGGCACGGGAGGAACGCACGGGGGCGCAGGGAGGAGGCAGGGAGGGTCACGAAGATCACAAGGCGAGCTGGAGGAGGGAGCAGAGCTCTTTATCACGAAGTCGCAGTCAGCATATACTTGCCTAGGTAGACCAAGGTGGGCACAGCGCCCTGGCCACTCAAGCTTTTCATCGATGTCACGGTAAAGGTGAGGTGGAAGCTGTTAGTTCAATCAGTGGTGGGGGATTGGCTTTGAAGGAAACGAGCTTCGTCTTTGGAGACCCGCCGCCGAGCCCGCACCCCTCGTGGCCTCCCATAAAGCGCCAAGCTGCCAAGGCTGCTCTCCATCCTTGGTACATCTCTTCGATCTGCGATAGCAAGTGAGAGTCACCGAGAGGGTCGAAGAGAGGGGCCAGTGACGTCGTAGCGCATCCTCTAGGCGACGGAGGTGAGAAAAGCGGCGGCGCGCCCAGCCCGCGACCATGCCCGAAGCGACGAGCTGCCTAAACCGCCAGGGCGGATTTCCCAGCACTTCCTTTACCAATTAGAAATTCGAATAAGCAAAAGTTTACGAGTCAATTAAACTTAGTGCCAAGCATTGCCAGATTTTCAATTTATGCCGCGCTCGAGGTACGGCGTAGTATTGAGACCAATGCGCAAACAAGGCTTGCAAGGCTGGACTCCTGCCCTCAGCTCTCTTCACACACTCACTCCCCCCGTCTTCGGCGGCGCTTAGGGCGTCACCGTCGATAGTGATTGGAAATCAGAACTAGCCTGCGCCTTCGTCTTGGTGTCTTCGCGGTGGGTCATGGCGCACACGAATCTCCAGCACCGAAGAACACATAATCTGCTGTTGATCTCAAAACTTCTTTCCCAACAATCTCAGACTTCGCCTTTCACACTTGTCCTCGACACATTAGAGCAGCCGGCCAAGCCGTTGTTGCGAGAATACCTGCGTCGGGCGAGGCTTTCGAAAGTGGTGACTACGGTATTTCTAGCATTTGAGACATTCGTGAAGCCTGCGAACGTCGATCATTTCCTGCCCAGGCACGATGTGGTGGAGAGAGCAGGATTGCAGAAGATAGCGCAAGATCTGGCCGATGTCTTCAAACGAAATGCTGGGAAGAGTATGGACCACATTGTTTCTGTTTCTTTTTCATGTCCTATGCTGATGATACTGTTGCTAGGGTGTCTTGTGATCCTGGACTCACTCACAACGTTGGCCTCGCTGTCAACGGAGCCAGCAAATAATCTGAGCTTGACGGCATTCCTCTCCTCGCTTCTTCAGCCACCGGCCCTCCAGCCTAGCAGAGCTGAGCAGGAGCAACCACCTCAGGTCTCGTTGGTCGCGGTTTACCACGCCGATGTGCCACTGCCTTCTCCGCCTTCAAGTACTGGACCCCCACATGGGTACAGTCCGTCACCGCTGTCGCTTCTTTCTTACCTCGCCACGACCGTCATAACAGTCCACTCACTGGCCATTCTGCTCGCTGAGAAAGCTGCCCGGGCAAAGTCCCTTGCCTCGCCGTCGTTTGGTCTGTCTGGGGAAATCGAAGGTGTGATAGTTGGGCTGAAGCCTAAATTATCGGCAGACATGAGGTCCGGCGAGAAAGGAATCGTGCTGGAACTGGAGCACCGAAGGAAGAGTGGACGGGGCGTAAGGGAGTGGTTCTTTCTGCCAACGGGAGCGACTGCCGCGAGGACATCCGGAATTCAGGCATTCCGGGAGACCGTCACCCTGTTGGATGATCATCCCCATTTCCGCAAGCCAAAGGACGAGGCAGCAGACGGGGATCAAGAGTTGTCAGGGATGACCTTCGAGCTAGGGTTGACAGAGAGGCAGCGGTTAGAGCGCGAAGGCGTGGTATTGCCGTACTTCGACGCTCAGAAGGCGGGAGGCGGAGGTGAGGGTGGCAGGATCTTGTATGACATGGGTGTTGAAGACGACTTCGATGAGGAAGAGGATGAGATCTGACCATGATCCAATCGACCGTTTGACCCAGCTTCGACAGTGTTCGTTACCTCGCCAACTTCCAGAATCGCCCCAGCAGTGCCCGCCAAAGGATATCATATGCACGCTGTTTCGATGGCTCCCTCCCTTGCCCCGTCACACAAAATGTTTCGGTTTTCCTTCGGCCGGTCTACCAAAATCTCCAGATGAGGAAGAAAAAAATGATCAGACCGACCCCAACAAACGGACCATACTGTTTCAGCATCAGCTCCCAGTTTATCCTTACTGCGGCTTTCCTGTATTTCTTGCTGTCTTCACGTAACCGTCCGCTCATTTCGCCCATTCGTTCGAGGCTGTCCCCGCGGTACAGTAGATCCTCGATGTTCTTGGTCATGACCTTGGTGACATCCTTCAGCTCATCGTTCAGCTTGTCCAGGTTCGCGCTCGCACGACTGTCTTGGTATGTCTTCTTCGTCCGCTGTATGAAGGTGTCGAACTCGACAAACGCGTAAGGGCGCAATGTCGCGGAAAGATACTGTTGTGAGGGGTAGATGGTGGTAAATTCTTGCGCAAGGTCGGAGAGGTAGGTAAATGCGAGTTTTCGAGGGTAGGATCGGTCGCATATGCAAAGGAAGCACACCGAGTCGCTGATGATGTAGCTATTGGGGATTTGTCAGTGCCATGGATCCAGACGCATACAACTCGGTTGTTGTCTCACTGTAACGTGTATTGTCCTGACTCTATGCTCGCTTGTTGCTCTGAGTTGCGGTTCAGCCGCCTGAAGATCATCTTTGCCTGCGACTTGACCTCCGCCAATTCTGTCTCGACCTGTGAGTCCTCTCGTAAGCCTCATCTCCATAGACTCCGATTCGCTGTAGCAATACGTACCTGCTCATCATCAACTGAAGCTGCGAGCATGAGGCCTAGAGAGTGGTTGCGCGGTCAGCCCTCTTCCCTTAAGTGACACGCCAAAAGCCGCAGTGGGAGGCTCACCATCTAGCCTAGCTATTTGTGTCGATTTTACCATCTTGATGTTACTGTTTCTTTCTTGCTCACAACTTTCCTGCGACAACTTCAACCCAGCAAGTTGTTTCTGTCTCTTGTGGACACGCTTTCATCACTGCGCCGACACTAGCGCCGGCAACAGCCGCCTCCAACCAAGACTCACTCGCTTGAGCTTCCTTGTTCGGCATGGCCGAGTAAGTCGCTTTCTCCTTGTCTTCTCCCCTGCTAGATTTCACTGTCGTCCCTCTTTCTCATCATCCAATCTGAATCACGTTGATGCACAAGGGATCGACCAGTGAGAGATTCTCTTACGGATCTACGCCAGTTCACTGTGCTCGTGATGCCTGGGACGTGTCCTGTGCGCATCCTTTGCTTCAAGTCTTACCCCTCCGCTTGACGGGCATCGTGTCTACGGTGCCACATGCTCAGGACAAGCCGTTTGGGATTGTCTCTGGTACGAGCGATGTCTTGTGCGCACCACATGGCCATCGACCTGCTCAGCTGCATCTAACGTGGTCCTCATATGCTGTGAATGTGCTTGCCCGCTTATTGCCCCGTTGGCATTGTTGAATTCACCTCGATGAGGATGGCGTTCTTCGGTATTGACGAGCTAACGACGATCCAGCCCAAACCAACGCGCCGGATATCCTTACAAGAATGCCTACAGCATCAAGTTCAGCCATCTGATCTCTCGCCCGTCTCAAGAGGCCAACACCTTCCAGCCAGGCGATCTCTTCATTCATGACACTGGCCTGCGACTCCGCATTGAGTACGACGCCAACGGAAGCCCAGTCGAACACAGAGAGGCGGCGGGGCGTGAGGGATGGGGTCTCCTGAACCCGGACGGGACTCCTCTCACAGCCAGCAACGGGGAGCGTCTCTTTGCCACTGGCCCAGAGCAGCTACACCGTACCGTCCAGATAATTCGTGGCGAGTATCAACTCTCAAACAGCTTCTGGTGGCAGCACTGGCATGTCTTCCGGAACGGTCAGGACTTGGGTACGATGGCAGAAGTCCGACAACGCTATCACGATGCGCACGTCGTCGATGCCGCGGATGAGGACGGGGAACGCGATGGACAAGAGGAACCTGGCGCCGTTGCAGAATAGGATGTCGCTCCACCAATCCTACGGCCCTGAAATACCACTTGCTCAAGAGGCCATCACCACCAGCTATGCACCTAGGCCACGCCGACTGCAGGAGCACTTGAGAGGCAGATCAGGCCAGATTGGGCAGCATTTTGGAATATTGCATAACTGCAATCGAGGAGCATTATCAGCTCTGATCTGAGCACACAAATTCTGTACATGATCAGTCACAGCCACTTTGCCCACAGCTGCCAATTACTTGCGAATCAATGGCCGCGTTCTACTACGAATATCTCTTCCCTACCCCAGCCCCATCCACCCTTCTCCTTCCTCCTTACGTATACGCTGCAAACCAACGTCTCCTTCTCTTCTCTGATCCTCTCTGCGGTATCTCTACGATCACATTGCTGCGTTGCAGGGGCAGGGAGATGCTCCATCGCCTCCTACAGCGAGTCTCAACATTTTGTCACCAACATCTCCATGAGCTCTTCATGGCCGTCATGCCGACAATTCCACGGCCTCGATCACGCAACAACACCTTCCAAGCTCTACTCCACCGCGAAACGTCGGTCCAATCAATCCAGCTACATCAGCCTTTGACCTAGTCTGCCACCTAGGATTCAGAACTTCCCTCTCCTCCATCTCTCACACAACAGTACCTTCTCGACCACAAACTTAAATGTGAATATTGACTCGCGGCTGCTTGCGCAAGACGTACCTCTCGCGCAGTTTGGCATGAAGTCCACTTCACCGGCAATCACCAAACAGCATCCAGCGAGGATCAATATGGGATGATTGACAGTCGATAACAATCGATAACAATCTCATATTCTGCTATTTGGTGACTATCAAGCAATCCTGGTAGGCAGCACTACAAAAGTTGGCTTCCTGTAAGGTCCATCCTGGCATTGTACTCATCTCGCATTCTCAATTATTCTTGACCGATCCGTCGTTGACTTCCCCGTTGTCACCGATTGCATACTCTGAATCGTTGTGCCCCTTCTGTCCCTTCGACAACCGACATTTCCACAGCCGCACCTCGCTGAGATGGCCCAAGAGATGAGCCCTGGAACCGCTCAGGCAACGGACCAACAAGTGGGTGATCGAGAAGCAAAGTGAGTGCCCTCCTCTACCTGCTGAGGTTTCCTTCAAACCTCAGGAAAATCCTGCGTCCATTGAATTTCTTCGTCCTCATTTCTATGAAGATATGCCCAAGTGTAACGCGCTGATAGACAATCTCACAGGATATACAAACAGAAATCTACCAACGACGTCAAATTCTACAAGATGGCCAATCAGGACCCAGAATTCTCCGCTTTCCAGGAGGACGATGTGTTCGAGCACGACGACGGGCAGCGTCTCAAGCTTGTCTACCATAATGTCAAGACTTCAGGCCGGCAAGGCAAACCACTTCGACCGTACAATCCGCCGAGAGAGAGTCTTCGATTCAAGGCGGCCGATGAAAGCGTTGACAGCAACAACCGCCTATCCAATCTCAGCCTCGCGACCGGTCCTAAGGAGATGGAACAGCTGGTTGGGGCCAGCAAGGGAGGTGACCCCTGGAGACATTGGAAACTCCTTCGACCAAGACCCAGCTCTGACCCTGACCAACCGACTGCTTGGGAGACCCTAGGCACTCTCGACGAAGTCCGCACCAACTGGAACAATAGGTGGCCAGCGCGAGCGGAATCCGACGATGAAGATGTCCCAGGTCCAGGCTGGAAAAGCGACGAAGAGCAGGCTCGAGGCAATAAGGGCAAAGGCCGCAAGCGCAAATCCACTCAGGGCTCAAACCTAGGGACTTCAGTCAGAGCGGGATCGCTAAGTGGAGCTTCTGGGTCTCGGAGACGCTCTTCGACACGAGCCATGGCTTCACCGACTCACAATCCTCTTCCCAGTCTCGGCTATCCTGGCGTTTCCCTTGGCCCGCAACAACAATACGGAAATCAGCTCCCGCCCAACCCCCAGTACTCGGGTTGGTTCGTCCCCCCTCGATTTAACCAGCAATACCCGGAGGATTCAGCCTTCCAGCAGAATACATACACCGACCCGCTCAATCTCCACGCTCTTGCTCGAATCGGCTATCAGTCGCAACGACAAAGCTTCCCACAAAGTACGTTGCAGGGGCCGACTTCTCCCCACGCCACCAACTTCGGCTACGACACCGCAGGTAGCGCCTTACTTGGACAGCAAGCGCCTCAGCAACCTCAGTCGGCCATGACACAACAGCATCCCACTCAGCAAGCATTGTACCAACCGCAGACCCAGCCCTGGTACCCGGGAGAACAGATGCCTCAACAGCAGCAACCCGACAAGGGCAACGATGTTGGCGACGAGACAGATGACGAGCGTGCTGTCAAATGAGTCTGCGCATGGTGTTCAGGCAGCAGTACCCATCCCTTGACAGCCCATGGATCTGTTGCGATGGAGATAGACGCTGCCTGGAGCTGATGGCGGTGGCGGCGGCGGGGGTAGTGGCGGTAACGCTCGGGTTTCAGGCATTCTTTTTTCTCGGCAACAGAAGTGTCGGAGCTGTGGTCCCTTTTTCTCTGCATCACAGATGGCGTTTAGTGGTATCCCTTTTGTACTGGTCATTGTGGGCTCGGTTTTCGACGGTCCTATGTTCGGCTTTGTTTCCATCGTGGGTTTCACGGCTGGTCTGTTTACAGGTTTACTTGTTTAGCCGGTGGTAGTAATGGTAACTACGCGAGAGAGTGTCGGTTCTTCATCAGACATGGCGTTTCCCTTCATGCTTCCCAGAGATATTGCATTCAGAATGCACCACTCTCTTGCCTGATGGACGAGTTCTTCTACTTACCGACTGCACTAGGGTCTGACAGCAGTATTTCTCCACCATTCAAGGTAGGTTCGTGGTGCTCCTTTGGCGGGAAAGTGGTAAACTCTCTCGCTGTGCTGTCAGGGCTTTTGTGCAGTTGCACATCGATCAAGCCCGTGCGCTTGTGTTCGTTACTCGACCCAGCGACAAGCGCGCGACAGACCACTCGTGCTTGGCGAAAGTAGTGAAGTTTACGTGTGTCAAACGTAGCTCCTCGTGCTCGACATAATTGTTCGAGACTTCTTCGACGTTTGCCAGAGCAAGCAAGAAGGTCAAGACCGGTACCAAAGTCACATTGTATTTCTTTGTTCACCATCCATTTGTCACTCACCATCACACACCTTCATTCAGCCAATCACATACACGCATTTGCGGCGGTGTTCGCAACGCTCATTGGACCACACTTTCAACGCTAACCTTTTACGACTAGCGCAAGAGCGACGCCACTACCGTCAAGATGGTCTACATGGGGTGAGGTTCTGTCCTTTTATCGTCTCAGTCTTTCATCTTCACGCAGGTCGGCAGACTTGCCTCCAGCTTTGGAGAGCCCTTTGTCGCCTAAGCGGCTCTGCGCGGCAATGACTGACGGCCGTTGACTACTGCTGCCCCGACACGCTGTCGTGTGTGCGTCGACGTGGTGATCGCTGGGCTGAGCAAGATATCTTGTCGTCTACTCCTTTCCGCCAGCCACCGCTCCTCTGATGTCTGCCCTCCACCTTCCATGTACTAATGGCTCTTGCGCAGACTTCTGAAGCAGCCAAACCACCGATCCACCAAATTCTACAAGATGGCCTACGTGGACCTGGGCTACTCAGCTTTCGAGCAGACCGACGAGTTCTTCCACCCAGAAACCGGAAGTGTACTCACCCTCCAGTACGGACAGGCCAATGTTCGACATTATCAGGGCGGTGCCACGCAGGATACTCGGCCCGTGCTGAGAAAACCCGAAGACCTTGAATTCCTTATCGTCCTCCCCGCAGGGCATTCCTGGTCTGACTACGCGTCAGGACCAGAAGAGATGGAGAAGATCATCGGCTTACCGAAGAGAGACAACCCCTGGAGCCGCTGGGTAGTCAGGGGGAACGTCGACGGCCACGTCGGTCAGATCGAGATCGGCACTTTGGACGAACTGCGCCTGCACTGGAACGACCTGCTCCCCGATGTCGCGCCTACCGGTATCCCAGCCCATCGACCTCCCCCAGCAGGCACGCAAGCTCAAGCAGCAAGAGCTAGTATCGTCCAAGCTCGCGTCAATCGGGGTGAAGCCGCACGAGCGCAGGTCCCTGCACTTGACCCAGCCATAGTGGCGAAACAGAACCTCGGAGGCCCAGGGACCGCCTTCGACCTGGTCTACCCGGGCATTCAGATCCCGTAACCCGCTCCGCAACAAACGCTGGGAACGAACCTGGGGGCGCCTCTATTGAATCAACCCCAGCTGCACGGTCAGGCCGCGGTGGCTTATCCGCAGCAGCACGCGCAACCTCAATATCAGCAGAGTCAGCAGCAGGAACCAGCAATTGTCTCAGCAAGAGAACCAGCCATAGAGTCAACAACAGCCCCTTCATGCCAATTTGTCACAGCAAGGCACCAACACAAACACCATAATCGAACAAGGATGCGATAAAATCAACAATAAAGGAACGGACCGAAGCTGAGTCCATTGACCTCCGCGATCCCTCACATGTGGTGGAAGCTCACTCAGAAATACATTATGACGGGCGAACGAACTGATCGGCGATGATGGCGGTGGTCCTTCGTTTTCATTTCATTTCATATCTTGCTTCAACAGTATTCTATCCGGTTCGGGTGGTGGATTTCCCGCGGGCAGTATCGAACAGAACCCCAGCCTTTTCGTGTATGATGGTTTCTCGGCATGGGATTGGATTATTAGGGACCCGGGCTTTTTGTTGATGGGTTTGTCTTTTCTCTTCTCTTCTCCTCACCCTCAAGTAAGGGCCTCAATGATATGTTTTTCACCTCGCATTTTGCGCAAAGAAAAGAGAGATCAGGCCGGCCGAGTGATTGAAGGAGGCCTCATAATTACCCATTCGGATTGTCGGATCGACGACGTCCGGTCATATCACATCGCAAGGGGCGTCAACTCAGGTACACTCTTTATGCAATGGAACTGATCACATGTAATCGTCTGTGCCGCTCCCGAGGACATCACAAGTCCTCTTCTATTCGACTCTGTTCCCTTGTTCGTCGAACTTGACGGCCTGCCCCGTGAGGAAACTCTCTTGCAATGCCCGCGCGATCTTCATCACCATATATCCACCTTCCAGGGGCAAGGGCACGTCCTTGTCCTCGAGCACGCTCTGTACAAACTCGCATGCTTCCGTGGCGAAGGCGTCTTCGAACCTCTGCCAATATTCCGGCTGGACTTCATGTCTCATGCCAAGCTTGTCTGCGAGCACGACGTTGTTGGCCCTCGGGACCACATTGACCATCAACTTGCCCTCGGTGCCGGTGATTTCGGTGCACACGTCGTGTCCGTGGGCCTGCGTGCGGCTCGCGAGGAAGTAGGCGATCTTGCCGCCGTGGAATTCCACGACGGCGACCCCGTTGTCCACGTCGTTCGACTCGGCGAGTTCGGGATGGTGCTTCAACGTCCCGACCGCGAAACATGTCTTCGGGGCAGGGTAGTCAAGGAACCACAAGGCCAGGTCGATGTCGTGGATGGTGCAGTCCACGAAGATGCTGCCGTTGCGTTTGGCGTAGGCGATGAAGAAGCCTGTTTCGTCCAAAACATCGGCCGTCTGGCTGCGGATCAGGTATGTTGTCCCTATGGCGCCCGCTTGGACTTTCCGATACGCGTCGCGGTAGGAGGCGTCGAAGCGACGGGAGAACCCGGCCATGACTTTGAGGTCCGGCCGGGATTTGGCTGCCTCGATGGCGGCAGAGACCTGTCAAGGCGACAGCGATGGATCATACGTCAGTCCGACGTCTCGACATCATCATCCTGCTGGGTAGGTAGCTGGTCAGAACACGTACTTCATCCAAGTCCGTGCTTAGAGGCTTCTCGCAGAGGACGTGCAGTCCCTTCTCAATGGCCTGGATCGTTTGACTGGCGTGCACGTCCGTGCTGGTGGAGACCCAAACTGCTTGGAGATCGGGGTGGTTGAGCATCTCCTCGTAACTGTCGTACGCGGCAACGCCGAAGTCGACGTAGTCGGGGTTCGACCGGGCCCATTCTACTTCGTGAGGCGCTATGCTGCAGACGGCGACGACGCGGGCCCGAGGAACTCGGGTTTGAAGAGTCGCGACATGGCGTTTGCCCTATTGCACAAAGAGTGAGAGTCAGGATAGTGGAGGGTGGCGAGGTTGTGATTTGATCCAAAAGGGGCTCCGCGCTTACCATTCGCCCCAAACCAACTACCGCAATGTTGAGCATCTTTCCCGGGTCAGCTCCGTATGATCCCATGGCCGATTGAGGTATTTCGTGGCGTGGAGCGTCGCTGGGCGAGAGCTGATGGGCCATAGCCACAAGAGAAAACCGGCGAGGTTGAAGTATTCCACAAAGACCGAGGATTCTTGCCTCTTGCGGTAGATTTGGCAAGCGTACAGTTCAATCTGATCAAGCAACTTGAATTGCGTCGATGGAAGCTGCTCATGCACCGACACCAGAATGGAAGATCCACGATTGGTTCGTTGAATCGACCGCTCTATCCCTGCATGCAGACCTGGGTTGCGGTCTCAGGTCGGTTGATCTTCCAGTTTAACCATCCGAGCCGACGGTTTGCAATCGCCGATCAGCCTGTCATGTTGATTTATCGTCGTCCTGGGCTCCGCGGAGTGCAGCATCTCACAAACAGGAAGAGGTCTTATGGACATCCGAATCTTTTTCAAGCCGGTCTTCATACATGGTGTATTGACGTGCCTCTGACATCCCTTTGCCCTACGCTTGCTATCCAAGTCCGCAAGCCTGATCTATGTACTCTACGCATTGTAATAGTCGGCAACACCCATCAGCTCACTTGCTGTCCGCTGCCTGACCAACGTGCCGTGTGGGAATCTATACCTCGAGGAGGACTACTCATGACTTGTCTGGGAAGCCAAAGTCCACGCCAAATTCCGGATAGACAAATCGAGTGACACCTGTCTTGGAGATTTCTGCCAGAGACGCAAGATCACTTTCCGAGAGGTCCACGATGTTCTTGTTCTCATCGATGCGAGATGGTGTGACCGATTTGGCGAGGACGGAGCTGCCTCGGGCGATGTGGTAGCTCAGCAGGATGGAGCCGGGGGTGACACCTTTGTGCTCCGCCAGTTTGACCACGTGGGGATCTTTCATGAGAGGGCTCCCAGTACTGCCGAGAGGACTGTAAGCCGTGACGTGGATGCCCTTATCTCTGCAAAAATCCACAATCTCCTGTTGGGGCAGAAGTGGGTGGTTTTCAATTTGGTTGGCAGCTGGAACAACGTCCACCTTGGGCAAGAGCTCTTCCAGATACCGCTTCGAGTAGTTCGCCACACCGATGGCTTTTGTCTTTCCAGTTTTGAGCAGTTTCTCCATTTCCTTGTACGTGTCGACATGAGATCTGTCCCGGAGAAGGTCTCTTGACCCGTCGGGCAGTTTGGGAAATTTCTCATCGTTGCCATTGGGATTCATGGCAACGGGCCAATGCATGAGATAGAGGTCCACATAGTCGAGACCCAGAAGCTTCAAGCTTTTGTCGAGGTTCTGCTCCACTCTTGTATGATATGTACACCAGAGCTTGGTGACGATGAACAGGTCACTTCTTGATATCCCGGTCGCAGCCAAACCCTCTTTGATGCCGTCGCCAACTTCTTCTTCATTCCCGTACACATAGGCGGCATCGATATGTCGGTAGCCGGATTTGATCGCGTGGGCCACTGCCGCGCGCACTTCGCCCTTGGGACTCTGCCATGTGCCTGGAACTGCGTGTTAATAGACTGGGTCCAGTCGACTGTGGGAACGACTCGAGCTTACCTAGACCTAGGGCGGGAATAGTTGCACCAGTGTTCAGCGGCAGTCGTACGTCCACCATGGTGCCAGCTTGGTCGAACTATTGTTGTCTGATCCTCTGCAGCGCAACTCGCGCAGGCGAATTTAATGAAGCGCTGGTCATGCGGGGAACTTTGATCTTCAGCAAAATATTTCGCAACAAATGGTTGAACTACCCCGCCCTCTCGGTGTAATGTCCGTCCGAGCTTGAAGTCAGTTCAATAACCGACATTTTCCACCGTATGCAGAGGATGCGAAGCACGGCTAATGCCGTGGAACCTACAGACACGCGGCGAGGTCAGTGATTTCGCCCCCCCTTGATGCGTGTCATTGTTAGGCCCTGAATGCTTGATGAGCGCTTACCATTGTGTGCCCAGCTGTCGAACGTCCTCGTCCTCGGTCGGCAACGAAAGGTGGAAGCCTCCCCGGGCGGTGTTGCACCGGGTTGCACGGGTCTCCGACACCTCCACCGCCTCCTTCCTCCTCAGCCTTGTCGCGCCTTCCAAGCTGGCTGAATCCGGCAATTCTCCCCGTGCCCCACCTGCCTTGTGTTTGTCCCTCTGAGTTTTCATTCTGGAGCTTCTTCGTCGTTCTCCATCTGCTCTTCGAGAAACCGGCACGAAATCTGCTCAGATGCAACACGTATCTGGATGGTCGTGTTATCGGCGTTTTCCATGAAGACCCTTGTTTTCAGGCATGCAATCTAATGTTATCGCCGTTACACAACATGAGAGCTACTGACGCCCGTCCATCCCCGGGGGTTGGCAATGGCATTGACCGGTCATCAGATCCTGGCAAAGTATTGTGTAACCTCGACGCTCGGCAACAAGTCGTTGTCAGGATAGTGTTATATCATTCTCTACCCGTTTCACCGACTTTATTCGAGCTCGTGCTTCCCCCAGCTCTAGTGTTGCCGTCTCGCAAAACCAACAGCCGCCGAGGAGCTTTTCACGACAGCTACAAAAAATGGCAATTGTCCAACACACTAGGGACCATGTGACAGGGATCATTATCCACTACGAAACCTAGATTGCAGGCGCTTCGACCACGCCCATGGTGAAGGAAGAAACTACTTCGGCCCGCAGTCGGTGATCAGCTTAGCGTTGCATCCGAGCTCCATCTGGGTTTCGTCTTCGACCTCATCTTCCAGATCTGGCAACTCTCACCACTGAGTAGGCCAGGAAGTCGCCTCACTTGTATCCACGGAGAAGGTGGCTGCAAGCCCCTCAGGTTCGAATTGGTTGAATCCATGAGAATTTCTGGTAGGTGATTGGACGTATGTCGGTGTCTTCATCAGTCCATTCTGTTTGTTGGCAAAAAGAGATGTGCAGTGTCACTGGCTAAGCAGGGTGATCTCTATAATAAGCTGGGCCTCACTTGTCGACATCATCGCTCTCAGCGTCAGAATTTGTCGGTCCTCGTGGCGAGATCAAACGAATATTAAGCTTTCCCTCAATCAAGTCGTCCATATAATCCCAAGACAGCCATCAGCCTTTTCCAACTCTTATTATCTCGCTCTGAGCATTGTCCCACGCCCAGCAGCCAGCTTGATCATCATAATACAGTACAATTGCTAGCTCGCCCTGTCTCAGGATGTCTGTTATTCTCCAACAGCCTTCTCACCCACCCTCCTTTCGCACGGACCGAGATGGCCTAGCTTTCGAAGCTCTCTGCGATGAGATTGAGCACGCCGATATTGTAGCTGACCAAGCTCTCAAGACCAAACACGACGCAGACGAAGAGGAAGCTTCCAAGTTCGACGCTGAAAAAGACAAGACTCAGTTCCGCCAATACGAAACCGCATCTGACCGAGTCAAGAGCTTCTACCTCGAGCAACACACGAAACAGACTGTCGCCTACAACCTCAAGGCTCGACATGCCTTCCGTTCAAAAACTCGTGCTGAAATGTCCATCTGGGAGGCAATGGAGCGCCTCAATACTCTCATTGATGAGTCTGACCCCGACACCGAGCTCGGTCAGATCGAGCACCTGCTTCAATCCGCAGAAGCTATGCGTCGCGACGGCCGACCACGCTGGATGCAACTGACCGGCCTCATCCACGATCTGGGGAAGCTATTGTTCTTTTTCGATGCTGAGGGCCAATGGGATGTTGTCGGTGATACATTCGTCGTTGGGTGTGCGTTTGACGATCGGATCATCTATGGCAACAAGTCCTTTTCTGCCAACCCGGACTTCGACGACCCGATCTACAGCACCAAGAACGGAATCTATACACCTGGCTGTGGCCTTGACAACATCATGCTCTCGTGGGGTCATGATGAGTACCTCTACCACGTCGTCAAGGCTCAGTCAACCCTCCCAGATGAGGCACTTGCGATGATCCGGTACCACAGCTTCTACCCTTGGCACCAACAGGGCGCTTACAGGGAGTTCATGAATGAGAAGGATCACGAGATGCTCAGAGCGGTCAAGAAATTCAACCCGTACGATCTCTACAGCAAGAGTGACGAGAGACCGGACATTGAAACGCTCAAGGTATGTACACTCCGCATATGTTCTCGGATAACGAGCTAATCTAGCAATACAGCCCTACTACTTGGAGCTGATTGACGAGTTCTTCCCGTCGAAGGTCCTTAGGTGGTAGACTCTGGATGTCAGGACAAGCTTCTTGTTTGTGGTGTCGATGTCAGCTTTTGCTGTTCTCCACCCAACGCAGATGTACACAAGAGCAGCTTGAGCGTGTGGGGGGCTGAGACTGTTACACATGATTACGAGCGTAATGTTACGAGAGCAACGGGCATTGACCAAGTGCTGGTAGCCCGAAGAGAGCAATTCTTTGCGAGCTCAGTTTTATACACATCAAAATGATCTTACAGTGGCCAGAGACATCTTGACGCCGGAGTTGTACATTCCGTCTTTCCAGTCCATCATTTACAACCTGTATCGCACTTGACAACACTCGACCGCAATTAAGCCACATATGCAACAAGGCAGACCCTCACCGACTCTTTAGGTCACAAAGACGGGTCCGATCCCACCGTATTGTAGATAAGTCGCAGTGCGCCACGGCCGCGGGATAAACCCAAGCCTGGGTAACGATGAAATCAACCAATCAGCATATCAGCAAATCAGCTCTCGAGGCAGCCGCCGCGGGAAGAACCTCGCATGCATTGGACCCTGCATAGCGAATGCCGACCCTCATATCATCTGTGTATGTGTCGAATCGCATGTCCGGTGCAAACTTCCAAGCCACAAGCCACAAGGAATGAAGGCACAGGCAACGAAGTGAGACATGATCCTCCGGAAAAGGCCAACCCAGCCGGACTTTACCTTAACCTACCTTTGCTCTCAAGCTGGAGACTGTCCTGACCTGTCCTGTCCCATCCTGTCCCGTTGTGTGGTGTGTGGTGTCGAAACCTATCACCGTCCCCGCATACTGTACTAACCATCTCCAACATCCCGTCCCCCGTCCTCCGAACCGGGATTCGTGCCCCGCTTCAGCGCGACAAGGGTCGAAGGATGTGATGTGTTACACAGCATGATTTCCTCGCCCGTGTGCGTTTGTGTGTGTGTGCATGCGAGTGTGTGTGTGTAAGTGTATGCGCATGGTGCATGCGGCATATGTTACCCAACCTTACCTAGCTGGGCTCGCTTTGCTGGCCCGCTGGTAGATCTCCTCTCTACTCTACTAAACCTCGACTGGCCTCCCACCGTACGCACCGTCCCCTCCCGTTTCTCTGTCTTGGGGCAGCTGCGCCTCGGAATCATGTAGCCCGCCTCGCAGGACAATGCAGTGCAGTTGCATTACGTTTGAGGTTCCACGGCATGAGTGGCCGAGCGAGCGAGCGAACGAACGAACGACCACAGGTGCGTGCATATGCATATGCACATGCTGTGCTCTGTACCGTGTTTGCAGAGACGGATATGGATGGACAGATGGATGACAAAGCATATGATTGGGGTTAGCGATAGCGAGCGTTACGAGGGCGGCCGGACATTTTATCCGATTGAAGAGCTTCGAGATATGCTGGAGCTGGAACTGGAGATGGAGGGCTGCTGAAGTATCAAAGACGATGGATGCTTTTGGTAGGCATACTTGCTGGCGAGACCGGTTCATTCCAGGGTTGGGCCATCGGGGTTCCCTGTTGATGTGTACGCAATGGTGTCCGATGACAAGAACAGACCGCCGTCGAGGTACTATCAGCTCCGTGCTTGACAGCGGGAAGAAGATAGAAACAAGTGAAATCAGCAAGACGGGAGCAAAAGGAATGATTGAGGTTCAGTCAGATTTCATTAGCACCTGGGACTAAAAACTGTCTCTGCGGACTCCACTGCGCCTTGGCGCCAATGCTTGAACCTCAGCACTTTTCTCTCCGAATTTACTTTGACTTCACCTTCCCACTCAATTCATCCTCACTTCACTTCACTTCAGGTGTCTGGCTGTGTCATGGTCGACCCGTAGACCGCCTTCGCATATGCCGGGTCAGTCGATCTGAGGCCGAGGGCCATCCGATTCCGTGCGGCGATTTGCTTCGGCTCGGTTCCTTGGTACGTGATGTCATGGCCTCTGGCCAGATACCAGGAGGCGCGTCGAGCCGGCACGAAGATGTCGCGGACATGGCTGTTTTCCGGCTTGTCCATCTGTTTGCGGGTGTAGTGGTGCTTCCGGAAGATGTGGTCCCAGTACCCGCTCTCACGCAACACCGCGTGGTAACAGTCCCCGTTGAGACCCGGGCAGATGAACGGATCAACTGCGTCGCCAACGTTCCTGTACTTTGGAACCCAGTGTTGAGCGGTCGTCTGGGTGGGGTTACCGCCGACTGTACCAACAGGCGCGGCGACGGCACCGGCAGGATTGTTGGGTGTTGCCGGTGTTGAGGCGGTAAGAGGCGCAGCGGCGAGGCTAGATGCGGTGTTGCTGGCTGGCGCAACACTGGCGGCAACCGCGGTTTGTGGAAAGGCAACTGGTGGAACAGTCGCAGTGTCATTGCCAGCCGTGTTGTTGACCTCGTTAGAGTTGGCGACGGTCGATGCCACATTAGCTGCTGCGCTGAACTCTTGTGGCGGAGTGCTCGGCGCACCCTGTGGAAGGTTAGTACTTGTCAGGGGTATTCTCGGACTCGACTTACGACTTCGGCTGCGAGGGCAGCGTAGAGGAATTGATCCGCCTCAGAAAGGTTAGACATCTCGAATGACCTTGATGGAGGAAGGGCGTCGACAAATGCTGTGTTGGTTGAAGGTATGAATGTGCGTGGTAGTGGTAGTCGAAATTGCGATTGTGCGGTTGGTCGAGAGGCGAGAGGCGAGGGATCAGAGGACGTGAAGCCATCAAGGCTACTGAATCACCGCGAGCTGCCTCTGGCGCGGCCTTGTGCACTTCACGTATTTTTTTGTTGTGTCTGCGCGAGGCTGTGTGCGGTCCGGCAGTGAGGGCGGAGGCGGGAAAAAAACATTGTGAAGACTTTCCCATGTCGGCTTTGTCGCGGAACATCACGTAGGACCTGAGGAGATGTGTTTTTTTGTTGCACCAATTCCCCTGAGGGGTCGGATCGAAACCTCCACCAGCGGCGAGGAATATGACCACGGAAGGAAAGGAGTTTTCCGAGATTCGTACGTTCAGTCATCTCTGCTGTCGACTTGTGCTCAAAACCGCAGACATGCAAGAGACAATGGTTGTTGTCTCTGACGAGGAAAAAGAGGGAGAAAGACATATGGACAAGGTTCGAAGAGCAACTTATAACTCTGTGGGATGCCAAGCCTAGGATATGAACAGCGGCGACATCATTGTGTATCCCGCGAATCCTAGAGTTCCCGCAAGGACGCGGAAGGCCTGTCACATGCGTCCGCGGCAAACACAAGATGGCGAGTTGCCCTATAGAGAAGTCAGCAGTGAAAGAGAAAGACATGGGCACAATTCGCCTACTTGGACTTCGAAGATCGTACTGGGGAGGATTCCGGGGCGACACCACAATATGTGTGCTTGAGTAGACGACAAGGACGGTCGGCTGGGACGGAAAAGAGTCCAGGTCCTGGCGGACTCTCACCAGTCCCAGCTAGCAAGACTGGGGAGCTGTGTGTTATGGAGAGTAGAAGGAAAGAAGAAGAAAACAAATGCCGTCGCGGTGGGAGATATTTATACCCCTGAGGACGACGCCAGAACCACGGTACGGAAGATGGTGATAGACCACGACGTCTTCGTGACAGATTGTGAAAGACAAAGATATCATCACGATATGGAGTGACAGACAACGACGCCTTCGTGACAGGTCATGACAGGGAGAAGCGTCGCATTCACAAGCTGTCCCGGACACAGCCAGGGGTAGCCGACCCTATGACGGCGACAGACGCAGCTCGCCGCAAGCATGTGCTCGACAGTCAAGTCACAGGACAGGACCTGGAACAAACTCACGGTGCCATTTGGTGAATAAGCGACGGGACGGTTGAGAGCATGTGGCTGAAGTTGTCTTGCTATCGGTCCCGACAGCAGGCTACAGGTACGTGAATGCCACTAAGGTTCCCTGGATCTTGAGCGAGATCATGAGAGTAAGAGTATGAGTTACTGAACAAGTTGGGATCTTGTGACATATCGAAGGAGCGAGGACAACTATCGAGAGGAACTACGAACTACAGTTCAGTGCAATTCAATGCAAAGGAGGAGGCAGGACTAAACGGTCTGGAGCAGAGATAGGTCCTCAACGGGCATCCTGCCTGACAGAAGGAGTTGCATAGGTGGAAAATTATAGAAAGGACGAGCGAGTGGAATCGACCATTTCAGCAGTTGCGGCCCCCTTCATGAGAGACAAGATCACCCGAACTGTCTTCTGCCTGCGAGAAGGTATCCACAGGAGGGAAGGGGCCATACGAGGTATATCTTTCTGGAGTGCTGGTTGACGGTTGAAGGTGGAGGATGGGAAGCACACAGAGATTTGTATCAGATTTGGTGAGAAGTGGTCAGATTCTCCAAGAAGGTTACAGAGAAAAATAGCAAGACGTGGGCGGGATTCCCATTCATGACAATGAAATTCGTACCGAGTCTGGCGTGTTCTCTGGCGGAGAGACGACACCGGCATCCTATGGCACATACCATATTTTCCCACCCTGATGCCATCTCCTCAAGTCCAAGTCCAACCCCTGACAGGGATAGACACCGTCGCGGATAGGCAGACTGTGCTGAGAGCTCATATCGGCTGGTGCTGTAACTGACAAAGATGAACCTAGTTCTTTGTAGCACTCTTGTTGTCACATTCCCAAGCACGAGCCTTGCCCTGTGTATCGCGGAATGCCTCTACTCGTCCTTCGATTATTCCCGCGAGAACATGCCAGTCAGCATCCGACAAGTTCCCAGAGGGAACGAGTGCATCCATGACTCCGTCCGGGTTGAATGGTTCAGCCTCCAGAAGGGTTCCAAATTTCTCACTCAAGTGTCGAACCAGGCGCGCCTCTGTTCGGGAGACGAGAGATGTCTGGTATCCTTCAAGTAACACATCTGCGTCGGTTTACGGGTACGTTGACTCTGTTCGGTTCTAACGATTTACTGCCTCTGTATTGTTCCTAGCAGAGATACCCGAAGCGCCGTATTCTTCCTCTCCCAAATCATTGAGAAATGCATCGAAAGCTGACCCTGCCAAAGTATTCGAGAAATCGGCCCCGGCCATGTCTTGTGATGTTATTTCAGAGTTCCGTATTTGATTGTCGTTGAACGCTGGCACGGGTGTATTATCGGCGTACTGGACATCAGCTCCCAAGGCTTCGATCATTGCGCCGAGGTTCCTCAGGCCTTCCTTGGTACAGAGGAGCTGAGGAATCATCCGCTTGATTTCTGCCAATGCCACCGGATCGGGGATTGGTGACAAGGAACTAGGATCAAGGCTCACCGCTGACCCGAATGTGTACGGTGGTGGTCCGCTGGCATTGCGAGACAATAGTGCCGATGTTCTGCCGAGGGGGGTGTGGGCGGATGCTCGTAGATGTGGTGCTATCAAGTGGGATTCGCTTCTGAGAATTCCGGCTGTCCGTGTGTGCAAGGGCATCGGCATCTTGAGAGGCGGACTAGCGTGTCGTCGAAGAGGACTTGAATTTGGTTCTGGGGTGCTACTCGCATGCTTGCTCAAATTAAAGACGTCGGGGTACTCGTATGGACGCTTCGTCCCTCGTGGCGATCCGTCCATTTTGAAGGCTCGAGATGGCCCAAGTGGGTCGCTTGTTTGGAATTTAGCCTCCATCAGATGCAAGGATCACGGCGAGGTCAGGGGTTGATAGCTTTGTTTGGGTGAGGTCATGGTCAATGCAAGGGGTGAAAGATGGGCCCGAGGCACCAAGCCACTGAAGTGCAAAACAACACAAGGAGAGACTCAGCCCAACTCTGCTAAGTGATAAGCACAACTCTTCCACTAGGGGTGGATAGTTCGGCGTCGTAAATGGCCTGCGAATACTGTCTGCCATCCGCCTCGTTGAGGTGTGGTTACAGAGGCAGGACCAACCAAGCATGAACATGTTGAAGGGACCCGGCGTGATGAACGTCTCAGTCAGCAAACAATTCCCGATGAAAAGCGCCGTTGGTAGCATAAAGGAACAGCGCATCCGAATGGGCGGGCTTGAGAATACTATTGTATTCACACGAAGCTGATAGCTTTGGTGGTCGTTCGTTCAAAGTTCTGTTTTTCAACGCTCCGCGATAATTGGCTTAACTCCGGCCGATCTATTTCCACCATATCTTTCTCTTCCAACACACGATCCTCACTCTTTGTGCTGCCTTTCGGAGGCCATGGCTACTCACTTGGAGATGCTATTTCTCATACGCCAGCTGGCTGCTGCTGTTTTGCAATGTGACCATGGATGGACATGACGTGAGGGTGGCCGCGTCGTTTGCAAGCCGCCCAGTTTGAAATCTCGCCAATACAGTACGTTTCATTCACAGTCGATATTACCGATCTTGCTTCTTCCCTTGTTCAAGAAAACTAGGAAGCAGGCCGTCTTTCTTCGTTACCAGCTAGCGACGTGTTGCTCGTCCCCCACACAAACTTCACCTGCGGCAAACGACATCAAACCCTTCCAATTTACTTGCGGCCTCCGACACCATGAAGGTGGAATTCACTGGCATCTTCTGTTCCCCTAGGTACTGACTCTGTTACAGATCAAATATCTCCTGTTCGATTGTGACAATACTCTTGTTCAATCGGAGGACGCCGCCGCAGAAATCTGCAGCGAGTTGATCAACGAGATACTGGAAAAGAGGGACATCGCCATGCGGTTCTCGCCTGAGGATCTCATCTCGGAGTTTGTCGGCCTCAACTTCCGTCGAATCCTTATGATCCTGCAACAGCAACTTGGTTTCGAACTGAATGAAGACGAGTTGGAAACGTACAATAGGATTCAACAAGACCGGGTGGTAGCGAACATCGAGGCGAAGATTCAGCCGTGCCCTGGCGTGACCGAAACACTCGCCACACTCCACCAATTGGACAATTTTGTCCTGGTTGTTGCTTCCTCGTCTCCCCTCCGCCGCATTCGTACTTGCCTGCAGGCAACGGGGCTAATCAAGTACTTCGACGACGCCAATATTTTCTCCGCGGCTGATTCTCTCTCTGCTCCATCCAGCAAGCCTGATCCCGCCGTCTACCTCCATGCGCTTGAGAAGCTTGGTGCTCGAGCAGGAGAATGCCTGACTGTTGAGGACAGCATTTCAGGAGTTAGGGCAGCAGTAGGTGCAGGCTTGAAATGCCTCGGATATGTCGGGTCGACTCATATAGTGGGACAAAGAACAGAGATGGCTATGCAACTCCTGGATGCAGGATGTGTGGAGATCATGTGGCATTGGGGCAGTTACGGCAGGCACCTATCCACTGTCGAAAATCAAGAGAGGGATAACGGGATGATTGAAACTGCCGCAGCCAAATAACAGAGCTGCTGATATTTGCGGAATCATCTGCATCTGATACCTCACAACGACCACCACTTCAAAGACTTAGAAGCATTAGACGGCCCGGTCACAAGCTTGGACGCCGACTTGAGTCTTGGTACATACTGGCATGTTGGGGTTCGGTGGTTTACGCAGGAACAGGAGAAATTGATAACCAAAAGGTTTTGCTTTGCCTCATTCATCCTTGCCTTTTGGATCACCTTCAACTTTGCGAATTCCTTGAGAGACCTAGAAGACATCATCGGGTGTCCCAACCTCTTGCGGGAGTGGAACCATCTTTGTAAAAGGCTGCTCCGTGTCGACCAGTCCTGCCATTGAGCCGAGCACGAGACTGTCAGGTCGCGTCCTCTCGCGGTCGGCTCGCCAACGTCGATAAATACTCCACCACCATTCATGAGTTTCTCCATCTCTGCCCAGATGGCCCGCAACACCATCTTTGCTGACCTGTCGCTCCCACGGCTTGTCGACAATGTAGTGGAGGACCACAACCTTGTCATCTGACCACATCCGAGGATGCCAATATCTCATGGTTTTGAGCGCGTTGTACTTCCACGACAGTGGGCACCACTTGTTACGGAAGAAGTCTGCCAGAAAGTCTTGATCCGGGAATTGATAGGTCTTGAGGCGGTCCGTGGTGTGGAAGAAATGCAGCATGCGGGTCCACAGTTCTTCGGTCGGGTGGAACAGCAACATGCCACCATTTAGAAGGCGGTATGTCGGACAGGCTTCTTGCGAAATCTCTGCGGCTACCTCGTCGGGGTGGTTCAAGGGCGTGTAGGCACAGTTTCCCTTGTGCCAATCGTGTGGAGCCCATGAATCGTAGTCAAGATTGCACACACAGGCATGGGTGGCACCTAGCCAGTCTGGACGTGGAAGCTTGCTTTCGAAGACCTCGTCCGGATCCCGGAAGATGGCCATATCGGCGTCCAGAAAGACGGCTCTGCTGTACCCTAGCTTGTAGACCTCGAAAGCTCGGAGTTTGGTAAATGTGTCTTTGAATCGCTCAGCCACGCTACCGGTGTTCTCTTGTTCTTTCCTGGGCAAGAGGAGAGATACTCTCTCGGGTTGCAGACGTCCATAGTTCTGGGCCTCTTCCTGGAGAGCCGCTATTGCCTTTTCTCCGAGCGAGTCGGTGTACTGCACAACGAGAGGGTATTTGGACTTGTGCTGATCTAATGTATGACCGAGGATGATGACGCCTGGAAGATACGACGGCTTGGTGACGAGTGTGACCCAGCACCATTTCTCTGAAGCGTCTGCTACGGATCCCATCTCGCTCAGTGCTACAGGAGAATGCTGCAACCAGGGATGCCTCCGAGGATGAGGCAAAGCAGAAATGAAACCCTACTAGAGAACGGCAACTCTCACGAGCCCCCAGGTCACCGGCGGGCTCATCTCAAAAGTGTCCAGAGTCATGGCGTCATTGCTGGCAAGTCCCGCTGTCACTGTCTCATAGAAGTAGCAGTCTCTTCGACGTGCACAAATTACTGTGAAGGGCTGAGAAGCCCAGCGAGCTCAGAGCGAGTCCGAATGTAAACCTAAGCTCATACACGTGGGAGAAAAGCAATATACTGATACAGCAAGGAGGCACTGACTTATGCGAAAGTGAGAGACACCAGAAAGTATCGACATAATCTGATTGGCGGAATCGCTCTTGGCCTCGTTGCCCCGCTGGCGTCTTGTTTACTTTTCGGAACAAGACAAGGCCGAGCGAACTAACCCCCTCACGCTCCCTTCAGCTGGCGTTCAGCTTGGAATCACAGGATTACTTACCTAGTCTAGATCAATTCACCCAGTGACTGCATATTAGTCTGACACTCGGACCGTTGTCTGTCTGCGCTGAAACCCGCGTTGGTCGGATTCATCCCCTGAAACTTTGGATATAGCCGTATCACCGGCACCAACTTGTTCTTCGCACTGTATCGACAGCCTTGCGGGCGTAGACTTCCGAATATCCCTCATCGATTCCGCGAGAAGGTACCCAGATACATTGTCGTCTGACATGCAGCCATGGTATTATTGGAGAAGCAATGGGTGAATGTCCAAGAAAAGACGTTTACAAAATGGTACTTCCCCAACGTACGCCGACGCCTTCCGGCGGGATAAACTGACGTCCTCAGGCTCAATAACAAGATCAAACCCCGCGAAGTCGCCGTCCAAAGCCTCGTAACAGACCTCTCCGACGGCATCATCCTCATCCACCTTCTCGAAATCCTCAGCAATGAATCCCTCGGTCGATATGCGGCGAAACCTCGTCTGCGGGTGCAAAAGTTCGAGAATGTCAATAAATCGCTCGAGTTCATCAAACATCGTGGGATTCAGATGACAAACATTGGCGCTGAGGATGTGGTCGATGGGAACCGAAAGATCATTTTGGGGCTGATATGGACGCTCATTCTGCGGTTCACCATCTCGGACATCAACGAAGAAGGTCTGACGGCTAAAGAAGGTCTGCTGCTGTGGTGCCAGCGGAAAACAGCATGCTACGAGGGAGTGGAAGTGCGGGACTTCTCGTCTTCCTGGAACAACGGGCTCGCCTTTTGTGCGCTTTTGGATATCCACCGGCCCGATCTGATCGACTTCGACACGTTGGATAAGTCAGACCACAAAGGAAATACGAAGTTGGCTTTTGAGATTGCGAGCAGAGAGATTGGGATCCCAGATCTGCTTGATGTCGAAGACGTGGCGGACGTCCCCAAGCCCGATGAAAGATCACTTATGACGTATATCGCCTACTGGTTTCACGCATTTAGTGCCATGGAAAGAGTGGAAAATGCAGGCAGACGGGTCGAAAAGTTTGTGAGCAACATGCAAGGCGCATGGGAAATGGAATCGGCATATGAGAAGAGAATGCGGGCTCTGCTGCAGCAGATCCGACAACAACGCCAATCCTGGCGCGACTCCCAATTCCTGGGAACGTACGCAGACGCAAAAGCCCAAGCCAATGC
Source organism: Phialophora chinensis (assembly GCA_016109575.1). Classification (NCBI taxonomy): domain Eukaryota; kingdom Fungi; phylum Ascomycota; class Eurotiomycetes; order Chaetothyriales; family Herpotrichiellaceae; genus Phialophora; species Phialophora chinensis. The sequence goes on from JADWPU010000001.1 coordinate 2,929,210, forward strand.
TATGGCCAACTTCAAGCGGAACCAGAAACGAAAGTGGGTAGCCGAGAAGTCCGACTTGGCGGCACTCCTAGGCAACATCAAGACCAAACTCTCCACGTACAGGCTCCGTCCCTACCAGCCACCGCCAGAACTGAGACTCGAAGTCCTCGACCACGAATGGGCGGCACTGGGAACCGACGAGCATGCTCGCAGCAAGCTGATCAATGAGACGATCCGAGACATCAAAAACGCGCTGAGAAAGACCTTTGCGGATAAGGCCAATGATTTTGCATTGACCCTGAACACCCTTTCTCTCGCCGTCTCAGGTCTTGAAGGTGATGTCGAGGATCAACTGAACCATGCACAACGTCTCGCCGACAACCTTGGTCCGCTCGAACAGTACCTCGAGGGCATAGCAATCCTCGATGAGAAGTGCCAGGAGGCCAACATTGACGAGAACGATTACACAACATACACGTACGACGAGCTTTTATACGAGCTCAGCCTCGTCAAGGCAAGTGTGCAGAAGAAGTTGACGTTCCTCGAGAATCAAATGGTTGCTCGTGATATGACCAACCTCACGCCCATTCAGCTGGAGGAATTCGAATCCGTGTTTCGCCATTTTGACCGTGATGGCACCAACGCCCTCACGGAGCTGGAATTCAGCGCTGCGCTTGCCAGTTTGGGACTGGTATACGACGAACACGAAATGCACGACAAGTTTGTTGAAGTCTGTCACACTGGGATCGATCCCACGATGTCACCTGTCTCGCGTCGCCAACGGGAGTCCCGCGGCGTAGGCTTCGAACAGTTCATCCGTTTCATGGTTTCCGTGACGGAAGATCAGAACAGCTCGGAGCAAGTCTTCCAGTCATTCCGCGAGGTGGCGGATGGGAAACCGTATGTGACCGAGATGGACCTGAGGCATTCGCTCATTCCAGATGATTTGATTGAAGATCTACTGAGCAGCATGCCCGAACATACCGGGCCGGATATGGAGGCCGACAGGAACGTACCGAAATACGATTATATTACTTTTATGCAGGGCATGATGGGGGATGTGCAGCCGAGAGACCAGTCGGATCGAGGTCGAGCGAATGGCACCACACCGCCCACCACGCCCAGAAAGTGAATGTCGCTCTGTTGACTGCTGGGGTTAGGTCTAGTATTCCTCTCGGGCAGATACTTGCTTACTTTGTTCAAGGCGCGTTGGATAAAAGGGAGTCGAGCGATCCTCCATGACTGAGGGATTTGGACATTCTGAGCGAGCTTTCCTGCAGGCGAGGAGGCGCCGAGAATGAAGAGAGTCTATGGCTCCTATGACGACCACACTCACACACTCACACGTACATTAATCGATAACAGATACATTCGTCCTAAGCTCTTCTTTATTGAGATCATGTCGCCGCCGTGTTGGTTCCCGTATCATTTTTGGCCTGAGAGATCAGAACTAACAGCATCGCGGAGCGGACTCATGGAAAAGACGAAGGCTTTATTGACATATGCGTCCCGCGTCTATCTATTTTAGGACGCTCCATAACGGAAGGACGCGGGCGCAGTTGGGTGTTCCCACTTCTCATTTGATTAAGTTTCGTGACACAGAAGTATGCAAGTCAACCAGAGCTCGCAAGCTTGTCGCTGAGGAGTCTATGGCAAGCCATACTTCCTGAAAGGCCATTCTCCAGGCAGAAGTCGACTTGTGTGAACCAATTGATCAGCGAATTGTTCCGCAACATCTATACCTCTTCGTAAAGTCATTCTCGTTCGAGTTCCGCGTTGAACGCACCAGCCGCACCGGCGGATTCCGCCCTGCTTCCTGGCCTGGACAAGATGCGATCCGAGGCATCGGGCCCACTTCCGCGGAGGTCGGCTACTCGTGGCTCAACCTGCAATAAGGAAAGAGTATGGGGTACTGTAACTCGGCACTCGGGCGTCGGGCGCTGTACATACAAACTGTGTAGGAGAGGTCAGTCTGAGATACCGCATGTTGTGAAGGACTCTTCCAGGTGAGCACGGAGCAACGTAGACTTCTTTTGGCGACTTTGCACGGAGCAGCGAGGGCAATGCACTCCCAATAAACATTAGTTGTCCGGATCGCAAGTTATCTCTGTCCAACAACGCACCCACGCTATCAACTCCGCTGCATCCTCCTCTGGACTGTTCGGCATATGGTGCTCCCACCTGGCAATTTCTACATGGCCGTCACGACGAGGGTGGCAATGCAACAGCGTGCATTCATTCGTCCTCGGAGATCTCCATTGCTTCTTTGATCATCTGCGACGTGGGTGCCCAGCTGCTCGGCTGCTTTCACCTTCTTCGAGCTGTTTCATGGTTGGACAATTTGGACGTGCAGCCAGATGGCCTGGCAGCTGGACACCTCAATTTGCCTGGATCTTCCGCTCGACACCTCGAGCAACATGGATCTTCGGCTGGGCGCATCTTATCAGCGACTAGAGGAGAGATCGTCGGGATTCCGCGCGCTGTTGCCACAACACCATGTGCTCGGGCCGTCGTCATTCGTCGTAACGCTTCTCCCTCAAATTGAGTCTAGTGGAATGTACTACGGATGAGGAGCCGAGCAAGGCGGAGACCCCAGATTTCGCGGTCGGCACCCCGATGAGTCTAGCTAGCCCACCAATCGAGCTCACCGACTGGTGGCGTCCTCGTATAGACACCAACATCCTAGCCAGCGTCCAAGAACTTGTTACGAGAGTCCTTTGCGAGTTTCAGCGCAGGATTCCCCTCTCTCGAGCTTATTAGACCAAGCCCTATCCCAAGTGTCACGCCTCAGAACATGACGATCCCTCAGTCTCATCTATCACCACGCACTCCCTTCAAACAATGGAGGAAAAGACAATCGACCAGGTAGACGGCGCTGTTGTCGCCCAAAATGAGTACCGATACAGTGTAGACGAGAGTGGGCGTCGTCTGTCTGTGACAGGAAGACGTGTTTCCATCGTCGACGATGTCTTTGGGGAGATTGTTGAAGGAGGTCCAAATTACCGCAATGTCAGCGTCTCTCTCACACGGCATCCCATCTTTCCGAAACTGACACTTCTGGCTAGGTCGGCTGGATAGGGACGGCGGCACTGATGATGAAAACGCAGATTGGGCTCGGGGTCCTCTCGATTCCCGCCGTCTTTGACGTTCTCGGCATGATTCCTGGTATCATCATCCTGATCACCATTGCCGTGATCACCACCTGGTCGGACTACATGGTCGGCATATTCAAACTGCGACATCGCTCCGTCTATGGTATCGACGATGTTGGCCAATTGCTGTTCGGTCGAGTGGGACGAGAAACGCTCGCGGCAGCATTTATCCTGTGTAAGTCTCGACAGAGAGTTGGCGACGATGGCATTTTTGCTAATTTACTTGTACAGTCTGGATCTTTGTCGCCGGAGCTGGCATGCTGGGCATTTCGATTGGTCTGAATGCCGTCTCCTCCCACGGAGCATGTACTGCGATTTTCGTTGCCATTGCCGCAGTTGTGGGATTCGGCCTCGGAAGCATCCAGACGCTTCATAAAATCAGCTGGCTGGCCTGGGTCGGATTGGTATGCATCCTCACAGCTAGTAAGTCATTCCATTCAGTCATTCCTCTTGCCTCCGTCTCCTACAGAGTCCGCCGGACTGACAGTTACCCGCCAAAGTCTTCACCGTCACCATCGCCGTCGGCGTCCAAGACCGCCCTTCCGCCGCACCCCAAGAAGGCGTCTTCCACTCCGATTACAAGATCACGAACAATCCGTCCTTCACCGACGCAATCTCCGCCTGCTCCTCGCTGGTGTTCGCCTACGCCGGCACCCCGGCCTTCTTCTCGATCGTCTGCGAAATGCGAGACCCCCGACACTACACGCGGTCTCTGGTCGTCTGCCAGTCCGTCGTCACAGTGACATACATCACCATCGGCGTCGTGGTCTACTACTTCTGCGGCTCATACGTGGCATCACCTGCGCTGGGCTCAGCCGGCCCTTTGCTGAAGAAGATCGGTTACGGGTTCGCCCTCCCTGGGCTTATCGTCACAACCACCCTCGTCATCCACATCGCGGCCAAGTATATCTTTGTGCGGGCTTTGCGCGGCACCCACCACCTCACCGAGAACACCGCGAGGCACTGGGTGACCTGGCTGAGCTGTACCGGCGGGATTGCCATTGTGGCCTACGTGGTCGCGAGCGCGATTCCTGTCTTTGGCGGCCTCGTCTCCCTCATCGGCGCCTTGCTCGGCACCCTCATGTCGTTCCAGCCCATGGGTTGCATGTGGCTGTACGACAACTGGAGCAAATTCAAGGCGGAACGGACCACGAGGTTGACCCTGATGGTTTGCTGGTCCGTCTTTGTGATTGTTTCGGGAACTTTCCTCATGATCGGCGGCACTTACGGGTCTGTTGTCGGCATTATCGATACCTACAAAGTCTCTGGAGGGTCGGCGGCGTGGTCTTGTGCTGACAATTCCAACTCGGTGGCGTGAGCGACTTGTTCGGTTAGAGACGGAGGGAATTTCATCAGGTCATAACACCGGAGACTTTCGCTACATCCTTGGTTCCTCGTTTGAGTTTCACTCAGCTCTACGTGGCTGTACAGGCTCAGGACTTATATAGTGGGCAGGTCTCGCTGTAAGCTGTTCAATTTTCTGTAACTATGGTTGCCATCCTCTTCGGCCTTGTTGCTCTCAGTCTCTCAGCTAGTGGAACGGCCTGCAGAAAGGGAGGCCAATCCCGCCAATGGCACGTTTTGGCTCGAAATGACCTTCGTGTTCCATACTCTGTAAGTGGAGCAAGTGCGATCAGAAGACAGTGTCATGAACGAGTAGTTAAGTCAGTCTTCGCTCCACGGCCGTGATTTTCCGTCTTCAATCTAACCGTACTTCTATGTCTCTGTCCATTCAGTCCTCCCGGGCTGGTAGCGGCGGGTAGAGCGAGGAAAAAACCACATCTAGAGATCTGTAGTACCTTGCCGTCGGAGATCCCCTGTCCCTTTGCTTAAATCTTTGCCTGTCCCGTCATGCGCTCCCGCTTGGCCATTTCTCTCAATTCCCGTCGGAGAATCTTCCCGCTGGCGCTCTTGGGGATGGCGTCCAGATAAATGACCCCGCCTCTCAACTGCTTGTGCTGGGCGAGGTTCTGGCTGACGAAGGCTTTGATCTCGTGGTCCGGGATCTTGGACTTGTCGGCCACGACATACGCGCGGGGTAATTCATTGCCACTGCCCGACGGGTCGGGGACGCCGATGACAGCCGCGTCGAGGATGAGGTTGTGCGACAGGAGAACGGCTTCCAGCTCGGCGGGCGCGACTTGGAGGCCCTTGTACTTGATCAATTCCTGGGGGTATCAGTTAAAACGGAGAGCTTCGTGGCGATGAGAGAGGAGATGAAAGAGATGACTTGCCTTCTTGCGATCCACCACGTAAAATTTACCGCCTTTGCACAGGCCCACGTCGCCGGTCTTGAACCATTTACCATCCTTTGAGAATGCCTCTTTCGTCGCAGCTTCATTGCCCCAGTAGCCCGTCGTGATCATGGGTCCTTGGACGATGAATTCTCCTTCCTCCCCTTCTTCGACGTCATTCTCGTCGTCGTCTACGACTCGCATCCGCACGTTGGGCAATAACGGAGATACGCTCCCCGTGTCGTCCTTCTGGTCCCACGGCATGGCCGTCACACTGCCCGTCGTCTCCGAAAGGCCCCACGTTTGAGAGATTTGACATCCCAACTTCTTCTCCGCCATGGCTTGTAATTCGGCGCCCATGGGCGCCGCGCCGGTCACCGCATGCACGAGATTCGCAAACTGATCGGTAACGAGAGGGCTCTTCGCGATGAGCAGGTATATCGGCGGGACGGTGAAAAAGTACGTGATCTTGTAGCGTCTGTTGTATTCGAGAAAGAGTGGAAAGTCGAATTTCTGCATCCAAAATACGGGGCCGCCCGAGATGGACGGGTTGACGAAGTAGCCCTGACACCCAGCAATGTGAGCTGTGGGGAGATGTGCTAGTGTGCGGTATTCGAACCTGTAAGCTGGGTCGAGGCGACGCTGGCGCGCGAAATGTTCGCGTATTTGGTATTGCGGAATCAAGCCTTCGGAGACGAGATTTGCGTGCGAGATATTGACTCCTGTGGTATCGCTGTCAGCTTGACTCTCACCCTCAAGATCACTTGGGAGGTTTCAATCACCCTTTGGAATGCCCGTCGTCCCGCTGCTATAAAGTAAGCAGACCACTCGATCCTTCAATGTCTTCGGATCTGTGATCTTCTCCCATTCCAACAATTCACTTTTCCCAATCCATTCTTCTTCTCCACCATCCAGCCAGTTCTGTTCCTTCTTCTCTACATCCCTTAGCACACGCTTCCCGCCCATGCTCTCCAGCACCAAAACCCTGCTCGTCGGCACACCACATTCCTTCGCTGCCTTCATTGCCACATCCTTGCAGTCCTCACTGCAAACTACACAGGAGCTTCGTCCCTGCTTAATCTGTCGGGCCAGCTCTCCTGCCGTGAAAGATGAACTCGCGGCCGAAAATACTCCTCCGGCGGCAATCACCCCGTAAAAGATGCTGCTCAGCAGGATCTGTCCGGAAGATATACAGACCACGACGTCTTTGCCTGGTCCATTCGTGCCGATGGAGAAGACGTGCCTGAAAACCCACGCGAGTCGTTTTGTGTACATGCGGCATTGGGCTTTGGTGACGGCGTTGGAAGGCCGCGCGGCCTCGGCGTGAAGAACAGTTGATTCTTGGGTCCAGGATTCAGGAGAGTCGTATATCAAGGTCAAGATATCGATGTCCGGGAGCTCATAGTCCCTTGTAGGGAGGTAGATTGTCTTGCGCGGAGGCATCTTGGCAGTTTCCGCTCGTCACGATGGATGGAATTGCAAAGCTGGAAGCATTTCAGAAATGGAGGAAGTCAAAGAACACATTCTTGCGGTCGAAGGCGCATTTGAAGACTCGCTTCGCCTTGGCTTGTTTATCATGACGAGGAGAGGGGATGGTGGCAAGCTGTGTTGCCTCAATGATGCCGAGGCGGAATTCGGTTAAATTTTTTGGCCTCGGATTGGTTGCGACGTCGACGAGTCCAAGGAGACGTCTAGCCGCATTTCTACACATGTCTTGCTGCTGGATATTGTCCATCTCTGGACATCAGCAATTCGTCGAAAAATAAATACTCAATGTAAAGGAACCTCCGCTAGTAGCATGTCGTGTCAGCAACCTGGCACACACATGTTACTATCGCTCAGATCGCGGGGCCAAGCACTTCCTGGTATTCCCGTAAGAGAGTATAGGGGATGAGCTGGATCTGCAATAGGATGCCGGACTGACACATCCTTGTCAACCGCGTTGCGGCATGGGTTACAGTGAATGTGCCGCCAGTGTCCCAATCCTGTGTGGTTAGCTCTGTCCCGAAGATGGACGGCCTCTTTGCTGCTACTAGAGCAGACATCGTCTGAGCCGTCAACGTGAGTTCCTGCACCCGCGCTTGTGTATCTAGCAGGGTTGGATTCTGTGAGGCTATTCCAATCCCCTCGGGGCCTGGCGCAGCATTGATCCTCGAGGACGCAGGATCAAGTGTGTTGAATGATGTGAATGTCAAAGATGAAGTCTCTATTGTGTCCGTGCGCACCGTTTCCTCGGTGTGGCTTGCACTCCAGAAAAGGACTTTGACGGTGATGGTAAAGCGAGTAATTTCCGTCTCCTCTCGGTCCGAGTGACCATACGACATGAGAAGACCAGCTTCTCCGCCCGTCACAACTCCACCAACGAAGTAGTCGCCGAATTTCGCCTGGAATCCGGCTTCTCCCTGCTCACGGAGAAGTTGTTTGGCTGCATCTGACAGTGGCGGTGCGCTCGAGTACCGTATAGACAGGTCGTAGCATACGGCGTGTTGACTGTGCTTGAGACCCTAATCCATCAAGTCAAATTAGTGCGAAGGGTTCCGGCAAGCAGTGAACATACGTCTGAGTGTGTACTGACGTACTTGTCGTACGAGACTGACACGGACCCTCCAAGAACCGCACAGTCAATTCCCACCCCTACCGACGCAGAAAGGTGCTCGTAAGACGATGAAGACGTGGTGCTCGTTACATCCGAGAAGCTGTTCCGGCCTAATGGTGTGGCCGTAATGTCATAGCTGTCTCGAAGCTGGAAGGGCGAGTCTGCCTGGAATGGCCCGAGATCTGGTGCGCTCGCGAGCTTTGAGTCGAAACCAGAGAAGAGTCCAATCTCAAGCACCTTCGTTTCGAAGACCTTGGGTCCGAATGATTTGCTCTGAAGTTGAAATTCGTTCAGGTTCGGAACTGGGAGGTTGAAGGGAGCCTTTGCTGAGGCTTGTTTGCGGATCGAGAGGAGCCGAATATCCCAGTCGTCTTCGCTGTCCATTGGCGCCTCCGGCCCCTTGAAATGGCCCTGAGGAAAAGTCGGACCTGTGAGCAAGTATCAGTCGCACGAAGGCTCCTACAAGGCCACAACTGGTGCTATAAGAGCTTGCTTTACTTCAAGGTACCAAGTTTCTAAGAGCTCTAACAGTATACTTATGCCTCAAGGGCTAAGCTGAGCCACGGTCTTGTGCGCAGGGATGAATGCAGCGTATATCAGGGAAGAAGGTGGCATTTGGAAGTGGTCAGGCATGCAGACCCCCACATCTTCGCATGTGGATAAAAGCCAATATCACGGTACCGCCATCTTTGGACAGCGCCTTCAGCTCTGCAAGCCAGGCAGCTCGCTGAACCACCGCCGACACGAAACATGATGACCAGAGACGATGCAGAAGGTCGCTCAACGTGGCCTTGAGTCTGGATTTAGAGCTGAGAGCTATGCAGGTATGAACTCCGCAGGTCTAGAAGTGGCAACCGTTCTCTACGACTCACCATGAAGCCGAAGGCGTCTGTATGTGAGGAATTGAAAGGCTCCTCCTTCAGCTTGCGCCTGCGCAGCCAGCCACAATCGACCCCGCGCCGGAGTCGCCAAGAACGTCGGCTTCCTCACTTTCCAACCCCTTCCTCACCCACATTACACCCATCAACACATGGGTTCGATGGAGAAGCTGCATTGCATTCAAGATGGAGAGTGCTACGGCCCCTGTCGCTCACCGGTCGAATTGGGGCTGGCTGAGACCGACAACGTGCGAAATCCACCTCCAGGTTGGTTCTCGATCATCCTCAGGCTGGGAGCTGAAGGTCAAACCGTCCACAAGAGACTGCCTTTGCTGCCCTTTCTTGGCCTCGCAAGGATGAAGGATAGTGAGTCGAGAGATTGGAACTATAAGGTCTGTTGCGGTTGCTGCTTCAATCAACTGTGGGAACTGGATTGTTTACAGCCCGTTGTTTTCACTCCCTGCCTTTAACCAGCTTCAACATGCCTTTGATACTCGTGCCTTTTGACCAGTCAATGCGACTTGGTCAGGTGAGTTGGGTCTCTGCATTTCTCATATTGTGTCTGCCAGCTCATATTTTCAGGGCTATAATACCTACCTTCAACAAGTATGCATGGAAAATGTCGTAACATTCAAGGAGGCTGCTGAACTGAAGTTCACTGCTCCGACGCTTTTGATTGCGAGTCCATCCCAGATCGATACCTCCGTCGCCGGCTCAACAACTACACCTACTGGTCCCGACGCAGCTGGCAAGTTAGATCGTCGTGCTCTCAGAGCGGCAGATCCATTAACAGATGCTACCGCTTCCAAGGACATTGCAGACATCGAAAATATCAAAGAGCGTGTCAAGCTCTTCCCAGTCTCCCCGGACGACACCATCCCACAGGTGGTTGATTACAAGACGACTGTGACGAACAAAGTGTCTGATGCACTGGAGAACCTCAACATCTCGGCTGCGGCCTCTGTGAAGATGGGAACAGTGACAGCAAGTGGCAGCGGCGCCTTTGTGCAAGAGGACAAAGTCAGGGACAGCAGCTTGACCTATATTTTGACGGTCAAAGTCATGAACGACCTCGTGCAACCTGATACCTCTGCCATGACGTTCAACAAGGTTGACGCCGTGTATGGAAGCAAAGAGCAGTTCATTAATGCCTATGGAGATGGGTTCATCTCTGGGTGGGTCAAGGGTGGCGAGTTCAACGCCATCGTGAGCATGGTCACCAAGGACACGGACAGCGCCGAGCACATCAAGGCGCAACTCAGCATTTCGATGAGTGCATTCCAGGGCGAAGGGAACGGCGGCTTCGACAAAACAAGTAGTGAATCGCTCAGCGAGGTCAACTACGCTGTGAATTGGAGAGGTGGTGGCCAGGTCAAGGATCCTCAGCAGCCATGGAACATGGCAAGCCTGTTCCAAGCGGCCACAGAATTTCCCGCGCGAGTCTCCGTGCATCCGGAATACTGCTATGCGATCATTACAAAGTGGGACCACTTGAAAGACTTCCATAAGTCTGCTCCTGCTTGGTGGTCCTCAAGCCTGCTCGACTACGACATGGCCTCAACCTATACGAATGACCTGCTCGATCAATTCTTGGAGTACAAGACTCTGCTCAAGCAACTCAATGATATTGCCCGCAGCATGCCGGACTACCAGATGGCCGCCTCGCCGAAGGCGATCCCCGTTGAGATCGATGCTGTGCTCCAGACAAAGAAGCAGATCAAGAAACAAATGGCACTCATCACCCAGGAGGTCGATTATGTGACATTTGATCCACACCGTGCGATTGACGCCTCTCTAGGCATTGCAGAAGAGGACAGACATCCTCAAGCCACATCAAGTGCCCCGTCTTCGAAGTCCTCGGACTCGGCGGTTGTCGTCACGCAGCCCGGAACGGACGCATCGTCGCCCGGAACCGCAGCGCCTCCCACGGAAAAGCCGCCTCCGCCGCTCCCAGACATCACAGACCCTCAATTGTTTGCATTCCGCCTCCCGATTCGCAAGACCGATCCCAACGCTGGTGTAAATCAAGGCACAAAGCCGATGGTCATGGCCGGGAATCCGAAGGCGTATCGCACCGCCGCTGGACTGACGGAGATATTCGCCATAGCAGGAGATGGCCACCTTTACCGGAAGTGGATCAACGAGCCACAGCAAGGTCCCGCAAGCAGGTCAGCGCCCGGAACATGGGAGCTCTTCATGCCCAACGACAGCATTGTACTCGCTGCCGACCGCGAGATTGCCGCTATCTACCGGGGCAATGCGTCGGTAGACCTCCGCGAGATCTTTGCGCTGGGCGCGGATCGCAAACTCTGGCGCAAAACGTACGCGAATGGCGGATGGCAACCTTGGAAAAAGGTTAACGAGACCATCTACGATTCTGGACCATCTGTTGCTTGCACCGGCCTCAGCCGAGTCGACGTCGCAATCCGTACGTCCGAGAGCCACATCAACTGGCTGAAGTGGGATGGAGATGCGTCAGCACCCTCAGTCTCGTCATTTGGCGCGTATGTTATTGGCCAGCCGTGTTTACTTAACCTAGTGAAGGACGGTGGCCCCAGTCGACTGTATTGCATTGCTGACGGCGCCGATCTTGGGACCTTATACAGATTCACGTTGCAGGACGGGCAGGACCCAGACCCAGGAGAAAAGATGGATGAGACCGCCCGCCCGGATCTACCAATGACAGCAGCAACGTTGCCATGGGACAACGACGCGGCTGTCCTTCTCTGGACGGGCAACGGTGAATCCGGCACCTGGATTGCCCAACACGTCTGGGGTCAGCCATATACTCAAACTCGCTCAACTCGCATTCAGTTGGAGAGCAAGTGGATGTTTTCGGCGCCTGCCGTTGCGGTAACGGATAACACGTGCTTTGTCTTCGCAGTCAGAGGCGTTGACGTGCCGAGTGGAACTGATGCGGACATGAGGGGCAGGGTTGTGTGCCACTCCGCCGATAAAGGTTTGGTCGCTGATCAGTTCGGGGCCAACAATGCGCATGCCATCAAGGTGATCTCCCAACAGGTTTTCAACAACCCGTGCGCAATAGGTTATGGAGTCCAGGCCGATGTTTTCGCTTGTGGTCCGAACGGGAATCTATGGAGAAGCCATTTCGACGGCAGTAGCTGGACCAGTCTAGATGAGGTCGTTTAGACCTTCTTTGTCAAATTTTGGCTGGAAACGGAGCACTTTTTTGGCCTGATCTGCATGGTTTGAAGGGGAAAGCACCCCGCGAGATGGATATTGTTGTCCACTACAAGGTTCCAGCGCACGGTATGCCCACGACAAATGCTGATTTCTAACGAGACTCGTTGCGGAGTGTGGCGGAATTTATCCCTTTCTAGGCGGGAACTCCTTTCCGTATGGACGTTCGTGGTGCTGGCCAGAAGTACCGGCGTCTATAGTGGGTTTAATGGCATGTACCTGCCTCTCGTGTCTCACAGGTGCACGCACTGGTGTTTAGATCTTCCAAACCTTGACATGATGCGGGTTCTTTGCCAATGCATGTGCAACAATCCTGCTGACAGCGCCCTGCTCTTCTCGCCCGTTCTTCCATTCCTTTGGACCTGCGAGATGTGCAATAAACCCAGGAGGTCCAGAGATCAAGACTTGTCGCTGTTCGTACGACGTCGGCGCATCTGCGGAGAAAACCTTATCATCAAAACGGGACAGTGCTCGAAAAACGGCGTCTTCGTCTATCCACGTGTCCTCGGCGTTGACAAAGTATTCCACGGTGACCTGGCCCGGATATCTCTGCTTGAGAGCTTCGAGCTCCTGCACAATGGGACCTTTTTGCGTCGATTCTGGAAGCGTTGGTTTCGGCTTCGGGGCCGAGAAGAAGCCGGACCAGGTCGACTTAGGCGGCAAGGCCTCTGCAGGTGGTTCGTCACTGACACCGCCTAGACAGTCCTGTCGCATTCTGTTCGCCCAGAGGATATGCAGCTTGCGGTCTTTGCCTGCGGGGTCCTGCTCTGCAGACTTGTTGCCTTGGAACAGAGCATGCGCGACCTGTAGAGCGGGAGCAATCCCCGTTCCGCCCGCAAAGAAGACGACTTGTCGAACATCTTTCGTGATCTCATACTCGAGGTACGGACCCCTCATCTCAATCTCGGCGTCCGAAGGCAGTCTGTGCAGCCAGCTCGACACCTCTCCATGTGGATCGTGCCGGATGAGGAACCTCAAGTCTCCCGTCTCTTGTCCGCTGCGCTCATCCCAGGGCGGCAGCGGCGTGTAGGCCCTCACGATCTGGAGCTGCGGCTGTTTGAACTGGACATTCCAGATGCCTCTTCTCCACGCCTCTTTGTAGAGTTCGTAATTCTCCGACCGGTGTTTCGGCTGGAGGTGAAAGATGCTTGCGGTCGACGACACCGGCTCCTTGCCAACCAAGGTGTATGTGACGAAGGAGTCGTCTCCGCGGCGCTTGAAATACTCATTCAAGGTAACGCCAGAGGCAATCCCGAGGAGAAACCAGCGGTTGAGTAGCCAGTCGGAGAGCAGCTTCGAAACGGAACCCCGTGCATCATTGGGAAGTTTTCGGGTCCGCTCAGGGACAGACGAGTTGAAGCGTGGACGAAAGAGCAAGGATCGCGGCCAAGGAGATATTGCAGGGTGCAAGCACTCTGGCGTTCCTCGCGAACATCGCGCAAACATTGAAGAGGGTGCTGAAATCCAATCTGCCTGCTCGTCTGAAGGCGCGTGATAATTACCCACGAAAAGTAAACGATGATTGGAGAAAGTCGTCGCCGCTCCAAAGAGGCGGCTCGGACTAGTACTAAATAGGCAGAATATTCATGCCGCTATCGATCGAGGTTCCTGCTTAGTTTGCTTCCTTCCCAACAACGACCTAGGAAAGATGAGCTCTTTGTCGGGCTAAACAGTTGAAATTGCCCCGGGCTTGCGACTAAGAAAGGATGGTTAAATGCCGCCCGAAGCCCGTCCAATCTACAGTCCTGCGGCCGACCAGATGCACACTGAAAATTGGATGATGAAGGTCCCAGATCCGAGAAATGTGGTAATAAATGGCATTGCAAATCATCATGACCCTATTTGGAGTTCTGGTAATTATCGCTTGATTCGTCCGTCGAAGAAACACAATTACCAACACAGTGAATTGAAGTGACAGATACGCGGAACCCGAAAAAAGAAAAAAAGCACTTTTGAAAATCAGGATCCGAGCTGAATCGACCTCTGTCTCATCCATTCCCCTGCCGTGAGCGTCTTGCCGCCTTCGGGTTCGAACTTGCCGGCCACTTTCAAATGGGCGCCCAAATTTTCATACTCGGGAAGCGGCTCCATCAGAACCGAGTCATGGGGTCGGACGAAGTACACAATACTGTACCGATCCACGTTGACCTGGTCGCCCGGCGCCGGGATGACGCGGTGTTTGCCTGATTTCAGAAGGCCGTTCGTGAAGGTGACCATCGCGTCTCCGAGGTTGATGATGGCGTGGCCCGGCATCGGCTTGACGTACTCCCACTCGCCCTTCTTGGCCGGGTCGTGGGACTGGATCTGGAGCCCGCCCAGCCAGTTGAACAACATGGTGATGGACCCGAAGTCCGTGTGCGATGGCAGACCGATGGCCGACTTGTCCGAGTGATGGGCATACTTGTGCGTCAGGCGGCAATGGTCGCCGGAGGGCTCGTTGAAGAGGTTCTTGTTCGCAAAGGCGTCGGGAGCAAGGTTAAGTTGCTTCGCGAGCGTCGTCAGGACAAGCATGCAGGTTTGATGCGAGTTGCGGGTGAAGCGTTTGAAGAGTTCTTTGTGCTTCGTGATCTCCGAGGGATAGGTCCGACTTTCAGTGATGCCATGCACGTGGTCTTTGGACACGTTGAAGAATTCGGTCGTGTCGGGCCGCTTTTCCGGGTCCGTTAATTTGACGGTGCCATTCTCCTTGTACCCGAAGAGGCTGACGCCTTTGACGAGGGCGAATTTGCGCTTTTCTTCGACCGGGCAGTCAAAGGCGCGGTACGCGAGATCCAGCAGGTCTTCGCTTTCTGCCAGCAGGGTCTGGCCGTCGTCGGTGTCGGTGAGGTCGAGGTAGAAGAAGCCGCGAGTTCTACAGGCCTCTAAGACCTTCTCCGCCTCCACTGGATCGTTCTGAAGGAGCTTGTCATGCGAAATGCGGGCGATTGGAGCCAGTGGCAACCCTTCTGGGAAGGCAGGCAGGTCATCGTGGGACATGGGCGCAATCATTTTGGCGAGATGTTGATGGAAAATAAACAGATTGCGAAGAGAACCATGGCGATGGTCAGTTTTAATGATGGGGTAATGCGGGGTCGGTCAGTCTTACCTTGTAACTCAGTACGATGCATCTTATGCTGTGGGCCAAGCTTACCTACTCGTAACTGCGTCTTGGATAAGTAATTGCTCTCCCCGCATCGCACCGACATTAGGAAGCTCACCAGCGCGGGTGTGAGGGTACAGGATGAGCTAAGATTGACAGACAAGCTTTGCTATCGTACTACGGAATTGACCCGGAATTTCTTCCGCTACCCTGTAGTTGGGACTTATAGCACCCGCAAACTATCCCTGCTTGAATACACTTGAGAACCTCGGTCATTGGGGGCCTCTTGTACGTGAGCAGGCTCAGCCCATATCGCAGAGGCTTGCTCGAGTGTCAGCTCGTCATTGTGGTCAGCCCAGCAATCGGAATGATCCGGGGTGAGATCATGGTCAGCTCCTCAATCGTGTCCGTATCGTGTTATTCGATTTGTGAGATCAACCAGCCAAGCGGAGATCTGATGGCGATATGGACACTACGGAGTGCCCCAGAAGCACGTACTGTATGTACCCCACAAACGCCCACATTCAGGCCTGGAGTAAACTAACCTTGGCTACTGCTCGGCTCTCCAGTTTGCTAGCGTTAGGCACCGTCACTATTTCACATCACCTGGTTACAGTCCCACAAAATTCAACGGGACAACAGGCACGGTTCTCAGCAAAATACGCTCTATATTATGAGTGTTCTTAATTAATTCTGTTTCGTGAATGTTTATGTGCAGCCTCGAAAACAGTGCTTGTTGTTGAGGATGGTCCTGTTGTCCCGTCTATTTTAGTAGGGCTGTGCCTGGAGCATCAGTCTGCCAATGTTGTCCACGTTTCTCTTTGCTACCTAAGCAGCTTTTCACGAAGGAAGTTGCTGTGATTCAGCCTTCTCTCGAAACCATGACGGGCACGATGTTCAGTGGACTGCAAAATCTACTGTCAGTAGCCTTGTGTACAGCGCTGTTGTTCCATGACAGCGTCGCACAGCAACCCAGCCCTCCACCATGGCCGATGCTTTCATTCAAGTCAGCCCCAACCATCTCCATCTCGCCCCTGGCCCTCGAAGCCAACAAAACTGGGCAGACTTCTCCTGGTTGCCTATTTCTGAATCCAGCGGGCTACTCTTATACCAACTCGACTGCGCTGATCATCTTCACCGACGACAGTGAGCTTGTGTGGTTCGGTCTCCTTGGTCAGGCTTTCAACTTCTGCCCGTACAAATATCAAGGCAAGCCCGTGCTAGCTTATTGGAATGGCACGGGCTTCGTGGAGCCTATTGGTCGCGGCTACGGTTAGATGGTTCTCCTCGATTCCTCCTACGAGACTATCGCCACCGTCATTCTTCCGGGACCCTTCTTGACTCTCAACGCCTCTCAGAGTTTCGCCAGTAACGTCGACGTGCACGAAACTCAACATCTCGCCCCGAGACACCATCCTCGTCACGGCAAACAACGTCACCCAACACGACCTCTCCCCTGTGGGTGGGCCTAAACTCGGCTGGACAGTCGATACCATCATTTACAAAATCGACATTGCCCCCAACGAGATCCTCGCTAAATGGCATGCGCTTGATCACCTTGACAAGTTTCCTTTTTCCGAGTCACAGCTGCCACTAGGTGTTGAAGGGAGCAATGGCACCACTCAAGCAACCGCATGGAACTACTTCCACATCAACGCCATCAGCCAACTCAACGGGCAGGAGGGCTATATCATTAGCTCTCGGTACCTCTGCTCCGAGATCACGGTGGAGAAGAAATCAGGCAATATCCTCTGGGGTCTTATCCGGCATCGATGGCGGCGATGTCCAACTGGGCTCGAAACGCGACATTCTGCTACCAACACGACGTCCGCCAACAAAAGCAAACCGAACGGCATGGGCCCAACAGATTCATCATTTCTCTCTTCGACAATGCAAACTCTCCGCTGACCCTGCCCGATCCGACCGTACCCCAGCTCCGGCCTCGTCCTCAGTCTCGACACAAAAGCAAAGATCGCCGAGGCCGTGGCTCGATACGCCAACCCAGACCTGCCAATCTACGGAACTTCCGCGCCGAATGGGTCGGCTGTCCCCAAGCACCACCGGACGTGTACGCGGAGCGAGAAGGGAGCGGTGCTGTCAGAGTGTACATGTCCTGGAACGGCAATACAGAGTACAAGGTCGTGGACGGTCTTTGCGGGCTGTTTCGCCCTCGAACCTCCAAGCCATGAGCACAGTGAAGAGGAAGGGCTTCGAGACGAGTTTTTTCCTCGCCCCTCACAACGTGTCGCACGTGCAGGTGCGGGCCCTGGATACAGGAGCATGCTCATATACGCGCGGCGCAGAGTCTGTCCAAAGTTGTCACTGTGTCGTATTGAGTAGCCAGCCTCAATACGAACAGTCCTCTCGCAGGGCTCAGTATCCTCCCACCGTCTCCAATGAAGTGTGTGCTCCGCGTGGCTATTATGAGCACGGAGCCATGGGTACAAGGACGTCATCCACGCTTAATAGCGGCGCTCGACCTCCAGCGACCAAAAGGACGGCCAAATCGGCTAACTGCCTTTAGCAAGACTCAACCTTAACCTTCCTTCACTTGGCCGATTCAGGAAAAGAGAGAAGACAGAGCAAGAACAAGGCTCCGAGAAGAAGGGGTAGTGAGCACCTTTCCGCCTCCCATGTAGTTGGGCATAATTAATTCTTGTCCATAGAGGTGGGAGTTCTCACAATAACAGGTGTCGGTGACCTTGTATGTGCCAGGCGTGTCGTGGACTAATGTACACCCTCTCCGCATCAACGAGAAGAACCGAAAGTGTGCGATGAATATGGATGCTGATCTTGGCTTACTGTCAAAGCGTGGGCGGTCTTTACGTGAAAAGCAATATGGGATTCTCATATGGGAATATTCTTTGCTGACCGGCATAATTTCTTGATAGCGATCAGGATTGTGCTTGATCTCGTACCAAGTCGTCCACTGTCTCGAAGTACACCAAATTTCCCCGCTGGAGATATTTTGCCACCATTCATGGGCGTTGCATTCCAAACTCTCCTCTGCCTAGAGCACAATCCCGTTGACCACCTTTTGTGGAAGCCCAATATCGTCAAGCAGATGGTGTGCAACAGAGCGGAACAGTAGAGGGAGGAGACAGAGAATGACGGGTCTAGCGCGTTTATTTCCTTCGCTGTCCACTTCTTCCATCATCCCATCTTTGACATATTCGTCACCAAAGCGAGGAAAGCTGAAAGAATAGCTCTCGTGCATCATCTTGTCTTTGTCAGCACGCCACTGGAGAGCAGTCTCGAAAACAGCATATAGATCCTGTCTGAAGTTGATACGGTGACCTGACTCTTCGAAGAGCGCGAAAGGATCGCATGCGGTATTGCGACGATTTGGATCGGTCCTGGGACAAGACTTCACATCGGTGACCTCGCGCGGGAAGGCAATAGGGTCATGGCGAGGCAATATTAGGTCAACAAATCCTTGGAATATCCTCGCCATGTCCTTTGCCTTTTGTAGGATTTGTGGTTCGATCTGCATCTTGACGTAGGCCTCCAGGAACTTTTGTCTAAGTCTCATTTCGACAACGGGATCAACGGCTAGGAAGGTTAGCGCGTTTGCAATAAGACACATAGGATGCGTGAACTCACAGCTCTCGAAAACTTGCTGGATCACACCCCCGCCGTAGCTCTTGTAGACTCTGGCTTCCTCCACTGCTGGATGAAGGCACCAATTCACCACGGCAGCAATGAGCAGGGACCGGATCAAGTAGGTATAGGAGATAACCTTCTGATTTCTAAGCGATTGGAACAATGCGCGGCGTTCTTCAGCGTCGCCTGTAGGGCGACCGTGAATCATGCCCAGCAGCTTATTCAGGACCCGTGGATAGGCAGACTCTGGTCTAAGTACAATTGGTTGGAAGTTGTCCAGCGCGCAATTTTCAATATACTCGTCGACTGATCGTTCAATTTGCGTGTAAATTTTCATCATCTCGGCTTGGAGTTTCCACACCTCGCTGAGCTGGGCTCTTTCGTCCCATGGATCTCCAAGCAAGCGTTTGAATTTCGGAAGCTTGGCAAGCTCAAGGTCGGATAGCATGGCATCTTGCCGAGTCCTACGCTCGATTCTGCTCAGAGGAGGTGGCAAGGTGGCTGGAAGCAAAGGTGGTGTTTGGCTTCGGGTGGTCTCTGTGTCAGGGTCGATCTCTGCGGGGCTCAATGATGAACGAATTGTTTGGCCAGCAGTCTCGCCAGCTTGTAGAAGCAGACGTTTTTGTGTTGAGCCATCGCCTGAACCATCAACTGTGCTCGTTCCTAAGTCCTCCTCTTCGCGGATTTTGCGTTTGCTTCCGTTCCCACCAAGGGTTGACGTGGCTAGCTCTGCGAGGGCTCTGCGAGTTTGATACTCCTCTGGCGTGTAGAGAGAGCGATATCTGCCATCCAAGCGACTCCAGTCTAGTGTCGCACTACCTTGTGTGTAGATGATGGTCTTCGTGAAAGGTGTCTGTGCGTAGAATGGCGACCGGAAGTTGCTCCACAAGTATCTGAGCCTCAGTTGGATATGTTGCCTCTTGTCTTCGTCAGTGGGGAAGCTTTGGATGCCCACATGTTGCCGCACGAATTCATCGCCTGCGACGAATTCGTTCCATGCTGCCTCATCGTTTTGACGCAAAGCGCCATCTGGGCCTTTATTGGTGTCTAGCCAATTCAGCAACAGGACCTCCGCCTCGAGGGTCCAAGATGGGTTGACTTTCTTGGCTTTGCGTTTCGCCATGGGAGATGTGGTTGAGGGAAGTTTCTAGGTTTGTTCAATGGAGACCAGAAGTCGACTTAGCAACTAGGTTCAAGAATTATGTGCTGAAGATTGTCTATGAGAGATATTATGGAGATGTTAAGGCGAGCGACGGCAGAGTAATGGTTGGGATGAGAGTTTGAAGGTATGCGAAGGTGTTGTTCCGGCATCCGCAAGCAGAAGTCGCAATAGCATTCCACCTTCCCATTGTGCTTCACAAAGGGGGAGCCTAATTTGAGTGTCAATAGATAAAACGTCTCATTGAGCCGTTAGTCGTCGTTCATTGATGTAATTGTTCTACAATCAGAACCGCCACTGACTGTTATTGTACACAGCACCCGTTGACTTCCAGCCGCATCAGCGCATCAGCGGGTAAACGCAATCAACAATTACAATAAGACAACAACATGTCATTCAGAATAATGATCAGCTTGAGCTCCCGGTACCTCATGTCGACATTCCATAGACGCTGTACAAGCACCTGACAAACGCAGAGGACTTCAAGAAGAAAACAGCCAAGTCGCTTGATGAGGATGTTGAGTTCGAATGGGAGTCAGCGCAGTCGGAATCGACGGGTCAGCGCACGGTAGACTACAGCGCATGGCATGCAGGGGGGAACGTTAGAGGAACGGAGGACGACATGATGGATACTTGGTGAGCAAGTGGGCTCGTGCTTCGTGGTCTTGGTGTACGTGAGCGTGGATAGAAAGGAGAGCTTTCAACGATTGGATTTGAGAATCACAATTCGGGATTGACGCGCCTCCAGCACCGCTCGGTGACGATGACGTCACACAGCCGTGCCAAGCACAATCAAGAATCAGTCAAGGTTCCAAAGGGCTTCCTACGAATATGAATGTGCAACTCCATGCGTGCAAGAGAATAATCTGAAGTTGCCAGTCTCATCTCTGGCCAACCAATCTTGGAAGCCAGCGCTCAACTGGCAATCAACTCCGCGGCCGGAGTTTGAAACGCCCGGCTCCCCTGCTCCCCCACCCTTGGTCCCGGTTCCACTCAGCATGCTTGTGCTACACGATACTGTACTGCAGGAGTTAGATTCGACGTCCCTTATCTTGCTCGCTGCGTGAATTATCTTCTTCAAGGACTATTCCGTGGAGAAGGGATGTCGTTGAGCATACCCCATCCTCGGTAGTTGAGCGACCATGCCAAGTCCAGCTAGTTTGTACATGAAGCGATCTTGGCGTCGCGACTTCGCCGTCGTTGTCCAAATCCGGTATATCATGTATGTACTCACACTTGTACAGACAGACACAGTAGTGATGCTGATATCGTGCCTCGTGCCGGTGGAGCTCCGTATCGAGAACTACGAGGGTTATTTCTCCTACGGTCGCTCACAGAAATATCTGCCACGACCGAGGGGTAAAGTCGTGACGCGTATTCTCGCCAGCTGTGCAATAAATCATTCTATCCGTCTGGAGTACTGGTTGGTTAATTAATCACAAGCAAGCATACACCCACCCACCAGGCTTGAATACGTGGTCCCGATAAGAGTACTCGTGTTTTGACTGCCTGGACTAAGAGTATCTCGCTACGTATTAACATTTGAGTTGTCAACAGTTGTTCGCCTAGCTGAGTCACGCGTCTTCCGGCAGGCTCAAGTCGAGGGTCAGTGCAAAGTCCCGGTTTACTTTGGGGCCTGTAGGGCGTACGGATTGGACAATGGGGCCAAGCTTTGAGTGACGTCTGGGTCAGAGGTAAATCATTGCTAGTCAGGCACCGACCCTTGGATTGAGATGCGTGCACCTTGACGGACTAACAAATGCTGGTTCCGAGCGAAGGTGAAAAGTGAAAGGTCGGGGACTCGCCGTGAGGGGAAAAGCTTACGAAGTCGCTCGCCTCGATGACGACAAAAGAAACGAAAAAGGAGGGCGTAGCGACGCTAACGCTTTCTGGCTGCTCTCAACGAAGTGGGGAGCCCCAATACAACAAAAGTACGAGTACTCGATAAGTGGATTTCACCTCCTCCCAATCCTACGACTTGTTTTGGTAATAAGACCAAGAAGCCACGTATTCTAGTCAATTCTTGATGCTATCCCGGGTAGATACGTCATTGCAACAAGTAACTCGTATGTACCCAAGAACCCCCTCACGTGCCAAATTAAGAGCTGCGTATCCACGTACCTCATACTAATGCTACGGCGGATCACTCGATCCACGGCGACAATACTTGGTCAGCACATCAGTACGAGTACTCACCCGTACCAAGACCCAACCGCGCCACAGTGGAGTTGCGTCACCTTCCAGATACAGAAGGACCGCACTTCCTCTTCCAGAAAATGGTCTCTTAGCAAACGGGGCCCAGTGTTTTCTTTTGTGGAATAATTGGAGAAGAAAAGTAGAAATAGTTCCGTCGTGAAGGGGGCTGGAGTAAGACTGACTGCAGCGGAAGACAGGTAGCTTCAGTAATAACTGTTCAATGAAACGTGGAAGGAATCAAGTGCTTATGCCGCAGGGCAACGACTATTGGTATTCAAGATTGCTTCCCTTCGTACACAATACACTGTCAATCGAGTGGACGGGTAGCTGACCATGTTGGGGGTAACTTGAAGGATTCGCGCTCCTAGAGAACCCTGTCGAGCAGCGTCCGGTGCAGGACATTGGCGTAATTGCGAGTATCTTCCATCCCTCGTTGCTCCCCCATATTCCTAGCTCAGTATTCCGATACCGCACGATAGACATCATCTCTGCCCTCAACATTCTCATCATCCATCCTGCGCCTGACTACTCCTCGTGAATCGTCCGCAGACATGGTATGTTCATCCTTTCGCCACGTCCCCAGCCCATTTGCTCGCAGACCAATGTACCAGCAAAGCTAACCGTCTTTGAGTCATCCAAATGGTTCCAGCCGCCAAGGCACCCCTTGAAGTGTACTAGTCGGATTCGTCTTTCCGGTTCAAAGGCGTAAAATCGATCTGAGCTTTTTGGATATCCAAGTGCTCTCTGTGCTGGTGACTGTGATATCATGTCGGAGGGAGTTTGTACTCAATCAATTGTAGGCGTTCCATTGGTCGGGCAGTCATGCCAGGATGGCTCTATGAGCTCAATTTCCGTCTGCATCGATCAATCCTGGGATGGTCAGAAGCACAGAGTCTGCTCGAGGGGGAAGAACCAAAACGAACTCGGGAGAGTGGAGTATGTTTATAGGTCTGCTTATGTCTTCCTCTGGGCCTGTTTCCGACAGCTTGTATCCATAGGGGTCAACCAGCTCTTCGTAATCTAGGTTGAGGTGCCCTTATGCTGCGATGACAACTCAGTTGCCACCAAAGACTCGGCTTCAGTGGGAACAGCGAGTAGGAAGCAGGTCTGGTTACTTGGCTTGCGACTGAGCTTGAGGCTAAGCTGGAGACTCGTTTCCCGTTGCGTGTACACTGTATATATGAGTTCCGCCTCGTTTGGACAACCCACCAGGCAACATGCACCGCCTACAGTCATTCTGGCGTACTGTAACTGTCCGGAGTGAAGTGAAGTCCACTTACGACCAATCCCGACAACATCAGGGTTGGCGGACAGCCTAGTAGGGCTGACCGTCGGCTATGCATCCTTTGTCATAGGGTGCTCGGAGTCACTCAAAAAGGTTAGTATCTGGCACCAGCTCTTGGAATAATGCTTCGGTGTCCATGCCAGTGTCAACGTCTTCCGAACCACACAGAAAGATGGTCCGTTCAAGGTCACTCCAGCTTGGAAGCAGGTGCCTCTTTTCCACCCAGTCTTCCGCGTAGATGAAATTCTTCATCACATTGTGGAGGGCTCTTGGTCCGTTCTTCAAATCGGTCCAGTTTGTGACATCTCCCCTGATGCTCTCAATGAATTGCTGGTAGCGCGTAGCAAGCTCAGCAGCAAAACAGTTCTGGCCTTTGCCAACCGATGCTCCCACGAGTAGCAGCCACAAGAACAAGTCACGTCGGTAGCGCCAACGACCCTGTATGTTCGTCTTTTCAAGATAGGTAAGGAGCTTCTCTGCCAGGCGCAGAGGCACAAAAGCGCTTTTCCACGCCGCTGAGCTGCTGATGTAGCTGACAATGTAGACCGCAACCCGACAACATTCTGCTATTGGGCCGAACTCTTTGCAGCTTTTTTCGTGAAAGACTAGCCGCGCTTCAACACGGGCTTGGAGGTCTTCAATCATCGTGGGATCGGATGTGTCGGAGCCGGTAAGATTCCGAAGCTCCAAGGTGATGCGGACGCACAGCAGCACATCGGGACTGATCACTTCTTCGTGTAACTCGAATCCCACAGGCACTGACGGTAGTGAGTTGAGGGTAGGAAAGTCTTGAGGACGGTTGAGGAGAATTTGAAAGTCCGGCTGCAGAAACCTGTGCTGATCACAAACCAACGCAGTACCTAGGAGATGCTGCCTACATCAACAAGTTAGTCCGACATAGTTCGAGTAGGTGACAAGACGCATTACCAGAAGATTGCACGAAGTACCTCAGCTCGCAAGCGGATACCGTCCGTATGGCAGTGCTCCAAGAGCTTGTACAGGCCTTCAGAATGTGCTGTAGATTCGGCAAGGTCTCCGCAATGATACTGGGCCGCGGTTAGTCTGTGACATTGACTTCGAGGGATTCACCTACAGCGACACATGACAGCAGGAGGATGGTGCCAATGGTCAGGGCTCGAACGTTAGGATCATCTTTGCGGAGATCTCCCCTCAAGCACTCGATAGCTTTCGTCTTGAGGGCCAGTGACTCGTTTGTCGCGATGCACGAGTTGTGGATATGTAGGATGGAGTAAAGAAAGGCGTACAGAAATGCCGAGTTGGATAAGCATTCCGGGAATAGTGGGAGTGCCGAGAGGTCGCCATCGGTAACGCTGGAAGAGAGCAGAGGTTCGGCCGCTACCTGGAAAGCACCTAGAACAGTCAGCTGAATATCTCGACTCCCGTAACACAAAGACCCACAGCTTCTGAGCAAATCGTTGATCCGCGCTTCATCGACATCAATAGCATCCGCTATCTGAGCTGCATGTGGATGTCGTCCATCGCTTGGGGGAGAATCAATTGGGGACGACCGCTGGCTCGGGCCCGGCGATTGGCGAAGTGGCGGGCTCGACCTGTTGCAGTTGCACCGTTTTGGCAGGAACTGGCCATCCGGAGTCGAGAGGCACTGGAAGGCTCTTGTAGGAATCTCAGGGCTGCTAGGGGCAAGCGGACAATGCTGTGGCGGGTCTTCTCCCGATGGAAGGTTTTGAATTTCCGTTTCGAGCTGAGTGACATCGGGCTGGGACGACTGTCTCTTCTTGGCACCTTTCGCCTTCCCAGTCTCAGAGAAGTCGGTGATGGTCAAGGAGCGAAAGTTCTCCAATCGCCGAGTACTTTTCTGGTTGGACCTTTCCAGATTGACCTTCCGCACGTGCGATCGCAGTGCACGTACTTGGCTCGAGTCTAAAGCTGTCCCGGGTTTGGTCTCCACAAAATGGATTTGTTGAGACATGTCGAGAAAGCCCCTGGTCCGAGAATGCTGCATGGTAACAACGAGAGATTAGTTAATCCGAGGAGGTAGATATATGAGAGTAGGTCTGGCCTGACTTGTACGATCCTTGATGAGCAAGAACGGCAGACGCCTCCAAAGCGCATTAGCAAATGCCTTGCAGTATCAAGTAGCCTCACAATGACTCGCTAGGGCAATTTCCTCCAATCTCGTAGTCGGGAGTGCATGCGAATACCCCCAGAGGCATGACTAATGAGCCCTAGCGACAGAGGATACCGATCCATAGCTTTGGTAATACTCGATCTTCCATAGCCGATTATGGCATCTTGCCGATGAGCAGCTGCCGGCAGTGTGGCATTCGGGCTTCACAACGAGTCTGATACGGGCACGACCACCAATGTGCTTCGCGTATTCGAAGAATCGTCAGGCTCCGCCCGTGACAGACTGCATTAGTTCTTTGGTAAACCATGCAGCACAAGCGCACAGGGGATCAACGCCCGGCCGGTGTATCCGATTGACGTTCCCGAAGCGCCATAAGAAGTCTCGACTCTCCACCTCCACGTCTGCTCTCTCATCTTCCATGTGCAATTGCTAAGTCGTCCAAGCGACATTCAAGTGGCAAGAGCGGTGGGATTGCCTCTTTGGATACTGCCATGAGAAGCCTCTCGCCTATCCCTACTCTCTACAGTCAAGCGAGCTTGAGCAAGTTGACAATACTTTACCACAACCCCCGACCTGGTGGCTCAAACAGGCGAATCCAGACGAGGACTATTGGGCGGGCCTGACCAAGCACCGTAAACAAGGGACACGGGCCCGTCTCCACGGAAGGTGTGCAGCGCACAGCATCGCGTTGTCGAGAAGTTGCGAGCACCATCACAATGGCTTGAGGTTTTTTGAGACAGGTCAGGGTCATCGGCACGACATTTCCAGGTAGCAAGCGCGAGCTTAGCTGCATTGGAGCTCGGCGACGATCGTTTGGCTGCTGAGATAATGACTGCGATTCAGACACGAGCGAATTACGGACAAGTTAAAGCAGCAGCTTCGGCCGACCAATCACCGCGGTTTAGCGGCTTGGCGCCCGTCGACCTCCAGCTGGCTTCTCCTCGCAGTTCTCCTCGCGGTGTCGCCTCGCTGCCGCTTACCCATCCGAGACAATTGCAACACCGCCGTCCCCAGATGTTGGGTTCAGATGTCGGATTCGAGTTGAAGTCGCGCAAGGCCATGTTGGCGACACGATGATGAATCCCGAGCACTAGTAACGTCGCTCAACTCGCCGAGCCCGTCTCGACGAAACAACCATGCCTCCTCCCTCGTCTGGCTTCTCCGAAGTCCAGAGGCCTCAGCCGGGCAGAGATTCTCTCGAGCTTGCATCCCTCGCAGACTCGGAGCCAGACGACCTGCCTAGCTCGGGAGCGTCCTCACGATCGGGCATCTCCTCCTCCCGACGGCTGTCTCTCGAGAACGACGATCCTCTCGATAGTGCGAACCCAGCTTCAGAGCGGAGAGGGCTGCATGGACGATCCTACTCTGTCTCTTCCGCCTTCGACTTCACACCTGCACTGTTTCCTCTTTCTTCGACGGCGGGCGGAGGCTACACTGCGCTAGGCAATCCCTCGGCCGTGTCCCTTTCGCTCGAGCGACGGGGCAATTTGCAGAACCTGGAAAAGAACAAGACTTTGACATACCTGAACGGCCTGTCTTTGGTGGTCGGCTTGATAATCGGGTCGGGGATTTTTTCTTCGCCGGCACAGGTCAATTCACATGTCGGCTCCCCGGGCGCAGCCTTGGTGGTCTGGGCGATTTCGGGGTTGCTGGCCTGGACAGGCGCCGCCTCATATGCAGAACTTGGCGGCGCGATTCCACTGAACGGAGGCGCGCAAATCTACCTCGCCAAGATCTTTGGGGAGGTTGTTGGGTTTCTCTTCACCTGGAGCGCAATCCTTGTATTAAAACCCGGTGGTGCGGCCATTATCGCAATCATTTTCGGCGAATACATTGTCCGTGCAGCAATCGGTGCCGAAGTCGAAGATGTCAACCCATGGATCAACAAGATCCCCGCACTGATTGCACTGATGCTGGTCACGGTGTTCAACTGCGTCTCGACACGTTTTGCGGCGCGCCTGGGCGATCTCTTCATGTTCTTCAAATTCGTTGCGCTTATTGCGGTAACAGTCATCGGGGTCATCGTGGCCGCCACCGGCCTTTCCTTCAACGGGCCCGCGAACACAGACTGGCGCAATCAAAGCTGGTTTGCGAACACCTCAACCGACATATCCAGCTGGGCCGTCGCCTTGTACGCAGGTCTTTGGGCGTTCGATGGTTGGGACAACACAAACTACGTGACGGGCGAATTCAAGAATCCAAGCCGAGATTTACCACGTGTGATACACACTGCCATGCCTGCTGTGATCATATGCTACATCCTCGCCAATGTGGCGTACATTTTCGTTCTCCCTCTGGAAACAATCAACAAGTCAAACACCGTCGCCGTGCAATTTGGCAGTAAGGTCTTCGGCCCCATAGGCGCACTCATTCTCGCCCTGATCGTCGGTGCCTCGTGTTTCGGCGCACTCAATGCCACGACATTCACCTCCGGTCGCTTAGTCTACGTTGCTGGCCGTGAAGGATACATTCCCGCTGTGTTTGGGAAAATTGGGTTCGGATATTCTTCGGGACCAGAGCCAGCCACGCCACTCAATAAGACCCGGAAACGATCTTGGCTGTCGAAATCTCTGGCAAAGGTATTCGGCGACGAGTCCATCGGGATGGGCTATACACCGGTCAACGCAATGTTGCTGAATATGCTTCTCACGATGATCTACGTTGTCCTGGGCGAGTTCGGGACCTTGATCACATTCTACGGCGTGGCCGGGTACTCGTTCTACTTTTTGACCGTCCTTGGCCTGATTGTCCTGCGCATCCGCGAACCACACCTGGAGCGGCCGTACAGGACCTACATCACCACGCCTATCATCTTCTGCTGTGTTTCTTTATTCCTTGTCAGTCGAGCGGTGGTGAATCAGCCGGTGCAGACGGTTATTGTAATTGCATTTGTGGTATCTGGGGTGCCAGTGTATTATTGGCGGGTCGCCAAGAAGGATGAGAACAGCCTACCCAGGGGCCAGAGGGGAAGAGAAGGACGCTTCTGGAGGAGATGGGGTCGGTCGTAGGGGATGTCGAATCCAACCTGCGACATGGCCGTATTGTTCATGTGTTTGTGCATATGTTTTGGGTACAGGTGATACGGTCGTCGTCAGTATTGCAAAACCCATAGCCAGGATGCCATCAATTGGATAGCAAGAGCAGCGACTTGAGGGCGACGAAACAAGGCAACACTCCTTGCTACCATTCCTGCGATCTTAATCAGCACTTCAAGGCGCCAGCAGCCTCGTGTTCCGTTGAAGTGCAATGCATGCATTTCTTGTCGGATTGAGTTTCCGCTCCGTCCCCTGCAGTTCCACCAGTCAATTTGGTAGGGGGGAGGAGGAGGAGGACCGCACTCTCCAACGCTTAGTGCATCAACCCGCACGGTAAATCGTTGATCCTGTCCATGCCTCGCTTTTAATTTCGCATAATTACCTTATTCACACAGATCCCGAGCATATCCTAGAAGTAGGAAAATCCGATCATGCATTGACAGAACCAGACAGCGCCGAGAAGGGCAGGCAGTCTCGATACTTGCGTGCAGCCGCACGCCACCAACAAACAATATTCAGCTGAGATCCGCACGCAGACGCAGACGTTTTAGTTAGCGAGACCGTTAGATTTTCTGATAGAGACCCAGGCACGCAGGCAGGGCAAGCGGGGGCCCGGCTAAACCCTTCTAGGGCCCTCGTACCCTTGTCTGGTGCGGGAAAAAGCTTGAATTTTGCGGGTCCGCCTGCAAAGTTTCTTGGGAACCTCGCAGCCGTTGGGCTGGATTGGGTTAATCGCGGGTAAAGTGGTTGGTTGGTGTAACGAGTAACGAGCACTCGTAAGCGGGAAGTTTAGTTGCTGAGAGCTAGAGGATTTCATGTCCGAACAACACAAGTACAGAGGACAGAAGACACAGGACAGAGGACCCGCCTACCTATCCTGGCGTGCCATCGTGCGCGCGCGCACATCACTGCATGTCCTCCGGATATGCGGTGCATGCCATGCATGTGGCGAGTGATGCGGATGGGGAGTGAAACTTTTCCAGCAACTTCAATTGGACTTCACTGATTGCCCTGTACGGCACCGAGTGCACCTCAGACCACACCACAGCTGCCCTCCCCCACGACCAAGCTCAAGCCCGCTGTTGCTTACGAGTTGTTTCATCGATCAGACAAGACGAGAGCAGACCAGTCGTTGCTAGATGACTAACTCCCCGTTCCCAAGGCAGGTCATCCCATACTCACTCGTGCTCCGTACAAAAGTATTACTGTGTGCTGGGTGACTGTGTGGGTTGCATCGAACGCGGAGGGTAAGGAGGGCATCGCCAATGACGTCACAAGCGAACCCCAGACCTCGACCACAACCACCACTCGACAGGACCGAACCAAACACCCTTTCAGGCATGGTGTGTGCTGTAGCGTGTGTAGCCTTTCGTGGCGTAACGTCGCCGTGCAGGCGCCTGCGCTTGCGTAGTGTAGCCAAGCGTGCCATTGTAACTTTACTCGTAAAGTAAGCATGCCATGCCATGCCGTTCCATGCCATCCCTTCCATCCCAGCTATCAAGTGACACGTTACTGTATAAGTACTCCGCACAATACTGTGTATAGTATAGTCTGCGAAGGGACTCTGGAAGTCTAGTCCCCGCCTCGGGCAGTGACGTTTCCCGAAAGAGCGAGAGAAGAGAGAGAGCCGGGCAGTGTGAGTGTGCATAAACCGGATACGGGAAGATCAAACGCGCACTGTCTATCGACGGAGGGAGACCCTCTTCATCCGGCCTGGGAGGACCTAAACACGACGATACTGCCTGAGTGTTATACGCAGAAGGGTGAAAGAAAAGGAAGCCCCGCGAAAGGCATGAGCGCCGAAGGCAGGGCACGACACGGTAATTAGTTGCCTGCCAAGCTACAGCAAGTTGCGTGTCCCTCGTGCCTTTGTCCAGGGTAATTACTCGCCCAGTCAGTCAGTCAGTCATTGAGATGAATACGAGTGCATGCTGCGTGGGACGGAAGTTGCGAGGGGAGCATCCTGTTCGGCGACTGTCTCTTCTCTGATATCGTGTCAGAGTGCAGGTCAGTCCCGTCCGAGGTGAACATAATTACCAATGCGCCGAGCGTGTCTGGCGTACCGACCCTACCACAGGGACAGTGGCAGGGACAGGGACAGGAAACCTGTAGTTCCTGTAGGTAGGTAGCCATGACGGGGAAGCATTTATTGTACGTCCTGTGGTATGCTGCTGATGCAGAGCGCGGGCAGGAGACACGATCTCGGTGAGCAATAGAACTCCACGCCGCGGGACCGGTTCATGGCTGAGCAAGAGCAGGGGAGGAGGAGACTCTCTCGAAATGCCTAACGTCAGCTTAATACAAGTGTTCACCAGCCAAGTATCGTCTCTGGAGGGCTTGGATTAGACATGCGAGGGATGATGGTATTCTCCTCGTTGCACTTCAAGTACAAAACAGATTGTGTGCCGATCCATTCAAGCCACGAACAATGAAATGATAATTGGGCTTTCCTCCCATCCATGGCATCTCCTGTCATGTTATCTATGGTTATCCTTCTCTTGAAATTCCTGTTTACCGTGCTCAAGATGGTGCAGGCAAGAGGAAGTCCCCGGCGGCCGAGTCAAGCTCGCCATATCCTAGCCCATGTCAATGCCATGTCCAGCTCCGGGAATGAAACAGGGAAAAGAGCTCTCACTTCCTGTGCCACCAATGTTTCTCTCCGCAGTCATCTGCGGCCTAAATCTGGACTCCGAAATCGACTTCACGTCCGTCGTCATCCTCAGCTTTGGTCCGCGCTCCACCCATATTCGCATCTTCTCGTCTCACCTCGTAGCTCTCCGTCTGTAGGATACCTTACAGCGGGTCTACAATTGTGGCAGCTTTGGCAGCTTCCGTCGTACCAGCGTCAGATTCCGGTCGCCTTAATGTCAGCCGCGCTTTTCCAGTCGAGGGTCTAATTTTCCTCCTGCGCTGCGCCAGTGACAAGCCATCTATTATTCGAACTCTTCTGAGATTTGGAGAAATCAATGTCTCGCCCTCACCGGCATCGCCGAGTGTGCTTCGAGTCACACCATTGACGTGATTTGAAAACCCCGCTTTCCTCGACGTCCAAGACTTCCCATCTTTGCTCGTGGTTCGCTCCTTAAATTGCTTTTGACCGTGCGGCTTCACCGGAGGGTTTTCGTCGACAAGATGAGAATCCGGCGTAAGTGAGGCAGATGGATCCGCGGATTGCTGTTCCCCCACTCGCATTCGCGCTCGATCGAGCTGTCGCCTGATCTTTGTCTGCAGCCTTCTGCGCTCCGCCCTGTTCAACCTATCAGTGGCAAGCATTCTGATGGGTATACTATCCAAGTCAAGCCGCCACTCGCCCGAGGGAAGGTCCTCCAAGGATAGAGAAGGAGATAGATCGGCAAATCGTGAAATTGGCTTCCTCGGGGCTGGTCTCGCAATCAACAGTCTTTTTCCTTTTGCAGAAGGAGCACCCATCGGCTTCCACGCCGCTTGTGCTGTTGTGGCACTCACAGGCCCCCCTTTTTGGCTTGGCCTTGTAGGAGCCATGTATGACCTTGCTCGTACAGGGATTTCACGAGCAGACTTAATGTTTTGGATCGGAATATCCTCATGGTTAATCTTCCGATAACGCTCAAGTAAGGCGGCGTCCATCGTTCGCAGTGGCAGCTTTGCGTGATGGACAATGGCAAGGATATTTGACGCGACCTGGGGCATCGCCAGAATCTCTTGAATAGTCTCAAGGCGCTCGTTGAAGGTTGTGAAAAGAAAGTAAGCCGTCAACCGCTTCTTTTGTAGAAGTCTTGACGATAGGTCTGTTGCCCGAGAGTCTAACTGAGCCCAGAAGGTGGTCCTAACGGCAAGAAATTGCGCCATAATTTTCAGGTACTTCATCCGCGAAATCCGAAACTCCGGGTTTTTCCAAGGATTTCGGGCCTGACCGTAGACCTCGACGGGGCCAAGCGATGGATGGGCATTTCCTGCTGAGTACACGGAGGCCCCCTTGGTGGACGCTAAATAGACTCTCAATACAGCGTAGGCTCGTGAGGCAAGATCTATCATCAATGTCAGTTGAGGGCAAAGTAAAGGAAGAGTTTCCGCAACCTACGGGTCAGGAATTGCATAGGATTGGCTGACTCAGTAGCATGGATGCGGCGAATAACTTTGAAATCGAGCATATCTTTGACCGCGTGGTCCAGATCCAATGGCGGCAATGAAAATCCGAGAGATCGCGCCGCCACTGACGAGATCCTGCGGCCGCGATCATTATTGGGAGATATATTGTGGGCAGGACCGCCATGGGCTTCTGACGTGTGGAGCTCGACCAGACCCTCCACCTCAATACCTGGGCCCTCTGCTAATATTCGCCGTTGCGACTCTACGTCCACTCCCACTTTGAGGATCGAGGGGTTTTTCATGACCTCCACGAATGTTTCATCCTGAAGAAGCGCAAAGTAATTGATTGAGCCGAGTTGGATAACTGCAACCTCGTGTTCGCTTGCGAGGGTTAGAAATTGTACCAAGGGGTAGCGTTGTGTGCCGGGTGTTTGAACAGTATCGAAGCCCAGATGCTTGCACCGGTCAGGATTGCGGAAGCGGTGTAAGATACTGGCGAGGCCAGCAAAAGTCGTAACATATAGGATGGGGATTGCGGGGCCGAGGGGATAAAGGGGGGTTGGGGTCGCCCATGGAGCAGGTTCGGCAACATTGACTTGAACAGGAGGCACAACAGCGCGGATGATAGGGGGGGGCCGGGGCCCCGCGTGCGCGTGGTCCGCCGAGGCGTCATAGTCGGTCGAGCAGTAACGATCGAGGGAAGAGGCTCTAGAGATCCCTGACCAGAGCCACGTAAAGTCGTGAAGCAGTCGGATATCTCTTTGAATTTCGGAATGTCTTGCAGAAAGACTCAGGAGTTTCCCGAATGAAC
This sequence comes from Phialophora chinensis, assembly GCA_016109575.1. Taxonomy (NCBI): domain Eukaryota; kingdom Fungi; phylum Ascomycota; class Eurotiomycetes; order Chaetothyriales; family Herpotrichiellaceae; genus Phialophora; species Phialophora chinensis. The sequence goes on from JADWPU010000001.1 coordinate 2,962,596, forward strand.
GATCGCGAGTGGCGTATTCCAGGTCATTTCTTAACTGCGGGAAGTATGCGTTGTATTCGATAAGAGGCTGATACGTCGCGAACAGTTCCCTCTGTAGGGCCGACGCAGAGATTTGTGAGAGCTCGTGCCGAATTTCGCGGACGACGGCCCTGCTTAACCAGTGTACTTTCCCGACGTGGTGGAGGATTCGATCATCATCGAGGATCTTTGCCAGCCGAGGCGAGGACGGATGGTACAGGAGCGTGGCCATATTCTTGAATTGAAGATAGCCGTTCCTGATACGTGTGGCCGTCTGGCCAGCCGCGTCTGCAAGGTATTCTAGGGGAAGAGTGAATTTGTGATAGCTGTAGATTTCTGAACACCAAGACATTTGGAGTCGCGTTCTTCTCAGCTGGCGCAACTCGTGCAGATGCACACATATCATCGAAGCTGTGTCAGCCATATCATCTTGGAGAGCAATGACACTGATCAATGAGCGTTTAATACTAGAGGACAAGGGTGGACGAGGCTTTCCCTCTCTCGGAGAGGGGAATCGCCGTCTACCTGGCCGACTCTCGTCGAGGCGCTGCTGGATCCAGGCAAGATCCGGATGGGCAAAGGCGTCCACAAGGGAATGCCACGCGGAATTGGCAACCTCCCGGGTACGGGGATTCAGGCCGCTCTTCTTGTAGGAGTCTTGCAAGCGGCGCTCGAGTTCTTTTCCCCTTTCCACTAAGGAACGAAGCTGGAGGTAACGTTCGACGCTTGTCTTGTCACTCCAGCCGAAGCTTTCAATGAGATTAGCGATCTGCTCGGCTTTCCGTAGCTTCAACGTCCAGGCTTGTTGCCTTCTGGCCTCTTCCTCTCGCCTTCGTCGGGCCTCCGCCTCTTCCTGCCGCCGTCTACTCAGAAAGCCTTCGACGAGATCAGCGATTTTTTCAGCTTCATGCAGCTTTTGCATCCAGGCTTGTCGCATTCTTCCGGTCACCTCCTTCTCTTGTCTCGCCGCCTCTTCTTCCGCTCGTTGGCGTTCCTGAATTGGACTGTTTGGTAGTAAAGGATCCGGGCCAACCACCCTGCGGTCCCTATTCTTATTTCCCGCCGGATGACCGGGCACAGCAACAGGAGGCCGTAGACGTCTCGGTCGTTTCGAAAGACTGGCCTGTGGAGGCAGAAACGAAGTCGAGGGCGAGGCAGAGACCGGCTTTCTAGGCACATTGGGAGCAGGCACGCATTTCACCCCAGCATTTCTCAGCGACAAGGTTGGGGTGGTGTGTAAAGCCCGCCGCCCGATCCTCGCCTCAGATTGTCTGCTCCAAATGGCCGGCTGCATGGTCCTTGCGAGCCCGCCAGGATGTGCATGGTTGGCAGCAGCATGGTGACGGAAGCGCGGCTGAGCTTGAGATAGAGAACAGCAAGCATTCCTCGTGACTCGGTTCTGTTCAAGTCGCAATGCATGACTGAGGGAAATCTCGCGGTAACAGCAAGTCGTGCGAAAGGTCAAGGTTGGAGCGACCAAGCTGGACGCAACCGAGCCATGGATGAGCCGGTTGTATCCATTGGACATGGAAGTTGAAGGCAATAATGCAGTGCTCCTTTTGGAACTACCGGGATCGTCTGTGGCATCCAAAACTGTACGTATGGTTGAAGGACAATTTGTTTGACTGCGAGTGCCCCACGCGTCGTACTTTGTGGATATAAGGGCAAATGCTTTGCCGTAGGCTACTGCCCTGGAATTTCAACGTCCCTCACTTTCTTCTTATTTGCTTCTAAATCATCTCAAAAGTTACCTGCCGAGAAACAATTTTGGGAAATAGAACAGTCATCCAAAGAAGCTGTTATCATTGTTCTATCAGCGCCTTCAACACCCACCCAAACATGGATGAATTGAACGTGAACGTTTGCTCACTGTGAGCTGAATCTGCCATGATGAACCAGCAGAATTCCCATGACAATGAATCACATTACCAAGACCTTCAAGTACCAGCCTGGTTTCCTCCAGACATGTGTCCCGAACCAACAAATTACAAGAATTGAAAGGAATTCCGAACATTGACGACGACGGAACTTAACACCCTTTCGCGATCGCCGTGTGCCTTCCCCAGACTCTGACATTGGATGCCTTCGACACGTTCGATCTAACTTCTTGTTCACCAAGCTCAATGCCGCCAATCTTGATACGCCCAATTCACTAGCGACCGCCTCATTCCGTGCTGAATTAGCAGGCTCAGAGGGGCGCTATCTGTTCCAAACATCATTCATACTTCTCCAACAGGTACCTTGAACCATTTTGCTCAAGTGATGAGATCCAACTCGTCTTCGAAACTAAACATGTCGATGAGGCTCACCAGGCTGTGGATATCACCATCAATTTCCGGTTCTTCATCTTCATCTTCGTCGATGTCATTTTCTTCGGAGCTCCGATATACGCGGTAACTTTCGGGGAGGGGCACAGGGAGTGATGCCAATCTGTGCTCGAAGAAATGAGCCCGGCCATCAAGGCTCTCGCTTGCTGTTCGACAATCTCGGAGCTCCGCCTGAGGCGTCTCACCTAAGCCGGATGCCTCGCACTCATCGTTCTTCATTTGACCTAAGACCTTGTTGAGGCAGGTCTTGATATTCTTTCTCCTTGCATCAAGCTTTTTTATTTGAGTCTGGATGTCCATCTTTAGCTTTCTGAACTTGGCAGTCCGCTTGATGTTTGCAACCTTCATCTTTCTCTTCTCCACCTTCAGCTTGCTGTTGGCAACCTTCATCTTTCTCTTCTCCACCTTAAGCTTGCTGTTGGCAACTTTCAGCTCTCTCTTCTCGGTCTCCAGCTTGGAGTTTTCAACTTCTAGGTTGTATTTGTGAGCATCGAGTTCGCTGAACTCGTCGATCGCCTCACGGAGGTCGTTATCTCGGGCGACATACAAAGTGTGAAGATTGTTGCGGTCCGTCAGCAGAGCGTTGTATTGGGTTTGAATATTTTCCAGGTGAAGTTGCATTATCTGCTTTTCGTGTCGGAGTGACAGGCACTCATCCACAAGCTGCTGATGCGTGGTGACAGGATTGATGCAATGCTTCTCGAGCCAATTGTATCGGAAGATGAGAACTTTGAAAAATTGGTGTGCCTTTTCGCCCCGCGTCTTCCACTGGGCAATCTCATTGTTGAGCGATGTGATCTTTGTGTTCTTGTCCTCGACTACTTCCTCGAGGCGATGGATTTGTTGGCGTGAGTGGTGCAGCGCGCTGTCTTGTCGTTCCAGATGGGACTCGAGCCGGTTGATCTCAGCGTGCGCTTCATGTGCTTCAGGTTCTTCTTGCCACTGTGGTACGGCTCTGTATGAGAATGGGTCGACGCTGTAACCAGCAAGGGATTTCCACTTTTCGACCTCGGATTTCGCAGCCTTGAGGCGGGTGACACCGATTGTAATGAAACGATGCTGTGTGTGTATCCTCTTCTTCAACAAGGTATTCTCAACCGACAACTCACGAATCCGATCCTCCAGCAGCGACTTCTCCCGACCTTGATGCTGATGCACCTGGTCTTGCTCATAGTGTTGGAACTGGAGGTCGCTGTATGAGAGAGTGCTCACCGGTGAGGAAATGGTAGTGGTTGTGTCGGGGTCTTGTGAACGAGGGGAGAACTGAGGGAGTGGTGACGAACTCCCAGAGATCGAGCTTGTAGGGGACTCTTCTGCAAGGTCGGAAGTGAAACCGGTGAAGTCGAAATTGGCGGGTACAAGCCAAAGATTGATTGGTACGTCGGGTTCACTTGTCTCGGTGTCGACGAGTTGCTGTTGGGCATCTGGAGCAAAATTGCCACTGATGGAGTCGGAACGCAAATTTGAGATGTCGAAGTCATTTTGGTGAGTACGAGGAGCAATCACCAATGTCAATGATGAGGCTCGGCATTGGAGAGTGTTGTGTCGAAGGTTCTGTGACACGATAACACGAAAGAAGGCAGGCGATGTTGGCACTACAGCTGAGGAAGATGCCTTGACGCTGATGGCAGCTAGAGACATCGGGCGAACCAGACCACAGTTGAGGTGAGAAGGCGTCAAACGACGAGGGACACTGGATTGTGGGCGGCCTGCGACGCTGTTGCGGTTGGAGGCCTATAACGGCAACGAGTCAGTGACCATCACAAGCAATGCATGCCTCAAGCATGGGAGAAGATGTCAGGGACGTTGAACCTGGCGGTTGCTCACCTTCTGTGCCTGCTGGGGAGGCCCCCAGCTGAGAACCCACAGTGGCGCAAATATTGACCACATGAGAATGGCTGCAGTCACGATGACAACGCTCTCCGTGTCGAAAGCCATGGCGGATGTGTTGAGCAGAGAAAGGGACAGGAAAAGGGAAAGGGGGAAGGGGGAAAGGGTGATGTCGGAGGGTTTGGGTGTTGAGGGAGGAAAAGATAGATCAAGAGAAAGAGAGAAAGAAAAAGAGGTCGTCGATCAGCGAGGAGGAATATAACCTCAAGCACAGAGGCAGTTGCGCGCAAACCGCTTGGCGTAGTGACCGTGAAGGATTGATCTGTATTGGTGAAGTGCTCGGCATTGGACAGTTCGCGGTTACAAGTCAATGTGAACGCGGCAAGAGTGATCACATCACCACAGCCGCAACATCAGAGACGTGTTGAGAGCAGCAGCTCGGAAGGTCAAAGGTGAGTAGATTAATCCAGCCCATCAGATCTGATGCGAGTATACCATCCCTTGATGCGGTCCCCTTACGCTCTCAATCAAACTGATAGAAGGGGATCAGACGTTTATTTAGCTTACCAGAACAGCCAGAGCGTCGCGAATCGCGCCTTCTACTCCCGAGTGCGAACTTCTGGACTAGACGTCTCTCAAGGACATCACTATATCGGGACAGATAGAATAGGAAGAAACTACAAGATACGGCAGAAGAGCATCCCGGAACTACTCTAGGTTACAGTGTATTGTATTGACGAGGTTAGGACTAGATACGAATGAACTTCAGCTGCTCTCGACATCGGTTCGACCCGGGGGGCAAACCACGAGGTTATCCGGATATCCGTCTTGCATATGTACATGTACATGTTCTTGCAAGCATGGGGCACTCACGGCCAGGGAGATGAGGACATTATCAGGCACATCCCTGATCGTACGCGAGAATTGGATAGTAGTCCACTTGCAGTGACATGGAGATGTCTCCTAGGGCCGACCGCTGGCCTGGGGAGGGACTTTCATATATAAAATATCCCGTCACCATGCCGAACATGGCGTTTAAAGACCTTTACGCTTCTTATGCGTCTCTCGTGACGGACCAATGCCGGTAGTCCTTGCCATACTGCGTGAAGCTTGAGCTCCAGAGCTCCAAACGGGATGCTGAACGGCGTGGGAAGCGAGTGAGGGTCATTCCCAACAATGTCTATAGAAACTTCGGCCGGTGGATTCGGCCGTGTACGGCACTATACAGTATATTGTGTAGCTCGCCGCGCCATGGCCATTGAATTCAAGTACGTGCCTCATGACAGACCATTGTGCCGACAGTGTCAGCGAGTCCTGTATTCAGAATCCACTGAGGTATCTCCACTTGTATTCTATGGAGTCGATGAAGGGGTATCGTATTCGTTCACCAGGATCGCCCTGATGGCTTCCTTTCCATGCCGCAGCAGTCCATGGTGTCGTGCTATCACTTCTGTAACGAGCACGTGGTGCACCACTATCCTGATCATGGCACCTCTTTCTTCTGCGTCATGCCTAAATGGCAGAGATGTGGCCTGGCTGATGTGTACCGTTATGTCAAGCACCCTTATAACTATGACCTTGGCATTTCTTTCGGTATTGAAGGTTCGAACTTGGTCTGAGCTTTCGCCGGAGGTGAGCAGGTTTTCAGTCCCGGTCGAGATACGATGCCAATGATATTGCCGTGCTCGTGAGATCATGCTCAAATCACATTGCGTATATTCCGGTCAAGGCTGGCTCGGAGTCTCCAAAGCCGGGCCAGAACAGTTCATTGAAAGGATCCACACCAAAGGCATTCTCTATAAATGTGACACCAGAGGGTTGTTGTTGCGTCTGCGCGGATAACTGCGGCTGCTGCTGCTGTGCTGTGTTGGCCGCCGTGGTGGTGGTGGTGGTGGTGGTGGCCGACATTGTTCTTTCAATGGTGTTCTGGTGATACATCTTGATGTTCGCCCACTCGTGGGCGAGCTTGAGGAAGTAACTGCCTTTTTCTCCCTTCATACGATGGAGTTCCTGTGCCCGTAAACATAACGTGTCGAGGCACTTGCCCAACCACGCAGCACGCTGGGATGCTTCCGTGCTGGCGTATGCCGAGTCCAGGATAATCGAAGACTTGGTCGACAGCATGATGCCAAAGTTGAGTGCCCGCCAGTCAAGCGACGTCCAGTCAATCATGTCGTCGAGGGCAGTCTCAAGCACGGTAGAGAGGTACTTCACCGTGGCGTTGAAACATTCGTACAGGATTGACACTCGGGTCACTGAGGGCGTCTGACCTTGGAGAAGGCCGTAAAGGCCAACCTCGTGGATGTAGCCTCTGCTGCTGTAGTACGCGCGTTGGAGCCGACCTAGATGCGCGTCGATAGTGAGCGGGGGACCTTCACAAATAAAGAACCTGGACTATGCTACGCGTACCGATGGTGAAAGTACCAGGTGGCAGAGACGCTCTCCACTCTTCTGTCTGCTTGGCCAGTGCTCCAACCAAGACTTCGATCTTCTCGTCGCTCAGCTCGCCAATCCTCTCCTTTGAACCGTGATCGAACGTATGGGTGGTTTCTTCGGCGAGGCGCATGCCCCGGACCATGTGAATCAGAGTCGGATCAGAGCAATACTGTGGGTCTGTGGCGAGGGAAGACGCGCAGTCTTCGAGATATTGATTGTACGGCATCATGGATGGTCTCCTGAATAATAACAAGCCACTAGAACAAGTTAGTCGTCGGCGGCGGCGGCGGCGTGGCCCATGAGAATTTCGTACTAGGTGGAGACTGTGTACGCGCCCAGATACGCCCTTCGAGCCTCATATCCCCAGAACTTCGATGAGACGGCCTCGCTGCCCTGCTCGAGCGCGGATCCTGGGCCAACGATGATCTCATGCTGGGTGACGCTCGTCGGTTTCTGGTTGATTCCGAGTTCGACGGCGAGCGAAACAACAAGGGAACCTAGCCTGTAGACTTGAGTTGCGACAGGGGTAGTATACCAATGACACCTGTGAAGCATCAGCAAGATTCCTCCCTATTCTGGATCCTCAGGCTCACCAGGCGGAGTATACAATTAGTGCCTGCAACAGATCCAGTGATCTTTCCGACTTGACGAAGTATCTATGGCTCAGGTCCAGGAGGAATTTGTCCTTCAGTGCACGCTGCCGCTCTGGGAAGCGCCATGTAGTTGCCACGAAGACTGCTTGAGCGAGCATGGGCCGTTCCTCAACCAACGTAGCAACCGGACAGGCCTCGGGTATCATGACATAGGGGAAATGGTTGGCTGACATGCGCCGGTAGTCATTGAGGAGAATATCACATTCCTCGAGAGATATCTCGAGCAAATAGCTGTGAGGCGCATCCGAACGAGTTGATTCGAAGCACAGCGGGGACGTCAAACCAGTGGCCTGCGATATCCGCGACGTGTCTGTATGCGAAGGTGTCGAGGTGGATACCGAAGTCGCCGCGTTGGTCGCTACGTCGGTCTCGGACTGCGGCCTCTGTTTTAGCAGCGACAGGATCTCCGAGTAGCTGCTTTCCAGCTGTTCAACGCGGCCTCGCACTGCCACAGGGTTAGTGGCAGGCTCCGGAGATACATGTGGCCGCTGGCACCGTACACCGAGCTTTTCGCTTCCTTTGCTTGACCTCAGGGATGTGACAGTCCCTGCCCAGTCTTGTGCATCTGCTTGCCCAGGGCCATTAATTAGCAAGAGAACAACCGAGGAATCGGGCGTCGTCATGGATTGCGCACCTGTGGCAGGAGTCGCCCCCTTCCTCGCTGGGCACACACTTTAGCTTCTTCTCGCGACATTCTGCGCAGGCTGCGTGTTTCCTCTCGATTTCGGCCATGATCGCGGTCTCGCAAGGGGACCAAGCAAGACGCTATTGAACATTTCGTCGCCGGGGCCGGTGCAAGAGAAGGGCATATAAGCATTGTGGGCCTCTTTTAATAATTCATGCCCGAGCTGATGCTCACACCGCGGGTGGCGCTGAGGAAACGAGAGTCGGCGTCCGGGACCAAAAAGAAGGCCGGACGTGCCGAACATCCGCATCCACGCCAGCCGACGACGCAGAAAGGCGCTCGCAGCACCATGTGCTAGACCGACAAAGGTGCAAACCTCCCTCCTCCCCCGCATCCACGCACAGGGGCTTGAGTCACGACACAGCGTGGCTCTCGGGGGGACGATCGCGTTTTACTCACTGTGAGGCCGAAGGGGAGATCATGCCTGTATCAATGCCGTGCTACGGAGGATGGAAGCCTCAAAAGGTTTGTGCTGGTTTGTGAGCTGCATTAATCTGTCTTCTTGTTAAGAAGCAACGACTGTCTCTTCGTCCGGAGCCGACGTCGTCTCAAGTTCACGCTTTCCAACATGCAGTCTACTGCGCAAGGCTCGAGCCAGTCTCTTCCTTTACCCGGCCACCATGAGTCGTCACCAGTCCATTTGTCCGACGCGGACGAGAAAGCTCTCGAGCCCCCCGTGAACACTAACGGAACACCCACAGGGACCTCGACGGACCACCGCCTTGCCGACTGGTCACAGTACACTCTTCAGAGAAGGCCATGGCGACGAAGGGTGACCGACTTCGAACAGATTGTGGAATCCAAATATCGAGGAAGCGGAACTATCGGTGATCCTTTCATCGTGCAATGGCTTGACCATGACCCGGAGAACCCCAAGAGCTACAGCAACTTGTTCAAGTGGCTGTTGACGTTCCTACTTGCCTTCATGACATTGTGCGTGTCGTTGGCTTCGTCGGCTTACACTGGCGCCGCCGGTCTGATCATACCCGAATTCCACTGCAGCCGGGAGGTCTTCTTGCTGGGCTTGAGTCTTATGGTTATGGGCTTCGCGCTGGGACCATTGATGTGGGCGCCACTTTCAGAAGCCGTATCTCGTCGAGTCATCCTTTTGATCGCCTTGGTGCTCTACATTATCTTTACTGCGGTCTGCGCCGCCGCACAGAGCATTACGGCACTCATCATTCTCCGCCTGTTGTGCGGCACCTTTGGCTCAGCCGTTTTCGTCATCCCACCGGGCCAGCTCTCCGATATGTTTGAAGCCGAGCAGTAAGCTCTAATATTGACTCGAGTATTTCATACCAGTGCTGACATCTGAACCACCAGGCGAGGCATGGCGCAAGCTGTGTTCTCAGCGGCTCCCTTCTTAGGCCCGACTCTAGGGCCGATGATCGGCGGCTTCTTGAGCCCAGCTGCAGGCTGGCGATGGCTCTTTGGTTTTCTCGCTCTGTATGCTGCAGTGTTGACGTTGCTTGGAGTTATCTTCGTCCCCGAGACATATGCCCCGGTCTTGCTCCGACGAAGGGCACAGCTGCTGTCAAAAGCCACTGGGAAGGTCTACATGACAAGAATAGATCTTGAGCAGCCGCTTGTATTGAAGGAGATGGTGAAGCGGTCTCTGGCTCGACCATGGGTTCTTCTATTCCGGGAACCGATTGTACTACTTCTCTCAGTAAGTCACCCCCAACCAACGCGGCGACTGTTGAAGCTGCTCACTGTCCAACAACAGACTTACATGGCCGTCATATACGGGACGCTGTACCTGTTCTTCGCAGCCTTCCCGATTGTCTTCGAGGAAGGCTACGGTTGGAATGCGGGAGAAGAAGGTCTCGCTTTTCTAGGGATCATGGTGGGCAATCTACTAGCCGTCGGCATGATCATCCTTGACAACAAGCGATATATTCGCATTTCGAAAGCCCACGGCGGCTTCGCACCGCCCGAAACTCGCCTCCCGCCCGTCATCTTTGGAGGCATTATCGCCATTATCGGTCTCGCTTGGTTTGCTGCTACTGTCGACCCTAGCGTTCACTTCATCGTCCCCGTTCTTTCGGGAGTACCGTTCGGAATCGGGTTCATCTTGATCTTTATGTGCTGTTCGAATTACCTGTGAGTTTATCCGAGGCCACCTTCCCTTCCCTACTCCAGGATTGGAAAAAGACGGCCATGCTAACTAACTGTACGTTCAGTGTCGACTCCTATGTAATCTACTCTGCCTCGGTCTTCGCCGGCAACTCCATCCTCCGCTCGACGTTCGGTGCTGTCTTTCCCCTCTTCGCGACCTACATGTACAACGATCTTGGCGTTCACTGGGCATCCGCCGTCCCTGGCTTCATCGCGCTCGCGTGTTTCCCATTCCCCATATTTTTCTACAAATACGGCCCGGCCATCAGACGGAGGTGCAAGTACTCAGCAGAGGCGGCTAGGTTTCTGGATAGTTTGAAGAGTGACCTTGAACGCCAACGCAGCAGGGCAAGCAAGGCCGACGAGGTAGGGGGTGGAGTGGGAGAAGGGGGACGGACAGATGAGTCTTCCTGAGCAATCGTGCAGTAGCAGTCAAAAAGCAACTAGAGAACATGCGCTCCTCACCACACGTCCCGCAAATCGATCTTTCAGAGAAACGTTTCGTGCTTCTTGGGAAGTCCTAGACCGATCAACTGACCGACCGACCGGACGGGCAAACAAGACGAAAGAAAGGTGCGAGCACCACAGCGAGCACTACATGCAGCATCTTCCAAGTGCTGGTGTAGGATGAAATTCCATGAGCTTCCTCTTCGGGCGGGACGTGACCCGGCGTGGAGCAACCGCTTCGCATCTAACGAAGCGAGAGCACAGATCTCAGATTAGGATACCCCGTGCTGATACAGCTGTTTTGAGTAAGGACGAAGGAGGCAAGGAAATCCCCGGCCGATGCCGCAAACCGTGGTCCAGCATCACAAGCTTGCGCGCTCTGACTGATCCGGGAGGGTGACGGCACTGTGTAGCCGGAGCGCAAACTTCAGCACATAGACATAGAGTGTGGCGAGGATATAGAATAAAAACTATAGACACTCAAAGAAATTGAGGCCTGAAACAGCGGGCAGGCTATGTGTGGTAAAGTATTTCCTACATTCTTTCCCCCTCGAGACGTCATCTCGAGCTGATAATTTGTTCAGTCCTTACTGAATAGCTCGCCTACCCATTTCATGGCCACTTCCTGCATGCCGCCGCCTATCTCTGTACCTGTGGAAGGTGGGTCGCAGAGACGAAGCTGGACTCTGTCTTCTGCAAACCCTTTCTCCCGCCCAATGAAGCAAGCCCGGCGCATCAGTTCGGCCATTTCGGTGCCTTGAGCACGCATCAGGGCTGCGTGGCCTTTCGGTATGTCGATGGCATCGCTTCCCGCGCCAGCCACGTGAGACTGCACGAAGATGCGGACATGTGGCAACGTGACGGACTCGGGCGGATCAACAGCGGGCCAGCGGCGCAGGACTTTCCGACGACGACGAGGCAAGGCATTGGGCATTACCGGCGCGGAGGCACCAGCCTCGACAACGGCGGAGGTAACTCCGGAGAAAGAACCGGACGTTTCTGCAGAACTCACCACGCTTGAGGGACTTGATGGCCGCGGATCATCGGCGTCACAGTCGACAAATTCACCATTGCCGCCAACACCAACATCAGCGTCGTCGTCCAAACTCATCTCGCTGAGCAGTTGGTCTTCCAGGGTGCTGTTGGCGAGGGGCGTATCCCTTCCCGGCGCGCGGAGGAACAAGATCGGACTCGCGAATGGATCGAAATATGCGGACGGCGTGTTGAACAGTTTTGAACGCAGCTTGACCAATTCCTCAGCGGCAGCTACGAGGGATGGAGTTTCCAGGTCGTGCAGGTCCGCAGTTTTGGCCGCACGTGCCTGCTTCCGTGCTTGTTTCCGCGCTTGCGTCTTCGACGAAGATGTGAGAGATTTGGCGGCCGCCGCGGCGCGCAATTGATCAAGCATCTCGTCCAATCCTACCCAATCTACCATTGGTTCGGCGACCGCGAGGGCATGAATCGCATTCGGCTCGGTCAGGGCAAGCACGGTCGCTAGTGCGCCGCCGATATGCCTTCCCAGGAGGCATATTTTAGGGGCTTCATCCTGGTCTGTATTGAACGGCGAGGTAGAAGAAGTGAGGTAGTCGAACGCTGTTGTGATTTCGTGGACGGGAGTCGGGAAAACTGCCAGCTCGTTTGAAGTAGATGGAGAGCTCGCTGACTTTCCCAGGCTGTAGTTGATCCTCACCAGCGATGTGGACGGCGGAAGGACATTCTGGAGCTGAGGGGCCGTGCTCTGTAACAGGTTTGAAGAGCAAGGGCCGGGAGGGATATAGACTAGCAGGTTCCGCGGCCCTTTCTGTCTCTCACTTAGTTCGTGAGCGGAAAATACACTGCGGCTATGGTTAGAGGTGTTATGTACTGCGGTTACGTGCCACCTACTCGAGCTTGACGCGGCCGCTGACTCCGATCGGCACCTCGACGGAAGTGTGTTTCCACGCGTCGGGGAGAGGAGCTGACGCGATAGATCTCTTTCGGGGAGGTTGGAAACGGTACCGACACGTCCGGGTGTTTCTGCAGGATTTGACAAGGCCAACGCGGCCGTGGAATAGGAGCATTACATGTTGAGTGCTCGCATCAGAAACTGACAATGCGAGAGTGGAGGATGAGATCTACACTGGCCGCGGATCGATTGCAACTGCGCCGCCGGCCGCTTGTACGGCGGAGGCCATGAACGACAAGCGTGGCTCCTCTTCAGCTTGACTCGGACAATTTGCTCCGCAACTGTCAAGCTTCTCGGTTCTTTATTGACGCCGGAGCCATGCCGAAGCCCTCGGCTCTGTCGTCTCAGCAGTCGTGATGAAGCGGTCTCACATCCCTCTCGGCCATGGTCGAGGTGAAGTTCTCTTATTCATTCTAAAGAGATGCGTTGTTCTTGACATCGCAGCTTCGCCCTTGTTCGTTTCTGCACTTCGTCGAGTCCTTGAAGTGCACCCGTGGTGACGCATGCTGCCAGCTGAACTCTCACAATGGGGAAGCCTGAGAAGTTCTACACTAAGGACTATATGTCACGGCCTGGGATGTCCTTCGCACTTGACATTGAAGATCCAGTTGGGAGAATACAAGAATTCATGGGCAGGTACAAGAGAGAGCCAGTCGCAGAGGTGGGCACCATCTATCCAGCTCGATCTGTCCAGGGCGAACAGCGAAGTAACCTTTCCTAGGGCTTTGAAGAGTCTCTCATGACCAAAGATCTTGCCATCATTGGGGCGACCGGGCCACCACACGTCACAGCAGTCTTCGAGATGGAAATGACGCCCATGTATGGAAGTCGAATGGGCAACGCTCAAGGAGCTGCCATTTCGCTTATCCACGACATGTGTACGACAATGGCCATGGCACCATTGGCGAGGGAGGACTTCTGGCATTTTGGCGGAGTGTCGAGGGTGCTGAGCGTGACATATTTGCGACCCACCAAAACAGGCACACGCGTGGTCGTCGAATGCGGAGTCCTGCAGGCAGGCAAGAGGTTCGGTGGGTGTCGCCATTCTTTGCCCACGTGCGACCAGCAAGCACTTACTTGAGCAGCTACGATTCGAGGGACCATGAAAGACAAAGCCACCGGCGACCTGCTCTCAGTGTGCGAGCACAACAAAGCTAGTATCATCTTTCGGGAGAATCCGAAGCTTTGAGTACCGCTTTCCTACGATCCGACGCCGGAGAATTTATGTTCTCGGTATCCTTTCTTGTGCCGATGATTGCGTGCCTGGCATACACTGGATTAGTACTACGCAAGCTCAGTCCGCCGATCGCTAGTCCCTCACGACAATGCACCAGCAGAGCACCGCATGCATCCTCCATTAGTGAGAAATGGATGTTGCTCGCTCAATCCAGACAGCGCATTGTCGCCTTGAGAGGATGGCAAACACGCAGCTGTGGCACAGCCCAAAATTTCCTGGCACATGTCCGAATCGGCTCTTCGGTACACCTCATTGGTCAACGCTTTCTTTTTCCAGGTGCGATGATCTCATACATTCGCCCAGCGCGAGCGGCAAAATAGAGTTTCGAACACTTCAAGGCAGCGGAATCACGAGTACGAGTTACCCTGGCATCCTGGGCAGCCCTGGGTGAATTTTCCCACATGCAAGATCCGGCGCTCAGCTTTGATGTCATACAGTGCCAGGTTGTAGGCGGATGTCTTTTATCACTCCTATCTATATATTGCCTTTTCCTGCCTCCTTTTCGACTTTCGCTATAGAGTATAGATTTACCTAGACCATTTTCGAGTATTGTTATATTTATTTCTGGCTGATATGGGTCGCACACCGGAAAATTATTGCATGTTGCAGGGCTTCGAGTGGAACGTCCCTGCCGATCAGAAACATTGGATCCGCCTAAAGAACGTACTCCAAGACCTAAAGGACATTGGCGTGGACAACGTCTGGCTTCCGCCTGCGTGCAAGGGCCAGGGAGGCGCCCAGGCGAACGGCTACGACATCTACGACTTGTACGACGTTGGGGAATTCGACCAAAAAGGCTCGAAATCGACCAAATGGGGCCCGAGGGACGACCTGGACCAGTTGTCCAACAAAGCGCAAGAACTCGGGATTGGGCTCTACTTCGATGCTGTTCTGAACCACAAGGCTGGCGCGGATAACAAGGAAAAGTGCAAGGTTATCGAGGTAGACCAGAATGGTAGGTCGGCCATCGATGCATATGGGCCACCAGCTAATTGTATCCTCATAGATCGCACTAAGGAAATTGGTGAACCTTTCGAGATCGAAGCATGGCTGGGTTTCGATTTCCCGGGTCGCGGCGACAAATACTCGTCGCAGAAGTACCACTGGTATCACTTTTCAGGAACCGACTACGATGCGGGCACAGAGCGAACCGGCATCTTCCGCATTCTCGGCGACAACAAACACTGGTCTCGGTCAGTCGGGAACGAAGGGGGCAACGCAGATTTTCTCATGTTCGCAGATCTAGATTACGCCCACGACGAGGTTGGGCAAGACGTTATCCGCTGGGGTGAGTGGGTGGTCAAGGCGCTCAAGCTGAAAGGGTTCCGTTTCGACGCGTGCCAGCATTTCTCTGAAACATTCACCAACGGCTTCGTGGACCATTTGGAGCAGACGTTCGGAAAGGACTCGCTGTTCCTAGTTGGCGAATTCTGGTCTGGTAACACGGGAGAGATGCTCGAATACCTGAAGGACATGCATCACCAATTCAGCTTGTACGACTCGCCCATGGTGTACAAGTTCTCGGAAATCTCCAAGACAGAGAAGGGGGACTTGCGAAAGGTATTTGACGGCACGTTGGTTCAGGCGAAACCCGAAAGTGCGGTGACGGTGGTAATGAACCATGACACTCAGCCGGGACAGACAGTTGAGACGCCCATCGAGGGCTTCTTCAAACCACTGGCCTACTCCCTGATCTTGCTGAGGCAAGAAGGGTATCCCTGTGTCTTCTACGGCGATTTGTACGGCATGAAGGGTAAGCACCCGGAACCACCGTCATGTGGGGAGAAGCTACCTCACCTGGTTTTGGCAAGGAAGCTTTTCGCCTATGGAGACCAGGAAGACTACATCGACGACGACCCCAACTGTTACGCGTTCGTGCGCAGAGGTACTGACGACCGAAAGTTCGGTCTAGCATGTATCATGTCCAACGCCGACCCCAAAACGAGAAGGATGGCTGTTGGGAAGGAACACTCTGGAGAGACATGGACCGATATCCTGGGTTGGCAACCCGAAGAAGTCAAAATTGGTGACGACGGGTTTGGAGATTTCATGTGCTCTGGAACAAGCGTCAGCGTGTGGGTAAACAGAGACGCAGACGGTAGGGACAAAATCGACAATCTCCGGTTCGACACAGACATTTACGCAAGGGCTTAAGGTCGGCTGGCATGTTAGAGCATACTAATGACGTTGGGAAGGAAGACAGGACTCCAATTCTTCTAGCCATATATCTCGAGACGCAATTTATGGTACTCTGGAGGATGTTTCAAGACACGCGGCCGCGGCTCAGGCAGAGGCAGGAGATGCGACTCTAGACGAACCATCATTTGGCACCATTTGCCTGATTAAGAGCCTTACCGCCAAGTCCGGCCCACGAGGCTAAGATCTCACTGTTTCTCCAGCTCGACCTTCAACCTCACTGTGAGTTGCCTGCAGATTTGCACGACGAGTGAGAGCCGGACATCCAAACCAACGGGGGAGGGTAGGCCCTGCTCGGATGGCGATCTCAACGCGGATCCGGCCTATGGAATCCCGAGCTCGAATCCAGTCGGCACCACTACTGTACGAGTAGAATATTGCCTCCCATTTGCAGGGATTCTCACTCGGCCGCCTTACATCAGCCTTGAATACAGGCCGCCTACAGGGAATTTCTCTTGAATACTATGATCAGCGCTGTGTCAGTGTCAGAGGAGCTCAGTTTGGCGTGCCACCATTTAGAACTATGCTGTGGATATACATTATATGAAGAAGATGTCCAGTTCGATGCTCGCTTGCTTTCTCAATCGCCTCCCATTACAACTTGTCCAGTACACGCCATGACCGTTAACCTACTTTTGGATGCCAGGCTACTCCTCGCAGCAGCAGTAGTATGCGTGCTCCTTGCGAGGCTCTTGACGATTGGAGTACGAGGTCGAAACTTGCCACCAGGTCTGTTGGCACTGCTCTTTTTGAGCACATACTGACGATCTCCAGGCCCGCCTACCCTGCCGCTGATTGGGAATCTGCATCAATTACCGAAGAGAGACATTCATGTACAGCATCTCAAATGGGCGCAAGAATGTGAGTCTGGGCATGTCGCCCACGCCCTGCGAAAAAGAAGTGTTAACATTTAGGGACGGGAAGACGGACCCATCTTCTCCCTCAAACTAGGCTCTCAGACCGTCATCGTCCTCGCGAGCGGCTCGGTTATAAAGCGTCTCATTGACAAACGCAGCGGTAACTACGCAGACCGCCCTTCCCTCTTCATGCAGGACGTCTTCGAGGACTCCCGAATCATCCTCCGCGGCTACGACGATCTCTGGAAAGTTGAGCGAAAACTATACCACGGATTCTTGAACAGCACCAAAGCAGCTCGGTATGCACCTTACCAGGATCTAGAGTCGAAACAGTTGTGCTTCGACCTTCTCCATCACCCCGAGGCCTTTGAGACGGTGATCGCCAGGATGACATTAAGCGCGGGCACCAGTATGGCTTACGGGTTTCGCGTCACCGATCCGGAGAATCCGGTGATGAAGGAGCTGCTCAAAAACGCGCACGGGTTCTTTACCATGGTGCACGAGAGCCAGCTGTTCGATTGGTATCCCCAGCTGAGGCCGATTGTGAAATGGTTGCCCTCGTTTATGTATCCGATGTACCGAGATGCGAGGGAGGTGTTTCGGCGGGAAAAGATCCAATTCCACCAGCTCTTGGACGACACGCGGAAGATGATGAACGATGAGAATGCCCGGCCAAGTATGTTCTAATACTCGCCCTTACTGAAAAGTCAACGCACGCTCATTGTCTATCTAGGTTTCGCTGCCGATATAATTCGTGCCCAAGAATCGTGGAAGGGGAAGCAGGACGGCGCCATCTTGACTGATCGGGCTGCTGCCTATATTGCTGGAATCGCCATGGAAGCCGCCACCGATACGCAGAGCAACCAGCTAGTATCCTTCATCAAGGTACCGGGGAACCATTCTTCGACATCTGCTGCCCACATTTGTCCAAAGTCTTGAGCTTACAATGCCGAGTTCCTCTAGGCTATGATGCTCTACCCGGACTGCCAGAGGAAGGCACAGACCGAGCTGGAAGAAGTCGTCGGCCCGGATCGCATGCCCGATCCCAGCGACGTGGAAAAGCTACGGTACATTCGCCAAATCATGAAAGAGACGTTGCGATGTAAGACCGTCCACTCACTACTCCACTTGCTCGTCTGAGCATGTCCGAAATGCTAATCCCGCCAAAAAGGGATGCCAACGGCAACAACCGGAGCAGTTCCCCATGCCGCACGCGAGCAAGACGAAATCGACGGGTACATTATCCCCAAGGGTGCGACCATCTTGCTTTCGACTTGGTCCGCGAACAATGACCCAACGCTCTTCCCCAACCCTCGAGTCTTTGACCCGTCGAGACAAAACCCGGACCTGTCAATGAGTCAAGCAGCGCTCGCGGGTGACATCCACGACCGCGACCACTGGACATTTGGGGCCGGCAGACGAATCTGTCCCGGCATCCACGTCGCAGAGAGCACCATGATGTTGACCATGGCGCGGATCCTGTGGGCTTTCCGGATCGCCAAAGCGAAGGACGACCAAGGCAGGGAGATTGAAGTCGATCCTGACGCGATCACACAGTCGATTGCATCGCGGCCCCTTCCGTTCAAGTAAGCCTGAGCATGAGCTCGAGACCACAATGAAAAGAAGCCACCTGCTAACGCCAGCCACAGATGTGATATCAAAGTGCGAAGTGAGGCACGGGCAGAAATCGTAAGAAGATATTGGGAAGAAGCACAGCATGTATTGGACGAGGCAGGTAACTTTAAGACGAACGTGCTGTAATCAATCGGGGGGGACGAGTACAGAGCACTCTCTGTTAATTACTCTAGTTGTGTACGGAGTAGAACATGCGAGCATGCTCAAAGACCTGTACCCTCCAGTTGCCACACGAGCACCTCCCCCTTTAGAGCCGCGTGATCTCATTATGCTATGTCGCTATGAATATCACCCCGTCAAGTGCGGCTAGTCCACTCATTCGTCCCCGAAACACCACACAACCTTTCCTCGTTCATGGAGCCGGACCGAAGAGACCGGCAACAACGGCATCTGCGCTGATCGGACTCGTACCCATTCATCCAACCCCCGCGATCTACGTGGCTCATGAATTAGGTCGTCCTGTTCCCCCTTCCCCCGCATTTCATCAAGCCTCGAGAACCGTGACGCCGTCGAAAGGGGGCATCCCCGTATCCTTTTCCCCGCGAAACAAACGTCGGCGGAGTGCAAGCTTTCCTCGTCTCATTGGCCCGTCGAACTAACGTTGATATCCCAGATTACATTCTTGGGCACGCTTGACCCCGCTGCAGCAGTTGACGTGGCCCTGGACGAGTAACGTCGTACTGTCTATGGAGTGAATGCGACATGCATGGCAACGGCACGGCAGGTGCATGGTGGATGATAAGGAGGAGGGGTGGTGGTAGACGACGACTTTCTTCACATACATTGCATACATGCATACGTGCAAGCTACAGTAAATCTGCGATAATTATACAACATCCACAGACGCGGTTATCCTCTATAAAGGCGAGCATCTCTTGTCGTTCATTTCGGTCTACAAAGCCGGGTTGAGTGTGTGGTGTATCGCGAGACGGAGTATCCTTGCCCTAGCCCTTCCATCCTAAGTCAAGTACGCTTGGAGTATAGTACTGTAAGGTAAGCGTCCGATCGTTCTTGAGGAAGCCTAAGCCTACTGCTAATGCCCTACGAACATATGTTACTTGGAGATTACAGCGTGGCAGAGGCATCGAAGGCAGCGTACTGACTAACTTATCGTGAGCTTATATAGGAAGGAGCACATCAGGAATACTTACACACCTCACACCAAAGCATACTTGCTGCAACCTCCGTCCATACCATGAAGGTCGTCCGCCTAGTCGACTACCACCGACCGCTCCAACTCCAAGATGCGCCCGAACCCGAAATCACCAACCCGCTGGACGTGATTGTCAGGATCGGCGCCGCCGGCGTGTGCCGCACCGACATCCATATCCTTGAAGGACAGTGGGCGGCCAAATCGAACGTCAAACTGCCGTACACGATCGGGCACGAGAACGCGGGCTGGGTGCACGCGGTGGGCAACGCCGTCACGGGGCTGAAGGCAGGCGACAAAGTCATCCTCCACCCGCTGGTGACGTGCGGGCTATGCCGGGCCTGTCGCGCAGGCGACGACGTGCACTGCGAGGCGAGCTCCTTCCCGGGCATCGACACGGACGGCGGATACGCCGAGTACGTCAAGACCGGGGCGCGCAGCGTTGTCAGGCTGGACGACAGGCTCGAGCCCGTGGACGTGGCGGCCCTGGCGGACGCGGGGCTCACAGCGTACCATGCGTGCGCCAAGGCCGCGAGGGCGCTGCGGCCGGGCCATTTCGTTGTGATGATCGGCGCGGGCGGGTTGGGCCACATCGGCGTGCAAGTCATCAAGGCCATCAGCGCCGCGACGGTGATCGTCGTGGATCGGAACGACGGCGCGTTGGCGCTGGCGAGGGAGCTAGGTGCCGATCATGTGGTGTTGGCTCGCGATAGTGGCGATGTCGGAGCAGGATCAGGCGACGCCGTTGTGGACGAGGTGCTCAGGTTGACGGCGGGCAAGGGCGCCGAGGCCGTGATTGATTTCGTGGCCGAGGGGGGCTCGACGGCTCGGGGCGTCAAATTGCTCCGCAGGGCGGGCAACTATTACGTCGTCGGATATGGCGAGAACATCAACGTGCCGACGATCGATATCATCTCCGCGGAGATCAACTTCATCGGGAACTTGGTTGGCTCGTACAACGATCTGGCGGAGCTGATGGTGTTGGCCGCCCAGGGCAAGGTCGTCCTGCATACGTCGGTGTATAAGCTGGAGGAGTTCCAGAGGGCGATCGATGATCTGTCCGCCGGGAAGGTGCGTGGGCGGGCTATTCTTGTCCCATGAAGTGCCAGCGGCGAGGGCTCAGTGTCGGACCTGGTACTGGAATCTTGAAGAAGCGCAGAGATGGAAAATGTAAATGCGTTGGACCGTATGCCAAATTCCTATGTTGAAAAGGTTTTTCAGACTAGCTGGCTCAATGTCTTGGACACCAAGAGGGCGTCCTAGTGTCATCAACCGTCTTTGTTCGTCGTACAATTCCCAGCACCAGCGAAGTGGTAAACCACCAACAATGCTAAATCATCAAGGCTTGCCCGAGGACTCGATCTGCAACCTGGATTCCTGCCTTGGGAAAAGAGAATCTCAATTTCGCACCGTCGTCGTCTCGTCATTTGCGCTCGTGAAGTACTCGTGGACGACTTCCGCCCAGCATCTCGGCCGCAGCTCCGCCAGGTATTCTTTGCCACTGCAATCGACGTCTTTACCTGGAACCTGATCCTCGTCTGGCTCTTTAATCTCAAACCCGCCAAACCCGAGACTTCTTCTGTATGCGGCAATCTCCGGTTGGTGCCTGCTGTGCGATCCTTGGGATTTGTGCTTGTAAGACGGATCGTGGTCCAGGTACCTCACGTCGATCGGGTGGTGGAGAACGTAAGAGACTGCATCGTAGAGAGAGGATGTGGGCATGGTGGAGCCTGTGAGGCGAAGGTGTCGCCTTATGCTAAGGCTGCGGAGATGCTGAGGGAGGAGGCTCCTGACAATGACTTTGGCTACACTACCAAGAGTGTCAAAAGCCGTGACATGTAGGGAAACACACGATCCAAGTGGTAAACTCACTCGTCGCTGTGGGTCGTTGAGACCTTCGCATCAGGGTGTCCAAGACATGTAGCAGACTTCCTGTCGTGGCTCAAACCCAGGAGGTTGGCTTCCAGAAGATGGTCCGCCTGCACGCCTGTCATCACGTATGTGTACCCCAGTGAATTGTCAGCCTGGGCCCGCGCCTCGAGATGTTTCCGCACAGAGATCTTGTCGGCAAAATTTGGCTCATCTCGAACGAGCGCATGGGTCAGGTCTGCTCCGTCTAGAGAGGAGTTAGCGATATCGATGCATACTGGACGACGGAAAATGACTCGGTAGTGCTGACATTCCGCAGGGTAGAAGTGCTTGACACAGCCGACAATTGCCGCATCAATATATTCCTTTTGTGCAGCGCAGACATCATCTTCAACCATGGATAGTACGATGTCGAAGCCCCGGTAGGAATTGGGATCGCTCGGGCTGCCAGCGATGCATTCCAATTCATTTGAGGCCGCTCTTGCTTCATCTCTCGTGTCACCACCGGTCAATATTGCCACTCTGCCAAAGTCCTGCGCTCGAAGGGCCAGGGATCGGACCACCTTGCGTCCAAGTGTAGTCGTCACGCCAAGCAGAAGAATAGAGTAGGGCATCTTGGCCGTTTGCTCTCTTTGGGGAATCGCTCATGGTTTGGCGACAGGATGAAGAGCATAGTTGAGGGAGAAGCTAAACTGAGAATGCAAGAATAAGACGCTTCGCATCGGAATACGACCGTGACGTTACTGGCGGTCAACCAGGGATCGCGACATGTCGCCAGAAGTGGTATTAGGACTGCCATTGGAACATACTCGGACCTCAGACGCCTGTTCCACTGAGCTTGCTGGTGTTCCCGCAACAAACAGCCTGCAAGGCTGAAGACGCACACGTTTGAGTTTCAGATTGACATTGAATACCTGCGCCCGTAGGCGCAAAGACGCCCCAGAAGCTGCCAGGCGTCAAAGCAACTACCGCTTTGGGAAGAGTCGCTCTGCATTCGATCAAATGAGTTTGCAGAGCCTGGAGCGCAGCGCCGCCGCTCCTGCAGGTCAGCGAATGCAATCGCCCAGCGAGCCTCGGTCTTGTTAGTAATGTTCTGCGAGCAGGCCAGGTAAGGCCCAAAAGGGGGAAATTGCACGGCCATTAAAAACCCCAATGCTCCCTTCGAAGGCTCGTTAAAGCCGTGCAGAATTCCTTGTTGCGGACAAACGTACAGACCTAGGTCAACCGGGTGGCCGAAAGCTTAGACGCCTCAAGATAAAGGAGCTCCAATCTCGACTGGGAGGATCCTAAGCTGTTAATTGCATTCAGTCTTGCTCGCAGGATTCCAACATCTTCCGCAGTCTAGCAGGCCGGGCCGTGCGAAGTGACCGTGCATGCGGAAGCTGCAAACTAGAGAGCTTCCTAGAACACTGCAGCCAGGTCCCAGGATGATGCAAGATGACAACCAGGTGACACGAAGGGAAGCAGAGTACATGTTGCGACACACGCACAAGTCAGGACAATTGTGAAAAGTCACAGAAGTGGCAAGGCTGAGAAACTGAGTCCTACTTGGCCGCCAGCCAATCAGGCAGCTCTGCCACTTTCAGCCTTGTGCGCCAACCGCGAACGCGTGCGTCAACTTCGAAATGTTGACATCGCAGTCCCCTTCCCGAGCTTCCTGTGATGCCCTGTCAAATCCAGCGTCGACCGTCCCTAGAACTGTCCACGGTGTTTGCTCAATATCCCGTCTCCCCACAATGATGGATCGGAACACTACATCGACGAAGCCGTCCCTTCCCCGTCCTTCCTCTGTCACGTCCAGCAACGCAGCATCTACAAACAAGAATCGCCAGTATGCCCATCTACATGCGCAGTTAGCTCAGCTGAACGCGCATCTCGCGGATACAGAAAATTTGTTGAGGATGACGGCCGTGCAGGCTCAAGATATGCGTTTTCTGGGAGGCTACGTGGGAGCACTGTTCATGGGCAGCGCCAAAGTCCTCGGGGAAGAGAGTGTGCAAGGCAGAGGAAAACAAGGCGAAGAAGGCAAGGAGAGTTGATCAAGTCTACTAGGTCGAACTGGTGCTTGCTATCAATATATTCATAACTATACGCGGTACCGTTACTGGGCTATCTTGAGCCGTGGGCGGTGACCATCACATCCGACTTCGCTACGGGGACTGCTTGCTCGCCTGTCCGTGTCTGTTCACTCAAGGCGGTTCTACAACCAAGAGAGGCACAGTCCTTCCATACCGCCTTCCTTCCAACGACACGGCGACGTCCAACAACCGAAATTCTAGGTTCGAGGGCATCCGGACCACCGATTCATGTGCGGAATCAGAGTCAACAGTCTAAAACACTGTGCTCACCGAGCCTGGCTTTACCCCTCTTAGTGTCCAAATCTTTGCTTCTGGGCTGAACCACGGAAAAATGGACCGTCACCTCCAGGACATCCCTGCCCGATCAAGGAGATCGATGGCACTGCGGCTGGCTGTCATCGATGGACAGATTATCCCTGTACTTTAAGCGTGCCAGAACGCAACGCGAAGTCACTTATTCCGTTACGTTCTCTTCATGAAGTTGTGCCAGGATAGGGTGTGGATCGGACTCCAACGTCGCGGACAATCTCGCTGCACGTCTCTTGCCAGCCACCCACCGCATGAACTCAGAGTAACTCTGTGGCAGGACATTGACGGTCGCCGGTGTCAGAAACGTATAGAAGAATGTCCCCGTGGACTTCCTGTCTTGATCTTGATGCTCCACAGGGCGAACGTGCGTTCGTACCATAACCTGAATACGCGTACCGCCACTAGGGTCGGGCTCTGTATACGACACACCAGCTGACACGTAAAGCACGGAACCGACGGGCACGGCTTCCTCGAATGTAGATGGGTCGAGGTTCAGGAAACGAGGGCGAGTGTGCGAGAATGATGCTGCGCAGGTGAACGCCAGTTCGAAGGTCTGTCTGAGCAGATATCCTCCGAAGATCATGAAATGGTGGCGGTTTCTATTCTGTGGTTGCATGATCTGTGTCGAATGAATGGTAGTCTTGGACATGGCCTGGACGTTGGCGGGTTGCTGCTTTGGGTTCCTGGAATCTGCGTACGCGATTGAATCCGTCCACATCTTGTGGATTAAAGCTGATTCATCAGCATCAGGGGCCTTGGCCATAATATCTGTCGACTTGATGGTCTTTTTGTTCCTGTAATTCTCCTCACCCTTGGCATACAGTGCTTTTTCTGCCGGAGTGTTGACTTGGAGCGGAGCAATATTGACGGGCCTCTTGGTTTGCGGATCTAGGGCGACCATTGTAAAAGCACAAGTCATAAAGATGTCTTCCGGAGCAACTTTGTGACCAGGTTCTGGAGCTTTGGCAATTTGAAGAGTAACTTCCATGCTGCTCCTCCCGGTTGCAAACGATACCTGTCCACTCAGCTCAAGGTCACAAATCTCCTTGATCGGGTTTTTGATCGTAATTCTGTCAACAGCCGCGGTCACATTGCTCACTCCTTCACCCGTATGCTTGTACGCGACTACGCCAGCCAAAGCGTCCAAATCCATCAGCAGGGTGCCGGTACGAATCTGGCCGGTGTAGTTTGCGTAGGTGTCGAGCAGCCATGGATCTTTCTGCACACATCAACTGTTGGCGAGTGGAAAAGGAGAATAGGTAGCGATTGTACTGACAGAGAGCGGGAGAACGAGGCTAACGTAGGAATCTGACATCTTCTTGGGGGTCAAGTCGGGCTTGACATTTTGCACTTGTGATGACTGGGGGTTCTTCTCCGCCTCTTTCCTTTCCTTGAGAGCTTGAATCCATGGCGTCCGCACTCGCATTTCCGTAAGTTCCTTGTAAACTCCATCCGTGCAAGCAAACGTGGTAGCGTGGAACATCCGCGACACAGGGGGTCTTCCGAGTGCCACCCTCCGACTTGACGCTGGAGCGAGCCTTGCTCGTAGCACGCAAGATACTAGGTGTCGAGTCATGGTCCCGGGCAGAAATGAGAACGTCAGGTGATTGACTGCTCACGGTAGCAGATCATGACCGTGGTGGCATGACACCAACCACGTTTTAAGGCGGAAGAAAGGGCGATTGTCACCGGTGCCGGCACAAGTACCTCATCCGTCTTGTGCGGAAGTGCTGATGCCCTGGGCTAGAGTTCCTGGAATACCCGACATGAGGAAAAGATGAGATGAGGCTGATCGGACCGCAGCCGGATGAAGGTGTCTCCGATCCGAAAGCATGTGCCAGTTTTCCACATCGCGCCGTCACTGCCGGCCATTTCATTCATGGCCACACTCGATTCTCGCTTCGTCGACATGCTGAAGCATGACATCGAGCTAGGGGGGAGCTTGTCTACTCATCGCAAATCACATGTTCATCTGCTAACGAAGGTGGCGACCACGATCTTATGCAAGAATGCTGATTACCATGCCTCATTGTCTGATGAAATGCTTCAGCCCTGCCGTTTGTGGCTTCCGAGAGCAAGAGCGTTCCGTCTGTCCCTCCGACTCCGTTTTGCTGATGATGTAGATCTTACACCAATCGTCTCACAGAACGTTGACTCGATCATTACAGATCTCATTGAGAGTGCTGAGGTAAGCCTAACAATGGCCTGAGCGTTTCTAATCCTCACCCATCCACAATAGATGTGGGCACAGCTTGGCTACGAGACATCCCAGGTAGAATGTCAGAGACTTGGACGCCGTGAAGGCGATCGCTGCCTGCAGGTGGACTTCGAAATTCAGGTACGGCACCGTTCTCTTGCGAATTAACGCTAACTTGATTTAGAGCCAGCGAGACATTGACACTCAGTTGTGGTGTCCAGCTGGAACTGTTTCCTGGGATCTGCAGTCCGTGCAACTAAGCCTACACTTCACCGGAGACCGCCGCATAGATGCGGTCCCAAGAGAGTGGACGCCAAAGATGGCGCAGGAGCAAGTCCATTGGCACTTGCATAGCTTTGGCAGCGGTGACCCTGCTAGCAAATCTCAGTCCAGTAGCGCGACAGAAGACAAGCTGGCAGACTTTCAGCGTCAAGCGGGCCCAACTGCTCATTCCACAGCCATGAATTTCCAATGGAGTAATCGGGTTCACCCAAAGCAGCGGACACCCGAACAGACTCTATTGGACAAGGATGTGTTCTCTGCTTTGCTTGACGCTGGCTTCCGCACCAGCATATGCCCCAAGCCTATCCGCCTGGGTGCAGGCGTCAAGTGCTTGATTGATCAGGACAGTTATCATCTCTGCGACGTTGCACCTACTTCATTTGCACCAGACTACCTGCAAAGGTTGAAGGAGCAAGTCCAATTCATTCCAGGTATATCCAGACTGTTACAGAATTTTGTCAACTTTGCGTCATCTTCAGAATCGAGCAGCGATCCATCTCACCAGGGACCTTACAGCAATGGAGTAACGGGACAGGCCCCAGAAGGGCCCCAGACACACCTGTGGCATCTCCTCAGAAATAAGATGCGGAATCATGAGTCTGCTCGAAAGCTGTGTCCCTTGAAGTGTTCAAACAGAGTCATAGTATCTGATTCCATGTTGATCCTCCCCCATGCTTTTAGCCAATCGTCACATGCCGAACCTCAAGATCAAGCTTGTCTACAATCCGAATTTGGGTCGTGTGAGGCTATTAGTGAAGATGACCTGTTGGATTTTCGCCTTGATCTCGATCACCAGGCTAATATCTCCTGGAATGCTATCCCGGTGGTAGCGGCGGAAGCTTTACATGACGGTGATAGGCAGCCTAGGGAAGGCTTGCACGATGGAAGTG
This sequence comes from Phialophora chinensis, assembly GCA_016109575.1. Taxonomy (NCBI): domain Eukaryota; kingdom Fungi; phylum Ascomycota; class Eurotiomycetes; order Chaetothyriales; family Herpotrichiellaceae; genus Phialophora; species Phialophora chinensis. The sequence continues at coordinate 2,989,755 of JADWPU010000001.1, forward strand.
GTGGGCAAGGCATGGTTGAAATCTACGGTTGCCCTATTGAACCAGAGGCAGCCGCAGGTCCACTACAGCACGAAAGCAGAAAGTACTCGAAAAGCGTGTCACAGATGAGTGATGTGTCAATGCTCCTCCCGTGCGAAGGACCTATGAAAGATGGCCGCATAATTGGGCAGCCTCAAGCCATTGGTGGGACGAGCTGGCTTACTCAGAATGTCATCCGCATGCATCCGCTGAGGCAGCAACAGCACCAACACGACGAAGCGGACCAACAAAGCTCGGCTCGGAAAAGGCACAGCTTATATGAGAGGCCCGACCTCGGGTGGTGGTCAGATACGAGCGATGCAAGCGGCCTACCCCTCGAAGAGTCCTTTGAGCAATATACAAAGTCAGACCTCGACGACGACATCTGCTTATTTTCTCTCTGGCCCAGCGAAAAGGAAAGGGTGCACGACCTTCTGGACTTACAACGCGACCCTGGAGAGGAGCAATCGATAGCCAGTGTATCACCGATGTCAACACGCCAGACCCGGGAAGGTTCGAGCGGCTCTTTGGCGGAAGTAATTGGGAACGACCATCTGTTGTGGCATATGTGGAAGCGGCGTGCAAGTGTGGCACCTCGGGGCGAAGAGGATATCACAGACATGAAGACATTGTTCGCAACAGACCCGGACATGAAGCTGTTCAGTTCGAGATGGGACCTGGACCCCAGTGACATCAGCTCCAGCAGTAACGAAGACCCGATGCTGCAAGAAACGACATACAATCAATGTCATCGGGAGAAAGCCAACTCTCCAATAACACCTAATTCGGAAAGACGGTCATACTTTGCCCCTACACGATCCCCATCGTCCTCGGGATATGTCGGGCGCTCGAGTGCTGATCCGAAGCGGCGGTCAAGCCTGATCAAAAGATTCACGTGGGGTGGCCGGCAGAACACGCCTCAGGCACCAGGGCTGGATGGGTCGAAGCTCGACCAGAGGACGATTGAGGTAAAGAGAAGGAAAACCATGGACGACTATGAGATGATGGAAAGAGAGGCCAGCAACGACGATTCCAGCGACATGCTCTTCTAGACGGAGGCAACACCCAATTCGTCCGGCGTTCAGGAGAGACACAAGCACATAACGACGGAGGGAGGCTTTTTGAGCGACTTAGCAGCATCATGGAATTTTTTTTTTTCAACGGTATGGGAACAATCCAGCAGGTATGGACAAAATGAACGGGTCGGGCCCTCAGACTGAAAACATCAGACAAAAAGGTTGGGATCTGGGGGATGCAGGTGAAGGAACTGCATGTACTATCAATAATGGTGATTCAGGCAAAAGTTCTCGTGCGTCTGTATATAGTATCCCCTAATCACGAGAACATTGTAAGAAGATCGACGCCACACCTTGAACGTCGCTTGAATTCAACCAGCAATCTGTGCACCAAAGGCGCATTGGCCTTGACCTCGAGCTCTAGGAGCATCCAATGCTCCTCGACCCAGGCACATGGCAGCCCGGGCACGGCTCCGGGGGCCCCTAAGCTTGAGCTGGTTAGGAGCCCCACCAGAATCTGGCAGACGACATCATCAATCGTCAATTTCTCCTCAACAGTTCATGCCATGCCACCCAGGAGTTCCATCCAGGGACGCTTTGGACACGAGCTGCAGCATCACTCCGCATAATACTACGTTACCTTTACCTAGAATCATCCAATGTCTAAGCACACACTACTGGTTGACCCCTCCTTGACAGCCTGAGATTTCTTGTTCGCGGTGGCAGCTGCCCCTCACTTTCGTTTCTTCTGTCATTCATGCCAAAACCAGTTTCGAGAAAGCTGGCTGCTGCTCCGCCTGGTCAGAGTCAAGTACAAGAAGCTCAGCATTTGACCTTATGGCAACACAGTCTTAGTTGGATACCTGGCACTCAGCAATACAAAGCTCAAGGCAAGCTGAATTCCCCGTCGGGCATCCCTGTCCTCTACTCTATCTCAGGTGTGGTCCTTGTCCTTGTCCTAGTCATTCAGTTCTTCGGCGCACGAGATCTTCAGCCGCGCTCGTTTACGCCCTCCCCTTCCCCCAAGCCGACGCGGAATCCTCTCGACCCCTTTGGTGACAGTGTCTACCGGCAAGAGGCATACTTTGATCTTCTCGAGCCGGGCACTCAGTGCAGACCGAAGTCTCCCTTCTCATCAGACCTTCCTGTTACACACGCCTTGACCAATATGGCCCTCGAAGCCGAGGCCAAGCGCATGATTGCGCAATTCGAGTACTCCGCAGAAGATGTGAACAAGGGTGTGAAAGAGTTCATGCGGGAGATGGAGGAGGGTCTGGAAAAGCAGGGGACATCAATAAGTCAGATCCCTACCTACGTCACGGCCGTTCCCAATGGCACCGAGAAGGTAGGAAGAGAAGCCATACTGCGACTGAGCTAATACCTGTAGGGTGTGTATCTGGCCGTCGATCTAGGCGGCACCAACTTCCGGGTATGCTCCATCACCCTGCACGGGAATCAGTCGTTCTCGTTACAGCAGTCGAAAGTCCCTGTCCCTCGGGCTCTGATGGAAGCCAAGACCTCTCACGAACTCTTCTCGTTCCTGGCGAAACAAATAGAGGCCTTCCTCAAGACACACCATCTGGACCACTTTGAGAAGCACAAGGAGCAGCCTGGCGAAGTCGATTTCTTCGACCTGGGCTTTACTTTCAGTTTTCCTGTCAACCAAGTCGGCATCAACAAGGGCAAATTGATGCGCTGGACAAAGGGCTTCAACATCGACGAAGCCTTGGGCCAGGACGTTTGCGAGCTGCTACAGACAGAGATAGATTCTCTTGGCCTCCCCGTGAGAGTTGCAGCTCTAGTCAATGACACGGTCGGCACCCTCATGGCAAGATCGTATACCTCGCCCGGCAAGACCAGTACTCTGATTGGCGCCATCTTCGGCACCGGAACCAATGGCGCGTACGTTGAGAAGTTGGACAGGGTGAAGAAGATGAAGGAGATCGACGAAGCTTCTGGAAGTGCAGCAAACTACGACGCGTCGACGGGGCTCATGGTCATCAACACGGAGTGGGGCAGTTTCGACAACGCCCTCAAAGTTCTTCCCAATACTCAGTATGACGTTGACCTCGATAAGGAGTCAGTGAACCCAGGCATCCAGATGTTCGAGAAGCGGGTCTCCGGCATGTTCCTGGGCGAGATCCTACGGCGAGCTCTGTTGAGTCTATATCAGCATCCAGACGCGGGGGTGGCATTGTTCAAAGACGAATCGTCGCATACCAACGATATTAGAAGTACCACAACGGTTGCTGACGACAGTCCTCTATTTAAGCAGTGGGGGATTGACACGTCGTTCCTCTCGATTGTTGAGGAAGACCAATCGGATCATCTGCGCATCACCAAGCAGGTGCTGGAGAAGGAGCTCAAAGTTGAGGCTGCTTCCACGGAGGATTGTGTGGCAGTGAAGATGCTGGTGCATGCGATCGGTAAGCGCGCAGCGAGACTCGCTGCCGTCGCACTTGGTGGCGTAGTGCTGTCGACGAACAAATTACAAGAAGATGAGACTGTGGACATTGGGGTGGATGGCAGTCTGGTCGAATACTACCCTGGTTTCGAAGAGTACATCCGAGAAGCATTCAGAGAGATTGAGGGCATCGGTGAAGAGGAAAAGCGGATCAGGATCGGGCTGGCGAAGGATGGCAGTGGTCTCGGAGCTGCTCTCATTGCCCTGGTCGCTCACAACGCAGACCAGCCATTGTAGTGAATGGTATGGCACATTCATCGAGCGGCGCACGAGGCCCATCCAGGCGACTTTTGCCTCCTTCAGGTGTTGATTTGACAACAAACAAGATATTAGCCTTATAGTAATGATTGTAAAGTGTCACAGGTTCAATCGTCCAGATGTTACCTCGAGATTCTTGCGGCTCATTTTTTCTAGGATAATTAGGGAGTGACGGCTGCGCCTGGACGTTATGTATCTCATTCGCCCCAGAGGGTTCGGTGAAGATCCCTGACTCGCCGAACTTAATGTCACCAATCCTCACTAGGCAATATTCGACCCTCGCTACATCAATTAGATCAAATTTTGAATCTCACCCGAATTGTACTTGGTCGTTCCGTACACCAAGAACAAAGAACAGGCTGCAGACCCACTCGCAAGGTTTCGGATCTCAGTACAAGCCGACATGAGTGGCGACTTACAGAGTTGGGCACTACCGCGTCTCCAGCTTTTGCTGCCACTCGATGATGAGTCGCTCAAAGAAGTGATCGCATACTCGTCAACATTGTCGAAGGATGCCGCCGCTGAACATCTGAAAAATTTGCTCGGCGACTCCCCGCAAGCGCTGGAATTTATCTCGTCGTTCAATTCGCGACGTGGCAACGGGAAGCCTTACACGTCAACCGCCGGGGAAACCGGAGTGCCCAAGACGCAAAAGAAGGCCACTAAGAAAGCGAAAGCGCCTCTCCATGCCCCCGGCCCAGCACGCCGTCCAGAAGGCTACGGTGACGTCGGAGGCGGTTACACCAAGCATTACAACACTGACAATGACTTTGGCTCCCCCAGCAGACGATCCGCTTCGCGAGATCAGAACGTTACTGTGACGTCGTCAACTTCAGAGGCGCTTCAAGTCCCTCAACCCAGCATAGGCGGACTGACACCTCGCTCTTCTGTCACATCTCGAGATGCCTCCCCTGCAAAGAAATCGCAAAAGCTCCCTCCATCAGCGGCCGGGAACTTAATATCTGATTTCGGGTTTGCGAATGTGAAGTCGAAGCAAGCCAAACGGCCTGCGCACGGCGGTCTCTCACAGCCCCAGTCTGGCACTTCCACGCCGCAAAGGAACAGTGCTACGACGACCACCTCAAATGTGGCAGACTTGACAGCGGCTATTGCAGCCCTCGAACTGTCTACGAACCCGACACTGTCTAAAGAGAGGAGAAAATGTCCCTGTAATGCTTCGATACACCCGCTCTTTGCAACGGCACCGAATTGTCTCAACTGCGGCAAGATCATCTGCGCACTTGAGGGGCTGCAGCCGTGCTCATTCTGTGATTCACCGATCCTGACCAGAGAGCAGGTCAACGGCATGATCAAGGCGCTCAAGGAAGAACGTGGAATTGAGAAGATGGCGGTTCACAATGCAGGCCAAACTCAATCTGGACGTGGCACACCAATCTTCGGTGGCTCGACGCCGGACAGCGCCTCGGGGGACGAAGCGTCGTCTGCGGCAGCGCGGGCACGAGCCCATCGAGACAAGCTACTGGCATTCCAGCGTGAAAACGCTCAACGGACCCGTGTACACGATGAAGCTGCCGACTACGATGCTACGCTAACTCCTGGAACGACGCAGTGGATGAGCCCCGTCCAGCGAGCTGCGGCGCTGAAGAAGCAACAGAGGTACCTTCGCGAGCTGGAGGAGGCCAATCGACCAGAGTGGGAGAAGAAGCGGACGGTGATGAGCATGAGCATCAAGAACGGGAAGCTGGTGAAGACTTATGGGCAGGAAAAGGCGGCTCCTCATGTAGCAGAGCAAGCGGATCATGACGAAGACGAAGACATGGAAGATCAGCATATGAGTTTGAGCTCGGATAGGGGAAAAGGGGCGTTTAGCAATAACCCCCTCCTAGCCACTGGGAAGCTGATTCGGCCAGCATGGAAGGCGCCTGAGGGGGTCGAAATAGACAAAGGGAAAGGCCAGGCGGCGGGGAGAAAGAGTGTCTGGCGAAGAGTGCAGGATGACAATGAGGACAATGAGCAGTGGATCTTAGATGGCGGACTGCATGGCTATGGGACGGAGACGAGGCTGCTGGAGGACGGCTCGCAACAAGAATCCGGCTAAGGATCAGCACAGGGAGACGTGGGCACATAAGAACAAAAAGACATCAGATGGCTGGCAACATATGTAGCCTTGTCCTCGCTTGTCAGCCTCGTGGTGTCATGCTGCAGGAACGACGGAGCCTTGCCTGTTCCTGGTCCGGTTCCTGGACGCTAACCTCTTTCGTCACGTGTGCCCAAACTTCTTCAGACGCGGCGCCAAAGCATCGATGAGAGAACAACTGATTTGAGCACACCGACACATTGGAGTGACAGGCGGTAACAACTTGTTACTCATCACAATTCCCGTCACATCATACCGCTTCAACGGGCTGCTGTAGTACACTGATAGCCCTCCCTCTGCAATTGACAGTCACGATCCCCTTGTCCTACGCCCAACCTCACTTCACTCGCCCCTCGCCTCACGACAATGAAAACCGATCACGAGACCCGGCGATAGCCTGCAAGACGAGACTGGCCACGTCCGAGCGTTACAAAATAGAATCCAGGCTGCGGTGGAATTTTATATCCGACAACTGCATGCTGGACGGGCACACCCTGACCTTCTCCCTTCCTCCACAATTCCATCGACGATGCTGTGGATGCGCCGGTCGCACTCCTACCGCATAAGTCTCATTCTCGATGCTGGCCATTGATACTTCTTCTGCTCTTGGGTTCAGAGATACCAATTTGGCCCAAATCATGGAGCCCGATCTCGCTCTGATCATGAACCCTCCTTCGCGCACCATGCTACGTCCTGAAGACGCCTCCCGGCTAGGCCGGCCGTTTCGAAACGAAGACAATGATAGACCTCGGGCAGCCAGCGAGAATACTAGGTTGAATGGAGAAAGAGCAGGCTCCGCTTCAAACTTGGATGACTCAGTCCCTCAGGCGGACGAGAAACCAGTCACGCAGATTACCACCAATCGCGAGCCGCTTCTGTTGTCACTTGAAGATACCACCGAGTTATTCAGGAAGAAAGTCGCGGACGCAAGACAAGACACGGAGCATGCCCTAGCCGGGAGTGAGGCAGTCAGTGAGGTAGTCAAGCCAAAGCTCACCTTGGATCTGGGCCACTCCAACATCGCAAGGCTACCAGAGAGTGTCGTCGATCTGATTAAGACCGAGGTGGAAAGGCTTTCGTTGTCGCACAATCAGATCTGGCACATCCCCCTGCGATTCTCCGAGTGCACGCACCTGAGATATCTCAATATACGATCGAACGTGTTTAGGGAGATCCCGCGCGGAGTATACAAGCTCAATCAATTGGAGATTCTGGACATTAGTCGGAACAAGGTCCGCAAGATATCCGGTGACATCAAGAATCTCAAGTCCTTGCGAGTCTTCTCAATAGTACACAACCGAGTGGAGGATTTGCCGACTGAGCTGTGCGAAATGACCAAACTCCAGATATTGAAGATCGCCGAGAACCCTCTGCGCTTCAAGTTGAAGAAGATTGTTGAAGCGAAGGAGTCCGAAGTCTCATTCTCGGAAATGACAGACCATGAGAGGGAGACGGCCATCACCCGTGAGATCAAACGCTATCTAAGGGAATCTCATCCTGTCGTCACGCCTATTGATGTCGAGGCATCTCTGCAAATCGACGAGAGTCCAATGGAGACCACGCCGAAGCCTCTCAAACGGTCTCTCAGCAGCAGGTTCCCCGTCATACCGAGCACTAACAGTATCGAGCCTGCATCAGAAGGGAGCAAGTCATCGCCCATCCAGACGATTGCCAACCCACCGCCTGTACCAACTCGCTCGCACTTTCGTATGGCGTCTGGAGCACAATCCATCGCGCTTCGGCGGCCCGGGATAGCACCTCTGATCAGTCAAAATAACGAGAGGAATCGGAGCAACAGTGAGAGCGTCTTACAAGCATCTGCCGCGGCTCGACAAAAGAGAATGGGCATGCTTCGGAAGGAAAGGCCTGAATTGGACAGTATTGACGAACTCAAGGTCAATCGGAACAGTCACCTCCGAGGATTCAGTCACGGCTCCGTTCTGAAAAGGAATGGTGCATTGTCTTCCCCTGGTGGGAACAGCTCGTCGAGTCCTAGCAGTCCACGCGACCCTAGGAGACACCGGCTCGCCTTTGTGAAACGGCTCTCAAGTCTGCCTGAGCACAAGGTTGAGCCCGAATGGAATAACCCTGTCATCGAAGGTGCCAAAGGTATCCTGTATGCCCTTTACCAGATCCATCCACAGATCTCCGGTCTTATTGCCGCCATCCGAGGGAAGGACGTACGGAGGAGTACGCTGGAATTCACCTTTTTCAATGCGTCGACGCACGTCGACCGACTCAATGAAGCTTTGGAACAAGCTGACATGTTGGACACCGCAGATCACGATGCAGTTGAAAAGATTGAGGACACTGTCCGCAGGGATTGTGCTACCTGTATCATGGCCTATACCCACGTAACCGCACAGCTGCAGGATAACGTCAAGAAAATCGTCGCCGGGACTGATGCTCGATACGTCCGGACACTCATGCTTCTCCTATACGGAAGCATGATTGAAGTCAGAAACGCGATTGAGGGCTTCGGGGCACATGTCAGGGTCACACAAGGTCTCGGACATAGAAGACAAATGTCAAGCGGAAATGCGCATCCCATCCAGACAATCCCCGAGGAGTATACCAGTCCTTCGCAGCTGGTAAGATCCGTGACTCCGTCCCGAGAAAGAAATTCGGCTTCCAGACAAGCTGGGAGATTGCGAAGTGACACGGCCATCCAGCACCCAGTGGTGGAAAACGTCACGGCTTATCAACCAAATGCTGTGCAACCTGCACTTCCGACACCGATCCACTTGACTGGAACTACTTTGCATGGGGGGACTCTGACTGGCACGTCTTCGACTTTTTCGAACAGTGGCACCCTGAACTCAATCTCGAGTTCTAGGTTAAGATCACGATCGAGTTCGCGGACTGCGGGGATGATCAACGGACTAGGTTCGTCTTCTGTGGCGAGCACTCCTCGATCGGCCGAAGTTTTCAGTCTACCGCCTGCGAATCCCTATGCCGCCCAGGTCAATCCATCCACGGGCATGACCGATTCGCAAGAAGAGGCTGTTTTCGAGCAGATTTTCCTCGCTCTAACAAGGGCGTATGATGCTGCACTGCGCACTATCCCAGTTGCCAAAGCACAATTTCTGCGCTGCCTCGAGGCGGCGGAGGAGAATCGACAGCCCAAGGCGGTGCACGATCTCTGGTCGACCCTTGTCTATCGCTGCAAATTGTGTATCGACATCAGTGAAGCCCTGCAGATCAGGCTGGTCAACATGCGTCTCAAGGATCCCAGTTTCCATGTGGTTGCGGGCAGTGGTCGAAACGATCCTTCGCTGTGGCTCTTGTGCAAGAATTTCCTCATGAGCTTCATCGAACTTTTGACGGAAATGCGAATTGCCAAGTCATTGAGACTCCTGTCGCAGGAGCTGATCACCATGCTGAGGCCTGTGCAGAAGGCCAGTCGTGAGGCGGGGCGCTTGATAGAGACGAGTCCCTGGAGGTATTTGACAGACAGCGCGGCTGCGGCAATGCCGCCGCCAAGCGTCTTCGGCGCATCGAACTCAGGTCATCCACCCAGCGGCGTGGTGAATGGCAATGGATATCACGGTGTCATGGGAACGGGCATCAGCAATGGCCCTAATGGATCGGTCTACCCGCTCAATTCTGCGGCTTCCACGATCTCGAACTATCCGCTTCAAAGCCCGTTTCCGCCACCGCTTTTCCCCGTACCACCTGTGCCCGGGTCAGCCAGTGGCAACCCGCCCAACACGGCGACAAAAATGCTCAACGGCATGTTCATCCCCTCCGCATCGTCGGCAAGCGTTGCTGGCGGTGCGAATGTCAACGGGATCAGCCCCGTCTCCGTCCCTCTCCCAGCGACGCCCCTCTCCGCGGCACTAGGCCCCGCTGCTCAGGCTACACTACCCACCACCAACGCAGCCGGAGGTAGCTCATCAGCCCTGCAAACGCCGACTACTGCATCCTCCTTTTCCTCCGCACTGCCCACGCCAACGACAGCCACAATGATCCCGAGCACGCCGGCCTCAGCGTACGGAGATAGCTTCTTCAAGGGAGATGTCTTTCAACGTGCGGATAGTTTGCTGAGTATGCAGAGTCAAGTGGGGTTGGGTGGGTTCTTAAGGAGGGGATAACCAGCGTTGGCCAAGGAGGCAGACGACTGAAGGTGAGATCATACAACCTAGAGCAGGACTTCAGGAAGAAGATGGACGATATTGCAACTCTCTCAGGTTGGGTATCGGGTCGAGAGGGACACTGGGGTCAGATACGAAAGGTAAGACTCGTATTGTAGACGAAGGCTGGATGATATGACCAGTTCCTCACACCAGCTAGATATGATGTACCATATCCTATACTATACCGTCAATGAAATGTACTATTGCCGATCATGATGCTGGTATTACATCGATACCTTTGACTTAGTCCTTGCCGACCTGGAAGGGCGAGAGAAAAGCGCTCCATCCGACTCGATAGGCGAACAAGAATGGATACGGCATGATGTGATGATGGACCGAGACCGGGGCGATCAAAACAATAAGATGAGGATGATGGATTGAATGAGTGTCAAACGAGCGCTAGGAACAAGTGCTTTCAACAAAAGAACAACCTCGACATTCGAATATATATAAGTTAGAGGCCGGAAGGTAGAAGCGGTAAGTCAATCCCGTCCCACAAAGAGTAGTGAACGACCAAGGTACATCATCAACGTTTGGGGAATCCGGTAACTCGTCCAGTCGAGTCCAGTCTACTCTACTCCACTCCGTACTCATACTCGATCTCAATCTCATACCTGTGGCCGTTTTACCTCCGTGTCCATCCCGTTCGCGTTCTCTCTGGGCTGGGCTGGTAATAACGACCTGTTGAAAGTCTCCTCCCCTCCCCCTCCCCCTCCCAAACTGCTGGAAGAGGCGTTTCCCGCTCATGGTTCCGTTCATGCTGCTGCTGTGCGGCCATCGTCCATTGACGGTCAATGCCTCGCCTCGCCGATGGATTGTCGTCGCGTTGAGATGACTTGGTGAGCTAAGCTAGCTCACGAGTCAGGGTCGATGGGTCATGTACTGCTTGGTCGCGAAGGAGCCGTCTTCAGAACTCGGCATATGCTCGCCATGCTCGCCGGTGACCGTTCCCACGCTTACCGGGCTAAGAGCTCAGCCGCCGGCTAGCATTCGACATCCAAGATCTTTGTGCGCTAGGTCTAGTCTCCGTCGTAATCGTGGCCGGACCCTGTGCGTGATGCTTGAGCCAGCCTAGGACCAAATCCTCGGATTTTTCCGTGTATTTCCCTTGTCCGCATAGCTGGCGTTGTGCAGTGCAGTCTTAGCACATGTCGACATAGATAGATATGATCTCTCAGTGTGAACACCTGCTTGAAATGAGAACAGGGTACGGCCGAAGGTGCTGGACGGTGATGACGCCGATTGGATGGATGGCATACCGGGCTTCAACACACGGACCTGGCTCTGGCGAGGCCCTTGCATACGTTACTCGGTGGGACGCAAGCTGATGAAGCGTTGAGGTTCTTCCCTAGGTCCTTCCAGATGGGGTAGTAGTCCTCGGGGATTCCCAAGAGGTGCAGGTTTCCATTGGCATTGCCTAGCACTTAGTACGCATCGCCTCCTCTTCTGGTGACCGATACGGCAACGTGGGTTCCTGTGTGTCCTGACCGTCATGCAACCAAGAACCTGACGCCATGTCGGAACATCAGAATCGGTGCCACAGATGTTAACTGGACGTGCAGGGCCCGCGGATAGTTGCAGCTATCTATCGGAGTAACCAGAACTGCCTCCGTCCAGCGGTCCTCCTGGAATACGTGAGTGCAGCGGTCGATCGAGCATGGAGAACAGGGCCGAATGCGGCCGAATGCGATGTGACCGTCTCTTCAAGGGTCTCGCAGTTTTGGCGAAGGTGTTTCGTCATCTCTAAATGCCAGCACGCGATCGAGCTCTTGCTCACACAGTGAGAACTCACTGAGCGGTTGCAGGTCCAGGGAGGAAAAGGCCAGGAGGGGTTCCGCGCTTGTTCTTAGGAGGGGCGAGTCTGCCGGCGTCTGCTGAGACTGCACGAAGCTGATCAAGGCCTCGTACTCCTTCTGCACCGCCTTGTATTTCTCGTCCAAGTGGTTGTAGTTTGCCTGGAGGGCGAAGTACCTCTTCTCTAGCTGCGCAACATAGCGTTTCTGTCGATCGCGGTGTGCGCGCTGAGCAGCACGATTTTGAGCACGTCGACGCTATAGAGGATGTTAACGGGTGGGATTCGTGGGCGCCGTGCTGTTTACGTACTTCTCCTGAAATGTCCATCATCATGTCTGGGAGAGGCGAACCATGATCAGATGCGGCCTTTGACCCTCTCTTCGCGATTGGTGTTAGGGTGCCACTCGGGTCCATACTACCAGGGAAGACGGCAAAACTTGGCGGGGTGCTCCTCTCGTGATTTGACTCAACCAACCATCAGCCTGGAGCGTGTCTGGTAGAGAAGCGTAGGGGGATTACCACATCCATGAGAAATTTCTCCATTTTGTCGGGGTCGGAAGGCTCAAAGTCTCTATATGTGAGTACCCTCGACGTGTCACTGTGCATGTCAATGACAGTGCTTGCGGCATCTGTTGGGTCGGGATGGCCCAAGTCATAAGGGAGAACCGGCCACGACTCGTATGTGTCGATCTGAAATCGATGCTGAGATTCCATCATGCTGGTTGCAGATCGCAGCCAAGGATTTGGAGATAAACCGAGTCCTTATGAATATATCTTCGCTAGTGACTCGTCTAGCATGTGGGCGGCGACCATATGGAGCACGAGGCGCTGCGTACACAGTTGACGAAAGGTGGAGACTTGCCGAAATGGTGCTCTGCAGGGGTCACCCAAACGGTTCTTCGACAGTCGTTTCGGCGTTTGATGTGGGATATCACATGGACCAACACCAAGCTAGAATGTTTGCCCTCCTTCGATTAACACCGATAGTCACCGCGGAGCCCGATCCCAGCCTGAGCTTTGGTGTTGGAACAAGTAGTGCTGACTGAGGAATTCCGTAAGGATCTTCCCTAGGGTCGAGGATGACTCTGGCTTCGGCGCTGAACCAGGAGTCAAGCGATCCACTATCGCTGCTGAATCCTATCTTCGCTTCGTCTCTGCAGTAGTCTGAGTCAGGCAAGACGAGTCCTACAGGCTCGTTCTGCCAGTGACTATGCTGCTGTAGCGGTCCTTGCATCGCTTAGTCACCGGAGTAGTCATTTTGGTGACATCCGCACAGGACGCCGCGCTTCGAACTGCTCGAAGTTGGGCTGTGGAAGTGTCTCGACACGACAAGGCTGCCAATGAAATGTGAAGCTCGTTCGGTAAATCTGTCTGTGGGGGTAGCCGTGGCCCGAAAGAGAAGGTGAACTTTGCCTGTTGTGGTAGTGGCCGTTCCCATAAATTTCTCGTGCTTCGTACATTGGAGGGGTACATGGACAGGCGGAGTGACATACCGTCCCGATAATCGTCCGTAGGTCGTGTATGCCAACTGCTTCATCCGAACGAAGTTGAGCACGCCATGAAACGGCCCAATAGCATGTCTTGTTGCCATGTCTGGACTCAGTATGCGACTTCGCTTGGACGCGTCGTGTGGTCTCGAACATTGCAAACCGGCCCACAGGGATTGTTCGCACATCCAATACTGCAGAACCCCGCAGGCCGGATGAATGCGCTGCATCGTATTTGGAACTTGTCGGCTCGAAGCATGTCGACTGTGCAACATCGGTCCCTTCCTAGTGGAGAATCACTGACCATGTTTGAACAGTACCAGTATGCGGCAGAACTCGGGAGACGGCAAACGAGGCAGAAGTGCTCTCGAGTGTGATATGAGAACTCGAGAGGACATCCACTCGAGGCACCTGGTCTGTAGACGTCACTGGGAGAGCAAAAGTCCTTTTGATCCTATCGAGATCTAGATCGCAGGGGATGGGATCACTAGCTTAACAGCATTGCCCACGACTCCATAGAGCAGCGCGCTCAGCGCAATCTGTGCAATCCACGAGAGCGAGGTAATTAGATGCTCAAGATTCCAACTGTTGACCACATGCAGCCCTCCAACGACGGCCAAGCGAGGGAGGAAAGCACGGAGGCAGTGTGGGAAGAGGATTTCATCAAGTCGTCGTTTGACCCAGTGCGTGATCTTCACTTGATCGAGTTAGATTCAGAATATTGCACGCCAGCTTTGGCAGAAGGCTGAACCGCAGCCACATCCAACTCAGCAACGCTAGGAAGGCTCTCGAGTCAGTCTCGCCAGTTCAGATTCCTAGTGTGTCGCTCCTACAAGCTTTTGGTTAGATACTAGTGGTCCTGGAACACGAAGTTGGCTTGATTCGAGAGGTCCTAGTTTCATCGAAGACATTCTTGCGGGAGGCCGTCGTGACAGGGTCGTGAAGCTATCGCAGGACCTCTCCTTCAAACAAGGTCGGTCTCCACGATGAAGGTTGACACAGGCAACAACCTCCCACGGATATCGTAGTGAAATGGATGCATTCGGATGGCGACATTTCAGGTTATGCCAAAGCCACGTGGAACAAAGCATACGGCAGTCACAAGCAAGGTACCTGCTATCAAAGTCAATTTGCTGCAGTGCCTACTGAGCCCCGATGCACATGGCTTTCCGGAGTGCAGCATCCACCAAGTGCAGCATCCCATGTAGTAGTGTTCGGCTGTGGTTTCAGATACGTGAAACACCAGCAACTGACACGCCTGCACCATCATCATGCCGAGCTGGTTTCTCCGACGATACGTGTCGTGTTACAGCCTTACAGCAGTGGGGGGATTGGTTGGATTCATCTGGTGTTTTCATGAGCACAAAACGTGCATCTGCTGTATGTCGGCCAGCTTCACAGTGACAACTGGGAAGCTCGCCTGCAACGAATTGTATCAATCTCGTAGTTCAGACTCTTCAGCCACCAAAGCAACCAATTGTTGGAGGCATGGGCTGTTCACCAGCAGGCATGCCCAGTCTCGTCAGGCTGCAACCCTCACCCAAGCGGTTAAACTGCTCGGGTGTCGGTCGCACGACGATCGTAGCAGCGTAAGTCTTGAATAGGCCAGTGAAAGGACCCGTTGAACCAAGTGAGGTCAATTGCAGCTGTCATTCACAATTATCTGTGTGTGATGAACAGAAAGACAATAGATAGCCTTTGCCAAGCGGGACGCACGTGCACCACACGTTACCCGAAGCGCCAACAAGAAGAGTATTTTAAATGTTGCCAGCGAGTGCGAATGTTCTTCCTCCCCAGCCAGTGGCAGGGAGCGTGAGTGAGGTAGCCCTCTGTGTCCATTTCGAGTCCAGCCTTGCAGCGGCTTAAGGCTGTCCTTCAGGCATCCTGCTTGTGGTCAGCTGTCCTCTGAATCGGACGTAGACAGAGCGGCTCAGCAGTCGCAAAGATGGAGGCAATAGACTGTGCTTGATGTACAGATTGGTTATCACTTCACTATGGGTCCTTTCGCCGATCTGTGCTTGCCCCTGGTTATTACCTGCCTGCCTTCACTCCTGCCCTGGTTGCGATCCTGCTGCAACCTCTTGTTGTCTGTCTCCCTCCCATCCCCCGGTCCGGCTCCTGATGTGAGAAGCAGAAATCTAGCATAGTTTGATTATTCATTTTCGGTCCCATCGTGTTCGTGCCTGAAAAGTGTATCTTCCCAATGTATGCAATACAAAAATTCCTCTCCAACCCAAGCACAATGGAGGGACACAACAAGCCTTGACATGGTCTTCAGTTGCTTTCCATGCCTCGGCTATTGCACCACTTTTGTGGCGCAACAATTCATGTGCAAAAAGGAAGCCCTTTCTCCTGCAATGCTGTATGTACTAGAAAGAGCAAAAGTCGAATGTTTCAACATCTCCGTTCAACCGTGTGCCAGCCCCCAAAGAGTCGTCTCAGGTACTTTTTGCTGAAGTGACGGACAGTCGCAGCCCATCTCGTCATAAGAATTGCGTGAACCAATCATTAAAATATATGTGGAAGAGGGTAAGAACCAATCGTATATGCGATACTGTGCGGAAAGGTCGAGTCCTCGTCATGTTGCTCGCCAAAGTGCTGCAAACTCGACAGACCAGTGCCGCTTGGCCACAACACGCGCTTAGGACTCGCTACCGCATGCTCAGCATTTGTCGAGGCGCGAAGCTGCTTGTACTGCTGTGTGCCGATGGTTCCGAATCGATATTGGCACTTCCACTGTCGCCACTACCGGCGCTAGCACTGGCACTCCCAGTCAGACTCTTGACCGGCGGTTTTGGTGGTGGGAAAGGTTTGCTCACCCCGGCCTGTTCCATCTGGTGCGGAGGCATCATGTTAGCTTGACTCGGAGGGTATCTCGGGACGGGCGCTGGCATCCCTCCTGGTGGTGATGGCCTGCCATTGGGGCGGGGGCCCGATTGCATGTAAGGATCATTTGGTGGCGACGGCCGGTTCGGCACTCGTCCTGGTGGCCCAAACGGGTTGCCAGGCGAGCGACTTGTCCGCCTACTAGGCGGGGCAGGGTATGGTCCTCCGTTGACACCGCCAAATTCCTGCAGACGGCTCGCCGTCAGGGAATTGGCACGGGATTCATCGGCCATTTCTTTGCGATCTACCGAGCCGTATCGGTTGGACGAAAATCCCATCATTGGATTGTTCAATATGTTCTCCCCCAGCATTGGCATATCGGACATGAGCTGGGCACTGGTTCGATGCCTGCTGAGATTGGGGCGTCCATAAGAGCCCGGCCGCATGCCACCACCGTTTCCGAAGGCATCCTTTCGGAGTTGGTTTTGGCTGGTCGTCCGCTTAGTCCGCCTGGACGTGACGCTCATCATGTCAAAATTGTCTGGGTCAATCGGCGGCATAGGCGGGCCCCGGGCTTGCATCGGATCAAAGTAGTCGTCATCATCATCGTCATCATCAAAGTCTTGATGACGGTTGTGTGAGGGCCTTCTACCGCCGGTCCCGCCACCACCACCACCCCGACTTCTCATCGCCATTTCTTGCTGCCTCAATTGAAGCTCCTTCTCCCGTAGCATGAGTTCACGTTCTCGTAGCGCGACCGCAGAAGGCCCTCCGTTCTCCTGGAGGTTAGCAGCCACATCACCGTCTGGCAGTTCATCGTAAAGTACTACGTGACTGAATTCGTCCAGGTTCGTTTCATCATATGACGGTCGGCGTTGCATTTGGCTAGGTCCCCGAGGCGGGTAGCTGTTTGGTGGCCCACGGAAGCCATTGACCGGAGGAGGTCCGCGTCTGCCTGGCGGGCCCATTGGAGGGCCCATGGGTGGGCCCATCGGAGGTCCACGCATTGGCCTAGGAGCCCCATTGGGAAGTCCATTTGACTGTCGGGGTGGAGGAGCATTCGCCAGGGACATGGTTCGCGGAGGTGGTTGAATGGTTGATGGAGATTGTGGCATGTTTCCCGGAGCTGATGAGGCGAGGGGACGGTCTTTGTTGACAGTATTCACGTGTCGTAGCATGGCATACAGAGTCGCGAGTCGGGGAGTTCTGACGCCTGCAGCCTTCGCAAGTTCCACCGGGGAACCCAGGTATGTCTCAACTTCCATTGGACGCCTTGCTGTGAAGTCCTGGTACATGGTGCTGGGGTCTTGACTCGATGAGTTGATCATAGATTGAATTGTAGAGTCTTTGAAATCGCTCGGGAATTTGCAGTCTTGTTCACCGGCAGTCTCAATTAACTCAGCAATCACATCTGATATGAGATCGTGGACGCCGGGTAACCGAATCAGGTCTGACAGGACCGGGGTCTCAAAGAGGACGCTCGTAGGATGGAAGGCGATGGGCCTTTTCAGATGTTAGCTTTTCTGAAAATGCAAAGTGGTGTGTCGGTACGAACCCAATCATTCTTTCAAACTGCTGTTGCTTTATATTCGGAGAAACTTTGCAGTCGACCTGCGCCGTTGTCAGGGTCATGGCCAGAGCCTCTGACATGTCCCTTTGGATCGACTCCGGTATCGCCGAGTTCTTGCTTGCCGGGCCCACCCAGATTTCTGTAGATCCACTGTGTTCAAACTCGCTTGATCCCAGCTGTGTCAGATCAGCACCGGAGACAAGAGAAAGGACGACATTCGTGGGAAATCGGTCCTCGAGCTGTTTCTCCACCCCCAACGTGTTTGTGGTATTGACGAGTATGCATGTATGCTGAGGAGTGACGACCGATTGAATTATGTCCGCGAGATTGTAGACGTCGGGAAGGGCTTTAACACAGAGGAGGACGTAGTCGAAGGCGGCTTGCTGGTTTGCGGCGTCTTCAGGGCTCTGGACAACTGTGAAGGAGTCAGTTGCGTTCTCGGGCGAGGACTTTGCGCGACGTACCAAACCGGGGCTTAAATCGTTCATTTCCATAGAGTTGAGACCTGGCCAAGTCAGCGACGCGCAGTTACTCTCGGCGAGTCGGGACACTCACTTGAAGGAGACACCATACTGTGCAACGGTCTGGTAGTTGGCTTTCCAGACCAGTGTCACGTCGCAGGCGTTGGTGGCCTGTAGTCGCCATGACAGGAAGGCAGAAACTGCATTCCCGCCCACTATGCAGCAACGTCTTAGCTCTCGGTTCATCTCAAGTGAATTCGGTGGCGAAGAGAAAGGCAACAGAGAAGGGGGAGAGGCCAAAAACTCAATCGTGCTCAGCGGGTACCTGCTTGAAGCAGGAAAGGGTAGGGTCAGCAAATGTCATGCTCACCTGAAAGGATTCGCAATCGAGGCGGAGAAGGTGCCATTGTGTGTCGGGGCACCGAGGAGACTGGTTCGAGAAGATTAAACTCAGGCGGCCTGAGAAGGCACGTCCCGGTTGTTGCGAGGTGGTCGCGACTGGAGCTGGTGTAATTATGTGTGATGCCTTTCCAAACAGAACGATCGTATTTTCAATACAAACACCAACTTTTTATTCCGGTGAGTTGTGGTACAGATGAAGCGAGTGAGGAAGAGAAGGGTCCGCGATTAGATCGACGGCAACATCGAAACGAGGGACGTTGAAGTGAAGTAGATTCGGCGGGAGATTGAATCGGGGTTTGATGGTGGTGAGGGATGTTTCAACACACAAGCAAAGCTGCAGGTGTCGTTTCTGGGGCGAGGACAGGGGAGGATCAATGTCGCTACGGAGGCGATGCCATCAAATTTGCATGCTGTGATGCTCGAGCTGAGATAAAAGAACGTCGTTGAAAGAAGGCCAAGAGTTAGTGGTACAGCAGAGAGGTGAGGTGAAGTGTTGGTGAGGAGCGAGCGATGGTGTCGACGGGTCGCGGTGCAGCAAAAGCAGGATGGCTGTGATTGAAAGGGAGACTCGGACTTGCGTGCAGGGGATCCAGTTAGCGGGCGGTGGACAAAGTAGAGTGCGTTAGGTGATGCGCAATTCGAAACGACACCAACGATAGGCCAGGAACCCGCTGGAAAATAATCCAAAAGACGCTCCTCGAGTGGCCCCGTCCCCGAGTCGAACCACTTGCGAGACGCCATTCAGGCACTGCGCTGCTTAACTCGTCGTGCTGGCTCGGCTTGTCTGTCACTCCGGCGGATCACTTAAGCCTTCCTCTGCGCATTTCACATAAAGACGTGGTCGCACGGAGGACCGCTCAGCTACTCACTACTGCCACTACTGCCACCACTGCCAATCAAAGCTTTCAAGTTCTTGCTGCTGGCAAGCTATAGATAGGCCAAGCAAAGACTCAGCTCATAAATCTCCGGCTTGTGTCCCAGTCGGTGTAAAGCTCCTTTGTCAACACCGCTTCTTCCCGTGAGTGCGCCTAACCAAGCACGAATATTTCGATGGAGTCCGGCCTGCATAAATCTGGGAAGCCTTCACTGCGTTGCCTGGAGCTCGAGACCGCGCGAGGTGTCGCTCGAGGAATACCCTTAGGGATTGTCATATCCGGACGCCATTGACTGCTAGCTCGCACTCATAATTATTCTCGAACAGAACGAACTCGGCGTCGGCCATCTGTTGGCTCTTATCGACGCCGTTGTGGGTAGATCAGCGACTACCCAGTCGTCTGGGTGACTGGATACGGAAGACACCCGTAGCCCTGTTATGCCTTGTTTGGTGATCAAGGCCACGTAAATGGTCACCATGGCGTTGTCTCGCTGCCCAGATATTGCACAAGCCTTACCGGAAACTACTCCTACTAGTCAAGTGTCTGTCACCGCCACACCTTGTGTCGTGGTCGCTTTGAACCCATGTATCTATCCACTTGCTGCTTCTTCCGATGCAAACCTCCCAAACCAAGATCCATTTCTACTCCTGCGAACATGGTATTCCGCTAGCTTACATGCCCACTGATATCGGCTACAGGATTAGTCGAGAAGTACACGGAGTATCAACAACTTATCGCCCGCCCGACCGTTCTTGGTGACTCTTACGACAGCAGCCTCCCTCGTGGCACCGTAACTCCGAGTATAGCGCTACGTGACCTGTGCCCATTGCGCCATTATTCCGCCGGACACAAAAATTCAGCACCCTCAGGACGGTCTGAGCCGACGCTGTCCAGGAGCCAAACCCACAAAGAGCTTCAGCGACGAGGTTGTCCCTCGTCGTTAACAGAATGCGAACACGCGTATAAGAAGTGGGTCTGCGAACCCCCTGGTCGTACATCCCGACACTCTGAGACTTGCATGCATGGTAACTCAGGTTCGGTCTTCAGGCAGTTTATTTCCGGTCTGCAGCATTGTTGTTTCATCTGTCTCTTCGACCTGCAATGACGATTTCAGTCGCAGAAACAGCTCTGGGCTCGAACGACGTTCTCGCCACATGCTGGCCGCCACATGCACAACCCTGGTCGCTCGGACCTGAGACACGAGGGACCAAGATGAAAGACTTACCCAGTACGAGTTAACAAGCTAGCGAATTTGGCAATGCTTATTGGGTCACTCGCGTCATGCTTTGCTGTGGATACGCTGATTGGCACAACCCAAAAAAGGCTGACTGATAACATCATTGATGCGTTGTAGTGGAGTTCATGTACACCTCATATGCAGAGCAGATGCATCCTCGGGGCTTCAAAGATCCGACACGATATCGATTGCCAAAAGTTCAGGCCGCACATCACTGCTGTAGCCCCCCACAGCAGGCTCTACTATGCGTTATCATGATAGCGTCGACCTCTGTTGCAGTTTCAACTTAGTGTCTAAGAGTGAGCGACTTTATGCGCAATATTTGTGAGTAGATCGAGTGTTTGGCCGGTTCATGTTCATCTCGGAACTGACGCTCTCCGCATCTAGGGCCTCAGCAAGCGAGATAAGTCCTTATCCGGCTGGCTCGGAGGTTGCTGTGGCTAGTGCGCCTAAAAAAGAACAGGGCGCCAAAATGGCAATTTGAGATGGCAGGGAACATTCCTTGAACGCACATCGCTGCTAATCTTCGCACGCTCTAGTGGCTCGCTGCTCCGCGAAGCTACGGCATCCCTCCTGCAGATCATTTTGTGCCTTCTGCATTGTGAACTTGGCCGAGAAATTGAAAAATCTCGGTGCCGAGTGCGCTTCAAGCATGGCGACAGGAGTAGATTTCCCCGCCAGCAATCACCCCTGGGGGGAAGAACAGCTTTCTCGGTTGAGCTGTGCTCTCCTTGACAATCTTAAACCTTGACTTCCTGGGGCTCCTTGAACTTTGCTGACGCGGACTCTGGCTACTATCATGAGCAATTGAACGCCACAGCACTACGGAGGACGGAGCAACGCCTAATTTACATACATTCGTTTCTTCGGAATCTATCTCCGGGAGACCATGGTGGGTCCAAACCTATGACTGTCAAGATACGTAAAACCCCCATAACAGCTCGACTCATTTGAGATGCGATTCAGATGTACGTAACTCTTGAGCTCTATCATGACCACCACTGTGCTCAGTACATAGCGGTTGAAGGTGTCCTTCTATTACCTGCCACTTTTCGTCATGCCCTGCCCTAATACAGTCCTCTGTATGACAGCGAATCTGTCCCGTCAACTTGCTCACTTGGATTCCCAGTCAGCTGGCGTCGATGCTGGACAACCTCCAGGATTTATTTCTTTCCGAGTCCCTCGACTCCTACCTCGAAAATTTTACCTCTGCTTTGTTTGTCCGTTACGGACCCCTTCTTCTGACTTTGGTTCAGTTGTCAGAAATTCCGTGGCCGGATGTCCACCTGATACGAACTGGAAGAACGGCCTCCAGGGGGCGCAGCATCTTCTTCGTGGGATCCAACTTCTTGTAAGACTCGATTGAGTGCTTGGAACCGTAACTGAGCTGAATATTGCATGATTTGGCATCGACGCACTCTTCGTGGGGACCCGGTTATCAACCGACTCTTTGGCTCACGAGGCGGAGATGAGGAAGTTCGACTAAAAGCGAATTAGAACAGGTATTATAGTCACATCGCGAGCTGTGAGGCCTTTCGGCTTCCGATCCGACTCGCGGCTGCTAATCATTGTCTACAGTGCGTGCTCAAGGACAACAGGCTCGTATGCGAAGCGGGCCGACCCACGCAACAAACTGGGCGTACATCGAGACGTGATTTGGACTTGCTTTTCGTTCGGAAGTGAGAAATCAGAGCATTCAACGATCGGTCTCTTTTCTAAGGCGCAAACGTGTAAATGCTTTTCGCGTTTCCAAGTCGTGTCAGCTACAGGGCAACGAGAGAAACGGAAGTGCCTGGTGTGGAATCATCATAGCATCAAACTGCGTGTCAAGGATACGTCAAGAAATCCCGGACGGACACAACAGTCACAACAAGAGAAGGCCATGCTGCGAAGATCAAGCGCTCCCAACTTTACTTGCGAGTTGAGGCAGTGCTGTCCTCTCGAAAAGGTTTGTCATGATGAGTGTGATCACCGAGCTGGCAACGATTACCACGGTTGGGAGCTCTTTATGCAGCTAACCTGCGTGAATATGACTCAGCCGCGGAGCTGACCACCTCAAGCGGTAGGGGACTTGGTCGGTGTCCCTTGCGATACACTTTGATGAAGAGACCGCAGAAAGCGAGTGTTAGGAACTGTTGTGCGAGAATAGTCTCCTGTGGTCGAGGGCTCCTTGACCGGGCTCAGCCTCAGCACTGACACCTGAACCACCGATCGAGTAAGATGCAACAGACTCATTGTGCACGTTTCCCTCATCGCGCGGTGGCCTCTGCGCGAGCTGCTCACCCCGCACTAGTGCCACTTCAAGGAAACGGGCGCGTCGACGCCGCTGCATAACGGTAATGCACTCGGGGTCTCGCGAAAGACGAGACCCTGCGTTGCGCAACATCGGCCTATCTGGGCACGAGATCTCGCGGAGTTTGGCTGGAGCAGTGTCTGCTTGGTCAGCTCGAGCCCCGGAGAGTTGCTTAGAGTGGCTGGAGGGGGCCTGGACGTTTTTATCGTCCCACCGAGCATTGGCAGTCGCGCTGAGCCCGTTGGCTGATTCGCGCCCGGCAGGCTCGGGAGAGCCGGAACTGTACGAGCACAGGCACAGGGCAAAAAAGAAAGTCGCCTGCGGGTGAGAGATTCGTGAACAACGAGCACAAGTCGGGCCTGACTTCTATGGCAGATACTGTAGTAAGCGGCTTGAAAGCTGTCTGTATCACCCAGAATCATTATTGACATTAAATCCCATTGTGAATTGAATGTTCAAGCGATTCCCAGATAATCCCCCCCTTTTTCCATTTCTGATATTCACGGACGACACTCACGGTTCGTCCGCGCGGTGAAGCTCGGAGTTTAGAAGACGCAGCATCGACCTCGCGGAGTCGCGGCGCCCTTTTTTGAAACGAAGCACGCCTGCCGCCCCTGCGCTCCAAGGAATCAACTAGCATTGGCATCTTATTGTCCTTTTCATTCATCCAACCTCCAGTTTCTTCCTCTCCGACCGTCTATCCCACCGAATTACAGCAGACGGCCGCTTTTTCCACGACGACGGGGGAAGACACGGGCACATCAGGACCCCTGTCCTGCATTTTCCAGCATCGAAACCCCCGAGCATACGGAGTCGAATCGGCCCCGTCCCGAAACCCATCCTATTCCACACGGATCCTCACGCTCGATCACTCTATCCCTCGACCACCGAGGACACTCTTCGACATATCGGTCTCGAGCGCGACATCGTCGCTGTCGCCTTCTCTCATTCCGCCTTCAATGATGCGCGTTTTCTCAGATTGCTGACGTGAGCCGACTTTTCCGGGCCATCCTCCAGCCTCATACCGCGGGAACTCGAAACCCTCGCCTCGACCGTCGAACGTTGACAACATCTAAGAATAGCTGACCGCATCTGGATCTCGACTTCGCGAGTTCCCACCTTCTTGTCCATCCCCCATCCCCAAAGCCTCGTTCCCGGTCTCGCGGTGACGGATTGGAGCCGTTGCTAGTAGCTGCATCCGCACCTGCGCCATGGCACGAATACACTTCACGAGCGGTGAGAGCAATACCAATGTCTCCAAACCAGTCAAGAGAATGCGCTGGGCCACAACCCGGAAGCCTGGCCAGAGTGGAACGAAGAAAAGGCTATCTCTGATCCAGAGGGTACCAAAAGTGCACGTATCGTCGTATGAAGAGAAGCCCGCTGAGCCCAAAAACACTGGCTTGATAACCGATGACAGCCCTATGGGCGAGCAGCAAATACAGGAAGAGTCGCAGGGACGCAAGATCTACGTCAATCAACCTCTCCCACCCGAAGCCATATCGGAAGACGGCCACATCAAAGCTCAGTATTCGAGGAATAAAATCAGGACCGCGAAGTATACCGCCCTCAGTTTCGTGCCGAAGAACTTGTGGTTTCAATTCCATAATATTGCTAATATCTACTTTCTATTCATTGTTATTCTCAGTGTAAGTTTCACTGCCAATTGGGTGGTCCATGCCGATCTGACCCTTCCAGATTTTCTCGATCTTCGGCGCTTCAAATCCGGGCCTTGGGTCTGTACCCTTGATCTTCATCCTGACGGTCACTGCTATCAAAGATGCGGTCGAAGATTGGGGCCGCACGGTGCTGGACACCGAATTGAACAATTCGCCTGTTTATCGATTAGTCGACTGGGAGAATGTCAACTCATCGAATGACGATATCTCCCTTTGGAGGCGATTCAAGAAGGCTTGCACGAGGTTGGTCGTCTCCACTTATCGTTCGATCAAGGGTCTCCGAAAGGGGCATCCAAAGCGTTCGGAAAAGGATGCGGCGGGCGACCACCCAGGCTTGCAAAGGGGCAATTCCATCGCTACACGGGGCACTGTCCGGAGCTCCCACTATTCGGAACATGAATCCTTCCACTCTTCTCAGAGCCAGAATGGCGACGACATCGCCATGACCCCCGTACCATCTCCAGGCTACCGATCCAGCTTGTCACCAGATGCCAACGGAGGCCCTCCGAGCAGTGCGTTGTCCTACGAGACTGCAGACGAGCCTCACGCCGGCGGAGATAATGCGCCTTCCATGCTCCGGACGCAAGACTCGGCCAAAAGGAGGAGCGTTCCGCCGCCAAAGAGGGACTACGGCAGCATCATTAACCCCCACAAGGATGTTCCAGACACGGCTCGCTTCAAGAAAGACCACTGGAAGAACGTCAAAGTTGGCGACTTTGTTCGTATCTACAACGACGAGCCTGTTCCTGCCGACATTGTTGTCCTGTCCACCTCTGATCCTGATGGCGCATGTTACGTGGAGACGAAGAACCTTGACGGCGAGACAAACTTGAAGGTCCGGCAAGCCGTCCAAGCAGGGCGCAAAGTCAAACATGCCAAAGACTGCGAATACGCCGAATTTATAGTTGACAGCGAGGGGCCCAATCCAAAGTTGTATTCCTACAACGGCGTCATTCGATGGCAACAACATGACCCACGGGACCCCACTGGTCAGACCCGCGAGATGGCCGAGTCAATCACTATCAACAACATGCTTTTGCGTGGTTGCAGCTTAAAGAATACGGAATGGGCTCTCGGGATAGTCATCTTTACAGGGGGGGAGACGAAAATCATGCTCAACTCGGGCATCACACCCAGCAAACGTGCCCGTATGGCCAGGGATCTGAATTGGAACGTCATCTACAACTTCATCATCCTTTTCTTCATGTGCTTGGTTGCTGGAATTGTCGAAGGAGTCACATGGGCTGACGGGGGCAATTCTCTGGACTTCTTCGAATTCGGCTCTATTGGCGGCAATCCTGCAACGAATGGCTTCATCACCTTTTGGGCTGCTGTGATCCTTTTCCAGAACTTGGTGCCGATCTCGCTCTACATTACGCTGGAAATCATCCGGTCGATTCAGGCGTTTTTCATCTGGTCAGACGTTCACATGTACTATGAGAGGCTCGACTATCCCTGTACTCCGAAGACTTGGAATATCTCCGATGATCTGGGACAAATCGAGTACATCTTCTCTGACAAGACCGGCACCCTGACCCAGAACGTGATGGAATTCAAAAAGTGCACAATCAATGGGGTTCCCTATGGCGAGGCCTACACCGAGGCTGAAGCGGGGATGCGACGCAGGCAGGGAATAGATGTCGAGGCCGAAGCCGCACGGGTACATCAAGAGCTCGCCGAGTCACGCGTTGAGACTTTGAGATTGCTCCGGAAAACTTACGACAATCCGTATCTCCACGACGAGGAGCTTACATTTATTTCACCCAACTTTGTGGCGGATTTGAATGGTCAGTCAGGCGAAGCGCAGCAGGCTGCTCTCGAGCATTTCATGATTGCATTGGCTCTCTGCCACACCGTCATAACGGAAACGACCCCTGGTGACCCGCCGAAGATCGAATTCAAAGCACAATCTCCTGATGAAGCTGCGCTTGTCGCCACAGCCCGAGACATGGGTTTCACTGTTCTGGGTCGCACTAAGGAGGACCTCCATGTCAATGTGCTCGGTGAGGACAGAACCTATCGTATCCTCAACACACTCGAGTTCAACTCTACTCGGAAGCGGATGAGCGCCATTGTGAGGATGCCTGATGGAAGGATTAAGCTGTTCTGCAAAGGTGCGGATAGTATGATCTATTCCCGTCTGGCTCGCGGCGAACAGCAGGAACTCCGTAAAGCGACCGCCGAGAATCTGGAAATGTTTGCCCGTGAAGGTCTTCGGACGCTCTGTGTGGCAGAACGGGATCTCGATGAAGATACTTATCGAGAGTGGAACAAAGACCACGATTTTGCCGCCCAGGCATTAACTGACCGAGAGGACCGTCTTGAGGAGGTGGCCGACAGGATTGAAAGAGACCTTACGCTTCTTGGAGGCACAGCCATCGAGGATCGCCTCCAAGACGGCGTGCCGGACACGATCGCTTTACTTGGCCAGGCTGGTATCAAACTCTGGGTTCTCACTGGCGACAAGGTCGAGACTGCCATCAACATCGGATTCTCCTGCAACTTGCTCTCGAACGACATGGATCTAATCCTGTTCGATATTCCCGAGTCCTCTGTCCAGGAGGCTGGCAATCTATTAGACCAACACCTCGCGACCTTCGGACTGACTGGCTCAGACGAGGAGCTAGCAGCTGCGCGACTGGTGCACGAACCCCCGCCGGCCACCCATGCCTTGATCATTGATGGCGAGTCCCTGGAGTTGGTACTCTCTGATGCCTTGAGGCAGCGCTTCTTGATTCTGTGCAAGCAATGCAAGTCTGTTCTCTGCTGTCGTGTCAGCCCGGCGCAAAAAGCCGCCGTCGTGCAACTGGTCAAGAACGGTCTCGACGTTATGGCGTTGTCTGTTGGCGACGGTGCCAACGACGTCGCTATGATTCAGGAGGCTGATGTTGGGGTTGGTATTGCTGGTGAAGAAGGACGACAAGCCGTCATGTCCTCCGACTACGCAATTGGACAGTTCCGTTACCTTCAAAGGCTGGTCCTCGTCCACGGTCGCTGGTCTTATCGCCGTCTCGCCGAGAGTATCGCTAACTTCTTCTATAAGGCAAGCGCAATGGTCATGCTGTGGTGCACTTGTGCTAACTTTGCGATTTAGAATTTGGTCTGGACTTTTGCTCTTTTCTGGTCCCAGATATACACCAACTTCGATATTACCTATCTCTTCGACTACACCTACATTCTGCTTGTGAACTTGGCGTTCACATCTCTGCCTGTCGGTGTCATGGGTTTTCTGGACCAAGATGTGAGTGACAAAGTGTCGCTTGCAGTGCCTCAACTATACCGCCGTGGCATGGAACGGAAAGAGTGGACGCCAACCAAATTCTGGTAAGCCAACCACATCGCCCCCCGAAGGTTGTTCTAACCAAGATCTAGGCTATACATGGCTGACGGCCTCTACCAATCCGCCATTTGCTTCTTCATGGCCTATCTCTTGTTCCAACCTGCAACTTTCGAGAGCGAGAACGGACGAGGCATCGCTGACCGGGAGCGCATGGGCGTCTACGTCGCCTGTGTCTCTATCCTCGTGATCAACTCTTATATCCTCCTCAACACCTACAAGTGGGATTGGCTCATGGTGTTGATCACCGTCATCAGCTCCCTTTTGATCTTCGCCTGGACCGGCATCTACTCTTCGTTCGAGGCATCCTTCCAATTCTACAAGGCTGGGGCCGAGGTGTACGGACAGTTGACGTTCTGGGCCTTGACGCTTCTGACCTTCACCATTTGCCTGTTACCCCGGTTCTGCATCAAATACTTTCAGAAGAACTACATGCCCTACGACATTGACATTGTTCGCGAGCAAGTCAGGCAGGGCAAGTTCAAGTACCTGGATGATTACGAGGCCTCTGTGCCGCCCAAGCTCGTGGATGTTTCTGGCACGACCTCAGAACAGCCTGAGGAGGCGCCAGCTGCGGCCAACGGGCAGCAGAGTCATACAAGGTACGGGAGTATGGCCGAATCTCAGCGGCCGATCTATCCGCCCTCGGAAGCACCGACACGAGATCCCCGTCATCCCCATAGCCAGACAGGGAGCGACGGCACGGATAGAACCAAGCCGTCATTTGACATTATAGGGCCTCATGGGGAGCCAGCCACTCCTGACAAGCTAAGGAGGAGAAGGCCTTCCCTTGATCGTGTTCGCTCATCATTCGAGAGACAACGGCAATCTTTTGACAAGCTCCGGCCGAGCTTCGAGGGTAGCCGGGACTTCACTAGTGCCGCCATGCTCCAGAGGATGGAGTCTCAATACTCACAGCCAGGGCTGTCCGAGGTCAACACGAGGGTGATCCCCGAATAGAATCCATGAGGACACCGAAACCAAGGCAACAGTATCTCACGACTTGATGCCTTTTGATATAGTTATGATGGGCGGGCGTTGTGCGTGCTCCACGGTGGCTAGACGTTATCCCACCAGCGTGGAGACTGGAAATATTTAGCGAAGCTTTGGTGCTGTATATATTCCAAGTTAGAATACCACAAAAATGGAGGCCTGTATCGGATTCAGTGGGAACGTCCAAGTAATTATGATCCTTCTGGTTGACTTAGTCCAGTGCAAGGATTGATGTTGTTTCAACGTCACTTCCGACTATCTTCACTTTGCCTATCCTTGATCATTTCACTTACCTATCCGTGATTATTTTCTCTCTCACTCTGTGGCAGTTGTGCCTCATCCATCAAAATCGGGAGCGTCATTAAGGTGCACGTGAGCGCGTCGCCACGTCCAGAGGGTGAGGCAGGCACTTTACGAGTCATTTGAGTCGAAGCGTGGCACTGCACGCGACTTTTCATTGACGCGCCGTGCCCGCTCTCCCTTCAAATGAGCCCGACTGCAACAACGACACAAATAATTGTTAACCATGACCTTTCCTTTAGACCGGTTTGTTTCTCTACAACATTGACACATCGCCGATGTGGGCCGACTGCTACCACTATGAGAGGTCTAACATTCCTGTCATCCATCAGCAACCGCTCAACTTCCTCTTACCGCGCCGGCCGCAACCATGGCGGAGTTTATAGCAATCTTGGAGTCAGTTCACCCCTAGATTGAGATGACCAAGGGGAAGCCATTCGCTGACATGGATTGTTATTCAGAGAGTTCAAGCAACTTCCGCCTGAACAACACATCTTCTGTCCCCGAGAGAGCGACGACGATACAGATCGATACGAAGACGAGCGTGATGTGAACACAGCAGCGAAAGCGGACCCATATCGTCTCGCCAAGATTGAGGAGGCCAGGAAACGACGGGCCAGGTTTGTATCGGCGCTGCAACTCCTGGCATACGATGGTAAAGAGAGCGAACAGTATCAAAGCTACATCTGGAAATGTCTGGACGAGGCACTGGGGAAATGCGATATCTGCATCCGCGAATACTACATTGCAAAGATCGGTCTTCGGGAGCAGCTGAGGCAAGAGTACGAGGACAATGATATTACCAATTTCTTCTCCCTCATCAACAGAAGAGATATCGTGCGCATTGTGCGGGGCCTTGACGCAGCAGGCGAGACTCTACGAGAAGCTCCGGAACAGAAGCGGGTTTCTTCTTTGCTCGACAAGATACATTTGCACGCCTTGTTTGAGGCGCTCGTGTGTCAGGCTTTCCTAGAAGACGAAGACAAACTCAAGAACCACTTCGACGGGCCCTTCAAAATGGTGCAGACCAGGAAGCCGCTTAAGATGCGGGAGATCTTACCTGCCGCCGCGCAATTCCTCTTCTCCTCTGATCCCATTCGTACATACTGGGCCAGTCTAACCTGGAAGCGACTCGAGAAGCCTCCGTCAGAGCTCGAATGGGACTGGGCGGTAAAAGACTACCTGCAGAAGAAGCTCCAGCATGTCTCCAATGACAGTGACATTGTGAAACTGTGGAGTGCTCTCGACCTTGTCGTCAGCAAGCTTGATGCACACATGATAACCTACAAACTGTTCGACCTGAATCCGAACCTCGCCACCACCGCATTGAACCACTTAGCCAAGACAACTCTAGCCGTCCCCTACATCCTGTCCACGCTCAAGCAAATACTGGAGAAGGCCCCTGAGGCATTTTGGGACAAAATGGGCTCCATCTCCTCGCAGACCATCATCGAGCAGATCTTCGCTACCCTCTCCTTCAACAAGCTCCTTCAGGAGTCGACGGCGGCGGCTGATGGATCGGGGCAGAACCTGCTATCGTGGACTGATTTGCTGTTGGATTCCCTCAAGCCAGCGAATAGACCTTTTGCCGCACAGACTCTGCTCCACCAGTTGTTTGAAAGGATAGAAAACGGCTCCATTAGCCTTCCAGCAAGAAGGGCATGCTTCGAACAAGCAGTCAAAGTCTTGTTGAAGACCCTCAC
Organism: Phialophora chinensis; assembly: GCA_016109575.1. NCBI lineage: Eukaryota > Fungi > Ascomycota > Eurotiomycetes > Chaetothyriales > Herpotrichiellaceae > Phialophora > Phialophora chinensis. The sequence goes on from JADWPU010000001.1 coordinate 3,020,702, forward strand.
CAGCTTCTCTGGCGAGGAAGAAGATAATCAACCCCCGGTTGAGCGGTTGGTCTACATTGATTCGCTGAACTTGGTTGGGCACCGCCTGGACACGATCCTGAAGCCTCAGGATCCCGCACTGGCTCAGTCACTGCCGCAAGACACGAAGCAAGAGATCGTTGACGTCGTCAGAAACGCGGTCGCCTTGGAGTGCAAGTGCCTGAAGCTCGACTTTGAGAACCTCACTCGCAGTGAACCTCGGCGGCAAGACTCCAGCACCTACACCCCAGAGATCTGGAATGCAGTCGTCGACAATCTACACGAAGACGATCGGAAGTTGTCCACTGCAGCGCTACTTGGAATCATGCCCCTTCCGGGGCTCGAGCAATTCCGAATCCGACAAGGCGACAAATTGGCGAAAGAGAAACAGTCGTACAACTCAATCTTCGACAAGGTCAATACAATGGTCGGTAGATTTCTCGAGCGCATCTCGGGATTTAATTCGCTTCATCTTGATGCACTCTTCAAACAACAGGAAACCGCTATGTCCTTAGTGGCTGCTCTGTTCTCTCCTGATCAAGGTATATACGAGGCAGCCATTACCATGGTAAAGAACATCAGCGGAGAGTTTGGTAGGAAAGAAGCACTTTCTCACCTGATCGCCTCGTTCACTGGGACGACCATCTACGGTATATGCTGGCTCTTCAGACGAGTTTCAAATTACAAGACATTCGCTTCTGTGCCGAGGATGCTAAAGACCGGCATGGAAATTCTTGATGCGCTCTGCAACCCTACAGATGGCCATCTGCGGCGAATGCCTCTCTCCCCGCGGGATGTTCTGGCTGTACAGAGATACTGGTCCTACCAGTGGGTCGCTCTCAAGACAATCTACGGTCATACGGAACGTTGGTCAATCGAAGTGCACAGCAAAGAGACCATGAAAGAGGTCTGTCGAGACGCCATGCAATATGCGGAAGAGCTCTTCAATCAATACGACCTCTTCGCCAGCATTGTGGTGAATTCAAAACCGGAGCAAGCCGACGAAGTCCGGAAAACGCTCTTGGATTCAAGCAGTTCAAACGAGAAGATCATGGGCTCTCCCTTGAGTACTCTTGACACCATGTGCAAGTGGCTGAGACTCAGGGATGACTATCTGGCTGATACGCTCGTAACGCTGATATGCAACATGCTCGGTCGGCTCAAACGATACCGCGCTGTCAACAACAATAGCGAGGGGCTGACATATGTGGAGGAAGTTGCGACGGGGACCTCCATCAGAACCATGCTTTCGGCTTCTCAGAAGGCTAGATTGGTGCGGGCATTGGAGAACTATTTTGACCGCCAGGTCGAGAAGTCCGTCAAGAAGCAGGCCACACTGAACTTGGATAAGTGGACAGGCTCCGCTGCCGCTTCAAGGACGACAACACCGCATTCAAGAGAACGTAGCGCGGAGGACTTCGGAGATGACGGCATAGATGACGATGACTTGGTTGAGATCACCAATAAGGCACTGGGCACCTCAAAGGCAACCGTCGCTCCCCAGGACAAGAACAAGATCAAGTCACTCCTGACGCAAAAGGTGCCGGGAAAGCCGAAACCCACACCGATGTCAATAGTTGAGATTCAGGCCAAGAAAGCACAAGAAGCGAAGTCCTTTATTGAGAATCGTAAACGGGAGGAAGCCGCCCGGAAGCTGAGAGACAAAGAAGCTGCTGCACGATTGAGAGGCAAGACAGGCATCGGTGCCCAAACAGCTGGCCAAGGTTCTGGTTTGACCGGTCTTGGAGTCATTGGCAAAGACCACTCGGCAGGCCCGAACAGTCTGATGGTCTCTAGCGAGTCCGAAGCCGATTCGGATTCAGAGGACGAGCTGTTCGGCCTTAAGAGCAAAGGGCCTGCAATCCCTGCTCAGGCTGGACAGAGAAGACCGTTGCATGCTGGGCCCGTGAGGAAGGTCAAGCAACAACGATCACACAAAGATATCCGCGCTCGACTCGCGCCAGATCTCAGTGAGTTGCACCGAACGATGCTCGGGTGGGACTTTTTCGCAGACACCGACACTCCGCCAAATTCGACGAAAGACGATTACACCTTGGTCACGAATACGTTCCGGACTCCACAGGATTATCAGAAGACCTTCGAGCCCTTACTGGTACTCGAAGCCTGGCAGAGTTTCCGTTCAGCGCGTGAAGACCGCGAAGAAGGGAATTCCAGACCATTTGAAGTCAAAATAGCGAATTCTTTGATCGTCGATAGCTTCTTTGAGATCAACTCGCTAATGTCCTTTGCAGACGGGAAAGATCTCGGCGTCGGAGTGTCAGATGTGGTGCTGCTCTCGAAGTCAGCTAGACCAATCCAAGAGCCCGGGGAGCCGCATTGTTTGGCTCGGGTGAAAGAGATTACGCGGAAACGGGGCGAAGTCCAGGTCGTCTATCGAGTCAATGCCGCCAATAATCCTCTTCGACCGTACCTGAGCGACAAGGCCGTGGTTTATGGTGTTCAAATCCAGTCTCTGACGCCTTTGGAGAGGGAATATGGCGCGTTGATGGCATTGCAGTACTATGACCTCTGTGACGAGATCATCCGGGCGAAACCTTCGCCGATATTAGACTATGCGGACGAAGTGCTCCGGCCGATCAAGAGGACCTACAATGTGAACCTTGCACAGGCCAAGGCTGTGAAGTCCGCACTTGACAACGACGCCTTCACGTTGATCCAGGGTCCACCTGGGTCCGGCAAGACCAAGACTATTTGCGCGCTGGTCGGCGCCATGTTGACGGGGTTTGTCAAGAAGCCGATTACCGGTCCCAAGCCAAACACGACTCAAGGTGCACCTCGACCGCCCCCGGCCAGCAAGAAGTTGCTCGTCTGCGCCCCCAGCAATGCCGCAGTTGATGAACTGGTGATGCGATTCAAGGGTGGTGTCACAATGCTAGATGGCTCCTTCGAGAAGGTGTCTGTTGTCCGCTTGGGTCGTAGTGAGGCCATCAACAACAATGTAAAGGATGTGACTCTCGAGGAGCTTGTCAACGCCAAACTTGCTACCGCGGGCCCCAAAGCTCCTGGAGAAGACGTCCATGCGTTGATGATGGAGCATAAACAAGTCTCTGAAGAACTGAGAAACTTGCGGGACAACGTCAGCGAGCGTCGAGGCAAAGGTGAGACGTCGTTGTTGAAGGAGGAGCAGCTCATGGACGCTCTCATACGTAAGCAGAGAGGGTTGGGCGGCAAGATAGATGACATGAGAGAGAAGCAAAACGCGGCATCTCGAGACATGGATCTCACACGGAAACGGGTTCAACAGGAGATCCTCGACGGAGCCCATGTTCTTTGTGCCACCTTGAGCGGGAGCGGTCACGAGCTATTCCAAGGCCTCAACGTCGAATTCGAAACAGTCATCATCGATGAGGCTGCGCAATCCATTGAGCTGTCGGCTTTGATTCCTCTCAAATACGGCTGTTCAAAATGTATCCTTGTCGGTGACCCGAAGCAATTGCCTCCGACGGTGTTGTCCCGCACGGCCGCCAAATTCCAGTATGAGCAAAGTTTGTTCGCTCGCATGGAGAACAACCACAAGAAGGACGTGCATCTGTTGGACACGCAATATCGTATGCATCCCGACATCAGCCTCTTCCCGAGCAAGACATTCTACGACTCTCGATTGAAGGACGGTGAAGGCATGGCCAAGCTCCGAAGAAGACCATGGCATCATAGCGACATCTTTGCACCGTACCGATTCTTCGACGTTCAGGGCATGAGCCAGGCAGCAACGAAGGGCCATTCCCTGGTCAACCCTGCCGAAATCATGGTTGCGATGCAGATATATAGGAGACTGACAACGGACGTCCGCAAGTACGACTTTGCTGGAAAGATCGGCATCATCACGCCGTACAAGGGTCAGCTGAAGGAACTTAAGCGGCGCTTCCAGAACGAATATGGAGAAGGCATCTATTCCAAGATTGAATTCAACACGACCGACGCCTTCCAGGGTCGAGAGAGCGAGATCATCATCTTCTCGTGCGTCAGAGCTTCCACAAAGGGCATTGGGTTCTTGAATGATATTCGACGCATGAACGTCGGTCTGACTCGGGCTAAATGCTCGCTGTGGGTATTGGGTAACTCTCAGGCGTTGATGCAGGGCGAGTTCTGGCGTGCCTTGATCACGGATGCTAAAGACAGGAACCTCTACACAGACGGAGATATTGCCAAGTTGCTCAACCGGCAAGTATTAAGTGAGGACATGATGAAAGATGACATTGAGATGATGGATTCCAGCGAGTCAGTCTCTGAGACTGTGAAGGGCTCAACTCACCCCGAAGGGGCTTCTACCGCCAATGCCGCTTTCAAGGAACCCTCTCCAACGTCGGTGAAGGGTGTGCGAGACGCTGCTCGATCGGTCGACACGTCAAATCCAGGCACGCCTTTACCTTCCAGGCCGAGCAGTGCCCTCTCAAGGCAGTCTTCGACAGCTTCGGTCGCAAAACCTGAAGTCAGCCGACGGGATTCCGCCCAGTCGATTGCGAGACAAACGTCGACAAGAGAGGGATCGAGCCGCATGCAGCATGCCCCACCAAGCAGACGGCAACCCGAGCCTAGGACGCAATCCTCGTATGCGGTTGCCGGTGCCAGCGATTACAATCCGTCTGGCGGTGCCAATGGGCTCAACGACCTTCGCAATTGCGGGATCTGTGGATCATACGAGCATTTCAGCTCCGCTTGTGACAACGAAGCAGCCTTGGCCGATCAATACGGGGCGTGCCGGCGATGTAGTCGCACCGGACACACTCTGACTAATTGTACTGAACCTCGCTGCCTGTCCTGCGGTGAAGTCGGCCACACCACGGATCGGTGCAAAGCTCCACTTGACAAACGACTGGGCAAGGCACAGCAGGAAAGACTTCGCCAAGAGGAAGTCCGATATGGGAACATGCGCGACAAGGCGCGGCAGCGACGAGCAGACAAGGAACAGGAAGCGCATACTATCCCGACCATCAAGAGTGCAATCTCGACTCTCGGCAGAGCTGATGGAGCCAAACGCAAACGCGACCCGTCAAGCAGCTCCTCTGACAGAGCGAAGATACCGAGAGCCAACCAGGAAAGCAGATCTCCAGGAATGACCAACAAGGAACGGCCCCCTGTTGATGCCCCGACCGGTCCTCGAGTCGGGATAGGAGCCGGACGACCTCCTCCCGCATCAGCTGGGTTGCCGCCACGACCTCCGGAACGCCCTAGCAAGCAAAATGGTGGAGCGCCAATGGTAAGAAGAAAGAAGGTGAATGCCGAGGACATGTTTGTGAAACGAAAATAGAGCTTCAGTCATAAGCATCAAGCGCAGCACGAGCTAGGAGGTTTTTCGTGTCTTATTTTGTTCCTTTCGGCTGGATATGAAAAGGGAAAAACGTGCTACTGATCAGACGGTTACATGTCGACTTTATGTGACAGCGCACCAAACACCGGTAACATGCCGGCTGGGAGATGAAAAGCATTAGAGCGTAGCATAGCATAGCATAGCGACAGGCGTCCAAACACGAGGTGGTGATGGAACGGATAGTCGCCTCCTTATGAGGCGTGGACTGAAACCAGTCAGTTGAGAATGCCACTGACAGGGATAGACGCGGTGAGTCAACCCGATCGCGTGTAGAATGCCTCTCGATCGGTCCCTGCGTTCCCTCTTTGTGGCGTATGAAGGTCGAGATTGTCATGGCACACGCTTGCCGAGGAGGACAGTGTGTAAACCTCTTCACATCAGGCTTAGAGGTCATGCCTAGGACGGAACAGGAGACTAGCCAGCAAGTTCCTCAACGTGATCAACAATAAAAGCGCCTGGGCTTTTGCTCGGCGAATTCATCCAAGGCTTTCGGGCGTCTACGGAGGTAACACATCATTCGTGTTTGTACTGGCAACAGCCCATGGAGGTCATAGGCAGGCCACCGACACTTTTCCGTACCCGCTAAGATACATCGTGGAAGGCGTCAGTCAAAGATTGGCCAAGGAAGAATCAGTAACGTCGACGGAGGACGCACTTCTCCGGTACGAGAAGAAGCTAAAATGGCGGAACGTAGGCGTGAGGTTGGAACATCTGGCGTACACAAAGGAAGAAGTAGTCAGGGCGTTGACGACACTGGTGCAGGTACGAGTATAAGCTCGATAAAGACGTATTCGACTTACAGTATTAGATATCGGTAATCTTATAAGCGGAGAGGCTATTTTTAAGGCTTCAGGTAAAATATGGTTAGGGTCATCGTCGTCCCTGTTCAATTTTTTGGTATATAGGTTTGAACGACCAAAAAAGCTAACATGAATACAACAACACCATCTCTACATGGTTTTCAAGACATATCAGAAACGCCGAACAGACAAAGTAGGCGATGCGCTCCATGGTTCGGCGGAGGGGTCGGGGGAGTCTGGACTTGTATGTTGGACTAGCGATGGCTTCAAAAGCACGACACACCCTCGCTTGCCGGGCATATTGATCCTGGTCGAGCGCTGGGACGTGAAGCTTTCGTCGATCGGGTTCGCTGTTGAAAGGTCCTGCGCCACCCGTAGTTGTCAGCGTGTCCCTGCGCAGAAGACGGAGAGATGATGCCTTTCTGCGTACTTGTACACTCTCCGACTGGTAGATAAACCGCTGGTTCTTCCTGGCCCGGTAAATGCTTGCGGGCATTGGCTGGAAGGACGACTTTCACGGCCTCAACACACTGCTCATTGAGAAGGATGGACCAAAGCCGCCGTGGATCAGGAGAGTCATTGTAGTGCTAACGGAAACTGGCCAGTCTGTTTTACAACATCCTCAAAGCAAACATAAAGCAGCAATGCAATGTCCCCGTCTTCCTTCTTTACGCCGCGAACATCGTCCACGCTCCTCCCGAGACAAATTCGATCGTGCTAATGAGGCTGCTCCTGACCCAGAACCCGAAATGTGTCCCTGTCTCAGATTTAAAAGGGCACGCATAATGCGAGATGCTACTCCTGTCAATGCCATCGGCCTGTCTGATACCTGACAGGAGAATCATATTGCTTCAGCTGAGCCGCCATTTCAACTTGAGGACATCGGCCGAGACGGACGTTGACCGCGACGCAGAAACTTCTACGGAAGAACCGTCTGAAGACAGTCGAACCGGGGCGGGGGATGGACAGACGGAGGAGGCCCAAAGAGGGGCGGGAGAGAGCTGCCAAGACAACGGACTCAGTGGCCAAGAAGATGGAAGCACTGCTCCCACTATTGAGCTGACAAGAGAGTACGTGGATGGTCGTTCCCGGTCCACGCAGAACCGAGGTCGACAATCTGTGGAGGTTCCGTGCAGACCTAGCCGTGCTGGTGCCAGCTTCCACGTCCTCCAGGCGGAAGGTGAAGGTCGTGGCAAGCGTTCTCGAGAACAAGGACCGCTCAGTGACGCGGACGACGGCCCGGGAGACATATCTGGTCACCGAGACGAGGAGCCGCCGGAATCCGAGCTGGGAGCTGGGAGCTGGGAGCCGGTTACGCAGTCAACGCGACGCGAGATCACCCAAGCGTCCGCACATCACCGCGACCACCGCGACTACTGCGAGCCCGAGCCCGTGGTCACGGTTTCGGAAACTCAAATCCTCTGATCTCTGTTTACCGGAAGCTGTTCGAGAGCATCTTGACGTATATGGCGGCATCGTCGCCATATTCTTGCTCGACATCGACACCCTCGACGACGAGATCAGCACCAGCATCAGTCCCGCGGACCGTGGCAATGCGTTCAGCTCTCGCTACGCGTACACCTTGAGCCTACAGGATCGTCGCCAAAAAGACACCCTCCGGTGGGGCTTCGTGATGATTATGTACTCCGACCTGGTGAGGCTGATTCGTCCTTCTGGCACAGGCTGGGTCGGGCGAAACATACTTCGAGACCTTCAGGAATACCTCGGGGCCGTCCTGGAGTACGAAGGTGTCAATGCGAACGTCGCTTTGGGCGACGTGAACGAGTGGAGTATTCATGGCAGTAAGCTGAGTGCCCTCTGCGAAGAGTTTGGGCCAGGCTGCCTGTTTTTCCTCGACGGTCACTTGACACCGGATTTGTGAGTTGACTTGTTCTACCTGGACCTCGGTGTCACTAACCGAACGCAGCTTGAAAAACAAGTACACGGCGGCGGGAAAGCCTCACGAGAAAGCGTTCTCTCACCTACACAGGATCGGCCTGAAGAGTAAGGTCGCGAACTCGAGTGCCAATCGGCCGGCGGCGAATGTTCGGAGCCTACTTATTCGTCCGTTCGAGCAAGCACACCCGGGATTTCAGTCGGAGGATGCTAGGCGACGCGACGACTGTCCCAGATCTCCGACGCAGGAAAACATCTTTTGGTAGGACGCTCGTTCGAGGGTTATAAGAGATTAGCGGCGGTCCGTGGCACGATTAGGCCCCGGCGGCAGCTTGAAGGTCTTCGTTTCACCAGGCTTGAGACCCGATTTCCACCTGCTTTGCAAACACAACCAAGTCGGCGGTCATTCTTCTGGTATCAGTGGGCGCTTGCATCTCCCCTTTTTCTGCGGGACCATCCCTTTTGTGCGGCGACGCACGACAATAACTCATTCCTACCTTTGGACTCCACTCACGTAAACGCCCCTGCATTGTCATCGCACCTTTGTTCCTTCAAACGCGCGGCACGATGTAGAAGATCTGGGATGCCACTCAAGCGGCATGCGATTTAGGCAGTCAAGAAGGTTTACATCTCAGAAGGTGACTCTATGTCACCTTGAGCGAGATTGGAGCAGAGGTGCTGGACTCAAATTTCCTTGTCGGATACGACACCGGTGTTCACTGAGCACTGCTAGAAGCAGACCTGTGGGTGTCTGTCTAGTCTGATGAATGAATGATTGATGACTACCGGCTAGCAATGGAAGACAGCACTGGTGCGAAGCACCTGCCGCCCGGCAACCTCAAGTGGTGGGCACACTGGGTGCCTCCTGCCACCGCAAACACCTTGAAGCCAGTTGGGAGCACACCTTTCCTCCGTCAAATCTCACATTTGCCGAGCTTGTCTCAATCCCAACCTCCCCCTTCACAGGAGGTGACATCTTTGTCCCACCGTTGCAAGCTGAGCTTGAAAGCGGCAATGCCTCAGGCCCGAAAGAACACGCCCGTTTTGCACTTTGCTTCTCACGCCAGATTGTTCACCGGTTTTCGCCTCTTGAGAGACTTCGCCGGAGCCTCATAGTCGTCGTCATCAGGGACCGCCTGAAAGAAACATCTCTTGTTCAATGACACGGGATACCATGAAATGATCACATGGACTTACCTTTCTCTTTGTGACTTTCGTCCCGACGCCCGTACCACTGGTGTCTTGTGCTGCATGGTTGTTTGGGCCCAATTTACCCCGTCCTCCCCCGCCAGTCTTTGCTCCTCCGCGAGACTTTGCTGGTTTAGATGCTGGAGGATTGTACTGCTCCCAGGGTGAATCTTTCCAATCTTCCAGCTGTTTATCTGAAAGAGCCAGGCCCGCTGCCCATGTACCATCGTCGATCAATCGCTTGGTTGGACCCCAAGGGCCGGCCGCGACGTCGTCTACTTCCAGTGAGTCCCGCCCGTAACCTGTCAAGAAAAGCTCACATGCTGGGAGATCTTGCCCGCCTCGCTTTGAAAGTGGATCTGCTCCGTCACGACTCAAGCCGGCCAGTGACTTCGGGTGAATCGTCTCTGAGATCTGCCATTGCGTGCCCAAGGTACCTGCTGTCGAGGTCCGGGCCCCACTCCACCACTCGTTCGGGCTTGCACCGTCGTTGCCAGCAGCGTAAACAGCCTCCTGTCTCGACCGGGTTGTTTTAGGGCCTTCTGGGCTGTCGTCGTCGTGGAATGACCTACCGCTGCCAGGTGCCATTTCGTCTACTGCTGGGCCGAGGGAGGAAGATTGACCGGTCATTATGGGGATTTGTGGTTCCGATCGAATGCCAGTGCTGGGAGACGTGTTTTCGTGAGAAAATGACGGGTTAGGGAGAAGATGATGGAAAAGTAGACTTGTCCCTGATCTTACTACTGTGCCGAGTGGTAGCTGCCCTGGCAGTTCCTCCACCGCACTGCCTCACGCGTCGAACTGCCTTGGGGCAGGCATTGACCAGCCTGCCTCGATGGGTGGATGGGTGAATGTCCCGGTGAGGGCCGCGGCCGTGGAAGTGGCCGAGGACCGGATAACATGCAAGACAGCCCATACCGAAATGTTACTCTGGCGGACTGCTTTGATGGGAGTGCTCATTACAGTCACGCCGGTCAAACGTTGACATCATCCTCACTTTCATCGCAGCTTTCTTCGTCATCGGATAATGCCTCGAAAGGAATCTCCCCTCTCCGGAAGAAGGATTCCCCATTCATTAGCATGATGTATTCAGATATGACGGCACGCTGGGTCTGAATATACTCCTGGACCCGGATCTGGGTGCCTAAGCCTGTCTCTGTGTCGCCCAGAAGCAAATGGTCCCGGTCAAGTCGCAGCTGAAAGATCCGAAGCAGAGACGCTTCAAGACTGCTTCTGGCCACCCGATAAACAAGAAGTGGTTCGCGGTTCTTGAGTGCAATCGGCGTGGCGCGCCTGGGCGGTTTCCGGGCCACATCACGTTGTCGTGGCTTTAGTTGCGCGTCGTTCACCTTTCGTCGGCTCTCGGTGTCTAAAGCCTCGGAAGGCAGGACGAAATAGTTGTGCGGCAGTTCGTCGAGGTCATCCGGTACAGGGTTCAGGATGTAGATGGACTTGGATTTCCCGTGAGTTGCAGCGAACAGTGCCGACGGCCTCCTTTTGTCATGCGGATGAAATTGGAGCATGTCAACCTGTGCGAAATTTAGGTAGACCATTGGCGTGTCGGGATGTAGGTCAACGATGCTGTCTGCCCGTCCGAGGGCGAAGACGTGCGTCGCCGACGGGTGCAGACCGAGCTCGTAGACGGCATAATTTCCACTGTCCTTGGTCAGATCAACGCGTAAGCCGGACAACAGGTACTCACTTTTCAGCACAAACACTATTGAGCATAGCGGCCTGCCGTGATGGATACATCCGGCGCTTGAAGGAAACCCTCGTACGTCCTGACCCTTCTTGGTGTCCTCTGCGTCCCGACCCTGAGGTGAGGGTGATCTGTACTTCTGACTTCCTGTTGCCCGTGAGAATAGAAGCATCTCCGGGCCCTTTATCGCCCTTCACAGGTAAGGTCTTCAGCGCGTCTATGTTCTTGCGCGCACAGAACTTTCCTTCCTCTCGGAATCGATCAAAGAGAGCGACTATCTGGTCTACAAGTCGCTTTTGTGCATGGGTGTCGGCCGGCTGCTGGCTGGCGGGGGGGTTAACGCCTCGGACTGTATGCTGCTCGAGGAACTCTTTCGTGAACTTCCCCGTGCGTGATACTGAGTCTGGCTGTTGGTAAAACCAATCGAGAGGCAAATCATCTCGAGATAATAGGACTGCTTTATCTCCCTGATTGGCGGTGCTTAAAAACAGATCCCAAGGGGCGAAAGGAGTGAAGATGCACAGGTGGTCTTGTTGGTCCCGTTGATAGGCCTCGTGCACGATGGTCTCGCTGTCAAGGAACCGAAGCAGTCGTCGCTTGACCTCCAACATTGCGCGTGTGCTGGAGGGGATGTGGCACACCACAAGGTCTCCGCTCGATGCATATATCCGCGGCGTGTCTACACGATATTCACCTCCGTGCGCCAGGAAGGCGCGTCGGAGATGCTCGAGAAAGGAATGGTCCGTTAGATACGAATTTTCTGGAGGTAGCAGTATATCGATGTTGGATAGAGTCGGCTTGGGGCACTCGCTGAAGACGATTCCGTTGTGAGGGTTTTTCCTGTCACGTTTGGTCAGCGAGACAGGTAGGTAACGGCGTAATGTGAGTAAAAGAGCTGCTTACCAGCTTGTAATCTTGCCTGTGGCGAATTGCCTGAGTAGGTCAATGGACTCAACGACAAAGTCCACGGGCATCACGAAAGGAGTCCATTCCAGAGGATACGGCTCGACTGTTTCGCCAAAAAAGGGGATTTTCCTGCCCGTAAAGGCGGTCAATTCTGCTTCAACAACGCGACCTCGCCCGCTCCTACTCAGATAAAATAGAGGGATCACCGCGACCAGATGTGGTGAGGCGAGGCTGCATACAATAAGAGCCGCGCAGCTCTTTTTCTGCTCTGGCGTGCAGTTGATCTGGTAGTAGTAACAGCCATCGTTGTTTTCCATTTTACTGAGACAGGGCATGATCGTCTTGAAATCGACTGCCACGAGCGTTTGAGGTTCTCCGGCTTTCTCTAACTCCAGCACTGTCGCCAGGCGCTCCTCTGGTTGTGTATAGCCCCGTGACTGCCCCCTTACGAGTAGTCCTCCATCGGCAGTGGCTCCTTCAACTCCACGCACGAACTCCGGAAGCTCTCTTTCCAAGATGGCGCTGCAGTCTGCTTCGAAGACTGCGGCGTTCGAGACGCGGATCCTGATAAGCCCGCTTTCGACAAGTTTACGGATGTCATCCAAAGTGGCCCCCATGGTCGAGAACGGCACAACACCAACCAGACCACGGTAGGCTTTTTGACGCCGATAGTTGCAGAGATCTCCTCGCGTCTTGCTGAGCGGCAACGGTTGAGACTACTGTTGGATAAGGCGGGCGATCCACCGAGGCTCAGGAGAAGGCTATTGAGCGTATACGACCCTGGCGTTCCGCACAGCAGTAAGCACAGTGCCCCGGAACCTCTTTGTGTGAGAAGGATTCACCGAGCCTGGGCTCTATCACAGATTCGACACATCAAACGTGCCGTCCGCCGAGGAAAGGTACCGCAGTATTATGTCGGGGACCGCGTCGTGCGCACCCTGTACCACCGGCCCGCTATTCGTCAAAGGAAACAGGTTTGGTCTCTTTTTGGGGCGCACGCGGCTATCATGGCTGCGTCGGTCTCGCATGTGCCGTCGTGCTTTATGGGTTACACAGGCCCAATAGTGGAGCCGACGGCCGACGACCAGACTCTTCCAAGCAGAATCCGGGCCACGAGAGGCCTAAATTCGCGTCTGAGTTGCTGTGTGCCCTCTGAATGCAGCTGCCCACCGCCCTGACACAGAAGTCATTTGCACTCGGGCCGGCCCAATATGATCAGACGACTAGAGCCAATGCTCGTTGCCAACTCGCAGGAAGCGGGACAAGGTCACCTGCGACCAAGCGGCGCTCGTCCCCGGGGCAGCACCCCATGTAGGTCAAGAGGCAGACGCTGGCTAGTTGCATCGAAACCAGAAGGAGAGTGCGCGAAGACATATTTCCCTCCCTACGCCACGACTATATCAAGAATGCCCGCTTCTGAAAAGCAGTTTAACCTATATTTGTGCCGACCGAAATTTGCTCCATCACAGAATGTCGAGAATCAATACTGCGCCATTGGAAAGGACGGACGCCAACCTGTTGCAAAAGATGAAAGCGGATGTGAGATTCTACCATGAGGACACCGAAGGAAACATCCGTCCCCGGAACGCCTGGGTGTCGGTTGGTGCAGATCTGTACAATAACCACCTGGACGGGGCGGCACGCGTTGCGTTAGCTCTGTCGGAGGTGTGCTGCGACGAAGGGCAGGGAAAGGTAGACCATCCCCTTGGCGTTCGAAGGAGAGGCTCCAGAGCTTACCAGTCGAACACTTGTAGATCTTTATTTTCCACCTTCCACCAAGGTGGGCCAAAAAGAAGGGCGAGACGGAAAACTTCCACTCATACAAAGCCTGGAAATCAGTTCCGGCGTTGTTCTACTTGCCGCACGAGTGGACCGAAGCAGAACGGGTCGAGTGGAGGTTGCTGAAGCCCGAAGGGCGTTTGCACCGCTTGGCCTGTGTATACGGATGGGTCGACGATGTAATCCCTGTACTGCCCTTTGACGTGGAAATTCAAGACAACCAACTGGAGAGGCCTCAACTCGACGGTCTGAGCGGCTCTCCGGTTATGGTGTACCTCAGTCCACAACCTTACGTCTTCCGCTCGAGAGACATGCACGCACTCTGCAAGAGACAGTTCAGGCATGAGCAGGGAAGGGACTGGCCGCAAAGATGTGTCTGGAAAGGAGAGAAGTCGACGTGGGGTCGTATCGGTCAGTGGAAGGTCGCGGGTGGCCGAGGAATCCTGCGTGCGCTGGACGCCCTGTACAGAGACGGGCCATCCACCGGAGAGGAATGTGTCACGACATATGGTATATTGGTGGGGAGGTTACTTGCAGCGTCCCGTGCGGCGGTGACCAAGCAAAATAAGACTCCAGAGGTGCCAGGTGAGGATGTAGAGAGCGGTGACGAGGTGTGACAGGATGTGAATGCGTCTCTGGTCCGTCCGCGGTGGTACGGTGGCGCCGCAAGTTCAAGGGTAACGGCTCCAGTGGTGGTGGACAAATCAATCGAGGAACACCAGATGTCCAGTGGGGAACGTGGGCTGTGTGGCGCCGTCAGTCTTCCCGGGTGAAAGCAGTAAATACTGGCTGAAATTCCGGTGGCTCTAATCAGTGGTACACGATGTTCACCGTGCGTAATCGTACCTAGAAAAGAAGACGGGTCGCACCCTTAAGTCGCTACCTAGTGTGCTCACACCATATTTACGGTCCAGTTCCGCGATTCGACAGTGTAAGTCTGATGGTGTTGATCCCTAGAGATGTTACTGACAGAGCGGAGAACATGGCGACCCCAAAGTTTGACGCAAGACGAATAGGAGAACTGTCACAATACGATGACCTCAACACCGAAAGAGGTAGAGCCTTGTTCGTCGTTCTCGTCGTCGACTACATAAGATACCTCAAGTCAGATCCGGCCAGACAGGCTGACCGGGATGAACCAACGGAGATGGAGATGGAGATGGAGATGGCCAGCAAGTTCCTCGGGATGATCAACAATGATCGCGCCTGGCCTTTTGCGAGGCAAGTCATCCAAGATTTTCGGACTCCTGTGTAAGAACGTCGGACCCTCGCACTAGCAGCTACTCACCGAGATACTAGGCAGGCCACTGATACTTTTCCGTACCCGCTGAGACATATTATGGAAGGTATTAGTCGAAGATTAGAAAAGGGAGAAGTACCATCGACGGAGGATACACTCCTATATGAGAAGAAGCTAAAATGGCGAAATATAAGTGCAAGGTTAGAACATCTGGCGTCTGTGCTCCCGCCGAGCCACAAAAAGGAAGAAGTGGTAGGAGCGTTGACAACACTTACACAAGCACAAGATATATTAGGCTTAGATATTAGTAATCTGTAATTAGCTATTTTAACGCTAGTTAGAATATGGTTAAGCTGAAAACCGGTCATAGTCAACCAGTTCGTTTTTTAGTTATATAAATTTGATAGCCGAAAAGTCAACCCAAATACAACAACACCAACATTAAACGGTGTTTAAGCGCAATTGGTCTAGTGGTATGATTCTCGCTGTTAGTATCCACTAGAATACAGTCTCGACCTTGAGCAACAACTAACAACCGCACAGTAGGGCTTACTCTAAGCATAAATGCGAGAGGCCCCAGGTTCGAACCCTGGATTGCGCCCGATTTTTTTGATCTTTTTTGACCGCCCTGCCCGCATCTAAGCCACGATGATCCAGCCGAGGTCCCAGCCAGGAGCATCAATTGGGGAAGGGTCCTTTACAGTTCACTGGAAAATGCGGGTGGAGTTGCTTTACGAGTAACAGCTACCACGGTACGTGTTATGCTGTAGCAACGGATGTTGATCACGTCTTTTAGAGACTCTCATTGAGGGTTTACCCGAACTCTTACTTGTTTGAAGTCAATCAAGACGTATGATCGTCAACCTACGCCCGGGTGGTGGATTCGCTAACAGTGCGTCTCACCTCTCCTCGGAAGATAGCACCAGGAAAACTTCTCAATGGCCGATGATTCGCTCATTGGTACTCTTATATACAGAACAAACTAAGGAAGCCACGCTATGAGTGAATTCTTTTCAGTGGCGAACTACCGGCTGAGATGACAGATGATTTGATCGGCGGTGCTAGATATGTCAATGTATCCAGGACATGCGGCGTAGAATAGATCCATCTCTGGGGAAGGCGGATTCACTCTAGCCAGTTCGAGCGGTTTGCAAAAGAAGGCATACAAAGAGGGCTGACTTGTCTGTCTGATCTTATGTACAGTCGCCTCTTTGTCCTTCGTTGTGCCGTTCAGAGGCACACCCCATCCCGCCTCATCCCCCTGGAAAGTCTCGTGAAAGGTCATCGAATGACGAGGCCGGGCAAGGCTGAGTTATCAGGATAGGTTTACGCAATGTGGTGACAATAGTGTAAGACATGCCATCGCAAAGACGTCCAGGGGCTGCACTCGAGTGTTTCATTGGGCGTTCCGTTCAACACCTAGAAAACATGGTAGCTTCAAGACTTCCCCGCTCCTAGGAGCTGTGTCCCACCACATCACTGATTGATCCATACCTCTATAAATTGTTCCAGCCTCCTAAGGGGGGTCGAAATGAGGGGTACGAAAAAGTAGTCGAAGCCGTACGAGAGACATCGGCTGGCATGCCGCGAGTTAGATCCTCTTCTCGGGACCCAGGGTGGGAGCAGACTGTGAAGGTATGAACGAGGCCTCATAGTGGGTTAAAAAGCGGCATGGTCTGGGTGAATCGCACGATGGTGTCTTGTTGCAGTAGTAAAGCTGGTTGTATGAGGTACGTCTGTGGTATGGTTGCAGGTTCACACGAGCAGTGTAGATAGACCGTAAGAAAGTAGGCTGCAGTTGCCATGGAACCACAAGATGAACTCGGAGCAGTGTTTACTTGTCTTTATTCTCCATGGCCGACCTCAAAACTCGCCAAATGCGGATAGTGCAAACATCAAGCCAAAACTGATCTTGAAAGCCAGGTTGTCATTGATGGCGCTTCGCAAATTGATGTTCGTGAAATATCTCTGTAGCCGGTCCACCGGGATCAAGTTATATCCTCTTCGCGCGGCTAGTTGCCATGCCACGATGCCCAATCCAATCAATAATGTTAGGCTTGTCGAGAAGGCGGAGACAACCAGTCCGGCACCCAAGCCCAAGATGGAGCCCAGACTTATCTGCTTGACGGCAGCGGGGTTGATGGACTTGCCATCTCTTGTGAGTGGGGTCTTAGCGTTGCGAGAGTGCGAGTAAGGCGTGCTGCTGAACTCTGCAGCTGGAGGGGAGGCGGGTGATGAGTCGAGGCGGATGGGGGAGGAGGGCTGGATGAAAGGGAGCGAAGCGGTGAGGCCGAAAGCGACGAGTACAGGCCGCTTCAAGGCTGTCCGAGATATCGGAGTTGGGATAGATCGGGCAATCGAAGGGAAAGAGGAGCAGGAGCGTGCGAGAGGTCGAAGAATCATGGTCCTGATGGTGCGGGTGGTCAACGGGAGCGACGGAAATGAGACTCAGGAGGCCAACTGTGTCTGACCGCGCGAACGAACCCCAATGAGCTGGTGACGAGTGCTATGGAGGAGCTGGCGGCAAAGCAGTTGTCAAAATCGACACGCTGGTAAGAGATGGAGCGGAATTGAGCTTCTGAGGTTGGTGTGATGTCATTCAATTCCCGGCGGGAGGATTCGGTGAGGATGGGCTCGGAATCTGTTCATTTCCGCCAACCTCGACCGGGTATCTAAAACGCCCACTTGGAATCCAGTCTGAATTGATTACGATAGCCTTTGCGAGCACCGTCTGATGTGATCCTGTTTCAGCAGATTGGCCCCCTCGAACCCTTCCCGACCCGCTGCCGGAGGCTGAACTACGACGGCAAACACCTCAGGCATGCATCATCCTGCCTCGCTAGGTCTCGGAGACGGCCATGGGAAAGCCCAAGTCTCGCCGAAAACCATGCAGTAGTACGACTATTGGCCGACCGTGGCCACCAGACTCCCCCCACCTCCCGCCCCGTGCAGTGCTGTGGATCCGGGGAAGGGGGTTTTCCCGAGGGTATTTCGTGAACTGATCGAACGGGTATATTATATATCCACAATAAGACGACGGCAATGTCAGAGTTTTCTTTTCAAAGTTCATATCTTCTGCCTTCGTCTCATTCTCCGACCACTTTCAGTCCATATCTCGTGACGGTTGTCAATATGTCGGGCTCAGTGGTTGCCAATGGCGTTCCGGAGATCAAGTCCAAGATTGTTGAAACGCCGTTCCTCATTGTCGGGACCGGGCCAGCAGGCGGCTCGCTGGCATGCTTTCTCTCATATCCACCCTACTCCATGACGGGCATCTTGATCTCTGCAGCTTCGACCACATCTCAAACGCCCAGAGCACATATCACCAACCCGGCCGCCTTTGAATGTCTCAGAGACATCGACCTAGAACAGACATGTCTGAGCCAGGCGGTGGAGGGTGACTGCATGGTCCACACCCGCTGGTGCCACGACATGACCGGGGAGGAATATGGCCGCATCTATTCTTGGGGCAATGACCCGAAGCGTCACGGAGAGTACGAAGCAGCCACTCCTTGCCATCATGTCGACCTCCCCCAGACGATATTCGAGCCCATTCTGGTACAAAGAGCGTCCGCCCAGGGGTGGGACGTCAGGTTCCGAACCAGCATCGTCGACTTCAAGAAGGAAGAGGATGGCAGGATCCTCAGTCGAGTGCGCGATGAGCTGACTCAGACCGAATACTTCATCCGCTCACAGTATCTGTTCGGATGCGACGGCGCAAGAAGTCAAGTCATCCGTGAATTGAAGATCCCTCTGATCAAGAAGCCGGGTCAAGGTCTGGCCCTCAACGTCTTGGTCAAGGTGGATCTGAGCGATTACGTTGAAGCCAGAAAAGGTAATCTACACTGGGTATTCCAACCTGAACGGGAATATCCCGATTTCGCCTGGAGTGGTCTGATCAGGATGGTGAAGCCGTGGAACGAGTAAGTTTGACAACTGCCGCGTCCGAAAGAGGAATACATCACTAATCACCGTCCACAGGTGGATGTTTATTCTCTTCCCCAAGCCCGGCGCTGAATTCAAGGAGCCCACTCATGAGCAATACCTGCAGAGATGTAAAGAAATTGTCGGCCGAGACGATCTTCCACTGGAGATTCTCGATGTCTCAAAGTGGTACATCAACGAGATTGTCGCCGAATACTACTCCGAAGGCAACATTTTCTGTCTGGGAGACGCCGTGCACAGACACCCGCCCTTCAATGGTCTCGGATCGAATACCTGTGTGCAGGATGCATTCAACCTGGCATGGAAGATCAAGTATGTCCATCAGGGGCTGGCTTCTCCGTCCATCCTCGAGACCTTCAGCCACGAACGACAACCTGTCGGACTGGGCGTCATCACCCGCGCGAACCAGGGTATCCGGGACCACGCCCCCGTGTGGAGAGAGATGGGTCTGATGGAAGAGACGGTGGAGAAGAGGATGAAGATCTTCAACAGCCTGAAGTCTGTGTCGCCCGAGGCTCGAGAGCGGAGAAAACGGGTCAACGCAGCCATCGAGGGCACCAGTCACGAATTCCATGGCATCGGCGTCGAGATGAACCACAGATACGACTCGACGGCAGTGTACCTAGACGATGAGATCAAGGCCGGCACCCCGAAACCTGAATGGCCGGAGGACCCGATCCTACACCACAAAGCCAGCACCTACCCGGGCCACCGGCTGCCACACGCGTGGTTGAACAAGACCATGCCAGTCAAGGACCACGTCTCAACGATTGATCTCGCTGGGCATGGCAAGTTCTCACTGATCACTGGCATTGGTGGTGACAAATGGATCGAGGCCGCGGAAAAGCTCGGCAAGGAACTTGGTATCGAGATCAGCACACATGTCATCGGCTGGGGACAAGAGTGGGTTGATGTCTATCGCGATTGGTGAGTCTCTCTCTGCCGCACTGTGCATCGGAAACCCCCTGCTAACACGCCTCGTGGCAGGGAACACAAACGAGAAATCGAAGAAGATGGATGTATCCTCGTTAGACCCGATCGATTCATCGCCTGGAGGTCGAT
The DNA here is from genome assembly GCA_016109575.1 of Phialophora chinensis. Lineage (NCBI taxonomy): Eukaryota > Fungi > Ascomycota > Eurotiomycetes > Chaetothyriales > Herpotrichiellaceae > Phialophora > Phialophora chinensis. The sequence goes on from JADWPU010000001.1 coordinate 3,040,564, forward strand.
GAGTCTGCGGGATGACTGTGAGGAAAAGCTAGGGGAAGTGTTAAAGAAGGTTCTTGGGCGATCATAACGAGCAGCTAGCTATCAGCTGCTCCCTTCCCTTGTGTTTGAACACACCTTTCAGCAGCTCTCGAGGTTGCTTCCGATTTTAGCGTTGTGGAGACTGTATAAGGAACATTCCGGCGCGCACACACGCATTGTATATACGGAGATGAACGTTTCCCACGGTCCCCATTCGGTGGGATGATGTAGACAAGATGTCCACAGCGGAAGCAGAAGCAAAACCTGAATGTTTTGTCCATACTGTAGTTGGGCGCACGCCCGTGCTCACACAAGCCCTCGGAACAGCCGCACGAGCGATAATCAGAGAAAGATACATGCAGTAGTACGGAGTACAATTGGGATTATCCGCGAAAGTGTTGACCCGGATTGATGGCTTGGGTGCGTGCCCTTGCCCCTGCTTCAGCCTTGGTCAGTACTCCAGTAGAGACCCACCGCTAAAGTAAGAACTGTAAGTAAGGACCACTAAGCTTAAGGCCTCTGCCCAGCATGGGACACTCCAAGGTGATGCTAGTAATATATATTTCTTTCCCGGAATTAGTCCCAACAATCAGCACAGAGAATTCCTTTCTCCCTGATTCGCGCATCAGTGGTTTAGTGGTAAAATCCATCGTTGCCATCGATGGGCCCCGTGTTCGATTCACGGCTGATGCACTGAACATCATGATCTTTTTTTCTTTCGGAATTTTCCAAAATCTGATTTGTTTTTTTTCCTGGGGAAGATATCATCTCATGATACATACAGTTTCTCTAGGAATATCTTTTGCGCGAGCGACCTTTTGTGTGTGCAATGACACACTTTTTCCTTCCTACGAAAAAAAATATTATTCCAGTGGAAATGCAATTATGTTTGGTGCGAGTATTATGTATGAAGACCCCGTGGGAGTGCAGTGTATAATTCCCGCACGAAGTACCTCGTACGCTTGAAGTTTAGAGAGTGCTGTCTCGGTTCGTCGTAACAACTCGCGTACATATCCAGGCATAGAGGATGGGTCCCCCGCGTATCAACTTACTGTAACGCCGTATGACTGGCTGCTTTGCTATGTACTCTTTCACTCACTACGTAGTACAGGGGATGTAGTCTGGGTAGTTCTATTGGGGGCGTCCTGGCTGTGTACCGCATGCACTGTGTGCATTGAAATGCCGATTCCGCGTGAATCAAGCTTCCAGTACGTAGTCGCGGCTAGGCCATGACATGCAGACACAACAAGTGCTCGTACGGGATGTGGGAATGGGATGTGGGATGTAGGAGCCGAAACGCCCTGTCAATGGAAGGGGGTTTTCCCGGACGCAGCCCCGCCCATTACGGGGCATTCGAGGAAATGCGAGATGAAGGTGCGCAGACGAGAGGGAGGGACCCAGTGCGGAATGAGTACTCGTACATATTTGTTTCTAAGCGGGAGCATGTGCTATCATTCGCCATCGGATCCGAAACACAGTAACTAAGTACGACGTCCCCTTCGCATTCGCGTTACGGTGCTGGGAAAACCCGCGGGGACAAAAACCAGCACCAAGGGGTCCGGTAGGAGAAAAGGACTGCTACACTGGCCAAGGAACGCAAACCCAGAAACACGAATACCCTGGGTACCGTTCAGTAGTCATCTCCGCGGCTCAAGACTTCCTTGTGCGTCTCACGGAGGAGGAGGGTCTGAGATCAAAGTCAGCCGTCGGGTCCTGCGGTCGCCAAGAGTGTCCATGGGGGATCTTGGACTTACATGTTCAAACTGGGCCGAGTACGACCCCTGAATATCCGCGAGCGGGAGATAAGTCTCTACGATCCCGTGGGAGACAAGAGAGTTCATCTGCCGAGTGTGTCAATCAGTATGGCGCTGATTTTCCCCAAATAGTGGAGTCGTGGGGATTACTCACGCCGGCGAGGTACCTCTCCAACCCGAGCCGGTCAAGATAGCGACGGCAGAAGACTATGGTGCTGAAATTCTCTCGGATCGTCTTGTGCAGACGCCTGGCCGAGGCCAAGGGTAGAGGTACCGTCAATGGGGCGTCGTGGTTCAGCCCGTAGCCGTAGACGCCCACCTGGTGAGCATTAGCTTTAGCAATACGAGCGCGTCTTACTCGCATCGAGGGGAAAGAAAGGAAATGCCCACATCATCGTACACGTAGCCGCGGCCGGTCGTGCCGAACGTCTCGATGGCGAAGACCTCGCCCTCCTCCATCTTGGTTTGGTCCGAGTTCTTGACAAACGGGATCGACTTGCCGCCGTGGATGCGGTACTGCTTGATGTTGTGGGCAGAGAGATTCCGCACGGGTTTGATCGGGAAGGTCTTGCCGCGGATTTCAACCTCGTAGCTCTCCATCACTTCTTGGATGGCGGCGCTGACGTCGCTTATGCGCACGTCGATCCCGGCGGTCTAGGACGCTCGTTAGCCATGCCACCCCGCCAGCGCTTGAGACCCATGTAGAAGCCTATTACCTTGACCCCTGTATTCGTGGAGTCCTTGACCGCTGCGAGTAGATTGTCGTAGGTGTGGTCAAAAGCCATGGTGAAGGCGCTGTCGACGATCCAGCCGTTAATGTGGACGCCAAAGTCGACCGTCACGACGTCCTGTTGCTGCAACACGACGTCCTTTTGACCCGGGTTGGGCGTGTAGTGCGCGACCTGATTGTTGAGGCAGACACCGGTGGGGAAGCCCATGCCGGCCTTGAGGCTGTCGCCGGGCTCCAGTCCCGCGTGGCCCAGCAGCGCCCTTACGCTGTCCTCGACTCCCTCAGCGACGGAGAGGACGGTCTGGCCGGGCTTGACGCTCTCCTGCACCCATTGTCGAGTTTGGCGGTGCACCTCCGCGGCCTTGCGGTAGTTCTGGAGGAAGGCGTCGTCTATCGAGTTTTGACGGATGTTGTAGCGTGCCTCGGCAGCTGCTGTGCGCGTCTTGGTGTAATGTTGTACTTCGCCCTCGGGATAGTCGCCGGATGGGAAGAGATCGCTCAACAAGACTCTGGGTGGCGACGACTGCGTTGTAGGCAGTGGAGCCGTCCCCTTCTTCTTTTTCTTCTTGGGCTTCTTCCGTTTCTTCTGTGCGGCTGCAACCCCAGCAGATGAGGTTGCGTTCAGCGGTCCCAGGCTCCTTTCCCTACCACTCCCGTCGCCGTCGCTCTCGTCGTCGCCTCCCCCGTCTCCGAGACAGCCATCTCCATCTCGAGACGTGTGCGAGCCCCGAGGCTCACCGCCCACGCGACAGGCTCCATCTGAGTTGGATTGGCCGTCTTGATGGAATCAGCGTACATAGCTCGAATGTGAAAGTGAGGGTCGACTACATACCGTTGTCTCGACGATCTTCGTTTTGCGGAGTCTTGGATCCCATGTCGACATTGACGATGAATAGAGCAACGATCAGGTTTCGAAGGATGTTGTTGCGAGTGAAGCGCCGTGGCTCAAGGAAGCACCCCGCTCGCCAGGCGCCCAGCGATTACTAATCAGCTTGGGGCCGGCTTGCTCGATCGAAGAGGCAGACAGGAAAACAGAGCACGGCGGTACGGTCATAGAGTGCTATATCATTGCCTCTGCAGCACAAGACGAGTGTCATTTGCATCCGGTTCATCACCCCAGCCTCACCTTCCTCCACAGCCGGAGACATTCCAGCATATCGAGCCCAACTTTCCCCATGCCGGCGTTGCTCGAGTTCAGAGACTCGGCAATCACTGCGACGAGCGAGACAGCCAAGCAGAATGCTACCTTGTCCTTCTGGCCCTCGAGCATTTGGTATTGTTGCTTTTTCATTCCTCCTGCCGTCGCCCAGGACATCCATTCATCCAATATCCGGACAATCGTCATGGCATCCCCCGGGTCCTCATGCTGGCCTTCTTCAGCCTGCTTTTGGTGGCTTTGCAGGTCGACGACAATCAGGTAGAGGACGGCCTCTGCAACTTGCTCTACAGTCCATTCTCTCCCTACCTCACCCTGGTCAATGAGCCATACCAAACATGTCTCCGCCACCTTTTTAATGCTCATCCTTGGACTGGCAATCGCGTCCCTGACCATCCGCTCTTCCCGCTCGCGTCTGGCCGTTGTACTTGCCACCATCTCATTGTGAAGTTCTCGCATTTCTTTCGCCTGCCTGTTTGTGCGGTGTATCCTTGCTTGCTCGGGCGGCATAGAGGCCTCTAATCGTTCAGCAGCCAAGCGCTCCATGAACTTTTGATGGTGGAGCCGCCCTCGTTCGGCACTTTCATTCCGGTTATCTCCTTCGCTCGACCACTCAGGTGCGTCTTGCTCCGGGAGCAGGCCCAGCGTAACCATCACACCACAGGGTATACTGTCTTTCCGCACGAAAGCCTTGATCTCGGAGGGGAGCTCGAATGCCCAGAGCCCGCCCCATTGCTTGTGAGTCAAAAGGGCCGAAGCCGCGCAGGTGAACCAAAGTCCGGCTGTCGACTGCTCGTAGTAGCGGAAGGGTTCGCAAACAAACCCTGTCTCGATGTTGTTGTTTTCCCAGAGGAGTCTCTGGATGCGTTTATCTTCGGCGTGGAAGCGAAAGCTGGTGCTGCCCATGCTGTGTTTATGTGCCGCCTTCAGCTCCTCTATCCGAGCCGGTAGATCTTTGTCGTTCTCGGCCCTCTTGTCGTTGGACTCCAACAGCGCCGGCTGCTTGAGCCTTGCCCAGCCCGGCGGCAAGCTTGCTGCTCCTCGCATGTCCGCCACCGACCCTGCCACATCATCCCTCGTCCAGCGTATGGTGAGGCTCAGAATGCCATCGCTCTCATCCGGCATACTCGTCCTCAACACCCAGTCGTTCCTCTTCTGCCTCCTCTTCTCCTCGCCATCGTCATCCTCGCTGTCCATCTTCCTCAACAACACCGTGCCACTCGGCGTCCACAATCCCCCGCTCCTCAACTTCTCCCACCCCATACTGTCCGGCACGGCGCCCCAGTCGAGCAAAAAGACCACCAGCTCCTCAAAGCCGACCTCGGCAGGGGGCTCCCTCAATTCGTCTTCATATTGGATCCGGTACAACTTGCGCCCCACGATCAGTTTCCTCCAATGGAACGCGCGCCACGACCCGCCCCGTAAAAACCCCCTGACACGGCCCTCCTCGATCATGCTCAGCGTGCTCTCCGCTCGATCTCCCCTCTCGAGCAGGTGGTGATGTTCCTCGCCTGTCTCGAACCCCTCGTTTGTGCCCGCCCAGTATTCCTCCTCGTGCCGATCCAGCGGCGCAATCGTATACCGCGGCAGCTCCACCTCCACCATACTGGTCATGGGTGAGCTGCGCAGCGTGAAGCCATCGTGCGGCCGGGCGGTCGACACGGGTCGGTGACCGTGGTGTACGAGCAGCGAGCGTATCCGTCGCTGCGTGAGCACCGAGAGCATAAACGTGTAGAGAATGGGCAGGACACCGAGCACGGCAAGCGGGACGCCGATGTATGTGATGATATCGCTTGCGTTGGCCATGGTCGTCGGTCATCGAATGTGGAAGGCGGACTGTAGTATGTGCGGTACTGCGTACTGTGTATGCAATGGCCCTACCAGCCTTGACCGAAAAATGTCTTCTTCCTTCTTCTTCTGTATTTGTGTATGCGTCGCGTTCGAGTGTGTGAGGGGTGTTGTCACCGTGCTGGTCTTCTCAACGCTTCCGATTCCTTGCCGATGTACGGTAGTAGCGAGCGATTCACCACCGCAGGCCTGCTGGGCAGAGCATCATACTTGTGACGACGCCCCCGATGCGAGAGTCGGGAGTCGGGAGACTGCATTTTGGACGGTTTCTGCATGGGATGTGATGTGCGTGGCTGCGGCGCGACGGGGGGCCTCCGGGCTCTGAATTGCAGGTCAGGAGGCTAGGGACTGGAAAAAAGGGGCAGGCCATCTTCCTCGGCAACTTCGCCGCTTGCGCAGGTACAAAAATACAAAATTCAGTAATGCGGAGGGGAGGCTCTCGGCAAGGCTTGATCAAGCATGGGGAAGAAATCGCCGCTGACTTTACGATGGCATTGCATTCATTTGGGAACACTATGAGAGCTCGCCATCGCTGCATCCTATGCATCCGATTGTCCGTTTCTACTCGCCTTTACGGAATTTACTTCTTGCAGCCTGGTCACAAAGACATAACTCAAGCCGACCATTTGCGGCAGACAGAGACCCTTTGTACAGGTCGCTGCTGCCTTTGGAAGGTATAATCTCCAAGCATATCCCCAAGCGAACCTCTTGTTTGCTGCCACGCTGATATGGAGACCGTAGAGTACGGGCGGAGGCGGATCTTGCGCTGCCCATATGTATAGGTATACCCATATATAGCTGGACCTTCGGAGCGTTAGCCAGCATGATGCAGCTTCCTTACCTGAACCTTCACCACCGTGCAATCCGCAATCCGTGCTCCTCGTAAGCACACCCTTCTTCCACAACGCTCGCAGAGATGCTTCGAGCGACAGCCGATACGTCGGCGCCTCCTGGGGACCATCCTCCAGCCATACTGTAGGCAGGTCGTGACAACCTCATCGGGCAGGGCTTCGTCCACTCCAAAACATTCAACTTAACCTGCGAACGCGGTTTGCTCGATATACGTATCCATCACGCCTCCCAACTTCACTCCTCCAGCGTCCTCAGAGCAACGGGGCGCGCACAAGTGAATCTCAAGATGGGTTCTCCCAGCAACCATAACGACTGCTTGGGTAGTTGCGCGTTTAGTTGATGTCTTTCTCGCGACCTCGCCATCTTCCTACCACTTCTTCTTCCCTTTCCATCATCCGAACTCCTATTGAAGATCAATCTCAACCAACAGACACAACTCAGGACCTTCAGTGACCACTCCTACTCTGTCGCCAACATCTTCTCCGTAAGAAAGGCGCTTGCACACAATCGGAATACCTTCCAAGATCACCATTTAAATCACACTTCCACCCCGAACATCAAGGTCATCGAGCACTAACCAGTCAGGATGGCCTTCCGATCTGCCACGGTTGTTGGGGGACTCGCGGTGGTAATTGGTTGTACGCTAATTAAGACAACAAGAGAAGTAAGACACAGATCCGACTCTTACCGTTATCAGGTCTAACGCCCACTCAGATCAAGGCTGTCAGTGCTCAGAAACAAGACGAATACCTCGAGGCAAACCTCCTCGAAAATGATACTGAGGAGCCGATATCTGGTGATGAAGCTGCTCCCCATGTGCAGGACTCTGAAGCACCGGTCCCATACGGACCTACCTCTAAAACCATGGCCTTGTACAGGCCTTTCACCTACCTTCATGCCTCGACACACCTCATGACCAGGTCTCAACGACCACCTTCAGTATCATCTCATGGGTCGAACCCAACAGCACTGGTCTTGCACGAATTTCCAGTCCACCTTGGTGTCACATTCATTTACCATCAGGTGTGGGATCGTCTTCTCGGCACTCCTGCTTCTCATACCGAGCAATTCTGGCAGGGTGTCCTGAGAAAGTCTTGCGCCAGGAACTACCGAAGGTGCTCTGCACCTGGTAGGTTGGCATCTCTCCGTCGAGATTATAGTGAAAACATCGACTTGACTCGTCGATCGGAGAGCGTCTCTCGTGCCGCACGAGTTACCGTTCCGGTTGTTGAAGAGGAGGACGTGCAGCCCAGGAACTCTTCGTTGCAAAGCGACGCCGCCGAGACTTCCAGCACGGTTCAAGGACCTTGTCTGGCCTTCTCAGAAAATGAAGACTCCTTCACTTCAGTTGGAGACTCAACTCCACCGACAAGTCATGGGGATGCCAATGAGTCTCGCATGGTCGAGGAATATCAAGATGATCTCCTGAAGGATGACATTCCTCGTGATTCCACGTCCCATCTTCCTGCGTCAGAAGACGTCCCCTCTTGTGATCTTACTGACAAAGCCTTCGAGAAGCGCCAGCTTGAAGAAGAGTTGCAACATCAACAATTCCTGTCCTCGGGCCTCCGGTCACAGCTAGTCGAATGTGAAGAGAAACTTGAGGATGCTCAAGCAAAGTTGCTTGAATCAGAGCATCAATGTAGGTTGTACGAGGCCGAATCGGATGAAACTTCTCAGCGGGTATTGAAGTTGCAGCGAGAATTGGCTTTCGCCAAATACCAACTTGCTGAAGAGAAGAAAGTCTCTTCTCTTCCATCTCAATCTCAAAATGTCGCCAGTGCTGCTGCTGTTGCTGCTGGTCTCGATGCCCCGGCGATCATGGCGGCATACAATCATGCTTGCGAAGTGGCGAATGCGGCAACAGCTGACTCCGAATATGTCCGAGGTATGTTGCAAGAGGTGATCAGGGAACGAGATGGCTTGAAGCGTCAGCTGCAACAGAAAGATGACGGTATCAATGAAGTCAGTCAAAGGCTTCAAGGACAGCTATTACAAGCCAACGATCTGAATGTCCACCTTCGTGACAATATCGAAGGCTTGGAAGGTCAGATCAACCATCTCCTTCAAGCCAAGGAGGTATCTGACGAGCTCAACGCCGGGTTGAAAGCTCATGTTGCGGAGCTCGCAGCCAATAACCAAACCTTGTTGCATGACTTCACCAATAAGCTGATTGCCGATCCTCAAGACATCATCGACCCGGTCAAGTGCACGTACAACGAATCCAGAGACTTCCGCAACCAAGTTCAATCAGCGCAGGCAACGTCCGCCCATTTCGTCAAAGCCAATCAGAGCTTGAGCAAGGAGCTCCAAGAGGAGAAGGAGAAGTCAATCAGGCTCCAGACCGACAGGGATCTTCTCAACAACAAATGTGCCAGGCTCGCAGCGAACTACGAGGTCTTGGAGGACAAAGTTGAGCATTGGATGGAGATCCTGCCCAAGGTTCTGAGACGTCGGCCTGAAGTCTCCGAACAGGAATACGCCACCTGGAAAGAGGAGTACTTTCTTCAGTCTCGAGAGCATGTCGTCAAGACGAAGAGAAAGCTCAAGGCTGCAGCACTCGACGTGTCCAATCTTGAGTTCAGGCTGGCCACAATGGAGCGCAAACATGAAGCGGAAGTGGCCCATCTCGAGGGATCCATCTCAGAGGTGACTAGCAAGAATGTTGACCTCGAAGCGGAGAATTTCAACCTTGGTCTGAACCTTCATGATACCCAGGGACAAGTGGAATTGCTGGAAAGTCAGCTCGCCAGGTCTAACCAGGCTAGCCAGCTGTAGAGAGAACAGTGCGAGACTCAGGTCTGGGGTGATACAGCTGCGATCATCCGGAACGGGCACCGAGACGAGGTCGAGGGACTGAAGGATCAGAACTATGCCCTTCAGCATATGAACACCGAATTGCGACTGGGAAAGGAGGTTGCTGTACGCGACGTCTGCCTTTTCAAGTGGAACTTCGCAGAGACAATCACCAGAATGCGCGAGTTTGAAGCCGAGTGGGTGTTTGCCCGCGCGAAAACCGACGCCTTGGAAGAAAGATTCGCGGAGGCGTTGAGGAAAGAGCCCTTGCGCATCCAGAGGCGGGATGCGTTTGAGGAGCTGAGTTACGAGCAGAAGCAGCAGCTGCTCCGAACCGAGGATGCTTGGATCGTCATCGCCACAGGCATCAACCTCGGGCGGGGATATGACTCTGAAAAGGCATCGCCGGCGATGGGTGTCTGGGAGGCCTTCATGGCTGAGGTCAAGGCATACCAGGAGAACCACAACACGGAGGCTTCAGAAAACGCATAGTCGAAGTCGCAGGGTGGGAAACCGGCGTGCATCATGACGGAGTGCAAGGGGATTCTGGCTCGCAATGGCAGACCGAGTTCAAATTGTCCGCATCGTATTCTGAAGAGTCTCGGGCGAGGCGGTCTCAAACAGCCAAGGAAGAGTCATTTGTGACCTGGGTGAAGCTGGTGGCGGGAGGCTCGAGGCTAGAGGGAGAGGTCAATACGAGGAATGGCTCGCGTCGCTTTTGATTTAGCATCAGGCTAAAAGGTTATGGCTTTATGTGAGGGCGGCGTGGTTTGATTTTATAAAGGGCTGGTGGAGGACGTTTGCGAGGTTGGCAGTATCCGAAAGACGATGACATGGAGCCAGTCTATTATATCGTACCAAGCCGGAAGCAATGCAATTAAACAAGAAGTGAGGTTGGCCCGATGCTGACCTGATGTCGAGCTGAAGGAGGACCAAAATGACAGGCTTCGACACGTGACTGTACAACCTCGATTTCATCAAGATCATTATTCTCGGTGCTCTTAGATCAGAGGCTCGAATTGCAGCTGCTTCGTCACACACGCATCAGAGTTTTGCGTGCCTGAGAATTTTTGCAGTGGCTGTGATTGGCTGAGTCTTGGACTCCGCCTGCGCCCAAGGTCTCTATCGTGAGGGGCGCTCCAATCGACAAGCCTCACCAATCTTTTGCTCTCCATCTCCACAGACCTACGTCTTTGCTCAGAAGAAAAGAATTTTGTGCAGACGAGCTTTGCAAAATCTACTTGCCTTGATAAGGCTTTGATACTTCTGTTTACCCTGCCTGCAGAGGGATTGCCATCGCGTTCATGTGCTTCTTCCCAAGCATCTTCACCTCTCAAGTAAGTCGTCTTCCCACGTCCCGCCGACCTACTGATAAGCACCTCATCCTATTGTGTCACCGCGAAAATCAACGTCACCGGTACCTGTGCTAACATGCGAGTTCTATAGGATTACATTAGTGGTACTTACCGGCCCTTCCTCCCCCATTTTCATGATTCTAACCCCCTTTAATAGATCATTTGTGGAAGGCTCAAGCCAACTAGCGGTCAGGAGGAACAAGAGCAACAGTCATAATTGTGCAAGATGTTTTTCAGGACTTTGAAACAGAGCAGCTTTGTGCCCAAGGCGGCCAATGCCTTTGTAGGCACCTCTTCTCTACGAGCTCGGTCTCTGGCTACAGTGTCGAACAACACTCCTCGACAGCAAGAGCTGCCCGTCCACAAGAAGGCCAAGAGCACCCCCGTTTCGCACGACCGGGCGACCTTCACCATTCGAAATGGTCCCATCTTCCACGGTACCTCCTTCGGTGCTCGAAGCAACGTCTCAGGAGAGGCTGTGTTCACCACCTCTCTCGTGGGCTACCCTGAGTCACTCACCGACCCCTCATATCGTGGCCAGATCTTGGTCTTCACTCAGCCTCTTATTGGCAACTACGGTGTCCCCTCTGGCGTGCGAGATGAGCACGGTCTGCTAAAATATTTCGAGAGTCCGAACATCCAGGCCGTAGGAGTGGTGGTAGCTGATGTTGCAGAGAGATACTCCCATTGGACTGCTGTGGAAAGCTTGAGTGAGTGGTGTGCGAGGGAAGGTGTCCCAGCCGTCACCGGTGTCGACACCAGGGCTATTGTCACTTACCTGCGAGAGCAAGGCTCTAGTCTCGCTAGAATCACCATTGGAGACGAGTACGATCAAGATCAGGATGAGGACTTCATCGACCCCGAGCAGATCAATTTGGTCCGTAAGGTCAGCACAAAAGCACCCTTCCATGTCAGCGCTCCTTCACCGACTGCTCATGTCGCCGTTATCGACTGCGGCGTCAAGGAGAACATCCTGCGAAGCCTCGTCAATCGGGGTGCCAGTGTCACCTGCTTCCCATTCGACTACCCGATACACAAGGTTGCACACCACTTCGATGGTGTATTCATTTCCAACGGCCCTGGCGATCCGACCCATTGCCAAGATACCGTGTACAACCTCCGAAAACTGATGGAGACTTCGCAGATTCCCATCTTTGGAATTTGCCTTGGTCATCAACTTCTCGCTCTTGCCACTGGAGCCAGGACCATTAAGTTGAAGTATGGTAATAGAGCACACAACATTCCGGCTTTGGACTTGACCACCGGAAAATGCCACATCACCAGTCAAAATCACGGTTACGCTGTTGATGCCTCGACGTTGCCTAATGGTTGGAAGCCCTACTTCCTTAACCTGAACGACAACTCCAATGAAGGTCGGTAGTCCTGGTATTTTTTCCGTTGCCGATGCTGACATTTGACATAGGCCTGATCCATGAGTCTCGTCCCATCTTCTCTACGCAATTCCATCCGGAAGCCAAAGGTGGCCCTCTTGACTCGTCTTATCTCTTCGACATGTACTTGGAAAACGTTCATAAATATAAGGAAGGTCAGGCGGCATCCCAGCCTTACAGGGACAGCAAGCCAAGCCCGCTTTTGGTGGATCTCTTGTCGAAGGAGAGAGTCGGCGTCGACTTGACTCAGGGTATCCGCAACATGATGGCATCGACCACGCAGGAACCCGAGCGGGTGTACGCAGCTGGCGCCGCATGATGACCAAATTGAAGATTACCTATGGAGTGGGCGCAAGGTGGAGAATCATGGTTGTCTTTTGACCAAGTGGATTTCAAGCTTGAGGTGCCGTTTTGATTAAGTGACGAAAGAACCATATGAGTATTGCTTGCGCCAGACGCCTTCGCTGCTGCTACATCAGAGCCTTTAATCGTGCCTGCATCATTTGACAGCGTGCTGCTACTGCCACGTCCGTAACCAAACTCCGAGGTAAGCCTGCTCAACCTCCTTCCCGATGCTTCCCAACTTCCCTCACGTGATGATCAGCCTATGCGATAAACCTATCCCGTTGTATCAAAAACACATGTTCGACGGTTTTCACAGAAACTCTCCAGGTGATGACGAGCCGTCTGAGAGTTGTTTGACCGAATCTGAGTCGTATTGTGGTTGTATCATCGGACGCTCCGGGGACCTCCTTCTTCTCACCTTGGGCAGCTTGTAGAAGCCGAAGCCATAGGTGTTGCCGCCAGTCCCGTATCCTCTGGTTATCTGAGATGCATCAAGCATAGACTTTATCCACGCCAGGTATTCGATGTGATCTTCCAACGCTCTGCTTGCCATTCCCAGCGGGAACAGCCAAAACAATGCTGAGTCGTGGCTCTTTCCCACATTCAGAAGCTGGTACTCGAAAGCCCGGCAGATCTCGACGGCCGGCTCTACCAATGAATCAATGTCACCGGGTAGATAAAGCGAGGACTGCGAGAGACGAAGGGGCTCAGGAGAGTTGGCGGCAGGAGGCTTCAGGGTCCACAATAATCCCAACAAGAACAGCAGGATGGCATTGTACAAGGAGAGCTCTGTCGCCTTGCTGAAGGAGGAGAAGAGCAGAACCTTTCGGATGGGGCGATCCTGGGTGAGCATCTGTTCCGACGGGAGAAATTCTGGATCCACCTCCCACGCAACATCAGGGTTCGTCTCTTCCCACTGCCACCGCCAGTTGTGGGCTTTTGCGATCTGATATTCGATGCGCTGGATCAGGTCGAGTCGAAAGTGCTCCGAGGGGGCCTGCTCGAGCTGTGCTTGATCCTGAAGAAATCCCGGAATGTGCACCATGATGTCAACGAGGCGGTTCTGCGCGTTTTTGTTCATTTCGCCGCAGACCGCCCACGGTTCGCTGAGCCATTCTGCTTGTTCCAGGAATGACCTCGTCTTCGTGATCAAAGAGATGGTGATCTATACGGTTAGAAGTCAAATCAGCAGAGCATCGGAGCGACACGGTCTGAAATACTCACCAGAGTAGCTCGGCACGATTCAAATGCCTGTCTCAGAGGTTCGGTCGCGAATCTCTCCGGGCCGCATATTTGAATCAGTTTCAGCAGTCCCTGTATATGGAACGCGGCCGCCTGAGGATCGGGAGTGCTCGACTGTGAGTTCGTAAGCCTGCGGGAATGCCCAAGCCCCGGTGCAGAATTGGGGCTAACTTACGGCATGCATCAGGAGGATCATGATAGGTACGATCAGGGACTCGCTACCGGGGGCCCCCACGTTGGACAGGCGCGAGGACAGGGCACGAACTGTCTTGTCATAATGCACGGCGCCGCTAACTTCTATCTCGGCCTGATGGTGGTGCCGTCCAAAAATGCTGAGAGAAAACGCTCGACAAGCCTCCAAAGACAGAGCATCCAGCTTGCCTTCGGCCGACATCTGTAGCCACGGGGAACCATAACTGCTCCACACAAAGTTGTCGAACAAGTAGGAAAACTGGATGTTCTCCCGGAAGGCCACGAAGCTCAACTCCGGGGACAAGGGGTTCGAGCTCTGCTGCGAGTCATTCGACCGGAGCACAAGCCTTTCCGGGATGTTGTCGCTTGACAAAGGAGGCTCTTTGCTCGTCTTCGCCGGGCCTGCCTCCATTTGGTCGGCGAACGTATGAAAACGCATCTCGAGTTTTCGTTCATACCCAGCGCACGCGTATCCGGCTTTCTCGCATCGCTTACAGGCTGGACGAGTCTCATCTGGGGCGCCACGGATTATCAGCCATTGGTTCACGAGCACCTTCGGACGTGATGTGCAGCACGTACCGCACTTGACCCTCCTTTTCAGACATGTATGACAGCCTTTGCTTCGTCCAGGAACACCAACCATGTTGTCGAAGAAATTGGATTGTCTGCACGTCGTCCATTGCTGCCTCAAATGGGAGGAGTACGGTTTATATTGAAGCCCGACGGGTAAGAGACCGAGATAGCCTGTGCCGCGTTTTGTCACTTTCCTGGGCAGAGTTCGTAGTCTGTTTAGGGGCACTCAGACTGGCCAGTATGTACACCGGCATGCAAAGGTAATCATTCGCGGATTCGGGGGGGATGGGTCTCAGCCGCAATGGGCAGCTGTAGTACCTACCAAGTCACGGTTGTCCATACTCGATGCAAGGCTTGCGGAGGGTCCAGAGCCCAACGCTTGGAGTCTCGAAGTGCACGGGGTTTCCGATGTATAAGCCGTGGTGGCACCTTCCAACGACGGGTTAGTCACGGCAAGCTTGAAGCGCAGGACTGAAATGACTTGAAGGCGAGCAAGAAGTCGGGTCCGTAACAGGGACCCTGAGAGGCTGATGCTTGTCGTCTCATCAGGAAAGGCGCGGGCCTCGGCGACTTCGGGGGCGGTGCTTCAGCGTCTCTCAAATACCGTCGAGACGGCTTCGCGCGGACTGACGGAGGGGACATTTCACCACCAGTACTGTACGAGTAGTAGTTCACTTTTCATTTGCTGCTCGTCGCCAGCGTGCCAGGGATTCAAGCTTCTGACAAATTAGGCGAGGCTATGTGCTACCACCACGATTGAACACATTCTCAGCCCCCCAATGCTAGTTAAGGCCTCTCTTCTCCAGACGCCTATGGATTTTCACAAGCCGTTGCTGAGAAAAGATAAACCCCCCAGCGATAGCGATACCCGGCCGGTGACGAAGTTCCTCCCCACAGTGTCACCGCTTGTGTTTTCGGGATACGAGCTTCGAGGCACCCATCTCCTATTTGAGTACCAGCGTCGCAGCCCTACTTGGCAAACTGCTGCATTGGCTCGACTCGGCCGCCCATGACGCCTACTTACTTGTACAGTACTGGGGAATTTGCCATCCGTACCCAGGCTAAGCCGTGTCTGGCAGGAGCCACTCCTGTGCCTTCGGACAGCCGAATGGTTCGGGGCCATTTTCGAGCAGGTCTAGCCGGCCATGCATTGCATGCGTGCTGTGTGTTATCTAAGTCCACGCGTGACTTACATATTGTTAGCCGGGGAGGTGATCCTCAAATGCACGGCTGAAGCCAGCTCGTTTGCGCCATCATCATCACAGACCAACAACATTGCTACGGTACGTACCCACAGCGACGAGGCTGATTCTTGCAAGATATTTGTCACCTGGCTGTCTTTACGAGAGATCGCGATGGGATCAGAGAAAATACTCCGCAGATGCCGCAGCTTTGAAGATCCGAGCATGCTGCCCTTTCAGAATAGGAAGGTCCCGCTCGAGCTGAGACGTTAGCTTCACGGAGTACATCTACGTATTATTCTATTCCATCTCCCTCTCTGTATGAGGCGGAGGATCTTCATGCCAGGCATCCCGCCCTGTCGCAGCGCTAGGCCGGATCTCTAGATGATTCTTCTTCGGGCAAGAGGTGGGCTGAGCATGAATGAGGCACGCTGAACAGGCTGGACAAGGAGCAAGAAGTCAACGTTCAGCCAGGCTGCAGCAACCATGAACACACAAGCGGTCTCCTTACACATCCAATCCTGGTGGGAACAACTGACTTGGATCTCAGGGTAACGCCTTTCATGCTTGAGACCTTAAAAAAACCGATCCGCGGGCTCTGCGCAAAATTCTATCGCTAGTCAGAGGAGTTCACCTTTCCAATGATTGACAGCCAGGTTATACTCGTCAAGTCTAGTACAACGGGCAGGGAATATGAATGGTGAGCGGGGTTACTCTTTGACATGGGTGATATATGTTGTGTGGAGTCGAGCGTGCAGAGTTCGTTGAAGAAGCGTTTTGGAATCGTGCGTGCCGAAACCAGAAAGCAAGATTGAAGATCTCGCTTCCTCCGCTCAAGAACTGTTCCTACGGTACGGATGAACTGTGCCACAGAAGCAGGCCGTAGGGTGTCAGATAGTCATCATCGACATCGATATCGACATGGAAATCGACGTCATACGGCCGCCTCCCATTGAATGCAATATGGGAACTTCTGATTCTGACCGCAGGCAAGAATAGGCGCGTGTGGCTGGCATGGCGGGATGCATGCTAGGTAAGGAGGACCAAGGAGGCCAACGCTTCGCAGGTACGTATCTCGTACATACCATGCATGATCGTTGTCATTTATCGTGTAATTATTGCGCATTCTTGAGTGACGATCGAGTTCGTGAATCGGCTCGCAGTTGTCCACGGCTGAGCAATCCCTGAGTCATTGCCCCTTTGTCCTAGTCCAAGTCGAGAAAGAGGTTGATCCGAGGGCTTGCAGAATCGATGTCTTGATTTGTTTCGCTTACTGGTATGTAGAAGCATATGTTAATGAAGTAGGACTATCCCTGGCACAAGTGTGGAATCTGCCCCCGGGAGTCCGGTGATGCTGAGAAAGCTGTTTCGCTCCGGGGGGTTTTACTTACTGTGACGTATCGCCAGTCCTTGCAGTAATTAGTGCGCCGTCCGTGGCCGTCCGATTTGGGTGCGTGCTCTGTGTAACTTGGCCTTACTGCACCTGCCTGCACCCGCCCCTTGCCCCTGCACCCGCATGAGTAACTACGGAACTTGGTGTAGGCGGTGCCCAATAATACGCACCTTTGTCCGTAGGACGAGTGGACGGGCACTGACAGGGCCAGATAGGTGCCAGACACCAAACAGCCTTGCTGAGGTAAGGAACCTTTTCGAGCGGGCGACACCTACAGTACACGGTGCTGTGTACAGGAGGCGGGCACCTAGTGGGCGACACCGGGCGTGGGATATCCTAAAGCTTGGCTGGGTGATCCCAGGTGGTCAAGGACCCTTTTACCTCTGTGGCGTACATTTTCGTAAGTATCTACTCCGTACATAGGTACGGCGCGTTCCATTACTCGTTAGGTTCCGCTCGGGAGGCGGCCTGCGTGAAAAACAAAATTTCGCCGTCTCGCACTCTGTCCCTCCTGAACCACCCACTATAACCAGATACACAATCCCCTCCCAGCGCGCCGGAACGTGAAGCAACGCCCCGACAACCAGCTCAGGAGGTCAGGACTACCACACAAGGACAATGAGCACGGGCAGAGCACAACCGGCGTCAGCAGCAATACCAGCATGAAGAGCCCCTACTCGGGTACTCGGGTAAGTGAGACGGAAGAGACATCGAAATGAAGAGACGTCTCCATGTCAAGAACCGGTCTTCAGCACCACCAGTTTGAAACTACACAGTCGACAAGAAGATAAGACTAAGTATGTAACTATGTACTTGCTGTCAAAAGCGTTTCGGGTTGCACCTCAGTTCGATTTGAAAGCTCTGCGTACGGAGTCAACGCTTATGGCATGCGTTTCAAGAGATCAACCGACCCTGCCGCCTGGAACCCCGGCGCGATCAGCGGTCAACGATCGGCGTCGTCAAACACGTGAGATATGCGGTCAGGGTCTACTATCCCTATCACCCACAGGCTTTTTCAAGCTGAATGAAATGTCTGGAGACACTGACACTTAGGCGATTGTCATCCACGCGCTGGTCTTCAACCCCGCGTGTATCCGGGATCAGCGGCCACATGGCATGGACCAACTCGGGGACAAAACAATGGATCTACAAGAATCAAGAACTACTCGGCGTTATTGTTGCACCTTTCAAGTCCATATGGACCCAAAGTCAGACACTTGAGAGAGCCTTGGATCATCGGCCTGCGATCTGAAGAGGGCATACACCAGGCATTGAAGTGATCCGAGGATCGGGCATCTGATCGGAGAGGTTGGGTTCCCGGCAAAAACTGCTTCGCGGCCGGATATTCTGAGTGAACTGGCAGGTGTCAAGTTCTCCCAGTCAGGGTCCCTCACGTCAGAAGGTGGATAAACAAGGAGCTGGGCGGGAAGGATATCGGTTAGATTCCCGAGCCCCCAGTGCGTAATTACTGGGCCATTGGTTGCAAACCGAGACACCGAAATGTCAGTGACGGCGACGAGGTGGAGGAAACAGCAGGCGGCGCAAGCTGTGGGCTGTAATAGTGAAGTCGCCTCCACCTCCAGTGGTCGCGACGCTTCCTGTGTACTTTACTTCTTCCTCACTTGTTTCTCGCTGAGCGCACGCATATTCGCGATGGCCTACTCCCCTCTCAACTGGCAGTGAGAGCGCAGTGAAATTGTCCTTCGTAAAACACCCCTCCTTCCATGCGTTCATTTCGCTTTCAATGCGGTCATTCGCTTATCTGAGCGAATCCGTCATCGATGTAGACCGCCAGCGAAGGTTTGTGACAGGTCACCCAAACCAATGTTGGGGGTGGCCACTTTCGGAAATCGCGCCCACATCGTTCCTCGGCAATGCAAGCCATCTCATAGTCCTGGCGAGAGACAATCTGGGAATCTCGTGTTATGGGTCGATTCTAGCAGGGAAGACCTGTGTGCCGACGAGCCGCAGTTGGTCACTGGTTGAGCAGCAACGAGTTCCTCGTAAGACGCAAGATAGCAAGCTCCCCCAAAGTCCGTCGCAGCTTAGTCCCTTGCGTCACGCGCCGGTGTGAACCTCTTCCCCAGACGCCGAACAACAGACTCTCACCCCTTCTGGCGACGCCTTTGCGACACATCTCTTTACAGCTACGACAGAGTTTACACTGTGGTCCCCGACTCCCAGAAACTGCATTGCTAGCACATATCATATACTCTGCTTGGTGGGTGCACACCCAATTCAGTCCGCCACCACCTGTCAAAAGGTCCCCACTGGCCAGTTGTCAAGTTTCGCCCCGTGCATCATGTGCGGCCCTTGCTTGCATTCGGCTTTCCGAGTACCCTCCATCATGCTTGAGGACGTAGTTCGAGAGATCCGTCCGGCAAAAAATGAAAAGTCCACCCCAGGATGCTTCCTTGACAACATGCGGACGCGACGTCTCGGATGGCATAAGTCAGGAATGTTCCCCTCCAACCCCCCGGCCGGAGCGCACTGACTCTTCTGCACTGGCGCAGCGATCGTCGCTTCAGTTCTTTCACAACTGTGCTCCTTCGTTCAATTTCTGCTGTACCACGTTCCACGAAGATCAGGGTCTTGCATGTACGCTCGACAACTTGATGCGTGAGTCGGCCTGCCACGAGGCTGATCAGCTTGCCCATTGCGACCCCATGCGAATCACAAATTCCGGATCACGATGATGGCCCACGGTTTCGTAACCACGCCTACGTCTGTTGGTTACTTCGACAAGGGCGTTGCAGGGTTTCCAAACATCACGGTTGGGACGGGGGAAGGGCGCAGCGTGCCCCTTCCAAACGGCGTCGGTTTACAATGCGACGCACCAAGGAATCCGTCAATCCAACGCGCGCGCATTCCGCAATTTCGCCAGTCGAGAAGGTGGGCAAGAATGCACGGCTGGGTAGAACCACCGACACCTCCGCCAAACCCCCTTCGCCCCAGAGACTCGTTCTTGGACAACAATCCAGCACCGGACGATGTTAAAGACCAGCAACTCTCTAAGCGCGAGATCTCCTTCGAGCAGCAACGCGCTCTCCCGAAACAGGGTCTCCTTGAGCGCGCCAGCCCCGTCGGTGAGTTCAAGCGACCGAACAACGACAGGACCGTCACGGCAAGCACTTCAGACTCTCAACACGGCAGCGCGGGCTGGAATCCCACCGCCGAGTGTTGGCGTTTAGTGAAACCAACTGTTATGCGACTTCCTCGCGCGGGTACAAAAGTGTGGCGGCGCAAACGCTCTAAGAGCAGGAAAGCGACAGTCGCAAGAAGACGAGACGCAAGCCGTGGATCGGCAGCTATCGTTTCGCTGCCCTCGGGAGTTCGCACGGAGAACGTGAACCAGGCTATGCAACGTTATGGCACCGCCACCAAGCGATTTACATCGAATTTAGCTCGTCGGAGGTCCCCATCAGTTCTTCGGGGGCGGAGCAACCGGCAGACCGAAGGCGCTCGAAGCACCCTGGCCGTCTCACTCATTCCCTCGCTTCATGATCCCTTGAAAGACAGGGCGTTTTCAGATGAATGTAGGGAGATGTTGAGAAGTTTGGGCTCCAACAGTGACTGGTTGCTGCCAGTTGCCTCTGGTTCAGGTGCGGTGGCCGGACGATTAATATCGAGAAGGAGCCTTCCTTCCAGCGGCTGGGACTTGACACAAGGGGGCACACAGAAGCGAGCATCGTTACAGGTTCGACATTCACATCCGCACTTGCAGGAAAACACCAATGGCGGCAATGAAAGTGTCAATGCTGGACCCGTCCGTTCCTCCGTCGTTTTGCAACACACGGGGCCTCTTGCGAAGCCCTCGAGTGCAGCCCTGGAGAGCCTTACAAGCATGCTTCACGAAAATCAGACCAAGTCAACCCCGCATAGTACGAGCGAGAATGTACCTGCAGAGTCCGACGCTCAGAAGCAGGTCAATCAGCACCAGGAGAGCGCCGCGCCTTCTCTGCAGCCTAAGAAATTGCGCCTGATGATGCGCTTACCTTCTGCGCGGTCAGTAATGAGCACTGACACTCTCGCCGGTATTGAGGCGCAAGTACACGGTGCCTTGCAATCCAGAAGCGGTTCAGCTCCGAAATTAAACTCGATGGAAGACTCCGTTGCCAATGCGGTCCACAGATACAGCGGCCCTCCGCCGAACATACCCTTACCTGCACTGCCACCAGAAGCCCATGACCAGCAAAGTGATGCGTCAAGGAGTACTGCAGACGATGCGAGCCTGCTGCGTCGCGGAGAGAGCTCTGCAACTTCTGTCGAGTTTACCCGTCACATACTCAGAGGTCCCCGTGCAGAAAGTGTCCGGTTGCGGAGACTTCGCGATCTTGCCAAGTCTGGCTTCCGAAAGGACGGCGAGATGGCGCTCAAGCGAATGCCTGCCGACACAGATAGACAGCCAGCACCTGTCAACGAGATTTCGGATGAGCTCGATCGATTCCCCGCCGTCCCTGAGTCCCGTCCCACCAGTATGAGTGGTACATCTGTGCAGTCGGCTCACAGTCGTCCGCACAGTCCACCCAAGAAAAGCAGCCATCAGCTCCGCCGGGTGTCAACAGCCAGCTCGGCAGGCCATCAGCCGAAGCCTCCTGGTCAGATTCTCAGCCAGAGCAATATTTTCGTGGTCGTTGACTCCGATCCAGTTACAGCGCGTTTTCGAGCTGGCGCAATGAGTCCCACCCCAAGTATTGGCGGCAGTAGCCCCGAGCGGAGGACGCCACGTAAAGTGCACAGACCTTCCAAGCTAAAGGAGGCCATCGTCGACAAACAGGGCCCGCTGGAGAGCTCCAGGCCCGAAACAACTCTACGCAGCCCCAAAGGGCAGCAGATTTTGACCCTTGGACGGCCCGCCTCGCATCTCAGCGGAAACAACAAGCGACCGGCCACAAGTGACAGCGTCCACCCACATAATCCCAGTGGGGAGCTTTCGCCGACAAGCTCAGATCCGGCCTTGTCCAGCAAAAGACCTGCGAAGCCCAAGAAAAGACGAAGATGGAATAGCGGCGACATTAACCTGATGAAGATGCTCAATCAAGACCTCGAGGCGTACTATTCCAAAATACGAGACCAAGAGGAAATCCTTCGAAAGCAAGAGGAGAAGATCAGGTGGCAATCGCACCAGATTCAGATGATGTCTCGAGCGTTTGCGCCGACGAGCCGTCTTCGAGGTGTAATGTCTTCTTCGCATCTTGAGGATTCTCCCGAGCTGCCCCCAATGGCAGTAGAGACTCAGCCCCTCCGTGCCGTGAACAGAAGCTCCTGGTCTGGTTCGAGAGACTGGCGACAACGGAATAGCAGAGCCCAATCACCGCCGTTGAAGATCACTGAGGAGCAAACACTCAACAGCCAGGTGCAGAGAAAGCCGTTGGGACAGGCCAATACGAGCAGAACCACGACCACCACAGGGACATTGCCTGAATTAACGGAGGAGAGTGCTCGAGGTGATTCCGAAGACGGTCGTTGCGCATGAGCCTGTTGTAAGGAATCACAACACCACGGCAGAACCGAGCTACGATACATCATGAGTTTGTTATTGTGTAATGCTGCTGAACACGGAAGTGCGACTGGGAAAAAGAGGCTGGAAAGCTGATGAGCTTTTGTCGCTGGCGATGAGCACGAGTCATGTACTAGAACGAAGCTAGGCGGGATAACAGCACGATCTTCCATAGTTAGGACATTTAATGATGAGGTCAAGAATGATCCCACCGACAAAAGGACATGCGACGTTGATAATCAACTATTTAGTTCCTTCAGGCTGACTGACCTTGTGCTTCCTCGAACCAAGATCGGCCGAGGTGGACGGTATGGTCCAACGACATTAGATTGCCAGACAGCGATGAACAGCCTTCCATTCACGTATCGGTTAGGCACGATGCTCCAGGACGGATGAGGTCTAGTAATACTCCGCGCCCAGGACTGAAGGTCCTTTGAACACAAAAAGGTATCCTGGCAAGCGAGGGTGAGGTACTCTAGATGACCAACTCCTAGTCAAAAGCGCGAGAAGATTCCAGCAAGGCTTCCAATCACGTCTCGCCAAGCGGCACAAGGCTGCGTGGCGACCCCGACTCCCAGTCCTTTTGATGACTCTGATTTCTACCCAAGAACTCAAGACATTCAATGTCTGTCGCTATCAACCCAAATCGTTCGGACGAGCACATCATCCCACCATGACCGAACTACAGGAGCAAGAGAAGCTGGAACAAAAATCCGCCATCACCGCATTGCCCATCCCTCCAGTCACCCCCGAACACATCCTCAACACGTCCTTTCACTCATGGTATCCCCGCTTCCGGTCCTTGACACCCAAAGCAAGACTCATCCCCCTCTCTCAACCATTTCTGGACTATCTCCGCGCCGACGGCATCATCCTACCCCCCGAACATAAATCCCCGACCACCGATGCCGAAGACTCAGGCTACGACGACGAGGGGCCCGACGATGCAGACGCAGAGCCCGACCCTTCTGAAAGGTGGCCGGACGTCCACACCGCCATTGCCGCGACAATCAAAGACCTAGGCGGCAAGGTGGTCCCGAAGCTGAACTGGTCCGCGCCCAAGGACGCCACCTGGATCGCCACCACCAACGACATGGAGTGTCGGACCCCGAATGACATCTACCTCCTCCTCAAATCTAGCGACTTCATCACCCACGACCTGGAGCACGCCTTTGACGGGTGTGTGCCTTCCGCTCCGACCGGGGACGGGGAGGGCGAATCCCTCCCGATTGTGCCTTACCACTTGGTCCTGCGCAAGGCGTTCAACCTCAACCCCAGTCTGGAATTCCGGTGTTTCGTGCGCCAGCGCCGCGTGATCGCCATCTCCCAGCGCGAGATGAACCACTTCGACTTCCTGTTCGAGTTGCGCGAGCGGTTCGGCAGGCTGATTTGCGACTTTGTGGACAACAGGCTGGGAGGGTTTCCGGACGAGAACTTCGTGGTGGACGTGTATATCCCGCCACCGCACGATAAGGTCTGGCTGATTGACGTGAATCCTTGGGCGCCAAGGACTGATCCGCTCCTGTTTTCGTGGTTGGAGCTGTTGACCTTGGAGGTTCCCGGCGTGGAGCGGACAGAACAGTCGCAGAGAGAGTCGAACTCATCACGGCCACAGCCAGAGACACAGTCAGCAGCAGATGGGGACTACGGTCGCGAAGAGTTCGTCAGACTGACAATCGCGTCTCAGAAGACGTGTCGGGCATTTTCAGAGCGGGATCGGGAGCAGGAGCAGGATCGAGAAGATGAATCGGCCGCGGAATCCGACGCCGACGGCGATGCCGAAACAATCTTCGTTCCTGAATTCCGGCTCGTCAACCGCGACGACCCAGAAGCATACCAGTTCTCGGCGACGAAATACTCGGCGCATAAACTACCTAGGGATGTCGTGGACGCTAGCCTCGCCCCAGGAGGCATGAAGGACATGATGGAGGAATGGAAGAGGGTCATGGAGAGACAGCAGCGGGGGACGGATACGGACACTGAGACAGACACAGATGATGAACGGACTTGACGACCAGGTTGGGTGTTGCTGACGCCGTTGTGAAGACACATGCGTTGGCGAACAGGCTATGTACTTTCCGTATATCCATGCATGCCCACCATCGAACTGTCCAATCATTCAACCGTCCCACCCAACAGAGCAGAGCAGAGCAGAGCAACTCCCTTGCCTGAACACCCCAGTCCGTGAACCACAGCCACACATACCCAATCCAACGAAGCCAGGCAGTCAAAGGAACGGGCAAAGGACATGACTCGCTTCGACAGAGACGCTCGTGCTGCGAGGATGCCGCGTCTACGGATACTCATATCCTTACCCTCTCTTGACATTGCCACACATGTACACTACGCATCACATCACTTGGGACCACCGAAACGTCTTCACAATGGCGCAGGCGATATAAACCCGCACAATCGGAAAATCGGACACATGGTGAAGCCTGACTGGATTGCTTCGCTCCATCGCACACTTACTCGTAGAGGAGAGTCGACGGATCCTGTGGGTACGATTAACTGCTTTGCGCCGGTTGTGTATCGGGATTGGGGTTGTGATCGGGATAGAGTCTGGTAGGGGTGAGGCTCGTACTGCACTGTCCCACCCAGACTGTGCTGCACGCACGGGTCTGCTGGGCCATCCTGCAAGATGGCCCTGCAAGATGGCCCTGCAAGATGGCCCTGCAAGATGGCCCTGCAAGATGGCCCTGCAAGATGGTAGATGTTGACTGAAAGTATTAAATGGTCGATGTGCAATGCTGCACTATTGTACAGTATGCAGCCAAGCACACGCGCACGCAGGTATGGATGCCATGGCGATTCACCGTCCATCTATGGTTGCGTCTACTCTTCGGATCGGATACAGAGAATGAAGCCCAGGCAGTGGGTGACATGGAAGGTCGGCAAGGCTGACACTTCTGGATATGGTGTCGTGGCGTCAGAGTCAGAGTCTAATTAGAAGGACCGCTACAAGGAATTCAGTGATGACTTGGCTTCATTGAAATGGTGATTGATTTAAGAGACGTCTCGAACGGGGCCTCCATTCACGCTATTACAGTGGTTGATATGAGTTTGGAAAAGATCCGATCCTGTAGCTGGGGCTTATCTCTACGTCTGTACATGTCCTGCTCCTCGCCAATCAGCAAGGTTCTATCCAATGGCCAAAGCTTCCACCCTGGTCTAGTATGGTAGCTCATACATCAAGGGATCAACACACCGAACACAACTCGGTACCCTAGAAGTGATAACCTGCCGCCAGAATGGCATTCCTGTCCATAGATGTTCGAGATCTGAGGATTCCCACTCTTATCGAAGATGGGATTCCGAAGCCTTGGCGCATGAGGTGCATCTCCAGGGACGTCAGTCTAGCCGGGAGCCTCATGTCCAAGACACCCTCCAAAGCTTCCATTCACCCTTTCCTCCATTGATAAGACCTATGAACATGACGGCACGACTGTGCATCGGCTGTCACGTCCAGCTGCCGGGACACCAAGCCAAGCATGCTCAACAGCCGTTGAGGTGATCTTCCAAGCCACACTCGTCTGTCGTGCAGTGTCGTCCAGATACCAGCCTTGTGCTTATCTTGATGGAGTTCAACGGCGTCCCAAATAGCGCGGGCGACAAGGGCTTATGTTGGCTTTGCTCCAAATGGCGCTAATGGTGCATGCTTGATTACCTTGTCGGGAATACCGGGATCCGTTCGAGGATTGATTCTCCTTCCAGATTTCAATGGTGCCAAATGGTTGGTTCTTGACACGGACCGTCCGGGGGATCTGTCAACGCTGGTCCCGCCCGGCCTCGGAAATATCATCGGAGGGGGTTTGTTTGTCGGAGCGTAAGTTGGTCGAAGAACGCACACTGAACAGCAGCTGACCAATCTTCAGGTATTTTGGAATCAGTATCTACAAGGGGTTGGCGAGGATACAATCTTAATCGATGGCGTGCCATACGGGGGTTCTCCTAGCGGCCCCGTTGATATTGGAAGAAGGAAGACTGGTGACGAAGAGACTTTGAGAGGTGTAAGTCCGCAGAAGGATATCCGTGGCGGTAGTGGCGGAGGATAGGCTTGCACTCGGCAGAGGATATCCTCGTGGGAATCAGAGTAGAGGAAGCTAGCCTTGTGTCAGAAAATAGAGCACCTACGATATGTATTCAATTGGAAGGCAGCAGCAATGCTCGAGCCGAACGAGATTCTGATCAACGGCTCGTAGCTTTTTGTCGTACCCTTCAGTCCTGTGCTTGAGATGACATCCTCTGGGAGACTACCCAGTTACAAGTGCCAATGCGTGTTTCTTGCAGCCCAGCTCCTATCCAACCATAAAGTGGCCGAGTTGAAAGACCAGATACGGATCATCAACGAAAGGGATATGTAAATGTCGTAGTATCGCCTGTTGATGCGGTATGGATGAGGCGAAAGTGAAATGAAGACGATGGGAGAATGAAGAGCCTTGCCCACCAGTGACGGCTGCCCGCACTAGACCACAAATGGAAAAACACCAACAACGCGACCAGGATTCACCATTATTCGACACTCTCGTACTCGTCCTTGTGTTAACAACATCTACACAGTACTCTGTTCAGGAAACATCACACTGTCGTATGACTTCGCATACTTAGACATACCACAATGCCCGGAGAAGCTACCATCCTCGAAGGGCCAGTGACCCCGGCGCCCGTGTTCGCCTATCGCGCACTCCGCAGCATTTTCTTTGCTTCACCTGACTCGTCGCCCGAATATGACAACAAAGAAAACATTATCCCGACATATGCGAGCTCGCCGACAAAGGCAAAAATGGCTCTGACGGAGGGTCCCCGACTCACACCATTACAAAAGCGCAAGAGGGACAGCAGTGGTGCAGAGGCCATCCTCTCTCCCACAAAGGGCATTCTTAGGACGCCGGGCCTCGCGACGCCAAGGGCAAAGTACTTGAAGGACGTTAATGTCAAGTTCAAAAGCGTCAGTCCAGAGACTCGAAAATCCGACGCCGTCGTGGGTACCAGCGGCACCGCCAATGCCGAAGCTAAAGATACGACACAAGCAGCGGGCCCCTCGAAGTCCGCATGCCCCCTTCCATCGTCCTCCCAACCGCGAACATCCAACACTGCATCGGAAGAACGAGTAGAGAATGCCGCGCAGCTACCTGCCGGTAATACGGCATTGACAGCCCCATCATCCGCGCTCCTCCCTGGGTCACTCGAAGCCTACATGGCTCAAACAGAGAAAGAAATGAAGCGGCTGATCCGTTATGGAAAGAAGATGCGCGAGTATGCATTAAAGAAGGACGCCGAGAACCAAGAGCTGAAGATCATGATCGAGGAACTCAGACAACAAAACCAGCGGCTCAAGGGCGGTATCTTCGATCCTGCGCGTGAACAGAAAGACCTGCCCCTCGCGCTTGGCCGCGAGAAGCAGGACGAAAATGAGACAGAGGCATGGACGCGGGCACAGGCACACGGGAGCACTGGTAAGGCCGGGAAGCCGACAATGAAGGCTATATCCCCAGCACTAAGGACCAAGAATCGAGGCCACGTCCGTGACCAGGTCGATAAAGTCGAGACCACAGTGCGGGTCCACACAATGAAGGACCTGACGGCTCGCGGAAGGAGCCCGTCCCTCGCCCTGAGGCCAGGGAAAAGCGCCTCGCAAGCGACGTCAGACTTGCGTCGAAGATGCTCATCCCCGGCCAGAACCACATCCACATCAACGGCCTCCGCCAAGCAATCACACGGTGCTGCTGCTTCTCAACAGATCGATCCTGTAACGACGTCCATTCCCGCATCCTCGACGAGCACCGGTCCCTCTAATAGCGGAACCTTCAGGCTTCCTCCTGACCGCGCGGCGGCCGCTCGCGAAAGATTGCGGAAACGCGCTGCAGCAAGGAAAGCGAGTGCCGACGCAGGCGCCGACGCCTTTCCGGCAACGAATAGCGCGAGGGACGCCCATGTTGCTGAGGACCATGCATCGCGGCAGAAGCCGTCTGTCGGGACCGCGATAGAGGGGGACCCGCCGGCCGGGATCGACGAACCGAGCTTCGACTGGGCGAACCTTGACGCGTAATTGCTTTCAGCTCATGGGGATGAGAGGCCGACGCATTCATGTGACTTGTGGTATTCTGATAGATAGGACAGCCGCGGCTGGTTGATAATACAGATGTTGCTGGACGCTGTGTTACGTACCGCACATCATATCCCCCTGTGCCGTACCGTCAGGGCATACGACGGTAGATAGAGAATGTGTTTGATCTGAACGACCTCTTGACGAGGGGGAGATCCAAGCCGGAACAATCTCCTTGGTCGGCACTGCTTCTTGAATTTATAGTGACATCGTCAGCATGGTGTCAGAGCCTTTGCACAGCATCTACTCAGTCGTGGGCTCGCTCGCTCACTCGCTCCTTTCCCGATGGTTCGAATTGTAGTCTATATGGTATCATAACATGTCATGTACGACGCTGCGTCTCTTCGCGTTCCAATGAATGGACGTTAGATCCCGGAAACACACTCAACCCGAGAACTCGATCGAGGCGCCCACGCCTTCGGTCTGCGTGCCCTGCGTCCGACTCGGGGTTGTATACCTGGCCTGCTCCCTATCCAGGACCCGTTCTCTGTCTTCCTGCGCCTTCTCCGCGGCCTTGCGTTTCTTCTCCACCTCTTCCTTCTCGCGCATCTTGATCGACGAGTAGTTCAAGGCCGAGATAATCATGACTGCAGGACGTTAGCACGAGAAGTGGGGTAGGGACAGGGCAAACTGCTCGGGAGCAACGTACACGCACAGAAACCGATAGCTAGGGCCGCGCGACGGGTCAACACCCAGCGCAGCCCCTCGACTTCGCTCCGAGCCTCACTGTTGAGCAGCACCGTGATTTCATAGTTCAGCTCGGAGATTTTGCTGTCGATTTTGCGCTTGTCTTCTTGGAGCCCCAACTTTCGATCATTGAACAGGCCTTTCAGTTCTTCTTTCAGGGTCATCAGATCTTGAGTGACCTTCTGGTTTAAGATGTCGAATTCGTGCTGCAGTTGTGCGCGCTGGCTGCGTTGTTTCAGCGTTTCCGAATGCCGCGTCGTTTGCAGCGTCGTCTTCATCTCCGAGCACGCGGCGCGAAATAAATACGACTCGTTCTCAATGTCGGACTTGGAGACGAGTCCCTCCTTTGCGACATCGAGATTGAGGGCCAGCATGAGTCGAATGGCCTTCATTAGAGTCGTGGCTTGTTGAACATTGTATGCGTTCTGCACGGCGAGTTGCTGCACGAGCGAATACGTGTCGAAATGGTGTTCATAGGGCGACGGCTCGAGATGTGGATGTCGTGATGTGTTGCCATCTTTCAGCTCGGAAGGGGAGGGTATCGAAAGAATGAGGTCGAGTTCCTTGTTGGTCAGGGGTTCTTCTTTCTCGACGTTGACCTGTTGGTTCTTCTTCGTCATAGACGCTTCGTCGATGTAGTCGGACGGCGCATTAGATTCGACCGGTTCATCTTGCCCGACTTCCTCCGCTGATGGTCCTTTTCTGGGAGGCGAAGGAGCAGGCCTTTGGGAAGCTTGCTTGGAGTCCTCTTTGTCCTTGCTTGTGTCCTTTTGCTCTTCCAGCTGCGGCGCCGGTGACTCACCCGGTTTTGACGGAGGTGGCAGCGTCTGACTGGCAGCTGGTCCGTATCGCTGAGGAATGACGTCCTGTTGTCGCCGGGCTGAAGTATGTATTCTCGCTTTCCTACGGGCCCTGGCCGATGGTGCTGGAGGTGTGCGTATTGATCGGTAGGTCGTTGGCTCGCAAGCACGCACCGCACGCAGGAAATTTGGGTACAGGAATGGCAGCCGAGGACTCGCCATACTGAGGGCCTGCGAGGATGCGCCTCTACTAGTATTTCCTCGAGCTCGTTGAGTAGGGACGAGGCTCAAACAGCCCACATTGAAAATGCGCTGGCTGTAGTTCGGCGACGTCATCGGATTAAAGTACAACCGATTCCGACAAATGAATGGCAGACAAATAATCGACATAACGGAGTATTTCTAGTCTACGATATCTGTCTATCATTAACTTGCAGTGACTCCCCTGCTCTTGAGTCTGTGGTCTTGTCTTCTTCATTTACTGCAGCTGGTAACCTGGTGCTGTCTTCCTGGTTTGACCGCTGTTGCTCTTCTTGCTGCGGCTCGCGCTTCTCTTGCGCGGCCGCTTCCGCAATCCTCGCCTGCTCCCGTTCTTCCGGTCGCTGCAGTCCACGGTCTTTGATGAAAAGACAAAGCGCGAGACAGAAGCCAATCATTGGCGCCGAGACAATGAACACCGTTCGAATGGCTGCCATGTACGCGGTTCTCACCAAGTCCTCATCAGCAGCACTGAGAGCTGGGAGGGCGAAGGTGTCGTGCGCCACTCTGGCGAGTTGAGGTGGGAGGTGTTTTCGAAGTGAGCTTTGTAAGACTTGCGCCGAGATAGACAGTCCGACGGCGCCCCCCGAACTTCGAAGGAAATTTCGGTTGGATACCACAGCAGCTCGTTGCGCTTTGGAGCAGTGTGCTTGCAATGCTATCAGACAAGGTTGAAAGATGCAGCCAGCTCCGATGCCAGAGATTGAGAGCATGACGGCAATCGCAGCAGCGTGAGTCGTCCTCGTAAAGCTGCAGATCAGTCCTGCCCCAAGCGTCCAAATGGTAAACCCCGTCCAGATGACGACACCGTAGCGCTTGTACCGTGATATAAAGATGCCAGAAAGTGTACTGACCATCGATTGGGGGACGTTGATCGCAATGAGGAAGGCAGCGGAGATAGTCGGGTCCCATCCTCGAACATTCTGAATATATAATGGGATGTAATAAAGATTCGAGTAGTATACCATCCCGAAGAAGAAGTTTTGAGCCAGGATTGCTGCGACAGGTGGGTTGGTATACATACTCAGTGGCATCATTGGCAGGCGTGCTACCTTCCATTCGACGACGAGAAAGGCCAGGAATGAAAGTCCACCGATGGCGAGCATGGAAATGACCAGCGGCGAGGACCACTCGAAGTATGAGCCACCACCGGAAAGCGGGATCAGGATCAGCACAATAGCAATCGTAGCGGTTATAATCCCTCCCCAGTCAATCAGCTGGAACTGCTGCCTCGCATTCCCCTTCGGCATCGTTGAAGGGAGGTAGAACCATCCAATCACACCTGCAACGGCACCACAAGGGGCAAGGAACCAGAAGAACGCTCGCCATGTCCGATGCAGCGCAAATGCAGCTGAGAGTAGTGGACCTACTGCGTTACCACCCCCTATACCGGCACCCAGGAAACCCTGCCATTTCCCTCGCTCTTCCAGCGTCACGATGTCAGAGATGATCATCATGGTTAAAGAATTGATCCCAGCGCCTGCAATGCCACCAAGTGCGCGGAAGAAGTAGAAGCTCGGCGCGTCCGGCGCCACTCCACAGAGAATGTCTGCCAACACTAGCATACCGACCGAAAAAAGGAATACAGGCTTGCGCCCATAAATATCAGAGAGGCGAGCATACATGACTTGCGTCACGGTATTGGAGATGAGGGAGGATGTACCTGCCCATGAGATCGTGTCCGTGGCCTGGAAATCTCGTCCGACCGTCGGAAGAATGGTACCAATGCCATTTTGATCAGCGTAGCAGATGAAGAGCGCGGACGCCAGCGAAGAGAACACGATGAAGAGTTGTTTCGTCCCAAGGAGGTTTGTTTGATCATGGAGGCCTGATTCTGCGGCTCTTTGGCGGAGGGCTGCTGTTGACGACATGTCGGGGACCTCGCAGGACAGCAGGAAATGTGACCGAAGTCGGTGCCAGTGCGCGAAGAAACAATTCGCAGATCAACCCATACTCAACAAGGTGCTATTCATTTTCGACAGTATAGCATGTTGTCACAAAGGTAGAATACAAAAGATGGGAAAGGTCTGGATTGAATCGCCTCAATCTACATTCCCGTGCCGTGTGCCGATTGTGGAGTGGGAAAATATGCATTCGCGGAGTTTCGCCGCGCAAGTCAGCGATGTCGGCAACAGCAGCGACGTATCTTTCTGATAGGGCTGTATCCAACAGTGCACTGCCAGCGACGTTCTGCCAGTGTATATGAGTCTTCGAAGCTATGAGGGAGAAGCTCTTGACAAAGTCTGGGCAACGAAAGTCAAACATGCAAAGAAGGCAATGCAGCGCGTGCAGCAGGAGAGGTTATGCACGATGACATCAGTGCTTATGCTCTCAAGCAACGTCGAAAGGTGACTCTGGGTGGCTGGCTAACAGACTAATTCGGCAGATCCAATGTTGTAATCCCCTTTGGGCATATGAGATTGTGCCCATTGCGCATAGTACACAGTGCTCCGTAATTGAGGTAGTAACTAAAAGCTCTGTGCGCCACTATCTCATGTGATCAACTTGCGCACGAAGATTGAAACGAGGCCGTAGAGATGATTAAAGAGTTAGAGAGAGCTCCATGGGGCGTAGAAACGGTCAGACTGGGGGAGTACCATAATACGATACTACAAAATGGAAATAGAACTGAGAGGCAGAAGAAATCGACAAGAGGCTCTTTCACTTTGTACAATATTTAAATGCGGCAGATGGCGCTAAACCTGTTTTGGACTCATTACCCAGAGCAACGAGTGTCTAAATGCGCTGCCAGTTACACTGTCATCATACATCAAGGCTCAACCGCTTCATGCTATGTACAGGTCATGTCTCTGAGGTCAGCCCATCAGCAGGCCGCTTTGTTGCGATATATATCGACTATTCTTGAGAAACGAGGTATTTCCCTGTCGAATCGAACCATAACACGCCGCTCGAGTTCAGAAGACTTCTACAGATTCTTTGCCTGGCTGCTCGTGCTTCATCATGATATCCTGCATCCAACGAATCCCACCACCATTTAGCCCTCAGAAAGAGCGCAAGGAGGCGAATCTTGCGCCGGCCTGTATCCGGTGCCCTTCGATGCAGCAGATGAACGGTACGACGGGTGCCCGGCTATACAAGCAAGAGACCCGGCGCGAACGTCTTGTCGACTCCAAGGCTATAAGAGGCACAATAAGAGACATGAACTGCTGCTGACGTATGTCTCATCAGAAGTGCTCGGATAACCCTGGTGATAAACATTTTTTTCAGTTTGAGAGACCTGCTGGTCCATATTTACTCCGACGTACCCTACAAGCGCTTGCATGAGCAACGATTCAGGAGGCATAAGGCAAGTGCTCTGCGCCACAGCAGAATGTCCGATCGACGGTACACAAAGACAGACACAATCTCTTTGAGAAACATTTTACGCTTTGCAGTTCCGCTTGCAGCAAGCCGCATGGGAAGCTGCAGGCCCAATAAATGGACCTCGGCAGCCAGACCGTACTGTCATTAGGCTGAGCTACCAGTTATGGGACCGGCTGCCAGGGACGAAGCGATGCAGATGACTAAAGAGGAGGAGGCCACGGCGACGAAGGTCAGAATAAAGTCGTAACAGACTATCTGATTGGCTTGGAAAGGGTTGGAGACGCCAATAAGCGGGAGTTCAGACAGCGGCAGTTCTGCACGATCAAGGTTCTATCTGCGGGAAGAGGCTGTGATCGGAGCAGCAAGTCCGGCTCTCGATCACCCCAAAGCTCAGCCGTGCAGGGGTCCATGTCAAGGCTGAATAGCCGTCAACCTTCACCCAACACCGTGGCGGAGCCTTGCAGCTTCCAGAATATCCTCATGACGTCCACCCATCACTGTTCGGCAACACGAGCACGGCTGGCAGGCATGAAGAGATTCCTTAGCCTTACTCGGTGTCAGAGTCTCGTGTGACTCTGCAGGCATCTCTTGCAGCCTCTCGAAAAGATATCTGAAGAATGCCAATTCTGCCAATGAGGCATATGGAAGTGTCAATGTTGAATTGTCGTAGAAGTTCAGGAGGGGGCGGGGAGGAAACCATCGAACGGTGGCCCCATTTTGTCACCGGCAGGCCAGCCTTGCGGGGACATAACTCGGCCATTGTGGGTTATCGATGCTGGGAGATTCATTCAGGCTGCACAATCCCTTTGCGCGAAGTTCCTCGAGCTCCATGGCCAATTCGGGAGAACGCGGGCGAGGACGGGTAGTGATACCCGGTAGATTGTTTATGCATGCCTGATATTGATAGCGAATCCCCAAGTCCCCCACATGTTTCTCTCTCCCCCGAGCTTCCGCCTTTTTCTACCAAAATAGTACATTTGTTTACACTTCTTTGTCACTCGGATCGAGCACCAGACTCGCAGCCTTTCCACAAAGCGACAGGACGCACGCTATGGATGAAGCTCCGCTCACATCTATGCCAGCGGAGAATACTCATTTTCCGAGCAATGCCCGCGTGAGTCCTGCATGGTGCGGCCCAGCCCGCATAGAGATCCCGATGCTGGTCAGCTCGAGGTCTCGCTTTCATTCGCTCCTATGTCGCTATGGGCTCTACAAAGCGCATGACCACGACAAATGCGAAGCACTACGGGACGTTTGACGTTGAACTGGGTTCCGATTCGGAACGGCGCCGAGTGAAGTTCATGCGCAATTCGAGCCGTACAGCCACCACCTACGATCCAAGCAAGGGGGGTCAACCCGATTGCATATACAAGTGCCGTCAGGCGGCAAGCAACCCCGTCGGAATTCTTGCATGAGAGCCTTGGACGCTCAGACTCTTGAGCATGAAGCATTGGATGATCACGGAAGATGAGTGGTGGGGCAGATGAGAGGAGGGCAAAAAAGAGTGGCATCTACTGGAACAGCTCCGCAAGAGCAGAAAAGAGGGGGAGGATGATGTGGAAAGACTTGCTACCCTAACAGCTTGCCTTGAATAACAGAAAAATCTTCCTGTGGTCATGGGCGAACAAGGTTATAAATGAGGGAGCGTTCGTCCGACGATATTAGAATCTTGACTCTTGATATTCTCCAACTTTTAGGATTGCGAACATTCCTGCATTGCGTGACATACCAGTCCTCTTTTGTGTCGATTGAGGCTTTGAAGGTACGTACCCCTCCTTCCCTTTGTGCGTGTCTCTCTGTACGCGTCCCCAGCGGCATTTTCGGGTATCTTTCCCCCGGAGAGCGACAGCCCTCAGTCAGGCTGGTGCAACGGCAAGCTTCGGGCAAAGTCCTTGCAGACACCAAGCAGATTGCTGTACCAATTCTCCTCCAAGCTGCAATGCTGACAGCTCACGCGGAGACTGTTGCTCTTTGCGTGCTGCTGCTAAGCATCTGGCCGGTGTTTCCCCTCCCTGCCACTTTTGCCGCCGATGCACGAGGTCCCCTCATTGTTTGAAGCGAGCCCTGCATTGGTGCCACCTCCACCACCCATTCACATCCACATCATGCTTCCAGCCGCAGTCGAATCCCGTCCTGGCAGACGTCCTGACGCAAGCCCCAGAGCTCTCATGGTGCTCATCTTCCCCGCTAGTCCGTCAGGTCCGAGCTAACCCAGACTTGTTGCTTCTAGTGAAAGGTACCGTTCCAGGCTGATAGCTCTGCCGGCAGACGCACCCAGCTCACTCGACTCAGACTTTCCTACAAAACCACCTTACCGCCAGTTTATTTTCTTGCGACCTGTCTACCTATTCGACACCTCGACTCTCTACTCATCTCACATCCTTTCACAATGGTATTTACCCGTGTTGCTGCGCGTTCTTTATCGCGCCCTGCGTCATCTCTCATTGCTTCCCCGCATCTTGCTCGCCGTGCTGTTCCCGCGTTTCAGACCTCAGCGATTGCCAGACGCACACTGACAGCAAGTGCCTCACGTCAGGGCAAAGTCCTCCTCGTCCTCTATGACGTACGTACTCTTACCCTCTCCCGTCGTGTTGCAGGGTGGGACACTGACTCCCTCCAGGGCCATGAGCATGCCAAACAACAGCCCGCCCTCCTCGGCACCACGGAGAACGAGCTAGGTATCCGGAAATGGCTTGAGGACCAAGGACACACGCTCGTTACCACCTCAGACAAGGAGGGTGAGAACTCGACATTCGATAAGGAACTGGTCGATGCCGAAGTCATCATCACCACGCCGTAAGAGATATTCATCCATTGGCAAATACCTTAGCCTGATTTACTAACTTCTGTTATTCAGCTTCCACCCAGGTTACCTTACCGCCGAACGCCTCGCCAAGGCTAAGAAACTGAAGATTGCCGTCACTGCCGGTATTGGTTCTGATCATGTCGACTTGAACGCCGCCAACAAGACCAATGGCGGCATCACTGTTGCTGAGGTCACCGGCAGCAATGTCGTCTCTGTTGCCGAGCATGTCGTCATGACCATCCTGACCCTCGTCCGCAACTTCGTCCCTGCCCATGAGCAAATCGAATCAGGAGACTGGAACGTTGCAGCCGTCGCCAAGAACGAGTACGATCTCGAGGGTAAGGTTGTCGGTACCGTCGCTGTCGGCCGTATCGGCGAGCGTGTGCTCCGCCGCCTGAAGCCCTTCGACTGCAAGGAACTGTTGTACTTCGACTACCAGCCTCTCAGCCCCGAGAAGGAGAAGGAGATTGGCTGCAGACGCGTTGAAGACCTCGAGGAGATGTTGGCTCAGTGTGACATCGTTACGATCAACTGCCCTCTCCATGAGAAGACTCGAGGTCTCTTCAACAAGGAGCTGATCTCCAAGATGAAGAAGGGTAAGCATCAACTACTGTGTCTACAGCTTTGGCCATGCTGACGTGATCTCCTAGGTGCTTGGCTTGTCAACACTGCCCGTGGTGCCATCGTCGTCAAGGAAGACGTCGCTGAAGCTCTCAAGTCCGGCCAACTCAATGGATACGGTGGTGATGTCTGGTTCCCGCAACCCGCTCCCAAGGATCACCCTCTCCGATATGCCAAGAACCCATGGGGCGGCGGCAATGCTATGGTTCCTCACATGTCTGGTACCTCGATCGATGCTCAGAAGCGTTACGCAGCTGGTACCAAGGCTATTCTCGAGAGCTACTTCTCCGGCCGTCACGACTACAGACCTGAAGATCTCATTGTCCACAATGGCGACTATGCCACCAAGGCTTATGGCCAGAGGGACAAGAAATAAATGTTTGATGACCGCAGCGGGCTGCTAGTGGCATGAAGAAGGGCACTGCGACGACGGGACTACGAAACTGAAAGCTAGGCTGAATGGACAAGGTGTTGGGTCATGACGAAGGGCCTGTCCCTGAAATGACTCGCTGGAGCACTCCTGTCGCAACTCTCTATCAGCATGTAACATCTATGCTGAGTGCAATTTCTGAATATACAAAATACCATTGTGGAAGCCTGTCACTGCATTGAATAACACACGGCGAGTTGCATGTGAAAATGTGACACGGCAATTAAAAAAAAAGGAACAACTCGGAAGCTCTCCCCACATGGAGTTGGAGAGCTCCCAGCTTCAGCTCCAAAATGCACGTTCACTCACGCTAACCGCAATAGTTTCCCCCGTGGGACATCTGTGGATTCGAGGACGGTGAAATTAATACTCGTACTAGCTGCACGATCCGGATCACCTGCAATGCCGGTGATAAGTCGGGCGTGCCTTGCTTCCGGTGCCCACATGGTGACTTTTGCAAGGGTGTTTCAGACACCTGGTCGCATCAGCAGGAGTAATAAGGGAATCACTCGGCTTCAAGGGCCGGAATATCGATTAAGCGGGCGGGTATCTGGGCTGTCGTGCCCCTATTGGGCATAGTCCGACATAAGATTCGAAATGGGGCCACCTTCCAACACGATGCCGGTTAGATTCAGATCTTGGGGGCAAAGGTCGCGTTGCAGGCGAGCATATCGAACCATACATTGAAAGATCAAGTGAGACGAGGACATACATAGTCCTCCCTGGGCTTGACTGAGTCCCAACTTCCGACCACGGCTCCGTGGCTTGCAAGCTGCGTTGAAACTTCCGTCCACGCGCGTAGAATCTCCTCGAGAGTGCATGTAAG
The DNA here is from genome assembly GCA_016109575.1 of Phialophora chinensis. Taxonomy (NCBI): domain Eukaryota; kingdom Fungi; phylum Ascomycota; class Eurotiomycetes; order Chaetothyriales; family Herpotrichiellaceae; genus Phialophora; species Phialophora chinensis. The sequence continues at coordinate 3,078,748 of JADWPU010000001.1, forward strand.
GCCAGGTCTCTTCCATCGACTGCGTCGTCTCTGGACTGATTCGGCGAAGCTCGGAGCCGCTTCGTATGCCAGGGTAACAAAGCTCTGCCCGTCTGTCTCCTGCTGGAGAGACCTAGTCTACAGCACCAGCACTATACTCTCTAGGACACTCTGCTCTCTAGGACTGGGCCGGGACCTTTCGGCGAGGAGTTGAAAATACCGTGAGTCTCTATACAGCACGGTCGAAGAGTTTCAGACCGTTCTGCGTTTCGACATCGCTTTTGGGCAACAGCGCGCACGAAATGGACATCTGAGTCTTCTCGTTACATATGGTCAAGAGCGTTCGGTCCGGAGAGGAATGAACTGCAACATTGGAAATCACTGCACTCGGGCGATATAGCAGGTCCAGCTCCTTGTCATTCGAAAACACTTTACTAGGGACTTTCATCAGGGTTCTGCGTGCCCGTCTGAACAAGCAGAAACAGTCCACCACATATGTGAACCATTTCGACCAATACCGATCACGTCAGACCGTTCCGAACAGACTGTGTGTTTGTTGTGTTGTTGATGGACAATGCGTCGCAACGTGCGGAAGAACGAAACCAGTGTCGTACTTAACTCTCTTAATAGAGAAGGTCAACCGATTCTCACAAGCTGCCTCACCACCGCAGACAATTCCATCACCGTTCTAGCTCTTGTCTTCATACTATCGATTCTGCCGGCTTCCCGAGGTCAGGTCGACAACTCTCACGTCCAATGACGACGCTCCAGCGTCGTGGGCGCAGTCGCTTTGAAAAGCTGAATTATCTTGGTCAAAGCCGAATCTCCGTTATTCTCGGCGCCGAACCTCGTGGACCGACGCGCTCAATGTCGTCCCCTGGCATGAACACGAGTCCACGACATCATGACATTTAGATTCTCGAGAACTGCACGAGAAGAGATCTGAGTTTTGACTTGGACTGAGAGGGTGCGGCTCGTTCTTGGTAAAATTGTATAAAGAGCCATTGTGCCATTTCGTTCCAGCAGTCACGCAACTATAGCTGTAAGTTATTGCCCTTTCGAAGCCCAAACACAAGAACGCCAGGACTCTCGGTGTTTCTCGCTCACCCAGTACACCGAATACTCGCCATCGAAACAATATCACTCGTGTCGTCCATGGCACCTCTCAAGATCCTGATTGTAGGGTGCAGCATTGCTGGACCCACACTCGCCACCTTCCTACTTCTCTCGGACCTTCCTGCATCTGACAAACCACATATTACTGTCCTCGAGCGATCATCGATCATCCGAAAACAAGGCCAGAACATTGACATTCGTGGTGCCGGCGTGACCATCATCCGCAAACTTGGTCTCGAAAACGTAATTCGGGCGTCTACGACAGGCGAAATTGGCGTGCAGCTGGTTGATGCAGCAAATCGTGTGTGGTCCTCCAACACAGCCGATAAGACTGGCCAGGTATCGACTCCGACTGCCGATATCGAGATCCTGAGGGGAACATTAGCAGACATCTGCTACAGGAGGAGTAAGTCCGTTAGCGAGGGAGTCCAACGCGAGGGTGGAGCCGGAATCGAGTATATCTTCGGGGACTATCTCGACGACCTGGAGCAGGCTGGGAGTCAGGTGCACGTGCGCTTTGCGAAGAGCGGGAAAAGGCAGGGTTTCGACGTGGTCGTGGGCGCAGATGGGCTTCAGAGCGGGACACGCATTCTTGCCTGGGGTTCCGAGGGGGAGAAGGACAGGATAAAGAGGCTGGGCATGTATTCGGCGTTCTTCAGCATCCCTAAGGGAGACACGGATAGCGAGTGGCGTCGCTGGTACCACGCGCCTGGACGGCGATGGATTATGGTCAGACCAAGTGATCAGAAAGACAAAACCACTATACTCATGTCTGTGGTCAATGAGGAAGACGAGAGATTAGCTCAGGTCGCATCCAAGGGGCGAGAAGACGTGGGTGCTCAGAAGAGGCTGATGGCGGAGTATTTTGAGGACGTCGGCTGGGAGAGTCACCGCATTCTAGAGGGAATGATGGAGACAACCGACTTCTACTACGACTTGATAGCACAGGTGAAGATGGACAAGTGGTCCAGAGGTCGGGTCGTATTGCTGGGCGACGCTGGGTGAGTACGCTCCTCGACTCTTGCGACATGTTCCGGCTAACGCAGCAAAAGCTATTGCGCGTCACCAATCTCCGGCATGGGCACCACCCTCGCGTTCATCGGGGCATACAACCTTGCCGGCGCTCTTCTACACAACCCAGAAGACCCACCCACTGCTTTCGCGGAATATGAGGCGAAAATGCGACCTGTCGTCGCTCGTGCTCAGAAGTTGTTTCCTGGTGCGCCGCACAGCATGAGTCCACAAACCGCATGGGGAATCTGGACTCTGCATGCTATATTCTATGCTGTGAAGCGATCGGGCCTGGCATATGTGTTGTTCCTTGTTGCATGGATAGTCAATCGACTGGGATTGGCAAGGCTGCTCTATCGCGTTGGAGGCCCCCCGGCGAATACCGTACAGGTGGAGGAGTTTGGATTCAGACAGTTGCCGGAGTGGGATGGAGCCCATGGTAGTTAACCGATGGAGTGTGGTATATTAGTTAGGCGCCTCACTCTATACAACTGCATCAAACAATGGATAGCTCTGATTCACTTCCCGTGGGACTTCTGCACACGGATCCAATGACCAGTACGAGTAGTGATGGTATCTCGCGGTGCTCGCCTGGATACCCTGGTCACCAACTTGTCGCTTACTAGTCCTGAAGATGCGTAATGCGGTTGATCTATTGTACCGTAGCCTTGCCCACAAACGCCAGTCGGTGCTCGACCGTAATCTGAAGGTGCGAGGATCGTCGACGATCGTCAAGCTCGGCAGAAGCAGCCGAAACTCGTCCGGGATGCGAGCTTAGACGTCAAACAAAGGCTGTGTTATATTGTCGGCCATTAGAGGACCAAATTCGCCTATATATAGGGATTTCGCTCCCCCCGAAGGTAGTTTTGGTTGTCTCCCTTCTAACCTCTCGTACTCCTCATATCCGTCTACCACTTGCTTTAGAGCCTTGATCTCTCATCCTCATCGTGTCATCCACACTTTCTACTCGGACACCTAAGTGCAATGATGGTTTCTTCGCCGATCCACGACACTTAGCTACCAAAGATTCTGTTTTGTATCCCAGGCTGCTCGTCGGTGTCGCTGTGCACGAGAAACCACATACTCCAACGTAGTCCAACCCGCGCTAGGTCCACGTTTGTCAGGCACGGACCAGGAGTTCGATCACTTCATGCAACTCATTACCGGCGGCGACGGTCCCAAAGGTTTCAGTCTATGTTAAATGGACCGTCCTTTGAGAGAAACTCATCGAGTTGGTCTCTCACTCAGTCGAGAGCGTTTCATGTTCAACTGCAAGGTGGGTGGGAGCCCAAGAGAGGTTCGCAGGTAGGTGGATCGAATGATGCAGCAAATTGTTGGCATGCTCCATGACCGGCGCGACAGCATTGGCTCGGAACACGATATGAGGTTGGGAGTGGGCTCCTTCAACGTCAAACTGCCACAAAGTTGAGCTTTTGGTCGGACGGCGGCTGCGTTCGGCGTGGTTAGCCATATGCATGCAATCCCGCCCACCCCTCCTCTCCTCGTCGTCGTGCTGAGTAGCCAGCTTCACTAACCTCGATTGCCATCAATGACTCAGAATTACGCTGCCATCCAGCCCGTGGCTCCCAACCACCGAAGGACGTCCCTCCTCGACGAGTTTTTCCTCGTCTTTCCTCTTCTTCTTCTCTTCTTTCTCTGCAGAAGTACACGTCCTGGTAAGCAACGCCATGGTCAACGACTCCCGCTACTGTTGCTGATGGTGTCTGCTTCTAGAAACGAGCGAAAACCGCAACAAAAACAGCGACGATACACTGTAAGTCTTTTGTTCTCGCCCTCTTTGGTGCCACGTTGGCAATTACTGACTGTGTCCGCCCTACAGAAACACAACCACAACACCGACACTCTTCTCTCTACTCAAAAATCTCCCAGATCCCGTCATTCACAATGGGCATCTGTATCTCTATCTTGAAGATGGAGGCCTCTTGGGGCACAAGGTGGTTCTTGCTCAAGAACCACCTCAAGCAACTCCTCAAGAGGTGGAATGGCAACATGGCGGCGTCAGACTTCTCCTTCTCCCAATGTCCCAGCGAACTCTGGGACGTCTGGGAAGAATCCAGTGGCGCGCCAATGTCTGCGGCTCGGCCAGACACTCCTCCTCTCTCCTCTCCTCTCTCCTCCATCCGATTCTACTCCTTTCCTCGCATCCGTCGTCTCTCACAGAGATGGACGGTCGAGTAGAAGGACTAGATAGCGGGACCGCGGCCAACTCAACTCGAGCAAGGCGCCAATGCCTGATAACAGCGGTTTCCCCCAGACTGTCGCAGACTGGACTGTCGACAACCGTCCTGTAATCGCCATGAGTATTCAATATACAACATTGGTGGGGATTGGATTTGTTCAACAACCCTCCTGTAATCGCCATGAGTAACATACATTACTGGCGGGGAGTGGTACGGCCAGCCAACCATCCTGGAATCGCCATGAGTACGCTCAACATTGGTGGGGATTGGTGTGGCAGCCATCCTGTAATCGCCATGAGTGCTTTGTACAATATTGGCGGGGATCGGAACGGCCAGAGTTCAAGACCTCGTGAGCTAAGCAGGGACTCACGTTAATCTCGCAGGCGCAAAGCTGCCCCGGTTCACTTCGGTGCGGGTTCCCTCAGAACAATAGGTCCTCTGAAGTCGTCCGGTCTGCCAGTCTGAATTTCAAAGCTACAAGAGCTCCACAGCCAGAGCACAAAGTGGCAGCACTATCAATCTTCCTGCCAGATATGAAGGCAGTGCGACTCGTCCTGAGCTTGCCAGACTCGATCCTGCTTCGTCAGATCGCCGGCACGGTCAAAAAGCATCACGACACTCGCTACAGATTTGCCGTTGGTATACTCCACAGCCAACAGACGCAAAACTACACAGTCTTTCACAACAGCCGCTCGCTTTACAAGCCATTTACTCTGCAATCACGCCCACAACAAAGCGCTCAGCACTCATTTGTCGCCCTTTACCTTCAAACAAAACACCACACTCATTTCGACGATGGAGAACGTCGACGATACTGTGGCCACTACAACCACTGGATGCTTGAGAGGGCATCATCACTATCACAAACCAAAGTGCTCCTCGAGCACAAAGAGAGAAGCTCGTCGTTACTACTTGATAGCATGATGCTTGGAGAGCATCACCATCACGCCAGCAACCGTGCTCTTGTAACACAGAGAGAGAACCTCGTCGCTTCCAATTGACGAGTCGATACTTGGGAGGGCTTCACAACTAATACCCTTGTCGAGACTATGTCGCTCAATCTATTCACACCTACAATTGCCACTTATACATCAAACCTATTACACTACTACCTTGTCGCTCGCTGATGCTTGGAAGACATCATCACTAGCAGCCTTGTCGCTAACAAGATTCCGTTGCTGTATCTTCTTCACATCTGCAACCACCACTACCAATCTATCAAACTACAATTCCGTCACTCGTTGATGCTTAATAGAGCATACTTGCGGCTAGAAATGGCACCGCTCAATTTTTGCATAACCCTCGTGGCTGCCAACGATCAATAGGCCACAACTATCATCACCTCCATCAATCGCCTCATTGCGGCTCAACGAGCTGCCAGCGCCATCATGGCATCAAAACACAATCGGCCCGATAAAATGCCTATACGGCCACCAAGTCTCACAAAACCTCAGCCGGTGGTGACGCGAATATCTCCGCGTCACTGCCTGCAAGCGTCATGGACTATCAAAGCACTTCATCCCGACCACCAAAGTCTCACTGGCACCATCTTCTCGCCAAAACCATACTCCCACCGGGCGGCATGCTTAGTGGGAATGCCTTTGGTATTCCGAATAATATACCGCCATCTACATCGGTATTGATCTACCATCCTTCATATCAGGTATGCCGTTCCAACTGCGACCTATACGGGTTTAAGTGCTGAAGCTGACATGTCTAGCTATTTCACTGTACAAATATTCGAACTTTATCGTTAGCGTCGAAGCGTTCAAGCGTAGGTGTTAGGGGCTAGGAAAAAGGCAGGGAATATTTGGACGCCCATGTGAGCACAGGCACCACGGGGGTGAATCGAAATGGCTAGCAGCCATGGCGCATGATGTTTGGCATTTGGCAAAGGCGGACTGTTATTAGGGACAAAAGGCGATGGGCGACTCAGCTTAGGCATACACAAGGTGCACGATGGCCGGGGTTAGAGGCTATGAATCAATGGCTAGCAGTCTATTAGGGGCGCCTGCTCAACGTCTCAGGGAGAAGTGGTGCCTGCATCTAGGCTACCAACACAATTGTACGGATCCTCAAGCTTTTTGGGCGCCCCCTTCCACAATGCGTCGTCGCTAGCACTGAAGGCTTTCATTTCCATTCATGAGCAGCGCTCTCTTTCCCGACAACCCTCAGGCGCCGCGCAAAACACCTCCAATGACTCTGTCCCTAATCGCCACCACTTGCCAAGTCACCAGCAGAGATAGGAAGATGGGGAAAAACAGACGTTCACCGGTCCCATGCTGGATGGAGGAATTTCTACACCTTCAGCTCCTTTTATCAAAATCGACAAGCTAGTGTAACAGTCGAACCAGTCTCTTCAGAATTTCAGGACCACAACCTCCATACGCTCATTCTGACCTATAAGCCACCGCTCGTCGCCGGCAATCCGGCCCATGCTGGACACTTCGCAGGCGACCTCATCGTCGAGCGTAGCCCACGAGCCTTCATCGCCGTCTTCAGCTTCCTCTACCTTCGCCCTGACTACGAGCTTGTTCTCCACGCTCTGACCGGAGAAGCATGTTTCGACCAAGCTCAACCTCACGCCGGCGAGAGAGTCGACCACGTCCATGACGGGCAGGAACCACCGTTCACTCTCTTCGACATCAGCGCTCTCCATGCTACAGTGCCCACGATAAGGAGGAAGATTGCCTTCCCATTCCCTATACAGCCTTGGTCCTTCTCCGACAAAAGGGAACGATGTCGTCTTTGCACACCACAAGCGCTCCGCCGGATCAAAGTAGCCTTGGCCTGCGACGCCGACATTCTCACGCACCGTTAGTGACAAGGCCTCGGAGTCGAGCTGCAAGGACATCAGTGATACGGTGGAACGTTGGCGAATGCCGAAGAAGTCCAGTTGGTTGAAAGGGAATCGGGACACAATAAAAGGGCCTTCCTCGTCGGGCGGACGACGTTTCCCAGCTGGATCCATGGACGGCTGATAACAGGAGTGCGCAGAGATATCCCACACCGAGAGAGATTCGATCGGAAGCTCCTCATCCCCAGTGTACATACTGCGGTTGGGCTGCCAGAAATATACGGCATAATGCGTCGCATTGTGCGTGGAGAAGAACCTGTCATGGTAGTTCGGAGGCAGACCGAGGAAATGCATCTTCCACTCCGAACGCCACGTCACGGCCCAGCCGCTGCCGTCGTCACCCGGGCGGACGTCGAAACAGTTGGCAAAATGTCTGTTGACCTGCTCCATCGCGTTCAGATTGTGGAAAGGATCCTTCTCGGCCCATTCCACGATCAACGTGCGATCTTTTAGCCGAAGGTTGCGAATGATCTTGTCCCGAGCATTGAAAGGAATAGGATACTTCTTGCCAACTGCAACATCCAGCAGAGCCAATACCTGTGGGAAATGACCGTATTCATCGCATATCGCCGGGGCATAGACCAAGAGACCGTCGTCGTACGACCACAGGGTAGGTCTGAACAGGTAAGGCTTCAGTCCTATTCTCAAATGCATGGCGGCAGTCTCGTAGTACAGACGACCCCCTGGCTGACTCTCGTGGTAGTCCCATTGGCCCACGGCAAAGAAGTCGCCTAATTGATCAAGCGGTGCCATGGGGTAGCGGTCGATCTTCCTCGTCTTGCCTTGAGTCAGGTTGTGATAGCGCGATGCGACAGAGAGCAGAATGTGTTTCCAATTTACGGACGTGGACTCGGGTGAAGAGTGAAAGTTTAGCCCTCCCGGCGGCAAGGCTCGGATTTCCCTCGCCCTTCGGTAGGACTGCAAGACAAAGCGGATATACTCGTCCTTGGAGAATGCGGTGCGCCACGCTCGGGACACTCGCTGACAAGAGACGACATCCCATGCAGATATGCCGTGCAATATGAGGAGGAATACGTCCTCAGAGAGGTCTGGGATTGACATAGACGGGAAGTTCGGAGCTATAGCCAGTCGGGCCAGTCCGTCGGTCTTGACATCGGGGAACATAATGAGCTATACTATTATCATGTCGCTTGGGACGGTATGGAGGAGGAGGTTCCAATGGTACAGCAACGGCACAGCACAGCATTTGAGCAACGCATCGAGAAACTCAAGCTGCGGGTCACAAGCGGAAGAAGGGGGGGAGAGAGAGCAAGGGAGGAAAGGAACGGAAGAATGAGCCCTTGTGGTCTTCTCTTATCTCATCGAGCATCTCATCAAGCTCTTTCATTCCATCACCTCGGAGTGAAATCGCTGGATCGAATCCAGGATTCGCACCTGTAGCTTCTCGCGTTCAAGAGAGGGGTTCCTGAGCTTATTTGAGAGGAGCTGGTGGGAAAAGATATGCGGAGGTGGTGGGTGGGTAATAGCGGTAGCAAGGGAAAGAGGAGGTGGATGAGTAAGCGGGACACCATCCGCTTACCAGCGCCTATCACGCAGGTGCCTATCGCGTGCAGTTTATGTAGTTGGAGCTGGACTCCGGGCAGTTGAGGGGCAATTCGGCGTCGTGCTGCTTCGGGGCGTCTCAGGGCCTCGGGACTCCCACGCCTGGCTTGGCCCGGGTCCTTGCAGGCGGCTTGTCCGACGGGCATCTCTGTCTCGGTCTCAGGTTCATCCAAGATCCGAATTCGGATCCCAGTCCCACGGAGCGGGGAACTTTGCGAGAAGCTGGCGCAGAATAATTTTTTTTCCCTTCTCGAAGGTCCATGTCTTAAGGCGTATCGCCCTTCCCGTCTCGCCACACACGCACACGAGATACGCTCCGTCACAGTCACAGCGTGTGTCCTCATTGGGCGGCTTTACTGTTTATTACTTGCATGTTCGTGTTGAGTCTAGGTTAGGTTTCTGCGTTGTGGGGGGTTTGAGCTCGTGGTGACTCAACTTTGAGTCCTTCACCTCGCCGCCTCCAGACTTTTTCTCTCTCCCTTCTCTCTCCATTGAGATCGACTCTCCAACTTCCCTCCTCTTTACAGACAACTGGTCGTTGAGAGCGGATTCGAGTTCTATTCCCCTCTACAAACAGCGTTCTCGTCGAGACCGAATTCCACTTCCCTCTCCATCGACACGTCCTCACCTCACCTGTTCCCCTTCCTTCTCGCGTGCTCAAGCACCACCCCTCCCCTCCCCTTCAAAATGGTCATGAACGACAACTCCAACATGTCCAGCACGATCCCCCTCCCCACGCCCGTCCAATCCTCTAGCCAAAATGGCCCCTCGCAGACCAACGGCGACGACGTGCCCTCGTTCGCCATCAAAGCCGGCCTCGCGCAGATGCTCAAAGGCGGCGTGATCATGGACGTCATCAACGCCGAACAAGCCCGCATTGCCGAAGAGGCGGGCGCCTGCGCCGTCATGGCCCTCGAGCGTGTCCCCGCCGACATCCGCGCCCAAGGCGGGGTCGCGAGGATGAGCGACCCGGGGCTGATCAAGGAGATCCAAGCCGCGGTCACGATCCCCGTCATGGCCAAAGCCCGCATTGGACACTTTGTCGAGTGCCAGATCCTCGAGAGCCTGGGCGTCGACTACATCGACGAGAGCGAGGTGCTCACGCCCGCGGACGACACCTTCCACGTGGAAAAAGCGCCGTTCCGCGTCCCCTTTGTGTGCGGGTGTCGGAACCTCGGGGAGGCGCTGCGCCGCGTCGCCGAGGGGGCCGCCATGATCCGCACCAAAGGCGAGGCCGGCACGGGCGACGTCGTCGAGGCCGTCAAACACATGCGGACCGTGAAGCGGGACATTGCGCGCGCGCAGGCCACCCTGGCCGACGGGGGCGAGCTCGCCATCCGCGCCCTCGCCCGGGAGATGGAAGTCGACGCCGCGCTGCTGAAGCAGACGGCCGAGCTGGGCCGGTTGCCCGTGGTGAATTTCGCGGCCGGCGGCATCGCCACCCCCGCGGACGCGGCGCTGATGATGCAGCTGGGCTGTGACGGCGTGTTTGTCGGGTCCGGCATCTTCAAGTCCGGCAACGCCGCTATGCGCGCAAAGGCCATCGTGCAGGCGACGACGCATTTCCGCGACGCCAAGGTCCTGGCCGAGTGCTCGACCGGCCTGGGTGAAGCCATGGTGGGCATCAGCGTCGGAAGTATGGGTGAGAAGGAGAAGATGGCGGGCCGCGGCTGGTAAAGGCGGCCCAAGGAGGGAGGCAGGCCCGACTGTCTAGTTGTCACGGTGCGGCGGTTAGTCTGCCGTCTACGCCGCCGCATGACGGAGTGTTAATATGCATGAACGGGTGAAGAGAGAGCGAGTGAGCGAGGGGGGGGGACATAACGTGAACGGTAGTTCCCTTCCCACCTGTTCTGTCCTGTCCTTGGCGGCCAGAAGAGATCTCGTCATCCGCTGGCTTCTGGTTCTTTGGCCCTGGCCTGGTCTGGTCGGGTCGATCTCTGACGGGGCACGATGGGGTACATATCCGTCGATCGCCACGCCCACTCACGGCGAGAAATCTTCTCACTTACGCTATTCTCAACCAACTGCGGGCGCATACTCTTCCATTGGCGATTGGCGCGTACCGTACTGTACGGGAGTACATTGGGAATGATTGATGATTTTATTTGAAAGTACGTACGAGGACGCACGCCTGGGAACGTGACTAGGGAAGTGAGCAACCCAGCAAGCACCGCCACGGGGCATGGGCATCGTTATGGCGTTTCCAGCTCTACTCGGGGCTCGTATCTACACTACTCTACACTTCTCTACAGTTCTCTACTGCAAATAGCGTATACACTTCGCAAGGAATGCGTAGAATCCACAGAAACTTAGACCTCATCCGTGGTTGCATCCAACATATGGAAGTCATATTCTTTCTCTCGCTCCTCCTCATCATCCTCGGAGGAGTGAACTAATATTCACACGAGTTCCTCAAGCACGCCTTCCATCTCCTCTCTCCCCAGCGGCACGCCCAGCATCTCCGCGCCAGACACGCCGTCGCGTCGACTGGTAATCATCTGATGGTCCAGAAACTCCTTCAACAGGAACTGGAAGTTCATGGCGCTGCTGCAGATGAATTCCTCGGACGCCTTCCGGTACAGGGCGCGGTACTCGACGCCTACTTCCTCGGCGGCCACCGGGTCCGCCACCTTCCCTTTGACGGTCTTCTTCTTCTTCTGCCTCTTCTTCCGCGTCCGTGGTCTGGATTCCGAGTCTTGGTCTTGGTCTTCATCTTGATCTTCCACGTCGTCCTCGTCAGGGGTGGTACCCTCCCAATTAATTGCGCCATCGTCCATGAGTGTCAGGATCTCGGACAATAGCAATCGGTACAGATTCCTTGCATTCTCCGGTAGGGACTTGAGCACGTAGCCCACGCCTTCTTTGCCCCCCACGCGGGATCTTTTCCTGCCTAGCAATTCGTGGACTTTGTCGACCACACCTCCGCCGCCTATCTCGGTCTCGGCCTCGTACGGCGCAAAGGTCGTACAGTCGTGGTAGACGAAGCGGAAGTGCTCGAGGTGGGTGGAGTTCCACATGGCAGGAAAGGCGGTCGAGTCGGCTGTGCAGACGAAATGCACGGTCGGGTGGGCGGCCAGGCGCGCAAGGAGGGATTGCGTCGCAGAGCGGCGGAGCGAGGGTCCGTCGATGGAGTTGACCATAACGTAGAGGAGCGCCTGCGGTGGTGGATTCGAAGTCAAATGCCCGAGTAGGCTATCGAGCATTTCCTCTGGCTGGCCTGTGAGCTTCGGGGCGTCGCGATCGTCCTCGTCTTGGTGCTCGTGCTCCGCCCCTACCGTCGCGGCAGAGACAATCGTGTTGAGGACGCTTCGAATGTTGAGTTTGGGCACGTATCCGTTCAGGATGACGATCCGTGGTACAGAGGCAGAGTCGGAGTGGCATCTCTGGTACACCCACTCCGCAAACTGGGTCACTAGAGATCGTTTGCTCCCGTAGCCGTACAGACAGAGGCTGTAGCCTTCGTCGAGTTCAAACTTCCATTGCGGAAAGGCTCGGGCATGGAGGTTTGACAGAAAGGCCTTCTCTGACGCGTGAGGGTCTTTCCACGAAGAGATCTGCTCGAGATACTCCTCCTGGGCCAGAAGTTTGATGCCATTGAATCGATTGCCCGAGACTTGAGGCGCGCCCGGCCGAGTTTGGTAGAAGTATCGTTCTTCGGGGGGTATGTCGCCGTCGGGGGTTGGCGACCGGGCAGGTTTTGTGGCCCGGGCCGCGGTTTTGGTGCTGGTCCCGGTCCTGGGTCTGCCGCGTTTGCGGGGAGTGGGTGTGGTTCCTGTTCCCGCTGCTTCTGTGTCAGAGACGAGGACTTCGATGTTACGGTCCGCGTCCGCGTCCACTTCCTCAATATCCTCTTCATCTGTCTGTTCTTCGTCATCGAGGATTTCTCTGGCTAGTCGTGCATCTTGATCTTGAAACACATCCTCATCCCCATCCTCGTCAACGAGGGTTTGTGCTTCCGCAATAAGCCGCGTGCTCTTCCGTTTTGCTGATCGGTCTGCCTTTGCCTTGACCGATCTTGAGGGCGTCACAGTAGCAACATTGTCCTTGCTTTTCCTGGGCGTCGCGAAGATGGTCCGGCCGTTAACCTTGGGAGTAGGGCTTCCTTCATCCTGGTCTTCTTCGCCGAGCAGTGCCCGTGCCTTTGCGGTAAGCTTCCTGATCCTTCGTGAAGGGGTATCCTGCTTTTCTGGTGACCCTTTTGTCACTGAATCCTCGTCCCCATCGTGGCGATGTCCATTGGGGAGCGTCTCCTCTGCTTCTGCTGCCCGCCTTTGGCGCTTGGAAGGGGTGTCTGCGGCCAAGTGTTCAGGGTCGGACTCGAGATCAGTGTCGGGCTGCTTCCTCTTCGCCATCTCGGGATGTTAGACAACGTGGCCGCCGGAGTCATCCCCACATCAACTCGAACAAACTGGGGCAGGAATACCAGATCCAATACTGGATTGTGCGTTAAATGAAGACATTGACGATTCTTTGCGCGACGCGACGGCCGCGGTTCTGCCTCTCCGCAAACCGGCGGCTCTGATTGGTCAATATCACTGCATACATTTTTGACTCATGCTTCTTTCTTTTCCCTTGAATTTTCCATCTGCTTTTTGTTTATATGAGCTCAACTTATTGCAGCGGCATTGAAGCATCTGAAGTGGTCCAGGCTGGGATGTGATGACGGCTTCATGAGCTGTTGGCAGGCTGCCCACCTATTCACTACTGTCTCTGCTAGCGACTCGGTATCTCAACGTTGATAACGACATTGAGGAAACTCTCGGGCCAGACGACTGAACCCTGGAGTAAGCACCAGAAAAGATCTGAGCGCACTGAGCATGAGAGCTGTCAGTAACTCCGTCTAGAAGGGTATCGAACGTCACGCCATCTTCACATTAGTCACGGCATCTTTATCCATCGGAATAACACCTCCATCATGAGGACCTCCCTTCCCACGACAAGCCGGGCCGCCGTCCGCCAGTTCATCCGCCACTATTCGGCTCCTCTGGACAGCTCCATCCCCGCCTCGAAGCTGAAATATGTCCCCACAAGTGGTACCTATCCCAAAGGCTTCCTTGTGTCGGGCACGCACGTCGGCGTGAAGCCAGCAAATAAATCACACCCGGATCTCGCCCTCATCGCGAGCGACAGACCCGCCTTCGGGGCCGCGGTCTTCACGACAAATAAGTTCCAGGCCGCGCCCGTACAAGTGAGTCGGTCTGTCCTCGAGAAACGTGGCGGAGCAGGCCTACGGAGCATTATCATCAACGCCGGGTGCGCAAATGCCGTGACAGGCCAAGGCGGAGTAGAGGACGCGTGGGCAATGTCCTCCACCGCATCGGCCCAGTTCCAACAATCGTCTCAACCAGACGACCATTTGGGGCCGAACAGTCTCGTCATGTCGACCGGCGTGATCGGCCAGCGTCTCCCGATCGCCAAAATCCTCAACAAGATCCCAGTTGCGTATTCGAACCTTGCGGCCGACCATGCCGCGTGGCTCACGACCGCCAAAGCAATCTGCACGACAGACACGTTCCCCAAGCTCCTCTCCACGACCTTCACCCTTCCGGGCGCGCAGCACGCCGGCGCCGAGTACCGACTCGCGGGCATGACCAAAGGCGCGGGCATGATCCACCCCAACATGGCCACGCTGCTCGGAATCCTCTGCACCGACGCACCCATCTCGGCAGACGCGGTCTCCACGCTTCTTACCAGCGCAGTGAACAAGTCGTTCAACTGCATCTCCATCGATGGGGACACGTCGACAAACGACACCGTCGCAATGCTGGCCAACGGCGCGGCATCCCCCTCCCCCGTGACGGCACCGATATCCGCCTCCGCCACGCCGGAAGACTACGCCGCCATGGCCGCGATCCTGACTTCGTTCGCCCAGAACTTGGCCCAACTCGTCGTCCGCGACGGCGAAGGCGCCACCAAGTTTGTGACGATCCGCGTGCGCAACGCCCTGTCCGAAACCGACGCGAGGGCCATCGCCAGCAGCATCGCGCGGTCCCCGCTCGTCAAAACGGCCCTCTACGGCAAGGACGCCAACTGGGGCCGCATCCTCTGCGCAATAGGGTATACCTCGCCGGCGCTCCTCTCTTCGCCCGCGGACTCCGTCATCCCCGCCAAGACGAACGTCAGTTTCATCCCCGCGGAGAATTCGGCGTCCCGTGACGAAGGCGTGCTCAAGCTGTTGGTCGACGGCGAGCCGCAGCGCGTCGACGAAGAGCGGGCCAGCAGATTACTCGAGGACGAGGACTTGATCGTCGATGTGGACCTCGGCGTGGGAAAAGCGGAAGGCACGTACTGGACTTGTGATTTCAGTCACGAGTACGTCACCATCAATGGGGATTATCGGACGTAGAGTCGCGGAGTTGTGTGAAGTTCGACTCGTCACACGAGAGAAGAGACAGCGATGAACGGGGACGATGGAAGCGCAGACAAGGCATGGCATGGCAAAAGCAAGGCGTGGCGAGACAAGATGAGACAAGACATGGATGGTTGGTAGAAACGTTTCATATCTGTGCGTTGCTGGAGTGCGCACGGATGAGGACGAGGACGAGGATGAGGTTGTATATAGCTATGCGTCCTGGTAGAAAGACAGATCACGATTGATGGGAGTACAGCGCGGACCTGGAGCTGGGTATTCATATAAGGAGCAAGATATAGAAAAGCCACTGCCACACTTGAAGAATGCGTCTTGCGCGGGTGGAACGATTCATCTTGTCACGACTGTGAGAAAGCGTCTACGTCCTCGCCGCGAATCAGCACAAGTACAGGAGTCTTCGTATAGCGTTTACTGCTGTACAGGGAAGACATGTTTGCTATGGTCTTCTCACTTCCCGCCCCGCATATGCTTTCCCAACCTTGGCTATGCATCTTTCAGTCATACATAACTTTTTGAAAGGCAACCCAATCCAAATCCTCTCCGCCCGGCACCGTTGAAACTACAAAAGTCTCCAGAGAATCATCTAGGCAATCAAGCCTTTCAGCCCCTGGCCGAAATCTCCTTCCTTGGCCGCAATCTCAAAGTATCCGTAGATGATGGTCACAGCCAACAAAATACCAGTGCCACTGCCCAGCGCACCAAGCATGTCACTCGCCACGGACAAGGCACCAATACACGCACCACCAAACGCCGCCGCCGTGGGGATGACTCTCTTCAACTCCTTGTACATGGACTGCTCACGGTGCCCGGCCATAACGAGCCCTTGTTCCTTGAGCGTCTTCGCCACATCACGGGGTGCGGAGCCAGAGACTTCAATCCACGTCTTGGAGAAGACGGCGCAGGTGACGATGATGAATGTAACGTAGATGACCGTGTGGATAGGGTCGAGGAGTGCGTCGGTGAAGTTCAACGGTGGGGACATATAGTACGCGATGCCACTGGAGGCGTAGAGCTGAGATGAACCTTCTTTGGGTTCCCATGTGCCGATGAGCTTGACGAGGAGGTTGTCAGAGAAGCGCGTGTAGAGCATCTGGCTGATCATAAAGATGTTGGACGCAAGGGCGGATTGCAGCATAATGGGCATGTTGGAGGTGTAGAAGAGGCGGATCGGGTAGGAGCCACGCATGCCGCGCTGGCGGGAAGACTTGACAGGGATTTCGACGCGGAAGCCCTGGAGGTAGATGACAGCTGCAAAGACTGTGAGGGTGGCCAGGAGATTCATGACGTTAGGGAGATGTTGTCTGTAGAAAGCTTCGCGGAGAGCTCGCGTCTTGTCAGGCCATGTCACGAGCAGGTGGAAAAGCGCGATGACTGCGCCTTCAAATTCTTTCCCACGGCCAGTATCGATTGTGGTTGGGGAGAAGGCCTTCCAGACAATGGACTCGCAGATGTTCGTAGCAATAAAGAGGGAGATGCCGGAACCCAGACCGTATCCCTTCTGAAGTAGCTCATCAAGCAGGATAACCACGAGGCCCGCGAGGACGAGCTGGACAATCAGCAGGAGGCAGATACCGGCACCGAGATCGCTGGGTTGGCCATATAGACCGGTGAGGACGAAAACGCAGGCTTGGCCGAAGGAGAGGATGATGGCGAAGAGTTTCTGGGCGGTTTGGTACAGCTCGCGGTCGGACTTGAGGTCGAGGTTGACGTCGATGAGATGAGTGCCAGCGAGGAGCTGCAGTTGATCGTCAGAGTCACGTCGCCATAGTTCAGAATGCACCGACGTACCTGGAAGACCATGCCAGAGGAAATGATGGGCGTGGTACCCAACTCCATCAGTGTGCCCCTGTTACTGGCCAACATCATACGCAACCAGTAGATAGGATCCGACGTGTCTGATGAGACAATCCCGTAAAGAGGCATTTGGCTCATGACGAGGAAGATCAAGAGCGTACACTGTGAGTCGCCCTCGTTAGTCTCGTGCCCGTCCCTGTCCCTAGGAATACGGTTCTCTTACTCCTGTCCACATCAACTTTTGATTGAATGGTATCTTTGACTCGGGCGCTGCCACCTCCGGGAGGAGGGGCGTAAAAGGCTTAATGAGATCGAGGAAGCGGACTGCATTGTGGTTGTTAGCAATTTCGACAACCAAAGTGCGCTGGTCGAACAGGAGCACATACGGCCAGACATGGTTGCTGCGCTGAGACGAACAGCTTGATCTTGACCTGAGACCAAAGGGAAGGACGGGTAGGGAAGGGGAAGAAGAACTGGTCAGGGAGGTAGAAGGGGACAGGTGTCGACGTCGCAACAGCACTTCTCCTGAAAGCTCCACGATGCAATTTGATTTGGAGGACACTTCGACATACCCATCCCAGCAGAAAAGAGAAGCTTTGCCGAGCAGTTCGTGCCAAGACTTGGATTTCTGGAGGTCGACTTCAGCCTTGCGTAGCGCGAGGCTGCGTTCACTTTTGATCTATGGACTGTCCCCGTTCATCCTTCTATGAAGTCGATCGCGAAGCAGAGTCTCCTCGTCTCCATCATCAGATTCATCGCCCACATCGGTCCAGCTCGCGTCAACACCTCTCCTACTCCTATCGGTCTTGACCTCTTTCCCGTGCTCTCGACTCTGACTTCTCGGCTCTGGTCTTCGAACCCCTGTCTGTTCTATTCGGGGCACTCCTTCGTGCTCCCAGTCCAATTCCTTATTACACCACCAAAACATTCCTCCAGCCACAAAAGCCACAAGCCCCATCACCCCATAGTTCCACACGAGAAATGGATCCCTCGCGAGCCACAGAAACCCCTCTCCAATCAGGTTCGCCAGTGCACCCATCAAAAGTGCAAACGCTTGAATCATTGATCGCATGTTCCTGGGTGCTTTCGTGAACGCATATTCCATGCTTGTTATGCTGACGAGGATCTCGCTGATGGCGACCAGGAGGTAGATTGGTGCTTGATAGAGGATCGAAATGGACGCAGGAGGACAGTCTTGGACGGGGGATGTGGAGGGGAGGCCTTCGGAAGGATGATATCCGCAAGAGTTGTGCGTGTAGATGTAATGCTGTAAAAAGGCGGCGTAGACCATGGCGCTGGAGCCGATCCAGAACCCAAGCGTTGTTTTCCTTATCGGTGTTAATCGAACGCCCCGTTTGCGCAGGAATGGGTAGATGAGGAGGTCGCAGATGGGAATCAGAATGATCAGGGCGAGCGGATCGAGGTTCGAGACGATCTCTGGCGGGACCCCAGTATGGTGCATTGTATCGGCCTGGGAGGTGAGGTTGTTGTTCATCTGACTATAGGTGAGCCAGTAGAGTGGGAGCCAGAGGAGGACAGAGCAAGCTTGCATTCCACGGCGCAGTTCGGAGACCCAGGTGTCGTCGATAGCTGGGGTCATCCATTTGGGACGTTCGGAGGGTGGGATAAGAGAGGGTTTCGCATCCTCCCAGAAGGTGTTCGTGCGACGGAGGTTGCTGATCGTACGGAGCGGATTCCACGACCAATGTGGGCGGACTGCAAAGATGAGAAAAGAAACGGCTGGACCAAGGACCGAGCCTTGCGGCGGCGTGAGACGGTAGTTTTTCTTGTTGAGGAGCAGGATGATGGGACAGAGGAGGAACATCAGTGTCGGAAGCAGGAACGCAAGGTAATATCCGACATACAGTGCTGCGTATGACATGGAGATTTGGCCGAATAATGCACCGACGTTGATAAAAAGGTAGAACCAGTTGTATATCCTAGCTGCGGTCTGGTCTGGGTCGATGATCACACGGTCTCCTGTCTTGGAGTCAATTGAGACGCGCGGCTGGTCATGGACAATCTGCTCTGCGATCAGAGGGGAGATGTTCGGTTTGAAGCCGCCCGTGCCGAACCCGAAGACAATCAGCCCGAGTACGAACGAGACAAGGGCAGCTTGTGTATGTTGTAGGACCGAAGGCAGAGCGGCGAGAACTAGGATCACATGCCCGATGACCGCGATTGCAATGGCGATCATAATTGTTTGGTACCTATTCCGACGTGTTAGCGGAATTTGACATGGAAAGAAGGCGTAGGGGACCTGACCTTCCTAGATAGGTATCGGCAATCCAGGCACCCAACAAGGGCGTCGTCTGCGACCAGAAAGAGTAGAACGTACCCAGGCCAGTAGCCATCTGTTGGCCCTGCCCAAGTGCGCCAGGATTGTTGTCGGTATCCCCGCTCGGGTGAGGCGCTCGACCGGTAGGGGTGAGCAGGCTGCGTTGGACGAAATTCTGGAACAAGATCGTGGTGCCATAATTCGAAAATCGTTCACAGAGCTCAACAAATGCAACCGTATAGACTCGCCATGGTATCGTATCCGACACCCTGGGAAGCGTCGTGAGTTCCTGCTTCGTAGTGTGAATAATGCGTTCGTCATTTAGGTCAAAAGGCATAAGCGGCTTGTCCTCCGCCTGGACGTCTTCGTCCGCTTCGAGTTGGTCATGGTAACCGGATTCGCTGATGCTCCTCTTGCTCCGAGAGGACTCTCCGGACAGATCTGAAAGCTCAACCTGCTGCATATTGGTGACAGGCGGCTGGTAACCTCTGTGTGGCTTCTCATGTCGAGTGAAGCTAATACCAGCCTATCTTAACACATACGTGACTACTCATTAGAATGAGCGAAGATTCCGGACGAGAAAGTGAGCTAGAATTTAGCACGATAATCAAGTAGTGAGATAGATGGTGAGATGGTGAGATGGCACAATGGTGAGACGACGATTCCAAGCAGCATTACGGATCAATTGTTTTTCCGGAGTCCCGGGCATGCTTCGTGCTCCACGTCGCCTTGCTGGACACCTCAACTCCTCTCAGGGGAACTAGCGTTTTAGCAGACTCGTTATGGAGTTCGTCATTCAGTGCCTGGGATAACTAACAAGCATTTATGTAGCCGAGCCGGCACTCAACGCCCTTTTCAGGCGAGCACGCCAAACAAGAGCTTCGTCCTTGTCCAATAGTCGGATGCGGACTTGACAAGCTCCTTTCTGGTGGTCATGTCCTTAGTAGATCCTGCGTGCTCACCGCCCAAAGCAATGCCCAGGTATAATTCGTCGAATTCGTTGTGCATGTAGCTAGGCTTAACCTCAGGAGCGAATATCCTCAATCTGACAGCCTCCTTAACCAACGCAACCAGTGGAGGAGACCACAAGTCGGTGTCGCCGAGATCCAGCATGATCCTGCACAGATGACGCAAGGTCGAAAAGGTTTGAGGCGAAGGCATGTTATCTGGTAAGATCTTGTTGTCCCAATTTCCAGCTCTGTGGCCACTTCGTACCCTCGACAGCTGTTCGGCTACCTCACTGGCAAGCACTTGCTGCAACTTCGGAACGACATCTCCGAACCTCTCAAACTTGGCATGTTCCGGGGACACATGCTTCAAAGATGAGATAGAAAGTCGAACGAAGCGCAGTGAGGCCACAATAAGGGACACGTCGCTCTTTTCATTCAAGCTTTGAGTAGCAGCCTCGGCAATGCGCGACTCGTGCCTGAGAACCGCTTCTTGCAGGCACGCCTCTAAAGTTTCCTTGTAGAGCTTCGGATCTGTCTCACCGAGCGCTTTAATCAAAGCGTCGGCCTCATCTTCATTATCTTCGTCAGGCTCCTCAAGGATGTCGCGCCATCTCGTCTTCGATATCTCGTCGAGTTGACTGAGAGTGGCGTTTGCCGCCGATACCCATTGAGCCAACGTCCTCGACGCCTTCGATAGGGTCGCATTGTGACCTGAGTGGCGCTTTCTGACTTCCCTAATGAACTTGTTGCCTCCGGAATCCAGACCTGCCAGAGCTATCTGCTCGTCCCACAACGGCTGGGGCACCTTGCTGCTTGCTTCATATCGAAGCAGTAAGCTCGTGCTCTGATCTAACTGCGTTCCTTGTATTCGACAGACAACGCTGATTTTCTCATTTATAGCCTGCGTGATCTGTTCTTTGATATAAGACCCTGCCGGTGTTGAAAAATAAGACGGTAATAGAAGGGCGTAAAGCTGTCTCCGCAACTCAAGCACCTCACTTATCTGGCTCATCTCCGAGAGACATTGGCGCAGCGCATCCGAAAGCGCCCGACAAGCGTCTCGTGACCAGGTTTCGAATGTAGATTGCAATTCTTCTGACGTCGGCGCGCTTCTCTTGAAGTAGGGGACGAATGATCGTATATCATCCGGTATTAGCGATACAATCCGGTCAAGGTCGAGAGATTCGAGGTTCCGAATACTGGGATCTGCTAATATAGGCTTCCTCTGAAGGTCGTTCATCGCTTCAATTACCGGGAGTCCAACGAGGCTCTTGAAGGTATGCAAGGATGATAACTGATAACGGAGAGCCTCACAGATTGTCGGATGGTGTTTCGAGGCTGTCAGTTGGCGGCGGATCTTCTCCAGTCTGAGGTGGCGGAGGTGAGACAGAGCGTCCTCAGCGGAGCTGCTCGTCACCAGGCAGTAAGAGCATATCGACTCCAGAAGATCCACCAATCTTGAAGTGGGATTGCTCAACTTGGATTCCACACGAAGCAGGAGCTGCCGCCGTAGACCGGTGAGTTTGCTACGCAGAAAGTCCAGGCATTTCGCGGTAGCCTCTTCATCGTTGAGGGATTTCAACAGAAGCCGCGACACGACCATAAGTCGCGCGGACCGTAGCAGGCTCTGCTCTCGTAGACACGAGGCAATTGTTGCACAGCATCGTTGTAGGAGACGATATTGGGCGAGGGCTACCTTTTCGGTTGATGGTGATCTTTGGTTTGTATCTAGCTGAGGCGGCCTGCAATTATGACCGATGGACGATAGGTGATCCTCCGCGGACCTTGTTTGTTCGTCCAAGACAACAATGGCCTGAGCGGTCGCGAGAAGCTCACGATAGCTGCCACTGTAGATCAAACATGTTAGTGAACTGCCGCCATATCTTCCTGCCGAGCGCGGGAAATTTTGAGGGTTTGGCCAGTAAAGATGAAAGGCAGGCGACGTCCGGGGTCCAACCTACCCGACTAGGGTCCTGAGCTTCTCTTTATTCTGCGCTGCGCTTGACCGCAGTTGCTTCTCAATTGTCCGAGTCTGCGGGATACGATACCCTTCAAAGGCTTGCTGCCAGTTGACCAGTGTGGTGCCGGGCTCCATTCTGCTAGTGACCGTCGACGGACCTTGGAGTTCATGAAGTCCGCGTTGCCATTTCCGAGGTATGCAGGACTCCTCCCTCTACTCAGACCTCGTTTGTCGCTGATCTACGGCGTAAAAATCGACCATGGCGAGTCTACGAAGTGTTATTTCGACACGTGGAAGGAACCTCACGAAGACGCAGTGCTCCGCCGTAGCCAGCACTACGGCTGACCACGTCTACCAACAGGTAGCCCAGCATGAGCATGGACAAGCCACGTTCTGGTTTAGAACAAGTCGGTGGTCAAGACGTGCATGACTGGTATCAAGTAGCATTAATGTACAAATTCTGGACACTCGGATCTTCTTCTAGAGCATCCAGAATGCTCTGCACCTGGTCCTCTTGTTCTTCAGACAGAGTAACCACAGAATCCTCGTTCGGCACGTACACTACTTCTGCCTTTTCCACCTGGAGCTCCAGCTTCTTCTGAAGCTGCTGGGCCACGGCCATGACATCGGCTGGTTCGGTCTCAACCACGAGCTTGTTCTCTTCTAGCGAGATGTCTAGGGCCCCTGCCTCAATGGCGTCTTCCAAGGCATCCTCAACTCCTATCTCGTCCTGCTCTTCAAAGCACACCCGACCTTTCTTCTGGAACAGGAACGCCGTTGGCGTAGCTGTCCCACCTGCCTTCGTGATGATGTACCGAATGTCTGTCAATGTTCTCGCTTTGTTGTCCGTCTGGCATTCAATTATCGCCGCAACACCGTGAGGCAGTATCGCTTCGATTGTGACGTTTTCCAGCGCTTGGCCTGACGGAGATTTGCCCTGGCCTTTGGCAATCGCGTGCTCGATCGCCGCCTTTGATAATTGGCCTTTCTTCGCAACGGCAATCGCATGCGCTAGTCTCGAGTTCATGGTGGGATCAGGCCCGCCCACTGCGTGTAAATCAGCCCACATGCCTCCTTCACGGCGGTAAGACCTCCTCACGTCTTGATGCCATTATGATGTCCGAGGACAAATGCGTCCGGGCCCTGCTCTTCGCGATGTCGTTCTTGCCCTTGTCATGTTTGATCTTTGCCCATTTGCTGTGACCTGACAGTCGATCCTGGCAGCTGGACCAATGCCGACATGGTGCCTGGAAGCTCCGGAAACAGCGGTTGAACCTCCGAATATGGCGCAGCCCCATGCAAGTGAAATGGTGGTTATGCGAGCAGCGCAGGCGTAGTTAAACTGCACGAGGAAACAGCAGGTGATGAGGAGACGGTAAAGTACTTCACACAAATGGCTGTTGCGCCTTGGTAGAAGTGGTGCGCCGAAACTTCCATACATACCGGCGAGACTTGTCATGTCATCGATAACGCCGCACTACTCAAGTGACCATAGAGCGGTTCTGGACCAGGGTGCCGCGTACTTGGAAGTGCAGGAACATGACACCGCGGCTTCGGCGTTTCATCAAGACCAAAAAGCCACCGTCGATTAGCTGGAGCATTGTCTCTCAACGAGCCAAAGCCGGAAGACATAGCTTGTAGTGGAATCTGGAATAAGCCGATCTATGAATCTCTCTTCATTTCATGGACAGACGCAGTTCAGCCCCTTCGAAGATCGGCATACCACCACCACGTGCCTCCTTATTGTGCCACCTTTCAGCAGTGACAGCCTTGTGCGTACTGCCCGGCCCTTTCAAGTTGTGCTCAAGGCGCTAAGCACCTCAATTCATGAACATACAGGCGGACAGCACCCACACTCTCTGTGTTCCCGACTGTGGAGTGTGGACAGTGACCACCAGCACTGACTGAAGAGCCAGATTGTTTTGATGACCATTCCGCACTCCCATGCGATGAAGCTACACTCGCGGCCGAGAGAGGAGACAATTTGCTGTGCACGGCGCAGCGACCGCCAACGACATCACCGGAGCGCCCGAGATATCGCAGTTCTGTACAGGGATTACCTGTCGGGAGCGGTAACAACCAAACTCTCAGGATTTGTGGTTAAATGGCGATATGAACTCTACGAAGCTAACAGTTGAGGGCAGCTTGCCATTGCCCAGATGCGGCTTCGGGTGACGAGTCAAAGCATGAACAAAGTGTTGGGATTGCACAAAGTTCCGTTCCGCATCAAAGGCACTGGGGGCATACCAAGACCTTTGCGCGATCTGGGTGGTTCTTCTCACACATGCTGGACAACATCTTCCAGCGTGGGATTGAATGGCTTGGTATTGCCCTTTGGCATCTGTCAATCAAGGGTCAAGGGTCAAGGGTCAAGGGTCAAGGGTCAAGGGTCAAGGGTCAAATGTATGGCCAAAGCACAGCAGATCAACTCGCGACAAACAATAACGGCCGTTGGCAAACGGACGGAAGAGCAGTTGAGAGGAAACATTAGGTGGACATAGGATCGTATGCCCTCTGAACGTCCTCCGGCCACATGCTCTCAAATGTCGAGACGGCCTGCCATGGCGTCTCAAGGCCAATGCAGACAAGGTCCACTCTACGCCGTGATGGTCACCGTTGCCGAATCTGGTGCAAGCTGATTACGGGGCGTGGAAAGCACGGTATCTACCCGCTGTCTTATGCGTGATGCTTGACGGTTTGTGGCGTTTCTTGGGACATTCTGGGCGATAACTCTCGACTGCATCAAGAATGGACAAGCATGCCAAAAACCAGGTCCAACGTAACCAAGCGGATATTCCGCATCCAGAAACCTTCGAGAACGCCCGAAGAATCACACCTGCCAAGGCCGGTATTTTCTCCCGACGGGATTCGGGTTTGAGCAATAGGGGCGAGGCCCTCCGCTCGCGAGACGTCAAGATCAAAATGTTGATCCCGGTATAAAAGGAACAACCTGAAGACTCCGGCACTTGGGCGTGGGAGAGACTCAGGGAACGGTTGAAAAGGTGAATGTTCGACACGAGGGTAGCATGATGCAAACTCCGCTCCGCCAAGTGATGACCTGTGACAACCATCTCCGCCATGGCTGCACGCCAACGCTTCTAGAAGGGCATCGGGAAAAGATCATTCCTGGCTCACGTACGCCGCGGATTCTTGGGTGCCATTGGGATTTGGTGATTTGCCGGAAGAGGCTTAGGTGGCAATTGGGCGAAAGCTTTCTCCGCCAATACGGGGTGGTCAGTCCGGGGTTATTGACAGGACTTGGCAGGCTTGGTGTCTTGGTCTGCCATTCCGATGCCTGTCGCCGAAGTGATGCCCTTGTCCATCGACGTCCTATCCTGGTGCGCTGGCACGAAAATGAGGAGGACCCTGGGAATGAACCGTGATGAGCAATGCCGTCTTCACTCTCGAATGCCAGCACTGTTGGTCGAGTTTGCGGAGATGGACCAGGTAGGTCGGTCGGTATATATAAAGGTCAGCATCTTCCCCCGGAGACGATCTTTTTCCCAGAGCACTTGGAGCCCTTGTGTACCCAGTCTCCAGTTCACTTTCTCGGTTCCCGCGCGCCAGAAGGATACCCCAGATTGCTTCACGTACTTGCTGACCCGTTGTCATCGCTGCCACCAACATGGCTGCTCAACACGAACAAGGGGAAAAGACTATAGTTGAAGGCCGTCAAACCCCTACCATTGAAGTCGACAAACCAGCAGGTGCCCATGAAGAATATGTCGTCGACCGCGAAGGCAAACCTGTCCGCGTCGATTACTCAGGGGCTCACAAGAAGACCGACCCCGAAGAGATCAGGTATACTCTGCTCCCGTAGTGGCTCCGATCCAAGACTGACAATTTTCTGACTTCAGACTCGTCAAGAAGCTTGATCGATGGATCATGCCGACACTCTGGATCATGTACTGGCTCAACTACTTGGATCGAAATGCCATTGCGTTAGCACGGATCAATGACATGGAAGAAGATCTGGGCTTAACCTCAACGCAATACCAAACCTGCGTATGCCTCTTTCGCCCTGAACTCTCGCGTGGACTGCCACTGACATCTGTCTCCTCAGGTGTCCATTCTCTTTGTCGGGTACTTGCTAGGCCAGGTGCCGTCCAACATGATCCTTACGCGGGTCCGCCCGTCCTACTACATGTCTTTCTTCATGGCACTCTGGGCCGTCGTCAGCACCTTGACGGCGCTTTCTCAGAACTTCACCGGCCTGCTTCTCACCCGCTTCTTCCTGGGCGTGACAGAGGTAATTCGTGGACACCACCCATCTACAACCCATCCGGTGCTAACAGGTATCCAAGGCCCCCTACTATCCTGGCGCCCTCTTCATGCTCTCGACCTTTTATACCCGGAAAGAGATCGCCACGCGCATCTCCATCCTCTACACCGGCAACATCCTCGCCACCGCCTTCGCCGGGCTCATTGCGCTCGGCATCTTCGAGCTGGACGGCAAAGCCGGTCTCGAGGGCTGGAGATGGCTCTTCATCATCCAGGTATGGCGGCCTCTTTCCCCCCCCTCTCCCGCGGATCTCTGATCCACACGTACTAATAAGACCGCCCACCGCAGGGTGTCGCGACATTTGTGATTGCCCTCGGCGCCGTCCTCACTCTCCCCGACCACCCGCTCACCACCAAATGGCTCACTCCTGAAGAACGACAACTCGCCCACGACCGCATCGAGCGCGACACGGTCGGCGGCAAGGCCGGCACCTCGACCTTTGCGGGCCTCAAGGAGGCGGCGCGGGACCCCAAGCTCTGGCTCTTCGCCTTCATGCAACACATGCACCTAGCGGCCAACGGGTTCAAGAACTTCTTCCCCACCGCGGTTGAGACGTTGGGCTTCAACCAGACCATCACCCTGGTGCTGACCTGCCCGCCGTACCTGATCGCGGGGATCATCTCGATCCTTTGGTCCGCCAGTTCGGGCAAGTACAACGAACGCACCTGGCACATCACGAGCGCCAAGGCCGTCGCCGTGTTCGGATTTGTGCTCGGCTGCGCCACGCTGAATACCGGCGCACGGTACTTCGCCATGGTCGTCTTCGCCATCGGCACCTACGCCGTCAACTCGATCATTCTCGGCTGGGTCGGGTCCACGTGCGGGCAAACCAAGGAGAAGAAGGCGTCGAGCCTGGCCATCGTCAATACCATTGCGAATGCCTCTTTCGTCTGGACTCCGGTGAGTTCCTTGCTGTTGGCCCCCAACGTAACGTGTGGCCGTGCGGAAACACATTCAGTCTTGAAATAGATCGCTAACGTGAACCTGGTGGATGGTACTGTAGTACCTCTGGCCCAGCTCGGACGAGCCGCGCTACACAATCGCCATGTCCAGCTCGGCGGCCTTTTCGATTGCCTGCGCCGCGGGAGCGTGGGCCATGAAATTCTGGCTCATTCGCACAAACAGGAAGATGCGCCAGAGCAATGATGAGACCGTTTTGTTCTACGCCTATTGATTGAGCGGCGAGCAAACGCATCAGCAGCCGAATCATCCTGCCCCTTGCACGTAGCGAGTGCATCGGAAATCGGTATTATTGCAGGGCAGGGTTGTGGCATGGTGAAAGACAATGTGTCCCATCACACCCACCTCACCTAGGAGTACGTCTGTTCTGCGGGGTGCGTGACGGAAAGACAGTAATGTGACCGCGTCTCGTGTTATGAGATGATTGCATGTACACATGCATGTGTTTGGTAAGGTACAGTAATCAAAACCTACTTGTACCTCTCCTCTCTATACTTGTACGGACAAGACGAGACAGAATAGTATATATGTGTATGGCCAGTCCTGAATGCTCTGGCCGGAGCGGAGTGTGACTCTCCGGCTAAAATCCGGGTGGCCAAGCCATGGCAAGGAATTCTGACTCTTGGCTGCCAGCGGTGAAAAGAGAGACTCGGCGTAAATTACATTCACAGGACTCGGGAACCGTCGTGAAATGCTGGTTTTTAAAGTTCATTGCGCAGTGGTTCACCAACGTGAGGGCGGCGAGGACAGCAATGGCACCCAGTGAGTGGGAGGCCAGCGTCAATGGGAGGCCAGTGGGAGGGACGAGGCCTGCAGATCCTGTTCACCAAGCCTCGCCAGCCTTTTCACATTTCTTCACCTTGTCCAACAACCCTTCCCCTCGCGTCTCATGGCGGAAGTATTTATTCATTTCTTCTTATCCAACAACCCTTCTCCCTCCCGTCTCGTGGCCAAAGTATTTATTCATTCCTTCTTATCATTAACTTGACTCCTTACCCTCTCACAACGCCTCGCCGCGAAACGGCTTTACAATCCTAAGTGCTGATCCAATTACTCTCGCTCAGGACAGGTTTGGCGTTCTTGTGTCTTCCTTGACCCTGGCACCGGAACTTGTCCATCAGCAGCGAAATTTTGATCTAGGCTGGACGATCCGAGAAGCGATGGCTGGCTTTGGGATCTTCGCGGTGCTTAGCCGGGTTCTCTTTCTTAACCTTACAACGCAGCCTCTACCTGAGCCGGAATGCGAGGATTCAGGGGCAGGGGAAGCGGAAGAGGAGGAGGGAGAAGACACCACCGTCGTCGAACAGCAGTCGCCTGCCTCAAATCTGCACAGACTCCCACACGAACTGCTCCTGCACATCACCGCATTGTTATCCCCAGAATCTGCCGCCGCCCTGAGACTGACATCCAAACATCACTATGCGGCGCTCCAGGATGACGTGGACTTGAAGCTGCCCGATTACACCACTAGAGGGCGCTTCCTCCGACTTCTCGAACTCGACCTCCCCGAATACATGGCCTGTCACGGCTGTAATCTTCTCTTTCGCTGGACCACGTGCCGGTGGAGATACGAATGTCCCTTCCGCCATGGTCGGGGAATGCATGTATACCACATGTCTGGGATCGAATATTGTCACACGCATCTACCGCGGGACCTGTATCGCGAGACTGTTGCCGCTTTTCTGCGAGGGTATGAGAGAGGTCCCGAGTATGGGCCGCAGCTCGATGAGCTTAAACATCAATGCGACGGCCGGTCTTATTACAGGACCAAGCATGTCTCACGGGATACCGAGGCCAAGGTGGTCGGAGGAAAGTTGTTGCTTCGCACCATCTACGAGTATTCCTTCTTCAAGGACCCCGAAGCGCACCACTCGCTGGTATATGAACTGGAGAAATTTCAGCGTATCGGTTGCAGGGACTCATACTGGACTCTCCCAGCTCTCATGTTGGACGTCATTGGTGATGATGGTGGCGACGGTACGAGGCCCAGTACACCGAGACACGCTGGCTATATAAGGTGCGCTGTCTGTGCCACAGACTTGCGCGTCTACCTCGTGGCGAAAGGTCCGGAAAATACCACGGTCCGTATCTCTATGTGGCATTGTTTTGGAAGCCGAGACTTCGAACAGGAAGATCCTTTTGTGCAGGCCATGTTCAGGCGCCCCACGAGGGTGGACTACTCGACCCTGCCGGTGACTCGCAATTTGGAATTGCTGTATAACAGTGATCTGGATGGTGGAGAAGGAGGGGGAGAAGGAGCTTTTCAAGAGTTGTCGACCATATCCGAGCGTCAGAGCTGGTTACAATGGTGGCAATGGGAAAGCATTCGTCGGTTCGACACGCCTCGCTTTCGTTACGTTGGTCCTACATACTAGCTACTTAGCACATAGTAGGTCCTGTAAGAGAGCTATTGGTACCTGTCATTCAGCTGACGATTTGCTAATTTTCCGCTCAAGGGTACAATGTAGGACATGTTGCGCGATCACCGAAACCTCTGTGGCTCGCTCAC
Organism: Phialophora chinensis; assembly: GCA_016109575.1. NCBI lineage: Eukaryota > Fungi > Ascomycota > Eurotiomycetes > Chaetothyriales > Herpotrichiellaceae > Phialophora > Phialophora chinensis. The sequence continues at coordinate 3,108,578 of JADWPU010000001.1, forward strand.
CCAATTGCTCCTGTGTGCAGAGAACGGGGTGTGCAATATCTGCTCTTTGCCTGCTTTGGCTGCAGCCTTCGTAGAGTTGAGCACATGTCACATCCACGGTGAACGAAGCGAGGCCCGATACGGAGTGCGGGGGTCCATGGAGCTGTCGTCGAAGTATTCGGCCGTGATGGAGGGATAATTGAGGTTATGTTCAGTCAGCCGTGCACCGCGGCGAAGGGAAATGGGAGACTCACTCGAATGCAACCAGTTGATTGGGATATGGGCTCGACTTAGCTTCACTCTAAGAGCTACTAGTCACCAGCACTGCGTAGAAGTGCGAGCCCGTCGCTGGTGCGACCCCAACCCCCGGTGTGCAATGGGAATTGAAGCCGCCGCTGGGGTGGCCAGCGGAAGAGTCTATGCAGTAATCAGTCTTGCGAAGTATCAGCGGGGGAAGGATCTGGAGGGGTCACCGGCGTGATGGTCACGGTGACCATGTAGGAACGACGAGCGAGGTCCCCGCGCAAGTCTCGGACTTCCGAGAGCAAGTCACCGAGGACCCCGACGCCGTCCTGCAAGGCCGCGTGAACACCACGTTCGATGACCCTCTCCAGATCCTCCCCGAATTGAGAGGTGAGAGAGGGGATGGTAGGAGGAGGAGGAGGAGGAGGAGGAGGAGGGGGGGCGAGGAAAAGGAGGAAGCGACCTACAAGCGGCCAAGTTTGCAGCTCTTGCGCCAGGCGCTTAACCCAGCGGGGGAGGAAGGCGGAGGTGTGTGTGGCCACAAGGGCCCAAATTTGTAAAAGCAGAGCAAGGAGCTCCATTGTACAAAGTAATTCTGGAATGATCTTGAAGAGGAAAGGAAAAAGAAAACGAAGGATGCAAGACGCGAGAACTTTTGATCAAAACACAGGCTCCACCCCAGTGGAGCGTTGCCAGGGGCTGCATGTTCATTGATTCGGTTTCGTCACGACCAATGGAGGACAGAAGAAGAAGCTTTCGTCATCAGAAACCCTGGAAGAAGGAGCGAAGTCTGAAGGTCGGGGAGGAAGGAACGGGAAATGAAGGTTGTAAAGAGAGGAACGAGAACCGAACGTTCTGGAGGAGGGGGGAGGGAGGAGCGAGAACAGAAGAAGGCAGCAAGCCCAGGTCCTCTTCCGCATGATTGATAACTTGCTAACGCAACCGCATTTTGATCCAGGCATTTAGTCAAACCAGTACAGGGCAGGGAAGTGGAGGTACAACAGACACGCTGGAGCTGAAGGTCCGCGCAGTCACGACATCGTGTTCCACCGAGACGTCGACGATATGTACCCAAGTATCGGCATCGACGCTGCCTGCCGCCTTGCCATACGAGCATTGTATGCAGATTGCATTTCAGAACCGTGAAGATGGGACAAAAGACAGTGTATTGCATCGCATTGATCGCAGTCAACAATATCGTACAATGGAGACGCCTAGTCCTTGGCCCTTCGCTTTCATCTCGGGTTGGACACGGCATGACAAGATGAATCCAAGGCCAAACTGGTGATCGCTTCTCCAACGTGTAGGAGACTCTGTGTGCGGACGTCGTTTCCATGTTGAAGCCCCTGAGGAAGATGGTATGTATGTATGAAGCCAAGACATTAAGTCCGGAGCAACACTGCTTGTCTTCTTCCAGAGCAAGACCAAGGGGTGAAGAACCATTCAGGAAGAAGTGTTCAGAACCATTAGAAAGGAGGTGTCGGATAAGATCATTGAGAAAGGAGGCGTCGGATCAGAACCGTTCAGGAAGTGGGTGTCGTGTCCTCAAGGGCTCGGGGGACAATGAACATGCCATGCCATGCCATCCATTGTTCGTGGTCCATGGTAACAAAGACGGTCTGTCTGCCCTTAGGCTTGGATCGGGTGTCATGTCCTTTAACGAGACTCATCAGCATCCGAATACGTTAGATACACAACACCCACATCGCCCATGCATACCATGCCATACCTGGTCCGTGGCGGCAGGCAGGATCGATCCCAGAGCCACCGCTACTGATTCTTCCTCTTCTTCTTCTTACAGCCGATATAGGTCGGGACGCAGGCTCCGCAACGCGTATGCTCGCAGGGGATACACTTGGGGAAGATCTTCCACAGTTGCGGATTCTCTTTGTTTCCGTCGCACTGGCAGCAGTACCAGTAGTTGGCCGGGACGTAGGTGACGCGGGGAGGGGTGATTGTGTTGTCGAAGACCTTGACTATCGGAGGGGGAGGGGGGTTGTCGGCCATGTCTGATGCGTGTGCGAGGATCTCAGGTGCTGATGATGGGGGTTTCTGAAGCTGGCGTAGAATTGATTGATTCCCTTGAGTCGGTTGGACGGAGGTGAGGGTGAAGATGTATCTGTATCTATATCTCCAGGCGTGCCTCGCGCTGTTGTATTCATTGCATCAAGGAAGACGACTACTCTTCGTGGGCCATCGTACTCGTGGACAGGCATGGCCAGGGAAGGGAAGCTACTCTTCGTGGGGAGGGCCGTCCTCCTCGCGGACAGGACATGATCCCTGACTTCATGGAATTGGGAGGTCCATAAAGGTGGAGTGGGCCAGCCGCCTGCCGTGGCAGGAAGGGGACGAGCCTTGCAAGGGAGTGTAGGAGCTCTGAGAGGGACAACCCCCTGTGCCAGTATCTTATTGGCAGGAAGACAGTCGGTGAGAAATGGGTTCTTCATCGATCATGGCTCAAATCGGCATGCCAGGCAGGGGCAGGGTTGGGGCAGACCGCGACCCTCAAGTCTGCTCCTCAATGTTGCCTTGAAGGCATCAATTATGGCGGAGTATCGATCGCCTGTTTGCCTGGTGCTTCTCAAGGGGGAGCGCGCCTGGCGCATTGGACTCGATTTTCGGCCTCTCACAGAAGACCATTTCACGGCAGGGGGCCGAGCGAGTGGTATTAGCTCTAATTCCCTGTGGACAATTTCGAACACGCACGCAATCAGAGGTGAGGCTGCATGTCCACAGAGGGTTCGGTACCGTGGCAAGCCTCATAGTGACCTGGCCACGGCCGGCCGTTTCCCAAAGTGTTTCTCGTTTGCGTATAGTGTTGGCAGGCTGAGAGAGAGTTTGTACAATGATCCTGGGAAAACACAATCAAAATGACATCGCGGCCGGGCGTTTGGCATAGTATACCTCATACCCATGGCCAAGCGCTATTTTTTGGCCGGGAGTAGCTCGAGCTCGAGGTGGTCCAGATGATACATACAATAACGATCCAGCCAATATGGGTGTGGGCAGAGTGGAAGGGGAGTGCATTTGGCGTCATCTACTGCAAAACGGGCAACCTTGCATCCGGCTGCACCATCCCAGTCCACCACGTGGCCCAAAGCTGTGAGACTGCCACGCAGAGAAGATCGACGCTCGTCAGCCGCGGGTCCCACGAAAAAGCTGCTGCGTGGGGTTTGCTCCAGAAAAACAAAATGAGTACGTCGTGAGGCTTCATGTGCAGAGCAGGATCGTCCTCGACCTGGATTGGCTGCACCGTAAAGTTTCCGTCGGGGAAGCTCGAAAAAAGCACAACTAAAGGGATGGCAGATTGGCGGGAAATGATGCTTTGCCGGATGGTCGACATGGAACACGAGGCAGCGTTTGGCGGGAATGATGCTTTGGCTGAATGGCCAAGAGTGAACACGAGACCGCCGGCGCGGATGACGACCAGAATCGAGTAACCGGACGCGTGGAGAGATAAGAGGAGTGAGGGCGGGCGTGCAGATGGGGGAGGCAGACCAGGTGGCAGGGGGGTTGGTGCTGGTGCTGCTTTGAACCTGCATCTTGCGTCGAGTGGCTGCATATTGTCCAATCGGTGGTATCGCAGTCGTCAGAACTGTAGCTGCAGGGCCCAGAATCCGTACACGACGGTTTGCAACGAAACAGTAATTCCAAAAGTACCGTCGTCAGACACCCTTGTGCGCTTACGACGTGCTTCGCTTTGGTAAGGTAGTCGCTTGGTACAGTATTTATGTTATGGCAAACGATTGCGATGTCCCCCAGATACGGAAATGGCCGCAAGACGCACATGGGATTGGGGCCATGACCCTGGTCTTTAGCACACCGTGACAACACGAGCTTCTATCCTCAATGCATTTTGTGTGCCCAGTGCTGTGGACCTGAGTTTCAGAGAAGTCCTGACAATTGTTCGGTTCAACCCAGCCTTCCCCCATTTTCCCACCGCCACGGATATGCCCGGAAGAAGACGTGCCAGACAGGGGTGCATCGTTTTCCAACTGTTGTGGATATGCCAGGAAAGAGGACGTGCCAGAGAGGGGTTCCTTCACAGCATTCTCGTCCCCCTAGGGCCTGGTATGATTCACTGAAGAGTGCTTCTCTCTTGTCAGTAGAGATCGAGGAGATGGAGTCACACCGCGTACCTTTTGCAACGTGTGTCGTCGCTGCTGGCTAACGCCGTGGCACCACTTTGTCTTCATTCTGCGAACGACGGTTTTGCTTGAGGAAGCTGTCTTTGCAATACTGGCACCGTTTCTGGTCGCATTCCGGACAATGTGTCTTGTGGAGTTCGCGCAGGTTGACGGCGCGGCATCGAGAGTTGCAGCATGTCCAAGCGTTGGCACGCACGTATCCTGCACCGCCGTTCATGGTGAAGTGTATTGGAGTATAGTAATACAAACAGCAATTGAAGTCGATGGAAATGGTGCCTGTCGTGTATAGTAGTACAAACACGAAGTGAAGTCAGATGGAAATAGTGCCGGTGGTGTTGAGTTGACGACCATGACGACGAAGACGGCAGCTTATAAGCTATCCCGGTTGGGTCCATAGCTGCTGGGGCTTTGCAAATGAGTGCCTCTCATATCGACCTGCAAGTAAGATGCCCGGTCAAAGCCTCGCCTAGGCAATAATGAGAAAGATTTGAATTAGCCAAACCTCCATGTGCGTTCTCAATGACATAGCTGCGCAAACAACTCATCAGGGCTGACAGCAGCGAGACGCCATTGTGGAAGAGTCCCTCTATGACTCAGTAGAATATCGGCCACGCATGATCCAGTAAACGTCTAGCAGAAGCTCAAAGGTACCAGACATTAGTGGGGAGCGACTTTGGGCTCTCTGCGCGGCATTGCACAAAAGAACATTCGAGCGCGATTGTGAGAGGAAGGTGAAATGGGCGGGTCGACAATCTGTGAAACATCATCGGCATAGTACAGAACATGGGCTCGCTCCAAGGAGGGGCCGAAGCCTTGATCAGCCTGAGCCCGGGTTTCACGTCGATTTGTTGGACGAAGGCAGCCAGTCAGCGCGGGAGACTTTGCAGTCCGAAGACGGTAGAATTGCTACTGCGTAGGCAGTCCAGAAGCCCAAAAACGGACGATGCTGCATTGTGCTGGAAATGCGAAACCAGCCAGTCAGAGTTCTGAAAGTTTCAGAGGATGATAATTATGTCGCTGGCCAGCAGTTTCACGGCGTCAGGGACTCGAAACTCGTGGCTGTGTACCGGTCTGATTGGTTGCCTCTGAGAGAGCCGGGCGAAGTTAATATCGTCGGCTGGCGAACAGGCGGGAACATGGAAGATGCGACGCATGGGCAGACTCAGTCAGAGACACCAGACAGTTCGCCTGCACAGTTGTGCTGTAGAGGGTCCATGACTCCCCACGCTCTGGCCAGGGGAACACACAACCGTGGAAGCGGATTTTGGCAAAGCGTAGTACGAGGACAGCCCAAAGATGCAGAGGAAAATGATCTGCGATCTTTGTGCACGGCTGATCGATGCCACAATGCGGACGAAATCACCTTCTGAGCCGGTGAAGGGGGGCTAGCCGAACCTTTGATCGAACGTTCGCCTTTGCCGCGATGCGGTAATTAGGAGGGAGTCCGGTGCCTGAGTCATGCTAGACTGGATTGCTCGCCTTTGTGACGAGCGAACCGCGGTAGAAGAGAAGACGGAGAGTTGATTGATGGCAAGACGTTGAAAAAAAGGCAGATGGTTTGCCTGGGGGGGTGGGGTGATGCAGCGTGCAAATGTACCGTAACTTTAGGCAACCAACCTACACCGCTACGTGCAAGCCTGTGGAGAGCCGATTGAGTGTGTACAATACGGTGAGAGAGATCGCTTTGTGCAAACCTGCCCAGAGTCCACCAGGTGTTTACACTACGGTGAGAATGAGTCGCTTGTTTCAGACACACGAAACTGCATCGGGTCGCTGCCTGGATCTGGGTCGAAACAGCCCCTCAGCCCCAGCCCTGCCGCCGCAGCCTTGCAGAAAACCTTCGCTAATCGTCGCCGGCGTGAACTCGCGGTCGTCGCTAGCCCCCGAGTCAGCCTGAACCTACCGCTAGTTCAACGGCCAGGCACCTGATGGACTTGAGCCACAAGCCCAGCAAGGACGGTCGGTAGTTTATGCCTGCTTGTTGGGTCAAATTGTCCGCATGACGACCATTGCCACTGGTGGGAGCCGGCGAGGCAGCCATGGCAAGAAAAAGGAGCCCTCAAGATCCGGGAATCACTTTCAAATCGTCTGATTTGCACCGCCACAGGCTACAATACAGGCGAACGACCTCCCCTCTCTCGAGACATGACGTCGCGCAACACCCTATCATCCATCGCATGCAGTCGCTCGGCAGGAGCACCGGAGAAGACACGGACAAGCCAAGAAGCTGTCGATGTCGGGTCTTGATGTCGAGGACTGATGCTTACAGCCACCGAACGACCCTTCCGCGAACAACTGTCTCGCTGTATCACTCCCGGGATATATGAGTCAACGGGTACTGGTGTCAGGCATCCCTCTCTCCTCCTGTGCTGTCAACCTCCGTCATGAGGACCCTCTGATCCAACATGTTGTTTTGACCCGTTCGTGCTGACCAGAACTGACCTCCATAACCTCCGTCTGGGCTAGAGTTCGTGAAACCGTGCAGATGTCTTGACTTGTTGGCTTCCAGACGACACTTGCTGCACCGCTTGTGTCCACAGTGCGGGCAAAATTCGTTCAGCTTGACTGTAAAAGGCCCATGTTTGCACTCGGAGCAGTACCAGACCGCTTCGTTGGCGCCGCTTAAGGCAATGGGGAGGAATTCAGAACGATCTGTGGTGCTTGTCATCCAGAGCATTCGGCGGAACAGCACTCGTCTGGAGACTTTGCTTGACCTCCGACGACTGGAAAGGCCTTCCATTGGAAAGTGTCGCTATAATGCAGACGGCGTGGAATGGTGGAACTGACCGATAGTATTAGTTTGAAGTCTATGGATTCATGACCGACTTACCCCGGCGTGGCGGTCGACACGAGATTCAAAGAGGTACAAGCGCTGTTCGAGCACTTTTGAAGCTACTTTGAACGACAGCGAGAGTCGTGTCTCGAGGATTAAGCACCCTTATCATGTCTGGTGCCTCAGCACCACTGACACTCTGAGGGATTTATCATAGTGGTCCTATCTGCTGCATGCTTTCGTGATTGGAGGCTGTGTCATGGTAGCTGTGTGGTGCACATATGGTGATACAGTTTCTCTTCACACCCGCCGCCTGTACAGCATAGTCGAATGAAACGGTTGCCGGCCCCAAGTGCCCGATAGGAACCCGTGGCGCTCACGCTAGCGTGGTAAAGGTCGTAGAATTTCGAACGAATGGGACGGCAGCCAAACCCAGAAGGAGAGGCTCATTTCCTCAGCCTCCATGGCCATTGGTTCAACCTTGGCAGGACAGGCTGGGATTTTGGGGCCAGCGTAGCAAATACTTGAGCCGCAAGTGGTAGTCGACTCCGGGCATCATGGATTGATAACGGGAATTTCCCAGTCGGTCCATCTGCTCCCTGTCGGCTGGCAAAAAGGGTGCATGGCTCTAGGGCCACGGGACCAGCAGGCACTGAATCGTCCCGCCCAGAATACAACGAATGCTGCCGAAGGTCAAATCTGTCAAGGGCTAATTAGCCGCAGCCTTGTTGCCTTGGGGGCCCCTAAAGGCAGTCATCAACGGCGCAACAGCCGGAACCCCCTTAGGAAGAGCCCTGCACAGCCTGTATGGCAGTTTGACTGCAGTTTGCAAGCACCGTCCATGACTTAAATTCACCATCTGCGCAACCAGGGCTACGATTTCAAGCACAATCAGTGGAGTTGCCAGGCTTTTTCCGTGAAGGTAGTCGAATGGACAGGGTTGTCAAGGCGAAAGGCGCCACACACTCTCCAGAGCTTGATCTTTGCAACTTCAAATTCGCAAGTTAATCTCGAAAGTGTGGCTTTGGATTCATGTACACAGTCTGGCGCGTTCGGACATGAGGTCCGGAATGAAAATTACCGTCGCAGGGCTTTTTGCTTCCGAGTCACAACGCACGACAGCGTGCCAATTCAAGTGAGACTGTCTTCTCGGCCCAGGTCGCAGCAGGAAGTTCTAGCCCGTTATGACACAGAAGTCGCTCCGAATGTCCAAGTAAAACTTTTAGGAGCTTAGCCGCATTCGCTGGGCTACTGATACAGAGCTGCAGGTGCCCCAACATTTCCAGGGGTTCTGGTTGAGATTTGCAAAGGTGTGCTCACGCTGAGCTCCCTTGGTCAGAATCCATAGGCATGTATGCAGGGTTGGACTTGGTCCGTGTGGTGGAGCAAGACTCCTTGTCTCGGGATTTGGGCGTGTGGTGTAGTATCATCGCTTTGTGTGGACTCCTCCGCAGCTGCCACGGGATGACGGGCCATGTCCACATGATTTTGTAGCCACTGCCCGAGGATGTGAAACCAGCCAGACAGCAGAGACCAGACCAATGGCAGACTGTGTGGAAAAGCAAGAAGTGTGCATTCATCTTTTGACTTGCCTTTACCAGTCGCTTTCGCGGCGCCATTCGTCGATATCGAAAAGCATAGCAGATCATATCACCTTGCACAAGGTGGATCGTGGCAACAAAGCCGGGACCACCTGCTTCCTACCCCACGTCTTTGTGTAATGATTCGATGGCCCGGTGCCATACAGCAAAACGGATTCGATTGGAAACAGACCTATGTCTAAACATTGGTCCATCTCTACCGGGAACGTGCCACCTAGGCTTTCCAACATTTGATAAACGGTACCATCACTAGATCGAGCTTCTCCTATGCCTATGATGCATCAAGGCTCGGAGATTTATTGGATCTTGATGAAAGATGAGCTTCTCGAATCATGCGACAGGCCAGCACCTGTTCTTTTGAGGGGGCAGGACTTCCGCATGCTCGTTCGTGCACCAACCTGGATGCTATGCATGATTGTTTCGATGGAGTCTGCACAGCCAACTGGGGACGAGCACGGGAGGATTACGCTGCGGAGCATAGACCTGGCTCTCCGTTCATGGCCACCTTTTGCCTATTCTCCCTCTTGAAGCAGCAAACCTTTTGGTGCTCAAACGCGGGCGTGATGAGCCGCGGATATGGAGCAAGCCGTGCCACAGCTTTCAAAGCCTGACCAGTGACCACATCGGGACGCCTTCCGCCCTTGTGTCGAGCACTCACCGTGACAAATTAGGTGTATGTGCGTGCGTACCGAGCAAGCCCGAACGTTCTCGTGGCCTTGCTCTGCCATCTATTGCAGTTCTCACGGTGCTGCGCCGCAATGATTGCAGTGCAGGGCAAAAGGCTCCTGAGAAGGCAAGAGCAGGCGAGGCAACCAAGTCGGTCATAGCGGCACAATTCTTCTGGCGTAGTGTATCACGACCAAGACTAAAGGTCTCTTGCCTCTGCTATTCCACGCAAGCGCTATCATTGATGGCACTGATGATATTTTCGGGGAGCGTGTCCGTCTTTGCCATGGTGTGGTGAGTCCTGTTGCTGCCCTTGCCATGCGCGTACGCTAGCATGGCGGTAGCAAGGTTGGAATTCGAACTTGGACTGTAAGCGAGACAGAAAGACAAATACAATCGAGTGCCGATCGTATACTGAGGATAGCGTAGTATACGATGGCCGAGATGCTTCAGAAGGGGCTAACGACAAGTGTCACTCGAGACAGCCTGCTTAAGTCGCGTCGTTACTCGGTTCGAACCATTCGGATCCGGTGTTCATGGCTGCAGCAAGTAGCCGACAGATTGGTTCAGCCGACAGCCAAGCGCGTGCGTAGTCAGCGTGGTCATCGAATTGGGAAGATTATCTCCAGGAATCTCGCGTTTCGTGAGCAGTGTTGAAGCAGAGCAGCGAGGCCGACCGACCGGTGAGGCATGAGATGCCGTTGTACAAGAAAGAGGCCGTGGTAACAACCAATCGAAGCGAAAGGCGCCATGCCTCGCTCGACCTAGCGAGCTTAACCTTATTAATCGAACTGTTATATCCAGATTCCTGACCGGTCACGGAAACGGAAAGGTCGCGCAATAGCAACACCTTAGTACCAATTCATCTCGGTCTGAGCGAAAGGTTGACTCGTCCCAGTCTGGAGTACCTAGTCCGGAGCAGCGTGGGTCATGCACCGTTGAGGCCCATGTTGGGTTGACTGGCCGGGACGGCCGATGGGGGAGCCACTGAACGCCTTTGAATCCAAGTGCTAGCAAGAATCATGTCGCACGTCGACCGACTCTCCACACTTTTGGAACGGGAAACAATGCATCCCATATTGGCTACAACCGTTCGGGGACAAGCGGTCTGGACCAAGGACAGACCCGCGGACAAGCACATGGTACTCTGCCCTCCCTTCAGGCACGTCAATGACGTCCATCTCGAACGTCCAACCTTCCCAGATCCCCACGTCCCAGTCACCCGCGGCAGCGGAGGGACTGGCGGGCCCCAAAAGAACCAGCTACTCACGCTCCCGGCGACCAAAGGCCCAATTTCACGCGCTGAGTCCGTGTGTCACACGAAGCAAACCATCTCTGCCCAGATCCCACCATTCTCTTCAGGAAGCCGTGCCAATCCGGATATTCCCTTACGAGAGAACGAATGGACGACTCTCTTTGAGTGAATATTGTGCCGAAATGGTCATCTGGCCAATTATTTTTGCGCACCTCTTGGCTGCCTGGGATCTAAAAAAGCGCTAAGGTGTCAACTGTAATTGCGGTGAGGCGTTCAAGGCATCAGAAACTTCCCTGGAGCTGTGCCTGTGAGTTTCAGTTTCAGTCCTTCCGTCCTCACCGCTCGTATAGCAGGCTGACTTGAAACAAGCAAAGCAAAGAAGAGGTGAGGAACCGATGAGGGAAAGGAAGAAAAGGGGTGGGCAGGGATGGGCACGAGCTGTTGTGGCTTTCAGCGATTTTCCATTTTCCATCTTGACTTGCCGAAAGAATGTTATGTATTGTCACTTACAGTATGTATTGAAACTTCAGGGCGGCATGATCAGGTATTCCACAATGCCGCCTGGTTTAATTTGACCCGCCGAGTCCTGCCGATGTCGATCTCAGCCCATTCGAGGTTCACGCACTTGGTCCTTGTCGCAGTGGTGTTGAAGCGGGCAGGCAACAAGGAGACCGTTTCCAAGTCCGCCTTCAATTTAGCAGATGCAACCAAGATCCGGGTGTCGGAGGCCATGGACAAACGGTGCTGTAAGTACCAATGCTGGAGGACTTCCTGCTTTGCAATGCAAGCAACATGGCAATAGTCCATCCGACAATTTCGTTGAGCATGCGAAGGCACGTCATCGTCAAAGGTCTTGTCGTGCCTCTCGTTGTGCCTCGTGTCCGCTTCGTCGTCATGCCGCATAGGGCTCAAACCAAGTGGTGTGATTCATCCCAAGAGGGCACTGATCAACATCAGCTCGTCAGCTGGCTCACTTCCTCTTCTTTGCACCTGTGTTGGCCTGTGCGCCGCTCGCGCGAGCGACATGAGCAGAAGGCCTCAGTTCCTTCGTATCCTGTCCGGCCAATGCCTTCTTCGTCTCTCCATCGACCTTCTTGTCTTTGTCCTCCTCTTCGTCGCCTTCATCGTCGCCGCCCTGTCCGAACTCGTTCACTCGCGTGTAGTCAACCTTGTACGCCCACTTCTGGTACAGCCACACGAAGAAGATCACATCGTCTCTTAACGTCGCTAGTCTGTGGAGAATTGGCATTCGAATTGTAAAGGCGAATAAGTCGTCGATGAAAGTGTTGAGGAACTTGTAAGTAAGTGCCTTGCTGGGCATGTGTGCCACCGATTTGAGTCTATAATTGATATACAAACTCGGCACCATCATTAGGAACCCGTATGCGTAGACTGAGCCGACCAAGGTCTCGATGACGAAACTGTACCAGGATTTGTGCGACTCGTAGATGAGACTGTACACCGCGTAGGCTAGCAACAACGGTACGGCGATGATGTACAGGTACCGGAAAGCGATTTGGTCGTACTCTTGTGTTTTCTTTTCCGTCTCGCTGAGTTTGTGTTTATCCTCGAAGACGATCACGTAGGGTAATAGTCCCTTGAACGGCGAGTTGGGGCCAGGTTCACGCAAGCGCACGTCGACCGTCTTTGTGATTTTCCAGGCTTCAAGGACGATGCCGAACCCTTGCGAGGCCAGGATCATCCAGCTGGTGTTCTCGGAATTGTCGACAAGGTAGAGAAAAATGACGGCCTGCATGAACACATTCGCCAGGATCGTGCGGACTGAGGTTCCCACGTTGTCTTTCTTCTTGCGCCAGTGCGAGATGTCGCTTTTGAATGCCAGGCCTTCGAAAATCATGTGAAAGATGCTCACTACAAACGTGGTGCCCAAGAGATAGGCATTGGTGTCCAAAAGGATTTCCTTGAACTTTTCGAACTCGCTTCCGTCGCCGGAGGCAGGCATGGGACCTCCACTCGCGGCCTGTTGGGCATTTTGCTTCATACCTTCGTCGATGCTCGCCAAGAGCGAGTATTTCCAATTCGCCAGGTTGTAAAGGTTGATGTTGAGGGGCATGGAGGTTACTGTATCGTTCAATTCGGTCATATGAGATCGCAATTGCCAGAATGTGTTCAGGAAGATCACCGGGTAGTACCAGCCGTTTTGGCCCGTGGAGTCGCGTTGACCAGTGGGTTCGAGGACGATATTTTTGCGCACCGCAGGGTGCATTTGACGCCAGTTTTGGATGCCTGTATTGGGGATGACTGCGAGGGTGAAGTTTGGGTGGTAATAGGATGCTATTTGGGGGCCGGTCGGTTCTTCGACATCTTCTTCCTCCACACTTTCAGATTTGTCGAGTAGGTTCTTCAACTTTCTTGCCTTCTTCTTGGGAAGATAGTGGTTCAGCGGTTTCCTAAAGTACTCGGCTTTGTAAGGGTCGTAGCTCGGACTTGTCGGGTCAGCTTCGTTGCCGGCCAGGGCGACGAAGAAATGTGCCCATAGAGTACCATTATGTTGAACTTCTTTTGGAATTGCGATGTGCGTGTTGATCTCTCGGTTCTCACTGTAGTTGCCAATTCTGAAGCTCTTCTCGTCGAGGACCAGGTTCTCCTTTGGCAGAGTCGATAGCGAGGGAAGTGTGAGCTGCGGTGACACATACATCTTGATGTCGACGGCGCTGTCATCCGGCCACAGCGGCGCGATATTGTGAGGTATTTGGGAGTAGTTCGTGAGGGCTGTGACGTCCGCTCTGTCTTCGAAATTGACATTTTGCTTCAGACCTGTGGCCCCGCCGCCGGCGCTTTGTGTCTTGGAGCCGAAGAACTGGTTCACGACGAACTGGGTGAGCATGAAAATGCCGACACCTTGGATTAACGTCTGGACCAGTGACTGGGGGTTTGTCAGTCAAAGTTGCAGGACAATGTACGGTCGATATGCTTACCCTGCCGCCTTCCTCCTGCCTCCCCGCAGCCGAAGCACCGCCTGACCTTGACTCGGGCATCTTGGGCGTGCCTGAGTGTAATGGAGGTGTGAACGACGAGGACAAGGACACCTTGGACAGAGTGAGAAGAGGCGAGGAGGTTGGTCGCTACTGGTTGTCCCGCAGGTGGGGCCGTTATCGGCTGCGGAATAACTATTGATCCGCTTCCGAAGACCCTTGGCTTTGGCCGTGGACAGCTTCAAAGCCAATAAGGCGAACTAGTTCGACCACGACTCTCCCTGGTATCGGTCGAATCAGCCCGTTCTATTGGATGTCATTGTGAGCCCATCAATGTTGGAGGCGACACCATATATGGCGTGCTAGATGCTATCTCCCGGCTGAGGCTCTACGCACAGATGGCAAATGGGGGCGCAGTGGGCACACCAACGCCTCAGTTTCCCACCCATAATGCTCCTCGCGTGTGGTTATTGACATCGGGGGATTCGCCGATTGGAATTTCGGTCGCCCGTCAAGTCCTCGAGCATGGCGACTATGTGGTCTCGGGGATCATCCAAGCTGAGTTTGAGAGTGACGGTGCGCGAAGTCAAGAGTTCAAGCGATTCTTGTCCCAGGTGGGACGGACACCGGGGATGAAGGAGCGGTTGAAAGTTGTCGCATTGGATATCAGGTAGGCAGTCCAGCCTGGTCAACTGACGTCCGCACTATCTGCGTTTTGGATTCGAGCTTGGTTGCAAAGCAACACCAGGAACTAACCCTGGAGTAGAGTCGTCGGACAATGTCAGGCCGCCGTAGCGGAAGCAGTGCATACATTTCGAAAGGTCGACATCCTCTTCTGCTGTACCAGTGAAGCTGTCGTCGGGACCGTCGAAGAGCTCTCAACCAACCACCGCACTCTCACCCTGGTGCGCGACCAATTCGAGAAGAACTTCTTCGGCCCGATGAACATAATCAAGGCCGTCGTTCCGCAGATGCGATCACAGATGAATGGACACATTATCGTCCTCACTGGCGTTACAGGTCAGCGCCGCTCCACCCCTTGAACACTCTCGGTGCATGTTTGACTTTCTGACAGGTCACCTCGGCACGCCGGGGCTGAGCATGTACTGTGCGTCTGGGTGGGCGCTCGAGGGTTTCTGCGACAGCATCGCATATGAAATTGCCCCCTTCAACATCAAGTTGACCATCGTCCAGGCGAGTCTCGAGATTGGGATTCTAACAAATAAGATCACCTCAGCACCACCGATGAAAGAGTATACTCGAGAGTTTGGTCACACCGCTCCCATCTTTCGGGGAATAGTGGACGGTCTGTTGAATCGACTGCCGGGTATCCGCGCCCAATATCCACCTCCCCCGGAAAAAGAAATCCAGTCTCCGTCTTCGGAGGCAGAAAGACAAAGCGGGCCTTACCTCCTGAGTCGAGGTGAGGTTGTTAGCTTATATCCACCTCTCAGTCATGCGCATACAGAAAAGCTGATATCCGAGACTGTCCATGCGCTGACGGCTATCGGTGGACATGAAAATCCTCCCGCACGTCACATTGTTGGAGTGGAAGGGGTCAATGCTGTCAAAGAGAAGCTCAAAACCGTGAGCGAGGAGCTAGAGGAATTTGTGGATACGAGTGCATCAGCCGACATTTTTGCGCGACAAGGTGGTGGCGCAGGACGTACTGCAGGGACGGGAGATGTGGACATCAGGGACCTGGACGAGGACATCTTCGATGCAGCACTCGGCTTGAGATAGCGAATTAGGTAGATACTGTGTATGTTTTGGGACAGGCACATGCATCTGACACGAGACAGCGGAAACATCTTCCTAGTTTTTTCTCACCCGATAGCTCACCCAATCATAACCACTAGCGCCGCCGCGACCGTTCATGTCCTCCTTCTTTGTCGTGCCAGCTGTCTTCGTAACGGCGATAGGATGGAGAGTGATTGCGGCGTCGCTCGCCACGCGTGTGATCTCGCTCGCGGTCCGGTGAACGGGACCTTGATCTCTCCCGCGCAGATCTTTCCCGCCGTGGGGACGTCGCAGTGTGATGGCGCCCACTACGGCGAGGGCGGTCACCTCGGTGTCTCCTTTCGTGTCCCTCCCTGTGCCTGTGCCTGCTTCGACTTCTGCTTCTGGTTTTTCGATCACCATGGCGGCGCTTGTATTCTCGGAGGGCGTGCTGAAGCTCCTTTTCGTGGTCTGTGGTGGTGCCTGCCAGGCGCTCGGTAGTGGATTGCCCCTCATCTGGGGCCGAGACCCCTGCAAGTCGACCATATCCAATACCCCTTGATGCTGCAGTGTCTTCATCTACTGCAGCCTCTTTCGAAACGGTTCCAACCTCGCGTTGTGTGCCTAGCTCCTCCATGTTCGGATTGCGCCGAGGAGCCACGGGCAATCCCAGAGCTTTTGCCAGGGCATCTTCCTCCGCTTCTTTGACTCTCCGAATTTCCTCCTTGCGTTCTCTCGCAGCTCGGGCAGCAGGGTCTTCGTCGACATTCGCATCCGACTCTAGTTTAGCGTACCAGTTAAGGTCTCGGCCCTTCTGCCAGCGACCCACGGGAGCCATCAAAGAATGGCCGAGATAGTTCTCACGGTGGGAAGACGTCTGAACATCCGACCACTTGAAGTCGCCGCGGCCGCCACGCGAACCTTCCTTTCTGACGGTGGCCAGCAAATCCATGATGATGATTATGATGTTGTTGGGGTAGGCAGCACAAAGACGTGCCAGGATGGGTAAAGCTCAAGCAGCACGGCAGCTGAAAGATGAGATTGGGGTTGGAACTTCGCTTCGAATGGGTAGCTCAATGCTGTGTGACACTTGACTCGTCACCACCACCACCGCGTGTCCTCTGCTGTTTCAGCAAATCCTGATCCGCTGGCGGATACCTGTGGAGAATAATAGACAATCTTCATGCATCCACGGGCGCGATGATGTGCTGCTCGCGAGAGAATGTGGATGTGGCGTCCGGGTTGGCAGAATGCGAGAGCAATTGACTAGGGGGCACGATCTGAGCAGTCGCAGCGCGGGCCAGTCGTGTGCGCAATATTTTCCAACTTGACGTTTCTGTGTTGCCAACCGCGATCAGAAAGCGCAGGTGCCGGCGTTGCGAATTACTGCTTCAGATAAGTTCGAGTGTAATGGGTACAGTAGCTATGGGCACGGAAGAAAGACTTGAACTGAATGTGAGATTCATTTACCGCCCGCACACTCTCAACTTTCGCTTGTGCCTTCGTCATTCCTCCATCAATCCCGCCCTCCCTCCACGCTTCATGTACAACAATGCGAAAGTAAGTCACCTGTGTCCAACCTGTCCCTGTCACTCTGCCCTCCACAACATTTATTGACGTTCAGTAGATAACTAGACCCTTTTGACCTCTCAGCTACCCCATTGCCTCGTCTTCCTTCTCCCACCATACGAGACTACTCGGTGGGTCCCAATCAATGTTTAGGTGAAAACACCACTGCGTCTCATTGCGCGTCCATCGCATGCAAGCCTTATTTTGGGTCAGCGAAAGACCCAAGTAGTCAATAAAGAGAAGAGAGCCTCTGCGTTCCCGGGCACACACATCTGACTGCGCCATGTCTCGAGCAGCTTAGCATCGTTGGGCGCAACTGAGAAGAACAGGAGCGACACAACTGATGATTCGGCAACATCATGGAGGATGATTACAGGCCGTTTGAGGCGGTCAAAATTGGCCTCGCCAGTGCTGAGACTGGGCAGGAGAGGTTCACACGGGACGGTGGTGTCTACGCTCCTCCACCGTTGTCCTACTGGCGGTGCAACTTGACTGCCCTGTCTCAGCGCTTCAACCTCTACTTCGCTGCCGCCAGAGATGCCATTGTCGTCTACAGACCAGATTTTCCCTTCCAGAAATTGTACAGACTGCCTGCCCTCGTGATTCCTCCTGTCCCGGCGAATCCGACCGCAAGGGGCTACATTGACGAACAGGTGCCTCATGCGATTAACCACTTGACCGTGGGAGACCTTGGAAAGGAGGAGATCCTCCTCCTCGCCACAGACTCTGGAAATATCACCGCATACTATACCAAGACGATCGAAGAGGCCATCCGCAAGGACCCATACCGCTTCAGCACCGATGCTCGTAGCGACCATGTTGGAGTCAGACCGTTCTTCACCCAGTGGGTGGGTGAGTCGGCATGGGGACTCGCCATCCACACTAACGCCCGAATGATTGCAGTGTCGGCCAATACACCTCATCACGTCCCGAGCGACGACCCGTGTGCCAAGGTTACCGTCTTCGCCTTCGCCTTGACGGACGACAGCAATGACAGTAGGGTAGCGGAGGAGTCGGACGGTGAAGGGGAAGCTTTCCTGAACGAGCGTGCCAACGAGCCCGACTGGGAAGAATGGGTTGCAATGGGAGTGGCTGCTACCACTCCGGTACGGAAGCGAAATTACAAAATCACTCTGGCCGGAGTCGAGGGCCACGACCACAACATCCCGTGCATCTCATTTGTCAACACAGACGATGACCTCGACGGCGATTGGCTTCTGAGTACCGACATTGGTGGTAACCTCAAGATTTGGCAAATCTGGCAAGGGATCTGTCAGAAGTCGTGGGATTTCGCCGAGAGGAGGCCGGGCCCAGCGTTCCTCAGACGACGCGAGGGAGGCTGGTGTGTTGCTGCTCTAGACCCGCGGTCCTTTCGGTCAGCAAAAACCATGGAACAGTTCTGCGGACATTACGATGGTCACAACCTTCTTGAAAGCTACGATCTTACGGCCGTGGTTCGATTTCGAACGCCAGGTAACAGCCATGTGCACCCGCAAATGCGAGAAAGTACCGAAGAGGAGAATGACTTGGACGATGACGTAGAAACGCCTGACTCTTGGTCGGACCTCGATGAAGCGGCTGTGGACATTGATCAAGGTCGATATAGTCTGGATCTGTTCTCTGACCATGTCGGAGACACTTGCGAGGGGCCGTCGGGTTACGAATCTGGCACTTGTCGTGGCCCGGAGCAAGTCTCGGAGTCCGAGATAATCGCCTACGATTCAAGATCACCGGAACCAGAAATGGGACGTGTTAACATTGCGGGCACATCTGTTGGATCCGAAATCGATACTCTAGCAGTCGAAGGTATGGTTTTCGAAGATGACGACGATCTCGATCCGGATGAAGACGAGGAGAGCGGGTACCTTTCCGGCTCAGAGCAGCAACTGGAGGATGATGATTCATCTTCGATGAGCCGCCGAAGCACCACATCTCTGTCAAGTCTGGCAAATCCGTCCAGTCCGGAGGTCGACGTGCATGTCCTATCTGCATCTGACAGGGACTCTCCACCAAGGGCACGGCACCATGAGGAGAAGAAAAGCCAACCTCCGGCGTTTACGATGAACGACTCGACTGTTGTCAGGGCTCGCGGCACGGCCAGTGCACCCAATATCCCTACTCTTTACTGCAGCGCCTCACACTTGAGACTACTGATGACTCCTCAAGCAGACTCTCCTCATGTCTTCTGTGCCAACATTCTTAAACAAGCATTGCCCCCTGCGATTGAGCGTTCCAATCACGCTTATATCGACAGGCTGAACATGGTGCTACAGCTCCCGGAGTTGGGTATCGTTGTCGTTGCCACCCAGATAGGTCGATGCGCAGTTTGCTCGTTGACAAGAAGAACAAATACAGGAACCCTGGGCCTGCGAGTAGACTGGATACTACCTACCGAGAAGCAAGAGCGCAAAGGACTTCGGCCTCTCGGACCGCTGCTTGGTATCGCGGCGTCGCCAGTGCAAGGGCACTTCCAGAGCGAAACGTCTTCACCCAGTCAGGGGTCGAATGAGACGGACAGCTGGGGGAGGGACGGCATAGTCGATGGCGTCCCTACAACTTTTGACCCCACTGTGCTGGTAGTGGATCAACAGAGTGGCCGAGATGAGCGTTCAAAAGCCAATGACGGCCAGAATGGTAACAGGCACAAGATGAAGAGGAAGCGCAGTTCCCATAACCCTTCCATAATGCAACATCATACGACCAAGACGGAGTTTCGAAAGTGGGAAGTACCCACTGGCGCGGAGTCATGGCAGGCCATGGACAGCAGTCGCAGATATAGGCTGATGCTCACGTATTTGGACATGACTGTCTTGACTTACGAGCTTTCGCGAGGCATCGAGGGAGACGATGTTGCTCAAGACGGACCGGTATCCACCCTTGAACTTCTGGACTGATTTTCCCACGGCCATTACACACTTTTGAGCTGCAGCAGAGATCATCTTGTCTTTTGTCGCAATATCGCCCACCACGCGCGAGCAGTTCAAAGGAAGTATCGGGTTTGTCATCGAGATATATCCCACCGACACCGCATTTCCAGACCAGATGGTGCAAAGCGGCCTCGACCCGGTGGTCCAAAGGTTTCTCGGCTCCGCAGTGCTGGTGAGAAGATTCATTCACAGCCACGGCGTTGTGAGGACAGAATATCCCGTGACCAAATTGTAGGTCCCGACCCGTGGTGAATCTGACTTTGGGTGTCTTCATTGGCGGACTGGAGTGGTTCTCTATCCGAAGTGTCTCCAGACACAGACTGACATTGCCCCTCTGAGTATTGGGGTATGCCGCGTCGAGATCCAAGCTTTTAAGATCGCTTTCTTTCCAAGCTGTGGACCACTGTGGACGCTTTGTAAGTTTGGGGCATTTGTTTCGCGTAAGGTTGAAGAAACGAGCCAGGGGAGAGGGAGGCTTGTGACATGCGAGGACGCGAACTAAGCAACAAATAGTACATGTTTCTGACTTTGCTCACCTCCCCTGAAGGACAATGTACTGTAAAAATAGTCCATATGCAGCGGGTTCTGCATGTCGTCGTTGTCGTTTTCCACGCGTGTGATTCGCCGGAGTGCCACCGGCGGTGATGTCATCGGGTATAGATTGACGCTGTCGTCTCTTGACATTTTCCACCGATTCAGAAGCGAAGACGCTTAATTACCGAGGTGTGAAGCGCGCTGCGCAGAGGAATGCCAATCCGTGCGAACCCGTAAGTCGATTTCTGCACGGCATTCATCGAAGCCCAGCAACAATGGCCGACTCCGAGCGCAAAAGCATCGTCATTGTTGGCGGCGGCATCATCGGCTGCACGACCGCATATTTCCTGACCCGCCACCCAAAGTACAACCCAGACCTGCACAGCATCCATCTTCTCGAAGCAACGGGGATTGCTAGCGGCGCGTCAGGGAAAGCCGGCGGGTTATTGGCGCTATGGGCATACCCGCAAGCCCTCGTGCCCCTGAGTTTCAAATTACATGCCGACCTTGCCAAGGAGCACGATGGGGCACGTAGATGGGGATATAGAGGCGTGGGAGTAGGTCAGATCGAACTGAAAGCGCGGCAACTCACGGGCAAAGAGAACGTGATCGCCCAGAGGGGTGTTGTGGACGGCGAAGCGAAAGCGAGCGCGGGTGATGCCACATACCAGGTGGACGGGAGAGGAGGAGGCGCCATCCGCGGCGTTCATCGCGCGGACGTAGCCAGTGACGGGAACGTGGACTCGGACCCGGACCCCTCGCGCGTGAGTCTGCAGAAGAGGAGTCAAGCCTCATATGCCAACATGCGCAAGGCCGGCCTCCCTGACGACCTTGACTGGGTGGCCGAGGAATGCGCCCTCGCGTACGAAAGTATGGGTTCGCCAAAGGACACTGCGCAAGTCCATCCCTACCAATTCACGACTTCAATGGCAGCTCTCGCCGAAGAAAAGGGCGCGCAAATCATTGTTGGCGCCAGCGTCGACGCTATTGAGACCGGGGCCTCAGGGCATGTGGTGCACTATGCTCATACTCGTACCGGCACCGACTTGTCTTCGAGTTCTTGTGCAGCTCACGACGGAGAGGCGAAGAAGTCTCTACACGCCACGGATGTGATCATCACAGCCGGACCGTGGACACGGACGGTCTGGCCCGGCACGCCCATCTCGGCACTAAGGGCACACAGCGTAACGATCCGGCCTTCGCGACCCCTCTCTGCGTACTGCCTTTTCACGTCGCTCTCCCTGCCCAGGAAGTTCAAGCCCGGTGTGAATGTGAAGGGTCAAGCCAGCCACGTCACGCCCGAGATCTACGCTCGGCCGAACAACGAGATTTACGCGTGCGGGGAGGGCGACCACCTCGTCGGCCTCCCTCGCTCGGCTGCCGATGTCGAGGTCGATGACTCGCGCTGCCAGGATATTGTGGACTATTGCGCCAGTTTCTCGGACGAGCTGCGCGACGGGCACGTGCTGGTCAGGCAGGCGTGTTATCTCCCGCAGGTGGAGAGCGGGGGAGGCCCGCTGGTGGGGAGGACGAATACGCCCGGCGTGTTCATCGCGGCGGGGCATACGTGTTGGGGAATCCAGAATGGGCCGGGGACGGGGAAGCTGATGAGTGAGTTTGTGTTTGATGGGAGGGCGGCCAGTGCAGATGTGGGCGGGTTGGATCCGAGGAAGGTGTTGAGATAATTATAAGACAGTACTGTATAGAGCAAACTAAAGGAAATGTGTGGTGGACGCGGGCACGGGCGCAGTTGAGCAGAAGCAAACAAGCCGAGAGGACAGACGCGTCGTGCAAGGTCGTGATCACTGGTTACTGTTGAAAGCCCGCGGTCTCTTCTTGCGTTGCTCGTCAAGCATGGGGCCGCTCGGGACCAGCCTCGTGCTAAGATGTTGTATAACGCAGTCGCCTCGGCAGAAGCACGCAGAGTCGACGAGACCACCATGTAACACTGTAGCCGTGTATCCGTGGCTCAAGCCTTCCACGCACTCACGATCTGCACCACGTCCTCGTCCGCGACAATGTGGCCCAGCCCGGTCCTCTGCGGGATGTGCTTCGCACTGGCACCCCACACCAGCGCATACTTGAACGTCTCCTTGAGGGTGCGATGGATCTGATCACACACATCCTCGATTGAGCTATTACTCCGGACGATCAGGGCCTCGCTGAAATCCGGCTCGATGCCCTGCCTCTTCGTGTAGATGCGCATGAGGCGCAGCTCCTGCCAACACCGCTCAACCACATCCTGCACGCCCAGGTCCAGCTCGCACGACATGACGACCGTGTTAGGCTCCCGGGCCAGCTCGTCGAGATAGTCGACGCTCACGCTGTCGATCTTGTTGTACACGTACAGACAGCGGATGTACTTGCGGTGGTCCTTCATGATGACGTCGATGAAGTCGTCGACCGTGGCGTTCTCGTCGCGCACCAACACCTCGCAGTTCAGAATCTTGTAGTCGCGCAGGATGTTGTACACCATCTTCTCGTCCAGGTTCTTCGGCGGCGCCTGGAACGTGATCTTCATGCCCCCGGCTTTCTTGGCCTTGAGATAGATGTTGGGCGGCTCGCGGTTGAGCCGGATGCCGACGGCTTCGAGTTCGGCTTCGAGCAGGGCGCGTTGTTCCGCGCGCTTCGTCGCGTCGAGGACCATGAGGATTAGGTCGGAGGTCTGGGGTGGGGTGTCAGTTAGGGCGCAGTGGAATATACATGCAACGTGATATTGAGCCGTCCTAGAAGTGGTGTCTCAGGAAATGCATGATACGAGGCAAAGGGCTCGTACCTTTGCGGCACTGATGACTTGTCGTCCTCTGCCCTTCCCCTCCGAGGCACCTTCGATGATTCCGGGTAAGTCGAGAATTTGAATCTCTGCGCCCCCGTATTCAAGCACACCAGGGATGGCTGTGAGGGTGGTGAACGAGTATGCTGCCACTTCGGACTTTGTCTTCGTGATCTTCGACAGAAATGTCGATTTGCCGACCGAGGGAAAGCCAACCAGGGCGATACGAGCATCTCCTGACTTGGAGACATCGAATCCTGCGCCACCGCCGGAGCCGGCACCCGGACCTGGCTCGAGAAGTTGTGCACGCAGCCGCGCGAGTTTTCTGGCCAGCCATTAGTTGTCTGATCTCAACAACGGCGCAAAATCCCAGGACCTGGGGGCAGCGGGACGTCCGCATTCCAGTTGAAAGTGGAGGACGGGTTCGTCTGGAGCGACGAGCCACCCTTCTGTCTTCTCTGAGGGCCCATCCTGTACGTGCGCTGTGGACACTATCGCAACCACCCATGGGTGGTGAACACATATCACGGCGTCCAATAAAAGGGAGCACATGCATGGTTCTTGGCCTCTGTCTCCACGACACATCTTTCCTCCTCTCTTTGTCTCTTGGTCGTGCCGAGAAGCAGATTGGTTAAACTCACCCTTTCAGTAATCCAAGGTGGTACTCTACAACATTGGTCCGTCAAAATCTGTCTTCACGGTGCAATATGAGCCGCCAACACGAACCTGTGGCTTTGTTCTCTGCAAATCGTTAGCACCGACTGCTCTTTTTGACGGTAAGCTGCAGGGACGCACTTTGAGTCCGGGCCATCTCGGCCTCGATCCTGAGACAGCTCGTCAGTCTCTAAGAAAGGGCTTGCCCAAGACGGAGTATCTTACTCTTTGATCTTCTCTGTGATGTTCACCATCTTGCAGGTTGGAGTCTGGACAAGCGGTCCAGTGACTTCTCCTGAGTCAGACGAATGAAGTTGATGTGAGACAGAGATACAGTCTCGCGATGTTTTCACGACCAGAAGGATAGTCCCTTTGTTGGGCGATAGCCGGAGCGGCGGCGATCAGACACCTCGAGGTGGAGATTCCACAGCTCGTAGAATAGTAATTCCGTTCCGGCGTTCCTTGGCAGCCTCAGCCTCGCTGGTCGTTGACTCTTTGTTCTTTCTTGAGTTGTCACTTTTCCCATTTCTTTTGCACAACAACCACGACATGCATCCGACAACCAAAATGAGGAGCACAAGATCGATAAATTAGGTGGTTGCAGCATCGCTGCGGCTACCTGGGCAGACGCTCCAAAGGCGTCACGTGCCAAGACCTCACGGCAGAATAGCAGAGCACGACGCTGGTGTCCAGGTCCCTGCTGGGGCTTGAAGTGAATCTTCCATCATGCCAGCCAAAAAGAAGGCCAAGAATTCTCAACCACCCCCTCAACCTTTTTCACCTCTACCAGAAACCCCTCTTGAAGCCCCGCCTTCATTTGGACAATCCCACCGCAATTTCGAGGAAGAAATCGCCGGCTATCCCGAAGTCCAGCGCAACGAGTTTCTGACTACAAGAGCCATCTATCCTGACGAGTTTGAGCGGATCCGCGGGAGGAAGGATGCCTGGAAGGTGAGAAGTTGATGCCGCCATATTCGGTACCAGCATTCTGAACCAGAAACAGACTCAAGAGAACTTAGCCTTTCAAGTTCGCGTTGGACCACTTGAAGATCGTGACTACTTCGTCAAACTCATCTTTGAATTCCCATGCAACTACCCGAAAGTTTTCCCAAAGATCGACATCGTCGAAATTCAGCCAAAAGACGCTGAAATCAGAAAACGGGTGGAACACATTGTTGCAACCTACCCGAAACAACATCAAGGAAATGAAGTCGTCCACGAAATTAACACCGCCATCATGGACTTCCTCGACCAGAAGAGCGCAGCCAGGGCCGCCAACAAGGCAGAGTTCAGCCTCGAAGAAGAGCGCGCTCGCAGAGAAGCGCTAGCTCAGAAGCAGCTCCAGGAAATAGAGGAAAGCGCCCGTCGCAAACAGGAAGAAGAGGCCGAGCAAAACGAGCAGCAGCTCTATTCGAAAGTTGAAAACGAATATCAGCGTCGCCAGAAAACGAATCTGTCTCGTTCAACCACCAACGAAGAAGGCCCGGAACTCCACGATGCACCTGAAGATGTCATCCGCTTCGACCAGACCATGATCAGCAAAGACACGGTCACCGGTGCGCCTTTCAGATTCAAGGCGGTGTCAGGAAGAAATGTCATTTTCAGTCGCAGGGACAAGAAGATCACCATCGTCTCACCCCGAGTCGATGCGGCGAGAGTTCAAGCTCCACAACTCCTCCTCAAAGATATTTATCTTGCTGAAACTGCCGCATCGAAAGTCCATATGCAGAAGTGCATGGAGACTGTCGAGATAGACCTCGAATTTTCCAAAAACAACCATGATGATAATGTTGTCGACCTCATCAACTACAAGATTGACCATGTGGCTTTAGATGATGGAGCAGGTCTGTGGACCCTTTCGATACTTTCCGAATACGCGGATAAAGGCTCCCTCGATCAATTACTGGAAATATCTGGGCCGCTCGGTCCGGCTAAGCTGCGCGCTTGGACAAGAGAGCTCATCGATGCCCTGGTCTTCTTCGACAAACATGGCTATATCCACCCGGCGGTACATGCAGGCAATGTTATGCTCTTCATGTCCCCAAGACGGGGAGTTACAGTCAAACTCTCCGACGGTTATGGGACGCAGCTTCGGGACCTGGTACAAGCAGCCCGTGAAAAATCACAGAACAAGACTGATGAGCCTCCTCTTTGGCTGGCGCCCGAGCTCAACTTCACGGAGCCAGTACGAACCAGCAAGTCTTGTATCTGGGAGCTTGGCGTGATTGTGATGCAAATGGCGCTTGGCAAGGCCGTCAAAGACAAGTTCACCTCGCCTATGGACGCCCTCGAGGAGGTCGACTTTGCCACCAGCCTTGAGGGACTACTAGAGGAGATGTTTCGGTCAAATGCCAATCGTCGCCCCTCCGCCTTTCAACTTAGAAGTAAAAAGTTCTTTTTCGAGGAAGATGACAAGCTCTTCCGATCCCGTTCTCAGGTCCTACCACTCACGCCGGGCCGTGTTAGGCGTGCCAGCGACAAACTTGATGATTCGAGATATCGCAAGGACTGGGAAGAGGCCGCTGTGCTTGGCAAAGGAGGCTACGGCAAAGTGGTCATGGCCCGAAACAAGCTGGATGGCCAGTTTTACGCCATCAAACAGATCAAGAACAAGTCAGTCAAGGACTTGGAAGACATTCTCCGAGAAGTGGCACTGCTGGCGAAACTCAATCATCCTAATATTGTGAGATACTACAATGCGTGGTACGAAAGCGAGCACAATGACCTAGCTGAGGAAGTCCACCAACGACCGATTCACAGATCCATCGCGCACACAGGCCCGGTTAGTATTGGCCACGACTTTATGGAGCCTTCTGTTTACGCCAACCAAGGAGCAGAATTTAGCGACTCCGATGATGGTGGTGGTATGTTCGCCTATCAGGATCCTCCTTCGATCAATGAACAGGACGGCTACGATGACGATCCCTTTGAGAGCGATCCCGAGCCAGGAAGGGAGGATACCGAAGAAGGGACAGACCCTTTTGAGCGAAGCAATGCACCGGAGCTAGAGCCGCAGTTCGCCAGTGACGACAACCCTTTCATCAGCCAGGATTCTCCTGTCAAGTCTGTGTCTTTCATCCCTGATAAATCGCGTATGATGCAACAGAATGAGCGGTCCATGCTCTACATCCAGATGGAACTCTGCGAAGGCCAAACTCTCCGCACTCGGATCGCGGCAGGGTTGCCTAAAGATATTGAAGCTGGCTGGCGATTATTTCGGCGCATCCTCGAAGGACTTGCTTACATCCACAGCAACGGGGTGGTGCATAGGGATCTCAAGCCGGAAAACATCTTTCTTGACGCACACGACGTACCCAAGATTGGCGACTTTGGACTTGCTGGCTACGGGCAAGCTACCACAAGGCAAGGTCACCAGCAACCTGCCATGACCACAACCAGAGCATCTTACGAGATCGGCACGTTGGGTTATATGGCACCCGAGCTAGCGAAGGCAAACAGCAGCTATGATTCTCGAGCAGACATGTACTCCCTTGGGGTTACATTCTTTGAGATGTGTTTCGCTCTGAACACGGGTAGCGAGAGACGGCATTGGTTGATGGAAGCATTGCAGTCCAACCCGCCAGAGCTTCCTGAAGCCTTCAAAGAAGAGCGCTTGCACCAACAAGGAGACATCATCTTACGACTTATCGATCCTGACCAGACTCGGAGACCAACAGCTGACGTACTGCTAAAGAGCGGCGTAGTACCGGAGCCCCTCGAAGACGAAAAGTTCCAACGCTACATTGAGCGGATGGCGACAGACAACCCCAAGGAGTATCAGGCGCTCATAAACAGACTCTTCGCTAATCCCAACAACCCTGTTTCGAGCCTGGCCTGGGAAGACAAGTCAGGAAGCGCAAATCCTTCCGCCGACTTGATGCACTGGATGTCCACTTGCGACCATCTCAAAGCCATTTTCCGCCGACACGGTGCTGCTGAAGTTGGTCGCCAGGCAATCATACCCAAAGCAGACTTCTACCGGAATGCGGCAACATTTCTTGACTCCTCCGGGCTGGTGGTTCAGCTACCTTACGATCTCACGCTTCCTTTCGCACGTACCCTCGGACAGACAAGCCCCTGTTACGGCAAGACATATTGCTTCGGAACCGTGTACCGTGCCACCGTTGCAGGCTCGCAGCCTAAACAATTTCCTGAAGTCGATTTTGACTTCACCTCTGAAAGCGCAAAGGACCTGGCTTTGAAGGAAGCAGAAGTGATCAAAGTTCTAGACGAAGTTCTTGCTGGATTTCCCGCTCTGGCAACACACAAATGGACGATCCTCCTCAATCATGCCGATTTGCTGGATCTGGTCCTCGACTTCTGCCGAGTCAAGCCCTTGGAGGCCGCCAACGTGAAGCAAGCACTGTCGCATCTCAACACCCAGGGAAACGCCTGGTCCAAGACGCGTGAAGAACTCCGCAGTCCGGCCAACAACGTACCGGAGACCACTGTGGCAGATTTGAAGCGATTCAACTTCGAGGGCGACCTGAAACAGGTGCGCTTCAAGCTGTCGAAGCTCTTTGGCAACTCCGACTACCTCAGCAAGGCGTTGCCACTATTGGGGCGCCTCGATGAGGTCGCCGAGTACCTCCAGCGAATGAGGGTACGGGCGCAGATCCTCATCGCGCCTCTCAGCAACAACTCCGAGTATCTTTACCGGGGTTCGCTCCTCTTCCAATGCGCCGAAAGCGGCACTAGGAAGGTGCTGGCCGTAGGAGGTCGTTACGATGCCTTGGTCCAAGAGTATCAGGCTAAGTCTGATAGAGGCAGCGTTCGTGCGGCGGGCTTCCGCCTCAACATCCTCGACCTTATCGGCTATCTTCGTGGCCCCTCCTCGGCTCACAAGTCGTCCAAGACGACGGCCTCTGCCGCGGAGTCGAAGCTCGTGACCAGGAGGGGTGAAATCTTGGTCACGAGCTTCGACTCCAACGCGTTGAAGAGCTCGTGCCTGGAGGTGTTGTCGTTGTTGTGGGGTGGCGGCCTTAATGCCGAGTTGTCAGAGGAGGTTCGGTCGGTGGAGGAGTTGGAGAGGGCTTACGGCAGCCAGAATGCCGCCGGATACTGGCTGGTGATCGTAAGGGGAGGGGCCCTTGGGGAGAGAGCGTTGAAGGTCCGGGGCCCTTCCCGCTCGGAAGACGAGGTGAAGGCGGCGGACCTGGCGGGATTTTTGCGCCTCAAGATGGCGAAGGGAAGATAAGTGGCGGTGGAGGCGGTGGTGGTGGTGGTTTTTCTTTCTTTTCTTGTTTTGAATGAATGATACCCATATTAATGACTTTCCTCGCGCCATTGGGAACACTAATGCGTTTACCGTCGTGCGTAGCATGCTCCTGTTGCCCAATTGCTCATCGTGATCTATTGTAGTTCCATCGTGGCGCGGTGGATCCCTCGGGCTCTCACGCGGGTACGGTGAAGTGTATACTCCCTCGCGCCACTCCCTCCAGGCCACATGTCCTCCAAGATCATTTTCCTAGAACAATACCAGATGGCGAGTTGATGTGCGACTCTGGTAGTCGCAGTAAAGACAGGATGTTGAGCTGTCCGAGGGGTGTCGTGGCTCTGCGGAGCTCCCTGTTCTTTATTGCGACTCTTCTCCTGCTCAATCTACCCTCGATCGACGCTTCCAACGACACATTATTATGGGGTCCATACCGACCGAACCTCTACTTTGGCGTCCGGCCACGACTCCCGAACAGTCTGCTTACGGGCCTTCTGTGGGCCAACACCGACAACTATGCCTCTGCGCAGCACACTTTTCGACATACATGCGAGCAACATGAAGGCATGGCGGGATATGGCTGGGAAGAGTATGATGCGCGGAATGGCGGACGCCAAGTGATACATGACACGGAGAACAAGATTGATCTGACGATTGACTTCGTCAAAGTGCCAGGTGGACAACATGGCGGGAGCTGGGCTGCCAGAATAAAAGGCGCCCCGCGGGAAGATGCGCCAGCGAATCTGGTCACCACTCTGATCTTCTATGCCGGCATGGAAGGACTCGGGGAGCTTGGTTTCAAGGAGACAGACGAGGACGCGGACACCGTGACTCTACATGGCGAAACAGGCGACTTGGGGTCGTTCGATATCTTCTTTGGCGACCCTTCAGAGAATCTCCTGCCGTACAAGACACATCCATCTTGGGATGTCAAGCCACTTGACAAGCCGGTCCTGAGCAGTGTACACTTGCCGCCTGATGCGATCTGGCAGGCCAAAAACATTGTCTTTGCAAGCATGAAAGGCGAGATCGAGAGCCTCGTACAGCAATATGGACAGGAGAACATGCCCCCTCCTTGGCATGCGTTTGTCATCAGGCACGATCCCCAGGCCGGAAACTTCCACATGGTTCAGAGGATATTTGTTGGCGGCTTTGAGACGGATATTCTGTTCAACTCCGCATCGGGGCCTTCAGTGTCCTCCGAGACTCTGACGGAGGCGATTGCAGACACGTCGAAGAGTTTCAAGACGAAGTTCAAGGAGGTCTTCAAGCCACTCGCCCCATTTACTAAATCTGTCTACACCGACTTCTCAGAATCCATGTTCTCGAACCTGCTTGGCGGGATCGGGTACTTCTACGGCGATTCGCTCGTCGATAGGTCTTACGCTCCCGAGTACGATGAGGACAACGAAGGCTTCTGGGAAGAAACCGCAGCCGCGAGGGCTCGTGCCGAAATCGTCAAGGATCCTCCCGTCGAGCTCTTCACCAGCGTCCCGTCCAGACCGTTCTTCCCGCGCGGCTTCTTGTGGGATGAAGGCTTCCATCTTATACCCATAGCTGAGTGGGATCTCGACGTCACCATGGATATTGTCAAGTCTTGGTTCAACCTGATGGACCAGGATGGCTGGATTGCCCGCGAGCAAATCCTGGGTGCTGAAGCACGCAGTAAAGTCCCGGCCGAGTTCCAGGTTCAGTATCCTCACTATGCCAACCCACCCACACTCTTCCTCATCATTGATACTCTGATGGACAAATTCTCCGACCCGGCGTACGCGTCGTCTAAAGACCGGATCCTGTCCGAGCTTCAACACCTCTACCCCCTGCTCAAGCGCCAGTACTACTGGTTCCGGCGCACCCAACACGGCGACATCAAGTCCTACGACCGTGAAGCCTTCTCCACCAAAGAGGCATACCGCTGGCGGGGACGCACGCCGCAGCATATCCTCACCTCCGGCCTGGACGACTACCCACGTCCTCAGCCGCCCCATCCAGGCGAACTGCACACAGACCTGATCTCCTGGGTAGGCATGATGTCGCGCACACTCCTCCGCCTGTCGACCCTGCTTGACGAGACGGACGACATCCCCGACTTCACGACCCAACACAAAGCGCTGCTCCGCAACATCGACGACCTGCACTGGTCCAGCGAGCACAAATGCTACTGCGACGCCACGATCGACGACTACGAAGACTCCATCCACGTGTGCCACAAGGGCTACATCTCCCTCTTCCCGTACATGACGGGCCTCCTACCCCCGGACCACAAACACCTGCCTCACATCCTCGACCTGATCTCCGACGATCAGGAACTCTGGTCCCCCTACGGGATCCGCTCGCTCTCCAAATCCTCCCCTTTCTACGCCACGGACGAGAACTACTGGCGCAGCCCCATCTGGGTGAACATGAACTACCTGATCCTAAAGGCCCTGCTCTCCACCGCGACGGCCGCGCACGCGCCCCCGAAAGTCAAGGCCCAAGCCACGACGATCTATACGGACCTGCGCAAGAATCTCGTCGAGAATGTCTTCAATGAATGGGCCAGGACAGGCTTCGCGTGGGAGCAATATAATCCCGAGACCGGCGAGGGGCAGCGCACACAGCATTTCACCGGCTGGACGAGCCTCGTTGTCGTGATCATGCGGATGCCGGATTTGGCTGCCGAGGGGGCCAGGGGGACCGTCAAGCACGGCGAATTGTAAAACAGACATATACATACAGTATCAAAAAGTCGCGTCTGCCGAGTCATCTCTAGATCATGTAGCTTAGAAACCGTAGAACAAACTGTCCACCGGCTGAAGGCGGCCGTGTACTCTGTCGTCGAGGATTGCGAACTCGGCCTACGGATTCCCATCCATACAGAATACCAGAGAATGGATGCACATTTCCGAGAATTCAGGATCTGTCTTGTTTGTTCGAGAACCGGTCATCGAGCTTTTAACGCCGTCTTCAGTACCCTCGCCGTGCTGGTTAGTGTGGGAATGGGAACGGCCAGCCCTACCTGGTAAGGTAGTGTCTCTCGCAGAGGGTGCCGCGTACGGGATCTGATCTGCAGCAACGGCCGGCCTAGATTCTTGGGGACTGGGGGATAGTCCATCTTACTTTTCTGTAGTGTTTACGTTCGGCCAATTCCGAACAGCAGAATGCTTGCGAATATCGAAGTCTTTTCGGAAAACCGGCAATGCTGGACTGAACGACCTAGGGACTCTCTCTTGTTGTGGTTGATGGGTTTTTACAAAGACTTGTGTTTCCATCCGGCTCGCACTACTGCTGAGGCATCGATGCTCTCCGTGTACGCCAATACGCGCTCGGGGTCGACATGTGCACACACCCGGAGGGAGTGGGTCCAGGCGTCCTCGTACTCGTCAAGTCCGGTAGGAACGGGACTCATTCTCTCTCTCTCTCTCAGGGGAGTGTGGATGTTTGCAGAACATCCCTCCATTGCTGCCATCGTCGCTTGGCGAATCCACTGATCTTCTCGAGATGTGCCACGTCAATGACGGAGCCGCCGCTCTTCTCGATTCTGAGGATCGAGTCGGTATCGTTGCTGCAATCCAACGTGATGCATCCAGTCTCGTCGCAGCATTCTTCCTCAAACGCGTCCGTGTCCATGAGGATCCAATACCGATCTGTCTCCTCGTTCTGCACCATGTCCGACAATCTCCCGTCTGGCACAAACACGCCCCAGCTGCTGGCGACTGGCATTCCTCGTAGGCCCAGTTTCCGCGTCTCCTCCACAGCCGCAGAGCAAAGGACCTGTTCTGAATCAACATCCCACCAAGCCTTCGGAAGTATGCAGTCCTTCAATGCGGCAAAAAGAGCAAGCCACGCGGCGTCGAATATTGACCCTCCGTGACTGATGCACATCATGTCGATGTATAATGTCCAATAAGCTTTGATCTCCGGGTCTGCATTGATGCCCAGCTCGAGATCTCGTGACTCTTCGGGTGGCGTGTAGATGATTTCGAGGTCTGAAGTCCTGACGAGCTGTGATGTGTGAAGGAGCGATAGTAGCCGTTGGGATATCGACTGCGCCTCGACCGACGGCGCGGTTCCTGCGGGATGTCTGGGCGCGCAGCCTGTTGCTAGCTCGATGTTGGGGACGAGTAGGTTGTAAAGTTGGATGGGAGAGTATCCCTCCTCATCCTCCTCATCGCCGTCGTCATTGGCCTCGCCGGCGCCATCTTTCTTCCGCCGCACAGGTTTTCTTCGGTCCTTTTCGGACGATTTCGTGACTCTGAAGCTGGGGATCTCGCTGACGGGGAGGATCTCGGCGCGCACACCGCACACAATGGTTGTGGCGCCGACTTTCACCAGCGACGAGCCATTACAGTGTGACAATGAGCCTACGTTGAGCTGGATCTGTCGCGGTTCCGACGGGATGCGGTTCGAAGGTCGCCGTGGCGGGGTTTGTTTGAGATGGGCGTGGAGCAGCGCGTTGGGAGAGACGAGAGGCATGGCGGAGACGGGGATTGGATCTGCTGCCGGCATTGCGGCCAGGAAATGGAAGGGAATTTCTTCAATTCATATCGCTGCAGCTGTGCAATGCAGCATTCTGTTTGCAATGTGAATTATTTCTTGACAATGGACTCGCTCGGCGATCTCGAATAAATGAGATGAGATAAGATTAGATCGAGTTAAAGCGGGATGCTTGGCAGAGGATGGATCAACAAGGGATGCCCCGTCGAGCCTGTATCTGACGGAGGAAGAGCAAGCTTTGGGCGGATCATCCTGACACGCACTCGATGTACATGCAAATACCAACAGCCCTGGCAAATGCACCGTCTTCACCGACCATCGGGCCGCAATCCAAGCAACGGCCAGTCCCAAATCCCCTTTCGGAGAATACATCCCGATCCAGGCGGTTAAAGCATTGGATCAACTTCGACATCAAGGATGGCTTTGTCTTGCCAATGAGGGCACTCGGCTAGGTCCACAAGACTCCATTCATTTTCAGCTGACTGAGACAATATACTCTAGAAAACCCTCGCCCAGTAGTTTGTCGCCTGATAAGCTGCAGCCAGCGTCCCCGGCCAAGGGGAGAGGAAATCATCACCCAGGGTCCCACTGAGACTGTGATGGGCCTGCTGCTTCGGTGACAGTCTCTTCAGGTTCATGGCAGGCATATCGCCCGGCTAATCTGACCGACAAAGTCTCAGCAAGGTCTGAGGATCCTTCGACCGCAATACACAACCGTAGTCCCAATTAACCGCTCTCACTTGCGGCCTTCTTCAACATATCCACGGCAAGTCCATAAGCCTCATCTCTAGCCTGGACAAGAACTTTGTCCTTGTTCTTCTTGTCGAAGGCATGGCCGCACCCTTTCATCCTCCGGATCACCACGTTCCTGCCACTTGCCTGTCCCTCGGCCTTGGCTTTCTCGGCCAACTCTTCCGCTTCGAGCGCCGACGTGTCCAACTCTCCCGTCACGACAAGCATGTTGGCGGGGTAGTTAGACGTATCGGCATAGGCTGGTGAGATCCTGGGATCCCGGGGATCCATGGCCCTTATGTACGACTCTCGGAAGATCCTAGTCGACCACGTCGAGCGTGGCTTAGCGTCCGGTGCCGGGGCTCTCCTCAGGCTAGGGTCTACGGCCAAGTTCGTCGCCGGATAGAAAGCAATGACGGACTGGAAGAGGCCGCGGGGGAACAGTGTTGGGGCGATGAGCGCTAGAGTGCCGCCTGACGAGAACCCGGACACGGAGACCTGCGAGGACTTGTACTCCTTCGGGCGGTCGAGCACGTATCGTACCGCATCCTGGACATCGTTGATCGCCGCGGGGAACGGGTACTCAGGCCCCAAGCGATACTCGATATCGAGCACGGCATAGCCGGCGGTCGTGGCGACGAGGCGACAGAAGCCATCGTCTCCGCCATGCATTGGGATTGCGAAGCCAGAGCCGTAGAAGTTGAGTAAGACCGGATGCGGGCCTTTGCTCCCGGCGCCCGCGCCATCCGCAGAAGGCTTATAGAGATGGGCCTTGATGGTGTAGCGCTTGTCGCGAGATGGAATCCTCACGACAGAGTCGGGGTTGGCCTTTGCAGGCGGGGCGAAGAGCTTGACGGCGAGGCGGAAGAAGGAGACGAGGAGCTTGAGGCGCAGATAGCGCACGAAGGCGAAGATGTTATCCATAGGGAAAGGTGGTGTGGTCTCCCAGAGGTCAAGTTGTCGACACGGTCAAGTGGGACCTGCGAGGGGACGGGAGGTCGTGTCAAGAAACCTGGATGGAAGAATGGAAAACTGCGAAAACAGCGCGCACGAGAGAGACTGAAAGTCTTTTGTCAGTATATCTTCTGGCCCCTTCGTGGCACAGGAGGAGTTGTTGCGACTCGGAACGTACGCGACGGACAGCGCCATGGCGTCTGGATGTAGCGGCGTGGGAAGCGACTGGGAAGGTTATCCGAGGGGTCTATAAAGACGCCGTCAAGGCGTTACAGGCCGCATAGGTGTTCTAGACCCGTATATAATATTACAGTAGGCCATGTAACTATATATTAAGGAATCGCTTCGACCTCCGAATTAAGTCACATGAAGAGTGTGGGGAGTGAAGATGGCCTGCGACATCAGCGGACGAATCCAACTTGGTGCTCTCGTACCCTCTGTTTATCCCCTCTCCCGGCTGAGAACTGTCACCTCTGTTCTTGTGCGACTGAGTGATTGGCACCGTCAGTACGTACGTCTATCCAAAAGCCAGCTAACATTCTATGTGCACAAGAGGACACAAGGACAGGCACAGTGATAGAGATGTCTCGACGGACCTTATGGTATCTACCGAGGAGACTGAGACCCCTGACTCCATATTCCTTGCGCCAGCACACCCGGACGGACGAGGGCTTCTGGAGTCTGGCTCGGTTTGATTGACCCGTCAGATTAATATGAGCTCCTCAAATGTGAGAGAAGATGAAGATGGGTTTTTGGGTTTTTAGCGTGAAACTGCATGAGGATACCATCCAATCCAGTCCACTCTTTGGGAGACGCTGTACCATGGAATACTGACTGCTCCCGAGTACCTCGCAGCCAGCGGAGGCGCCAGGCCCTCAATGTGTCAGTTAGTTCCACCGCATCACGATGCTTGGCAGCCCGTTCTAGAACACGACACCCTTGACCTGTGCATTCTTGGAGATGTTGATGTTGCGGATCATCAGGACGAAGAAGAGTGCCAGACCCATGATACTGGTACCGGCGATCAACATCCGGCGTTGCGCAATTCCATATGCCTCCATAATGGCCTCGCGCCCAGGACTGCCCATCGGATAGCTCAGCTGCACGGTCAAATCGCCGTAGATGGTCTCCCACTCAGGCTTGAGGTCGTCGGGCAGGAGTCTTTGGAGCGCGCCGGGCAGAGAATGCGTCCAGATGGCGCCGCAGATGCTGTTCCCCACGGCACCACCCATGTACCCGAAAAGGCCGAGCATGGCCAGCACGGCGGCGATCTGCCCGTGCTCCGCGGCCGCCATGACGGCGACTTGTTGGCACAGAATCATGGTGCTGCCCGCGAACGCGATGAGGATCTGGCACATGATGATGTACCCGATGTTGGTGTGCGGGCGGCGGAAGTGGATCATCAGCCCCACGCCGAGCATGTAGAGCGGCACGGCGCACAGCAAAAGCCACTTGAAGCGGCCCGTGACGCGCATGAGAAAGCCCACGATGAGCAACCACAGGCCCGAGATGATATCGAAGGTACTGCTCACGTAACCCGCTTGGGCGATCGTCAGGTTGTTGACGACCTGCAGGAATGAACTGAAGTAGCTGGCCCAGCAGTAATACGCGATCTGGTACACAGCATCGAGGAGCAGAGCACCGAGAATGGTCCGCGAAACGAGAAGTTGATAAGGAATGAAAGGCTTCGGTGCAAGGTATCGCTCGAAGACGGCGAATACAAGTAGCAGGACGAAGCCCACCACCAGCATTGCGATGATGGAGCCTGATTCCCAGTCATCCGCTGTCGATTGGGCCAGGGAAAAGGGCAGGAGGAAGAGAACCAGCCCCGTTGCAAGGAGAATGACACCAAAAGCTGAGTATAATTCGTCAACATGTAGGAAGCGGGCTTTTTCTGGGGGGTCAAAGTCGCTTACCGTCAAATTCAATAATGTAGAACCAGATGCTCTGAAGCAATGTTCGGCCACTGTTTGGCCTGTCCAACAATCCCTGCTTCTTCGCCTTCCGCAAGTTATATTGCATGACGAGGTACAACGGTGCAGCTACAAAGGGGGTGACGATTGCAAAGGTCCCAAATGCCCAACGCCAGTTAATATCTTCGTAGAAGCCCTCTGAGGCACTGGGGCCTGCAAAAGCGGTGACCATGTATGGAGAAGAGGTGAATGCGAAAGCGAGGCCCCGGTTTTTCAACTTGCTGGTGTCCGCTGTCATGACATCCACCGAATATATCATACCGGTGAATCCGATGCTGGTAAAGACCTACATTACCGATTCAGTGATCTGACATGGTAATCGAAATGTGGGATCCGCTCAACAGGTGACATACCTGGGCTGCGCAAAATGTTTGAATGTTGGTACAGGCGGCTTGTAGAATGAGGCCCAGTGTACCTAGGCCGACCATGAACAGGAACGCCTCCGGCCGACCCCAAATATCCAACATTTTGGCAATCGGCAGGTAGGCAGCCCCTGTCATCACGCTAGAGACGATGTAGATGACTGGGATGAGCGAGTGGTATTCGAATCCGCTGGTCACGTATGGTGTAAGATTGGCCGTGATGGAAAACTGAAAGGCGTTGACAAAGTACAGCAGATAGAAGCTATTCAGACGAGTCAGCATGATGGCATATAGGGCATCGTCGGCGATATCTCGATTACGAAGAACGTACCATATGTAGGTGATAATCAGGGACGTCTTACTCCAAGCCAGCGTGATTGCTTCAACTCTTCTCACGCCTTCCTGAGCATCTTGGGCTGGGAACTCTGGTTGAATTTCGTCGCCTCCATTACCGCTACTGACGGGATTGTGTGCGTGAGTAGCGGCATTCTTGTCGTCGGTACTCTCCAACACTGTGCTTTCGCCGCTTTGTTCGGCCACATTGTTACCATCTGGTCGTAGAAACTGTCTTAACGAGTTGAGCTTGAATCTTCCAGCAGCAGACATGGTGAAAGTGTCTCTGGCGACCAATTGTTGATGCCAATGGGAATCTCTAATGGACCAGGAATTTCAACGTGGATGGATTGGTTCACTCAAATGGCCTAGGTATAAGACCATGTCATGCTATGCCATCGAGCCTAGACCCATTAGCCAAGCAGGAAGTCGAGAACAAAGATTATCGCAGTGCTCAAGCTGAATCCCGAAGTCGGATCTGTCACGACATGCCAACTACTAACAAGAGCTTCGTTGAGGGCAATTTGCTCATCTGAGTTGGCTTGTACGCTTGAATAAACCATGGCCCTTGATGGCCAAGAGCGAAAAGCGTTTTCTGCCTTGAGATTTTCACGGGCCTCAAATGATCTCGTGCATCGGCTAGTATCGTGTGGTCAAGCCGCACGTAGGTAATCACCACGGTACAGACCGTAACTGAGAAAGCTCGATTATCACAACTCTAGCGGCATAAGCCCAGAGTCCAGACTGTAGCCCCGGTAGCATGTGAAGCTGGTGCGCGAGAGGGGTGCGAGAGCATTGGCGTAGGTTTCAGCCCTCACCCCTGACTTGCGTCCTAGCAAGCGTCTTGGCGCCCAGAAGACGGGGGAAACTGTGATTCAAAGCGAAGAATGACCGGGCTTGTCATTCTGAGGTCAATGCTGCGGAAAGCTGAGGAGGGTGGAACGTGGAAATCGGCAGGGGCTTGGCTCCGTAAGTATGTGATTGATGATAAGATTCAGTTATCAAATCTAATCACGTCCTCATAAAAGAGCTTTGCTTAGCCGGAAGAGGAAGATCGCTTCGACACTCTGGAAGTGAGCGGAGGGAAGCTGGCCTCCAGCTCCCAGACAAGCCAAGGCCGGGGTGGATTGCGCCAAGTCCTCTCGAAAAACCGAAGTAGCGAGGTAGGTATTTCGCCGCGTCATGGACGCCGCGGAACGTACATGTTTTCGGGTAAGGGCACCGTGAACATATTGTCTTTCCTGGGAGTGCGACTCTATTATTCAGAGTATAATCAAGCAGATAGCTATAGACGTGTACAATTCGAGTCTTCTGGCAGCGTGCCTACCAGTGACGGCGTCCATTACCATACCCGGTTTAAAACAATCAGACAATAGTGATCGAGAATCCTGGGACTCGGCCATCTGGTATTATTGAGCGCTGCCAAGCAACACTTAGCTAGGATTGGCGTTGTCAAGTTGTTGTCTTGTCGCCATGTCCTCTGTTGACCTGAGAGAAACGCAAAGTCCGAGGTCGGAGAGAACTCTTTCGTCGAACCCAGCACAAGCCGCCAACTCCATTCGATCGGTAAAGAAGACGATCCAGAGCTCCACCCAATGATGCCATGGGTGCACACAGTGAATGCCCACGCGAGGATCGAATGAAACAACGATGATCTTATCAGATGAAAATTTTTCTTGATCACGAAGACCCGGCATGCATGGGTCTCCTGGTCTGGAGCTGGATGCTTGGAGGGGCTTCAGTGAAATCAAGCAAGCTCGGCGGGAACGGCGCGGCGAGGGCGGGTATCTCACTGGTATGGAGCATGCAGGATCACGCACCGATGAAACTCTGGAGATGAAAGAAGCAGCTGCGAAAGTGGGAAGTGGATCTTGGGTTCGTTATCTGATGAAAATTCTCCGTTGGCATGTGCGAATTGAGTTATCTGATCCGCCCGGAGAGCCCCACTCTTTAAAGTACTAGTGGAACCAAGCCCCTAGTACAAGTAATACCACCGCCGTAATTTTGGTATTGTATTGCCGTTATTGTCAGGTTCAGACGGCTTTCCGAATTCTCCCTTGATCGGGTCATGATCCCATTGTCGGCAACAGGAATGCTATTTCGGAGAATGGGCTCTTTTGTTAGACTTACAGCGTGGTTGCATCAACTGTATGCAGAGAGATCCTTCCACTTGCCACCTGACCAAGAAATCGTTCTGAGAGCCTCGACCCTCCTATGTCATCGATCGAGGCCTCATCAATGCTTCCACCACTACGACGATTATGATACAGCCTTCAGGCACAATCATGAATGGCAACAGGACCACCGATATACCGCCTCTCGACTTGGTGTGTGTCGGTTTTGACCTCACCGGCATCGCAAACGCTGTCGCTTTGAAGGAAAGAAATGGGCTCAGCAAGGATACTATATTCCTGGAATCCCAATTGGAAGCGTTCTGGAAGCCACTCCGGAGTACAGCTGCCTCCAGACTGAGGATCTCGTTTCTCAACGACTTGATCACCTCTGAGAATCCGCGTTCGCAGTTCACGTTCCTGAACTACCTCCATGCGACCAATAGGCTCATCTCATACACCAACAGCGGTCAGCTTTGCCCGTCCAGGGAGATGTTCAGTGATTATCTGAGATGGTGTGCTACTCGCCTTCAAGCACAAGTCCAGTACGGCAAGATGGTCACCAGTGTACAACCATTGAGAGACGTTAAAGGGGACGTCGCTGCGTGGGAAGTGGTCTTTGTGGATGCCGTGACGGGAGAAAAGAATGCTGTCACAGCCAAACAGGTCGTCTATGCAGCATCGAATCTTCCCCATGTCCCAAAAGTACTCCGCGCTCCTGCTCTCCAAACTCTCGTCCTGCACTCTTCAGAGTATTTGCAAGCCATTCCAACACTACTACGCGACAATCCAAGAGCGCGCATCGCAGTCCTAGGAAATGGCCAAAGCGCAGCAGAGGTATTTGACCAGCTTCATGGGATACGTGGAGAGCACGAAGTCATTTGGTTTACCAACGACGCTGTCCTCCGAGGAGATGACGAGACGCCATTGTAAGTCGGCTTCTTATTGGGTACCCACCACCGGGTTCGCATTCTGATGCTATAGCGAAATCTAGCCTGTCGGAAAGCATCATGCTGCCCAAGTCATCCGAGGCACAAAACATGCCACCCGAGATAAGGAGAAGACAGGTCAACGCAGCCTCGCCCTTTGCCCCCAATTCGTCAATTGAACCGCGCCTCCTGAGACAGATATACGATGTCCAGTACGATTTCAGTGTTAAAGAGCAGGACCCCAAGAAGTGGAGATTCCAAATCAGACTCCAACATGAAGTCGTACATGCGGAGAGAACCGCTGACGGGCGCGTGCGACTTGTCTTGCAAAGTCCTGAAAATCTCAACGAGCCAGCGACATTCGATGTCGTCATTTCCGCGACCGGCTTCGGACAACACGCTCATTATAGAGCCCTCGAGCCTTTACAAGCGCTGCTCGATGGCCCCAGTATCACAGTCGATCGCGATTACCACATCAACTTCAGAAAAGGCGTCCTCGCGCCAGGGTGCGGGATCTGGCTTCAAGGATCGCTTGCCGATGGTGGAGACCAAGTAAGTGAACGGATTCCCTTCTATCTGTGTCATCGCCACTAATGGATGGAGTTGCAGAGTGACGATAGCCTTCTACAGACTCTTGTAGAGAGAAGTAGACGTCTAGCAGAGTCGGTGCTGCGTCGGAGGACCGAGCAGACCACGGAGAAGGAGGAGGAGAGGTCGGCAAGGCTGTAAACATTGGCCGGCTTCGGAATCGCGCGACATAGATGAGGACTTGGAACCGGGACATATAGAGAGAGAGAGAGAGCGCGCAAAAGCCGGTTCCTTTGA
Source organism: Phialophora chinensis (assembly GCA_016109575.1). Taxonomy (NCBI): domain Eukaryota; kingdom Fungi; phylum Ascomycota; class Eurotiomycetes; order Chaetothyriales; family Herpotrichiellaceae; genus Phialophora; species Phialophora chinensis. The sequence continues at coordinate 3,150,265 of JADWPU010000001.1, forward strand.
TCTGTACATAGAGTATGCATTGGGTTCTTCGGAGGTATGCTCCCATCACACACGTCTGGATACTACAATTTCGGTCCTCTCCCTTTGGTCACCAACTGCCCCGCCAGCTGCGCGAGCTCGAACTTTCTCACTTTTCCACTCCCGGTCAGCGGCACTGTGGCCGGAATGCCATCTTCTCCAAGCCAGAAAATATGCGCCGGCGCCTTGTGTCTACCAAGCTTCAGTCTAACCCATTCACGGATGTTTTCGTCGCTGGGACGATGAGCAGTCGGAGCAGTAGTATATCCTCCAACACTGCCTCCTCGCTGCTCTGCTGCAGGATTCGAGCTGCTGCAGCGTTGGAGAAATGCAGCCACGACTTCGCCGTACCTGGCGTGCTTGACGCCGACGACGATGGCGCGGTCAATTGCCTCGTGCTCGACCAGACGACTTTCGATCTCCAAGGGATAGATGTTTTCTCCACCTAGCAGAAATAAATGGTAAGCGCGAGCTAGCCTCCCACTTTCTTGAGGGATGATGGTTGCATGCGGGGATGAGGTTTTGCTTACCCCTGATGATGATATCCTTAAACCGACCCGTAATAGTGCACGTCTTGTCCCTATGAAAGACAGCTTCGTCGCCGGTATGCAGCCATAGCACGCCGTCTGCGTCACGGATCATGACCTCGTTCGTCTTCTCCGCGTTTCTCCAATAGCCTCGCTGTAGTTGATACCCGGCGATGCAGAGTTCTCCGCGCTCACCCACCGGGACGATTCTTCCCTGTCGGTCAACAATCTTCGCATGGGCGTGCGGCATGACTTGCCCCACGGTGGTGAGCTTCAAATCTGTGGGGTCGTTGTGGAAGGCGTTGAAACAAGTTGGCGAAGCTTCTGTCAAGCCTGATCATACCGGACGTTAGTTTCCAAGGGTGCCTTGGCTGAGTTACATGCAAGAAGCCATACCATAACTACTGGTGAACTCGGTCATGCCGAGTTCATTGACCATAAGTTCCATCAAATGGCGAGGGACGGGAGCCCCTGCTATGATACCGGTCCGTAAGGCCGAGCAATCAAAGTCCTCGGGTCGGGGCAGGCTGAAAATGGAATCGAACATTGCTGGGACACCGTGAAGGGCAGTACACCGTTCCTCGGAGATGGCTCTCAGGCACGCAACAGCATCAAAGGTCTCGGCGGGATAGACCACTTTCCCGCCATGAGTTATAATGGCCAGCAGGCCGAGTACCAGGCCAAAGCAATGGAAGAGCGGTGGTGGACAGCACAGCACGTCTTGATCCGTCAAGGCCATGCGGTCTCCAATGAAGCGGCTGTTGTTGACCAAGGAGCTGGATATACGAGTCAGTCCTCCAGTCAACTCGGGACTTCCTCGAAAGGAGGAGGCTACTTACTGATGTGTCAGCATTGCAGCTTTCGGGTTTCCTGTCGTTCCACTCGTGAACTGGAGATTGCAAACGTCATGGCAGCTGAATGCCTTCGAGGCTGCATCTAGAATTTCATCGGGTTCGATGGCTCCTGTCTCTACGAGTGTTGCGTACGCAGTGAAGTGACTGGGTGGGCCTCGTAGAATGATAATCTCCTCGATCGTGCCCGGCTTCTCTCTCAGTTGGCGGAGAAGCTGCCCATTGTCGTGATGGCCGATTCGAGGGGTTACAAACAATATTCTGCATTCTGTGACGTCGAATAAGGAGCGGCTCTCATGGCAAGGCGTGGGGGAAAACGTACCTGTGAACTTCAGAGCATACAATGCTTCAGACGCAGTGTAGGTGTTGTTTAAAATGACCAGAGTACATCCCAGCTTCATACAAGCGAAGAAGACCGAGACATATTGCTCGCAGTTTCCGGCCATGATACCGATTCGATCCCCTGGACGTAGCCCCCGAGCGAAGAGGGCTTTCGCAAGCCGAATGCTTTCCTCCCTGAGATGATCGTAGGTCCATCTCGTGCCTGTCCACGGTACCACCAAGCATTCTTTGCTCCCATACCTCTTACACTGGAAATCTAGCAGCTCGCCGAGAGTAAAATCTAACAATGGCACCTCCGAATCGCCATGAAGAATGGAGAGAACCGTTGGAGGTGGAAATAGCGTGGTCTCAGCGGTGCTGGCGAGAGACATCGCAACGGGCGGCTAAACGAATTCTCGGTAGTTCCAATGTTCAGCCTCCTCCTGCCCTAGAGCCCAATCTTCAGTTGGCGATGTTATGTTGACATCGTGTCTGGCATCATCCACACTCACGTGGTGTATCAGGCTGTCATTTTCACAGCTTCTGCAGACTGATGCTACGGGATATCTCCGATCTCGGTTCGCGTCGCCGGACAAGAAAAGATGCACCTGCGTTGAAGATTTTGCTTTAACACGTTTTTCACCCTCGGCTTTCCACTGAGTGGCCCGGGATAAACCTGGAATAAGCAGAGCCAATTCTGCCAAGAGAGGACTTCGGGTTCCACATGTTGCCATGCGAGAATAGATCAATCAAGTTACCTCATTCGAGACATGTGGATTGAACCCAGTAAACACTTTCTGGCATTTTCTGTGAAGGTGGCGAATTTATCCACCGCAACAGTTTCGATCAACAATCAGATCAGATAAGATGGACTGAATTGATAAGAGAGCTTGTGTCGCGCACACCAGTCATAGCTGGCTTTACATGGGTGCGTTCATGGTCTTGCAGGCCTTGTTACTTTCTAGTGCGCCATTTTTTTGCGATGTCCACTTGTTGGGCAAAATCGACGCCGTCGATCTTGACCGTGCGTTGAAGTTCCGAGCGATACCGTTGGCAATCCTCTAATGAGATGTGCACCAATGGTAACAGGATGTTGAAGGAAACTGTGACATTGCAACAAGAAGGGGCAATGTGCAATGGGATAAGGGTGACTGCAGCCTTGACGAGCTCCACTAGATGCGCTACGCTAACCAACATTGGAAAGGATCTCGATACAAGTGGCTGTATTTCAAGCATTTTTAAAAAATTGACATTACAATACCTGTCTGACATGGGCTTGAAATGTTCCCCGTCCTGATATGCCTCTTACCCGGTGAGCTTCTCCTCTTGAGGAATTTGCCTTGAAGAGTGTAGCAAGGGTGGAGATATACGCGTTTTCCTGCTACGTACATGATCGACCTTGTCTCCACCCTAACAGGTTGAAACTTTGGACACCACCGGCACTCTCGCGGTGATGAGATTCTTCTCTATCAGGACGTGCAGCGCCAAGATCCTCTCATAACTTTGAATCTATCCAGTCTGGCGACCGTTTCTCCACAAACGCCTGAATGCCCTCTGAGAAGTTAGGTCCAGCCATCAGGCGAGGGTACCATTGATCGGCAAGAATCGACACGGCCTCCTCCACGCTACCCGTTTCCCAGCTCTGCCGAATACCTAGCCGGCCAACAATCAGCGCATCCGGACTGTTCCTGCACATGTCCCGGGCGACTTGGATTGCCACGGGGACAACTTCGGCGGCTGATTCTACCACCCGATTCACGAGGCCCCAGTTATGAAGCTCCCTGGCGCCCACGTTTCTGCCGGTCAGAACGAGATCGGTTGTACGGTGCAGCCCCAGTGTGCGTGTCAGCCGTGGTAGACAGCCTGCCACAGGGACGATCCCTCGCTTCACTTCCGGTAGGGCAAAGATGGCCGAGGAGCAAGCTATGACGAGGTCGCAGTTGGCCACCATCTCGAAGCCGCCCCCCATGCATAAACCATTTACCGCCGCAATGATCGGCTTTTTACCAGCTCGACGGGGCAGCCCAGCGAGACCGGGAGCAGACATGTCATTGACCACGCCAGCTTTGTTCATCTCGTTCCATTCTGTCCAAGGACATGTTCTGGTCAGTGACCACAAGTCGTTATAGAGCAGTCCTGGAACATACCTTGTAAATCTGCTCCAGTACAGAAAGCTCTCCCAACGCCTGTGATGATTCCGACCCATAAACTTTCATCTTGGTCGAAAAGCTCCCATATCCGTTGTATTTCGCGGCTCGTGGCTTTGTTGACACTGTTCAGTTTCTCTGGTCTGTTCAAAGTGACCTGAACGATCTTGTCATGCGGGAAAGAGACGTGAAAATGCTGAAAATGCAGTGGCCTTGATCTGAGAGACATTTGTGTTCCAGGGTTGGCGTCCAAGTTGACAGCTTTCTCTGCAAGCAAGAAGCTTGTGTCTTTTGGCCTCAAGTATATATCAACTTCACATATAGTTGAATTTTGAGATGCGGATGTAGCCACCGAAAAGCTTTCTTTCTGCCAAGGTATCCGATCCTCGGTCTGAGGAAAGCATTCAGCAAATCGCAAAATGCTACAGTAATCAAATTCGGTTCGGTTCGCCGTTGCTCCAGCCACGCCCACAATTCCACAAAGGCCCGCGAATGAGGGACCAGGTTTGGGGCAGTGGGGACAGGCCTCGCTGGTTGCCCTTTATGTCCCTCCCTTGGAGTCTTCGTCCCACTCCGCCATCTCAATCCCTCCTCTCAGAAACCTCTCCTCCCCAGATCCTAGCACCAGAGACAATCTGTGATCGGAGCAACATTTATCTCAGAGGAACTCGGGCGATCGAATTCTTTCAGAATGGCCCATAACCCAACATCCTCGCACAAGTGGCCTCTAGTCAAGCTGCCACACCCGTTTCTGACCACATATCGAGTGCACGCTGTTGCGGAAACAAAGCCAGCTAGGTTCATCTTAACTCAGGAGAGCCAGCCGGCGGAAGGACGACCGTTGCCGCAACCGTTACATAGCGACTCGCTCTCGTGGCTCGAGCTGTCGTTCAAACCGAAGGACCAGGTTCCGCCCATCTCCAACAACAGCGCTTGGGCACGAGCAGTTCGGAGTCCTCAAACGACATTCGAATGGGCGGGAAGCAGTGCGCCCTCCCTTGGTCAGATTTGGAATGTTGTTCACGCGATCTATCTCGCCCATCCCACCTACGAATACTTCAGGCTGAGTCTATCTGGCGCAGGAAAGGATGTCATCCGCCACGAACTACTTTCCACAGGCTTAGGCATTGAACATCCGAAGCCATGGCGCCCCAGGGACGATATGAATGCACAGTCTGACGAACTGCTCATCCTTCGCAGCTCGTTTTGGCAAGGAGCAGCTTCTCCAATGGGACCTCGTCCAATCTGGGTGGTGGGAGACGGCACGGATGGCCCTTTCCGTGAGCCTCTGGCCAAGTATCCCATCATGCCGGAGAATTATCACTTCACCATGAAGTTCCCCGACGAGCCCATCTACGCGCGTCATCCCATCCGTCGCCCAAAGCCGCATCCAGGATCAATCGCCTACAGTCGTTACATCCCGGAGCTGGACGAGCACTTTTCCCTGGAAGTGGTCGACTGGCAAGATCCAGAGCACCTGAGGCTCTTCAACACGTGGCAGAACGATCCACGTGTTGCGGCAGGTTGGAACGAGACAGGGACGTTGGAGCAGCATCGCGAATACCTACGCAAACTGTGGGTTGATCCGCACGTTCTTTGCTTGTTCGGGCGCTTCAACAACACCCGCTTCGCCTATTTCGAATTGTACTGGGCAAAAGTAAGTCCTCTGACCCTTCTATTTCATCATTCAGGTATTGACGTGTCTCTCTCTCCATCAAACAGGAGGATCACTATGGCGCCCATTACGACGCCGGCGACTACGACCGTGGCCGCCACTCACTCGTGGGCGACGAATCGTTCCGCGGCTCCCATCGCGTCAACGCGTGGTATTCCAGCTGCATCCACTACGTCTTCCTGGACGACCCGCGCACCGCCAACGCCGTCGGCGAGCCCAAAGCCACGGGTGCGACGATCCTGTCCTACGAGAACTCCCAAGGTCTCGTCATTGGCAAGTACGTCGACCTGGGCCACAAGCGCTCGGTGCATTCGATTGCGAGCCGGGAAAAATGGTTTCAGTTGTGTCCGCTCTTCTGGGACGGGCGAGAGAAGCCGTTGGAGTCGGCAGACCGAGCAGCATGGAACGCTAAGCTATAGCCTTTGCGGGAAGAGGGTTGAAAATTGCCAATAGTCATCGGTAACTGTCGAAAAGGATTGATTTTGTTTTCTCATCCCTGCGATCTCGAAAAAGTGACATATTCTGGACTCTTTTCCACACTTCGGCGATGCCGAAGGACATACATAGTTGAGCTTTTTTGGGGAGAAAAATATCGAGAAACGCGCTGCAAATGAAAAATACACAAATTCATCTTGTCAGGCTTCTGTCCTAGGGTCATGCCATCATCTTGTGCTACTCAGCCAACGTCTGATGCATAACGTTCAACCTATAACTCTTCGACCTCTGAAGTAATTCCTCATGTGTTCCGCGATCAACGCATTGGCCTCCTTCAATCAAGAAGATAACATTCGCCTTCCTTATCGTATGCAGTCGGTGTGCAATAGCAATCACGGTGATGCCTCGCGCGGCCCTGTCGAGCCCGTCTTGTAGAAGCTTCTCTGATTCGGCATCCAAAGCACTGGTCGGTTCGTCCAGGATCAGCAACTTGGGCTTTCGCACGAGCGCTCGCGCGATCGATAGCCTTTGCTTCTGCCCCCCCGAGAACTGATTGCCATTTGGTCCACAGAGCGTCTGGTAGCCGTCGGGCAAGGATTGGATAGTGTCGTGGATGTTGGCGAGCTTGCACGCCTCTTGAATCTCGTCCATGGTGGCTTCATGGCCCGGTCGAGCACCGAGGCCGATGTTGAATTCAACGGTACCCTCGAAGAGGACGCTTTCTTGTGGTACCAGCGCAATGTTGTCGCGGAAGCTAACGTCGCGAGTCCTTGTCAAATCGACCCCGTCGACTATGATGGATCCGGATTGAGGCGTGTACAGTCGTTCAACGAGCGAGATGATTGTCGACTTGCCAGCGCCACTAGGGCCGACAAGCGCACAGAGGGTTCCTGGTCGGATTTCGACGTTCAGACCCTTCAATACTTCAACCTCCGGCCGACTTGGGTATGCGAAGTGGACATCGCGGAGTTGGACACTCGAACCCTGGTTGTTGTTAGGCGGAAGAGTCGATTTTGCTTCAGCGGTTTTCTCAAGGTCTTTATCCTCCAGACATGTATCGAGAGATGGTGTCCTCTTCCCACGTCCTTGCATTGTATCTGGTCCTATCTCAATGAGACCCAATAGCCTTGCCACCGCAGCCCGCGCGCTGGTGAGCTCAGGGGCGAGCGCAAACATCTGACTCCAGAGTAGTGCGCTAACCAGGAGGGAGAATACCACAATCATGAACTGTGTCTGGGTGTAAGTGCCCGCGACAATCTGCTTGGCACCCCACCAATAAGCCAACGCATTCACGAGGTTCCCGAGTAGATAAGTCATCGCCTGCCAGAGACTTGCGGATAGGCTCACTTTGAGCGTCTCCTTGCGAGGGCCTTTCAGTGATCGTCGGTAAGTCTTCAGGGTCTCTTCTTCAAGGGAAAGGGACGCGATCGTCTTGATGGATGTGATTGCCTCGACGCCGATGCCCACCGATTTTGTATATGCATTTTCGTGCCGTTCTTCAAATCTCGCGAGCACTCGGAGCTCCATAAGACCAGCCCCAAGGAGGAGTGGTACCAGAGATAGGCAGACCAATGCTATTTTCCAAGCAATGATATGGGTCAAAATAATTGCGGCAAAGAGGTTGACAGTGATTGAGAACAACGTGCCGATGACGGAGCCGCTCAAGCCACTGAGGGCATTGCCATCTCTGGTAATGTAAGAGAGCAGCAAGGTGGGAGTTCGGCCTTCAGACTGATGCCATTGAAGATCTTGCCCAAACAATGATCGAAAGGATAAGACTCTCACACTGTAGACCGTTTTCTCAGCGACCCAGCCGAACCCCGACCAACTGGTCACGTTCGCAAAGAACTCGATGATTGCGAGTATGAAAAACATGAGACCGAGGAAACTGCCCCGAGAACGAATGTAGGATTCGCTCTGGCACGGACTCAAGCTGCCGACAGTGTTTCCAAAGATCACGGCCTCTGCAGAGAATGACCCGCCAACAACGGTCGAGCCGAGAAGCGAGGCAATGATGATTAGCAGGTGCGGTCTCAAGACTGGTGCAAATCCTCGCACCAAAGACCACAGCGATTTTGATGGAGTCTCGGGCTCTTCCTGCTCTTCCGCAGATTCATTTACCTCAGCTTGACTGGCCGAGACTTCAGTCTTCTCGATGGCTCCGATGCCGTCAATTGACAAAACACCCTCCTCGACAGCACGCTTTGTTGAAGAACCATCCTCTGATTGTCTCTTACTGTCTGCTGTCTCGTTCTTCGCGGATGTGGATCCGAGAGTCTGCAACCTCACTAGATCGGCGTATGCGCCGTTCTTTGCCATCAGTATTGAATGGGTTCCCTCTTCAAGGATGCGTCCTTTCTGCATGACTATAATATTGTCGGCACCAGTGATAGTCGAAAGTCGGTGAGCAATCGTGATCATAGTCCTGCCACTGGCAATGCTAGATATGGCTTCCTGAATACGCTGCTCGCTTCTTGAGTCCAGAGATGCCGTGGCCTCATCCAAGATCAGAACCCTGGGATCTTTTACCAAAGCCCGAGCCAAGGCAACCCGCTGCTTCTGGCCACCACTGATCAGCCGCCCGCTCGAACCTACCACGGTACCATATCCGTGTTGCAACCCAACGATGAAAGCATCTGCGTCGGCGAGCTCTGCGGACTTTCGGACCAAGGAAACAATCTCGACGACGTTTGAACCCAGCTTCTCTGCTGCTGCCTCCATGTCCTGGCCTTCCCTGACTTGGTTGGCAAGATCTGCAAGGTCTGGACCAAGAAGCGTTGTCTTTAAATGTGCATGACTGGGGTGGCTCGAATTGATCAAGCCATGTGCGATGTTCTCCAATATAGAACGGTCAAGGAGCGAGGGGTCTTGCTGCACGAGGCTGAGGAAGCTTCTGAGGTCGTGAAGATTCAGATCCCGAAGATTATGACCGTCGAACAAGACTTGGCCCTGATCAGGATCATACAGTCTTGTAAGCAGTCCCGCAATGGTGGATTTGCCACTTCCGGAAAACCCAACTATGGCAGTGTGTTTCCTGGGAGGAATCCGAAGATTGACCTGGTCCAGAACTGTGACTTCAGGTCTGGATGGATAAGTGAATGAGACATCCTTAAACTCGAAGCCGCCTTCCGCTTGCGAGAGGCGAAGCCCCGAAGCAGCTGTGCCATCGATCAACGGCTCGCGATCCATATCCTCGCGCAATTTTTGAAATGATGCGACAGCCGCCCCGAAAAGGTGCAGAAAAGGAGCTACTTGACTCAAGACCAACGTAGCTGTCAATGTGTTAGTGAGGTTTTAAAGGTGGAGCTCGATTCCAACTGACCTTCAATCAAGATGAAGACTACTGTAAACGTAACACCCACGGAGGCGGTCTTAGCATCATCACGGACTGCATCCGCAATCCGTTGACTTGCTTGCCAGAATGCTAAACTGTTCGCAGAATAGGCGACGAAATATAGGACCCCGGATTGTACACCCACCGCCAACGCCTTCTTTAAGCCTTCATGTTCAGAAGCCTTGAGCGCCTTGGCGAATTTATCTTCCAGCCGGGTGTTTGCGCGGAATGCGTGCACGACAACAACATTGGAAAGTGCTTCTGAAGCAATTGAAGCGGCGGTAGCAGCATAATCCGACATCCGTCCGGAGTACTTTTCGATGTAATGGCTTCCCACGAATGACATCAGGAAGTAGGCCGGTATCAACGAGACTAGCATTGCCGCGAGCTTATAGTCCTTGATAAAAGCCACGATATATGCCGTGATGAAAAAGGATAGACTTGAGAGACATATTCCCACTTTCTCAGATGTACCTGACCGGATTGCCTGGATGTCGCCATTGAGTCGAGAGGCGACTTCTCCAGGAGGCAACTTGTCGAAATACGACGGCTCTTGTCGGAGCAGATTATGTAAGTAACTCTCCCGTAGTCTTTGTGCGAGCCGAGCCCCGTTCAAAGTCCAGCATGAGAGGTGCATATAGATGGTGACGAACTGGGCGATGGCCAAGTACAAGATCAGCAGGATTTTGTCGTTGACACTGTCTTGGTGCTGTGCCCGAGCACTGGAAGTGTCGGGTGAGTCGCATGTTGCCGAATTAAAGTCGTCGATGAGCTGACCAAAGAGAATTCCAATCAATGGGAATGGGATGCCGGACGCTATCGCAGATAATATAGCCAACAATAACATGCCCGCATCGACTTTGGAAGGGCTACCAGCCAAAAGTAGGCGAGGGTAGCCCACGAGATTCTGAAAAAGGTTCATGTTGATACAGAGTTGGTGAGGCTGCTTGCAGCCTTGTGAGTGTCTCGTCTGTGTGCTTAACCTGTAAAGACTGCTCTTCTGGCCGAGGTCTCCCTCGAGAACTACTTAGCTCGTCGTCTCCGTTGTGCACAACGTCGGCAATGTGCATTGCCGTAGGAATTGTTTCAGCATCTGAAAGAAAATCTCGCCATTCCGATGCCGGACTAAGAGGATTGCACCTTGGGGGTTAATGGTCGGCGAGGTGACTGTCGAGGTGGGTCTGAGCAACAGGGCACGCGAAACGCCAGTTTGGAAGATGGATTAGCATCAGAGGGCAAGCGTAACGGAACGTAAAACGAGCAGCTTTGTAAAGTCAAAATACGGTAGCCGCCAAGAGGTTTAGGAAACCAACATGCATATTCTCCATGAGGTCGAGATCGTCGAACGCAGAATGCAAAGTCCACTTGCGACTCCTCGTCCCCGAGCTTGACATGGAGCTTGACATGTTTTTTCAGAGTCAAGGGCAATGAGAGCGAGAAAGCCGCCAGGTACCTACAGCACACTTGCCCACCCGATCTGGCGATCCGGTCGATCCTACTGGCTTCTTCCAGCAGTCCTTTCAGGTCTAGGGTTTCTGTCGCAATGATATTACGAAGTGGCCAGCTAGATTCTTGTTGACGGGACTGGACCAGCTCACCGCATCATCACTTCTCTTCAGGCTCCGACATCGCCCGTGCCTTGCCACAAGCAATCCATCTTCTTTCTTGCCCCGAAACCCTGCAGGCTTAGGAACTATGAGCTCCGTTCGGTGGATCGTCCGGTTGAGGCTCGTTGCGAAGAGCAGATGCAGAGCAAGGTAATATTGACGGGGATGGTCGTATTGGGTAGTCGGCGGGGGCAAGGTAGAGTAGTGAGGAGGGAGGGTGGTTGCAACGGGCGTGTCAATTCTAACCGAAGTCGACGTGGCCAAATCAGAAAGACGAATGGTGAAAAATCTGATCAGATTAGATTATCATTGGCCTTGGCAGAAACCTACGTTAGCGGCTTGGCATTGTGCCATCTCAAACCCCCCCAACGTCGCCCACACTTTCACCGTTACCTTCGTCATATATATTATACATGACGAGACGGAACTTTTACCGCGCTACCTGAAATACCGGTGTCTTGACACAAGCTGTATTTCAAGACGCAAACCCCACTATAACTAGACCTGCCATGGAAATGACAGGACGTTCTCCAGCCCTCGCATGGATGATGTACTCCTCTTCAAATGGCTCATCCCCTTCAACCAGGTCCACAGACATGCGAAATACCATATCCTGGTCGGCTACGCCAGGTCCCTATGCGGAGTCTCGCCTCCAACTTCGCACCAAACCGCTGATCATGATTTTTCCTTCGGGATGATTCAGTGACTCGTCTGATTCTCGATTGAATGGATTACAGCTTCAAGCCCAAGTCATCTTCTCGACATTGAGCTCAGTCGGCAGCGAAACAGCTGGATTGCCATTAGAATGGGCTCTATACAAGTTGACGAGAGAGATCATCCAAGGCAGGCAAATGGCCATTATGCTGACAGAGTGTCTATCGGAGACCCTGACGCTGAGGGTTTTTGGTCTTTCAAGGTCGCCGGTCTTGCATCCGATCCGCCAACCACTCCAACTGGTCTAAGAGAGGAAATCGTGCTCCTCGCATGGCTCCTCGTTCTCCTACGAACCCAAGATGAAGGCCAAGTTTGGTTTGATTGGGCTTATGAAGGTCGAGGAAATGGCGCTCTGCACGAGCCTGTTAAAAACCGCTTGGTGATGGATGAATTAATCACAGGTTTACAAGATAACATCGGGCAAGTTGGTGCTAGAATTGCACGCTACATCACGGCATGTACCCCAACTCAGTTACCTGGAAGCTCCGGGTCTGTTTCGCTTCTGCTGAGTACAAGTTCCCTGTCTCAGACGCCTGAGGAAATGAATGATCAAGTGAGTGACTGGTCAACTCTAACGTCTCGTCGCTGACCTCTCGAGCGAAGTGTACACTGCACCTGCAAACACAATTTGACGATGGCCGTCTCAAAATTCGTCCAGTGTGGCAGACCGAGAACATGTTGCCATATACGATCACGCGACACGTCCTAACACTGGTCGATACCGTCAAAATGTGCATTTTGGACCGGGACGGCTCCATTGAAAGTTTTATTCGGCCGACAACAGCTGATCTTGATGAAATATGGAGGTGGAATCACCCACTGCCACCATCATATCACCTTTGCATGCACGACGTGATTTCCCAGCAAGCCCAGATATTCAACGACAAGTTAGCGATCTTATCCTGGGATGGCAGCCTCACGTATGCAGAAATTAACCAATATTCTACATCCGTTGCCTACTCGCTGAAAGAGATGGGTGTCGAATTGCATGATGTCATACCCGTGTGCTTTGAGAAGTCCAGATGGACCATCATTGCCGTGCTTGCGGTGATGAAAGCAGGGGCGACTTTCGTGCTGATGGACCCAACGCTTCCGCTTGCTCGCCTGCAAACCATGGCGAAACAGGTCGGAGCAAAGACGATGCTTACATCCCGGAAACAACGTGACTATTCGGTCGCAATCTTACCCAAGGGGAACCTCATGGTTGTGGAAGAGGACTCATTCAAGCACGTCTCATGCTCACAAGTCACGCCAAATTTGACAGTCGTCCCCCCATCTGCTCTGATGTACATCATTTTCACTTCCGGAAGCACGGGTGTCCCGAAAGGAGTCTTGATTTCTCACGAAACCTACACAAGCAGTGCCATTCCTCGAGCGGAGGCAGTTGGCTATACGGAGCACTCCAGGGTCCTTGATTTTGCGTCGTATGCTTTTGACGTCAGCATCGACAGCATGCTTTGCACGCTTTCGAAGGGCGGATGTCTCTGCATTCCCTCTGACGAAGATCGAATGAACGACTTGAATGGAGCAATGCGGAGAATGCAAGTCAACTATGCCGGCCTGACCCCTTCGGTGGCCCGCATATTGGACCCGGATGTTGTGGCATCGCTCAGCGCCCTGGGACTCGGAGGGGAGGCAGCCACTGCAAGAGAAGTGACACGCTGGGGCCAAGTCACTAGGATCGTCATAGGCTACGGCCCATCCGAATGTACGATCGGATGTACAATCAACAGCAGCGCTGCCACAGGCAGGGACTATGTATCCCTTGGGAGAGGCAATGGGGCAGCCATATGGATCGTGGACCCCACTGATCACGAAACGCTCATGCCGGTCGGTGCTGTGGGCGAATTGCTTGTCGAAGGTCCAATTGTGGGACAAGGCTACTTAAATGATCCCGACAAAACCGCGGCGGCTTTTATCAGTGACCCGTTGTGGCTCACCGCAGGTCATAATGGCTATGAAGGTCGCCGCGGCCGCTTATACAAGACTGGAGATCTTGGCAGATATGATCCTGATGGCTCTGGCGGTATTGTCTTCATTGGGAGAAAGGACACGCAGGTCAAATTGCGCGGACAACGCGTCGAGCTTGGAGAAATCGAGTACCAGCTCAAAGCTAGACTTCCTCCAGGCACCAACGCCATTGCAGAGGTGATTGTGCCTTCAGGTTCTGGAGGTCAACCTATATTAATGGCATTCATTGCATTTCAGTCTATGAAAGGGCAAGAGTCTACCGATCTACAGTGGGCACAACCCCCTAAGGATCTACAGGAAATGTTGTCTGCGGCTGATGTGGAGTTGGCCAAGGTCCTCCCACGGTATATGGTGCCAACTGCATATGTACCGGTCAACTACATTCCTGTGATGATATCAGGCAAGACCGATCGCAAAAGGCTGAGGCATTTTGGTGCCACATTCGACCTTCGACAGTTGGACCAAGGCACAATCAATACCGCTCCTCGACAGCTAAGCGAACTTGAGCAACTTGTGCGGCTGGCCTGGAGCCAGACACTGCGGCTTGATCCAGAAACCATTCGGCCCGACGACAATTTCTTTGCGCTAGGCGGCGACTCGTTAACGGCAATGAAACTTGTTTCTGTTTGTAGAGCCCATGGTCTCGATGTCACAGTGGCGAACATTTTCCGCTGCCCTACGCTCTTAGCGATGGCTGATGTTGCCCAAACTTGCAGCTCTCAAACACGAATAGAAAGGCCAGCCTTTTCGATGATCTCCCAAGACGCTGAGAGTGCCTGTCTCGAAGCGTCGCAGTGGTGTGGTACAGATCCCGCCGCCATCGAAGATATCTACCCCTGCACACCATCGCAAGAATCGCTTTTTACCTTCTCCATCAAGTCAACACAAGCGTATATTGCTCAGAGAGTCAGTTGTATTCCGTCGCAAATTAGCCTTGATACCTGGAAAAAGGCTTGGGAGGAGGTTGTCGCGGCAAGTCCTATGCTGCGCACTCGCTTAGTGCAACTCCAAGACCATGGTTTGCAGCAAGTTGTGTTGAGAGAGAGCCCATGCTGGAGATATTCCACTGATTTATCGCAATACCTTGATGATGACCAGAATGAGAAGATGGAACTTGGTCAAAGTCTAGCTCGATATGCCATCGTCGACAACTCAACGGATGACAAACGATACATGGTCTGGACCATTCATCACGTGCTCTACGATGGGTGGTCCGAACCTCTGATACTCCAGAAAGTCAGCAATGCCCTGCGGGGTGAGAAAATCGAGTCACGAGCTGAAATGAAAGACTTTGTCAGGTATTTGCGGGACGTGGATGAAGTCGAGGCTCAACAGTTTTGGCGGCAGGAATTGGAAGGAGCCGTTGGACCTCAATTTCCGCGTCTGCCCTCGAGAGACTACTTGCCGACTCCCAACGGCATGCTTGAACATCAATTTACCCTTGAGACAAACCTTGGATCGACTTTCACAATAGCTACATTGATCCGTGGTGCATGGTCGCTCGTGATGTCACAGTACACAGGAAGCGACGACATCGTGTTTGGCGAGACGCTCACAGGTCGAGACATTCCTTTGGCGAAAGTCGAAAGCATTGAAGGCCCGTTGATCGCGACTTTACCATTGCGCATACATATCAACCGAACGAGCTCTGTACAATCTTATCTACAAACTGTACAGGAAGCCGTACTTGTGCGCACACCGTACCAACATGTTGGAATGCAAAACATCAGAAAGGTCAGCAGGGATGCCCAACATGCATGCGAAGCCGGTACAGGCCTGGTCATCCAACCAGAACCAGAGTACGTGGGTGCCGACCTTGGTTTTGGGCAGACGGATATCGTACATGAAGCGCTACATTTTAACCCGTATCCACTTATGCTGGCCTTTGGAATACGAAAAGGTGGTGTGAGGGTCTGCGCGAGCTTTGACACCAGCCTAATTGACGTCGCACAAATGGAACGAGTACTCGCCCAGGTAGGGACGGCCTGCTTGCAGTTGATGGAGGATCATTCCCGGAGAATCAACAAGATTTCTTGTCTGCCAAAAATGGAACTCGACCAGATCTGGAGTTGGAACAAAACTCCTCCATTGTCCTTGGACAAGTCGTCCGGAAAACTTCGAGCAGATGCAAGTATCGATCAAGGGTCAACATATCCTCCTGCGGTGGTCCCTTGGGTATGCAACCCACAAAACCCGTCCCTCTTGTCGCCTATTGGCAGTATTGGGGAGCTTTGGCTTGAAGGGTCTTTCTTTGCAGCTGATACCGCTTCGTCCCCCACGTGGCTTCTGACTGGAAGCTCCACCTGTGCTGGTCGATCAGGAACAGTGCAACCAACCGGCGACTTGGTCCAGTTACGAGAGGATGGCAGCGTGGTTTTCATTGGTCGAAAGGAGAACCGCTCAACAATTCAAGGTCACGTAATGGACATCGCAGAACTCGAAGCTCATGTCACAAATTATCTTCCATCAACAACCCGCGCCGCTGTAGCCGCATTCCAATCGCCGCTGGACGGGAATCAACAGTCAGCCGAGCATGAATTGATCGTTTTCGTCGAGCAACAGCCCTCTCAGGAAGAGCATGTTCCGCTCATGGAAGCGAACCATGACATAACTTACGAGGCCCCAGGGCCATTCAGATTACACCTGACTCTCCATGCCACGATTCACCACGGCCTTGTTATTGCCCTTAAAAAACTTGACAAGTTCATCCAAGACTCTCTTCCGCCATACATGCTTCCGTCTGCGTACATCGTGGTTGACAAAATACCAACCGAGATGGGTCGAGTCGATCATACCATGTTAAACCAGCTAGGAGCTAGAATTCCCAGGTCTGTCCTCACCACCCTACAGGAAAACTTGAAAGAGGCATGGGAGAAAACTACAACGCAAACAAGCTTGACCATCCCAGAGAACATTGTGCGATCTGCCTGGGCGACGATTCTTGGAATAAGTCCAGACAAGATTGATCTGGACGACAACTTCTTCCGCCTCGGAGGGGACTCTGTGCTGGCCATGAAATTGGCATCGAGTCTTCGGGTTCAAGGACATACTTTGACAGTGGCCGACATCTTCCAGAACATGAAGCTTCGCGACGCGGCAAGAGTGTTGAAAGTGGACCAGGTGTCCGTGGAGAAGACGCAGGATTACAAGCCATTCTCGATCCTGGATGGAGTGGACGTTGGCCTGTTCCTGTCCGACGTTGTGCGACCGAAGCTAGCTGATCCACTTTGGTCTATTCAAGACGTACTGCCAATAACCGAGTCTCAAGCGATCGACGTCAGGGCAACAATTCAGTTTCCGCGAACATCCATACAATACACCATGTTGTACTTTGAAAAGGACATCAATCTAGACAATTTGATGCGTGCCTGCAACGAACTGGTAACGATTCACGACATTCTGCGCACAGTCTTTATCGAGCATGAATCTTCGCTCTTTCAAACTGTTCTGGACAATCTGGAATCTCCGGTGACTATGTACCAATGTGAGAAGGATCTTGAACAGTACGTTGTCGCGCTCTGCAACCAAGACATCGAATCAGATATGCGTCTAGGGTCACCTTTCCTCAAGATGTGGCACGTCCAGGGTACGGACGGCAAAGGGTGCCTCGTTATAAGACTATCCCATGCTCAATACGACGGCATCTCTTTGCCCAGGCTGCTTCGAGACTTGGAGACCATATATACTGGCGGAACAGTTGCTGAGTTCAAGCCCTTCTCCGCTTACATGGCACGACTTTACAACGAACAAGTCAAGAAACCAGCGCTAGATTACTGGCGCAAACTTCTGCACGGCTCGAAATTGTCGATTTTAGATGGACCGTCAGCACGACAGCACGCGACAAAATCGATATTCCTAACCAAACCCGTCGACGCTTCCCGCCGTCCAACGGAGATCACAACAGCGAGTCTACTAAGTGGGGCATGGGCACTCGTCCTAGCTCGCCGTCTCCAGCAAGCAGATGTGACATTTGGCTGCATCACTTCAGGCCGCAACATGGACATGCCAGACGTGGAGAAAGTCATGGGTCCGTGCTACCAGTTCACACCAGTCCGCGTCTCATTCGAGGCTGGCTGGACGGCGATGGACCTCCTAAGCTTCGTACAGAGGCAGAGTGCAGAGTCTGCAGCCTACGACTTTGTCGGTTTTGGAGAGATATTCAAAAGCTGTAACACGCAATGGTCGTCGTCATCACCGTCACACTTGTTCTTCGACTCTGTCGTCCATCACCAGGATTTCGAGGACTATGACACCATGCCCTTTGCGGGAGGGGCTTGCAAGGTGGAAATCCAGAACCCACACGGCGACGCGGCTCATCCTCTGAAGGCTGTCTCGTTTGTCCAAAGCGGGCAGACGCATGTCGGTGTCGTCGGAAGTGAAAGTGACCAAGAATTGATTGAAGCGCTCCTCGCCGAACTGGCGGCATCTGTCGAAGAGATTTCTGTCGCCCATCGACCAGACATCCTTCGGCTTGATGGGAAATTACCTGCATTGGCGAGTTGATCGTGGCTCAGATGAGCAAT
Source organism: Phialophora chinensis (assembly GCA_016109575.1). Classification (NCBI taxonomy): domain Eukaryota; kingdom Fungi; phylum Ascomycota; class Eurotiomycetes; order Chaetothyriales; family Herpotrichiellaceae; genus Phialophora; species Phialophora chinensis. The sequence continues at coordinate 3,168,388 of JADWPU010000001.1, forward strand.
AGCTTGCCTTGTCTTCTCGACGGGGACAATGTACATATGCCCTTCTTAGTGATTGGCCGATATACGCATGAGAGCTTATCACTCTGTTTCTTAGCAAAGGCTTCAAGCAAGAATATATATATATGATCCCTAAGTCGTCTTCCTTTGCACCTATCGGCTTACTCATCCCTTGCCCTCCCTCTACCTCTCGTGCGAATCACCTCTACTTCTCGTGCGAATCACTCCTTGTTCACATTTCGTCGTACTTTAACCTTCTCTCCCCAGTCGTCTTCTTTTCCTTCCTCCTCGGCGCTCATCTTTCTTTGATCCCCTGCTACACTGCTGCAACCTGGATTCCAGCAATATGATCCGACAAGTCATACAAACAGAACAGTGAGATTGTTCGTTTTGCAACTTCGCTCTTCATCGACCCATCAAGATTTGTCCTTTTGTGTGATAATACATGAGCCAGTCCAGCTGGCTTCCCCAAAATTCGTGGTACAGTTTTCTGCCGTCTCAATCCCAGCAAGAAGATGTAAGTATGAATTAGGAGGAAAGATAGCCGCCCGATGCGTGCAATGAGCTCATTCGATCGCGGGGGTCAGGCTCGGATTTGGCAACGACGGGTTGACGATATATATGGGAGCGAGGCTTGGGAAGGTGGACGTGGTTATGCAGGAAGGGGCACAGCGATGAGCGCGGACATCCGGGGGGGAAGTGGGATAAAAGATCTGGACGTGCAAAAGGTTTTGCACCTCTTGGATCAATACAGGAGCGAGCAAGCAAAAGTGAAAGCGCAGCTGAAGGCAAATCTTAAGCAAGAGGAGGAATGCGGCTCTTAAGGGGCTCGACGCAGGTAGCATGCTGCTCTAGACACTGCTATGATCCAATACCTCTTCTCCTTTGATCAAGGGCATGGTATGTATGTCGTGATATTAAGCTGCCGACGGCCACGTCAATTCCAACAACGCCCGTGGCCGTCACGGAATTTCATCGTCGGTGCTTGTCATCAGGCACTTCGCAACGGGATCAGTCCCCGGGCCATGCCTATCGGGCTGATGCTTCATCTCCAGAGGTTGCAACTGATATTCGGCGTGTGAGACTTCTGAGCGGCGAGGATCTGACGATTGGTTGGTGCCGAAATGATCCTGCTCTTCTGCTTCACTAAGCGCAACGGTCTCATGGTCACTGTTTCGCCCCTGTTCCGAAACGATCGAGGACGTGGATCGCAAAGAGGGTGAATGTTCCTCACCGGTCGAGGTCAACGGGCCGGCCACTCCTTCATGTCCAGTTGTCTCGTCGCCAGCTTCCTCTTCCGGAGTGTCGAGTTCGTCCTGTGCTACGGACACGAGCTCAATACCATATTTCAGCGTACCTGTCCTCTTCTCGAACCATCCTATACCGAGTTCGGACTGTCCAGTCCTTCATCAATATGTCTTGGCCCTTATTCCTGATCAGCTCGAGCAAGTCTTCACTCGCGACTAAGAGTGCAAGCACGTCCGCAACCGTCTCAATTTTCCTTTCGAACCAACCAATATATGCCTTTGAGACAAGGGCAGTCATTGCAGCTGTGGCAATGAGCCAAAATGTGATGACCACTAGGACCCAGAACGCGGTCTTTGAAGACTTCAGAAGCACAACCGATTTGGATATGCTGAGGTTGGCCACGTTGCCTGCATACTTTTGCGTCCCAACATTGTCGTCTTCGTCTCGCTCCCCGTCATTCCCTGGCTTTCGCAGGCCAGCTGGCAAAGTCGAATTCACCTTTTGCCACGTCCAGCGACCTTTATCAACCGTGACATTACTACTCGCGTAATTTTGGAAGAAAGTCGAAAAAGTTCGGCTCGCAAGCTGACCCAACGTATCGTGATCCAACATTGCGGTCTGATTATAATCCACCATGGACAGCATGGCATAGGTCATGTAGCCCACATTTAAACCTGGAGAGCGGATGTTGAAAATGATGCTCTTAGTGTTTTCGCGGGTGTAATCGTCGTAGCCAGTGTTCTCGTCGGGTTCATAGATGTTGCCAAGGTCAGCAGGCATCTAGGAAAAGGATGCCGCAGCTGTGAAAGCCGGTCAGTCAAGCTTGTGCAGCGAATGCAAACAGGCCAACTTGCCTTGTTGTAATAGTAATCAGCAAGAAAATCTTCGGAGTTCGCGATATTGTTCGACCACGTTTTGAAGCATCTGACCATGCGTGTAGATCAAGCTGGGGATCATCTAGGATGGCGTAAGTATACACTCTCCCGCCAGAAGAGTCGACTGTCACGGAAGAATTGGTAATCTGAATGACAGGCGCACAGTTTAATGCAGCCATTTGAGGCGGTTCGGACCAGATCATATGGGACAAGCCAGTGCTGCTGTTACTCTGATACTGTTGTAACTGCGAGCCATGGATCCATTTCACAGTGAATTTGTAAGGATTTGTGGACGACCAAAGACTCAGCTTTCCAAGCCCCAGATTAGCAGACCAAAATCCAATGGAAGCGGGCCCAGGATCCGTTGACGAGGTATTGACGCAATATTGTAGATGAGATGGGTTGACGAAGAAGCTGGTGTAGAAGTCAGGTAGGATGTGGGAATCCCCTGCGTCGCCTGGCTAGGACTCTATGTATTTGAGAAAAGCTCCCAGCTCATAGCCCACCTCTATATTGCTTGGATTGGACGCAAGACTCCAGACACTGCTATTCATGAGGTCTTGAATGCTCAGCCATGTACTGGTATTGCTGACGGTTTCATATGGGGAACATTCGAGTCTCCCGCGTATTGCTTGGGTTGAAACGGTAACGTTGGTGCCTGTGTTAGGATTGACCGCCGGTTCGAGAGTAGATGATAAGGAACCCATGTCTTGGAAAGTGTCATTACTCAAATCTACCAGATTGAGCGGCGCAAAACTCCGGCCATCCGAGCACGACGCCGGTGAGGCTCCCTTCAGCGATAACTCAATGGCAGCGCCCCCGAGGGCAAGGCAAGGCGCGCAAAGGCCTCTGTGCGCTTAACATCGTCAAGGACGATATTTGCCACAAGAACATAAGCACGGCGAGGATGGTCGGGAGAAACCTGGAGGCGAAGAACAAGGTTGAGCTGCCATCGTCATTAACAAGGCCCGAGTTTATCACAAACTTTCAACAAAGCAAAGCAACTGCAACTGTCAGGCCAAAGTCGTACAGGCCAAAAATGCAGCAAGGACGGACCGGCGCAAAGACTTGGGCTGCCAGATCGCTTTTCCACCATCCAGTCTGGGATCCTTTACTCTGTTGTCAGCCATATTATTAGGACCGGAATTAAGGAAACCCAACGAACAGCACAAACGTCAACAGGAAGATGATTCGACGTGCCGACTGCTCTGTGCAGGAACGAAGGAAGACCGATGAGGCTGAAAACGTGCAATCATTTTGCCAACATTGAGAAACAACGCCGTTGGCTTTTTGTCACATGACTGCCACCATCGAGGGCAAGGCACGGAGGCTGAAGATTTTTGCCCAATGCAGTTCGCACACATTAAAGGCGCCCGTCGAGGTTCCGAGGCCGTTTTGGCCCCAGATCTGGTGGTCCGAGGTAGCTTGGGTACTACTCCATACCATGTCCAACCCAACAATCAAGGCATGAAGTTCATCGCCGAAGTTGGGTTCCCACCGCGTGCTAATCTCTGTGTGTGTGTGTGGAAAGACTGTTTCATCATGTGGCATAGGAGGCTAGATTAACGATGTACTATAGAACTCCGTGTGACCGTTGATGATCATGTCGCTTATAGCATACTGTGAGATCTGCCAGGACGAGTACAAAATGCTGGTGGTCTCTTTCGCAGCCGACACTTGCGGGCTGCATGCTCTGTCATCATCCTCGTCCACGCCTTTTCACAGCTCGCGATACAGTCATCATTATTTCTCCTTCCATCGTTGCAGCCGCCAAGAGTGGACGAGGACCTGACGATCCGAGGGTATATGAACGCTACCATACCATCCACCAAGACCACGATCGGTCCTGGCTTTTGACGGTCTAGATGATGTTTCTAATACCAGCCATGATATAATCCTTAGGACCTCTCTTCTTCTTTTCTTCCTGCAGCTCCATGATGCTGGCGCGCCTCTGGTCCTCTGAGATACCCTGGCCACTTATCAGGTTTCGCTGACTCTCCCTCATGCCCGTGTAGATGTCAATATCTTTCGTTCTGATGAACAATGGGCGGTCACCGGGCCTGTGGAACCAGCTGTAGCCCTTCCAACACAGGTAGAGGAAGATGAGCAGAGGACCGGCGAGGTAGAGTTGGAAAAAGGTGTTGGCATCCAGGTAAGGCCCGCCGATCGGATACAGTGCGACGTAGAACTGAGCCATCAGGCTGATGATGTTGATGAGCAAGCACAGCCACGAGCCATAGACACCCCAAGCGGCCCTGAAGGGGAGCTCGTCCAAGGAATGACCGTTGGCAGCCCTGTAAGTGGTTAGTCATCAGAGCGGGGTGGAGCGGGAAATGCAGTCTGTTGCTTACCACGCCGCGCGGAAGCGGATGTGAGCTAGAGCGATACTGCCGTAGATGAAGAGGATAGAAAGACCCGACAACGACAGGAGCCAGTTGAAGATCGTTCCGCCATTGTCCGCCAAGTTGATGAATGCCAGACAACCGAAGAGAAGCTGGAGAATGACCACAGACAGCGGACGGCCCTTCTTATCAACGTAGGCCAGTATCTTGGGACCCATGCCTGCGGATGAGATTAGCGTGGTAAAAAAAAATGATAATATCCCGCACTCACCATTTGCAGCGAGAGCCTGAATTGTTCGAGTTGAGCCAAAGGTGCAGGAGTTTGCAACGCTCATGACCGCGATCAAGATGACAGCATTGAAAATCGATGGGAGGACCTTGATGCCAGCAAGCCGAATTGCAATGACAAAAGGCGAGTGACGCGATGAGGAGCCTTCACCACTGTACAAAGGACTGTTCTCCGGTACGATCAAACCAACGAGGAAAAGGTTGACAATGTAGAAGATAGCGATACGCCATACGACCTGCTTCGAGGCCCTCGGAATCTCTCTCTTGGGGTCGGTGGTTTCCGCGGCAGCCAGTCCGGTCAGCTCAGTGCCAGTATAGGCGAACGCCGCGGTGACGAAGACGCTGCAGAAGCCGTGAAAGCCATTGAGGAACGCGTGGTAAGGGTCGTGCCTGTTTCGAACCATCAGCCTCGCCATTAGCCACTGTGAGAATGAAATTACCAATATCTTGCACCAATGTAACCTCTGTCGTCGGTTGGAACGCCACCGCAGTCGATGATTATTCCAAGGATTATGAAGCCTGTGCAGGCGATGATCTTGAGTAGACTGAGTGCGAATTCGACCTGTTGCGATTAGCTCACTCTTCCAGAAGACTTTCGGTGAACTTACCTCGCCATAGCCCCTCACACCGAAGAACTGAATGCAAACCAACGCGACAAGCAAGGGGACAATCCAAGCACTGTTGTTGATACCCTCCGACCCTGGCCAGTAGTGGATGATATTGCAAGCAGCCGATATCTCAAAGGGAAGGACGGTCAGCCAACTGATGGCGTACTCCCAGCCGCATGCAAATCCCAAGGAGGGATCAACAAAGCGGCACACGTACATAACGAAGGCACCATTGATCGGATACATAACGGACAATTCCGCGAGGGCCTGCATCATGAGGTAGCTAAACGATTGTGTCAGCTGAGGACAAAGGCTTCCGGTCTCGAAAAGACATACACCATGAGACCTAGAAAAGCGTTAGATATGGTATCGCAGTTCTTGCAGAGTGTGACGAACCAATAATCATGAAACCAAGAAGCACAGAAGCAGGTCCACCAGTCTGGAAAGCGCCGCCAGATCCAACGAACAGACCAGCACCAATTGCACCACCCCTAAGGACATCGATTAGTTAGCATACACTTGGGGGGAACTCGGTCTTGAACTCACATGGCAATCATTTGCATGTGTCTGCCCTTTAGATCGCGGTGAAGCATGTTCTGGTCGGCTGTCACCAGAGCGAGATCCTCTGGGTCGACGCTGAACTGCCGACCCCGCGCATGCTCACTGAGTGAGCCCGGTTTGTAGGGCGGGACATCGTTGGCATGGTTGGTCGGCTTGTAGGCCGGAACATCGCTCGCAGGACTCTCACCGAGCCCTTTGGTTTCGTTGTTGAGACTCATCTTTACGACAAGAGGAGAGAGAGCGCAATGAGGGAAAGGAAAAGACAGGGTGTGAGATCAACAACCGCGGCCAGCCCGGTTTTAAAGCTCCAAGCTTGCCATGCATTGCAAGCAACCACAAGCAACCCTAAGCTGCGGCGAAGTCATTTAGCGAACCTGCAGCTAGGGCCAACCATAGATAGACGTCCACGGTCGAATCGAGAGTGGTTCGGGGGTGGACCAGATCACGGATTCGTCCACAACAAACCCATTGCTAATTGCTACTCCTTCAGTAAGGTGACATCGTGTCGGCGCGTCTTTATTGGGCGAGCCCCGACTAGGGCTTTGCGGAGATGGAGCGGTCGCGTGCACCAAGCGATGTGGCGCTGCTCTCGTGATTGAGCTTCGCCAGATCTTCTTCGCACCGCGATACCGTCCAGTAATGACGCTGTTCATCAGAGATCCAAATGCGCGTTCTCGTCATGATCACCAGCGCCGGCACGCCGATAGCAAAGGGGCGCGATAAGGTGACGAGACGGATACAGTGAGATGTCCGCTCGCCTCAGTCCAATTCGATTCGCCACGCGGATGCCCAAGGGTCTTTGCTGCCGATGTTATCTCCACTGTGATTGGCCTGTGCACCAGTTTCCGGGGTTGCTTGCACAGTGCTAAAAGATAAGAACGTCGTACCCGGTAGTGGCGGCTTGATTAGTGCCGCCCCCTTGTGCCTTGGGCCTTCTGCGGGAGCTTCCATGCATTCTATGTAGTATGGGGTGAGCGAGACTAAAATGAGACAGGCCAGCAAAGGTCGAACTTCTGGCCTGTACGGAGTACGAGGTGCTCGCTACACACCTTCGGTTGCAAGGTTACTGCACCCAGTAGCAGCCCAGTAGCACAACAGAAGAAAAGCGCAATTAGCGGAGCGGGGGTGGCCGACAGCCATTTAAATCAAGTTAATGGAGGACCTCCCATCCCACGAAGCTTACGCTGCACGGCACCTTCACCAGACACCAGCGCATCGTCGTGGCGAAGGGAGACCTCGGAAGGGGCAAGTTAAGGCGGACGATGGTGGGATCAATTGTGACGTTGAACGCAGTCCGAGTACGTAAACGTGCGGAAGCTTCCCAAAGATTCAAATCACAGCGGTCCCGACAGTCAATCAACGCCCAGTGTGTCAAGATACAATAAGCTTCGTCGGGAGAGGAGATCCTTCGTCATGGGATTGAGCTGCCGGCAGATTTGCTGTTACTGGTACCACACCTTATCGGCCCAAGGGAGCGAATTAGGCAGGTCGACGCCGCGCTCACCTTGGCGCTCACCTGACACATGCCCTTATCACTCTACTCTTACTTATCGCTCACCTTCCCATTCACTTGTCGCTCACCTTCACTCACTCTCCTCACCCACGCCCCTTCTTGTCCTGTCTATACGCTCACGCCCGGATAGGCCGTCACGTCAATGGGAAGCCGAGGTGTCTCTTACTTTCGGGTTGTGAAGCAGGCCTAGAGAAAGGGGTGGCAACTGCGTCAGATGAAATCCATCCGACAAATGGAATTTCTCAGCCTGGTATTTTGCTATACACAAATTTCGTGGTGACACCAATCGAATTCGTCTCCGGCCAAAACAATCTCGATCCACGATGCAGACGTTGTTGGTGTCCCCATCTGTCACCGTGAAGACGTCGAACATTTCCAGTGCCTGAGTTTGGGATCATTGTGGAAAACTGGCGATTCGCAATCTCCGTTGACAGTAATCTTTTGAGCTCATCTAGGCATCTTCTATCATCACTACGAGCTGTCGGATGTGAGAACCATGCTGACCTACCCAGCCCGACGGTCTTGAACGTCCCTGGTGTCGCTCAAAGATCTCAAAGTCGATTCGCTCCTTCCAAGCATCTGTGCCAATGCAAGGCCCGAGGGTGCAGCTCGTGCGATGATTATCTTCGAGTTTTGCTCCAACATAGACATCTTGTCGTGGCAAATAGAGTTCCTCCGTCAAAAAGATGAAGCTGGGTCGACGAGCGGGAGGTCATCGATGATTTCTGTGCAGTTTTCTGGAATCGTTGCTCTGGCTGCAGATGCAACTTTTGTCTCTGAATACGAGGCTGAAGGAAATCACGAGCGACGGAGCTTGTTTGATGCGGAGCCAAGACCCACTGCAGGCACAAGCAAAGGTAGGGCTAGAATCTGGGGCACAGATCCCGAATTTTGAAAATCCGCTGTGGAGGACCTGCGGGTGTCTCGGCCGAACCAGGACGGCCAAACGTGAGTAATCAATCATCAGAAAAGCGAAAGTTCGATCAAAAGTCACTCCGCGAATATCTTTGCTGGCGCTCTCAGTCAATGTCGTGCCGAGTGACAACATCAGTCTTCGCTATGTCTGTTAATATGGCATTTTAATTCTCAAGCGGGTTCTACATACTCCACCCTCCTCGGCGACATATTTTCAGACCCGAATTCCGAATTCGGCGTCCTCGGCCGATAGCGCAATTCTGGCAGACGAGTTGGACTCTCTTCACACAGATGCCATCACGGTATATGCGGGAATTGCCATGATCTTTTCTCCAGCATACTCCCTCCGCTGTGCTAATGGGAAGTGATGGAGAAGACTGTCTGGCTGGCCTTGAGATTCGAAGAGAGGACGGAAGATGGGCGCGGATCCTGCGACAGGCCGGGCAAGTAAACAAGAACCAGGCGAGACCCAAGGTGAGAGAAGTTTGTGTGCTGGAACATCGTTCCCGTGTCAAGAGCGGCGTGTCAGGGCTGTTCCTGTTCATTGGAATGTGCCTCTCCCTGGATATGGTTTCCCGGCGTATGCTGGCCCTCGACAAGAATTCTAGCTTTGTGCTCTATGCGTCAGAGCAAGCGATTGCGTCCTGGGTGAGGAAGCCTCAGTATGCTCATCGGAATTCTTTCGCCCAGCGTCTCACGAGCACAAGGACGGCGACGGCTCCCAGTTTCCTCCCGCTACTCCCCCACATTCGCGATAAGCGGCCCCTGACCACACATGGGACATTGGACCTGGCATTGATTACTTGTCCCCCGGTTCTTGTAAATCCCGGGACAACCTCTGAAGTCAACCTACAGGTTCATATCGATGTATCGGGCGAGGATGCATCGATATCGACAGCGATGCCTGGGGCTAGTCTGACGTCCTATTCCAAGATATTCGCATGGTTGGTCGCATTGGCAAAAGAGTGAGAAGGTTATCAGCGCAGTGCGACACATTTTCCCACATGGCTTCCAATCTGTGTGTATTTAGTCAGTTTTAGGTGTGTGTCTGGTTCCTCATTTGGCAAAGAAGCCAACCCCTGCGGCTGAAATTCTGTTTGCCAGCTCAGATATCTGCCGTCTGCCTGAACACTTGCCTATAAGGGCATGGCGCAAGTCCTCGGGACGCATTGCTCGAGCTCAGTTTCTCGCTCAGAAAGCCACAGCCCCGCACCGTTACTGATGTATTTCTCACTTCGACCTCATGGCCATTTCACTGGTCGCCCTAAAGGCTCGCTCTTTGGGAAGCTGCGTCTAAAATGAAGAGCCGGAGACTTGGAGAAGCTGGCCATGATCCAAATGGGTCTGTCTTCGCAACAAGTCCAGCTACACATCACATCTCACCCATCTCAAGCTCGACGCTTGCGCGCGCTTCTCGAGCCACAGCTCACATTTTCGCAACATCGCTTTTATTTCAGTCAAGCCATAACCCCAGGTGTAACTGTGTCTCAGCAGAACAAGGTGGTCTCTAAAGCTGACCGTGACTTGCTGGCGAGGTAGCCAGCCACGAAGCCAAGGTTACTCAGAGACTCTCTACGCCAGCCACAGCTGCAAGCGTGATGAGCAGGTCGCCACCGCGAGTCTGTCAGGTCGACCGTCCTGCCTACCCTTCTCGTATATATGTTGCAAAACCTCGCGCGAGTTCAGAAGTTACGGAGAGGTCTTGAATAATCGAAAGCAGCTTAACTGACATTTTAAGAGCAAAGGGACTGTTTCTCTCCATCTTGGCCCTCATAGCAAAACGCGTGGTTTCCTTCATCCCAGAGCCTTCATCTCCCCTGCCCCGTGTCCGTCCATCATGGCTGGAGTACGAACCGTAGGCAACCTCACGCTCCATGATCTTTTCAACTCCGAGAGGTCCGAACTCAAGGAATTCCGCCGCCTCTTAGAACAGGCCGTCGACCTTTCCTTCACAAAGAACTGGGAATACGGAGGAGCGGTATATGCCACCGCCGACGGAACAAAGATCAAGAACTCAGGGCCAACTACAGGTATGCTGCCATTCGAGCCTGATGGGCGGAATGAAAGTCTTGCTGATCACATGCGGCCAGACCAGAAGGAGAGCGACATCCGTCTGGACGTGTACTTGAAGCTTCCGGAAAAGTATACCAATGTGGTAGCCGGATACCACGTGCACCCTAAGCCAAACGACGTTACCTCGTGTAAACCCTCGGGGCTGGACAAGACGGACGGACAAGGAGGTAAGGCACATGGTATGCTACTTTGATAGGCCCACGCTGATTTGCAAACAGACCTAGCGAACGCCCGCTCCACCTGGCCGGCCACTTTTTACTTGGTCATTACGGGCCGGAAAGAGCCCAAGAACGGATGGAATCTCAGAGACAGGTGCGAAATCTGCTATGAGGGCACGACTAGCGGTGGTAAAGACTACCGGGTGTGGTACGTCTATCCGAACTGGGCGTGATGTCCACCGGATGTCACACGCCGAGAACAGGCAGTGTGCGTATGGCCAGAGCTGGCAACAGGGACGGTGGTGAGAAGAACACTATACGGCATCTCAGCTGGGCTGAATTGAAGACACGTCGGTGAGTCGACTGCTTGGTGTTGATGTGGTATTCTAATACCTGCATGAGAAGCGAGTGAGTGGTGGCTAGTCGGTGGGTAGGTAGCTGGAACTACTACCTTCCTTCAGCGCTGATAATGTCAATCACTATGACTGAATCTTCCACTCCGACCCCTCGATCTGCCGTTGCTGCACACGTAGCATCACGGGCGGGCATCTGCCTGTCTTGCTTTTCTCTCTGTGGCATTCTGCGGATCCAGACCTTTGGTCCAGTGTCTTCGGCTTACGCAGTACATATCCCGGTCTTTGCAAGCAAGTATAAAGTAAAGGATCATCGATGGGGCCTTCCACCTAACTCGACCATCATTCCAGAACATGAATCTAATTTCAATGTCCCTGTTCATGTCCACGTCTCCGCTAGGATAGTCATAATCTGTGTTTCTGCTACTACTTGAGTTGGCCCCCGTCTCCGAGATACACGCGCCCGTCTCGTTCGGCACATTTGTCGGACTCGGCTGGGCAGAGAAGAGTTGTGGACGGCAATTACTTTGTTGATTAGATGGCTGTGTATCCCCAGCAAACTCTGGTCTTGGCCCGCGGAGGCATTTGTTTCCGAGTGAACCCACAACTCACTCAATATGCAGACGCCGAGGGGCGGGAAAGTGCGGCATGAATCCGAAAGGAGGGGACAGCGAAGCGTGCTTCACGCCTGACTGACAGCTGGTTTGCGTCGTTCCTCTTACATCTGCCTGTGCGGATATCCGCCACGCAGTCTGCAGTTTGCAAGAGCAAGAACCAACTAAGCAAGCGGGCATTGGCGTTTCAGGTAACGTCAAGTGAAGACATCTCGCCTTGACTTTACCTCGAATACCCCGTACTCCAACTCCACGATGATGCTGGTGTGATTGCCGCTTTCCCGTCCCGTGCGCACGAGGTTCTCGTTCCAGTCGGTTCATCGAGCTGATCCGACCGAGGTGAGCGGAACGGACTTCATGCATGGGTTTAATGCTCAGACTCACCAGGGCCGAGAATATAAAACTCTGCGGACGTCCTAATTACGGCACACTCAGACACACAGCATCGCAATACCGATTTCCGACTACAAACAAATCAAGCAACCCGTTCACTCAACCGTGTTCGCGGAAACACCGTCGTGACCAACAAGTCAAATAACACAACACCACCCACAGCGCATGGTATTTCTTGGGCCCTACAGCTCTGTCCCGGATCCTGACCAGACAACCCATTCATTCCAGCTGGCACGGCACCAAGGTGACCAACTAGGAACCCATCACTTACACAATCCACACACCCCCACGACCTCTCACAATGTCCACCATGGATCCTGAGCTCCTGGATGTCCTCATCGTCGGCTCCGGCAGTGCCGGTCTCACAGCCGCCCTCTGGCTGAGCATCTATAACCGTTCGCACCCCTCCACCAAGTGTAAACCCATACGCTACCGAGTCCTTGAACGCCGCAACGAACCCATGTCAATCGGCCAAGCTGACGGCATCCAATGCCGGACGGTCGAGATTTTCGAGTCCTTAGATCTCAGCGAGGATCTATTGCGCGAGGCGTACCATGTCCTTGAAGTGGCATTCTGGTCACCGTCCCCTGCTTCCACACCGCACGCCGATGGGGACGCGAGAAGAGGGATAATGCGGAGTAATCGCGCGGCTGACACGGCCAAGGGACTGAGCCACATGCCGCATTTGATCCTCAACCAAGCGCGGGTCAATGGGTTGTTGTTGGAGAAGATGCGAAAACTGGGAGGTGTCGAGATCGATTACGGCTGGACCGTGAAAAGTGTAGTGGTGGACGAGGAGACCGCGGCCAGGAATCCAGAAGGGTACGCCTGTACGGTCGTAGCGACACAGGCCGGTGGCGAGGACAAGGTCTTCAGGGCAAAGTACGTTCTGGTAAGTCGATCTCATCTCCTGACTTTCGTGGGCCAAAGACGTCCTGACTGATGTTCGTGTCGATGTACAACAGGGCTGCGACGGCGCGCACTCTATTGTCCGCAAATCCCTCGGTTATAACATGGTCGGCGACAGTACGGACGCCGTCTGGGGCGTCATGGATATCTACCCCCAGACGAACTTCCCTGATATCCGGCGAAAAGTCACCATCCACAGCGACGCCGGCTCCCTGCTGGTAATCCCTCGCGAAGGAGGTTCTTTGACTCGCTTTTACATCGAGTTCCCCACGGGCACGAACGTCAAGGAGGTGAAACTCGAAAATTTGCACGAGAAGGCGAAGCAGATCTTTTACCCCTACGAGATGAATTTCGCCGACACGTTTTGGTGGAGCTGTTATAGTATCGGCCAGAGACTGGCTGACAACTTCACCAAAGCAAATCGGGTGTTTCTGACGGGCGACGCCTTCCATACACATTCGCCAAAGGCAGGACAGGGGATGAATGTCAGTCTCCAGGATGGATTCAACATCGGTTGGAAACTGGGGCATGTGTTAACCGGCCAGGCCGGCCCGGAGCTGTTGAAGACGTATAAGGTTGAGAGAGGAAAAACAGCGGCCGATCTGATTGACTTTGATCGATACTTCATGAAGCTGTTCGCGAGCAACAAGGCCGGCAGTGAGAAGAAGATTACCCCGGAGGAGTTCAGGGAGGGTTTCATCAAGTCTGGGAGGTACACCGCAGGATTGACGTCCAAGTATGAAGATTCCAGTGTCACCTCCAGTGCGGCAAGCACACAGGAACTCGCAAAAGAGATCGTGGTCGGCATGAGGCATCCCAGCGCGCAGGTGGTCCGGTTCTGCGATGTCAAAGCCATGCAACTCGTGAGAGCTTTGAAGGCAGACAGTCGGTGGCGGACGATATTCTTCGTGGGCAGGATCGGAGAGCCTGAAACACTAACAAGATTAGAGAAGGTATGACATTCTGCCCCTCTGTCACATTCCCAAGACATAGTTACTAAGGCTAGACCGACAGATTGCCAAGTACATGGACTCTCCAGCTGGCCCAGTCCACAAGCACACGGCCCCATCGGCAGATGTCGATAGCTTCATCGAGCCCATCGTTGTATTTACCGGAGAGCGCATGAAGCTGGAACAAGAGCAGATTCCTGACTATTTCTGGCCAGTCACGGGAAAGTGGAGAATGCGAGGTATGTACAAGATGGAACCAAATACCGGTGGACGAACATTGCTGACTAGTTGACATAGATCTGCACAAGGTATTTGTCGACGATGAACATTACAACTCTGGTCATGGCCATGCGTACGAGAAGCTGGGCATTGACCCGGAAAAGGGTGCGACGGTCATCGTGCGTCCTGATCAATGTGAGTACTCTACAATCCTTCTGTCCGATTCGGACCGGCTGATCGATTCTCCACAGACGTCTCGAAGGTGATTCCCATCGACGATCTGGAAGGAATCGGACAATTCTTTGACGCATTCTCTCTGCCCAAGCAGGGAAATGGCGTTCAAAACAGCCATCTATGAGGTTCTGTGGCGTGCAGCAGAAAGGGTTTTTTTGGGCGGACGTGCTTGATACCCAACCGAGCAAGCTACTTACTTCCTCGCCACAATAGAGTCCCAACCGCCAATACATTGACGACGGTATGCTGGCCCACGACCCAAGCGGTGGTATAGAGGTACTTGGGCGAGAAAACAGTCCAGATGAAAAGGTGTTCTCGGAGAACCATACAGGCAACCATGACAGACAGGGTATGGACGCATGCAAATGTGGCCAGCGCCGTGGAGAGGAATGAATGATGGTCGGTTCTGAGCTGGACAGTGTTGAACATTTGACATATCCCAAAAGCCCACCAGAGCGGGCCGGCCCAGTTACTGACGAATGTGAGGATGCCCACCGCGCCCACATTGTACCCGCTGACGCCGTTATATGCGTTGGAAAGATCAATTGTTGAGATGGAATTTGTGCCTCCGAACGCAAAGAAGGAGGAGTATTGGAATAGGAGTGCGAGGATGGTGATTTCGATGACGGAATGGCGCCTTCGCCGACGGAGTAGATATAGTTGACAGTTGAAGAACAGGAATAACGGCACGTACACTGTCCGTGTCTGCGTGATGAGGAACAGAGACAGGACATCCTGAAACGCCGTGAGAAACGCTCCGAGATGCCCTGCACCCTTCCAGGGAGCTTCGTAGTAGATGGCGCATCCGAGCAGGTGGACGAGGCCCAGGAAAACGACTCGCGCGAGGCTCACCAGCGGATATGCCGACACGAAGCCCACAAGCGGATTGAGCAGTGGGAAGGAAGCCAGCAACTCGGGGGCGTCGGCGGCCGTGAATGCGATCTTGAACAAGAATGCCGAGATGGAGATGAGGGCCGGCAAGATGCCCATCTGCGGCGAGCCCATCCAGACACCCGTCCGACGGCTGAGGTTACGCGACAACACGGCATAGGTGAGCATGACGAGCGTCCACAACATCCAGGCGTTGGGCGCGACCACCTCGCTGACGAGATCGGCTTCGCCGGCATACTTCTGCCCGGTCTGTCTCCATCGGCGGACCACCCCGAACAGGACAATCGCCAGCGCCGTGCCTGTTGGACCACCCAAAAAGGCACGGGAGGTGGAGCCGGTTGTCGTGTCGGCGACAGAGAATCTGCTATCCTTGCAGTAGAGGATGACGAGGTAGCCGGCAAGCGTCCAATACCAGAACTGGTGCTCTTCCTCGACGTAGCTGCTCGCAAACATGGTGATTGCGTAGGACAGCATGATCGATGCCAGAACAAGGCCGTCAAAGCCGGCTTGGAATATCCCTTTTAGAAAATGAGGCAGGCACAGCGCGAACCCGACTGTGCTCAGCCCGATGCCGATCTGCATGCTGACGAGGTCATAGTTGCTTGCCGCGCCACTGAGGAGATCCTGCGCTTTGTAGAGAAAGGACTTGAGATTGGGGATCGCCGAGGCGGAGGCGGAGCCAGCAGTTGCTGCTCCCGTGGCGACGTCGTGGTCTGCCGAAATTCGCCGCCACAGACACGCAAGGATATCAGGCTCGTCTCCAGAAGTCGCAGAGCAGTCCTGGGGTGCACCCGAGGCCTCTGTGAAACTATTCGGAAACGTTGCTTCTGCGATTCGGTATATTTGCTGCGCATTCTCGTACAACAACGCATATTGGTCTTCCGGGCGCGTCCAGAGCTCCAGCAGATACGGGATGATTACCCCGAGGTTGTTCAGCGGCACGGGGAACCCCAGGAGAGCAGCGAGAGTAGGTACTATGTCCGACTGTTCGACAACGTCATAGTATCGGTAGTCTACCGCATCATCGACCGGACTGGTTCGTCCTTCGAATGCGGACTTGAACTTCGGAGACATGAACGTGAGGGCCGTGGACACTTCTCCCGGAGAGGAAGCGCCGTGGTTGCCTCCTTCGTTCATGCCGTGGTCCCCGAGAAGGACCAGCAAACACGAATTGAGGTGGTCTTCCTGCTCCATCGCGGTATAGATATCCTTCACGATGGAGTCCATCTCAGCCTGTTTGGCCGGCATGTTGGGGCCCTTGGGACCGGTCTTGTGGCCAATGTGGTCGAGGCCGAGGAAGTGCAGCGTCATGGCGGACCAGTCATGCTGGGCCAACTCGGTCGGAATATGCCTGGTGACATTGTTGTCGACCTCGGTAAAGTCGGAGACGAAGAAGCTCGTGGTCCCGTCCGCGCGGTGGAAGAAGTCGGGAAAGAGTCGCAGCCAGGTATCGTCACCGTACATGACGAGCTTGCCGTCCTTGGCTCGCATCTGGGCCAGCCACGTGTCTTGGTCTTTGAGCGTTGACGTCGTGTCCGACTCGGCAAAGTTCAGGATGAGGTCGATGAAGCTAGGCACCGAGCCTGTTGTGATCGCCTTGACGCGTGGCATGGTGATTGTGGGTGGACTGGCATGGCCCGTGAACGGTACCGCACCGCCAGATCGAATCAAGCTCTGAGTAAAGTGGAAGTTGGAGGCGTTGCCAAAGACAAAGTCGCTTCGCAAGGCGTCAACGACCATAAATATGACGCGGTCAAACGGTGCTGTCCTCGCAGCCGCCGCCGAGTCCGAAGGCCATGTCGCAAGTCCTGGCAAGGAGGCCTTGTGCGGGAAGAAGCCTCTTGCAAAGATGAGAAGTGCCGCAATCAAGAGGATATTGGCAAGGCCCAGCGACGCGGTTCTGACAGCCGCAGTCATTCTCGGAGGAGGTGGTCAGCACACGCGTTCTTGCAAGCAACGTGGACAATCACAATCGCTTGTGACTGTGAATCTGGTCCAACTCCATGCCGACAACGCGCCTTTTTCTGCTGAAGTCAAAGTATACCTGCCGTGCCTGGCTCCGTAGCCCGAGTAAGGGTACAATGCAATCGAATGGTACGGAGCAATCAGGGGAGAAAAGGGCTGAATTTGCCAAGTTGCCGCAAGAACTAAGCTTACGTAATGCAAGGCTGCGGCCCGATTTTGTTTACTTTGAATTTGTTTACGACCTTTAGCAGAGGTTGAACAAAGCCTGGTGGCTCCCCCTTTCCCTGCGAGTTATATATACTGCTGGGTTTCATGAGAGACTAGGAGAGGCGAATCATTGACCGGGAGAACAGGTCCTTCGGCCTTCCTTCTCTTAACGGCTAGACTAATATAAAATTTTCAAGGATCATATCTTTCTTCACCGCACTTTCTCTCGCAATCGACCATAGGATGTGGAAAACAGGGCTTCCCGTTCGCTCAGCCGTACTTAAGCCACATGCCGGTTCGTTAGTACTAAGGTGGGTGACCACTTGGGAATCCGGACTGTTGATTGTTTTTTTGTTTTGTTTTTTTGGCAAAATTTCACGACGTCTCGAGTCAGGGGAAGGCGCGGGTTGCTCTTTTGCGACGATAGTATGCAGTACATGGGCATTCGAGGAACGGGATCACGTTCATGATGGCATTGGCAAATACGCTGGGAGCGGAGACAGAATGCAGGCTCTCTCGCCGATCTCAATTCTGGGTGCAAAGGCAGGTGTCTGAACCCTTCCTCGAAGATGGACTCAATGCTAGAGGAAAGTATTTACGTCAAACTCAGTACGTCGCTGAAGGTCTGTGTTGTATGTCTGATAAAGGTTCTGCTTCCTTACTTCTGCTCACTTGCATCCGGATGTGGGTGGCTCCTGGTCGATATTGAAACTGCCCATGGAGGGACCTTATGTGCTCTGGGCCCCCTTCTAGGAAGGCTTCGGCCTGTGGCACTCTGCACCCAGCCCAGTTATTTACAGAGTACAGAGCCAACGAGGGGGTATTACTCGAACACCAATGATCAAGCACCCGGCGGACTTCAACACTGCCATTTGACAAGTACTGTACATTGTTCACAACTCTTACTTTCCAACGTAGATCAGCATGGCACCGTCCTCATCATCTAAATAGTCACATGGGTCCGAACCAAGATCACAAGCAGTTGTACGCCTGGCGAGCTTCTTCCAGCTCTTCCCTTGTCTCTAGAGCGTTGTATCGTCCTCCTATGGTAGCTCCGGGATCGGATCCTTTGCGTTGTTTTCGGTGAAAGGAAGTAAACTCATCGAACGTCAGCAGCCGGATTTCTGAATGATGAACTCTAGGGACGCTCGACTCATCTTCTTCACCCACTTGAAGTTCTTCCACTTGGAGTAGCCCTCGCCGTCTTGGGGGCCGCTCAAGCCGTCCTCCTCAAGCCGAGTGCTGATTGTATATGGCGCGTCCTTGAAAACAATGCCATGATGTTTGGCTTCTTTGATCATAGCTTCTCTCCATTCCAATTGAGACTCGGAGTCCCCGGGCCAGTCTCCGGTTCTGTCATAGAGCACAGCGAGCACAAGAGCGATTTCCGGACCTAGCAGATTATGCTCCTCCAGCATGTTCAGCGTGGTCAAGACGGCTCCTCCAATCATCCTCAAAGTAGCTAGCACAGTCTCGGGGTCATCGATGTGGAACCTTACGGGAGTGTCGTCCAGTATCCAAGCAAATGCCTCGATGAACGAACAAAGAGGGGGTGGCTGTACAGTCTTCTTGGAGACTTCACGGTTGAAAGCCAGTAGCTGACCCCGACAAGTTAGTTGGCGAGATTGCAGACTATTCAAGTCGCAAACTTACCTGAATCTCCATCACTTCCTGGAACCCATAGCCGTCAAAGTCATTGTAGAAGTGCTCCCCAACCGCGTCCTGGTCCCGGATAGCGACTTCGTACTGCAAGCGCGCGACCATATAAGGTACCCCTGTTTAGTAAGAAGCCATTTGTGCTCCGGGTTCTGAGGGGCGGGAAGCTTGCAAATGCACTTCTTTTGGCCGCAGATTGACTTTCGCTGCTCGCTCGGGCTTGTGCCCTCAGATTCATTGTGCCGACCACTCTCATCTCCAGAGTCCCCTTCATCCTCTTCAGAGTCGCAGCCTTCGTCGGTTGCGTGTTTCTCCTCCCGCATATCCCACAAAGGTCTACAGAGGGTCCAGTGTTCGAATTCACCTGCGACGGATTTGGCGGCGCCAGTTCCCTATTGGAGTCAGGATCAAATCGGAGAAGTCGGACATGTAGAGCATACCTTGGCTGAGGATGCTTCAGAAGCATCTACAGGACAGCTCTTCCCGTCGTCCTCTTGAAGTCTGGGATGAGAGTCTCCTTATTTCCGCTATACGGCAGACTGCGACCTCGAAGCAAGATAGTAAGCTCGTACTTCTTCCTACCGGCGTAGTCCAAGCCTGCGTTCTCCTTTCCCAATAGTGAATCGCCCGACTTTCATTTAGGAGGTGGTTGTGAGTGTTCGACATTGCCGTCGACTTCGGTTAAAGCGCGTTTGGCGCCGGCCATTGAGATTCTGAAGGTATTCGGATTTGACAAGAGCACGGATGATGGAGGGGAGGAAGAAAGCAACGGACGCAGGATACGAGCACCCAGTCACCCAGTATATCACAGTAGACTCCAATCTCGAGAAACTTCGTCCTACTTCCCTCCGACCATGCTTGAACGATGACGTAGACGCGTCGCGCGTGTCGCGATGTCACGTGCGCGAACTCGAAGATGCGCTGGAACCTTTCCTTTGTCGACTCGGGGTGCTGTTGACCATCGTTCGAGGGTTGATGCTCGATTTTCCGCTGTCCAACGACCTCAAATCTGGGTGGGCCTGCCGAGATGCTTGACAGACAATCTCCCATTACAGTCGGCGCGCGGTAATGGTGGCCGTCATGGCTCAGATACATGACTTCAATATCGCGCCGGTGTCTCGCTTCGCGAACCTGAATGCGGCCGTTCGAAGACCTAGAGCATGCCTGCCCATGCCGAATTCTAACTGATACTGACTTGGGCAGGAGATCACATGTTTCTCGTTTGACGAGAACCACGAGTTCCGTTATGATGACTCCAGCCTACGATACTATTACCCACCTGCCCTGCCCTGCGACTTGAGCCGAGGCTTCAAGACGTTTCGACAGCTCGATGACGCCGGTGATGATCATCTGGACGGCCTGCTGGAGGCCATGATTGCTCACGAGAAGGAGAAAGGGTCGAAGACGGTGATAGACCTGGTGACGTGGCGAGGAATGATGACCAAGGTGCGGCTATCTGTCGGAAACCTGAGATTCTCGCTTATGCGTCGAATAGATCATGGTGGCTCCTTTCTCCAAGCTTGATGACTGGGAGATGAATGCGACACTGTTCCAAGGCACCGTATTCCTTGAAGAGAACCACACCAAGAAGATTTCTTCCCGACAGCAGCAGTTTTCATCAGCCGGACGACCAGGTGCTTTGCCGCAAGACCTGATGAGTTTCTGGGGATACAAGTTCGAATCTGTGTCTCTGATGCCGACACCATGGCCGGAGACGTCCCGCGAGTATATCGAGTCCCGTGAGGACGAGGTTGTGAGTAATTACGCGCAGTACTGCTCAATTGTACGCACGGGTCTCGGGAAAGTGAAGATGATCCTTGGTGGCGAAGTCGACGCCGTCATGGCGTTCAAGCCGGAAGACAAGTCCAAGCCGATAGATTGGGTTGAATTGAAAACCACCGCCATCGTCGCCAATGAAAAGGAGCAGATCAAGTATGAAAGAAAGCTGCTCAAGTTTTGGGCACAATCCTTCTTGCTTGGAGTACCGAGAATCGTCGTTGGCTATCGAACACAGCAAGGTATTCTTGAACAGGTCGAGGAATTGGATGTCCAGACAATCCCGGACAAGGTGAAGCTCAAAGGCAAAGCCCTGTGGGATGGGCAGACTTGCATCAACTTCGCCGCGAGTTTTCTCGAATGTGAGCATCGGCGGTACCATTGTGTGTGAGTGTAGCTGATGCTGTTGACAGGGCTCAAAGATGTCATCACTTCTGACGGCGTCTGGCGCATCCGAAAGCGAGAGAATGTCCCCGTCCTGGAAGTATTCAAGCTCGAAGAACCAGGTCATGGAGATATCCTCTCACCTGCCTTTGTCGAATGGCGGACTAGTGGCCTCGAGGCACATCAGCAGCATTTGCAGATCCTGAAGGGGCAGGCTGACGGTGACGGCATCGAGCCACCCTGATCCATCCTGCTCATTCGCAGTGGTATGTGAATCGTGTTTCGATGACAATATTTTCCCTTGGCTGAGATGGTAGCCATTGTTCCCACTTCGATGCCTGAGTGTTAACCCGGCCGAGTTCGTGAACTGAACGACCTGTCATCCTTGGGCATGGTTCTCTTCCCCGGACAGCAATTTCTGTCTACGCTGCGCTGCAATAACCTTCTTATGACTGCGGCTTGCGAGGTGGCCGTTCCACTCCTTTTCAGTCATGAGAGTCTTGTTGCAGGTCTCACAAGTTCGGGCCTGGCGATCATCAACCATGCTATCCTGCTCAATGTGCAAGAGGATATTCTTTGCCATGAACGAGAGAGTCTTGGCTCCAGGCAGTTCGCGGCCCTGGACGAAAGCCTCAACCAGCGCTTCCGCTGGTTCTCTCACCACAGTGTTCCACCGCATCAGGTCAGTGCAATCTAGGAGGTATAGCAGTTCATATCTGCCAGCAGCCTTTAGAGCTTTGGCCAACCGAATGCGAACGAAGCGGTTCTGGCGCTTTGCATAGCGTCTAGTGCTGGCTTTCACGGCTTCAATGCCACCCTCTTTTGCGGCCAATACCCTTGCAGGATCAGCACATGATGCCTGCTGCTCATCCAGCCATGGCTTCATCTCTTTGTAGCCGATCGAAGCCCAGATGCCGTTGGTCGCATCCACAGATTGGCCTTCGTTCCTTAATTCCGATTCGCAATGAGCCATCTGCACCACTTCGTCACATAGACCGTCCGCGACCATGGCGTCTACCCTCGCATTCAGTCTCTGTTTCAACACTGCATCTTCGGCTTCCAACCATAACATCAAGCTGGGATAACGTAAAGACATCTTACGCTCGGTTGTGGCGCCGTCTCGAGCCGGAAGGGTATCTTTGGCTTTCCCGCTATCCTCATTTTCTAGCATCGATTGGCGTTGCTCAGCATAGATGTCTGAGGCCTTCCTCCCACTCCTCAGATATATCTCGAGCGACCGCCGGATTTTGTTCCTATCATTCGGATGCCATCTTTTCGCCATCTCGGGATCCACCTCCCTTAGCTTTGCGAAGATCTCTTCTGTTGGAGCTGACAGAATGGGGAAGTCCTCCACGGCTTCATCAGCCGGTGCAACAAGAGACCGATCAACGGACTCGCCGTCAGCTGCACTCAGGATGGCGTCGTTGAACAGCAACGAAAAAGTGTAGTAGATCGTACCACCCACTACAATAGGCAGCTTGCCTCTTGCGCGAATGGCGTCGATGATGCGGGAGCTTTCTCTCACGAAATGCTGCACACTCCATGGCTTTTCCCTGAGATCAATACAGTCAAGCAGATGATGTCGGATACCATTTCGTTCGTTGTCGGGAATCTTGTTCGTGATGATCGGCAGACCCTTGTACATCTGCATAGCATCGCAGTTGACGATCTCGCCGTTGAAACGTGTTGCAAGTTCCACGGCCAACTGTCCTGTAGCCATCAGGGATGCGAGATCTCCATACGGGTAAGAGGCGAACACTCACCTTTGATTTTCCCGTGCCCGTTGCGCCTATGATCATAATCAACGGGTCTCTCGGCGGCGGGGACGCCATCTTCAGCCCCCGCCTCAGCAGCACGGACATGAGAAATCCCTAATTCGTGGTATTACTGAGCACCGATTGATACATGAAGCGCACGAGCATAGAAGGATGTGTTGTACCTGAACCCGCAAGCCTTGGCGCGATCACGTGACCCGGAGTTACGGACACATGTGACTAGGAAGGTTGCCCGAGGGCGACGCCAAGGCGTCACAGCAGTATAGGTCAAGAGGTGTTCGAGACCTACGCGTAATAATACCGCAGGCCTTCGTAACTATATAGTCAGGCGTCGCCCCCGACCCCTTCGAATATGACCATGTCCTCCAATTGAGTCACACACATGTAACTTCATGGAGGGAGACCGCCACACCATATTATCTTAAGGCACGAAACGGTTTATGTGTCCCAACACTCCGTTACATCCCCAAGTTAGACCTGACTCCAAGGCTATTGCGGCATTGTCAGACCGGAGGCAACGGCGAGACGTTTTGTAGTCTGATCTTCGACCTCACACTCGACCTAGATGACTTGGACGAGGGATATGTCTGAAAGAGGCCCTTGGGAAGAGAAACCATCCCGTCACGCATTCAGTGAGATATCAATTCTTTTGGTGAGTACAATCTCGTTGACCAATACTCCGTACTCTGCTTCACTCCCAACTCTTTCCGTACTCGTCAAAAGCGAACTTCCTCCCCGGATGATCCTCTCTCAACTTCCACTTCCCAGGCGTCGCATACAAATTCTCTCTCGCCGTCACTCCCTGGGACGGATAATCCTGATCGTACCCTCTCCTTTCGAGTTCGGGGACCAACAAATCGACTACATCTTCCCAGGCCCCAGGCACTACAACATGTCCAATATTAAACCCATCCACATCACCTTCATCAATCCACCGTTCCATCTCGTCCACGACCGTTTGTGGACTTCCCGCAATGAACGTCCCGCTGCCACCGATGGCCTGGAAATTTCCCAGGTCCCGTGGCGTCCACGTTTCGAAGCCATCCGGTTTGTGCGTCAACGCCTCGATCGCTCGTGGACTCAGTCCAGTGTACAAAGGGTGGTCGCGGTCCCGTGGGAAGTCCTCGTCAAGAGGGAACTTGCTGACGTCGATCTTGGAAATTCCACAGAACAGAGCCAGCCCACCCTCAGGAATGGCGTATTTTCGGTGCTCATCAAGTTTGGCCTGTGCTTCAGCGTCTGTGGCACCGAGAATCGGGGTGAACTGGACGAAGAATTTGAGGGAGCGAGGATCGCGACCCTGCTCGGCGGCGAGCTTGCGTGTCTCGTCGATTTTTGTGCGTACAAATGCAGGTGAGCGACCGCCTATAAAGATACATTCGGCGTGTTTGGCACCGAATGCTGCACCGGCTCTTGAGAGCAGCAACACAAAAGTGGTCAGCATTTCCTCTCACAGGGGAGTTCTGATAATCTATCTTGCGGAACGTACGGTGACATTCCGGCCTGGAACAAAACCGGCGTGCGTTGAGGTGACGGGTCCACCAGGTGCGCGCTGACACACTTGAAGAACCGGCCCCTATGCGAGATCTTGCGCACCTTGGACGGGTCAGTGTAGATTGCGTTCTTTGCGTCTTGAACCACGGCGTCATCGGCCCAGGATCCTTCCCAGAGCCTGGTGGCATGGTCAGCCATACATCATCTTTGAGCGGGCTCTAGAATAGACACAGCCAACATTCGAGCTGCGTGGAGACAAAACACTTACTTGTACATCAGATTGAGATACTCCTCCGCCATCTCGTATCGGAGATCATGTTCCGGCAGCTCTTCGAGGCCAACCGCGCGCGCGGCATTGTCCGACCAAGACGTAACAATATTCTAGAGCCCGCTCAAGTTGTCAGTCACCCACAAACATTCCTTGTGGAGAGAGAGTGATTTTCATATACCCAAGCAATCCGACCTTGAGTGACATGATCTAAAGTCGAGAACCGCTTTGCCAACAAGAACGGCGGTTCGAATGTCGTGCACGAAGTGACTCCGAATGCCACGTTTTGGGTCACGGCCGCCATTGCCGAGATGATCTTGACAGAGACACAGTCAGCACAGCACCGTCTTTGGCGACAGAGGAGCGCGTGTCAACTCAAACTTACCACAAAAGGATCATACATAGGCCACTGCGTCCCTGCGCGGATCGCCGGGTCATGGCTTCCGGTGTAGACATCATGCGAGCCAAAGTTGTCCGCGAGAAAGAGGGCGTTGAATTTGCCTCGATCGAGCAGTTTCGCTAGGTTGATCCAATAATCGAGTCTGTTCTTGTATTTTGATCGATCGACTGGATTTCGCCACTGTCCTGGACTGCGAACAGTGAGTGTCTTTCTGTCAGTCGGGGCGCGCAACGAAGAGCAACAAACAGACCGAGGGAGTATAGAGTCTGCTGTACCTGATATGGCCAATACCATTCATGTCAAAGGCATTAAGCAGGATACGTTTCTTCTTCTTCTTCGCCTGCCCATTTGTGATCACAGGTAACGCTGTGGGCGTGGTTGACGCAGGGGGGCCATCTTGCGCCCGGTCCTGCGCTGTATGCGCCATCGTTCGTAGAGCTGAAATGATATATCACCCAGGATTGCTTCCGCTGTTTGAGTCTCTCTCTTTCTCCGTAGGTCTCTACACACATACACGTGGCTCTAGAACCAGACATACACACATCTCCCACTCCCAACCTACACAAGTATTTTGAGACCCGGTGGAAATTCTATCGTCCTGGGACTTGCAGATGCGCTCTTCTTCCGCCGATATCGCTCTTGGCCATAACATCCAGACGCGTACAACTTGACGATAATAAAATCTTTTTTCACCATCGAGCAATACGGCGAGCATTAGGCTTTGTTCTGGTGTCTGATAAGGCGCTGTGTAGGAAGTCTCAACGGCCCCGGAGTGGGTATTCGTCGTCCAGACTAAACCGGAACCGGCCATATCGAAACTCTTTCGGTCACGCAATTAAAGGCTACATATCGTCATGTCCGCCAATACTCTCAGACTGATATCTACAACCTGTAGAAAATGGCACGGACATGTATGAGCGGAGAGGGAGAGCCTCAGAGTCTGCTTGGATCGCTTGGGTGCCCACCAATGTAATACTCGGCGGGAGGGAGACGGACTGTCAAAAGTTTGAACGGTGCAAAACATTTCCACTCCATTGCTTCCACCTTGATACGGAGCCATCGCGCGCATCACAACACTCTCCCCTCGTGCAAACGCCTCAAGTCCACCTTGCCGACTTCCGTCAGATAGTCAGTCATGGTGTCCAGATCATTTGCCACGTCAAGAGCGGACCTGCCATCGCCCCAAAAGGTCAAGAAGCGGTTCTCCTTGGTCAAGTCACCGACAGTGGTCTGATCTGATTGTTTATCGAACAAGAAATCCTCCCACCTCGGCTCCGAAAGAACTTCCAGTCTCTGCCTCGTCGTGCCGGGAAACCCGATCACGTTTCGAGCCTTGCCTGTCTTCCCACCCAGCTTGAAATAAGTCCGGCAATTGTCGTTGATTACCGAGCTCTCGAAATACCTGTCAACCACGACGCCGAACTCCTCGGCGGCTCTCGGCGAGGGGCGGATGCTCTTGTACCCGTGGCGCTGGACTTTTCGAATCACCCCAGCGATATAGGTTGCCGAGATCTCGCACTGATAGGGTACGGTCCCGCCAAACGCGTTGCCCTGCGCCTGGAGGACGAAGAAGTAATTCGGTGCCTGTGGCGCCATAATGCCCAGGTATGTCTCGGGGTATCCGATCTTTCCACCCGGTCGCCAGGCCTGGGATAAATCCTGGCCTCTCTCGTCAGTCGTGGGGAAGCGCGGATAGAAGCCATCCCTGAAGCCGGTGGCGAGGATGATCACGTCGACGTTCCTGAGATTCCCATCCTCGGTCTCCAGGCCCGACCGAGTCGCTCGAGTTATCTTGGCGTCGACAAATTCGACCTTTGGTCCGATGATGGCTTCGAGGTATCCCGGAGCCGGAGTGAGTCTCTTGCATCCTGGTGCGTAATCCGGGGTGAGACGCGACAGCCATTCCTCGTCGCCCTTCAGGCGTTGCAACATTGTCGATAAAAGACTTTCACGAAGTTTCTGGTTCGCCTCGCTTCCGATCGTGGCGAACCGATTGTTGACGCCTCCATAGTGAGTCTTGTCCAGCTCCTTTCTGTATGCTAGATACTTCTTGGGATCGTCCCGGAACGATCTCTTTTCTTCTTCCGAATAAATGTGGCCTCCGGGAATCTCTTGCGATGCTTCCAACAGACCTTGGCGAAAGGTGGGACTCACGTAGGTCTTTGAGCGCACATAATGGTCGATATGAGCCACTTCAGGCAGGATGTTTGGCAAAATTTGCTGACCACTGGCGCCATTGCCTATCACGGCCACGTGTTTGTTGCACAGATCGACGTGGGGATCCCATCTGGCCGTGTGAAGCACCGTTCCTTGAAAGTCCTCAAGGCCTTGCAGATCCGGATAGTATGGTTGATTAACTCGTCCGGGTGCGGATACAAAGAAGTCGGCTGTGTCGATGGTAATCTTGCCGGAAGACAAGTCTTTGACCTGGATTTCCCACAAAGACTCCTCAGACAGCCACCGAGCAGCAAGAACTTCATGCGACAGTCGAAGATTAGGCTTGACGCCATAATCCTCCACCACTCGCTGATAGTATTGTTGTATCTCAGAACCCGGCGAGTAGTACTCGGTCCAGTCAGTGTTCGGGGCGAATGTCAGTTGATATACGTGCGATGGCACGTCGCCTACTTCTCGTCAGTTTACGCAAGGAACGATGTGAGATCTGATAAAGACCGGACGGTCTGTCATCAACATACATCGGACACCAGGATAGCGGTTCTCTGCCCAAGTACCTCCGACCCTATCATTCCGATCGTATACGGTATAAGTCAAATTGTTGACCTTGCGCGACAATAGGACAGCAGTAGCAATGCCTCCAATTCCTGCACCAACGATGATTACTTTGACTGGCCTCTCCACGAAAGTCACTGCGGGAGGCTCTGCAACCTCTACTTCAGTGATTGGCGTCTCCAAAACATCAAACGAGGTCCTTCGTGAAGCTGTTTCAGATGAATCCGAAGTAGTAGACGTGGTTCCAACATCGTTAGACATTTTGGCTGCAGCAATCGCACTGAACGGTCTTCCTGATGAATATTTGATGAGAGGGAATGCTGGTATAGGAGCCAGCCCGCCAGTAAACGCCATTTGGCTTTAAAGTTGGAACGGCTCAGACAGTCAGCTCAATGCACGTGTGGTGATCCGATCCACTCACTTATCATGAGAACGTGGTATATTAAGAGAAGAGTGGTTCGATACCTCCAAGCGGTATAGTTCTCGCCCGGTAGTCTCTGTGGATTCCGGATATAGTTCGCCGAACGTGCTATGCTAGCTTAGTACTGTCCCACGAGAAGATAGTCGGAACCTTGTGTAGACTGGATCGCATGTCGTGCTCGAGATAGATGTCCGATCGTCGGAGATAGACGGCGAAGAACTTTCTTAGTGGCATGGCTTGTCTGAGGCGCCGTGGTCCAGGTGTTTCCTCAAATTCCCCTGCCGCTTGACGCAATTCAACAGTCATATGGCGACAAAAAGAAAGGGTCGTGAAAACAAATTTGCATAGATGTAGCTGTTGAATAAATAGAGTCGAAGAAGATCGCTGTCTAGTCGTAATCCATGAGCACTCTCCAAGTCGACAATCTCTTGTACCGCAAAATGTCGAAAGAGCAGGAGGCCGTCACGGTGACGGCTATTCCAGAGACCGACTCTGAGTCAAAGGAAGAGGTTCACGTGAACAACCCTTATGGAGCCAATCCAAACCCCTCGAAAGAGAGAAGCTTTGTCGCCTGGTTCGATAAAAATGATGGTCCTGTTGAGCGAAGGCTGATTCTAAAGTTGGACTTCCTCATCTTGTCTTTTGCATGCATGGGTTTCTGGGTATGGAACTCCCAAAGTGTCACGTTCAAAAATCTGACAGCTTCGCAGATCATGTACATCGACCGTGGTATCTTGGGTAACGCCTATGTCAGTGGAATGAGAGAGGGTGAGATGTTCGCCCGACCTACACCCGTTCACACTGCTAATGCTCAGCAGACTTGAAGTTTTTTGGCAATCAATACGTACAGCTGACGTCTGTCTTCACGGTCGGCTATGCAACGTTAGTGAGAAACGGCGCGTTCCGGGGCAGCTTGCTTACTGTACTGCAAGGTCCATGATCCCATCGACCCTCCTGGTCACCAAGGTTCCGGCTCATATTGTCCTACCAGTGGCCACCTTTTCCTGGGGTCTTTTCACGATGCTCTCTTTCTGGGCAACCCGGTTCAGCCAGTTGGCCGCATACAGATTTCTTGTCGGCCTCTGTGAAGGCCCGTTCTTCTGTACGATCCACTATTGCCTCGGCAGCTGGTATCGTCCAGATGAAATAGTCCGACGAGCTGGTATCTTTTACATGTCGTCGGGAGTCGGAACAATATCCACGGGATTGATTGCTGCCAGGATCTTCCAAAGTTTGAATGGCGCATTGGGCCATGCCGGTTGGAGATGGATGTTCCTGATCGCTTCAATCTGTACCTTTCCCATCGCCATCTTTGGCGCAGTGTTTTTCCCAGGTGCCCTCAGAGGTAAAAAGAGATGGTTCTTAACCGAAGCAGAACACAACATCGCGATTGAGAGGATGCGTCTGGTTGGTCGCAAGGCTCCACAAGGACTGCCCTTCGCCTTTTCATCCGTCAGACGATTCGTTGGCCGGTGGCATTTTTGGGTGCTGATACCGTGGAATATCATTTGGATTCTGGGGATGGGTTGGTGGCAACAGCACATTCTCTGGCTTCGTGCTCAACCACAATACGACACAGTACAGGTGAACAACTACACGGTAAGCGGTTCCGATTCATGTGATGGTCGAGAATTGAATTGTCTGACAACAACCAGGCCGTGAGCCCTAGCTTGGGCGTAGTTTTCATCTTCTCTTTCTCCTGGATCGTCGACAAATGGGGAGAAAAGGCAAAGATACCGCTGTTCGGATTCGTGACATTCATGACGTTCATAGCTTCACTCGGCTTCGTCCTGTATGATCAGACATCTTTCGCTTGGAAGTGGTAAGTCTTTGTATCAGCCTCCACGAAGACCAGCTATTAACCTTTCCTCAAGGTTTGCGGTGGCCATTGGATACATGCTGGTCTCCCTGTCACCAGTCATTTACTCTCATGCAAACCTTGTATGTGCCGGAGATGCGGAAGAAAGAGCTTTCATCATCAGTGCCATGTTGGCTACTGGCACAGCCTTCAATACCTGGGTTCCTCTTCTTGCATGGCCCACCGTTCAGGCACCCCGATTCTTCAAGGGATACGTTCTTACCTGTGTGTTGCAGCCGACGTATTTCTTCTTTAGCGTGTTTGTTTTCGTCTACTCACGGAGAAGAAAGGCGAAAGAGGCGGCGAAAGACGCAGGACAAAGTTAGCAGGGTCGTCCTTGGTGGAAATGGTGGAAATAGAGGGTACTAGAGGAGAATGTCCTTCTGAGCATGGTTGTCGTCAAGACGCCCTTATGATAGAGTTTCGGTCCTCATCAAACGTCACCACGAGCTGCGGCCTGCCTTCGCAATGGCCCAGTCTTAAACCCCTAAAGACAGCTCAGGTCATATCCGGTGGTCATAACCAACTCCTCTTGCAGACCAGAACAGCCTAGAAAATTGGTATGGAGCCGAGACGGTGACACTGGTGATTATTTGTAAAAGAGTTCTCGCCGAAGCGACACGAAAAGTGGTACTGGCCGAATGTCCCGCAGTATCAGCTTTCTCGAACTTTACGGTGGATCTTATATGCTAAAGCGCAGTGAAATCTCCATGCTTCTTCGCCTCGCTCCCGTATTTCTCATTCACTCACTGTTTTGGCGCATTCGTGCCTCTTCTCTTCCGGTTTTGCATCCCCGTCGGTCTGCTGTCAGTCTATCACCATGGCAGAAGTTGTACAAGCCCGCACAACCCTCGGCGCTGCGCCCGCCTCACCATCTCGAAAGCGCTCAGCCTCCCCACGTGGAGAAGAACCCTCAAGCACCGCGCTGACGACAAGCAACAACGAGAACTCCATCACTGCTCCCCCCCTCGAGAGCGGCGAACCTCCCACAAAGAAGACGAAACTTATCCGTCGAAAACGCCGGCCCGCGCGTCCCCAAGTCGACCCCAGCACCATTAAATCCGAACCCCCGCCCCAAACCGGCACTGTCTTCAACATCTGGTATAATAAGTGGTCCGGTGGCGACAAGGAAGATGCCTCCCTATCACAACACGCGGCCCCGAACAGATGCAATATCAGGAACGACAGCGGCTGGACACAGGCGGACAAGACACCGGGGAGCTATTTTTGTTTGTTTTTCGCAAGGGGCATCTGTCCCAAGGGCCACGAGTGCCAGTATTTACACCGCTTGCCTACGATCTATGATGTCTTCAACCCCAACATGGATTGTTTCGGACGCGACAAACACTCGGACTACAGAGACGACATGGGAGGCGTGGGATCTTTCATGCGTCAGAACCGCACACTATACGTCGGGCGCATCCACGTAACAGACGATATAGAGGAAGTTGTGGCGCGGCACTTTCAAGAATGGGGAGAAATCGACCGGATCAGAGTATTGACCGGAAGGGGGGTCGCGTTTGTCACATATGTGAACGAAGCGAATAGCCAGTTTGCAAAGGAAGCGATGGCACATCAGGCACTCGACAACAATGAAGTATTAAACGTGCGTTGGGCGACGGTGGATCCGAACCCGCTCAGTCAGAAGAGAGAGGCAGCGAGAATCGAAGAGCAGGCTGCCGAGGCGGTGAGGCGGGCATTGGGGGAGAGGGCTGTCCGGGAGCTTGAAGGGCGGGAGACGAGGGAAGAGCGAGAACAAAGGAAGATCGAGAGCAGTTACGGGCTGGAAGGGTACGAGGCCCCGGAAGTAATTCGGTTTAACCATCAGAAGGAGCTTGAGGGCCAGAGAGCGGGTGACAGACGGTTGCTTGAAGCACCGCCGACTGGGGAGGGTGGTGGAGACGGAAACGTGATGGACGACAGCGCAGTCGTTGGCTCGTCGGCGCAAGCACAGGATGTCGATGGCGCTGATACGGCGGCCGACCAGAACGGGAACAGCATCTTCGACAGCTCTACCCTTGCAGCGCTGAAAGGATATGCTTCGAGTGCATCACCAGCACCACGAGCGAAGCCAGCACCTGTCGCTGGCCCGCTTGTCGCATACGGAAGTGATGAAGACGATGACTGAAAGGTTTCGGCACATAGCCAGATCAGTTAGCCAAGACGAGCACAACTATCAGGGTCGGCTGACATTAAACAAGAGGGACACCAGAATCCGAGCACTGGAACTGTACCAAGTACTACGCGTACTCCGTATTCGTACCCAGGACGTCGTACTGTAAAACAGCAACGGCGCTAGGCTCAATTAGAACCGGCTGGCAGCCTAATGCGCCAAGTGAACCTGATATTCATCCATTCGGGCATCAAACTATCACCTCCAAGCCGGAAATCCACGGCCTCTACTCTGCCTTGACCTTTATCGCCATAATATACTTAGCTACCAACTCCACCCTACCCAACACTGTGTGTACCGGGCACACGCATACAATATGGTGCTCAACCAAGCCGACCCGGACCCCATCCCATACCCAGACAACTCCACGGCCTACACACCAAGAACGCCGCCCGAAACCGTCTGCGAGGACTTGAACGACGCGGATGCCGACGCCAAGATCGAAACCAACAACACGTCCACCACCACCGGCGCCGGCGGCTTATTGTTGTCCTCCTCCTCGGTCCCCTGGCCAGGCTCCACCTTCATCATCCGCTGTATCCGCTCCGGCCACGCCCTCACCGTGCTGGACGGCAAAGTCACCTTGGCGCCCCTCGGCGGCCGCGGCTCCGTGCACTGGAAGTGCGTCGACACCAAGGGCTGGCTCGGCTTCCAGAACGTCGTCACGGGCCGGTTCCTGGGCCACGACGGCAAGCGAGGCCGGCTGTGCTGCTCGGTGGCGTGGCATCGCCAGTGGGAGAGCTTTAGTCCCCGATTGAGGCCCCAGGGCGGGTTTGTCTTGATGATGACCCATTTCGAGAGGTTGTGGCCTGTCGGGGTCAAGGTGGAGAAAGGGGGCGTCGAGACGCTGGCGAAGATCGAGAAGGACTCGGCGGACGCTACGGTCTCGGTGTGGGAGTTCATCAAGGTTTAGGAATGTATTCCCTTGGTTCGTCATCCGCTGGGCTCTGGAGCTCCTGTGATGTTTGAACTGCCCATTGACGCGAGAGCCGCGACATTCGCGAGATCACGAGACTGCTAGGGGAGTGGAATGCGGGCAGGGCGAGGTAGGCAAGGCAGGGCAGAGCAGGGCGAAGCGGCGGCCAGGTAGCGGGAAGCTCAGTCATGGGGGAATACAGGCGGCAGTGTATAGCGTGATACCACCTACTCATGTATGCAGGACGTTGGATTCAGGCCTCTAGGCGATATGGCGCATTTAGGCAAGGAGGGTGAGGTTGCTTGACGAACAAATGAATGAATGAATGCAGATCCAACGACTTTGCTCTTTTTACTAGGAGGAGGCGGGTTTGTTTTATGAAACAAGGATAATCATCCGGCAGACGAGTTTCTATCTTCCTGCTTTCCATGTCCGTGTGGCTGTCGTCGTCATGGATCCCAGCATTGTGCCCACTTACCCGCGCGCGTGAGTACCACTTTCAGCAGGATCACGTACCAGCCACAAGGTGTTCCTCTACCCGCTTACACAATGGCCTTTAAGGCAGGTCATGGTGCCCTTTACTCCCGTCCTCTATCGACGAGATGATCAAATCAGCAAGACAGAACAAGAGTAAGAGAATTAACTCTCCGTTTTCTCCGACTTCCTCATCCGGTTGGTGGTAAGGGAGCGGCCGGTTGAGGTGGTTCTCGATTTCAATAACAATACATGATGCGCGCGGTGGGCAGGGCCAAGAGGTTCCATCACTCGTGAAGACTGCCTGGTTAGAGTTGGGATGGTGGCCAAGGCGGGAAAGGGAGTTCAGCCTCGGCGCCGTGTCCGGCTGTAATCAGTCAACGGTACGAGCCTGAGCTTATTAATATGCAACTTGAAGTTGAAATGAAGAGAAAGCGCGGCAGGAAGAGTAAGCTCAGTGTCTCAGCCGGTCGAAGAGCGTCGAGATAGCATTCTGGAGGCAATGTGCAAATCATGAGACTGGTGTGATCGAGACGGACGGGCTATTTTCCCACGTCCCCTTTCGTGTCTCCTGAAGCCAAGACGTGCAGAATGTCCCGGAGCATGAGATCTCATCCAGTGCAAGCCCGAGTCGCAAGCTCTTATCCTCCCCTCGTCCAACCGTCAGTACGCCAGTGCTTCACGTATGATCATTGACCCGGCCCCCTGGTGACGTGTCAGCACTACTCACTGACCTCCAAAGCCTTTGCCGCCTCTCTAATCTCGACCATATCAGCTGCCCTCAATTTCCTCGATAGGTGCCTGAACATCTTCTTCGCAAACTCCGGTGGGACCGCGTTGCCGACCTGCTTCGATTTCTCGACCCCCGGACCGCAGAATACGAAGGAGTGCGGAAATGTCTGTAGGGCTGCGCGTTCGCGGATGCTGAAGCGTCGGGTGCCACTGGGGTGATAATGATTGGCTTTTGGCCTCGTCAGAATGGTGGGACAGAGTTTATTGTCGTTGTATTCCTTCTTGTCTGTCAACATTCGAGGAATCTCGTCGTGGTGAGGCGCATTGCAGGGAATACTTCTAATCGTAGGACCAATTGCCGGCAGTGGCATTAACCCTGGCTCGTGACCATGGGTAGGTTTGAGGAAAGTCGGCAGTTTCTCGCCCGGACTGTAATCTAGTTAGTGAAGTCTTGCCGCGTGAGTAAACCGTTTCCTACCCGGATGCAATGACAATCAACCGCTTCCTTGTCTGCGGCACACCCCACCGCTCTAGGTCCAAGGCCTTCCATTGCACACTGTACCCTTTCTTGATGAAGAAACTGATAAGCGATTTGAAGTAGTTTCTCTTATCTACATCAGTGAGACTCTTTGATTCCTCCAGTGTGGCGATGCGAGGCTTGCAGATCTCGAGCAAGTCGGCGACTCTAGCGAAGGCGCTCAGGTTCCTTGCGTTATCTGCCAAGTTTGGTCTTCGGTTGGCTCCGCAGAAGGGTTGGCAGGGCGGGCTCAAGTGTAGAAAATCTACCGGAAATGTCTCTGCCAGGTCTCCGTCCTCCAATACCGCCTTCCTAACGAAGTCGTGAACATTCATCTGGAGGATCTGCATTCCCGTGATACCAAAGTTGTACTTGTATGTCTTGACGGCCCAGGGATCGAGGTCAAAGGCGAACTTCATCTTGAGTCCAGCGGTGTATGCGCCCCAAGAAGTCCCGCCGGCGCCGGCAAACGCATCTCCGAACGTGTACTTCTCCTTCTGACTGCCGTAGCGGTGCTCAATATGGCTGCCACCGAGAGTGCAATTCGCCTCTCCTCGCCATTGTCTTCTGGCTTCGGCGTCTGGGATTTGGAGTTGAATGTGCTCTCCATCTTTGGTGATCAATCTACCACTCTCTGCTTGATGAGAACGTAGATGCTCAATCCTCCCAGCTACTGGCGGGCTTGTGGGGTTGCGTTCGTCCAGGCCGATATTGGTATCCGCACTGGTGTAACGGCAGAAGTAAATCGGCTTTTCATCTTCGTCACAACCACTCGCTTGAACGTCTTTACGGTAGTTGAGCTGCTTGTAATGCTGATTGGTGTAGATGATCTTGCAGTTCCTGACCGCCAAGTCAACCGGGATTGTCCATAGAGCGACGTCGACATTTAGGTCGTTGTCGATCTTGACCAGCTGCACTAGTTCGTGGTGGCGCTCCGGCATGAGGAGTTCATAGTGGTTCTGCAACAGGAGTCTGTGACCTCGGATGTATCGCGTGGATGGCGAAGATGTAATTGTCCCCGTTATTCTGAGGAATGAGTGATCCTCCAGCTCGACATCGCAGCCTGGCTTCAAGATCGGGGGTCCTCCATATGTAGAGTTTCTTGCGTCGACTACCACTGTAGGCTTCGGTACCGCTTGAACTTTAGTGATCATAAGCCCATCATCGTCGCCATCGTTGTCTGAGATGGTAAGCTTCTCAATGTTGTCATTGACTGAGGTCACAAGCAATTCATCATTGCGGTATATTCCTGAACAATGTCCGTGTAGATCGGATGGCGCGTTTGCCTGTTGGTGATAAATCGACCCATGACCCTCCGTAAGCTGGGTTGACTGCAAATTGAAGCCGTCGTAAGCACTTCCTTGAGAAGCGAAAGCAGTAGTGGACCTGTCCATGGTGTTGTTCGAGTACGCAACTAGCGACTGTCTCCCTCTGCTACCAGACGTTGTAGTTCAGGTGAATGTAAGAAGACTGAGGAGAGAATGAGAGGGTGGAGTGGATTGAAAGGTTTGAGAACACAGCATTCATAGACTGATGAGTAGTGCAAAGAAGGAGAGAAGACTTGTAGCACCTAGGACTGCGAGATGAGTTCCACGCTGTTGTCAAGGACAGTGCTGGTGAAAGCGAGAAGGAGGAGGAAAAGAAGGAGACGAGAGAACTTGCGGGACGGTTGAGATGAGAAAAGAAATGAATGAATGAGAAGTCATTAAAGAGCCCGCAGGTGCTTCAGACGAAGACCAACTTGGTATAAGAGGTGATTGAGCATGAGAGACGAAGAAGGGGTATATTGAGGCACGGCGCCGTCAATATCAGCTTGGCATCAGACTCTCGCGGCCATGTGCACACTTGTTGAGTTAATGACAAGACTTCCTTTCCACTAAAAGAGTCAGCTCTCATGGACAATGGGGCCTTGTCTGTGTACAAAGGCTGTTGTGCGATTAGACCCATAGACATGATCCAAAATGCAAGACCTCAGTGGTCCATGCAATCTTGCGATGCCATGTCCTTGTCTTGCTTTGGCCATAGCACGTCCCTTGGGCTGAACAAACTGGATAATACAACCCGCGGGTCTCTCAGGCCGTCTTTGAGGAGCGCGATTGTCTCGGAAGCCGTGGAGCAGTGGCCTGTCTGCACAGTAAGCAAACGTCTCCCTTCTGTCTTCTCAGGCAGGGAGCGGTCCTGAGGCTTTGATGGACTGTCTTTGATACAAACGCCCATCCGGCCATTTCATGTCGGTCCAAAGAATTGCCCACAATAAGCGGACCCGTGCATAGGATCCCAGCTCGTTATCGCGCGATGATATCCCTGGATCAGGCTTCCCTATCATCTGTTGTTGTCGTCCAAGGCGGCGCCATTGCAAACACCGCAACGGCTCCTTTGTCATGAATCCATGGATGATTGCGTTGCATGGCTCTGGGTCTCATACGTATTAATGTCGACATCGCACCAATCTACAGAATTCATGGCAACGCACATTTGGTGTTTGACTAAATGTTCTCTTTATTCTGGAGGCGAGACTCTCACCCTCGGACCGAAGTTTACCCATCGGACGGCGGTCAAATTTTCTTCCGTCATGGTTCCGTATCTTTGGAGAATCTCCAACACCGTCCAACGGCAGACAACGGTGACCAACCAAAGGCTCGAAAATGCGGGCAAAATGCCAGGCCCTCGGCCGGGGAGATAAAAAATTTATTCCTCGAGGGTTTGAACCAGGACTTCCTTTCAGAAAAGGCTCCCACCATGTCTCTCACACAGCTCACTGGGTCCTTTTCGAAGTCACCACTCCTTCAGATACGCTACTGCTCGGACCGGCGCGAAGAACTACTGACTAACCCACGAATATTTCCGATTGTTGAGTTCTGACCGTCCTGCTCTTTCCGTCGAATTCTTCTCGAGATCTTACATATGGTGGTTGGGGCATGAGCATCATGTTTGTCTAGGTATGTCCACGCCCTCTACGTATTGCAGCCACCCCAGGATGAACCCACTTGTTATTTTATTAGATGTTAGACTTCATATCATTTTTGATGAGAACGTTCGGGTCTGATCGGGGCGGAACTTGGCGCATGTTCTTGCAGAGAGTTGGCCAAACATAATTTTACTGACTCGTATTTTAGTGTCTTGCCGATAGTCAGTTCAACATGTGCGGGATTCTCGCTCTGATCCTCGCAAACACCGCGTCCGCGGACGTTGCTCTTGACCTACACGAAGCCCTCTATCTCCTCCAACATCGCGGCCAGGATGCCTGCGGAATCGCTACGTGTGCGGCAGGTGGAAGAATCTACCAGTGCAAAGGAAATGGGATGGCAGCAAAAGTGTTCGACAACGGCTCCAGAACTTTGGACTTGCCCGGATTCATGGGTTTGGGCCATCTGAGATACCCGACAGCAGGAAGCAGCGCAAATGCCGAGGCTCAACCATTCTATGTCAACAGTCCTTATGGCATTTCACTTGCGCATAATGGAAACCTCATCAATGCTCCCGAGTTGAAGCGCTACCTGGACTTGGAGGCCCACAGGCACATCAACACCGACAGCGACAGCGAGCTGATGCTCAACATCTTTGCAAGCGAGCTCAATGAGACTGGAAAGGCGCGTATCAATGAAGACGACGTTTTCGCAGCGCTTGGCCGGATGTATGAGAAATGCAAGGGTGGCTGGGCGTGCACAGCAATGATCGCCGGTTACGGTCTGATCGGCTTTCGAGACCACTTCGGAATCCGCCCGTTGGTGCTTGGCGCAAGAGATTCAGCAGACGGCATCGGCAAAGACTACATGATGGCTTCCGAGTCGGTCGCCCTGACCCAACTCGGGTTCTCCGTCGTCCGCGATATCCTCCCGGGCGAAGCTGTTCTCATTGAGAAGGGCCAAGAACCGCATTTCCGGCAGGTGCAGCAACGCAAGACGTATGCTCCAGATATCTTCGAGTACGTCTATTTCGCTCGCCCTGATTCGATCATGGATGGAATCAGTGTCCACCGCAGTCGCCAGCACATGGGCGTCAGGCTTGCTGCCCAGGTGAAGAAGGTGTTGAGCCCCAAAGATTTGGCCGAGATCGACGTCGTCATTCCTATCCCCGAGACTTCCGTCACCTCGGCAGCAGTGGTGGCCAAGATGTTGGACAAAGAATACGTTCAAGGCTTCGTGAAGAACCGATATGTCTTCCGGACTTTCATCATGCCGGAGCAGAAGACCAGGCAAAAGAGTGTGCGTCGCAAACTCAACCCCATGCCAATGGAATTTAAAGATCGGAATGTTCTCCTGGTCGATGACAGCATTGTCCGCGGCACGACTAGCCGGGAGATCGTGACAATGGCTCGCGAAGCGGGAGCGAGGAAGGTTCATTTCGCCAGTTGCGCTCCTCCGATCACGCACGCGCACATCTACGGTATCGATCTAGCATCCCCCTTTGAACTGGTGGCACACAACTATCAGGGAGCGGAGGCGATCGCCAAGCACATTGGAGCCGACAGCGTCATTTACCAAACACTGGACGATTTGAAGGCGGCGTGTGTCGATGCTGCTCGGGAAGCCAACGCAGTCGATGCCCCGAACGACTTCGAAGTGGGTGTCTTCTGTGGCACCTACATCACTCCTGTTGACCAGGGCTACTTTGAACACCTCGAACAGATCAGAGGCCAGACGCGCAAGTTCAAGGTCATGGATGAGGCGAGACGAGCCGTCGTACAAGGAGTGGCGGAAGAGCACCAGATCCAACTCGCTACCAATGGAGCGGTGGTGACGCCGAGTGGCGAGGTTGTTCCGGCTGTCAATGGTGTGCGCAAGCAGTCGGTCCACACTGATTTTGAGAGTTCGCATCGAGGTTCGGCCGCGTCACTGGGACGAGAGGAGGAAAGCCCGAGCGTCCGAGATCGCATGGACATTGCTTTGCACAACCTTGGAGACTTTCCCAGGAACGAGTGAAGGGCATGGGCAGGCGCAAAGTGCAAGAGATGGTGTTCAGGATTTGGATGTTTGCATTGAAGGGATGACAAATGGGGGTGGACGATCTGTGCGAGGGTGACGGTACTCGGTGGCCTTTTCTTCGTCTGTACAGAGCACCAGAAGAAGACAACCGCATCAGTGTCTTCCCAGGATTCGTGGAACAGGTACAGGTACAGCAGCACCTGCCATCATCAGGGTAGCAAACACTCCTTCCGCTTGCGTGGCTGGATGCCGGCAATGTTCCTTCTTGTCCATTGTGTCCTT
The DNA here is from genome assembly GCA_016109575.1 of Phialophora chinensis. Classification (NCBI taxonomy): domain Eukaryota; kingdom Fungi; phylum Ascomycota; class Eurotiomycetes; order Chaetothyriales; family Herpotrichiellaceae; genus Phialophora; species Phialophora chinensis. The sequence continues at coordinate 3,208,482 of JADWPU010000001.1, forward strand.
TATGAAGCAGCATGTCCCATCTCAATCTCTTCTTCTCCTTCGCAGCCACACAGTGGACATTGCAGCATTTTGGAACTTTTGGTACTTCTTGACTGCTCAGTGTTTGTGAAAGCAAATACCTAGCCACTATGCATTCCATCTACATGCTCCTCGGCTTCTTCCTCAGCAGCGTTTTTGCACAGCGATATGTTCCTCCAAAGTTTGATCCGGGCAGCGACGGCGATATCACTCAGCCTGGTCTATGCCCTGCCTACCTTCCTGCTTTCCCAGACTTCGAGTTTCCACACTTGGCGATACCGATCTCCCAGAACAAGCCTGATACTGCGTATCCCAACACCCTCACGCCGTATGTCACGGCTGGCGATATTGCAATGATCTTCAACTTCGACATACCACCATCCCGCAAAGGCCAGCTGTGCGTACTCGAGTTCTTCTTTCCCGCCCAAAGCCAATTGAGTACATCGTCCTTCCAATTCAAAGGCGCCTACGGCGAGTACACCTTCTCCCTCTCGGTCCTTGGCGGAGGCGCAGTAGAGGGTAACACAACGTACAACAATCAACCACTGCAAGCAAACCCGCACGGCTTTCCCAGAATCATCCACATAAACCCAGGCCACGCATGGGCGCTCGGCAGCACGATCTGTGTGCCAGGGAGAATCGCAGTCACGTTGAGCAGCTCGAACAGCAGCCTGAGATGGTTCCAAGACTGGAATCAATGTCCGATTGGGCTGTTCATCACGTACGAGTCAGACACCCCATGAGGGATGTGATAGGCGAGGGAAGGTAGCCGGACATGCACGGACTTATGGAGCATTGGTTAAGGTTACTGCCTGTTTAGCGACACCCAGCCATCCGGGTTTCTGCATGAACGGGTGGCGGCGGCGTCGGTGGTGGTGACGGGGAGGAGGCTGGGGGGAATCGCGCATGGTGGGGGCTGTCACAAGGTGCAGCTGGACAACACAAGCCTCGTGTTTTTGCATCTCGTAGGATAATGAAGCTCGCTTTTACCTCTGCGCTGGTGTCCTCTATCTCGTCGTCGCTGCCTCGACAGTTGCCCCGTACTGACTTCGTTGTCGCGTGCCCTGGTGAGGCCCGCTGCTCACAGCTGGAGCTCGAGTCGATGGAAGTCACACCACAAGATCGCATCTCGAGACGAAGGCGACCCTGCCTGCTAGACATCGCAACGAGCCCTGACCGCCGAGAGCTGCCATATAAACTTCCGTGCACAATGCCATTGTGATCCTCTCTTAGCGCCGACGAGGATCTAAACGCCAGCATCAAAGAAGCACCATGTCGCGCCCACCGCCCAATGCACGGTCCTCGCTCGCGAGTGGGCTTGCACCTCCTCCACCACCAGGATACGCGGCGAGCGCACACGGCTCCGCAGTCTACGGCGCACCTCCACCACCTCATTCCCTTGCGCCTAGTGCCCTCAGCCGTCCTCCGTCGCGCTTCGAACCTCCACCTCTCTCCGCGACACTGGGACCCATGCCAGGCACGCTCGAACGACCTATCCACGGGCCCAAGAAGCGTCTGATCATAACATGCGACGGGACCTGGTTAGACGCCGACAACGGCCTGACGAACGGACATAAACAGCCGCCCTCGAACGTGTCACGGATCGGCTGGGCCATCAAGGACACCTCGCGCGACGGCATCCCCCAGATCGTGAACTACCAAGCTGGCGTCGGGACCCAAGGTGGCCCGGCGTCCCGAGTGGTAGGCGGTGCCACGGGGCTAGGGATCCGAGAGAACATGCGCACGGCGTACACGTACCTCGCCGCGAATTGGCGGCCGGGGGACGAGATCTTCATCATGGGCTTCTCTCGTGGCGCATTCACCGCGCGTACCGTGGGCGGCATGGTGGGCGCGCTCGGTCTCCTCACCCGGGACGGGCTCCCGTATTTCAACGAGATCTTCGAGGACTGGGAACATCGCTTCGACGACCGCTACGTGTCGCAGTATCCGCACGTGCCGTTCCCGGAGAAGAGACTCCCCTTCGACGAGCACTACGTGCAAGAACTGTCGCGCCGGGGCCTGACGAGGTTGAATGTCCCCATCAAGGCCATCTGCTGTTGGGACACGGTCGGCAGCTTGGGCATCCCGCGGGTGCCCTGGCTCGAAGGTCTCCGGCTCCAAGCGCCAGGGATGCACGACTACGAATTCTACGACACGCGACTGAACCCGTGCATTGAGAACGCGTTCCAGGCGTTGGCGCTGGACGAGCGACGGGCGCCCTTCTCGCCGGCCCTGTGGGAGAAACGGGACAACAACACGACAAATCTCGTCCAGTGCTGGTTTCCAGGCGTGCACTCCAACGTCGGAGGCGGGTACGACGATCAAGAGTTGGCCGACATTACGCTCGCGTGGATGATCAGCAAGCTCGAGCCGTTTCTGGACTTTGAACGGAACTTCCTGATGGGCCTGTGGGAGCAGGGACGAGCGTATTACAAGCGGTCGGGCCAGAGGACGCGGTGGTGGGCGTTTGGAGAACTCTACAACTCGCTCAAGGGCATCTATTCCTTGACGGGCAGCAAGACGAGAACGCCGGGCAACTACTTCAGGACAGACCCGCATACGGGGCGGCCGACGACGAAACGCTTACGAGGCACGAACGAGTACATCCACGCGAGTGTGCGGGCGAGACTGGGTCTGGGAGGGCCCGGCCCGCTTGATCGCGGCACATATAACCCTCCGGCCTTGAGGGACTGGACTTTCGACGTCGAAGTCGTGGGGCCCGGCCAGGGCGGAAACCAAGATGGCTTGCTGGTCGTGTGGACCAACCACGGCAACGGCTCCACGAGCAGGAGAGGCGGTGCTCGAAACGAAAAGGGCGGACAGGAGAAGATCCCCGAGGAGAGATTGTCCGAGACGGAACTGGTCTTGCTGAGACAGTCTCCCAGGGTGTACGATTTCGTGACGCAACTCCGGCCCAACCCTCAGCAAGGGAAGAGGAGGTCCCGACGGCACGGTGGCCAAAATGGCATGCCGAACGGGCCGGGCCCGCCACCGCCCGGTGGAGGTGGTCCGTATGGCCAGTACGGCGGTGGTAGACCGCCGCCACCGGGTTCGTTCGTTGGTCCTCCTCCTCCTCATCCTGGCTCCGTACCGCCCCCGCCGCATGGGAGACGGAGCGGCGGGAGATCGAGGTCCCTGAATCCAGACGGACTCCCCTACGATAGTGACGATAGCAGGGAGCGGGACCGCGAGAGGCGGCACAGGAGGAAAAGGGACAGTGGCGGCGATCCAGACAGACAGAGACGGAGACGAAGTCGGCGATATGATGACGATGACGAGTAGAAAATAATTACAGTACAGATCTGTTTTCACTGGTTGTACAGTAGTACTGATGCGGGTTCTCGCTGAAAGCACGATATCCAACGGCCGTTCGAGTCAGGCGCCATGAACGACGTATATGATGGCGATACTTAGATTCTTTGCTGAATGACGAGTCAATGATTGATCGATGCAAGGCGCAAAGCTGGAGGGGAAGCTGGCTGACGCTTCAATTAATTGGCGTCGAGACAGACGTACAGTAAACAGTGAGTAATTTGTCTGACCTTCGAGAGAATACAAGTAACGTCTCTGTTAGTATGCTAGTAATGCAGCCACCGCAATGTATATTGATTCTTCAGCCTTCTAGTTGATATTGCGCCTTTGCTCGAGCTCGCTCTTGAGTTTTGCCTGTGTTCCAACCTGTCAACGGAGTCTGATGGGTCTAGACCTTCTTTCTAGGCATCCACTCAGTTACGTACTGAGGTGAAAGAGGTGCGATCAAACAGCAGGACACTCAAAGATGAAAGCCAGATTTACAGTCACGGACATGCTTCAAGAAATCAAGAAGGAGACATGAAGAACTTGACCGGGCTAGATTCCTTGAAATGGCAGCCAGACAGGTCTAATAACATTGTCCCAGTGCATTGAAGACCTTCCCATATCCTGAATGAGCGCCCACAAAAAGTCTCCGTATCGTCCAGATTTTGCGCAGCCAATGCGACGGCATTAGCTGACCATGCGAATTGGATCCAATTAGGCAGACATGCTCAAGACCTTCTAGTCTCCATGTCCGTTGATCGCTACAAGGAGGGAAGCCGGATCGGTGGGAAGTTCGACAACGCTGCTGCCATTTCTGCCTGCTATGAGTTGGTGACCATACCAAGGCTCTGCGAGCCCGCGTACGGGTTCTGATTCTCGCTCGGTCAGATCAGCACAGCCCACAAGGAAGTTTAGGCAGCACTGCAGGGGCGGGGAATCTGCCAGGTTCCTGACGGCTCGTCTTGAAACAGATGCCGGGGCGAGAGGCAGGTATTGTATGTATACAAAGCAGATCGGAAGGGGCCAGATTAAGCCCCTGCTCGGGCAGTGCTTGATGCTCAGCCAAGAGCCCAGTTAATGCAGCCTTTGCTCACCCTCTAGGACCAAACTGTAAATAGCAATTAGGTTTTTCGTTCCTCGAGTAATGGAGGGATGTACGATAGTTGGGCAGCCCAGATATTGCCGCCCGTGATCCACGCGTGTCCCTGAGAGGCTTGCTGGTGAGGCGAACACGTTAGCCGAGTGGCCTTAATCTCTTCGGCATCCCCTTGTTTCAAATGCGCCCCCGACGGCCATGGAGGCTCTGCCCATCGTCGCGGAGCGCGACATGATCCAACATATAGTGGACTCGTTACCGCCCTCGTTGGCAGCAAACTTGAGCTACTCCTGTCCACCTTCACCATCGACCCCAAGAAGCCCGGCGCGAAGATCTCCATCCTTCGGTGGATACACTCAATGACGAACAATGCCGAACATGCCAGCCTGATGGGAGATGGCGGTTCAGTTGATGCGGAAGATGCAGTGATTGACATGAACAGCGTGGTGCGCGATGAGCCCGGCGGCGTTGCGAGTACCACCAAGCCTGCCTTACCATCCCAGCCGCAGCCAACCACCACGACTGGCGTGCAGATGAAATGGTTGTTGTCGTGGCGCTTCCTCCACCCGTTCGCGTGGTTCGCTGTCTTCTGCGTCACCGGGCCACTGATGTTGCACCTTCTTTCTGCGCTCAAGTTGAATCGCCTGCTTTACGACATCGACTTGTACTACGACCGGCAGGACTTTGCGGCATGTGACGTCCAAGAGGTCTGGAGCTCGTGGTCGACCCTCTTTCAAATCAACATCCGCACGGGCGATCTGTCCTTCACAGCTGCCAAAGTCGTCGACATCGCATTCGACCTGGTCGTCGGTCGCGTCGGACAAGCCGCGTTGGCGTGGATGTCCTATCGCGTCTACACCGACGTCTTTACTTTCCTCGCCGAACGGCAACCTGTCTCGTACACCACGTTCACGACGATCGCGGTGCATCCGACCAGCTTGTCGTCACTCAAGACGTACCTGTGGGCCTTGTTCTCCAAGGGCGGTTCCAAATTGACGCTACTGTGGCTGATCGGGACCGTCTCTTACCTCTTGGCCCTTCCCACGGTCGTCTCGGCATCTACCTCCCTCGTAGCCGCGACCGCGTACGCCATCCGGCTCCCTACCGAGGCAACCGTGCCGATTCTCGAATATCTCGACAGCGCGGCGTACAAGTTTACAAACTCGGGCCTCGCGGACAAACCGAACCCATGGCTCGTCTACGTCTCGGAGATCCACAAGCTCCCGGCGAAGGCCTACGAAGAGCACCTCAACATCATGTACCTCGACGGCAGTAACTGGAGTGGGACTGATCGGAACGACACGCTTGTGGTGAACAGCACCACCTACACCATCAGCAACTCCACACTCGTCGACGCGGGCTTCAACTACGGCGACGTCTTCTACCAGATCGACCCGGCCAAGAACCATGGCATCACCGCTCTTCTAGGCGACCAAATGGTCTGTGTCCCCGACGGCAACCGGTATCAATGGGGTGCGTCGTACGAGCTGTTGTGTCTCATTGTGATTTGTCAGATTCTCTGGTCGGCGGCGATGTTGGTGGTGTGGTCGATGGCGTGCATGAGCAGCGCCACCATCCAAAGTGGGAGGAGAATGGGCCTGTACACGGCAATCCTGTTGCTTGCACAGCCACTGCGTGATAAGATGAATGAGAGGCCCGCGGGGAACGGCGACATGAACAACGAGAAAGTGGTGAAGAGCATTGTCCAGACGATTGGACCTGTCATGTACGAGAATGGATTCGAGGCCAGTGACCAGGAGGGAGAGGCTGGGAAAACTCGAGGTCATGCCGGTCTCAGGGAGCATGGCCACGCCGGTCACATCCTCCTTCGTCCTCCTCCCCCTTGATTCTGCAGACCTCGTCACATTGACAGCAGAACGGGCGTCTCTGACGGGACGTAATCCTGTTGAGGGCCTGAACGTCGCAGCCCAGCCGCTCTCCTCCCATCAACGCATCGATGTCCTGATGAAGAGAACTATCTTCGTTTCGGAAGATGATCCCAGCGTGGTTACTGGAATCATTGACTGGCAAACTGGCCAGTCTCGAGCCAGCATTCTGGTACGCAGACGACATCCCGGACTTTACAATGAGCTACACCGGATCTCTTTGGCCAGAGCGACCATAACAGCAAGCTACGTGCAGAGGCATTTGACGCTTGCGTGCAATTTCTCGTTCCCGAGTTGGCCATCCCCTATTCCGGCCATTTCGATATTGCCCTCGAACCTGGAAGGATGTAGCCGTGGTCTTTCTTCAGCTCATTGAGACATCTCAGCACTGGACAAGCCTTGGTCTCTCGGGCTCATTGAGACATCTCAGCACTGGACAAGCCTTGGTCTCCCGGGCCCCTGCAAATTTAGCAACACACCTACTCCCGAGGAATTTATGATTCATCAACAAATAGAAAAGATGTGTGGCTGCGCAGGAGTTGAAACGCCATCTGTCAGGCTTGTTCCAACACTGCTTCCCCCAACACTGCTTCCGATGCATCCTATGGGTCGGGTCCCGTCTGGAGCCTGGGAGACGACATTTATCGGCGCAGAAGGAGGATGTATGCAAACGTGCTAGAAGCTGTATTGACTGACGCGGATTCTGATTCTGATGACGATGAAAGCCCAAAGAGATGAAAGTGATCCGAGGGGAAATCTGGCCATTTGATCTCGAGTACGAGGTATATTTAGGCTTCAGCAGGTATTGAACGTGATTGCCTACACGAGACACCGGGGTTGGATGATGAGTCCTTCCCAATAATCGCCGCCTTCTACGTGCTGGGACTATGTATCAGCAAGCAACCTTTGTGTGCTAGACGGTGTGATTGCCTTTCGGTCGATTCTTGCGGCAACTGGAAAGGGTATATTTGGGTATCAATGCGAAATAATTGGCAAGATGGGCAACAAATGAGTGGCATTGGCGCGGTGGAAATGCTCTCTCCGTCATAAGAGTTGGATGAGATGTACATATGCACTCTCGATCGACGTACACTTTTACTGACGGATTCGATTTTTCGCAGACTGTACGAGTCTGATTGCTGTGCATATCATTCGGGCCGAGGTTTTCTTTTTCCTCAGACTCGAGCCAAGTCTCATCCTCATCTCTCTCCCTCCCTCCTTCCCTCCCTCCCCCCTATGTGTGTATATATCCCCACCCGTATCGTCCTACCGCCTCAACTTCAACCGCCCGGCCATACCGCCTCTCGGTCTCGCCGCGCCCAAAAGAACCTGATAAGGCCGGTGGCCTTCGACGGTCAACCTCTCCTGGCCCGGCGTGCCATCCTTGAACTCGTCCCTCGTCTCCTTGGGGATCCAATCACCTGGCTCGATCGTCTCGCCGTCAAACTCGGCCGTGAAATCGACGTCCTTGGCGATCAGCGCGATCACGACCTTGGCCTCCATCATGGCGAGTTCCTGCCCGATGCAGTTTCGGGGCCCCTTTTCAAACGGCCGCCACGCGTCCTTCCCTGCGGGGGTGTGCAGTTTCGCGTCGGGGAAGGGGTTAAGGCTCGGGATGAACCGCTCCGGGATGAACGACAGGGGCTGCGGGAAGTAGGTCTCATTGCGGTGGATCATGTGCGCGACGGGCCAGATGTCGTAGCCGACCAGCGGGCATTCTTTGCCCGTGGACGGGTCGAGGATCGAGGTGGCCTTGATCGCGGACACGTCGGCCGGGGTTTTCAACTCGCGGATCGTCGACGCGGGCGGGAAGAGGCGCAGGACTTCCTTGACCACCGCGGTGAGGTACTCGAGTTTGTTGATGCTGTGGGGGTCGTCCTTGATCATGGCTGCTTTTTGCTCGGCAGTCGTCTCCGTGCCGTAGACGTCGCCCAGTTCCGCCACGAGTTTCTTGTACACCTTCGGGTGCAGATGGAGGAGATACATGGTGTAGGAGATCGTTGCGGATGTCGTGTCATGGCCCGCGAAGATGAACGTCTTGATGCTGTCGATGGCCATGCTCCGGAACGAGCTGGTCATCGCACCTGCGGCCCCAGAGGCGACTTGCTTCTCGTACGCGTCGAGGGCGAGGTCGACGATTGAGCGCTTCCGGTCCTTTTTGGTCTTCTCGTCCAAGACGTAGCCGTGGCCATTGCCATTGGCCTGCTGCTGCTGCAAGGTCTTCCGCGCAGCGACTTTCTTGTCGATTTCCGCGCCGAGAAGGCCATCGAGTTTGCGTTGGTTCAACCACAGTCGAAATGGGCGGAGGAGGTTGATGTCGTCAAAGGGCCCGATGCTCGAGGCACTAGGCATCATGAGGACCTGTTTCCTGAACGTGCTGACGATGGGGTGCGGTTTTTTCTGGCTGTCAAAGTCCGAGTCCATGACGACTTTGCCGATGATGTCGATGGCAAATCCGATGGTCAGGGGATCGAGCTCGACGAGTTCACCCGTCTTCGCCTTCTCTCTCAGCAGGTCGAGGAGCACGAGACTCGAGTCCACGACATAGGGGACCAACGTGATCAAGTGGCTGGCCGAGAACCCCGGGTTGAAGATCGATCGGAGAGACTTCCATGCCTGGCCTTCGAGACTGACCATGTTGGACGCGCCGAGGAGTTTGGCGAGGTACGCAGTGACGAGGCGTGATTTCGGGAGCGATTGCCCTGTTGTCAGGAATTTCGAGGCCAGTTCCGGGTCGGCGATGAAGACCCAGCGAGGGCCGAGGGGCCACCAGTCGACGTAGAAGACGTCTATCAGTGACCAGCAAACATCTTAGCAGGAGGCCCCGGGACGTCTCGTGACTGAGAGGCACTCACCACCCAGGTCGTACTTCTTCCTGATATAATTCGCCCAGTTCTGCATATGGCAGTTCGGCGGGAACAGTCTCTTGCAATCACCTGCGATCTTCAAGTGGCCCCAGAATTTGCCCCCTTCCATGGGCGGTTGTGGCTGGCGGACCGTTGTCAGTATATCGAAATTCCTCGCGGTATTCAAAACTCACCAGTCCATCGAGCTCTCTCCGCTTCTTGTAGACCAGACTGACAAAGTACAGCACAGAGGCCACCAGGAGAGCCAGCACGGCCGAGACGACGCGCCACATGGCCATTGATTGATTTGCTCAGACCGAAGCACAGACCCAAGTTCTGGCACTCAAGATACCAAAGTGAAGATCTGTGCTCGTAACTACCGCGGGGTTGGTGCTGGAGAACACGGAGTCTCGCGCATAAGTTTCGCTACTTAGCCAGGATCCGAATCCCGAGCGATAGATTGATTGATCGGTCGAAGTGTGGATGGAAGTAAGCGACGGATTGGGAAAGGGTTACTATGTTGTGTGCCGGTACACAGTCCGCCAGAGGGCCGTTGCTCCTGCGGTACGTACTGTGTACTTCTTGATTGTGGATCAGCGTGGTCTAGGGGGCACAGAAGAAACTGAATATCGGCGTCGTCAAAATCATGGCCAGGCAGGAAGTCTCGGTCGCACCAAACGTCTCAGTCCTTATATTGTTAGAGCCACAGGCATCCCTCCTCCATTCATGCTTACTTGTATCCTCGACTACCGGGTGCAGCCCTTGTCGTCTTGAAACTGGAACCGCGATCAAACTTCGTCGTGTAGGGACTGCCAACGTGGATGATAGCCAATGACATTCGCATCTTTTCTTGATGATCCGGAATCGTACGATCTTAGTGGTGGTAAGGCGTCCCATGGGATTGGGAGGAAGCTCCTCTTCCCGATGCAGGAAGTCCGAGGGATCAAGGCGATTGGTGTAATCACAATGTCTCTCTTGGTCGCGGCGGAGGGAATTCGAGGGCGTATAACGATGAATTCATGTTCGTTCCTGTCTGTCCTGAATATTATTGCTTCACTCTGGCCTCGAGTTGAGCACTGGAGCTTTCCATCCGCGACTTCACAGCACTACGCCGAATAGCCATCTAACCTAACCACCGCTGATGAGCATATACCATGACCCGCCAAGATCCATTATCAATGTCACCTAACCTTGAAACACATGAGTTCATCGCGAGCCCGCAGCCTGCCCATGCAAGCACACTGCCATTGTCTGATTAAAGAACCCCGTCACGCCAAAACGCCAGTCGCCAATATGAATTGTCATAGCTCACAAGACACGGATCAGAAGTAGAGGAGGACATGATCATGGTTGTCATGGGCCTAAGTTGGCACCAACATCATCTTCATCCAACCCCGGCAACACGCCATCATCATAGTCATCGAACGGTAGACCCGCCTCACGACATCGACTCTGCCACTTGCTCGTCTCAGCCCAAGCAGCCCTAGCAGATTCCTTCATGCGATCGAGCCGATTGGTGAGTTCCTTGATGGCAATGTCGAAAGTAGCGCGTTCGTTCTGCCACTTGGCCTTCTCGCTGACCAACTCTTGGACGTATTCGTACGTGCGTTGCAAGATTGCGCCTTTGTTCTTCTCCGTGCCGGGCACGATCTTGGCAATGTTTTCGATGCCTTCGTTGATGACTTCGCGCCGACGGCGTTCAACTAGAGGAAAGCATCATAAGCATGCCGAAACGGCCAAGCACAGGACCAATGTATAGCTTACCTTCTTTGTGATTGTCCTTGCGCAGCTGATGCCATTCTGAGCTACCGACGGCCGGTTTGTTCGCTTGCTCGTTGTTATTGTTATTGTTGTTGGCGTTGGCATTCGCCGTAGCCCCGACCAGAGCTTGAGCTTGCGACGGTCTCATGACGCCAACCGGGCTGCCGTCGTCGAAGGTAAAAGGAAGGCCTGCATCTCCCTGATTATGACCGGGTTCGGGATAGGTGGAGGGGTTCATGCCGGGCGCGGCGAGGGCGGCCTGGGCCGTGCGAGTGTTTTCATCCGAAAGGATGCCATCGCCCTGGAGCAGCAGACCGTAGTTGCTGTGGTCGTGCTCGCCGTTGGTGTTGGTGATCTGCATCCTGGGGTCACGACCATCCTGATCTGCGACTGCTCTCTTGCGTTTGTTAGACGTGCTGCCCGTGACAGCGGCGCCAGTTTGATTCGCCATGAATTGAGATATTGACTGCTGGAAATTCTCCAGGGCTGTCCGGAGTGATATATGAGCTTGCTAATCAAGCTTGCGCCTGACCCGACTAGCTTCGTTGACTGGGGAGGCCGACAAGGCGATATGAGGGTTGGTAGGCGACAAGGTTGAATCTGGCGACTCGAGGAGGACTAGCAATGTAGGAGTTAGCCATGGTCGGGGGCATGCCTGTGCTGGACTACGCGGTGTGGAAACATATGTGGGAATCGAGGAAGGAAATGGGCCAAAGATGGTGTGCAGCTGGCGATGTCACATGAGGACGGCGAGGGAGGGCAGAAGTGGAATGAGTGCATCTGGCCGTCGCCAATCTACCACTCTGCCACTCCCCGGCCTGCGCTTGCTTTGGCCGCCAGGCACCACAGCAGGAGGGGCGGCAGTCTGGTCTCTTTCGCGCCCTGGCCGCCGGCTGGGAATGTGCGCGCGAGGGTGCTTGTCGCCGAGGACGACATCAGGATGAACTGCGCGTAGCCGCAAGATGATCCCAAGCGGGACATGGTAAAGCGGATCGTATCAGGTGACTTTGATGGATGCAACTTACTTGGAATGAATTGCTGAGCTCAAGCCTGCACTGAGCCACGGCCTTTTGCGGCTGCGGATTTGGCGACAAGGATCAACACGTCGACGAGATAGCTGTCGCTGATATTGGGAATACGCGGTTTGGTCTCGACGCAACTGGACCCAAATACTCGCTGTCGGGCTACAACGAGGAGAGAGCGAGTTGAAGGTCACGGGGAAGGTGCAGGTCATGTGAAATGTTATTTGAACGAAGTCACGACATTGCGCATCCGAATCCCGCCTAGCGCATCTCTTAGCGCGGATTCGCCACCACGCTTGGCAGTTCTGCTTCCCCTCCTCGCCCTCACTCCCGCCATCATCGCCAGGCTGACTGTATCTCGTGATTCGGTCGCTGACCCTCCATCCAACATGAGGTGCGCGTCTTTATCTGTTGCTGAGTCAATGCCCCGGTCACCATATCCGGACCTACTGCACACCCGTGCAGTCCATACTGGGTCCTGTGTAGAGGAAATTGACATCTTTGCCAATCAGTTGTGCATGTCAGTGTCCGCTTCATGTCCGAAAGCCGATTTTGACACCTTCTGCAGTCCGAGGCATGTTCCAATGTTGGGAATGCCGGCAGAAAATGGGCAGAAGAAAAGGCGTGGGCGATCGTTTGGCTAGCTGGGACTGTACAGTAGATCAGCTGTTTCCTGGGGGTCCTGTCGACAATTCGGTGGTGGTCACTGGTTTTTCAAACCGCAGGTATGTCGTCCGCGTTATTAGTCCTCAGGTCCGCCGGCTCGGTCTTCTGCTTGAGTGTGAGCGAGTAGGCAGGCGGAGAGTCCGTGTCCACCACCAAAACGCCCTCCTGAGCACGCCCAAGAATATCCCAAAGCCGAACGTGCCCGTCTTTTGCCATGCCCATCACGCAGCTACTGCCTGCATACCTCACCTCCCCAATTCTGGGAGCAATCCCTTCCTCGCCTGTCCTATTGGCGCAGACGACAAAAGCCTCGGACTGGGCGCCCTGGGGTCCAAAAAGAGGCATTAGCCTGTCGATCCAGTAGTTGAGGGTGTCGTGATCCGGTTCCATCATCTGACTGGATAACTCTTCGGCACTCAGCCTCGTCAGCCAGGCCAAACTGATGACAACAACTTTGGCACGAGCCTCGCGCGCGTGATTGCCAAATTCATACGCCGTCCAGGGTGCCTCGAACTTGTAGGGATTGATGTCCATGCATATACCTGCTGCAGCCTTGACCTGCTGACCTCTGCCACCAATCGGGAGCACTCCCGCCCAGAAACCCTGCCCTTCCTGGGCCCATGTCTCGTCGGTGTAGTACAAAAACGACTTTCTGTAATGAGCCACTACGTCCCCTGTGGAGCCGACAAAGACAAGCGAGTTGTAGGCGACCTTGCCGGTCTCCTCGGCCGTGATTAGTTTGTCATAGACTGTGTTGTAGTTGCCTTCTTCGGCGGCTTCGGGGTAGCCTACAGCCACGGTGCATTTGAGGCGTTGGGCGGTGCGGGCCGCCCATCGAGTGGAAGGCCCTGCCGCCGTTGGTTCGAGGAACGGTGCGATTGCTGCTAGTGACGGGTGATTATACCCTGCCACACTCGTCAGCCCCCAACAGTGCCAGGCTGTGCAGACTGGGACAGAATTTCTTCTGCGGGCACTCGAACCGTGATAGAGCACCCTACCTGGTCGTGACATGGAACGACAACTCTACCTAGACTTGGGGACTTTTGACTCACCGCTGAATGCGAGTTCAGGAAGAACCAAGAGATCGATCCCTTCCAATTCCCCTTCTCTTTCCTGCCGCATGAGCAAGCTTTCGGCTCGGCTGAAGTTGGCTGCCACTTCACCCAATCGTGGAAAGAACTGAAGGGTAGCAATCTTCATGTTGAAGCCCTTTGACACAGTTGTGCCCGCAAAAAGGGATTTCAATATCTCGTCACCGGAAGGGCATGGTGGTTGCCTGGATCTGCCTCTCCCTCCAACCGCCCGGTATAGTACCCAGGTTAATCAGGTGCACAGTTGCTCCGGCCCTTTAAAATTCGTGTTATGGTAGCCAAATTGGGGAGTTCTATGCAGTCTCAGGGAGATCAAGAGGCACAATGATAAGAGTCAGTGACTGAAGTTGCAAGGGAAAATGACCCGCCGAATTTGGCGGCCAGTGCTTGCTGCTTTTGGAAGGGTTTCTTCCCTCGATGCCAAGATCGCCCCCGTAATCTGTTCCCCTACCCCCTTCCCCGGTCTCGGTCTGCTTCCGTCGTTCGCCTCGAACATCAACTTGTCTCGTTGTTTATGTACGTGTCTCGTTGCTGAACTAGAGACCAGAGACAGGCTCCCTTGAAGAACGGCAAATTAACCCTCACCTAGATGACCCGCCAGCGCCCCAAAGAAGTACGATGAACGTGCAATATCGAGAAACTCAGATCCTCCGAAAGCGAACACGGGCAGAAACAGTAGAAGTCTAAGAGCATGATGCATGCCGGTCGCCAGGTCCTAATTCGCATTCAACGAGCACTGCATAATCAAATCTAAAGTCTAGCTATTTGATCTAGGGACCTATCTATTTGGAACGAGGCTGGTGTACCGTTGATAGAATGAGGGGAGAGTCGACGATTACGGGGCTGCTGCATTAAGGGGAAGAATCCAGACGGTGTCGAGCCGAAGCACGACAAGGATGCGTGAGAGTAAACGAAGATGAGAAGAGGGAAACAACCAGGCTGTAGTCAACATGAAGACAATGTACGAGGGAGCATGGGTGAGGATAGTTCTGTCGCGATCGTGCCGCCAGTCACTAACCCGCTCTATGCGAATCCCACATGCATGAAATCCCCAGGCAAGATCCAAGAGACGCATCGAATAGCCAGTCGTCGACCAACTCCACGTTCCAGGTCTTGACTCTTTGAGATCTATCTTGTAGCTCTGGGTCTCCGTCCCCGAATATCAGTCGGCAAAATCGAAGCAAAATCGAGATGGGTATGAGCGGGTAAACCATTAAGCGATCTGCGAAGTAATTTTTTGGTGATTGAATCATCTCCTAAATGGCCTGCGTCCTCATCGTAGACGTGATGCCCATGACCCAGAAGGGCGTTACCTCAGCGCTGGCTGCCAACGATGATTTTTTTTTCTTGCTCTCATACTCTTCCTATACAGGTCGTTTGCCATCGACCGACCGCCTCGTTCCTACATGATTTCGTTGTCTCCTCATCTGCTTCTGCATTTATCGGGCAGTGTAACCACCATCGATGACAATATCTGCACCAGTCGTGTAGGAGCTAGCATCACTGGCCAGGTAGACGTAAGCGCCCTTGAGCTCAGTTGCTTTGGCATCTCGGCCCAAAGGAATCATGCTATGCCACAAGTTCTGGATATCTTGAGGCACAAAGTCGGACAGACCAGTGTCAATGTAGCCAGGTGAAATCGAGTTGACACGGGCAAAGTCACGCCATTCATTAGCCAGGGAGCGTGCCAAGTGGATGCAACCAGCTTTCGCGACGTTGTAGGAGGTCTGCGTTACCTGTTAGACAGAGGATCTGGGCGTTGGGACACACTAGAATGCTCACCTGTTCCTGAGGGAAGTTTGCAATGTGGCCGGACATGGAAGCAGTGATAATGAAGCTGCCAGTCTTTCGTTCTCTGAAGTGCAGACCAACCGCTCGAGCGCAGTGATAGACACCGGTCAAATCAGTCTGGATGACCTCATTCCACTTCTCGACAGGAGCATCGAGGATACCGCTGTCGGCTGTCCGGCCGGCATTGGCGATGAAAACATCAACCTTGCCGAAGTCTTGGATGACATCCTTGACCAGCTTCTCCACCTCTTCGTAGCTTCCGACATTGCACTTGTATGCCTTGGACTTGACACCGTACTTCTCTGACAGCTCTTTGGCGTTCTTCTCACCACCCTGGGGACGGGATGAATATGTGATGGCAACATCGGCACCCATCTCAGCACATCCTCGGGCGGCTTCAGTGCCGATACCCGTGGGGCCAGAGGCACCGGTGACGATGACGACTTTACCCTTCAAACTGAAGAGGTCATGGAGAGAGGTAGCCGTGGGAGGTGGGATAGGCATTTCGGCTGATTTGCTCGGATTTCAATGGATGCGGGGTATAATCAAGGAGAGCTGAAACCGAGTCGAGTCAAGGTGGAATGAAACTGTTATCAAAATCGAGGATGGATTCGTGAAGGAGAAGGAAAGAAATTTTCCAACAGTGACAGCGATCGCAGTTTAAATATAGTGCAAGAGAGATCGATCTCTGGTCCCCTCATTAAATGGGAACGGAAGGACTGACAATGTTGATTTGCTGTACATTTCCGACATTGGCCGCCAAAGCGATTGAGTCGGCGGAGACGCGCTGATGACGTAAGGCGAATGCCCTTGGCCCATTTTTTTTCAGTTTAGGAAAGCATGCCACCTTTGGGCGCGGGGCAGTGCGGACACAGATTGTCACTTCGTTACTCAGCGTGCCTGGAGCAGAGGTACTTGCTGTTTTCGGGAGCTTCTTGACAAACCGTAGCATCTGTTAGCTAACTCCAGCGGCTGTGACTCGCGCTCGTATTTGCCCAGGGTCTTGTGCATCGTCATTTGGTTGACTAAGACTGTGCTCATACAGCCGTAGCATGCATGGTTTATCTAAGGAACCTAGAAAGAGGACCTTAGATTCAAGGTGATCACCGAGCTGCATTTTGAGTTTCTGGCCGTCCGTTCCATTCGAGCCTTGCAGATGCTCGGCTGCGCTAGGAAGTTCGACTTTAGTTTCAGTAGCCGAAGACCTCGCCTACACTGAGTCCAACAACCCTGACGCCAGCTAAGGCAACCACGGCCAGAACGACATCCACAATGAGAAGCACCCCACTAGCCATAAGATACCTAGGCATGAAGACCCTGTACAACATGAGATGTCGCCGCAGATGTCCTGCCCACAAGGTCGTAGCCAGCTGAATTGTCGCATAGTACAAGGTGTGCGTCAGGCATGCACCGAGCACGTCGGTCCACAGCCCCCGCAGTCCAGCCTTCTCAATTGGTCTTTTCCACAGGACAGTCAGTGGGACCGCTGCGGCGCAGATGATCTGAGCTCCGAAGGTATTGAAAACAACCAGCAGCGGAGACCAGGGGTATTGGATCGTGCGTAAGGGGACGAATGCCGAGTTCCACTGAATGGAAGCCAAGGTAGCTTGATGTCCAGTCTTGAAGAAATGGTAGGATCCCAGAATTGCCAGCATGAGAGGCCCGACACTGGACTTGTTTGTAGAGCTAATAGTCAGTCCGTTCGTATCCAAGATCTCTAGGAGACACAAGATCTGCCACGTTAGAATGGCAACCGAATACTGGCCCATAGGCGGAAGCAGTAAGCACAGTGTCAATACCATGGCGGGCATCATGAGGAAGTAACGGCTTCCATACACGTTCGCGTAGCCAAATATGGTCAACTGGGGTCGAGCAGGGGTGCCAGATCCGTCCACCGCTGCTTTCGGTTCCGCTATTGAGATGTCAATGCAAGGCTTCGCCCAGACAAAAGTACCTATCCCAACGGGGATAGCGACTGCAAGCGAGCACCGCGCCAGAGTGATCCCAATCGTCTTGAGGGTGCTAGCTGAGATTGTGTCCACTAGCCAACTGCCGTTGTCTGCAGCATCTACCGTCCAATAGGTGGCGGAGAGCAGGAGACCCATCCGGACGCTGAAGCCTATCAAGAAGCCGGCAGATGCCGCGTATGACGCAGTGCCCTTGTAAAAAGCTTTGATAATCTCGGGGATTATCAAAGCCACAGAATATGGGATGAGCAATTGCCACGGCGCCGACGTCGAGGAGTTGGTTGAAGCATAGAAGCTGGAACGACATCCTGGCATTTGCTCCTCGCGACAAAGACGTGAGAATGATGCCGCTCGAGTAAGGAGGATGAATACGACCGACTGGTAGGTTCCCAAGACCCGATCGGCCCGTGATGCTTGTCGTAGTGAAGAGGCTAGTGATACAAGGCCGAATGAAACCAGGAAGAATAAGAGAATGGTGTCCTCGTGAATGGTGTAGGAATTCGATGCAAACCCTGCCGACTGGGTAACACAGAATATGAACATCATCCAACCCCATGTGGATGGTAAGTAGGACGTGGGGGCGAAGTGGTGCCAGTGAGACCAGAAGGCAGCGGCAACAACGCCCCCAGCACCTGCGCCGATAATAGCACCAGTCACTGCTGTGAGGTGCGCCGGCAGACCAGCGCCGAGAAAAGCCCCAACCATAGCGCCAGCAGCTGAGCCAAATCCGGCGTTCCTGACCAGGCCAGCACCAAGTCCCGCCTTATCTCCTTTTAGCAAGAGGGTAAAGAAAAGGAGGAAGGCAAGTGTAGAGGCGGAAAGAGAAACTCCAATCAGCATGTCTACCAGATTGAAATTCGCCCACAGCTGCCTGTACATGGATATCACCTCTCCATGCCACTTGACAAGGGCGCGATACGAGCTTTCCCACTGGCCATCCTCGTATGCCTCTGCTGCGTTGGCAAGATACATATTCTGGGCGGTGTAGGCTTCCTGAGGAAGTCCCAAGTCACGCGAAACAGAATAGTGTTGCTGATATCTTGAAATCTGACTTTGAGCCCAACGTCCCACCACTGCGAGGTTTTTCCAGTCCGTCTTCCCGGATCCGGCAAAAGCTTCGGCAATAGGCATGCCAAGGTTATTGAAAGGGATAGGCAGACCAAGCAGGATGGATAGGGTTGAGACGAGATCGATCTGCCCAACGGGTCGCTCTTTAGCAGTGGCCGGCGGCAAAAGGGCGTCTCTGTCGATCCTTCCGAACCGAGGCTTCTTCGAGTACATCCAAAGAGCGGCTTCGATCTCTTCGTCAGATTCTCCGCCGTGATCTCCTTTAGTGTCCATACCATGGTCACCCATGATGACAAGGAGCGTCTGGTCATCGAGCTTGTTAATGATCTGCTGGACCACTCCGTTCATCTGACGGAGCTTTTCGGCCATGGCCGGGTGATCTGGTCCGTATCGATGACCCGCGTGATCGACCCCTAGGAAATGTCCAAAGATAATGTCCCACTGCACCGGGGACTGATCGAGCAAAGGCATAATATGCTCAACAACCCCATTATCTACCGTGTGAAGATCCCAAACGTTAAAAGAATCATATGGCCGAGTCATATTCGGGTCGAAATATCCAGGGAATAAAGAATGCCATGTGTCGTCTCCGAGATGTACAATCGTCTTTCCGGCAGCTGTCAGTTGGGAAACAATGTTATCTTCTTCGATCGCTGTGCCAGCGAAATTCGAGCCAATGTCAATGAAGGTAGGGAGTGTGCCAGTTGTGAGGCCCTTCAATCGCTGGAGCGTGCTCGTCGGAGGATCAGCGATGAAAGGCAGGAGAAATGCGTTAGCGGGACTCGAAGCAGCGGTCTCGTGCAAGATAGGGAGGTTGTCTAGGTAGAACTTTTGCTGGGGCTCGGTAGAGAAACGATGGGAAGGGATGGTGAAATCGTATCGTAAAGCATCGATTATTATGATAACTGCTCGATCGAACGTCTTGGGATGCCAGCACCCGTCGACCTCAGGGGAAGGCTCATTATACGGGTCGATGTCACATTGAGACTTGTTGTCCAACACCAGCCTAGAGAGAAGAAAGCCTTTGGCGAAGAAGAGAATGCCGATAATATGCACAACTCTAGAACCTGGTCAATATGATATTTATGCGTAGCGCACGGTATTCTAGCAAGCCACCCACGTTAACCATAATATAATGAGTGTGAGAATGATATGGGTGACCTTGAAAGAGATTAACCTCTGCCGGTTGCGCTCCTCTGCAGCAGGGCTGGGCTTAAGGGGGGTATCAGGCAGGTCGCCAATGTGCCGACCCTGCGCAGCATGCTCAACCATGGCCTCCCAGAAAGTCGGAGCCACCCGGTAAGGAAGACAATGAGAAAGCTCAAGGTTGGCTAGGGTCGAAGGACATCATGAGAAGAAGTAAAAATGTACAGGGCCGAGAGTTGCGCACACATTGCTACGCAGTAAGGTGCTGTGAGGTCTTCCAAAACACGAACTCGAAAGTCGCGATACGCAGCCAGAGCAGAAGGTGTGAAGAAGGAAGCTGTGCCGAGGCTTAATGCTTAGCTCCTGCGCGGGTCGCTGATCGGTGGAGCATTAAATGCTTGGCACCAAAAGAAGAACAGGCGCTAAAGTTTCTTAGCTTGCCTGTGCCACGAACTCGGCCACCTGCGGACTGCACTCAGTATTCCTTACGTTGGTACAGTGTCTGTCGCTGGAACTGACTCTTGTGCTAAGGAGACACGCTTCAAGTCCATAGTGACGAGATACCTAAAAGGGCTGCTAAAACACGTCGTCTTTCGCCTATGACGAGTGATCTCAGTCCGACTTGTCGCAAATTGGAGGCCGGCACAGGGCGGCGTCACCCTTGTCCCGAAGCGGGGTACCAGTCAGTTGGCTTAGCAATATTTCCGACGCCTGCAAGTTTCCAGAATCGTCGCCTTTACAATACGGACTACGCCTCCCGAGAATTGATTCAATATCTTCCTCAACGTTTGTGACCTTTCCGCCTTCGTCTTTCTGCTACCGTGTACTACCCGGCACATACATCACCATGGAAGATCCGCAGGCAGCCACCGCGCCCGCCCCATTCTCATTCAAAAAGCGCAACGTAAAATCCAAATCAACGATCCGCAAACGACCCGCCACACCACCTCCCGACGACGCCTCCGACTCGGACTCGGGCTTCTCATCCTTCGAGGACGACGACGGCCAGAGACAGGTGAAGCGACGGCGCAAGAACGCAGGCACCGTCGCTGCATCGTCGGCAGACAATTCCAAACCTCGCGACGCGCCGGCTGAGCTGTCCACAGCCACCTCCGTAGCCGCAGTCGCGCCGACCAATAAAGACGACGCAACCAAGACATCGAACTGGTTCGACGAGGAGCAAGAGGCTGGGACCAAAGCGTCAGGCAAGCTGCGCAAAGACACCAATGCCAATGCCCCAAACAGAACCGACGCACCCCCCTCCGACGGAACGTATAAAGGCGTGGCGAACTACCAATCCTTCATCCAGAAAAACCCCGACCGTACAGCCCAGCAACAGGTCGGGCCGGTCAAATCGTCGACGAACGTGCGCACCATCACCGTCACGGATTTCGCGCCC
Organism: Phialophora chinensis; assembly: GCA_016109575.1. NCBI lineage: Eukaryota > Fungi > Ascomycota > Eurotiomycetes > Chaetothyriales > Herpotrichiellaceae > Phialophora > Phialophora chinensis. The sequence continues at coordinate 3,229,536 of JADWPU010000001.1, forward strand.
GACGTGTGTAAGGACTACAAGCAAACCGGGTTCTGCGGCTTCGGCGATAATTGCAAGTACCTGCACGCGCGGGAGGATTACAAGCAAGGCTGGCAGCTTGACCGGGACTGGGAGATCAGCACGAAGGGAAAACCTCCCGGTGGGAAGACCGTCGCCTCGGCGAATCGCAATGCCCCCGGAGCAGCAGCCGCGGACGAGGAGGACGAAAAGCTGCTAGAGAGTATACCGTTTGCGTGCATTATTTGCAAAGGGCCATACAAGAACCCCGTCGTCACGAAATGCGGGCATTACTTCTGCGAGGCCTGCGCGTTGAAGCGGTACCGCAAGGATCCTTCATGTGCGGCGTGCGGGGCCGGCACGGGAGGTGTATTCAACGTGGCGAAGAAGCTGAACCGGTTGTTGGACAAGAAGCGCGAGAGAGAAAGGCTAAAGAAGGAAAAAGCCAGTGAAGCAGGAGGTGACTCTTAGTAGAGTGCTGGAGCGACTTCCTGTCATGGTCCCGTGTGGAATTGACACCACAAACGGGTTGTAGCAAGTTCCGTAACGGTTTCCGCCGTGTTCTTGTTCACAAGAGATGACGTTCAACTCCAGCCCGGACACATCGAATCGCGCTGGTTAAGCCATACGGGTGCGCCTGGCCTACCACGCCACTATCCCTGAGACGGGCACTCTTTGGAAGCGCTTCGACGCTGCGTGCGTCGCTAGGCGGTAGTCGTTCCACACACTATTTTCGACACAACACTCGCTTGTGAGACCAATGGAGAAGAAGGACGGACAGACAGAGAGAGGGTGTGTATGTTTGCCCTTGACCCTGATACTCTAAACCTACAGTACATCAACACAAACGCTACTGAACACTGCACCGCGGCAGAAACCGACTGGCCCTTGGCCCACCGTCGACCAGTTCCTGGAGGTGGTCGTCTTGGTTTATGCGATCGTCTAGTTTGGTCTCGAGGTTTTTAATCTGGGTTGCCATGCTCGCAACCCCCTTTTTCAGCTCGGTGATCTGTTCCTCCAGCTCCTTGTTGCGCTGCTCCGAATCCTTCAGCCGGTCTCCCAGCGTCTCGATCAGATGTTTATCCTCGTCACGCTGCTTCGCAATCTCGAGGATAAGTTGTTCGCCGGCCGTGGTCTTCCCAATGATGCCCACTTTGGCCAACTCCCTCTGGAACTGCAACACGCTGGGGGTCTTGCCCAGCGCGTGCTTTACGATCTCAAGTGCGCTCTCTCGGCCGACGGTGTGCCGCTGGAAGGTGGCGCCGATCTTGATAAACTCGCCCCAGAATTTGTCCTGCGTCCTCAGCTGCGTCTCGAAGTTGACGTGGATCGCCTTAGGGGGAGTGGTCCATCCAGCCGTCACTAGCACGATATTTCCATAGTACTCCTTACCGCAGAGGAGCTTCAATATTCGAAGGTTCTTGATGGCGCTGCCGCGCATCCTTGTCTCGTGGATCCATTGGAGATAGATCACGGCGGTAAGGTAAATCTCTTTGGCGTGGGCTTCTCTCAGGTACGTGCCGATGACCTCAAGAATCTCCGAGTCTGTGCGACGGCTGTCGTTGAAACCCGGGGTATCAATGAATTTTACAACTCGGCCGTCGATGATCGTTTCGAATTCCCCGACATCTTGAGTGCCTAGTTTGCACCTATCAGTCAAAAACACTTGTCAAGCTCCGGCCAGCATAAGACGGAGTACTCACAGGACTCGAGATCGTCTCCGACGACCAGATCCAACCCAGTCACATCCTTGATGAATGTCGTCTTCCCAACCCCGGTTTCTCCTATTATGGCAATGTAAGTATCTCGGGGGCGATAGGGCGGCGGATCGGACGCGTTGTCGGTCGAAGGTGCTGCTGCTGGCGGCTTTTTGGGCGAAGGGGGCATGGATTTCTCGGTTTCTGAGGGGATGGCACTGGCGGTTCTTACAGGCAGAGGTCTCGACTCTCGTGCGTCGGCATTGCCTGTAGAAGCAGCAGTATCCGCTTGTTTCGGGGTGGCCTTTGCCGGCGTGGAGACAGCCTCCTGTGCACCCTCTGCAGCCTTGTCTCCTGCAGTGTTCCGCGGGGGTGTCTGTGTCTCCCTCTCCTCCTTTGGATCTGTCCCGGTTGTGGATGTTTGACCTTTGTCTTGGCCATCAGAAGTCATGCCACGATCAGCGTCCTCGGCCGGTTTAGGTGCATCCGGTGTTTGCGACTCAGCGGTCGTCATGTCTGTGTAAGAGGCAGGACTCTGAGCTGCTGGATACAAAAGACCCGAGCGGCAGGGTCAAGGATTGCTTTGGGGAGGCGTCAACCATGTTCCTCGGGCCAGAAAGGTGCTGAATGGCCTGTAGAGTACCGCAATATTATGAACAGTCAAGGATGTATGTATCGCAGCTGAAGGAAATGATGAGCCGCGTAGACCCCAACTGCGGGCGTTCTGATAGACCCGAGTACACACCTCGGGGGTGTGCCTGTGATTTGTCGTCCGGAAGTCTGGAGAGCCTCAACATGGCGCCGCGTTTCCTCTTGGTGTCCTCGAGGACGTGTTACCACGACATTGGCTGCCGAGAGATGCATGCCAGTCCTTCTCTATCTTAGGCTGTATGCCCGCCTCAGCCACACACTGCTCGTCCAATACGCTGCACATTTCACGCTCCCTCTTTGCCAATTTTGCAACGTGGATTCTGGTGGGAAGAGCCGCGACCGACCGACTCGATCGATGATGGAGCGGAGCGCGCATGTTCAGAAAGGTTCTCGCTCTCGCACCACCTGTTTGCCAACGCCGACGAGGACAAGTCCTGAGGCTTGTACTGGAGGCGCTGCCCGACCCGGCAAAGCCGTGGGACCAGCTCGTATCGTCGATGGGCCGCCGCGAGCTAGTTACTGCCACGCATGGGCCAATGGGCCCTTTCATGGTGTTCCACGTCAGCAGACAACAATGGGAGCAAGTGAAGCGCCCGTCACTCAGGCCTCTCAGTAGACTCAGTCGCCTAATCAGAAGAAGTTGGGAATCGGGAGCCACCGCAATTAGCCTCGCTGTGCCTACCTGGGCTTGCTTCAACAGTAATACACTTTTTGTAACTAATGTCCGGGACATTGCAGCGAGATAACTCCTGCTACTGCTCGCACCGATAGCATCGCAATTCTGCAGACGGAAACAAGCATGGATTGGAATTTCTATCATGCCTCGCCGGACGACCATGGCGTGGGGCAGCCGCAACTCCAATACGAGTAAGTTTTGCTCTGGATCGCTTTTCTCAGGACCCGTTCTGAGGTTTCGTCTTTATACCCTGGGATCTAAATGTTTCGCCTAGACCGACACGGCCGGTCATCGCGTTGATGGGAACCACCGGCGTTGGGAAGACATATTTTGCCTCCCGGGCCACGGGCCAGGAGTTGCAGGCTGAGAGGCTGATGGACTGTTAGTAGACACCCCGAGGCTGCTCCTGTGTTTGTTGTCCAAGCACGCGATTGATTAGATGCTCACCATCGTGCCCCTGAGGGCTCCTTAGATGGGCCGAGAATGGTAGAACACGAATTCCATCACAGGAGCCTGGACATGGAAGTCATTCTGATCGATACGCCGGGATTCGACGACCCCAACAAGTCCGACCCTGTCTTGCTGATCGAGATGTCTGAATATTTTCGACATCTGGCCGGCCGGGGCCTCAGCCTCTGGGGCATAATATACTTCCACCGCATCAACGACACGCGAATGTACGGCTCCGCGCAAAGAACTCTGCAGCTGCTCGCGATGATGATCGGCGAGCGCCACCTCAGACACGTCCGATTATGCACGACCATGTGGAACCAGGTGGACAGAGAGCGCGGCGAGTCGCGAGAAGAGCAACTCAAGACCAAGTTCTGGACCGAGTTGATTGACAAAGGCGCACAGGTGGAGCGGTTTGACGGCACACCACGGTCGGCACGGTCGATCATCGAGTACCTCGTCCGGAGTGTACAATTTCCCGACACCAAGATCCACGACGGTCCGTTCGACACTCCCGGGGACAGGAGGGCCCTCTCCGAGACAGAAGAAGGACGCCTGGCGCTCAGATCTCTCGACGACACGCTGCAGGAACTGCAAGACTCATTGCATGCCATCGAAAGACAGCTGACGGAACCGGACTTCCAGAACTTTGGCATCCAGTCAGACCACACCGAGCTCTTCACCCAAGAGCGAGTCCTGCAGGGACAGATACGGATAGTCGAGGGATTGAAAACCTCCTTCCTGAATCCCGGGACCCAGTACAGCAACAGCCCAGAGACAGATATGTTCACCAGATCGACGACTCTTGCGCAGCAGTCTCCAGACGCGGCATATTCTTCTTTTCCCATGCACAACGATCCTCGCGCCTCGTGGGACGATTCGGGAGCAGCTCAACTAGACTCCAGAACCCTGCGCGGGCAACGCTCATATGGTGGCGGCACAGGCTCGTTAGCCCTCGATCCAGGCACCGATTTCGAGCCCCCGTTCAGAAAGCGAGGCCCCCACTCCCCGCGCTTTGCAGGTGCAGGTGTGGGTGCAGGTCTAGGATCTGGAGAGCATATAGAAGCAGGAGATGGTGGTGGTGGCTTTCATCAGCTGCCCGAACAGCCGAGAGGATTCGATCAGACCTTTGTCGAGAACCGCAATTGGTAGGGCAGGGATCACCCATCCAGGGTTGAAGGGTAGTCGTTATCACATCTACATAAGTTAGACCTCGCGACAAAATCTGGGAATGAAGCTTAGAGAGGAAAGGGCCTGGGCCTGTGGGAGGCACTGCGTCAGTTTCGTGATCGATGTATCCGTGTTATCTGTGAGAGGCTGGCTCTCAACTTTTCTATGGGCAGCCCACCGGGGCCGTACCTTTCTCACGGCTATCCCATGCCCCTCTCTCAACTAGCCATGGGCGCGGCCAAAGGCAGCTGCGTGCCACACGGCCATACCATAAGCAAAGAGAGAAGCGTGGAGAGGGGGGACACACACAGACACACTCTTATATGCCCTTGCCTTTGATCAAAGCCCATGTTTCTTCAGCCATTACTTGGGTGAAGCGCCCGACGACGGTAAGGTACTCACTCTCACTCACTCCTACCCACTCTTTCACTCACCTATACACTCACTCTCTGTCGTTCACTCATCACCGGCAAACCCAAAGTCAAGTTCATGCTTCGTGCGCATCAAAGAAGACATCCTGCTCCAGGATATTGATGACGCCCTCGTGCCCCCTCTCAACAGCCCACTCAAGCGCCGTCTTCCCGTAATTATCCCTCCCCTCGTACACGGCGCCGCGGTGCGCCAAAAGCACCCTCGTCGCGGCCTCGCAGTCCTCCATCGCCGCCCAATGCCACGCCGTCCACCCGAAGTTATCCATCTCCGCGTCCTTTTCCCCTCGTTCCAGCAAGAACTGCAACCCCTCCGCAGTATCGGCCGCCGCCGCATAATGGACGGCCGTGCGGCCTGTGTCGTCATTCGCGGCCGCGTTCGCCCCGCCCGCAACCAGCAGGCGCACGATGTCGCTGTAACCTCTGTGCGCCGCCGCGTGGAGGGGTGTCTTGCCTGCCGCGTCCGTGGCGTCGACAGCGGCCCCCCGGCTCAGGAATAGGCGGACGACATCTTCATGCCCGCCCGCCACGGCCAGGTAGAGTGGCGGGCTGCCGTTTTCGTCGCCCAACTCGATGTCGGCGCCATGGTCGAGGAGGTAGTCGACGACCTTGGCTTGGCCGCGGATCGCGGCGTGGTGCAGCGCTCGCATGCCGCGGTCGTCTGGCGTCTCGATATCTGCGCCGCGCTCGACCAATAGCTCTAGGATGGATGTTGCTCCGCGTTCGGCCGCCGCATGTACGGCATCGGGACCGTCGACGCGGGCTCCAGCTCGGAGGAGCAGCTGGACGATGTCTTCGTGGTTGCGCTCCACAGCGCGACAGAGCGCCGAGCTGCCGGTTTCGTCGGCCGTGTCGACAGCGGCGTGTTGTGCGATCAGCAGCTCCGCAATCTGCTCGTGGCCTTGCTCCGAGGCGAGGTATAGGGCCGTGCATCCGCAGTCGTCTTGGGCCTCGAGGTCAACCCCGCTGCCCAGGAGGATGAGCACCACGTTCTCGTGGCCCATATACGATGCGCAGTGCAGGGCTGTCCAGCCGCGCTCGTCGCTCACCTGCAAAGCCGCCCCGTGCGCGAGGAGGAGGCGCACTGTATCTTCGTCGCCCATCGTCGAGGCGTGGTGCACGGCCGTCTTGCCGCTCCGGTCCTTGACCTCGACGTTAGCGCCTCTCGCCAATAACAGTCTGACTACGTCTTGCTGGCCCCTCTCGGAGGCGCCGTGTAAGGGGGTGCTCTCGTCACGGGACCGCGCGTCGATGTCGGCGCCATGGGCGAGCAAGAGCTCGACGATGCTTAGTTGGCCGTACTCGCTCGCAATGCGCAGGCCGGTGTGGCCTCGCTGATTGGCGATATCGGTCCCGGTTCCCGTGCCCTTCGAGGCAGATTTGAGGCGCGATTCCACGATCTCTTCAAATCCCCACGCGCAGCCGAGGAGAAAGGGGTTGGGCGGCGAGCTGAACACCGACTCTATCTTCACTCTCACGGGATCGCTTCTCGATCTGGCCTGCACGTACCGATGTGCCGCATGGATAGTTTCTGCAAATGCTGAACGGCCGTCTCCACCATCAGTCGCGATTAGTTGGTGGAATAGTTGTCTCAGTTTCCCTTCGTGGATATACTTGCCGCTCAGCCGACAATGTGTGGCCCAGTGCAGGGTGGCGTATTCATGAAAAGCCTTCCCCCTGGACAGTGGTGATCCTGGGGACGCCGAATCAGACTTGTAGAGGCAGAAGATGAGGCAGGTCTCGGCGGTCAAGGCGTGAGCGAGGGCAACGGCATCTTCTTGTCGCTCTTCGAGATATTCGCGGACCGAGAGATGAGCAAATCGGAAAACGCCCATCTGGTCGTCGAGGACCACTAGGTTGCAGCACATGTCTAGCATCTCCTGGCTCGAGACTTCGTTGAACCGTGCTCGCGACTCTAAAGACGCAGCCGCAAGGAGTTCCTCGGTGGAGAGTTGCTTCTGTGCACATAGCAATAGCCTCAGCGCACGCTGCGCGGTGTTTCGGCTATCCACGCCCGGCAAGCTCATGATCTGCTGGTAAATCGTTGAGTATGTCTCTGTCAGCCCGGGAGGAAGGTGCTGGAGTCTGTCCCGAATGTCCCTCTCGGTTATCATCCGACCAAGGGTCTGGATTTGAAGTGCCACCCAGCTGAACCTAGACGTAGACGTTTCACGGTCAGCAGGCATTCATTCGACGCCCACAGCGACATTGGTACTCACATTCCTTGGGCGCCCTGGACGAGAGTCTTGACCACATGCTCTTGCAGCGCAGGGGTAACATCGCCGCGAAGGAGTCTCTTCTTTCGGATCTCAGTCGCGACTTTGTCATCTACGAAACGCCTGATGTCATCTGCAGTGTCCTCCTCTCGGACTTGCAAGCGAACGGAGTCACTCAGTTGGGAGGCGAGGTTACTGTCGCCTCGGCTTGAGACGAGGACCTTCACCGTGTTGTGGGCCGCGCCAACAATGTCGTTCAATGAATCCACCAGGTCAAAGATTTTGTCACCGTTGCATTCGTCGATGGCATCTGGGGTTGCTCCCAAAGATCGGATCAGCATATGGATCGTAGGATTTGTAGCGGACTGTTGCGGCGAGGTGCAAGAGGCCTCTTCCGGTGGCTTACCTATCACTATCATCATTGAAGGATGTTCTTCACTGAGGTCGATGATGAAGTTTGTAGTATCATCGAGGAAGAGCTTGTTCAGCTCGAGTCCCTGGTTCTGAAGCCCCTCGTACTTTTGCTGAAGAGGCTCCCAGACAGGACTTGCCGACGAAGGGCATGATAGCTGGCGGAGAATGCTTCGAAGTATCTCTTCTGCATCGCCGCGTTCCCGCTCCCCAGGACTTCGTGAGCAGTAGAAGTACGCAAGCCGCTTACCGCGAGTTTGGGAGATATGATCAACGACAACGGATCTGGGAAAAGGTCAGAGGCGTTCTGTGAAGGAGGTCAAAGAGGACCGTACAGAAGCTTTGTTTTCCCAGATCCCGCTGATGGATCGAATGTCAGCAACCAGACTACGAGAACGACGGCGAGAGGCAGAGCGTACGGATCCCAGTGAGCCACAAAATCGAGCTTGTTTCCTCTTCCATCCACTTCTTGAATTCTGGTCTATCGAGCAACCATGATCCTGAACCCTTGAGACGGTCACGCCTGATGTTGTTATGATGCTGTGAGACGTCGATATCAGAGATCCATTTCAGCACTTCTCCTCGACTGAAGGATGAACTCCGCTCCGGAGCCGGAAGATACTTCGACGCCGATGATTGTTTAAATGCTGGACACTGGTCAGCCGTTGCTGTCACATCTTTTGTATCCTTTGCTGTCTTACTCTGCAGATCCGCAAGTATCGATGTAACATCTATGCTCATCTGGCCCAACACGGCGGCCAAACCCTGGTTTCTGTAACGATGGTCTGCTACACTTAGTCTCCCTCCGAGCGAGAAACAAGCTGACAACGGGTGTGCCTCGAGAGCAATCAAATGACGTACGTACTCTCTGCCTCTGCAAGGCGAACGAACCGATCGACTTCGGCCTCCTTGTCCACAATGGTTGCGTAGAGACTTTCGAAGTTGCGTCTATCGTCCTTTATGACGGTTGAAGCAAGACGACCTTGTCAGGCACCTATCAGTGTCTTATACGCACAACACCTTGAGACCAAACCCTCAACAAATAGAGTCACTCACTCACGGTCCTTTTCTCGTAGAACCTTTTCGCCTTTGCCAAGAACTTCAACACGCCGACATATAACACGGTCAATGCCTTCTCCAGCCCAAGATAGGACTTCAGCTGAGGATCGAGATAGAGGCCTTCGAAGATGGCGTAGCGGCAGATGATGCTGCTGATCCGCTCCATGCCCTCGATGATTAGATCAAAGGCTTGGTTCTCGTTCACGGCGACCTGGCACAAACTACAGTATTAGGGCTGACTCTCAAAGTATACCCAGCGCCGGAGCGTAGTACAGTACCTGCAGAACAAACCTGACGGCTGCCCAAGGAAGACTCGCATGGCCGGGATCATATTGCATGGCAATGTCGCCGACCTGGATGAATTTGGTCACCCAGAACAGGATCCGATCGATCTTTTCGCGGAGGATGATGGGAGGTTTGTTGGCACCCCGCGCAATCTGCCACCGCTGGCTCTTCCATTCTTCTCTTTTCTGCTCAGCCTCACGCTCGAGATTGATCAGCAACGACTTCCATGATTGGCCTTGGGCGTAGCCGCGCTGTAAGTAGTCGATTTCATCCAGGGCCAGTTCTTTGATTGCAACTTCCCACAAGTTTGTACCCGACCTTTGCTGACACCATGGTCAATTTAACGCGGCCGCCTGAATGTGAACGTGTGGCTGGGGGTAAGAACTGACCGAGCGGGCACAAGCCCCGTTTCTGCCCTCAGGCTGACGGCAGTCTGGGTTCCATCGTAATTTGTGGTCATTGTGTAACTGGCTGCAGGCAGATGTCCCTGCATTTGTCTGCGCAGACTTGAGCGCAAATCCTGATCCAAGTGTCAACAGTTCCCAACAACGTGGCAGGGAATGGGACGATTCTCTTTGCGCAACCAGGAATTGCCAGCTGCATGAGTCCGGGATTCCAACGGATGAAGACCAGGCCCGAAGCAGCCCTTCCTCTGACTAGCGTGGCGGCCTGTGTTGGCACTGCTGCTGGTGCTCCGTTCCACGCACTGGTTGACCAAACTCGGCAATCCACCCCACGATTTAGCCAGTGAAGCGTCTGATGAATGAGCCTCACCTCGTGTGACCGCCATAGTAACGGAGCTGCACGCAACAGGAAAGAAGTACACAATGACCGTGGCTGGCGGAAAATCTCTCGTCAGCTATTCATTGCCCGCGTAAGTTGATGCAGATCGGAGGAAGGCAGGCATAACAACGAGTACCTCCAAATTTACTAGGCAATATCACTATGAAGTACACGTAAGATGGATATAGGTAAGCCGGTCCACCAGCAAGCAGTCCCAAACGAACGTACATGCTAGTATTGGGCTAGCAGAAAAGCACCGGAAAGCAAGGGACGGGTTGCCATCGTGATCATACAGCGAATTACCGCTGCCGAGAAAAACTGGATATTGTTCCACGCTTGCTGGCAACAAAGCGGAGGCAAAGTACTGAACGTTGCAAATGAAGCGCTGGGTATCGTGGAATCGTAAGGAAATTTCGGATCAGCAGTACAGCTGGCGGTCCTGAGACGAGTGAAAGGAGAAGTGGTGCCAGTGTCTGTCAGATAGGAGTCTCACTGTGCTTAGGCGGAATGCGAATGTATCTTGCATACACAACGTTGAGCGACGCAACAGCCGTGAACACAAACTGCCTGATCAAGAACCTGTACACTGGTACCCGCAGCTGGCGAAGGCGCATACTGCAACGCTCGACTCGAGCGAGGGGCTCGAAGCTACCTTCAGGTCTAGAAGTAGCGGCAAGTCGCCGATGTCTATCGAACGTCATAGGGCTGGGCGGGCATCTCGAATGGTCTGTCCATCGATCCCATTTGTTGCTGATGGGGGGTTTGTGGTGAGCCCATATTGTAACCCAGTGTCGCGCCGACATTGGGATTCGGCGACGTGGAGCTCACGACCGTTTGCGTCTGCTCGGAAGTCATGTTAGCGAGTGCACTGCAACCAACGAGAAGCGTGTGGGCGAAAGACTTACATCGCTAGCCTGGCTTGACAGCCATTGATTCACACTCGCATGTGCCCCGTTCGCCTTCTCTAATCCTCCTAGCTCGCTGGGTGCCTCTGTAGGAGACATGGCCGTCCAGTGGGAATACCTGTCCGCTTGCGATGCACCGTTATGTGGCATGCTGCCGTCAGCCATCGGTTCTGTCATCATTGGCTGTCCGTGTTCACCGCCAGGCGCAACATTCCTGCGACGTCGGAGGCGGTAGAACAGCAATGCAAGACCACCAACAATGAGGATGAGCCCGAGCACGCCACCAACCACTCCACCAACGATAGGGCCCACATTGCTGCTGCTATGATGGGAAGCCACTGCTGCTGTGGTCGAAGCAGGACCCGCTGTCGCACTGCTCGTCGGCGCAGGGGTTGCTTCCGTTGTTGGATCGCAGGACGCCTTGAGTGCATAGCCTCCGCCGATATTGTCAAAGTTAGTTCGGATTGCGGGCGCCATCTGGAACTGCGAGCGCTTATAGTCTGCGATAATGTAGTTCATTGTCATATAAGGGATGCCCCAGTCCAGCACGTACCCGTCGTTGGTAGCGTTAATGAGCGTGCTGATCTGGTACGTGTTGTCGATAACGTCATATTGGCCTTCATCGTTGTAGCCTCGTGGGTAGTAGAACAGTTCCTCGGCAGGGATGACAGTCTTGTATCCATTTTGCAGTGTTACCGTGACATTACCAGTTGGCACAGCGGTGGATGCGTAAGACAGATACGAAGCGTTGTAATAGCCACCGGTAGCGGTCTTGAAGTTGTCCCAAACGCCTTGCGGGACGTAGAGTACCCTCTGCGACGGATTCAAGTTGACTTGAAGAGATTCGGAGGAATTAGAAAACAGGTTCGTAGAGCCCGTTTCGTCCGAGTAAGAGAGCGAAGTGATGATGACGCACATCTCACAGTTTTCTTGAGAGTCGAAAGTGGTCAGCGTGCCATTGATTCGGGTCGTGTCATAACCGCCGATAACCAGAGACCCATCAACTGGGTGATCGATGGACCGAGAGCCAGTCCACATTCCGAAGACAGTGGATGGGGTGGAATTTGTTTCAACACCGATTCTGAGAAAGTCTGAGCCAGATCCGAGTGGGATGACGCCTTGTCCTCCATAGCCAGGTTCGTCATATATCGCAGGATACCCGTATACCGAAGCATTTCCAAACGTCAGATAATCATTGAAGTGGACGAAGGATAGTTGATTTGGGTTCTCTTCAAGTGTACCGTTCCATTGGCCTTCTGCGACCTGCAGAAATGTGTTCGATTTTGAGTAGTCGAAGACACCACCGTACAGTCCGATGCAAGAATCGTTGTATTGAGGAGCGCACTGCTCTCGGTTCACCACGTATAGCACATCATCGGAAGTACTCGGTCTGAGCGACACTATCTGGGGCGGAGTTCCCATGGATACCTGAATGCCCCTCGTTATGGCTTTCTGGTCGGTCGTGACAGTTACATTTGTCCATGGCAAGCTGTGGAGATTGTCAGCCATGGCCAATATGGCTCGTCGCAGCCCCTCGGCGCGCGAACCTGCCTTTCGCAGTGAAGAACTTACAACATGGGCGGAGCCCCATTTGGACAGAGCGACATTACCGGGGCTAGTTGAGTTGGACAACCAGAACAGTCGGAGATATGTGCAGTAAAAAAGACCTGAAAGAGTGAAGGTCTTCACCAAATCGAAACCACAGACCGCGCAGTGGCGAAGTCAGCGCTGAGGTTCGGAAGAGATGGAAAGGCGAGAAAGACGGCAAGCCAAAGGCATCTGATCACCAAATCCAGGCCAACGGCTCTCGAAATTACTTCGGTTCGCCTCATGCAAGCGGCTTCCCTTGGCGTGATAGCAGGGATAGTCCCCGGCGACCATCGGCGAGGCTGAAGTCATTTGGTTCGCGTGGTTGAGTCGGACACAGTGTGGAAACAGAGTGTACCATGCGTCCTGACTCACATTCGAGTCCATCCCCATGATGTTACCCTTTCCTCAATCTTTCTGAACATCAGAGCCACATCGCATGCGTACAATGCCAAAGTCTTCTGAAGCAGGGGAATGCCCTGGAATCCACAATCTGGAGTTCTTGTCGACGCCTCTCAGGGTCATGGTGTTGTCGGCTAGTCATCTCCACAATCCGAGCGAGACTCTCTGAAAGACCGTCTAGCCGAGATCTTAACCACCACCAGCGGAGATCTGTCGAACGAACGAATGGCAAAGGGATCCAGAAAATCCGCAATCGGCATGGTGATGGGGTACAGAGCGGATGGCGTGGTGTTGAACGACGTTCTGATTCCTAGATCAGGTATGAGGTCGACAAAGGGCGGCTTGAAAACAAGCGATCGTTGTCATTCGAAAGACGAATCATGAGAGGAGTCTCCAGAATCCGCTGCTCGTATTGGTTCGCTTGCTGACATTTGAAATCCCAATCTCAGGTAGTCGCGTTTGCGAGACCAAAATAAGGGGCAAGACGCAGCCACATCGCGATAGTGCCATGGCATGCAGGAACACAATACGATGAAACGAAGCCACACTGTCTGGCGCGCTGCACTACGCGGTAATCCTGAATCAACATTTATCACGGAACTTGTTGGCGCAGTTCTTGCTGGGTCTGACCTGGAGAAAGAGACAAGGGCCCGGGACAGCAAGCGATCACCAGGATGGAGGTGGAATGACGCACAAAATTCCGGATGTGGACGATATTTACGTGGGCCGCGTCGTCCGGAAGTGGGCCAGCTAATCCCTGTTTCCCGCCTTATTTCTGAATCCTTGAGTCCTCATCATCACCACGTTCTCTGGGATAACTTGTGTCAGAAACGGTGTGATTGAAATGAATAGGTCGTAGCGTGGCATCTGACAGTGTACCTGTTGCGCGAGAATTGTTTGGGGTATCTGCAGGCTGTGCCTTCTTTCTTCGGTCGTGTGGTCGTTTGGAGAGCTTTGCTGCGAAGCCTGACAGCTTAAGCTAACACTTTGCCAGGAGGTCAGCCGCAAGCATTTCTGATGTTTCCGCTTGCCGCGGTTTCCTGCTTCGGCCACCAGCGCTGGCGTGCTCAGGAGCTTTCGCTGGAAGACATACTAGTTTCAATGTCGCCATCAAGACTTCAAAGCTGCACAAGAGCCAGGACAAGCGTCAACCAGGGAATCTCGTTGACAGAGTGCGATCTCTTCAAGTTCTCCTGCTGTAAGACGTCGGGTATGAAGGCTGCAATTTGCGCTGTTGAGCCATGCCTCAGAGCCAGACGACTGTTGCACCAAGCTCAACCTCACCGGACTCGTACTGGTGGCTCCGACAATCGTGATAATTACGGCTCATGCTGAGCGGCCAACAGTCCGTCTGGTCAGAATCTTTGTCGACACTGCAGCGTGGATGCCGTCAAGAATGTTGTGTTGCGGGATTGTTTCAGGCAAAAAAAAAGTGCAATGGCGGTACAGCCAGTGGAGCGACATTGACCGTGTGTAGAAACAAGACATGAAAAGAAAACGCCTGAGAAAGCTGCAAGTGAGAAGATTTCACCGTCTTCAAGGAGGAGACGCCACTTGAGACTGCTCTCGGATTGCCTTTGCATTGCCATCAAGTAACGTACCTTCCCCTTCATTATCACTTGCTCTTGCTGTCCTGACTTTGAGTTGCGTGAAATGTAGCTCACTTCACTTCCTCTCTTCCGAATTTTCATTGTCTGGTTGACTCTGCTACCTGCGTAACCCTTTTCCCTACGAGGGTTCGGCAGCTCAGTTGGCTCGAAGACGGTCACTCACCAGTTAGTCACTGTTCCAGCCAATTTCTCACTGTCAGTGTCATCAGAAACTTCAATTAAGACTGTCTCATTTCATACGGTACCAGGACCCACGCCTAAGTCATCAGTTTCATTTCCGCTCATCATTCTTTCATATACTCTCACCACACCTCAGCCCATCACTGAATCAACAGTATTATTAGCAATATCGCAGACGATGGACCAGCTTTCTCCTCTCTCCCCTCTGCCGTTTCGGACGGCGGAAAGACTGACTCCTCGCGCCAATCCCAACTACGACATTTATTTCTCTGACGAGAAGATCAAATCCGTGGTTGAAAAATGCCTCCCAAACGTCAAGAAAGAACAAATGAGCATTGAGCATTTGCCATCGGGGAAGTCCTTCAACAATCGCATCTACTTTATCAACCTCAACGAGCCAGTCCTCAACACCCGTCCGGAATGGAAACTGGAAGACAAGGACGTCGAGGTCGCCAAATCCAATACTCAGATCCAGTCATCATTCCTCGTCCTCAAGATAGCAGGCCATCCTTTCGGACGCAACAAAGTCCAAAACGAGGTCGCTTGTCTCCTTCTTCTTGAGAAGCATTGCCCTTCCATTCCGTGTCCGAAATTGATCGCCTGGTCTGACGACGGCAAGAAGGTCCGCACCCCTCAGTTTCCCCGCGGCTTCAGAGACAATGAGATGAAGAATATTCCTGTCTTGGCCATCCAAGCTGAAGACGGTGTCCCGATCGAGAATGTTCGGAAGGATACCGAGGGACAAGGCTGGATGCTGCTTACTCGTGAGCCTGGTAAGCCTATCAGCCCAGAAGAGTTGTCTGGCAAAGCCGGAGACGAACTGATGCGTCAGATTGCCACCCACGTGGCTACCTGGCGGAAGGACATGCCAGCTGCAAAAGCCGTAGGCAATCTACGAATTGTCGGAAGCGGCTCCCAGCCAGGACCAGCAGCCGTTCTGTACGACAAAGCCATTCTCCCAGGCTATGATATCCACATTGACGGTCTGATCACCAATTCATCCCCACCATCTCCACTGGCTACTGCAGAAAAGTACGCCGCCTTCTCGCTGAAGAGCTCTCTCAAGAAACTCAAAGAAGGCAGACTATACGGCCAGACCTCGGACGAAGTGTACGACATGGTGAAGCGCTTCCTGGATATGTCTCTCCCGAAGTTGTCCATGTTCCGCTATGGTTTTGAACCCATGATCTTCACCCACGACGATCTGTCTACTCGAAATGTGCTCGCAGTACCCCATGGAAATGGCGGCGCCAAAGTGTCGGCAATCATCGACTTTGAATTTGCTGGCTTCTTTCCGAAGGACGAAGAGTTCGCCAACTGTCTGCAAAACGACAATCTCGAATGGCCACTACGGAAATACGCCAGCTTTCTGGATGAGTTGAAGGCTCGAGAAGCCCTACCAGACGCGCTGTCTGCCAAGGTTCCAGGACCATCCGGGCTCGGGAATGCACCTGACATGGCCCTTGAGTTTGGAACCTCTGAATTTCATCAGGCTACAATTCTCCTCCGCATGTGTATCAACGCGGCACCCTGGTGGATCAAAGAAGAGAAAGGGTTCAATCCAGAGCAATTGCGAGCGGAACTTGTGGCGGCAAAGGGTCGGGTGGAGAGAGCGATTGCGTGGCTAGAGTCGACAATTCCAGAGACTCCGGAAAAAGGGGACCGACGACGCAGCAGAACCAGCAGCAGTGCGACAAAACCGACGCCAAAGAACTGAGTCGTACATCATCTAGTCGCTAGAGGGGAATCGGATTTGTCACGCGTGGCAAGGAGTTAGTCTGGTACGGTGTGGCAGTCTGTGGTGCACAGTTACTTCCCATCCAAAGATCAATGTACACAGAAATCTAGTCATTGACTGGGCAAGGGGCTTGAAATCAACGGAAACTCTTTGCGAGGCATGTACAGCAATGTGGGCCGTCATCGGAATATTGGGACTTCAGGCATACACATAAATTTCATGAATTCATGTACCTAGAAGGTGCTACGGGACACAGTCGAGACTGGCATGCTGGCATTGGCGCAAGGGGAATACACAGGCGTGACGGAGAAAGGCGGAGGCGACATACAGTATCTCAGGGCAGAGTGAATGAGCCGAGCCGGCCTTGGCTGTCTCATACTTACTGTAGCTCGTCAGGCAGACAATGAGATGCGCTCTTTTGTGCCCGAGCAGACCTTTAGCATGTTGTACCTAATTCATGCCTCGATTTCACCACCAAGCGCTAACTCAACACCTCTTCAACTGTCCATCCTTCCCTCGATCTCATATCCAAAACCTGCCTCACCTTGACGGGCGGCAAGCCCCATCCCAACACCCCAGAGCTGCCATTGCCACCCACGCCCCTCAATTCACAACTCACCCAGCAGACCCTCCTCTTCGGCCGGCCCGCCATCTCCTCGATCTTCGACTTGGGGAGCGGTTTCCCGTAACTGATCAGCGCAGTATCCCTGGCCAGCCGGGAGATCTCCCCCACGGTCAATGCGCAGAGAGGGAACATCCTTGTCTTGGGGACGTTCTGCGCCCCGGTCACGGGCGCACCAGCCGTGACGGCGTGGGCCTGCGAGCGTTGGAGATGACTGTAGCAGATATAAGGGGGCAGATCTTTGACGCTGCCCTTCATGGCGAGCACGGAGGACGGGTGGATGAAGACGGCCCTCTCGATCAGGCTGGCTTGGGCGGCGTCGTGCACGGGGAGGAGAGGCAGGTACGGCACATCGATCGGGCGGCGCGGTTTGGCCGCCGACGCTGCTGCTGGGGGCGGGTTAGGAGCCAAGTCGTACCGAATGGCGAGGTGGTCGATATACCCGCTTGCGACGAGGCCGTTGAGCCGGGACGTCACTTTTGCGGACGACAGGTTGGTGTGGGTGCGGGAGTGCTGGAGATGGGCATTTGTGATGGTGGTGCGGTTGTTCACGCGCACGAGATGGTCGAGCTGGGAGCGCAGTTGGACGATTTCGGCCATGGCTTTTGGTCGCAGGAATAGGGACCGGCACAGCGAGGACTGCGATGTGGATGGGGATGCAGACGCGCCGGCCGTGTCGAGATAAATGCTCGCCGCGGTGAGGAGCTTCATGGCGTCCGAGGTCTTGTCGTTTCGGGTGAGAGTTGCGCGCGCGCGGCCGTATTCCTGGCGGAGGTCGTCGCGGGCGGACTCTGAGTCGGTGGCTTGGTCTCCACCGCCGGTTGGGTCGAGCTGTGCTTCGGTGATGAAGATCTCCGGCACGGCCAGCGCGGAGACCAGTGTCAACACGTGCCATATCAGGTGCATGTTCGTGGGGTCGAGACCCAGGGCCAGAATCTTGCTCAAGCGAGGTGAGAGCGGGTAGACGGACAATTGCCTGCCTAGATCTGTGATGCTGCCCGAGGGGGTCAAGGCACCCAGGTTCTTCAACAAGAGCTCTGCCTGGTTCAAGGTCTGCGGAGCAGGCGGTGTTGGGAAGGGAAACTCAGCAATCGGCCTCGGGTACGCAAACCCCTTCAACTGCAGGACTACACTCTCGGCGGGGGAGCGTAGAATCTCAGGCGCCGCATGGTCGGGGAAGAAAGACTCGTACACTGCACTCGTGTATAGCCGCCAACAATGGCCTGGGCCCGTTCTTCCAGCTCTGCCGGCTCGTTGCGCAGCGCTGGCTTTGCTGATGTAGTCTATCTCGAAGCTCTGGACGCCGGTGTCGAGGTTGTATTTGCGTTCTTTGGATCGGCCGGTGTCAAAGACGTAGCGGATCCCTGGGATCGTGAGGGACGTTTCCGCGACGTTTGTCGCGAGCACGATGAGTCTGGCGCCGGGAGGTGGCGGGTCGAAGACTTTAAGTTGTTCGCTGGTGGGGAGTTGCGAGTACAGCGGAAGGATGTGGACTGAATTGTACGGATCTTTGGATTTCCACGGTCCTGCGGGCTGGACGGTAGCTTCCTGATCGTCTTCCTCGTCGTCGGAGATTTCAAATTCTCTTTCCTCAACTTCTTCGTCCGAGGGCGTCAGGATCTCCATGTCGAAGTCATCTCGTCCTTCGTCGATCTTGGATGAGCCCAGCTCCATATCCTCAGTTTCGAGAGGTGTTTCGCTTGCCACGATATCCACTCGAGGCACATTCACATTCGCCTGTCTCCCAACGCCGTTTCGTGGCGACAGAAGAGCCCTCAGTTGATTGGCGACCTGTCGGATTTCATTCTGCCCCGTCAGAAATACAAGGATGCCCCCTCGAGGCAACTTCCGATGCGCTCGTTGGACTTTCTCAATCACTTCGTCGACGTAGTCTGCTCGTGATCTCAGTGCAAAATGCGTGGTGACACGATGTTGCCGTCCCTCAGCTTCCACGATAGGTGGCCGCATATCAACCGAGAAGAGCTTCTCGTGCAGGAAATCCCCGATGTTGAGTGTTGCTGACATGATCACCAATTTCAAAGGCTTGGGATCAGGATTGAACTTGCTCTTCTGCATCCGGGCGGGGACAATCTTGCTGAGCATGCCAATCAAGATGTCCGTATTGACGCTTCTTTCGTGAGCCTCGTCGATCACAATGACAGAATACTTCCTCAGAAGCAAGTCTTGGGATAGTTCCCGCAACAGGATACCATCCGTCATGAATTTGACGGTCGTATCAGAAGACACAGTGCTGTCAAACCTGATCTGATATGACACTCTCTTCCCCTGTTGACCAAGCTCGGTGCTCACCCGTTTTGCCATGCTGACGGCGGCAACTCGTCGAGGTTGAGTAATCCCAATCATGCCAGGCGAGGGCCCGTCTGGCGATCCATAGCCTGCTTCAAAGAGGAACTGGGGTATTTGCGTCGTCTTGCCGCTTCCGGTGTCGCCTTTCACGATCACGACGGGATTGTTATGGATTGCTTCCATGATCTCCTGTTCGCATTGAAGGATTGGCAATTGAGTGCGAGATTGCTGGATCTCTTCGGACCGCTCGACGTGAACAGCGTAAGCCTTTCGATTGGGCACATTTTCAAGCGACGGAGCAGGATCACTGGGTTTGGAAATTTCACTGGGAGGTTTCGGGGCTGGTTTCGGGGCTGGAAGTAGTTGTCCCTCTCCAGGAGTGTAGGACGGTGTATGGCCGATGGACTGATTCAACTGCTGGGTTGCCCAGAGCTTGAAGATAGAATTCCTAGGCTTCAGCTTTCCGTGACTGT
Organism: Phialophora chinensis; assembly: GCA_016109575.1. NCBI lineage: Eukaryota > Fungi > Ascomycota > Eurotiomycetes > Chaetothyriales > Herpotrichiellaceae > Phialophora > Phialophora chinensis. The sequence goes on from JADWPU010000001.1 coordinate 3,249,183, forward strand.
CGTCGCCAGAAGTCTCGGACGTATCGCTTCCGGTAACCTCATCTTCATCCGAGCTCTCGCTCTCGCCCTCATCAGCGGACGACCTAGTTCCATCAGTACTGGCCGTTTCGATAGACTCGTCATCGTCGTCGTCGTCGTCGTCGTCGTCGTCAGACTCTGAAGCCTCCTCATCCTCAGAACCATATTCCATTTCGCTCGGCTCCGTATCAAATCCCTCCCAGGGCAACTCCTCCACCACGTTATCCTGTTGCTTTTTCCGCTTCTTGCTCTTCCTCGAATGTATGATAGGCAGACCCGTTTCGTCCAGCGCAAGCGGTTGTGCAAGACCGCTTCCTAATGCCACAGGCGCGAGGGTATTCTCGACTGGCTGCTCAATAGCGTCGCTGCCTTCGAGGGCCTCGCGGTTCTCGGCTTCCCATTCATCCTCGCTTTCATCGTCATCTTCTGGATCCCTAACGCTCACTTCCCGGGGCGGCTTCTCCGGTCTCCCTACATTGACAAACTCCTCGAACGTACGCTTGCCAAGGACACCGCCCCTCGCGGCAACGGCGGCATCGTACTTCGCCTTTTCATTCTCGAGTTTCCTCAAGAGGTCCAGCGTCTCGTCTTTCCGCAGTTTATTCTCCACGTATTTGTCCAGTCTCTTCTGTTTCTTGCTCGAGATTTTAGTTTGCTGGGCGCGAAGCTCTTCCTTGAATTGGCGCTTCTTCTCTTCCCTTTCGGCCTTGGACTGCGGTACTATAACTTCTGCGTTACTTGACGGTGGGGTGTCCGCCGTTGGCAGCGAAGTGTCGGCTGCTGCGGCCTTCTGGCGCGCGAGGACCTTGTGCTTGCGTTGGCGGGGTACAAAGCGAGGCATCTCGACGGCTGTTTGAGACGGCCGTGAACAAGCACCACGAGGACCACGGCCGCGAGGGTCGCGCAATTGCGATTGCAATTGTCTCCAACGGGCGGCTTCGAAGGGAAATTCTCAAGATTCGAATGGCAGAAAATAAGTGGGGTCAGGGCGGTACTCACCGGCTCACGTGATCACGGGGGCGCATTTCATGTGACGGCGGCGAGCCTCTCTCTTCGTTCTTCTGTTCACGCTATCCTGGCGGCCAAAAATATGGGCATACCGCAAGACTACGGAATAGACATGGACGATACGAAAGTGACTATTCCCTTCCCGGCCCCTACGAAGCAGGTCGCCGGAGAGATCAACGGCGTCAAGACAGACGTGATGTACATGTCATTCGCGGATAAAATCATGATCACAATCACACAGAATGGAAGACTAGGGCAATGGGTATGGTTCGCTGTCAATCCGGTGGTCTATGCCGACGCTGACGCACAGTGATCAAGGTTACGGTGCCGCTCTTCAGCGATAATCCAACCCAATCAGATCCGTACTTCCAAACAAATCAATCTGGGGACGACGGGTTGCTTCCTTCAGCGCGCTTCTTGCCGCGGACACTGCTTGGTGCTGGTGGCACCGATCGAGAAGCTATCGGTCAACTTTATGCCTCCCAGATCGCCCACGCCATTGTCACCAAGTCGCCTGAGGAGAGCCGTTCGCTCATGCTAGGACTGGGGCTCGCCAAGGTCGAGATGGACAGGGACGTCTTTCTGCAGATTATCGACCTTGTTCTATCTGTACTGTGAGATTCCTCCGCGGGGGTGAATCACGCTTGTGTTCCCGCTCAGCTTCTGGCGTCAACCAAACAAGGCGACCGAGCATGCCAGATCCGCCTGTCAGTGCCTGCATTTGCAGTGTCTGTAGGCTTCGCGCTACTATCCGTGCGACGGCCGGCCACTTCCTCAACCGACGCGTTGATCACGTATTCTCCATCGACAAGGGCAATAATACCCAGCTGGGCCACAAACACACCACCGGGCTCAATGGCAGGATGCACCGAGCGCTGGAGGACACCCGTCCAGGCGAACCGCTTCGACAGATCCAACGCAATGTTCTGAGGCTGATGCCGGAGAGCAGGCTGCAGTCGGAGGATCAGGCGGAGCGTCTCCTGGCTATGGTTGTGGATAGTGACGGACAAGGTGGCGAACGACTCGGTTTGGACCAAGAAATGAGCCCGTCCGACCTGTTTCACGGTTGAGACGTCGTCATTTCCCGCTTCATCCATCATCTGTTCATGCGGTTTCACGGCGTACTCGATCTCAACATGGTCGACCTTTAGCGCATCCACCATACGTGGACTCAATCTGATCCCTTTCCTCAGATCGATCTCTCCGTGTCTTCCCGAAGTGCCTTCTCGCCAAACACCTCGGAGGCACTTGAGCAGCTCTTCACGATACCAAAACGACTCTCGGCTTGCAGCTTCCGCTTCAGCGCTCAGCTTTGACGCCGTCACCACGAACTGTTTCTGCGTTTCGAGATTCGGTATGGGGGCGTGAGGATCCCGGATGAAGATGCGTGGGACTAGGAGGATCACGCGCTCAACGTGTCCTGGTTGTAGTGTGTCGACAACTGAGTAAGCGTCATTCCAAGGCTGGCCATCTGAAGGCTCAGCACCCGACGTTCGTGCTTGGAGTTCGATGGTGAGCGGCTGAGGCCACACGTTGCGCAGATCCAGCGACAACATGCAAAGTTGACTTGCATTAGAACTAGTCTTGAGCCTTAGGGAAAGCTTGCTTAAGCTCGCTGCCACGGCCGACACGTTTTGCGGTGCTTCTTCACCCAGGGATTGTCCTGAGCTCCAGCTGAAGTCACTATGGGTAGGCAATATGTTGCAACGAGGTATCTCGACACTGCCATTGACGGTGATGGAAACAGGGAATCGGACCTGTCTTGTATAGAACGTCCCTTTGACCTCCGCAGACGGTGTTCCCAAGAAGGCGAAGTCGGCCTGTACAGTGGCGCTGACAAGCCCTGGTCGACCGAAGACCGCCACCCTATAGTCAATGCTGGTGCCAGGCTCTAGAATCTGTTTAGAGTCGTGGTATTGCTTGTCCTTGATTTCGATTGCAGGGTGAATTGCCAGCTGATTCTGCAACTCGTACTTTTCCGCCGGGTTGAGATCCTGGGTTCTAAGAGCCTCTTTCAGCCTCTCACTCACTGAATCCTCAGCAGTGATCAGAACAAGGTCTGCCGGCACAGACCTGCTCTCATTGACCAGTGTCACTTCGAAGACTCGGCCTTCGCCTTCGAGGAGCATGATGGCCGGATTTCCCAGGCTGCTCGATTTGATGTCAAGTCGAGGCTGGGCGCTGATGACCTTGAGCTTCAGGGGTGTTGTTACTGGCGGACTGGGAAGAAAATCCACTTGCGGTGATTCTTCGCCACTCCCCGTGGTGATTTGACCTCGTCTGGATCTGGCTTTGCCGACCACTCTCTGCTTCGTAGTCGTTGGGGGTTTCCAAGCTTCACGAAAGGTCAAGAAGTCTTGCTCATAGCAATTGCGGATCGTGGCTCTGCAGCCGATGATTTCAAGGTCGCCACCCCCGGTAGGCGTGCCACTCAGGGTAAACAGCTGGCTCGACAGTGGCCCCAAGACGATGCTGTGAGCCGACGGGGAAAAAGTACAACCCTTGCTCAAGAGACGAATCTCTTCAATCTCAATCTCGACCTCGAGTGGATTCTGAAGGAGGACGCCAAAAGTAGAGAGTTCCCCTGCCACCAGCACCGGAGCAGCAGTGACAGATTTGTCCTTCGAGAAAGGGTTGTATATGAACGGATCTCGCACGGTGTCGACAAGGGCACTCCCTCGTATTGCTAGATCACTAGGCTTGTGCGCGATGAGCTTTGAGAGGGCGTCTCGCTCAAAAACTTGAATATCTCGGACGAGGAAGTCGTCCCAGTATTCAGCACGGCAGCCATCTGCACCCAAGCGAGAGGCCGCTGAAACCGCACGTCTCATACTGTCCAGAAGGCGTGCTTGTTCTTCGGCGGAGATCAAAGGCGCATCACTGACAGAGTACCTCGGCATGGTGGCAACTTTCTTCGCAGCGCGGAGGATGTTTGACGAGAAGTGTAGCCCAGCTGGTACATCGGGCAATGCCTCGCAGACGCTCACACACGTCCGGAGCATTTCCACTTTTAGCATGGCATCCCCGGAGTCATGTTCGATAGCCCAAGCCCTGAGTCTCTCGGAAATCGTGTGTAAGTCAGCTGGTATCGCTTGCCGTGGTTGGGGCACAGGTGGAAGAGGAACTCCGTAGGTTCCAGCAGCTAGATTCAACATTGTCCTCGTCCCCGCGACCATTTCTGGCATGATACCCTGGAGTGCCGCACTCACCGGCGGTAGACCAGCCGCCGGGTGGACACCAGCTTCGGACGCGCCAACTTTTCTCGCTTCTATAAGCCTGGGAACGAATTGCTGCATCAGCTGCTTGACGTAGAACGCGTGTTTGCGGTCTAGTCCCAAGACTGACAAACTAGTAGCAATTGCTACCAGAAGACCTGTATGATGTAGAAGACTTCTGCTGGACTGAGCTTCTTGAAGTGTCTCGATCAAGATGTTCGCGAGCCCGGCTCTGGACACAGCAACTGGCTCCCCCTTAGCCTGCATCGACTTGTCCGGGGTGTCGTCGGCACCCGTCACGATCTGATCCAGGCCCTGCTTCGTGAGAACACCTCCTGCTCGCTTCACAAAAATTAACAAGTTCACCAATCTTACTCGTGACTCCCTAAGGACATCCTGGAGCGAGCCACCCAAGTCGAGATTTGCCACTTTGGCGTAGAGTTCCAGAATAGTCTCCACCAGCGGTGGCAGCAACTGCGCCAGTACTTTCAAGGAGTCCCCTGATTTCGGCACAACTTCTGCCCCGAATGCTCCGCTTCTATTAGGGAGAGAACGACACACTTGCGGCACGACGAAGCTCATGTCAGACCAAGATAAAAGGACCATGGAATTCAGAAGGTACTCGAGAGCTTTTGCATGCCATAGATGATCGTGTCCGCTTTGCGCAATTGAGGCTCCCTCGGCGAGGGAACCCATTGCATTGGTCCAGGATCCGCATTGCACACGGAACATTCCCTGGATGACGTTGAATCGTCCCCGGGAGGTATCGCTCTAGGACAAGGTTACCTCTGGAGACAACTTACGAGGGCGCACACATACCTGCTGGTCCGCTCCATTGGTGCCTGGCATCGGGCTTGAAGGTTTCGTAGACACTGGGGTTGAGCTCCCGCTCGCCAGAACAGGAGTGGTGGCGGTGCGTCGAGAAGTCTGTGAGCCAGTGGCACCAGGTACCATGCTAATCGGTTGATCTTTCATGTCGTTGACAATGCTAGTCAGCCCTTCCAAGAGCAGTCGTGAAATAGTGATCATAACTTCACGAGCGGCCTCATCGCCTTCAACATCCGGCAGGCTAAGTACATCGCCGCCGAGCGGAGCGTTGGTCTTCGTGCCACAGTATATGAGCCGACGCACGGCCAGCCCGGGCTCAGAGGGCTGCTGCTTCTCGAACTGGGCTTTGATAGACTCGACTGTTTCCAGGATATCGTTCTCAGGAGTCTCACTCTCTGCCGAGCCAGTGGCAGAAGCAGCAAGAAGCCTCGCACCGTCCACCAGCCCGAGCAGAATCTGGCAGCTGCTGTTTGGTTCGAAAGGGAAGAGACGTGGGCGCCATTTGTCTTGATTCGCCGAGACATCGAAGAAGATCAAGCCGGACGAAGGCGTCGAATCCACGATTTTGCGCTCGATCGTGGCAGCATTTTGGAGCGCTTTGACGAACTTCTGAAAGCGATCTGGTGTTATCGGACCGGCTGGGATGCATAGAACGTTAACTCGGGCGCCCGCAATAGGCAGAAAGGGGTTATATCCCATGATGACATGGTGAAAATAGGCCAAGATATCCCTGAGGCGGTGTTCACGGAGCCATCGAATGGTGAGGGACTTGGATACTGTCTGCGACTTTCACGATGAATGTGGCGGGAGCTACACGGCTCATTCGGATCCAACGATCGAACTGGGCGTGTCAAGACAACGGCGGAAAGACGTGGTGGGTGGGTGGCGGAGGTGAGCACGCGTGTGTTATGTAAGCGATTCAGCCTTGTGGTCACGTGGACGGCGGGGGCCTGGAACACGACGTCAGCCTGGTGAGCCTCGTCGCAGCCTCGCCGCAGCCTTGCGGGCCTCCGCCTTCGGGTTTCTCTGGTTGCCCAGTAATGAAGAGGAGCCTCACATAATGCATTGTTAGCTTCTGCCTCTTTCTGTCGCTTTCCCAGACTCTCTTCCCCAGCATCGTCTTTCATTCGCAGGCCAAATTTGATCATTTCTAGACCGTCCCCTAGAGAAATCCACCGATGCAGAACGTTCATCAGCCTCAATAACACCCCTTGCCACCGAGGCAACTCAGCCTCAACTTCGTGCCCTACTTGGCTGCGCTACGGCTTGCCATTATTTCAGCACTGGCGGCAACCCTCCTCGACCTCTGGCTCTTTAGACACTGCACACGCATAACCAGTTGACGTTCGACGAGGCGATATGGATTTCGACGCTCTCCGGGCGCGGACGTTGCGCTCTGGCGCAGATGAGGAGGCAGTGACGGTCAACACAAGAGCCCTGATAGACAAGGTCTTGGCTAGATACTCGGGGGAATGGACGGTTCTGCGGGAATTACTCCAGAACGCAGCAGACGCCTCGGCAACAAAGATTACCATCAAGTTCGAGACTATACCGTCGGCCACAGTTCCGTTGCCCGCAGACTCCTCATCCTCAAGCCTGCTCAGGCATACAGTCCAGCACCACACCCTGAAGAGGCTGGTGGTGACGAACAACGGGCAGCCTTTCAGCGAGAATGACTGGAATCGCTTGAAGCGCATTGCAGAAGGAAACCCTGATGAGACGAAGATTGGGGCTTTCGGTGTGGGTTTCTACTCCACCTTTGCAGATTGCGAGAATCCCTTTGTGTCTTCTGGTAAAGAGGCGATGGCATTCTTCTGGAAGAACAACTCGCTCTTCACGAGACGACTACAACTTCCCGAATCCGAGACATCTTCCGACACAAACTTCGTTCTGGACTATCGGGACACCACTTCGCCAGTGCCCCCACTTCTGCCGTTGGCACAGTTCCTTGCAAACAGTCTAACCTTCGTGGGGCTAGAGAATATCGACTTCTGGTTGGATGACTGGAACCTGCTCTCTCTAAAGAAGAAGACTTCCCCGAGCTATGAAGTGCCAATTCCCCAGGATATTGAATCGAAGACCAGTGAAGGCTTTATGAAGGTTACCAAAGTTTCCAAAGAAATTGCGCAGATAGACGGGTCATGGATGACAATCATTGGTTGGAAACCCCTTAAGACGTCCACGAATTCCTCGACAGACAGAGATGCTGCCCCATCCCTACGCAGATTCTTCTCGAGGTTGGCGGGGGCGGTACAGGAAGAGACCCACGCTGAAAGCAAGCCTGATGGGCCGGCCGGGACAGATCTTTTGGCTACCAAAGTGTCTGCAACCGTCTTCTTGAACGTTAACACTGCGACCATCAAGACGTTTACAGGTGTCAAGTTCAACCAAGAACTAGAGCGCGCCACGAAGAAGCCGCCTCCCAAATTCACCAAACTCGCTATTCTTACCGCACCCTACATTGAAGATTCAAGCCTTGCTAAGGCTTCTGCGGCCGGCGACGTCTTCGGAACAGTCCTCCCAAGCCGAGGTGGGAAGATCTTCATCGGCTTCCCCACGCACCAGACCACTGGCCTGAGCGCGCATATCTCAGCACCATCGGTGATTCCTACCGTTGAAAGAGAGTCTATCGACTTGAATGCTAGATACGTAAGAACTTGGAACATGGAGATGCTTCGTGCAGCTGGTATTGTCTGCCGGATAGCATGGTCGTGCGAGCTGCAAGAGCTCAAGGAGAAGACTCAGCGAGAAGCCAATGGCCGATCAAAGATCCGAATGGAGCAGGTCAGCCCATTCTTGGACGAGGCCATCACCACGTTCAAGAACTTCACTTTCAAAGAGTCAACCCCTTCAGCATCCATCGGGTCACTTCTGGAGGATGCCTTCTGGACATGTAGTAAGAAAGCGTCCATTGAAGTGGTCTCAACTTGTGGTGTACTGCCGACCCACGACGTCCGCATAGCACCCAAAGATCTGAGCTTTATGTCGGGCATTCCGATCCTGCCCGAGAAATTGTCCTCGGAGGCAAATGTGTTTGTTTCTAAGCTTGTCGACTTCGGACTTCTGACGGAAGTCACTGTCACTGACATTAAGCTGGCCCTTGAATCGAGTCCTCTCACGACGCCTCAGGTATCTGAGTTTCTTGGTTGGCTGACCAAACAAGCAACTCAGGGCAGGCTCGACAAGGCTACGATTTCGAGTCTACTAGCCGTCGCTGTGGCTAACGACGACAGCCCGGAAGGAAACGCCAGTCCACTTCTACAACTTGGAGAGATGCGTCACTTCTTGAACCCCAGCCGAACCCCGGTCGACTTTCCCGTTCCACCGACTGTCATGCCATTCAAATTCACCAAGAGCATGAGCAAGCATGAGTTGGAGAGCCTGGGCTGGGAAGAGCTTCAATTAGTGACGTGGGTTCGCTGGCTTATTGCTCAGTCCGGGAATCGCCAGGTCCTCGCCGAACATCAAGACATCACGAAATCGGCCGAGTTCAGCTCGCAAATTCTGCCATTGTTGTCGAAACAGTGGGATTCCCTTAGTCAGCCTTCAAGGACGGCCCTCGTCGAGACTCTCGTCAAGCACACCGTCATTCCCACAAAGTTTGGGATGAAGAAGCCTGGCGATGCGTACTTCCCGAACGTGAAACTGTTTGATGATCTGGCGACCATTGAAGGCCTCGGGAATGTCAAAGACAAGTTCCTGCTTGCCCTAGGCATCCGCAAGACAGTGGAACTGGACGTTGTGTTTGAAAGGCTCTTGGCTCTACAGCCCAAATCCGCAAAGGCTGTCGCCGCCACGAAACCTCAATGGAGTCACGTCGACCTAATCAAATACCTTGCATCTGTGCGTGACGACATTCCGGGGGCCGACATACAGAAGCTGAGGAGTAGCGCGATATGTCCGAAGCAACTCGATGGCAGGGATAGCGGAGAGTCCACCGAGCTGTACAGAGTGAGCGACTTATTCGAGCCACGGCACGATCTTCGCCAGTTGGGACTCCCCGTTTTAGCCTGGCCAGGCCCATACCGCAGCAACACGCCGGAAGGGAGGTTCCTTAATTCTCTCGGTTTGCGGACGACGCCTTTGGTACCAGAGCTCGTTCAAATCATGGCTGAGGCCGGAAAGAAAGGTCCCAAGTACGACCTTGACAGACGTGATCAAGCGCTGGCCTATTTTCTATCACACCACCACGGCTACGGCTACGGCATGTTCGACTACCAGAGCATCACCGTCCCTTTCTTGCCCCTCGAGAACAAGCCAAATCAGCTTGCGACTCCTTCACAGTGCTTCGGAGACGAAGGGGCTGCTTTGCTCGGTTTCGATATCTTGAAACGCGACTGGAGTCCTCATGCACCCAAATTCGGTGTACGACAGCATCCGCCAATGGATCATTGCATCAATATACTTGCAGCCCGGCCCCCGAGCACGTACAGCGACGCACGAGTCCTTTTCAGCTATTTTGCCGGACGCTTGAGTGAGATCAACACAATTCACATGGCACGGTTGACTGACCTGAAATTTATTCCTATCTTTGTGAAAAATAAAGAGAAGTCGGCGCCGACAACCCACACTTCTCCCCGAAACTGCTTCCTGGGCGAAAGCGAGGCTTTCGGCGAGATCTTTCACTTCGTGGATTTTGGTGCAGAGGCGAACTCGTTCCTCATCAAATGCGGCTGCAAGCAGGAACCCTCCAAGTTGGAGATTGCACAGATGCTTGTGAAGGAACCCGCACGCATCTCTGCGACTTTCCGCAACGCCGAGAAGTACATGGGTCTCCTCCGGAGCATGGCCGAAGCAGCGAAAACTCTCAAGAAGCACAAAGATCTCTGGGCAGAAATGAGGAGAGCGCCTTTCCTTCTCGCGAGCAGAGAACTTCCGCCGACTTCTCCGGTAACCAAACGTGCTGGCCATGCTGACGAGGCTGATAATCTTGATGACGACGATGTCCAGGGTATTCGCGAGTTCCAGCTTTGCAGCGCCTCAGATGCTATCATCATTGACGACTACCTCAACTACAATCTATTCAAGGCAGACATCCTTGCGGCACCACAGGAAGAAAGCCTCGAGGACTTCTACTTTGCTCTCGGATCTCCGCTGCTCAGCTCGCTAGTGGAAGAAGCAGCCCGCCACGGCCCTAGAGCCCCTGATCAAAAGCCTGCACAGAAACTGCAGAAGCAAATCCTGGAGAGATCGACGCTGTTTCTGCACGAGCAACCTGCGGACACCATCAAGCATGACGCCAAGTGGCTGGAGAAGAATCTGCAGGTTCAGCTGGTGTCGTCGATTTCTCTGAGGAGATCGTTGCGAGGGCGAAACGTCAGCCACACAGAAAAGCGCACTGCGGTCATAACAGCTGTCAACAAGGAGTACACCCTCTGGATCACAGGTGCCAAACCAGACTTGTACCAGGTCAGCCAGGCTCTGGTGCACATTTTGCTCACCCGACCAAAGCTACATTCCGCCATCACCCTAGAGATGCTGCTCAAGACAGACTTGCTTGATCTTCGTGCGAGGGGCTTCAACGTCTCCCGCATCCTGCGACAGAAGGCTGCCGAAGCCAGACTGGCTGAAAGCAAAAGGCAGCAAGAACTCGAGGAGCAACAAAAGCGCATTGAGGAAGAGGAAAAGGCATGGCGAGCTTCTCAAGCCCAGGCTGGGAAGGAAAGGGACCCCCAAGGTCAAATACCAGGGGGATTTCCAGACTCCCCCGATAACAGATCATTGACAGCGCCAGAGCCAACCGCGCCCACACCGATCAATGCAGAGGACGTCCGCAGACATGGTCGCAATCTGTTCTCAAACTTGTCCCGTCAGCTGGGATTTGGCAACAACCGTCACATTCAACAGATGCTGGGCAACCAAGACGATAGCAGCCAACGAGAACTCACCAATGGCAGCGAGACAGTCGATCCTCCGCCACCATACCAATACGATCAGCAAGGCAACCAAGCACAGCCCAAACCGACTGGTGGCTCGGTGACGGCGCCTCATCAACTGCGCGAGAATCTGCTTACAGCGATCAAAAAGTCTCGAGCCCACAACTCGTCCGACATCTTCAGCCGCGGAGAGACCAACGTCCTGCAAGAGACGAAATCGTACTGCGACGAGCACCCCGCTCACGATCTCGCCTTCGTGGCCGAAATAAAGCATGGGATCAACTGCTACCTGGCCCCGTCCTCAGTTGGTAACTCTAGCCAATTCCTCCAACAGCACTCGTCCGGCCTGACTTCGTTCGCCAATCTCATGAAATCTCTCGCTGAAGTCTTCTCCCTCAACCCACGTACGCTGAACATCTTCTTTGAAACGTCTGGCAAGACCATTGGGTTCAACCGCAACGGGTCGATATTCTGCAACTATCGATACTTTGAACAACTGCACGAACGGAATATTGTCAGCCAAGGCACAGGAGGGGACGCTTATGCCGAGGCGTTTGTGTATTGGTGGGTGATTCTGTGTCATGAGTTGGCGCATAACCTCGTGGCCGACCATAGCAGTGATCACAGTTATTACACCGAAGGGTTTGTGGCGCAGTATTTCGGGAAGGTCGTTAGGGTGTTGGGCCAGAGCCCAGGGCAAGCTCAAGGAGCACAGTTACCGGTTAGAGCAAGAGAGGGCGACGCGGCTGGTACGAACGCACCGCTCGTCGAGATATGAAGGCGAGTGACGTTCTGCAGGTGGAGTTTGACTTTACGAGTGACGTGGGAAACGGCATGCATAGCATTGGCGTCGGATGGGTTCGGGGATCATGGTCTGTCTATGCAGCACATGGGGCACATCCCCCTTCTTGTACAAGTAATCTACATACGCCGCTCCCCGGAGTTGGGATACACAGACGGATAGGTCAGCCGATTGATTGCACACGTACGAGGTAGACTGGACTAGACTAGACTCTGCAGACTGAGGAACACATACTCGTCGTACGGGGCACTCGTATCAAAACAATACGGAGTACTCTATGTGTTGTCCTCGATATTTAGGGGCGCAGGGAATTGCCTAGCTCTTGGGGACGACTGAACTTCCCCGGTGATTGTTATCCGGACCACATCCCGAACGTGCATCGACTTCGGAGAGATCAGCTAGAAGATACAGCCACATCTGTATACCTAGGACATGCGTAATCTCAGGTCATGTTAACCCCTTTGGAGGCGGAAAGCACGATGCGAACTCCTCGTAGACCGAAAACCCCGACATTGCGCTTGCAAGGCGAATTGGTGCCCCGAAAACTCCGAGGACTTCCAAAGCATGATGCATCTACATGATGCGGCGATATCCTTTCCGAATAGTCCCACCCTTTCCTTCGGCTGTGGAAGATGCTCACATAACGCCGTGTCGTCCTGTCATCCAGTTGAATGGGTATCTTTGTTGAAATGCATCGCTTCCATATCATGTTGAAACAGGGTATCAAGTGCCACATCTCCTCCTCCCGGAAAAGGGAACCATAGCCTCAGAGCTCCGGAGGCACAACCGTCTCCGTGCTCAACCGACGCGAAAGCCCCTCAGCACACTATCTAACTTCGTCGTCATCTCCTCCCACTCCTCTTCTTCATCACTCAGCACGGTGATAGCACCGCCAGCACCAATGCGCCACTTTTGTCGCTCTTCGCCGGTAACGGGGTTCTTCACGTTGTCTTCACAATTGGAGAATGCAGAGCGTATGACGACCGACCACGCCCCGTTACCACAGACGTCGATGTAGCCGATGGCTCCGGAATAGACTCCACGGTCTCTTTGCTCGAGATTGTCGAGGATCTCACAAGACCGCTTTTTGGGCGCGCCCGTCATGCTTCCCGGCGGTAGAGTGCGTGTGAGTGCTCTGATACCATAGTTTGACATTGTTTGTGCGTATTCGTTTGAGGTCTTGTCCATGTCGGGAGGGATAGGGGCATGGGCACGAATATGCGACACAAGCGAGAAGACTGTTTCCGACTCGACCACGTCGCACAGTTTGACGACCTCGACCTTCGCGTCATGGCCCACCGTGTTGTAGAGATCGTGCCGGATCAGATCTGCAATCATAAGATTCTCAGCACTTTCCTTGGCAGAGGACAGAATATCAGTGGCTTTTGAGAGCGTCATTTCGGGCGTCTTCTTAACCGTGCCTTTCATAGGAACCATATCGATCGTGCCGTCTTTGGCTGACCACGAGAGAAATTGTTCTGGTGACGAAGAGAGAATTGTGGTTTTGTTGAAGCTGATATAGGCGGCGTATGGTACAGGGTTGTGTCGCTGAATGTTCCTGTAGAGTAAGTAAGGAGCTTCGGGGCTGGTAGGCGTGGTGATGGTTGCTTCCGTGGTCAGGCAAAGTTCGTAGGAGTTTCCGGCGAGCAACTCAGCCTGACATGCGCGGATTTGAGAGACATATCGATCATGGTCTGGAAGGGTGAATTCGGCCGAGGACAAAATCCGCTCCGCGTCCTTGACGTCTGCTGAAGCTGTTGAACTTGATGCTTCGGTCAAAGCTTTATGTGTTCTTTGCAGCATTTTCGCCATCTCATCCACCCAGGTGTCATCGCCTCGTATGGACTGCACATGTGCCATCCCAGTATCTTGATCATAGACAACGCTACGGTCTACCCAGAGAAGGCTGATCTCTGGCGTCGACGCCGATGGTACGTCCTGGGGGTAAACATCCAGGTGCAAGGACGCTGTACCAAACTCGTAGGACATGAATCCAATGAACCCACCTCTGAATGGGAGATCTATCTCGTCATCTTTGAAGCTTCGACCCTGGATGAACGATCCTATGAGCCCGACAGTTGCCTCTCTCCCAAGGAAGGAGCGTTGATAAGGATCATGAGCTGAAGATGGCAGATAGCACAGGAGCTGGCCGGCGTTGAATTCCAGTAGGAAACTCTGTTCGTGGGTGAAAGGATAAATACTGTATCGACCTCTTTTCGTGGACTCCAGCATGGCAACACGGTCTGGCCCTGAACTTCGATAGCAAAGGTCTGCAATCATACCAGACGCCCCAGGCAGCTGCACTGATCTTCGGTGTACAGACTCCTTGCAAGCACTTGACATCAAAAGCAGCTCATTCAACAGAAGCGCAGCATCACTAGATAGTATCGTCTGATCCGATCCCTTGACCTTTATCAAGCTCGCTTGTCGACGAGGAAGAGGGTCTCGATGCTGTTTATTGTGGCTTATCGTCGCCATCCACCATCGCTTGATCAGCGTCTGGCAAGCCAAATTGGATTTGCATGATTCGGGGTGAAACTGGAACCCATGGAAGGGTAGGAGCTTGTGTCTGACAGCCATGACCCATTCATTCTTATCCCAAGCGAGAACATCCAAGCTCTTCATCCGCTGGCATTGGTCAATGCGGCCGGCATTCTTCGCAGGGTACAGGGAGAGGGACGATGTTGAGTGAAGGCTTTCTGAGGACGACGTACTCGCGCCCGACCCCGATGAACTTGGACGACTGGCTGTATCCTCCCGCCCCGAGTCCTTGAGGCAGACGCCGAGACTGTTGTAACAAGTGGCAACAACACGTTCTGTCCCGAAGAAGATGTCTCTATTGGAGTGATATACCTCTTTAGCATGGCCGTGACATGGTAGACTCATCCGCACAACAGGGAGATCGTATCTAGCACAGAGGCTCTGAAACCCCAGACAGATCCCCAGGACAGGGATCTTCTGGTTTTCGGCACATGCCCATACTTGGTTGAAAAGGCCAACGTCTGCACCATTCGCTGGATTTCCGGGGCCGGGGCCGAGGATAATAGCGTCAAAGGAAGACAAGAACTCCTGGCATGTCTGCTCAAACTCTTGTTGTATGTTGCAATCAATCCTGATCAAAGTAACGTGGACCTGAAGACATCCATATAAAAGTGCGGCAATGTTCTCTGCAAATGAGTCATAGGCATCCACGAAAAGGACTGAACCTTGGGTTGTCATTGAGACGGTATTGGAGAATGGTATGAGAGGAAGGCAGAGCAACGACCTTGCAATCAAAAGAGAATCCAGCCAGATATACCTCTGGCCGTCCGCGCGCCGGGAATTAAGAAAGGAGAACCTACCGCAAACAATGATCAAACCAAGAACTCCGAGTTCACCTGCTGGGAGTGTAAGCTCGAAAAGTTTCGGAAGGAATTTTGCTGGGAACGAAAACAGAGGCAAAAAGTTCGTGAATGTTTTGCCGGAGGCTGCGCTTCCCTGTTGACTTGCCCCACCGTACCTCATCTTGTCTTCCTCCGTACAGTTTTCCCATAACCATCACAATCGTGATTGTGAAGCTCCCTCCACATGCGTGAGCGATCCCACGAGCCTCGTACTGTGCTACACTGAACACAAGCTCAAGATGAGCAGGGGCCTCCGACCGCAAACCAATCTCGACAGCAGTAGTCATGGCTGAGAACAAGGACGATCTGAGCGACAAAGCCCACTTTGACCCTAACTGGATCGGTTTCAACGGAGGATACTTACATTCTAATAATGGTTGGTTTCTTGATTTACGTACAGCATATCCTTTCATACTCATAAGGCGACAGTGCTATTTTATTTTGCGACATCCCCGTTCTTCGACCAAGTGTCTGGCAACCAGTCCTTGTTTACCCAGTGGGTTGGCACTCCAAATCAGAATGAGATTCTAGGCACAAGAGCGAGATTTGAAGCCAATCTCCGTCATCAGCGTGGCATTCAGTATGTTGTCGAGCACGATCCTCTCGAAGAGAAAGCCACCGTCGAAGGACCAAATGGGCCGGAGAACACCAATGTCTGGGTCATTCGCAAACAGAACCGGGAGAACGAGCGAGATGACAGTGTCACCGTGCTCGGCTATTATTACATTGTCAACAACGTGATCTACCAGGCTCCCTCGGTAGCCAGCATTCTGAACAACCGTTTGGTAAGCCGCAGTGGTAGCCCTGTCCCTTCTCCTATTGACATGATTGACTATAGTTGAACACAGTCTCGTCACTAAATAAGCTCTTCAATGCTGCGGCGGACATGTCGCTCTTCTCGGTGTCTCATGGGCACACTTACTATAAGCCTGTCAAGCCATCTACGCGGCAGGCTCTGTCAGGAGGAGCTGGCCCCCAGAGTAGGGAGGGTTCTATGGTGCCGGAAAGTCGAGCATCCACAACCGAGAAACCAGTCGCATCCTCGCAGGCAAATGAGGAGAGCGGCAGCGGAGCAAGGACAGCGTGGGAAGCGCTTCGCATGACTATTGCATATGGAAAGGAATATTCAGACGATATGCCGTTAGTGGGTGAACCAGGGAATTTCCGGTTTTCTAAGAACAAAGATGCCGGGGCTGCGGCTGGTCAAGCTAAGGGTCATGGCCAGATATTGTCGTCACCAAATGGAACACCCGCTCATTCGCGAGCGGGCTCTGTTGCAGCGCCGCTGCCGAGTCATACCGCCATGCCTGCCAGGGCAGGGAGGGCGGGAGACAAACCTACCCCTATATCCGATGGAGCAGCCAAAGTCAAGCGGAAGAAGAGTAAAGTTGATGGAGGCAGTCCATGAGATGAACAAAACGCATCAGATGCGGCCAACCGTATCATCGATGACAGACAAGTCAGTTGGTCCTGAACTATCTACTTTTGCAAGCAGTAACAGTACACACAGTATATAGATGGTGACGGCAGTAAGGCTCACTTGCTCATCACGTGCCCGAGTGTGAAGGAAGGCTGCTGTGATCATTGCGTAGGCAGGCGCGACATGACATGCGCAGCGAGATCCACCCTTTCGCCGCATCGATCATGCCTACCCTTGAAACCTGACTTCTGCGTTTTATTTCGCATCAGTCCTCGGTGTGAAATAGAACCTCGTCTCAGGACTACGATACTTTCAATATCAGCTACAGACGGTCATCTCAGGTTGCTATTTGAAGCTGCGAGAAATCAGATCGATTTCTGTGTGTGGCGGGGCAAGATGAAGCTCTCATTCAGAGTAAGTCGAATTGACCTGCGCTCCCACAGGCGATTACTGACAAGCCGGGCAGGATTTGAAGCAGCAAAAGTTCACCATCGACGCCGAGCCTACGGACACAGTACGGTCAACTCTCCCGCGAGTGTCGAATAATCTCCCCAAAAACTGACATCTTGCGCTTAGATCGGCCAGGTGAAGGAAAAGGTTGCCGCAGAGAAAGGATGGGAAGCCGCATCACAGAAACTCATCTACGCCGGTCCGCGATCCTCGCTGCGCTTGCTAAAGTTCACAACCGCAAGACTAACTATATGGCAGGCAAGGTGCTGGCCGATGCCAATACCGTCGAGTCGTATAAGATCGAAGAGAAAGGCTTCATTGTGTGCATGGTGTCGAAGGTTGGTCACATTTCCAGCGTTCCCTTGACAGGCGGTTTAACTGACGGCGTGTAGCCAAAAGCTGCACCTGCTGCGAAGGCCGGAGGCCCTTCTACACCTGCGCCGCCATCAACAAATGTAGCCACACCTGCTGCCCCGGCCGCCCCTGCATCCCAACCTGCGACTGCCCCCTCCAATCAGCCGTCCACCCCAACACCTCCTCAGACCACCACCGCCCAGGCACCTGCCGCCGAAGGAGGTGGCTTCGGTGATCCGTCAGCCTTCCTCATCGGGAACCGCAATGAAGCTACAGTCCGAGAAATGGAGGCCATGGGATTCGCCAGACCAGAGATAGACCGTGCCCTGCGAGCCGCGTTTTTCAACCCAGACCGAGCAATCGAATATCTTCTAAGCGGCATTCCCGAGAACATCCAGGCTGAGCAGAGACAAGCCACTCCAGCTGGTGGCGCTCAGGGAAATCCTGCTTCTCCTCCTGCCGCTCAGCCTGCTCAACCTGCCCCAGCCACGGCCGCTGCCGCGCCTGCCGGAGATGAGCCGATCAATCTGTTTGAAGCCGCAGCACAGGCTGGTCAGACGCGTGGAGGGGGTGGTGCCGCGAGAAGAGGTGGCGCTGGTGCTGGTGCAGGCGCCGCAGGTCTCATGACGGAAGGCGGAGCGCCCAACATTGATTTTCTGCGAAACAGCCCTCACTTCCAGCAGCTCAGACAGTTCGTTCAGCAGCAGCCAGCCATGCTTGAGCCCATTCTCCAACAACTTGCAGAAGGCAATCCTGAGCTTGCCCAGATGATAGGCTCAAATCAAGACCAGTTCCTTCAGCTTCTGGCCGAGGTATGTGATCTCACGATTTGAGATACTGTCTATATGTTCGGTGGTGCTGACCCAGTTTACAGGACGCCCAAGGCGAAGGCGGAGAAGGCGGCCCTCTACCTCCCGGGGCAACTTCGATCCAGGTGACCGAGGAGGAGCGCGACGCCATTGAGCGACTGTGCCGATTGGGTTTCTCTCGCGATCAGGTCATTCAAGCTTACTTTGCGTGTGACAAGAATGAAGAGCTGGCGGCCAACTTCCTCTTTGAGCAGCCCGACGATGATGAGCAGCAGTGAGCGACCGTTTGATGCAACTTGAGCGCCACATCATTTTCTGCTTCTGGTTTGTGAAGAATGCGAAGCGGAGTTTGTTTCGTGATGGGGGTGAGGTGGAGATCCGCCTCCGATGGATCCTACAATAGTAGCGATACTGTCTCGGGTACATTGAATTGCGACGGAACGAACACGATGGCGAATAATGATCTAACTCGGTCAAATAAGGCATACAAGCCCACGAGACGAAGATGTGAAGCAGCGAGCCAGTGATGGTGCAGAGCTGTGTACGAAAATGTGCATTTGGCGAGGCTGTCCTAGGCAGTTCTTGACGAAACTCAACAGGAGCTCTTATGAATAAGAGACATCTCACTTCAACCCTTGCTTGACTTCGGTTTGGTAGCAGAAGAAGTAGCAAGTCCAAATAAATCAAGTTCCCAAAGGCGAATCAACAAAATGAATTGACCACGTCAGGTTGTCTCAAGTCTTGACTCAACTCAACTCTACTCGGGAAACTTTAAGACATCATGATACAAGAGCTCCATGGAGAAAGAAAGCATTCTCACCGCCCAAGACGACCGACGCTTGTGGAGGATCCCTTATGCATTTCCATAGCTTAGCCCTACCGAAAGAGAATGGACACGCGAGCGCCGCATCGGGTGGGCCGGCGGAATCGTCGTTGCCTTTGCGGGAGACGGGGGGGGGCAGGATGTATCAACCGTTTGAAAGCTTTGCCGAGAGGGTCATTCGTCGGGGAGAGCACGGACATTTTACATTCGCCGGACGGCAGAGTCGAGTGTGGTGTACCTCGTACGAGGGCTTCAGAAGGTGCACCGACTCTTAATCTACGTATCTAGCTACGGGAAGGGGGATCGATTGGAATGGATGACCGCTCTCCACGATATGTCTCCCTTCCCTTTGTTCAGGAAGCCATCTTCGCCTCTTGTGCAGAGAAGTTGGCTGGCACTGTAGTTGTGCTGACCGTCACGTCTTGCGCTTCCCCCACTTCGAGTATCTCATCCAATGTCGAAGCGTAACTGGACACGGCTTCCTGGACGGCAGCTGTAATGGAAGAAGTGGCCGAGTCGACAGGAACTTCTGTGCCTTGGACGTCATGATCGGCTCGATTGCTCAGGGAGCTCGGTTGTTCCTGCATCCCACGCATGTCTGCATCTCTCCGTTTGACTTGCTCCGGGGTCAATTTTTCTCCAGTATGTGCATCGACGTATTGCACTGGTCCGCAAATGCGATCGACTTTCCATACCCCGAGTCCTCTTCGTCCCACGACGCGTTCAACTGTAGGCCATATTCCGTCGTCGCCAAAGTCCATATCGTCGAGATTGACGTGCCTCCGGAAGACTGCCAAATTCGTCATCTGCAATTGCGCTGGTGGCTGATTCATGTCAATCGCGAAGCTGAAATTCGAGACCGAAGGGTATTGATATGCTTGCTCCCCTGAACCCGACGTGGGACCTAGGCGCCATGCGCTTAGCGGAGCCACTACAAAGACGTCCGTCTTTTCCTTGTGTATGAAGAATCGTTCGATCAAGGTGGGGTCACATGTTGGCATGTGTTGCATGAGCATGAAGACCAGCTCATTTTGAGGGTAGCCCATAAGTGGAACAGAGGAGACGTTAAGAGATCGATTCGTAGCTGGGTGCAATGGCTCGGATCCGAGTAGGAATGTTGGGGGCGGATAGGTTTTCCACCAGAACACTTCGATGTTGTGGGCTTCAGAATGGGTGGTATTAGTTGATTGCACGATAAGCGATGGCATGGCGAGTTGGGCAGGGATAATCCCGCCTTGGTGATAGATTCCCATCAAAACAGCAAGGGCTGTGTTGAAAATGATCCATGTCGCCCAGAAGATGCGTGACCAGAGTTTGGAGGAGGGAACTCTGATGCTGGTTAAAATCAAGGGGACATTCGGAAGGAGGAACCTTGGTTCTTGATGAGGGATTAGGCTCAGGAAGAGCGTCCCTGTGGCTGCGGAAGCAAGACGATTGTTGGTGAGAGTGGTCTTGAGCACACGCAAGTTGAAGGGGTAGGCGCTCGCAAGTAGAAGAACAAGTGCTGGTCCCAGTAGTTGAGGCAGATTCGCAACGAGATGTTGGTAGTGTGGATGGAGGCCGTGCTTCGCGAGATTACTCGTTTGGGCGTTGTACAAGATATTATTGAGAGGCGTTATTACAGGCTTGTGGCGGACATGGTCAAAGAGTGCTCCAAAGGACCTGGTCGCCGCGGGTCCAGAGTAGTAAGCTGTGTCAACGACAACAGCAAATAATGTCCAGATCAGGCCGGACAGAGAAAGAGCAATAAGGCAAAAAGGTCTTTTTGCGAAATGCGTTAGGTCTTGTGCTTCAAGCGGTTGGAATACTGATTTTCACTCACCTATTCAAGAAGTGTGGCAATAATTGAATGCCGGGTATCACAACGAAGGCTGGGAAAGTAATACGGTTGAACGTCCCAAAGACGAGAAGAAATCCTAGCACAATGCTAGAGGCGATCGCTGAGCGCTTCTACGCTTCATGTCAGTACATCTTCCCCACGAATCCGGAACCAAGCGACCTACGTTTTCACGCAAAATGCGTTCTATCACCACCAAGCACCATAGCACAACGATTGTCTCAACGGAATTCGAAAAGGTATGTGTTTGAAAGGTCCAAGTGACATAAGAAGAAGTGACCAAGATGACCGCCTGTCGCCAATGTCGAGGAGAACGAACAAGATCATGGACAGCCCAATCTTCCAGCACGAAGCTGAGAGCAAGCATCACGAGTCGGAGAGTATAATAGATGACAGCAGGATCAACAAGGTCGTCTTCATCCTGAGCCCAGACCCATTTCAGCAAGGTCATCGGCAAGCCATATATGGGCCATAGAGGAAAGACACTCCGGATGGGGCGCGAAGATGTCCATTCCCATGTCTGATGGGCCGGGTATGGAAAGAGGTATCCTGCAAACGAAGTCAACCAAGTTGACCGCTGTTGTATCTCGCACCGCCATACCAGAAATTGGTTCAGGACCTTGAAAGATCTCGTCCGGATGCAGATAGCTCGGACAGAGCGCGAAATACACACGGACAAACAGCAGGAACAAGTATAACA
Organism: Phialophora chinensis; assembly: GCA_016109575.1. NCBI lineage: Eukaryota > Fungi > Ascomycota > Eurotiomycetes > Chaetothyriales > Herpotrichiellaceae > Phialophora > Phialophora chinensis. The sequence goes on from JADWPU010000001.1 coordinate 3,270,706, forward strand.
GCCGCCACATGCTTGACGCTGCGTTCACCGTGCCGGATGTGGCTTGAACTGTGTCATTATTCTTGATCTTGTACGGATTGTCATCCACTCCCTCCGACTCATTCTCAATTGTGATGGTTGCTGTGTGAGCGCGTCTTGAGACGCGTCACTTGCGGATGGCGAAGTGCGACGGAGATGATGGGCCTGCGACGGCGGCGGAGAAAAGGACACGAATGGCTGGCAGACAGCCTGGACTGTATACGCGACTAGAAATACAAGCGCTGGGCTAGGACAGAGAGCGGTGGATGTTATCGGAGCCTGAAGTGAGATTGTTGTAAGTTGGCCTCTCTTCAGATTGCGCCGAATTCCTTGCAGGTGACGTCAGGTAACGTGACATCAGTTGTCACTGCGAGATTGAATGATTCTATTGTTATACAGTTTGCCGCGAGGTGAAGGTGATACTCTTCACGGACAGACCGTTGCGAGTCAAGCGATAGTTACTTTGCGACAAAAGGAACGACCGCCAACGACCCTCTGGATACAAAACTACACTGTTCCTTCTCCCGACACTTCCACACTTGCACTTCCAAGAACTTCGACTTTGCGACTTCTCAGATACAGCTCATACGGAGCAGCTTTCAAGTGAGTCATTCCTCATTTCAACTTCCCTTTGAACTCCGAAGCAGGCGCGATGGCACCCGCCAACAAGCTCTCGTTGTCCGGAAAGGAAAGATTGAGGGCTTTGTCAGGAAGGCAGGGCAAGGCTACAAAGACGGAGCTTGGCAAGTGCCGCTTGCGTCCCATGGCCGCAGGCCTCCCGCCACAGCCATTCCACCTTCTTTCACAACTGCCTGTCTTCTGGATAATGATCGGTCTTTCACCCCACAGGATATAACTTCATTCCTTCTGACTTTCATCTGTACCTTTCTCTACCAAACCTCTTCTCGGACACTGAAATTGACCCACCCTCACAACAGTCATCAACAACACCCCGCACTCTCTAAGTGATCAGACAGAGTCCTTAGTCGACATGTCTTCCGAAAACTCCAAGAAACTCATGCTGCAGAGCTCCGACGGCGAAGACATCACTGTCGGTAAGTACTTCTTCTAGCGCTCTTGCGCCAACTAAAGCTCACGGATCCCAGATCGAGACGTCGCCGAAAAGTCTGTCCTCATCAAGAACATGGTCGGCGATCTTGGTGAAGATGCCATGGAAGAGGCTATTCCCATTCCCAACGTCAATGCCGCGGTCCTGAAAAAGGTCATTGAGTGGTGCACCCACCACAAGCACGATCCCCCTGCGTCGAACGAAGACGATTCCGATTCCCGCAAGAAGACTACGGACATCGAGGAGTGGGACCAGAAGTTCATGCAAGTCGATCAGGAAATGCTGTTCGAGATCATCCTCGCGGCAAACTATCTCGATATCAAGGCGCTTCTGGACGTTGGCTGCAAGACTGTGGCGAACATGATCAAGGGGAAATCGCCTGAGGAGATCCGGAAAACCTTTAACATCCAGAATGATTTCACTCCTGAGGAGGAGGATCAGATTCGCCGGGAAAACGAGTGGGCTGAGGAGTAAGCGGCAAATCCGTCTTCATATAGTCTACCCTGCTAACTATTTCACAGCCGATGAGCAGCTTGTCGATTATTCTCGGGATTGCATCTACATGGAGTGGCGTTGATGGCGTTTTGACAGCCATGCATCATGCGGTGTGCACTGGGGTGGCCGTTTGGTTGGTGGGAGTGAGACTTGGAAGTGATGACTGCACGACTCACACGACCCGCGGTCTGGAATACGATTGACGCCCACTCGCGGTTTGCCCACGATGGGATGGGTAGCGCATACTTCCAACAGCCGGGTGAAAAGTGGCACGTGCCCTCGCAGTTAGCTATTGCCGACTTCATAAGTTCCTCACGTAAACATACGATAGCGGACACAGTCGAACTCCTACAGCCCTTCAATTTTCACGTCACATTGCTCTTGCCAAAGGAAATGGAATGATAATGGTCCGAAAAAGGAGGCTTCAGGCTGAGTTTCTTTTCATTGCATGTTCATGGCTAAGCCATCGACTGAGACATTCACGCCATGGCATATCTCGGAGTTGCTCTAGTGTTTGCCATACCATTCCAGCAGTTCGACCTCGTGACTTGATGCATAGCGAAATTGACCACGTCCTCCTAATGCTAGCAGAAGTGTCCCGGAACCATGCTCACATCCGATCTTCATCCTCCATCCTCAATCGACCAATTCCGTAGATTCATCCTTTCTCCGTCCCATCAGCACCAAGTGTCGCGAATCCTGCAGTTGCGTTGATATTGAATGTGTTTGGAAGTCGAGATCTGATCGGCGTGGAAGTGGCGGAGCGAGTCCGGGTACCGAGTCTCGGAGTCATTTAGATGCCGATTCTGGTCTTGCGCCAATGTCTCCGCTTCGCATTGTATCTGTTGATAAGGACGCAGGAACGTCAGCACATCAGTTCCGGGTAGGTGGGGCGATCAAGTCGTCTCTTTCGGGCCCAATCTTGCGCATCTTCCTGCCACGGTGCGTCGCCGTGGTTGATCCAGCTCTTTCTTTCCAGACCTTCCTCAAACGTGTATGGCGTATCCGCAAGCTTGTAGGGGATGATGATGACGATGAAGGCGAGGACGAGCGACTCACCTGATGGTATTCCCGGTCCTCAGACGGATCCACTGCGGGATAGGTCGGTTCTGCTTTTGCGCCCTCGCGAGCTTCTGCTTCGTGCGGAAGGATTTGTGGCTCTATATGTATCGGTCCCGCGTTAGTCAGTTCGCCATCAATTTCGAGAGACGGTTCAGATGGGCAGGCAACATCGAACGAGGGAGAGGAAAGGTGAATTGGCTTTCGAGGTTCATGGGATGTTTCCTCGACAAGAGGCCGTCGAATGTGTCCCTCGATTGTCAAGACTGATAGACAGGGGCAACGTAGCGTAACCTACCGGCATCTTGACTTCTTGGTTCGAGACCGAGTTGGGCTTTGGTAGAGGAATTGGTCGTGAACTTCGACTACATCTAACCGGTGTTGGGGTGTCATGTTCCCGAAATTTCGCACCACCTGTGGGCTTGGCGCTCGCCAAGCTTTGCTTCGGGGAACTTGCCCTATTCGGGCTCCAGGGACAGCACCCTGTGATGGCCGAGTTGATGCCGTCACCGATGCTACCCGCCGAGGCTTTCGAGTCTTCGGTTTCGTTCTCCGATTGCGGGCTTTCGAAGGGTGGGAGCTTGGATTTAGATCTTTTCTAAGTTTCATAGATTCTCAAGTCGGGGACAACTCAGCTCGGGTCTCTCTCTCTTACTCTATCTCTCTCTTATGTCTGCAGCTTCCCGGTTGTAAGCGTACACAAGAACGGAATCGATTCGAGCGTCGGATGCGTTGACCGGCTGGCTACATACTGCACTCGTCCTTGGAGTTTGCTTGAGGAGTGTCGGGGACAGCAGAGCGCAACATGTCGTCCAAGTTACGGATATTGGTCCCCGTCAAGAGGGTCATTGACTATGCTGTGAGTCTGCAATACTGTATTTCTTCATTGCTCTCGTCCCTCTTCTTTTCTCGTTCTCTTCTCTGTCCGTCGGATGCGCTTCGCCTGCGACTGCAGTCTGGCTTTCCGTTGGCTTATACTCACCAATGCTCTACCGATCAGGTCAAACCGCGCGTAAAGTCCGACCGCACGGGTGTCGAAACCTCGGGCGTCAAACACTCGCTCAACCCCTTCGACGAACTCTCCATCGAAGAAGCCGTGCGGCTACGAGAGCGCAAGTCCCCCGTCGAGGAGATCCTCGCCGTGTCCGCCGGCCCCGCAAAATGCGCAGACACGCTACGCACGGCCATGGCCATGGGTGCGGACCGGAGCATCCACGTCGACGTGCCGGAAGATAAGGCTCTCGAACCGCTCGGTGTGGCGAAGCTGTTGAAGGCAATCGCCGAGAAGGAGAACAGCAATCTGATTATTCTGGGGAAGCAGGCCATTGATGACGATAGTGGCCAGACAGGGCAGATGCTTGCGGGCCTATTGAACTGGCCGCAGGCGACGCAGGCGAGCAAGGTCTCGATTGAGAACGACACCGTCACCGTGGAGAGGGAGGTCGACGGCGGGTCGGAGACGCTGAAGGCAAAGTTGCCGATGATCATCACGACGGATCTGCGACTCAACGAGCCGCGGTACGCGAGTCTGCCGAACATCATGAAGGCAAAAAAGAAGAAGTTGGACAAGAAGTCGCTGAGCGACTATGGCGTCGATGGGACCCCAAGGTTGAAGACCATCAAGGTTGAGGAACCGCCCGTCAGACAGGGTGGTGGGAAGGTCGAGGACGTGGATGGTATGATTGCGAAGTTGAAGGAGCTGGGTGCCATCTAGCCTGTGAATGGCGTCCTTTTTCCTTTGAGGGGGAGCACGGTTTGCTTTACCGGCCGGCTATTGAAGCATATACATAAAACGGCAATGCAGGAATACTGGAACTGGTGGCTTTTGTTCTTAAAGCACTATGATATTATGAGAGCGTGTCATCTCTCGGTGCTGTCGCTCAGCCTTGTAACTGAGTAGTGGAATGCTGTCTAGCTCTCGGTTGTGTGCTCTGTGCACGCCATAGAAACGCCAACGCTATGCTTTGATGCCCTGAGTGGGCGAGCAGACCACTCCCATGCACTACGGTGAGCACTTTCGTTCCCATCCCACTCCATCATTCCATCCATCAAGCTCATGAAAGCATTCCTGTCGAAGTTGGTTGTTGGGTTGAGCGTAGTTTGTAGTCGGATTGAAAAAGAGAACCTCGACCCAGGTGCAGAATTGGTGTTTGAGAAACGCGTAAATGCAGAAAGTGGGCTTAGACCGTTCCAGCAATGGTCAGATCTCTGATTTCTGAAAGGACCTGCTCGACGCGATTGTCCAAGTCGCCACGGGCATACTGGTCTCTGGTTTCTGGATCCAAATACTGCTGAACCTGTGCCATGCGACTGTATGCTTCTGCACAGAATCTGAGCTGGATCTTAACAAGGGCTTCAAAGCTTGGGTCGAGGTACGGGACACGGAGATCAATGAGTTGCGGAAGTTCGGTGAAGAGCTGCTCGTTGAGTTGTTCGTATGCTTGCTTGGCCATGTCGGCTTCTCGCTCTGCACGGGGGAGTTTGGTCACGTCCTTGTCGGGCTTTTCCACCAATTTCTTGACCTTGGAGCGCATGGAGTCGTAGTCGAGGAGCTTGTTGTTTCGCTTCTTGATGCATTCATTGATGTCGGGGAAATAAGCGCAGAAGCGGGAGATGGGTTCAAGGACAGTGGCTCTGTTCCGGTTGGTCAGTGAGGCGGAAGTGAGAGGACTGCACGACAACCAGCCATACCTGTAGGGGCCATCAAGTGCCTTGATTGTTTCGGCGTCCAGATCTTCGACGGCCTGTTTGTATGATCGGGAGACTCCATCTTTAGTACCAGCGTCGCCGTAGAATGCGTCGATTGTCTCGGCGATCCTCATCTGGGAGGCGGTCATTGCTACAGAAGAGGCGCAGTCAGTCTCGGGGCCTCATGGTTAAGTGAGTGTAAGCTCACCTCGCAGGCTGTCCAGATATCCCTTCGCTTCCTTTTGCAGGCGGTTCGCTGCTGATTCCATGGTTCTGTAGCGTCTGTAGCGTCGCGGTCAGCCATGGTTGAGTTCGTCTTCCGGTCAGCTCAGGCTCACCTCTCCTCGACCTCGTAGTCCCGGTCGTTGGTCCTCTCCACCTGGCCGGTTTTCATCATCACCTGGGTCGTCGCCCGGTTGACGCCCTTTTTGAAGCCGGCCCACGACATCGCGCTCGTTTAGATAGAGATGGTAGGCTTGTTGGATCCGCTCGTTGAACTCGGCGGGTGTTTCGTCGGCGCGAAGGAGACCACCCTCTATAATCTTGAAGAGGAGGAAGAGGCAGTTGATGGTAGGGCCAGTTTGAGTCCACGGGATCTCCCGTGCCAGTCGCCCCTCCCAATGACTCTGGATGAGGGCTGCCTTGCGCAGCACATCCGCACTCTTGGTACGGCGAATCAAAGACATGACGTGATGCTCGGATGAAGGTTGTTCCGCAGTACGGAGACGCATTTTATGCACAAGATGCACTTCGCCAAGCCCTTCAAAACATGAGGACGAACGACTGTGAAAACTCCTGTGGCCAAATCTCTTCAGTCACCGCTGTGAATCCAGCAGTCTTCGAATCTTTCTACCATTCTTATGGAGCTGTTTACCCTGCTAAATTCATGTAGCCATTCCTGCCAATAGCCACCCCCAATCACACTAGATGAGGTCTGCCCTGCACAGCAAGCACCCAGTCACATCTACAGACTCCCTGTTAACGACCACGGCAGCCATCACTATTCACATTCACGACGCCCAGTGGACCTTTCATTCAATCAAACTCCCTTTCCTTGTCCTAACAATCGCCTCCATTGCCATGTCTATTTTGCGCAGTGTGACCTCCCCTATTAACTTCGCCAACATTGCTACGTATCAATAGTAATATATCTACCTCATTCAAGCCGGCGTGTACTTGTCTTTATTGTCTATATCCTTAGATCCCCACAACTCTATCAACCAACAGTTTACTCTAGTCGGCCATCATTTACCAAAAGGGACGGGGAGATCAATCAAAGACCGCTGGTGCACAACACCTTGACAGTGGCTAGTGTGGGTGGTCGATTGAAGTGGACAATGAGGCCCAAGAGCAGGAGCTACATTCGGTGGAGGTTCTACTCACACCTAATCTAAAGGCCATGAAGCAGACGGTCGTGGCTCAAATCCCGACGTCCACAAGCGCGCAAGGGAGCATTGTAATTTCGATGGACTGTTCAATCCAAGAAGGACGACATCCGTGATGCTGAAGAATGACGGCGCCAGTGTCACAAGTAAGCATGCTAAGGTCAACAGATGTGACCCTGCAACTCTCCAGATCAACTTTCAGATCATTGATGTCGCCTCGAGCACGAATTCTGCTCAAGCATTTGAAGATGTAGCGACGTAGATTGGCTTCCACGTTGGAGCATACACGCACGGGGGCAGCTGCGGTGGACTATTGAGACAGCTGACGTTTTTATCACTGGCGAGCTCATGACCGGACACCCTTCCGAGCCTTTGGAAATTGGGCGAGCCGATAACTCCTCACAAGCTCCTCTAATGGGCGTCGACACCGGGATACGAACGCCAAGTTGATTGACTGCTCCGCCCAAGGCCCCCCTCATTTCCTGGCCCTGAGAGCTCAAGCGAAGGTTCGCTAGCACAGGAGTCACGATCAACTCATTGGAAAACTGAGGAAGCCATGAGCGTTAGCCTTATCTTCGTGGTGCCTTGCCATGCAACGCCATGCCCGGGCGCACTCACTTCCCGATTTCAGCCCTGCGACCCAGGGTAGCGCACAGGTGAGCGATTGATAGCTATCGGATCGTCGTCCAGGACTCATGCGTGACCTTGCTGCCGCATGTGTCTCGATCACCGTCTCCCAACCCAACACTACGGAGCAGGCAGTACAGAAAAGAGTGCGAGATCCTGAATTCGAGCAGTGATCACCTCAAGTCATCGCTCTCCATGTCTCCGTCCATGTCCTTTTCCTCTCGTGTATGAAACGACGCCCCGATGATACCTCGAAAATGGATATCCCTGGCCACCGCCTTATCGAGCGCTCCAACCACGACCATTACGAAACCGCGGTCGAGAAAAACTCCTTCACCGGCGAATACTCAGCCGACTCGGTCATCGTGACCCTGTCGGTGGCGTTGGCGCTGTACAATGCCCTCGAAATGGTCCTCTTAGTTGTGTCGACGTTCAAGAGATGGAAGGGCCTATACTTCTGGAGCCTGTGTGTCTGCAATTTCGGCGTCTTCTGCTATGCGACGGGCATCCTGTTGACGTACTTCGACCTCGGCGTCCTGTGGTTGGGCAAGACGATCCTCGACATCGGCTGGCTGACTATGATCGCATGCCAGTCTCTTGTCCTGTACTCGCGCCTCAACTTGGTGTTGGATAACGTCGTGATCCTCCAATCCGTAAAGTGGATGATCGTCACGGTCAGCGCCACCATTCTACCCACCGTGATAGTCCTGGACTTCGGCTCCACGTATGCAGACCGGCCGGCGTTCTTCGAGGGCTATTACTACATCGAGCAGATCCAATTGATCGTCATCAGTGTGCAAGAACTTGCCATCTCGGGACTCTATCTCTGGAAGGCCATCATGTTTCTCAATGTCATTTCGAAGGCTCAAACGCGGAGGGTAATCTGGCAGCTTTTCGCCATTAACATCATTATTATTTCCATGGATGTGAGTGACCCCCGACCGTTTTAGAATTTCACCCGGACGATGATTGATTGACGCCTCTCTACGTAGATTGTGATCGTCGCCCTGCAGTTTCTACATTATCAACTCTATCAGGAGAGCCTCAAGGGATTTTTCTACAGCGTCAAGCTGAAACTTGAACTCAACATCCTCTCCAAACTGGTTGACCTTGTCAACGGCAATGCGACTCATAGGTCAAATGCTCTAGAGGCCATTGACACGGACGTGATACCCGGGCGGGGGCCAACAGAGGTGCAGGGAGGAGTATCACCGATGGAGCAGCCTAGCCGGTGGAATCCAAGCTACAAAGGCATAGTAGAGCACATCAAAGAAGACGACCACAACCACAATGATCACCCCAGCCTCGAAGCGTCGTCTTCATCCACAAAAGCCGTCGACGAGGAAGACGGCATCATGCGCATGACTTCCCATCAATCTTCGAGAACAAGAGCAAGAGGACGAGAATCCGATGTCTGGTACGCCGAGGTTCTTCGCTCCATGAAGTGAGTGGGCGGATTCAACACCATAGCACAGGCACCTCTTGTATCTTGTACAGAAGAGGATACTCGATTCAGCCAATTCTTGATCTGCAGACTGTGGATCGAGATGTCGCGGTCCCAGCTCTTTACGTTCAAGGAAGCGGCACCTCCAGCATCTGCTCCGTGCTTGTGTTCGGATCCAATGACAACACGACATGAAAAATCATAACAAGCAGAGCGACCGAGCGACAAATTCAATTGTATTACGACACCGAGGGTACTTTTGGTACGGCACTAGTATGCCAACCAGAGACAGTCCACCCACTCTATCCTTCATACAATGCCCGGACCATGCATGCGTCACCGACATCAACCCCATCCAGCCGCCGCCCTTATGCACGCGACCTCTCCCAAATCGAGATGCAATGCTACTCAAGTCTCCCATCTGAACCAGTAGTGACAGGCAATAGTCCTGTTGGGCGTCCATCAATGATCCCTGCCGTCTACTTGCCGGGGCTCGTGCAGATGAGACCCTGTTCAAGCTGTCCAGGGAGGTTAGCGGTGCGTTCCTTTTCTCAGAGCACTGCACACCAAGGGTCGCAACTCACAATAGGCAACAAGCAGCACCGGGCCTGCTGGCCGATGGCGGCGCAAATGTTGGTGAAGTCGTCGGTGCTTGTTGGGACAGTTGGCGCTGTTCGGTATCAATGAGCATGTCAGTCAGTCTATCCTTTCGCCGTTCACATATTGCGGATAGTGTGTATTTGGGGATGGGACATACGTGGTGCACAATCCAGATCAGCCACTCCGAGTACATCCGTGGCGCAGCAGACAGCGGAACTGTCGGCGCCGGTGCAAAGAGTGACGGCGGCTTGACGGTCCATGAGCGTACTCTTGCCTGGGATGGCGGATGCCAGCGCGGTGCTCACACCGGCTACGGCAATGACGATGGTAGAGAAGTACATTTTCGATGTGGATTCGAGATGGAGTGTTCGGAGAAGTGAAGAGGGTATGACTTGAGATGTTATTGTTGGAGAGCCGGCTGGACCTGGCGAGTGATAGAGGCTGAGATGGACCAAGGTGCGTTGGAGCTGCGATGGATCAGAGAAATCGCCAGATGGGTTGTGTCGACTTTATACACGATATTTCCCTTGCTCGCCAGAGCTCGAGTAGCAAGCTCACTGAACCCTGGGATCGATCGACCATACGGTTGAGACATGAGCCACTCCATTCATCCAGGATCTTCCAGGCGTTCAGCTCGGAAGTCGTCTGTGAATGACGACGATCATCGGCCCAACTCTGCTGTCATGATTTCCACGAGCAAGTCTCTGCGCGTCCCTGCAAGGCTCTACCGTACCTTATGCACTGATCGACGTCATGTCCATGGGCGAAAGCTGGAGAAAGCATGGACTCGAGTGGCATGCGGATGTAGTACCTGCGTCGATCGCTTGCAAGGGTCAACATACAATTTCCCTTTGTCAGTAGAACAGGGAACCGGGCGACTCGGGAGTCGGTCCACAGTGCTCCTGCTGTTGCGAGCATGATATGGAGTTTCCAGCACATTGCCATGATCCTTGTGTAGATTTTACGGTAGACTCGCGGTAGACTCGCGGTAGACTCGAAGCGGCACATCGCCGAGATGAGCCAGTGGTCGGAGCCAGTGCCAGATGGATCATTGGCAGAAACGGCATCGTAGGGAGTACGTATGGGACGAGTTACAGTACTCGTACGTAGTCATACTCACTCGACTACTCGGATGAAGCTAGAATTTGCCAGGCATGCGCAGTCCACTGAACACTGTAACCGTTCGGCTCGCAGCCCGTTCCCCGGAGCGCACAAGAATGACATTTCTCTACCTCTGGTGCTTGCACTCGCACTCGACATGTAGTATTAGTACGAGGTACTCGCACGCGTGATGTGACGAGTATGCCCCCAGCCGGTACGAACATTACACGGTATTAATCATGTACTCGTACTCATAGACACGGGCACGAAGAATGAACAGGACCCAAGACCAGGAACAAGGACCAGGACAGGGACAGGGACAGGAAACAAGTGAAACACCAATATGGAGAAAACCATCCAAGTTTTTCCGTGAACCGCGCAGCCGCCGACCGCAAACGACGGGTGCACGCCTGTGCTGGTGGAGCAATGCCACACGCTGATCTTCGAAATGGGTTGGCGATCAGCAGATCCGTAGATCAGTAGAACGGCGCTTTGGAGCAAATCAGCTCTTCAGCACGACGGACACAAGGTTCTGACCACGACGAATACTCGCGTGTAATATGAGGTGAATGAAAGAGAACGCCGTGGACGCCGGTGCGAGCAGGAGGACTCGTAGAAATGCGGATACGGGTACGGGTACGGGTACACCTGGGAGGGAATGTCCATCTGGAATATCGTAACGAATCATGGAAGTCTGGGTACCCATGGAAACTGTGTCGATCTATAGGGCATTGGCAGGCAATTTCGAGTAATCAAGTATAGCATTTGTAGGTCGTTGTAATTAAAAAGAGGATGAGGCGGTTGGTCTTGCTCGCTCGGCACCACCTGCTCAGCGGAAATGACGCGGGGGGGGATTAAACCGCGAACTTGTTCCTTGCATACTCGGAACTCGCGCGAGCACGCAGATCCTGCTCATGTACGTTTTCGTAGCCTTGGTAGGTGGTTAGGTAACCGTTGACCTTCTTCTTCCCTGCGCCCTCGGAGGCTTCGAGTGTCGATCATGGTGGAGACGAGGCCGTTGGGATCTACGCGGGACTGTGCCACCAGTGGCTTGAACTGAGACACATGATGTCGCGTTTGCGACTGTTCGAGTTACGGGGACGAGGACGAGGACGAGTAGGCACAAGGCACAGGTGAACAAGGTGACAAGGTACGACGAGTCCTTGCTTGTCCTCGTAGCATGTATATATCACTAATTATAATGATCTGCGCATGGAGTAACTTTGTCCTCGTGGCTGCGAAGAAGCATCGTCTCTCTATGCACTGCAGTCTTGTGTGCTCGCAGTCGTGGCTGTTCTCTCTGTCCGCCTGCCTGCCTGCCAGGTCGAGCTGACACGCCGAGTGAGTGATATTCGAGATGGGAAACGCATCACCCTTTACTACTACCTCCTATTCGAAGTGAGACGAGTGATCTCAGAGGTCTTCAAGTCTTTGACATCGGTAGATGTGTAAATTGTACGTACTCGTTCGTACCAGAGTATTGCTCGACAGATAATAGATTGTTCTACCTGAGAGAAGAGCAACTCGTAACTCCTGCCGTGTACGAGTATACTATGGACGTGGCAAATCGAGCAACCTCATGCCTTGTTCGTCAGAAGATTGACGAGCCAGTAGTGCTGGTAGTTCAGGCAACCAAGGGCCAGTTGTTCCGTACATTAGAACGCCCGAAGACAGTATCAACCAAAGTAGGCATGGGTAAATTCATTGGCTGCATCATGTCGTTCCGGTGACACTTTGTAACAATTCAATGTCGTTGATTTGCTGCATGTCTTCCTTGGGGACCGGCAGCCATCCCCGTAGACGTTTCCGCTGCCCCGGAGTCCGTCATGGAAAGTCATTGCTTTGCGCCAGCGTCGCTGCAAAGTTTGAACTCAGCCAATACTGGCTTGTCTTCAGAAAAGCGCATTCTCGCTGAGACGTCCAAATCTTGCTTTTGTCCCTATCGACAAGTAGCGCTCGAGTAATTTCGCTTAGCGCTCGCAAGGTCCTGTTGCTGATGTTCAGTCCTTCTCATACGAGTCGCTGACGCAGATGTAAGCTCATGGCCAGCACAGTAATACTCGAAAATGCCATCATCATCCCGGCAGACGACGCATCAGGACTCTTCAACCCAAAGGGCTGGCCCACACCCATGGCCAGTGCAATTGCTATTGCATTGTACAGCACCGCCCACCGTGTATTCCATCTTCCCTGCGCCAGTGTCTTTCTTGCAATGGCGATAAGCTTCGGCACCGCCGCGAGGTCGGATGTCATGACAATCACGTCAGCCGCCGAGGTACCTATTGCCAAAGAGGATGCCGAGCCCGAGGAGCGGGAGGATAGAGGAGAAGACGAAAACAGAATGCCGACGTCGGCGGCAGCTTGTGCTGGTCCATCGTTCAAACCGTCGCCTAGCATTGCCACAATATTGTCCGTTGTGCCCCTTGAAGAGGCTCGTTGCAGCGCGACAACCAGGTCCCTCTTCTCGTCGGGAAGTGATGTCGCCGCCAGAACTGGAATGTGCAGCTGCGATGATACTCGGTGGGCTTCGAGCTCCGAGTCGCCAGTCAGCATCGTCAAGCGGAGTCCAAGGCCCTTCAGCGACTCAACCACAGCAGATGCGTTCTGACGTATGGTGTCTTGCAGCACGAAACTGCCTGCATAACTGCCGTCAATGCCAAAATGCACCTGCGTTTTTCCTTGGGCACTAGCCAGCTGTGTCGAGGGCGCAGGATAGATATCGTGCTCTGACAGAAAGCGCCTGCTGCCAATATGCACCGTGTACCACATGTTGTCGTGCCCCTGCACCTCCGCAATCACGCCTTTGCCTGTAGCATTGGAGACATTTCGAGTCGGCGAAGTCCCTGCTTGGACTGTCCCTTCGGCCAAGTGAGACGACGCTTGAAGCTGCTTGACACACCATTGAAACACCGTTCGTGCCACTGGGTGCGTCTGCGCCTCATCCCTTTCCGCCGCACTGAGGAGACTGTAGCATAACATCATCTTCTTGGGATCCGACCTGAGCAGCTCGGCAAAAAAAGCCTCTGAAATCTGCAGCTTTCCCTCAGTCAGCGTCCCCGTCTTGTCCAGCACCAGATGGGTAAGGCGAGCTAGATTTTCAAGAGCTCTGGCGCCGCCGGGCAGTAGCACCCCATTCAAGTAAGCCGCATCAATGCCGGCCATGATGGCAGAGGGGTTGGCAAGGCCGATGGCGCATGGGCAAGCCGCTGCAAGAATCGCCATTGCTCGCTCACATGCCAGGTTGACTCGATCCATCAGAGGCAAACAGTGTGGTGACAGACTGTAAGTCGCGACAAATCCTACGGCAGTGAGGATGAGAACCGCCGAGACAAAATATCTCATCATCGAGTCGGCAACCCCAGAGCCGGGGCCGTTGCCAGAGCCTGCGCCGTTATATCTATTCTCAGTCGCCTCTTCGATGCTTTGAACCAATTTCTCCAAACTGGATTCGCTCGGCTCCTTCAGAACGACTGCGACCACCCCAGCAGATAAATTGCGCGTACCCGACATGAGCATGTCGCCGACTGTCTTTCGAACCGGCGCCGACTCGCCGGTCATGTTGGACTCGTCGATCAATGAACTTCCCCTGACAATGTAGCTATTGCACGGGATGAGGCTTTGGGGGCGAATGTGGTACGTGTCAAGAGGGGCGAGGAGACTTGACGGACATGGTGTCAGGACCGCCTCACACTTATCACTCTCGGCTTCGTGTCCATCCCACCGCAATGGTCCTTCTACCATTACCACCCCCATTTCGATTTCTCTCTGAAGCCCGTAAAGACGGGCGAATGATGTTGCACCTTGCCTCTTCAGTGTAACATCGAGGTGCCTTCCTCCACTAATCACAACAGTCAGAAAAGACGCCGTCGCAAAGTACGTTTTCGTCTGCGGATTGGCTGGACCATCGAGCGCGATATTGAAGAATGACAGGATGATGCTCAGGCTGAGTGAAAGTGACAGCAAAGAATCCATGTTGAGATTCGGCAGCTGAAGTCGTCTACGAGAGGAGGAGCTCACCCAAGCGTTGCGGTGGATCCATCTGCCATGAGTTCTTTGAACGTAACACGCGATGGCCAGCGCGCCGAGGTGGGAAAGAGTGACCAGTAACCGTTGAAGTTGGCCTTGTATCGCGGCCTTCGTCATCCAGTCGAGCACTGAAGTAGCCGTTGCCCATTTTGCAGCACCGTTGAACGCATTCTTGAGAGCCTGCAGCTCTTCTTCACTCTGTATGAGTCGCAGATTCTGTTCAGATCCGCCATTTCCCGGTTGAAGTACTTCGGCACCATAGCCTACGTCCTCAATAGCAGAAATCAAGTCCACTATCGATGCCTTTCGCGGGTTGAAGACTACCGTCGCGCGTGACAATGGCAGAGAGATTTTGGTGCGCGAGATGGACGGATGGCCCGTCAATGCCTGCGTAAGTGTTGACACACAGGCAGAGCAAGTCATACCAGTTATCAGCAGTCGAACGGTTGCCCATTGCTCGGCTTGAGCAGGTCTTGCTTTCTCGCGGGCGTCACCGATGGTGGAGGCTGCTACCGGTATAGTGACTGTCCGCTTGTCGAAGACGGGCTGGAAGCCAGAGGCCGAATATGCATCCGAGTCGGAGTCATTATACTTAACCTCGAGGAGACGAACATCAAACAGCTCGCAGGCCTTGATGATTCGGCTCATGATGTAGGCGGTGAAGACGCAGCACGCCATCGTGGGTAGGCTTGTGAAGGCCTGCCCTCCGAGCCTTTTTGGAAACTCGTCTGTTTGCTTCGCTCTAGAAGTAAATAACTATATCTTAGCCCGTTCACAAGAAAACTCCCGAGTACCAGCCATTTCTCACCATGGCTGCGCCCGGTGTGTTTGAAAGCACCTGGAATCGCTTGGTAGAATAGCCATTCCGATACCTCGAGGGAGGGAAATGCATATCTGAAGGGTTGCTCATGGCTTCTGAATCAGAATCCCGAATCCCAGGAGTCGAGTCAGTGCCAGTTCGTCGTGGATTCAACCTGCGTAACCGAGGTCGTGGCCGAACCCGCACACGTGATTCTTGGTCTGGTTTTAAATGAATGGTGAGGATCGACTCGGAGCACGGTTATGTATATCGCAGATCATGTCGACGTGGAGATGGAACAGGAGCCATTTGAACTCGTGCGTCTAGATTGCTCGATACATATTTGGGCGCTGCGCCATATCCGCCAAATACCAACACCATACGGGGTCGCACGCAATTCCTCATCGCATATCTCCAGCGGTGCGCAGCCAGATTGGACACAATCTTACGACATCTTTCAATCCGAGCGCAGTTGGCCTCCGCTCAAGTGATTTCGTAGTGAAAAAGGCCTCTCAGAGGTTGAAAGCAGCCAATAGGAGGACAACGCTGCGGGAAAGAGTTATGTAGTCCTTCGGATGAGCACCGCGGTTCATTAAAACTGATGAGTGGGAAAGAAAGAGGTATTTAAGTGCGCAGTAACTGGAACCCGGTTCATAACATTCAAATGTACATGGCTTCAAAGATCGTCGATAGAGAATTCGTCGTACTGGGGGTATATTTCACACATGGCCTCATGACATCCGTGCGTAGTCCTGAGGATTGTACCTGTATTGCTGCTGTTGCTGTTGCTGCTGCTGCTGCTGCGCCGACATGTGATTCGGATCTGGAGTTCTGGGCGACCTCTCCGGCGCAGGTCCATTGTTGGCCGGCAGCTCAGCAACAAAAGTTCGCTTTTCGAGACCAGGAGACGCCATGCCACCGGGCCGGGCTACAGAACTGGGCATTGAGCTCACAGACTCTGCGTAGCTCTGGCGGTCTGACTGGCTGCTTTGGTGCTGAAAATCACTCTGGTTCGGGGAGCTGGCCGATAGCTCGGAAACAGCGGACGAGAACCGATGGTTCGGGTGCAACTGCGATTGTTGCGGTGGTGGTTGCTGGACGAAATGTGTGCTTCCAGGCATTTCAATCGCGAGGCCTTGTGAAGGTGGCGCTTGCGCATATTGTGGCTGTGGACTGGGCGAGCCGTACATTGATTGTCTTGCATACGCTGATTGTTGGAAACCCGGTACGCTGGGCGACTGAGGATATGCGGATTGAGGCATGGGGGAGAGCAAGGACGGTGAGTAATGACCCTGCTGTTGGAATGTGTTGGACCGGTCCGCCGGGTTCAAGGTCTTCAGCTTTCCTTCCTCGAACATAGCGCTGAGGACACCTGCGTCGATCAATTCAGCCTTCTTCACCAGACGGTCAACCATCGTCTTCGAGGCCGCTTTCATCTCCTTCTTCACGAAAGACACCATCGCAGGATTACACTTGATCTCGATATCTTCTCGCAAATACAGGCCTTCGGGCGGGGCATTGCTTCCCAACTCCCTTGACTCGGGAGGCTCTCCGGGTTGGTTGCCTCGGATCTGCCATTTATTGCGCAAGTCAACGCCCATGGGCGCATAGACGTGTGTCTGTAATCCCCACGGCATATCGTGGAAACATCCTTTGAACGATATCTTGCCTGCGCCGGCCTTGCCTATCCCCGGCACATACTGGATTCTTTCGTTGATCTCATACCAGGTCGAGAAGAACTCGTCCGCGGGCGCAGTCTGAGGAGCTTTGATGGGTTTGTAGCCGATTACAAGGGGATTGAGTTCAATGATCTCGCCATGACTGTGGAGCATGTCGATGGCGAGCTGACGAGGGATATGGGAGGGGATGGGAGTGATATTCGTGTAGACGGATTTCTTCTTCATCATGGGCATCGTCGAGTGGACGTTCACCGCGAGCGACGTGAGGGACAGAAATGTGAGGCGACAATGACGGCGCCGGTCAAAGTTGGTCAATGATCCTCAGATGTAATGGCGAGAAGGGAGAAATTATTGCTGGCAGGCAGCAAGATGTCAGATTGCGCAGGAGAACAGCTGCGGTGGTGACAGGGTTTATTGAGAGCCGTCACTAAATGAATGTCTAATTTGCGAAGCTGACAAGAAGCTGAGCCGGGAAAACGCCCTGAGCGACTTCAAGTCTTGGAAGCTGAGAGCGCCGGGTATTGATGCGTCAGGCACACTCAAACACGATTAATTCCGTTGTCAAAGGTACGAGTGTCGAAAGGCTTATGCGCAGTTGTAGATTATTTCTCGCCCTCTGGAAGACGGTGGAAGGGGGATTGTCTCGTCATCACCATGGTTGCTATTATAATCTAGGGCTGCAGCACCGTTGGAACGGATGTGCAGCACTCCGGACGCGACCATCAGTGATCGGCTACACTCATTGACCAGTGCTCATGGGGGCCTGAAACTCTTGGGCTTGCGGGCGAGCAGGCGAGCAAAGATCTCCTCCGCCGTCCGGCAACTGGTATGGCTGATGCTGATGTGTCATGGGTGTGGCGGGGAGGGACAGGCCCCTAAATATCTCAGCCGTATCTCATTGGAGGCATTCGCCAGGCCTCGTCGTCCCTGCAACAAACTTTCAGCGAACATGCAAAGCAGAAAGTGAGGCCACAGAAGGTGCTCGAGTGTCCAAGACGAGAATTCGGAACAAGAAGATTGGATTTGATCGCCCTGTCGCCTTCTGTGGAATTAACAGCGTTATTGGTACTTGTCATCCATACTGTAATCATCTGTGTGCCATAAACATGAGAGAGAAATCTAGTTGCGATTGGTGATAGCGGCTATGGCCCCGCCCATGCGCTATAGATTACTAATTAGCTAGCTAACTAGTTAAGAACGAAAGCTCCCCGGAGGCGCGTTTCCTCGTATTTAACGCTCCTGAGCTTCCAGTCGGGAGTGTCGCCTTCGACCAGTTTTTCGGCGGTTCCAGTCGAAGCGCGAGGCGAACACCTGAATTGCGATCTCCGTTGGGTCATCACAGACAGTCCAGCCCCCACCACCAGTGGACCTGTAAACAGTGATCATGTTAGCAAGAGAGGCCACTTTGAGGAACTCTTCGAGGGGCAGGCTGTCTTGGAGCAACCGATCGAAAGTCCGTTGATTGTCCTCATCTGGCGGGAGGTCGTTGTCACTGTTACTATCTTCCCTTTCCGGAGAAACACTGGTATGGTAGAGAGAACCGACTGTGGATTGAACGGATTGTTGCTCTTACAAAGTGAGTAGGTGCCGCTTGCAGAAACTCAGGCCTTCTTGACGACCATGCGGGCTTGAGTCAAGGTACCGGTTTCTTCGTTGCAAATGTCTGTCACGGCGCCAAGGGCCTCGAGAGAATTCAGCTTGCGTACAATGACGTGCCTCTCGACCATGCGCTTAGTACCAGCAGCCGTCGTGATGGTCAAGACGACGGTGAGGAAGTTGGTATCATTGACAAACCTGTTGCCACGGCGCAGATGACTACTTCCTAGTTGCTCGAGAAGCCATTGGAGACCAGCACAACGATTGCGAAAACAACCGCGATGCCCAAGAGACCGATTGCCAAATGGGACAGTTTTCGTTGCAGAGGTGTGCCGACGGTGATGCCGAGGAAGACACCAATGAAGTCACCAGCCGTAAGACCGTACGTCTGAGCTTTGCGAGACTTTGGGTTTTCGGACTCTGCTGTGTTGGCCTCGCAAAGCTGCTGCGATTGTGCCAAGTCCCGTGAACATTGAGCATCTTTCATCACCGCTGTACAAGAGCCCGGCTCCAGAGGGGACTTATGTGTCACAAATTTATCCTCTTCTTCAAACGTTCCGAGAAACTCCTTACACATAATATCGAGGTTCATTATAATCTCTCCTTCTAGCTCATCAGGTTCGCGCTCACCTAGATTGATCAATACCTAGCTTCACAGGCATATTTAGATCAACTGGTAGTTCGGCTTCCTCCATTCCTCTTGAGGTTCGTGTTGGGACCGAGAGATGTTATTTTCTTATCTGATAACTGCGAATTGAGACTGATCATGTTCTGAATACCTTTTTACCAAAGTCCATATACAAGTATTACGCCGTAGCACGGAGCTGTGTTGGTGGCACGTTCTGTCATTGAGACAACCCAAGATAGAGGACTTGGGGGTTGCCAATACATTGGTTGGGATTGAGAGAAGGGGAGGGGGAGAGGCGGAAATGGCCAGCGAATTGCATACAGTCTGTCAGACAACACGCCAGTCCATAACCTCGGTCGCACGTTCCGCATGGGCGGAGTGAACTCATGTGTCATGATCTGAATGTCATGACACATTGGTACGAAAGCTTTTCCTCTCGCCCTCGAGAACCAGCAGTGCCTGGATCTGGGCGCTGGGTTGACGGAGGCTCGCATTGGTCTACAAAAGATTTGCCTGGCACGTGTAAGAAGCCAAGTGTCAAGCACTCCTTGGCATTGAATATCCGGGAACAGCCAAGAGGGAAGGACACGTGAAGTCCGCTGTGCCAAGCTGAGATGGATAGTGCCCCTCCCTAATGGCGCTCCTCAAATATTCATAAGAGCGAGATGGAATCGCTGGATTTCGTTTCTGGTAAATCAAGTTGTCAGCTTTTGCCTTTGCAACCTCAAACCATGCCTTATGCACATCCAAGATGCCGGCCCTCCTCGCAAATCGATCACATGAGCAGAAGGACTGGGACGAGCCCCTTTCCGACGAGAACACGCCTTGCGGCCATTTCACTGGGAACTGGATACGTTTCATGCCACTGTTGAGCGTTTGCGCATTTTTGATCTTCATGGTCATGTAAGTCTTCAAGAGGCTGGAGAGGATGAATATTGCTAACTGGAATCTTGTTTCAGAGTTTCAGGTCGGGTCACACGGAGCACTCCGCGGCATGGAAGTGACATATTGCCAAGGACTGATACGGAGTACAGGATTCGACAACAACGGGGAAGCATTCTAAAGTTCAATGAGACAACGCCGTTGCTGAGAGCCGAGTCCTGGAGGCGGCAAAAAGAGGATTCGCACAGTCCGTCACCTGCCAGTCGTTCCCGAATACTTATCTGGTATGTGTTAGGGTTTGTCCTCCTTGTGACCGACAATTTTGCTGACTTGAAAGCGCCATCTGTTTGGACCACGTCCGGGCTCGGCACACGATACGGGAGCTGAAATGTTTACACGTGTTTCACCACCGTTGCATTGACACCTGGTGGTGCAAAGGGCATCCTTCCTGTCCCCTTTGTAGGCAATCAGTGGTGACCATGTCTGGACCTGTCGTCACTCCGCTTTCCAGGCGAGCTTGAATTATCCTTGCCCAACCCCGCTGATGATAAGGGGTCCTGGTGTTTCTAAGCTCATCGACCACAAAGCTTTGTTTTTGGGCGTCGTTAAAGCTTTTGTTCCAGCAGGGTCGTTGCGGAGTACCCCACGAGCACAAATCGGACACTGTCTAAAACATGGCCTGGCCTGTTCAGGGTTGTGGCCGTATCCGAGGCTGGATTTTTTTGGGAGTCGGCCTTAGAGGTTGTACATCGAGAGCTTCGGTGATTGTGGTGGTGAGCGGCGTCGATTTGGTGTGGCTGTTGATTCAATCGGGTCTGCTCTGGTGTGAGAGGCTGTGCGCGCTGGTATATACAGGAGACGGGTTGCTGCAATGGGCGTCCTGGTTGTCAGGCTTCAGAAGGAGCGATCATGATTATCAGCATAGCTGTTTTCGTGGTGGAAGGTCGACACGGCTTTGATGGTTCTGGACATTAGTGTTTGAGGGCGAGATGGTCTGACGCACGCTTACGATTACGAGTACAATCTACGCACGGGAAATCAGAGGATCCGAAGAGGCACTAGCATCAAAAAGACCCGTAATTTCCATGTGCTTTCACATCGTTTGTTGGAGTAGCAGTCAGTCCTGTAGCGAGATTTTCGGTATGGTCAACAGCCTCGAACCCTGCCAGAAATCCCTCCGAAGCTATTGTCACACATGAAGGGTGTGACGGCACGGCACACCAAAGGAAGGTAATGCAGCGCGAACGCTGCGAACTGGTATGGGTTGCTCAATACGAAGAGACCAAACTAAAGAGAGAGAGGAAAAGGTGTAAAATGCTTCCTTCTGCCAAGGCTTCAGTCACGTGCAGCCAATCACCCTAGGGCTGTACAGTTGTCCAGCCGTCGTCTGTCCAATCAAAATGGGGCTTGGCAACCCTGCGCCTTACCCAAAGCAGCCAACCTCCTCGCCAGCCTTGCCTCGCCAGCCTTGCCTCGTTCGTTCACATCTGGCACGGTCCGTGACAGAGGACGTGTTGGTGGTCGCTTTCGAATTCCACCTTTCGGTAGCGTTGTCTGAGATGATCCTGGTTGACGAGGACAGTGGCAGGTCACGCAGAGTGTCGGAGTAAGACCTTATCTGCGATACTGGAGTTCAGCTGCAGTTCGGCGCGAGCGTGCCTCACATGGCCATGCGGCGAATATGCTTCAAGGTGATTACTCAAAACGAGATCATGGCTTGTAGAAGAAGAACACATTCGAAATCAGTCGATGGAACATGTATTCTATCATTATCGAGGTAGCTTCCCCGAAGTTCTGTAACAACTCATTCCATTCCCGCTCTTGTCCAGCACTGTGCAAAACACGGAAGTACACGACACGCCTGTAGATCAGATACTTCACCGAGGTAAGTAGAGTCGTTGCATGTCCTGTGACCCAGTTTGATATGTTGATGATCCATGGTCATGGTCATTCTCCTTGATGTGGAGCAGCCGAAGATCTCCTCGGGAGCCACAAGAATCACCAAATCCTCCGCTAGATCGGGCCTCACCGTCATAAGGCGTAAGAACCTATATCCCTCTCTGAAAATCCAAGCCAATGACGCTGCATACCTCTTTGAAGTGCACCGCTTGTAGTCGTCCCCAAAGAGTCGATGTGCCAGAATGGATTACACAAGCCTGTACCCCCTACTATTTATCACCCTGGACTAGAAGTCATCATTCATATATCGCTGGAGCCATTCAGTCCTGCCGATCCTCGATCGAATCCGTTTGCCATATATCCTAGGGAGGAGTCAGCTGTACTGTGTCTTAGGGTCTCGGGGACCGGTACTCACCAGAGAGGGATTGTCAACAGACAGACCAACAAGAACAGAGCCCCGAGGATGCAGAATACCTCCAAGGGACCGTCTCGCGCAAGCCAGGTATTGACAAAGTATGTCAGACCGAATGTCAGGAGATTCCGAGCGTTGATGGCGACAAATGCCTCCTCGTTGAGTTTCGGGTAAGAATCGATCACGTAGCCAAAGACACAAGTCGACGCGAAGGCCAGACTCATGTTGGCCAATCCGAAAGTCAAGACCGGTCCCGACCAATGCGTCTGATAGTGGACCGTGGCCCCGAATCCGAAGAAACCAACCGTGCCCAGGATCGCGGTGACAACAATTAGCACCAGGCGGAATTCAGGTTCGTAAATGCCCTTGTTCTTCTTCGTCAAGTACACGCAGATCGCATCGTTCAGTGGTCCAGATAAAACTTCTCCCAACAGGGTCAGAATAAAGGGTGACAAACTGATCAGGCCAACTTGCGACACCGAAAAGTTGTAAGGCGGCGCAACGAAAATCACTCCATTGACGACGCTGAACACGACAATCCACGTAAGAGTTGTTCCATACATAAGGAAGCCCCAGAAGACGGCAGGATAGAAGAACAGGATGACCGGTCGAGTGAAGATTTTGACCATGGGGGCATAGCTGTATCGACCGGTGAAGACCCTGAGCGACCGCAGGTATGACATCTTCGGTTCTGCGGATCCACGCGTGACGCTGTACGAGAGGTGCTTGTCCTTCTCTCCATGAGCCTGGGCGAGGTCGTGTTCGTGGCCCAACTTCATATGGACATGTTCTGTTCCGGGCTTCTCCGGGTCGGTAACGGCCGTGTCTGTCTCGGGAACGACGACAACAGCATCTCGTCGGTAGGTGGTTTCTGGCACCAGGAAGACGACGGCAAGCAGCAGCACGCCGAAGAAAATGGCACAGACGCCGAACGTCCATTCGTATCCGTCGTACTCGATGATATACCCGGCAACGAGGGCCCCGCCGGAGATGCCGGTCAAAAGGAACAGATTCCAGACAGCGATTCGCGTCGCACGTTCGTGCACGAAGTACAAATCGCCAATGGTGCATTGAACCAGGACCTGTGAAGCAGCATGTCAGCGTTGAGACTTTCCCAGGGGCTGAGTGGTCGACCAACGTACCTCGTATGGAGCCATGCCGATACCAGAGATCACTCTTGACGCTAGGAAGCTGCTGTAATTGCCGGCCTTCGCTCCCCATATCGAGCACGCGAACATGATGCAGCTGGCAAGGATATAGATCGGTCGTTTGCCGTACAGCTTCGCCAAGGGATTGGTCAGAAACAGGCCAAGACCGATGGTGAGAATCAGCCATGCGGTAGCTTGTGACAGGATCTCAACAGTGATGTTGAGTTGAGCGGAAATCTCGACGAAGCCTGGCGACAGCATCGGCCCAAAGGCACCGACTACGGCGGCACTGAGAGACACGACAAGGAGAATCATCTCCTTCTTCCATTGCGGCCAGTTGAGAGGATCATTGGGCGAGTCCGATGGCTGAGGGATCAGGATGATGTTTGAAAACCTGCCCCTGCCATGCTTCAGTAGGTCTCGAGGTATCTCTGCGTACTCTGGCGGCAGGTCGTCCTGGTCGCTCATGAAGGACGTGCCGGGCACGTTCTCCAGTTTCTTGCAGTCGAGGATTCCGAAAGGCATCTTGTAGGCGGCTTTGATGTCGAGAGGTCACAAGGCTGGGCTGAAGACAGGTAACTGGACCTGCCTCGGATTAAATACCAGAAGAGCTGGGAAATCCCTCCGCACTGGTTCCTACCCTGATAGACCAGCATTTGCGACAACGCAAGCGGTGGCACAGTTTAGAGCATGTGCCAGAGCAGAAGGGTGCGAGCGCTCCACTGCATTGACGAGCCAGTAGACTCATTCCAAGCACAAGAAGCGTCTTGCCCAAACGCACTAGTGGCATGAAGCTTCGCTCCTCCGTTTGATAGCCGCATATCGAGGTCCAGTTTGGGCGCCACAGCAGGGTCCAATGTGGTCTCTAGAGGCAAGGGCACGAGGCCACCGGAATACTCCCACTGACGGGGGAGACAGAATCGAGCATATCCCAGGCCCCGGATCGGCGGTCGCTATTGGCAGTGGCTCACGTAGCGAAGTCCCCAGGCTGGACGGACGTTTGGTGAAGATCGATTGCCACCGACTTACCCCACGGGCCTAAAGTGGGAAATGGGGGGTTCGGCAGGGTTGAGACGTACAAATTGTCGATCAGCTGGTGGAAGAGGTCGACACCTCTACATCCACGCACCCACACAGTACTCGTACGTACGAGTATCCGGAAAGCTTTCCTCTCCCTCCGGAGTGCGCTTTCCGGGGTCACTCGTAAACCGCAGTCCGGCAATTGAGCCTCTGGCAGCTGAAAGCGTATCTTGACGACGTCCATTTCGCTTAACCGGTGATCCCTGATCTCCGATCTGGGGTCGTGTACTGGTATCTGATACGGGTCCTTCGGCCTGCATAGCCCGCCTTCAAACACGCGACGACTCGCCTAACGAGATGCAACGAAGAGGGTAAGGCGACAAGAAAGGTTGAGCAGGCTCGACAAGCTACACAGAGTAGGAACACATAGTGACCAGTTCTGTCTGACAGAGAATTATCCTACCTCAGAAGAGCTGGATCGGACCAATTGATTTATCATCTTAACAGAGTCGCGAACTCGGGAGGTGCTTATCGCTATTCATGAAAGTCTTTCACGCAGAAGTTGTTTTATCCCAAACCACCATGTCTTTCACTCAAGCTACGCAAGCTGGTCAATCTCCTGTGCAAGCATGGCCTGCACGCCATTCGCGGCAGCAGGGGTTGGCTCTGTCACCGTGTCTGCTTTGACCGACGCGCCACGGTCCAATTTCTTCAGCACGTCGTCTATCACTTCGTACGCGTGTGTCTCCGCATCAAAGTCAAGCAACCAGGCTTCGCGTTTCAAATGCAGGGACTTGACGTCCTTCCAGATCTTGTCCCAATCAGCCTTGTGCCACTGCTCCCGCGTTGTCACACCCGTCATCTGAGCTCTATGGACACGTTCGTAGCGAATGGCTTCGTATGCCCTAATAGCCCGAGGCACGTTGTCTCTGCCGCTCTTCTCAAGCGTGATAGCAAGCGTCACGCCGTCTTCCATCGATTGACTCGCGCCTTGTATCGATGTTGGTAGAAAGGGGTGTGCCGCATCGCCGATCAACGCAATACGAGCTTTTGGCGAGATGAAGGTTGGTAACGGATCTCGGAAGACAAGTTTGTAGTCGACAAGCCGGTCTGGAGGTGTGGCGTCGACTATGTCATGGACCACCGGAGCCCATCCTTGCAGATTCCGCTTGACTTCCTCCTTGTCTCCGGGAAACTGCCAGTCTTCGTCGATATCGGCGTCGTCCTTGTGTGTCAAAACCCAGCTGAACTCTTTGCCGCCCTTTATCGCCGCAGCGAGAAAGTGCTTGTCCTCCCCGATCTGGTCTCCAGTTAGCATGTGGTCTTCTTGGAAACGAACAAAATACCCACCCAGCCAGAATGAGAGTCGCCATTGAGGACCAGATGTTTCGTCCTCTCGTTCTTCGCCAGCTCGTCGGAGGGGAACCATGATCGATAAACTGCATAGCCCGATGGCTTAGGTCGATCTTCGAAGCCCAAAACGATTTTTCTTCCAGCTGATTTAACTCCTTCGGCCGCAAATACACAATCCGCCGTCAACCTCTCGCCGTTCACAATCACGCCCGCCTCGGTGTCCGTCTCAAAATAATCAGTAATATGCTGGCCTAGTCGAATGTCGATCCCTCGGGCTTTGGCATGCTCGAAGACGGCAAGGTGGATCTCGCCCCGATGGCCGTTGATGCGCCGACCCCATTGCTTCTCAACGTCCCAGACTTGTCTAGTCGCGAAGGTACCCTTCCAGTCGTAGAAGTCGAGCCCGTCGCTGTGGTGGATGATTGGCTCAAGTTTGTCAACCACTCCCTCCCATCGCTCGAAGATGTGTCCAGAATTTGAGGAGAAGCTGATGATGTCTCCCAGGGGCTTCAGTTCAGCGACCTTTTCCAGGAGTATAACATCATGACCCTTTCGGTTACATTCTATTGCTGCACACAATCCAGCGAAACCGGCACCCACAATGATGACCTTGATGCCCGAAGGTGGGAGTCTAAAGAATTCGGGCATCTTTGATTATGGCGACTTGACTTTGGAGGATAATTCCACTGTTGGAGTTTTTAGAGGTAAGGGCGAAACCCTGCAACTTTCGTATATAAGGACAGTGTTGATACCCAAGACCTCAATACTCCCAGAGTCAGTGCTGATCCGGTTCTATTCTCCCAGTTCGTCGGGCCAGAATATCGCCTGGGCCGTACCCTCCCACGACTGGCTCGCTGTGGGACTGTCCACTATCCAAATCGAGCTCTGCCGCACGACGCGGAGAGCCATCTCCATGTCTGGGGTTTCTCCGGCATCTCGTCCACAACTACAACTGCCGAGGATCTCGAGCTCATAGACAGGCGATGGGCTTTCTCCGCATCTGCAAAGCGACCCCACGACGAGCGGATCTCTTCCTCCATTGAGGCATCACAACTGAAGTGGCGGCGTCCATCTTCCAATGGACGACCTGCCTTTACTCGGCGTCGCCAGCGGCGCAATTGGCCAACACTAGAGCTCGCCGAAATGCTTCTTCTTTCCTCCTTGGTGAGGGGATACAACGGATTCAGTCCGGTAGAGTGCCGGTGTGCTGGGATTTCTTCTACGCACAACCTTCTAGAGTGCCCCCGAGCTTCTGGACAATTTGTGAAGTTCACTTCATCGCGGTGAGTCGTCGTTCCTCTTCGTGGCTGCTCGAACCCCAGACCTCCAAGTGATCGTGACGGACACATACAAATACGTCGGATTAGCGTTGTCCTGAAGGTCTTGATTAAGAATGAGTTGGACAACCGTCTTCTGGGCCTGGGCGGGCGTGGCAGGGCTGTTGCTTGTGGGAGTCCTCGGTGTGGTGATCCACGATGTGATATTATGGAAACGCATGCCTCCTGGGCCTCAGCCGCTCCCCTTTGTGGGCAACAAATTCGACATCCCGTCCAAATACCCGTGGATCCAATTCCAAGAATGGTCCAAAAAGTACGGCCCGATCTTCACGCTCTGGCTGGGCCGTCGCCCAACCGTCATCATCTCCGACCCTGTCATCGCGTCCGAACTCCTCGAAAAGCGCTCCCACAAGTACAGCTCGCGGCCGCGGTTCGTCGTCATGGGCGAGATCTACAGTCAAAACAGCGGCATCCTGGTGGCCAAGTACGGCAAAGACTGGTCGGTGCGGCGCAAGGCCCTCCACAGCGTCCTCACCCAGAAGGCCCTGCAACAGTACAAGCAGGTGCAAGAAGCCGAAGCCGTGCGCCTCTGCCAGATGCTCGTCGACAACCCGCAGGACTTTGAAAGTCTGCTCGACCGCTTCACGGCGTCCATCGTCTTCACCATCGCCTACGGCCACCGCATCGACAGCATGCAATCTCCGATCATCCGCCAGCGCCTGAAGTTAATGCACATCATGGCATCCCTGAACGTGCCCGGCCGGTACCTGGCCGAGTCG
Source organism: Phialophora chinensis (assembly GCA_016109575.1). NCBI lineage: Eukaryota > Fungi > Ascomycota > Eurotiomycetes > Chaetothyriales > Herpotrichiellaceae > Phialophora > Phialophora chinensis. Next base: position 3,298,690 of record JADWPU010000001.1, read on the forward strand.
TTCCCGGTGCTCGCACGCATCCCCGAGGCGCTCGCTCCCTGGAAGCGTCAGATCCGCGGCTGGGGCGACGAGAACGAACAGGCCGACAAGCAACTCATGAACTACGTGCGCGAAGACATGGAGAACGCCAAGAAGCCCGGCGCGCCCCCTCTGGCCAACAGCCTCGCCAAGCAACTGCTCGAGCAGCGCGAGGCCGACCCGGCGACCTTTGCGCTCCTCGGCGAGCGCGACTTCAACGGCCTCCCCGCCAGCATCTTCGGCGCCGGCGCCGACACCACGGCCAGCACGCTGTGCAGCACGATCCTCGCGATCGTGACCCACCAGGAGGTCCTGCCCGCGGCGCACGCGGAGCTGGACGCCGTCGTCGGCACCGACCGTCTGCCCCTGTACTCGGACGAGGCGTCCCTGCCGTACATCCGCGCGCTGTGCAAGGAGGCGCTGCGCTGGCGGCCCGTGGCCGTCCTGGGCGGCACGCCGCACGCGAGCACCGAGCCCGACACGTACCGGGGTTACTACATCCCCACGGGGACCAACATCCTGGGCAACAGCTGGGCCATCAACCTCAACGCCCAGTACTACCCGAACCCGGACCACTTCAACCCGCTGCGCTTCCTCGACACGGACCCGCACGCCCTCGGCTACCTGCCCAAGGAATACCTGGCCAGCACGCCGCAGGAGAACGACGGGCTCGCCCACCCGTCGCGCCTCGGCCACTCGAGCTTCGGCTGGGGCAGGCGCATCTGCCCCGGCGCCGACCTCGCGAGCAACAATCTCTTCATCGCTGTCGCCCACCTGCTGTGGTGTTTCGACATCCGGCCCGCCAAGGGCGTCGTCTACGACACGTACAATTACACCGAGGGCTTCAACATCCGGCCCCAGCCCTATCGGTGCGAGATCACCATCCGGAGCGACAAGCACAAGGACGTGCTGCAGCGCGAGTTTCTGCAGGCGAGGGACCATCTGATGAGGAACTTCCCGCTGTTCAAGGAGCATGAGATTGTCGTCTGAGCCCAAGATGTCGGGGGCTGGCCGCGGACGAGGTGCAGATGGGATGTGGACCCTCGGAAGCAGGGGAAATGTCGTGCATGCAGTCATCACACGAACACGAGGTGCATATCTTGTTTAGGTCCGAGTCTAGATTTTGGCGGCATGCCATGTAGTCTTTCGTGGGTATCATCTATCGTCAAATTTCATCGTCCGCCTTGCATCCGCTTCAATCTCTCTTCAGCGGCTCGTGCTCTCCTCTCCCGTTCCAACTTCATCCTCATTTCGGGCGTCAATCCTCTCACCTCCTCTTCTCTCTTTTCAGCGCCCGTCTTCTCCACCGCCGCTGCGAGCGTCTTGCCCGCGCCGGCCTTCCGCTCGATCCTGCCCACATTGCGCTTCTCTTCTTCCTGCCTGAGCCTCTCTAGGTCGGCCTGCCTGCGCTGAGCTTCTGCAGCGTCCGAGGCCGACTTCTCTTGTGCCGCTTTGGCATCTACTTCTTCCTGAGAAAGAGCCGAGGGGACGTGGGCGGCCGCCCAGTCGAAGGCATTTTCGCCCAGCTGGTGGCGAGCGACGCGAAACGCGTCCCGCGTCTTGACGTCTCCTGCGATTTCGTACGCCGTCTTGCCGTCGCCGTTTCTGATCGCCGGGTTAGCTTTGGCTTTGGTGAGGAGCGCCAGAATCAGCGCAGGGGAATTCGTGGATGCAGAGAGGTGGAGTGGAGTCGGAGCGTGGTGATGATCAGAGGCAGGGAAGAAGGTGAAGTCAGGGGAGAGTTCGTTCTTGGTCAGATAGAGGAGGACTCCCGGTGCTTTCGACCGTCGGATGAGGGCTTGCAGTTGTGAGGTGTGGAACTGTGCCGCCTCTTCTTCTTTGCTGAGCTTAGGCGCCTGAGGTTTTGCTTTCTGTTCCTTCGGAGCCTTCTCAGGGGACAATTTCACTGGCGCAGGCTCAACCAGCTTACCGACCTTTAGCCTGGTCAGCTCTTGGAAGGAACGAAGAAGTTCGGCTTGGGTTGCTCGACGGGTACTGAATGGAAAGCCGCGTATCCTTTTGTCGGTACTTTTCAGGACTTGGCCCTCGTAAGGTCCGAACAGCGTCCTTCTGTTGGTAGTTCCTGTTGCACGTATGAACAATACTTCGGCAGCATCGATCATTTCTTTCCAATCATGTAGCACAGCTCTGACGTCCGCCTCTAGCGCCATCTCATTGTACCTTCGTATCGATGATCCTGCAGAATGCGCATTACCCTTGGCGTTGTCGTTTGCAGATTGAGAACCGCCTTGTTTCCGCCTCGTGGTATATCGGTGAAACGTCTTGTGAGCTTTGACGACAGCATGGCGTTCCTCGACGCCACCTGGCCCCTTCCGTAGCTCTGGCACCAATGATACGACCATGGCTGCAAAGTGGCCACCCCCAATCATGCAGAGGAAGAAGTGAGGATCTTTTTGGGCAGCTTGCGTTGCATCCTTTCGCGCTTGTCCACTTGATTTTCCCAGCAATGGCTTCAGTTGCTTCTTCTGAATGATGTCCACCAGCGATGAACGTGCTTGTTCCTGCTCCTCCGGCGATAGGATGGCCTTGTAGACCCCTAGGCCCACATCCTCCCCTACCTTTGGACTTGACAGCCATATCAAAGGGGCATTTCCAAATCCACGCTTCTTGGAGCTTTCTGTGTCCCCAGTGGATTCTTGGTGAGATATTTTGGCCTGCGTTCTCAGTAAGGCTGTGAGTGTGCTGTCCCCATCTTTTGGCCCCTCATCGTCCCCGTCCTCTGAGTCGTCTGAGTCTGAGCCCGACAGTGACTCGTCCAAGTCACCGATTAGGCGCACAAAGGTTGCTTCGTCGACGGGAGGCTGTTGTTTTACACTCAACTTGAGGTTGTACCGGTGGAAGTCTGACTTGACGTGATTCCGCTGGTCTTGGACATTGCTAAATGTAGCTTTGCACATCGCACACGAAGTCGAATTCGTAACGCCGTCTTCGTTGTGGTTGGCGCGCCGACTCGTACTTCCATCTGCGGGAATGGGATCCTGTGGCTGCCGCTGTTCGTTTCCGGCGAGAGTAAGGGTGAATAACAGCTCGGGAGGAAGATCGTAGACGTATAGAGGCCGTCGCAGAAAAGGGTTTGTCTCAGTCTGACCCTTGTCAGCCATGTCGATTGGGTCCGATGTTCGAAATGGTTGGAGGCTTGTCAATGATACTTTTTGGGGCTCCGTGCACGAGGCTGCGATGAGTCGAACGGACACTGCGAAGGCGGGGAGCCGACGTCATACAGCACGTGATCACGCGACAGGTCCACTAGCGCAGTCGTGCCTGACCGCGCCTGGAGAAGTTTCCACTTCGCCGTTGCTGCTGCCTCGAATCTTACAGCTGCCCTTCACGTGCATGTTTCACTTCAAAAGGCCATAAACACGGGTTTGTTCCTGCTTTGCTCATCTTCGTGCTGTATCTCAGTTCTCCTGATCCTGTCAGACCTTCAGTTGAAAATGCCTCGCATCAAAGCACCTCCTCCGCCAGCTGTGCCGTCTCTCGATGGCGTTACAATCTCATTTGCTTCTTACACCGCCAATGCTCATCCCGAGCTCGGAAACAAAAGTGTTGCCCAATTGAAGATTGATATTTCAAATTGCGGCGGATCCTACACAGCAAAGCCCAGTGACTGCACTCATATGATTGCCTCTCAAGCTCAGTTTGACAAGAAGATTGATCGGATCAAGCAAACCGAGAAGAACCCCGACGCCTCTATCGTCTCTTATGAATGGCTTGCCGACTCCCTGGCGTCAAGCACCCCTGTCGATGTCGATGCTTATCTTCTTGGTAAATCCGACGATTCGTTGTCGAATGATGTTGACACTCTCAACGGCAACAGAAGCCAACCTACTCGGAAAGCCAGCGCCACCAAGAAGGCATCAAAGCGTGCGAGACAACAGGATGACGATGAAGAGGACGACCTCGTACCACCCAAGAAATCAAAGAAATCAGGCCCGACGAAAACACCTGCACCCACTGCTGCTACCAATGCCAAGTCCGCCATCAAGGTTCCAGTCGATCAACAAGTCCCCTCTGCTTCAAACTACACGGTGCACATCGATGATGATGGCGTGATCTATGACGCCACTCTGAACAAATCTGATGCCCGTGAAAACAACAACAAGTTCTACAGGGTGCAAGTTTTGGAAGCCAACGACATCTTCAAGACTTGGACCCGGTGGGGTCGAGTGGGTGACAGAGGTCAAAACAAGTGGCTTGGAGATGGCGACTGCTCCGACGCCGTTGCACAGTTCAAGGCTAAGTTCAAGGAGAAGAGTGGTATTGCATGGGAAAATCGTGACGGGCCTTCAAAGAAGGGCAAGTACGTCTACCTAGAGGTCAATTACGAAGACTCGGATGCAGAGGACGAGAAGGCAACGCCAGTGTCAGACCAAGATGACACCGACGAAGACGACCACGTTTCCGCCCCCAGCAAGCTCGCCCAGCCGGTGCAACGCTTGATGGAACTTATCTTCAACGTGCAGTACTTCAATGCCACAATGGCTGAGCTTGACTACGACGCAAACAAGATGCCGCTAGGAAAGCTCAGTAAGAAGACGTTGCTCAAGGGCTACGAAGTTCTCAAGGAGCTGGCCTCTCTCGTGGCCGACCCCACTCTTGCTGTCACCATGGGAGAGAGCCAAGCCGAAGCTGTTGCAGACCGGAGCAATCAATACTTTTCCCTCGTTCCCCACGTCGTTGGTCGACGCCAGGTCCCTGTACTCCGCGATATGGATTCCATTAGGGTATCATTGCCGCCCCTTCACTTCTCACACGGTGGCTTAGGTTCTCACTGACGGTTATGCAGAAAGAAATTCGTCTCCTGGAGGCCCTGACAGACATGCAACTCGCCAACGAGATCATGAAGTCCGCATCGGTTCAGAAACACAAGGATATCCACGTTCTGGATGCACGATATCAAGGACTTGGTATGAAAGAGATGACACCTTTGACCACGACTGGTTCAGAGTACAACGAGATTTCCAACTACTTGACCAAGTCAGTCGGCGGCACCCACAACATCCGATATACGGTTCAGGACATTTTTCGTATCGAAAGAAATGGCGAATCCGACCGTCTCGACAAATCATCCTACGCAAAGCTGGGAGCGAAGAGTGACCGTCGTCTGCTCTGGCATGGTTCGCGTGCTTCGAACTTTGGTGGCATTCTCAGCCAAGGTCTACGCATTGCACCACCCGAAGCCCCTGTTTCAGGCTATATGTTTGGCAAAGGCGTCTATCTTGCTGACATGAGTTCGAAGAGTGCTGGCTACTGCGCGTCAGGCATCAGTGGCGGCACAGGTATCCTGCTTCTTTGCGAAGCAGAAGTGGGTGCGCCAATGCTGGAACTGACTGGCGCCGATTATAACGCTGGCGACCGTTGCAAGCAGGAAGACCGCATATGTACCTGGGGTAAAGGTCAGGTCGCTCCTCAAGTCTGGAAAGACGCTGCTTGCATCCACCCAAGCCTCAAAGGTGTCAAGATGCCTGACGTTGTCAGCAAGCCTCCAGGCCCGACCAATGTTCCTGGTGCCTACCTCATGTGATTATCCCCTTCTTCAATATGGCTAAGTGTGCTGACAGACTTTCACAGGTACAATGAATACATCGTGTACGACGTGGCGCAGATCAAACTTCGATATCTTCTCCGAGTCAGCATGAAATAGGAAAGGCGGCACCTCTTTCTGTTGATTTGAGCTAGATCGAAGAGCTGGCCAGACCCGCGAAAGCACATGCTGCTCAAACTTGTCTCATTTGCGACAACCAAACTGCGGCCAAGCCGCACTGCCCGTGGCGTATCAAATATCAATGCGTCGACGAGTGCCTCAACCACATCATCCACGTTGTACAGATATTCGAGAGCATAATTTCGCCTGGCGTGAGTCTGAAGACGGAAAAACTACAGCATGAAGCTATGTCAGACTTCTTCTTCTCACCTGTATGATTGTTTACATGAAGCCATGAACATAGCCATGGAGTCTTTTGCCGCCTCACGTCACTGGGACAGACCTAGAAGACGAAGTGAAACTAAGATGAGCTTCCGACTTACTGTCTACAGCAGGTCCATCGTCTAGCCGAAGACTATGGAGGGCCCATTGAGGCGTCTGCTGCAAGTGCTTCTGTGCCATATTCACGACAAACGATGTTTGGTCGGCCAACGGAATCTTGCTTCTATGATCCGTTCCATTGCAAATATGGCTTTTCGTCCTTTTTTGGTTTCTATGTACCCATGTAATCCGGCCAGCTTCTCCAGCTTCCCCAGCGAGTGTCGTGCACTGCTATCCCATCCCATCCATGTTTTCCTGTTCAACCCTTCCTCCCAGCGGCATCGACCTGACGAGCCAATGTGCTTCGAGGCCCGCAAACCCCTTTTTCTCGTTTTCAGCGTACAAACTCCGTGCGACTGATTTTGTCTTCCCTCGTAATCCTCATGCAGGGATTCCTCATGCCTGCAAACCCCGGCATTTTGAGGGCCCTTTAGAAGGCCCGTTCGTCCAATCCTGCAGCTAGTTTTCGTCGCACCACATTCTCTCTGCTCACCCGTGGCGCCCGTTTCGCCTTGTGCTTCCCGATCACAGTGCTAACCACACTGAGGGCGTCGTCGATGATGACGTTGATTGCATTGTCGTTGCTATCTCCACCACCGATCCCCAAGTCATTGGCCACGACGTTGTTGCTGAAGTCGTCGTTGTCATTTTTACTGGAGCCGCGGCCGTTGCCGTCGCCTTTGCCATTCCCGTCTTCGGTCCCAGCGTCGGCATAATCGTCGGCGGTTTCGGATGCATCGGCCGTGTCGTTGTTCGCGGCAGCGGATTCGTCCACGACAGCGGTCTCATTGCTTGCAGCAGCTGCAGTCTCGTTCAGTGCCACAGCCATAGCTGCTGCCAACTCTGTCGAGTTTCCCGCACATGAAGCCACAATGGCCGCCATGGTGCTGTTGTCCGCGACGAGGGCTTCGGTGGCATTGGCCGCTCCCGTCGAGTTAGCAGCTGCTTCGAGGGCGGCAGCCATGCATGCCGCGGCTGCGTCGAGTTGCGCGGTGGAGTTCGCGGCCGAGGCGTCAATAGTGGAGTTATCAGCAGAGGCGGCGGCGGCGGCTATGGCGGTAGAATTGTCTGCTGAGGCGGCTGCGTCTGCGTTGGCATTATCACCGCCATTGTCGTTGCTATTGTCCTTCTCATGCTTGCGAGGAAGAAGGGAGTCGCGACGCCACGCAAGTTCGTGGCTGGACGGTGGGATGGGGAGCACATAGCCCAGTATGCCTGGTAAGATAAGAAGCGAAAAGGTGAAGAAAAGCGAGAGGAACCGGCCCATCTTGTAGTGTGGAAATGAAAGGACAACCTGTTGTCTGAGCTAAGAGTAAAAGAAGGCAAGCCTTAGGTCTGAAATGAAGGGTGGCGGCAACAGGACCTGCCCGCTGTAACGAAAGTGTAAAAGGAGAGGAAAAGGGCGCGGAATGTCGATACAGCCGAGATGGGAGGACGAGTGTGAGTGCAGAAGGCTCGATTGATATAAACCGAGCACCACAAGAGTGGTATTTCCCCTATCATTGCTTTCGTTGGTTGGTCTCACTTCACCTCTCGTATGGGTATCCATGGAAAGTGACTCGAGGACCACATTTCTCTTGCATGTTGAGCATCGAGCTTGTGAACTGGCCAGAGTCGAGCACGGTCTGTTTTCTGTGCTTTGGCCGTTAATCACGCAGATGCACAGCCTTGTTGGCCACAAATCCTCTCGATGCAGCATGTGAACCGACGCATGTGCACGCGCGGCTGACGTTCCAGCCAAGGGAAAGCGAGAGGTCTGGCTCAAGAACTGTCGTGGTCGGTGTCTCCGATGCTTCGAGCCGAGTTCCGACTCCGCAACGTCGACTGCTGGCACGAATGCTGTGGCAACATCATCTTGGCTGAGGCCAGTCACAGCAATGGAGCTAGGAAGCGTGCCAACTGATCTGCCGGAAGCACTGCAACCGTGAGACAGAGACTGCATGAAACTTGTGGGGAAAGGCGAGGCTGTGGGCATGGTGTGGATATTCGCTGAGGCTCGCAGTGTTTCAGACGTAGGCTTGTCTTGGCATAAAAATTCTGTGTAGATTGCCGTCTGACCATGATGGAATTGTTTCTGTTGAAGAGAGGCAGTTGTTTGATGTTGGGTATCACATTTCTTGTCATCACATGTTGTTATACATATTACGTCAATTCGTGTCGGGTAGTGACTTTCTCAATCACCCCCTAGGCGCCTACCCGCGCCTCGACCATTCCAAGAATTCGAGAAGCTGCTTGTCCATCCTCGACTTTGTTGTTGAGGGATATTTTGCGCAGGTCTGAAGCTTGTTCCGTATCCTCTATGGGTATAGGTGCTTGTATTGGCACCAAAGAACCTCTTGATGGCAGAAGGAGTTTGGATGTAATTCCGTCCGCCTTGGAAAGTAGGATACAATCTTGTTAGGAAGTCATAGAGGTGAGATGCAAAGACGCCTGTCGCTTGTTGCAAGGCGGCCTGCGGACCGCCCATGATCAAGGTGAGTGTAAGCATTGCCCAGGGGAGAAATTCGACGGGGATTTGAAGGATGACAAAGTGAGCTTTTTTGCCACGGTTGTCTTGGGCATAGGTGTAGATGAACGCAAGCATGAGGGACTGTGTGAAGATGTTGGCACCAAGGACAAGACCACCAGACACCTGTTTCGATTGTCAGCTTGCTGCCAGAGCGACTGAAAACTTCGAATCAAACAACATGCATATTGAGTGATAGAATGTAGGAAGCCCGAACCGCCACCCGTGATTTGATGGATCGCGAGTAGCTATTCTCAAACGAGCCACCACCATGCCTGCACCGCATACAGTCCTTAAAATTTTTGCGAATGACGGATCTGCATGTGCCACAGGGGTACTCTCCCTCGTTTCCAGGAACCGCTTCAGCTAGGAAAAGGCTGGGCGGGCAGATATGCGAGGTGTGTTTTGGAAGAGACAGACAGAGATTTGCATAAAGAGCCGATGGGAATGTGGAACGGAAACGGCAATGGGATCGTAGAAAGTAGAGAACTCAGGCGCTTACTAAAATGGAAGTGGCCACGAAAAACACATAAGTGAAGAAGTCGCCAGGTTGAGTGAACCGCGGTGAATTGAGCTCCAAACCAGAGGCATATGTGAACACTGAAGCTATTAGCACCGGCGCACGAAGGAAAGGGACTTGTTAACCTACTGAAGTAGAGGTCGAAAACAAAAGAGAAGCCGCCGCCCGTCAGAAGGAAGGCGGAGAGGACTCGCCAAAGCTCTGGAGGGAACTTGAATATCCACGGCGTATAATACAAGACTCTCATGCCACTGATGAGGCCTGAATGGACCAAAGCTGACTCGACAAACATGGCTGTGACGATCGTCCTATGTGTGAAATTAGCAACATGGTAGAAAGCTGCAAGAGCCGTCAGAATCGCTCACCGAGTGACTGGAGGGGCACTCCAAAATCGATCCATAATGTCCGTGCCGCCGCTCATCTTGAACCAGACTCTAGCGGAAACGAAGAATTGAGAAGCTCATCAGGACATAGATAAATTTATTTCGTCTTTTGGACAGCTGGCTTGAAGGTGCTGCCTTGAAAGTTCGGTAACGAGTGCCAAGACAAGGCTCCACTGACCTCGGAACGGAATAATGAATTGCCGGTTTCTCCGCTCGATTTTTTGCAACTCCATCTATTCCCGTGCAGTTTGCAAAGCACAATATTTCGAATTTGCGTACGGTACTCCCACATTTGCTTATTGTTTCGCTTAGGGCACGTCTTCTCGGAGTCGCCCAGTATCTTTAAAGCTTTATCCGGTTCCTTCGAGCTCGGCGAGCTTCGTGCGCGCAGTCTTCGCGCTTCAGGACTCGGCTCTCGCACGGCCAAAAATTTCCGCCAATATGGGAAAAGTCGAGGATGCCGATTTCAGCATCAAGCCAGAGAACGTCACGCCAAATATTCCTACTTCCGAGTGGCCTCTGCTGCTGAAGAATTATGACAAGTGTACGTCTTTACAGGTTTAGTGTCTGCGACTCGAGCTCACACAAAGACTGTAGTACTGGTGCGAACCGGCCATTTCACACCGATCCCGGTCGGGTGTACGCCATTGAAACGCGACCTCAAATCCTACATTTCGTCGGGTGTCATCAACCTCGACAAACCCTCAAATCCGTCTAGTCACGAAGTCGTCGCCTGGGTCAAGCGGATCCTACGAGTAGAGAAGACCGGCCACAGTGGCACGCTCGACCCCAAGGTCACAGGATGTTTGATTGTGTGTATAGACCGTGCCACCCGACTGGTCAAGTCGCAGCAAGGTGCTGGGAAGGAATACGTCTGCGTCATCAGACTGCACGACAAACTGCCAGGTGGTGAAGCACAATTTGCGCGAGCACTAGAGACCCTGACGGGAGCCCTATTCCAACGACCACCTCTGATTTCGGCCGTCAAGCGACAGCTTCGTATCCGTACCATCCACGAGAGCAAGCTCTACGAGTTTGACAATGACCGACACCTAGGCGTGTTCTGGGTCAGCTGCGAAGCCGGCACCTACATTCGGACTCTCTGTGTGCATCTGGGATTGTTGCTGGGAGTCGGCGCGCACATGCAGGAACTCCGGCGAGTAAGGAGTGGAGCGATGGCTGAGGCTAATGGAATGGTCACACTCCATGACGTGCTCGATGCTCAATGGATGCATGACAACAATCGAGATGAATCGTACCTGCGAAAAGTCATCTCTCCGCTCGAAAGCCTGTTGACCACGTATAAGAGAATTGTGGTGAAGGACAGTGCGGTCAACGCCGTGTGCTACGGCGCCAAACTCATGATTCCCGGTTTGCTGCGCTTCGAGGCCGGAATTGAGGTGCACGAAGAAGTCGTCCTCATGACCACAAAAGGAGAGGCCATCGCGCTTGGGATTGCGCAGATGTCTACGGTCGAGCTCTCAACCTGTGACCATGGAGTCGTTGCCAAAGTGAAGAGGTGTATCATGGAGAGAGACCTATACCCGCGAAGATGGGGTATGGGTCCAGTGGCTCTGGAGAAGAAGAAAATGAAGTCTGATGGAAAGCTTGATGTACGTTGCGTTTGTCTCCTCCCTGCTAACTGTACTAACGATCTTTTCCAAAGAAATACGGCCGGCCCAACGAAAACACCCCTGCGAAATGGAACGCCGGTTACACAGACTACAATGCCCCCGCCACAGAGGGCACTACCTCTGCTCCCGTTGCCGAAACAACATCTCAATCCGATGTTCTAGCCGCTCCCGCTGTTGCACCGACCGGCGAAGACGGCGACACCAGCATGGCCATAGACGAGGCAGCAGAACCTCCCACCACGAATGGCGACTCTACAATCAAGAATAAGAAAGAGGAGAAAGACAAGAAGCGAAAGAGTAAGCATGAGGGCGAAACCCCCGAAGAGCGCGCCGAGCGAAAAAAGAGGAAGAAGGAGAAGAAGGAGAAGAAGGACAAGAAGAAGCGAGAAAGTGGTGTCAAGGAGGACAGTGATGACAGCGATTAGACGGTCTGAACATTCAACTAGCTAAGTCGACCGCACACGGGAACACGAGATGAACTCGACTTCCTCACCTGGACCAAGAAACATCGGAGGCAAGGTGCTTTGCGAGTAGGCGCCGGGCGAAAAGTCGGCCACTCAACCTTCAGATCCCACCTCGACGACGTTCAAACGATCATGCCTGCACGGACGGCCCTAGGAAAGCCATGGGACCGTGTCTCCCGTAATTAGCTCCAGCGATTGCCACGAAGCGATGAAGCCTGCGAGAAGAACTGGCAGTAGGGCAAACGCAGGAACTGCTTGGGTCATCGTTGAGGCCCTTACGTCGTGGTCTTGCTCAATGTTGTCAACTTTTCCCATGAACGAGCATGGGGAGGCGAATGGAGTACGAGGTACTGAGGTGTAATTGACGGACAGGCTGTGTGCTGCGGATCTACTTTTCCTGATCCTGTTTCTGTTTCGGTCTCAAATCATGGAAAAGCAAGGTTACTGTCTTGGGGCATGTCTATTGTCTGCCTGAACGGGGGGCCACGGTCACGTATGTACGCATGTACGCATTCAGGCATTTCATTCATGGCTTTGGCTATCTGTCAGTCTGTACGATGTCGCGGCCATGTAACATACTGTACTGTGCTGGACCTTGAATCAGGATACTCACTCCATACATACGCGCGCACGAGATACCCAAGATAACATCCAAATGATGTTCGAGTACACCGCCCCCCTATGAGCCCGGTCTACTCATCTGCCTGTGCTCCGTACATTGTACCGCTATACATTGTCTCCCGGGACGACAGATTCGCGCACACCCACACACGCACGCGCGCTCTCGCAGGTTCTGTCCCGAGGCATATACCAACCGACCGACCTGCCGCGGTGGCTGTACTTCCAGCCGTCCTTGCCACCCGGCCGATTAATTGATAAGTATAGGCTATTCGTTCATCCTGCGTCATTCATCCTTGTCCTGTACGTCCATCCGACTTCTCGCCCCTGACCTGACCTCACCTGATCTTACTCCGTCTGACCTCGCCGGCTGGGAGGAGAGTTAGGAGAAAGACTTCTTCAACCGGCATGAACGCACGTGGGTGTGTGCTATGTCTGCGTGGATGGAAACAACGTGGACGTATGTAGTATCACACCGCAGCACGGTCCCGGGTCCTAGGTCCAATAGTCGCCCACTGCCACAGCCTCACCCCTGCGCAAAGCCGAACTTCGGATGATTCCTGTACGTCCAGGATGCTCAGGCAAGGCAAGGCGAGGCGCGCGGCAAGGCAAGACAGGAGCACACAGTCCACGCTACATGCTACATGCGTGTGGCCAGCTCTCGACCCGTTCCGCCAACCCTGGGATGAGCTAATTGTGTATGTTACAGACATGCACACTCATATACACATGCACGTGTCGCATACTGTATCTCCGAGCGTACCCCGTAGACATCCAACATATATGCACCTTAGTACATACATACGTTCATATCTTAGTCCCGGGCTTTGGGCCCCCCAGCCTGATAAATCGCTCGCTTACACGCCGCACCGCATGCGAAAGGGGCAAGAAGATTGGGGAAGGAAAAGCACAAAAGTAAAGGGCAGAGCATTATCAGATCAGATCCGGACCGTCCCTTCCCTGGCCCCCCGCCCGGGCCCACGGGGATGTCACCACCACGCGCGTGCATCAGCTCATCAACCTCATACCCAAGGCGGCTGGAACTGCATCCAGCTCAGCTGTGGGCATGGACTCATCGTCCGTTCTGTTGTGTGAGCAATGCTGCTGGATGCGGAAAAGGTACTGACCGATGAATTTCATGTCCTGACCAGGGGGGATGGCTGGCTGGCTGGATGGATGAATCGGGTTGCTCACGTTACTAAGAGTCACGCATGCGGATTTCAATCCCGAGCTAAATGAGACAGACGAGGCCGGGTGGGCATGGCAGGCAGGCAGGCGATCGAGCGCGGGTGGTCGAGCAGATCATTACCACACCATGCCGTCACGGTAGGGTGGTATCGGTATTGGAATATGAGAGATTTTGCTGGAGAAGGGGGGCCACGTATTCCGCGATGAGCATGGGGATATAGTAGTTGAGTCATTTGGTCCTTAGAGCTGAAGGAAAACATGGATTGTTGGAACTGCCGATCTGGAAACTGGGTGTGAAGGGCGTTAGTAATGGGCGAGCATGGTTCACGTCGAGTGGCATGCAGTCTCATTTAATCTGACCAGGTCCGCATATGCAAGGTACTCTGAACCGAAGTTCTCGTCAGACTCAGGTCTGGCAGACTAGGAACTGAATGCAGACAACTGCCGGACTAGTAGACGCTAAAGCAAGAGAAGGCGCTGAGGAATCAGCAATTTCAAGAATGTCGCTCACACGGCGCTGGAAGCGGAAAGACGGAACAAGCCCTTTTCGAAGACTGAACCTAGAGCGTTACCTCGGCCTCAGTCGAGAGTCTCGGGGGTTCAGATGGCGCACACACAAGATAGCAAGGCGGCAATCGGGCTGGGTAATGAAGGGGTTCAGAGTCTTTTCATTCATCTCGCTCAAAAGATGGCGCTCTTCATGAAGTAGTCAAGTATCAAAAGGGTCCGTATCAGAACAGCATCCCCTAGGTTTGTAGTACAGTGTAATCGGTCGGAAGTTGCCTGGGCCTTGAAGCAATGTGTAGAGATCCAAGGTCGGCAAAAAGTAATTGACCGTGCCGGGCCTCGCGCTGGCAAACATGAAATTGTATGCTAGGTAGACCACTGTCGATTGTTGGTACATGCAAAGGCGCGTGCTGAAGGGTTCCGCGCGGCTATGAAGAAGTAGAGGAAGAGAAGGTCATGAGGTGCATTGGCAATGTCGATCGTAGCGTCTTAGAAACAATGCTTCTGCGCGCCTCGTATCCAAATGCGACTCGTGACTGACTCATTTGTTCCCACATCTCGTCGTGGTCGGCTGTGGTGTCTTTTGTAATGCTGGAAACGAATGGGGGAAGAAACAGACGCCGGTCTTTTTACTCTTCGTGGAGAAAACGCTTCAATCATCGCTTCGTCAGAGTCGTCCTCGTGTCTAGGTCACGAGCTGTTGAATTAGCCGTGTCGACGGCGTTAAGGCCACGGGCCAAAGAAGGGTCAGTAGCCTTCTTCACCCGCTCTGCAGACCTTGATCTCTCTGCCCCATTCCGATTTCAGAACTTGAGAAGCAGTGATCCGGCGGCCAGGGTTCGGGTCGAGAATTGAATAGATCACGTTTCTGCAGCGAGCCTGTAATGTGGACATTAGACGACAGTCGATCGTGGTCGGGAAGGCCACTTACCCTGTGCAAGGTCTCGATCGGGGCATAACCCTCTTCGTCTTTTCTTCCCTCAAGATATCTCTGATAGAACTCATCCTCCTCCTTGCGGGCCACTCTCCACAGATGGCGACCCGTTCGCATAGCCATGTATATGACACCACAGGCCCAAACATCGACGGCACGAGGGTCGAATTCGCCACCGGCATATTCTTCCGGGGCTATGTAGGGGGCACTGCCGCAAAGCCCAGCAGTCAGATGGGCTTCCTTTTCCCATGCCATTCGGAAACATTCGCCGTTTCCGAAGTCGGTGATTTTCAGGGCCCCGTGTGTGGTCAAGAGGAGATTCTCTGGCTTGAGATCTCGATGTGCAACACCCATCTCATGCATGTATTCGACGCCACGCATCAGCTGCTTGAAGAAGCAATCGGCCTCGGCCACGTTGAGAGTGCCAGCTGCGAGAACCAGGGTGTACAGATCACCGCCAGCGCAATACTCCATCACCTCGCAGTAGTCGCCCTTGGCGTCCTGCAGAAGATCGAGGGTGTGAATAATATTCGGGTGTCGGAGCGACGAGGAGATGCAAAATTCGCTGGTCAGCCGCTTTTGGTATTTCTTGGCCGTCTCTTGTGGGCGGCGACGGAACTCTTTGACGGCGTAGAGCAGCTCTCCTCCCGCGCTGTTGGGATCCGGCTTGTGGGATATTCGGACGATGCCGAAAGCGCCACGGCCGACAATCTCCTGGCACTTTCCATACTTCTCGACCAAGTTTGCGGTGGCGTTAGGACCGCCTTTTCTGTCGGAAGCGAGGCTGTCCTTTTCCAACCTCAGCTGGTCCACCCAGGAGGACATGAGCGTCAACTGCTGATCACCGCCGCCGTCGTGATCTCTCTTTTTGCCGCCTCCGAGCATGTCGCGGAGCATGTCGGATAATTTCTCTTGCCGTTTGGCAGACTTGAGGTGATGTTCGTGAGTGCCATCATCATGCATCTCGAATCTCTTGAAGGTAGCGTAGGAGCCATCTGGAGGGACGTCACCCTTGCTCTTTTCTTTCGCTGCACCGAGAATTGTCATCTTCTTGCCGTTCTTGTCGTCACTCGAGCCCTGTCTGCTTGGAGGTTTTCTACCGTTGTTGATGCTGCCGTTTTCTGAACCGGACCGGCCGTTGGGAGACGTTTCTTTTAATTCGGATGCCAATCTGGCGGCTTCGACATCTTTGGGGTCGGACCGAGAAAACATTCGTGTCAGACGGTGCGTCATCTTGGGCTTCTGCTTGACAGGCGCACCTGCGCCCGAGTTCGAGTTCGTGGGGGAGAGACTCGATAGGCTGGCGGTAGGCACGGCACCTCCGTTGGCGGCCGAAACCTGGTGATGTGCCGTGCCCTCCCCCGGCCTTGTTATCGTCTGTATCGACACATCATCCTGCGATGACAGTACTGGAGACTCAATGAAAGTAGCGGAAGTCGGGGGAGCGAGATGGGTTGGCGATGGTGCCTGATTCATGTGAATGGCCTGCGGCGGGAGGGCGTAGGTGACGAGTGGGGGAAGTGTTTTGTTCGGGCAGGGCGCCCTATCTCTCGACGTTTAGTGGCGGTAGATAAGGTATGATGTAGGAGGATGCAGTCTCTGAATCGCGAGCCTGGTTATAATGCGAGGAAGTAATCTGACTGAGTTGGGTTGTCCTTTTGTGTGTCGTTTTCTCAGGCGAAGTTGGATATTGGTAATGATGATACTTAGGGTGGCGAAGGATAGGGTACGTGAGGGAGAGTGTTTTTTTTGGGAAGAGGCCTGGAGAAACAAGAGCTGCGCTGGGTGATGAAGCGAACTTGGCGGCGGATGAGGCCTTAATTACGGTGCGTTTAGCCCTCTGATCGTGTTGGGTGCAGGCAAATTTCGCGATCAGTCAGGGTAGGCAGGATGCTGAGGACTTTTTTCGCACAAAGGGCTTTCGGTTCTCGTGAGCACCAAGAGCCCCTCGTGTGCCGCCTGGGTAGACGGAACAGGCTTCTGGGTGGGTTTTCGCGGTGGCTGTGAGGCCAGATCAGGGATCCGGGCAGCCAGAGCAGCGGATTGGACTGCGCACTCGCCGCTGACCAATGCCCGTCTCTGCGTCTTGGCGAACTGCGCGTCAGATGCAACACGTTCGCTTTCCTTGGTTCGTCTCCTTGCGTTCGTCACCCCGGTGAACGTAGCCGTTGAGCGTATTCGAGACTGACAGCAAAGGGAAACGTGCAGCTGGCGTTCAGAGATGCCAGGCACTTTGCCTACAGAAGCAGGTGGTCGGTGGACCTGATGAGATTTGCTGCGGGCGAGGAGTGACGGTTTGTGTGAGCGAATTTCTCCAAAACCATCAACGGTGGAAAGTGGGAGCCGCTCGCGTTGCGGCAGGGTTCCGCCGTAACAGGTGGATGGACGAGATGACGAAGGTAAGAGCCTAGATGAGGAGTAGAAATGAGTCCTGCAATTCCTCCAGACGTGAATGATTGAACCTGGAGGTAGATCTTGCACTGGTGGTGGCAGTGCTGTTGAGCCCAGTAATGAAGCCCAGCTGCGAATTCACTGTGCCATCGGGAGCAGAAGTGAAGTTCGGCAAGGTGCAGCCCGTTTGCAGGCATGCATGCATTGTTTTGCAGGTTAACTAGCACTTACCGATGGAGCACAGTATAGGCGTTCCTGCAGGTGATCTGGCTAGGGAGCCGCGATGGTTGTAGGTTGTTGGTCGTTGGTCGTTGATCGTCGGTTGCAGTTGTTCTCTCCAATTGCCGTGTTTACAGGATTCTGACCTCGTGCCGCTGTCGTGAGAAGACGGGGAGCGTCGAGTAAAACAAATGTGTAATGGAAATCTAAGGCCTTTTTCACACAGATGGAGCTCGAGGCATGTCCGCAAGTCAGGCTCTACCCAGGTCCCTTTTTATGATGCTGGGCAACAATGTCAATGTCAACTCACTGTGACCTCTCCCCCAGTTGTTCAAATATGTACAGCGTCTCGCCGGCCCTCCAATTGCACCTGCATGCTTACGTCTTTGTGCTCTCGATGCCACAGCTACACACACAGGAAATTTCTTCTCCCGCCCTGCTCGATTATGTACTATGTAGCCTAAATCTACGATCCCGTCCATCAGCTTTCCCACGACTCACCAACCCGAGCCTAGGTCATGTCCGGCACGATTTCAAATCAGGATGACAACAGCAACCACGACTTCCTCAAGCGTCGGCGGAGCTTCCACCACGCTTGCAGCCAAAATCTGCGGCTAGCACCATGCACCCTCTCGTTAACCCGTCTGTCATCGAATTCGCGCTCACGAGCATACCCGAAGGACCCCCTCCTGACGGGGCATCGTTCGGTACCTCGGACGCGTCGTCTGTCAACTTCGTCTCACCGCTCTAGCCAAGCCGAGCAGGAATATCGTTCCCTCTGCATGTGTTGTCCCTGACTCCATCCACACGTCATGTTCGCGCCGCAATATCTCACCGATGGATGAACCGTCCGTTCAACTTTCGCTCGAACATGTGCTCTCGTCCACACCGTCCGGTTTACAACTCAACTCTGCAGGAAACTTGGCGAACAAATCCACAGGAAGATCACTAGGCTGACATGTGCTCGCGGTCTCAACGGCCGTCGACAAAGTCTGCACCAAGCTTCATCCTGCCATGCTTGGTCTTCTCACGAGGCCATTCTGATCAACACAGGACTCCCATGGCCTCGTCTTGCTGAGGCTTTCACCACCTCGGGTATAGCTTGCCTATCTAGCCCCGGCACAACGGCGGGAGTAAGATACTTTGCCCGCTAACTTGCTGCATGGCATGTTTAGAAAGGGAACATCCGCCTCCGCATTAACTGAGGGAGAAAATCGATGATGGGCCAAAGTCCATGCCACCACTATTGGCCCCTGCCAGCACAACCATCGTGAATTTCCGGAGCCTGGCTTATTTGAATCCCAGCTGCGATCTCCATCAAGGGACACGCTGGCGAACAAGGATGTGGCATCCTTAGCTCGAAAAGTCCCAAGCATGCTCCAAGCACCGAATCCAAAGTTGAAACATGTAATCGATCGCTTGCGTCCGCGAAACATATACGCCATTTCTTGTCTATGGCGGATATTCTTGGTCCGTGCTTTTGACACGGCAAGCATGCATCTCGCCCGAATCATAACCCCCAGGAGTGTCAAAAAACACCAGTCGTTTGAGCACGAGCTGAACGTGCTTGCACACGAGACTACCCATTGTCACCTGCACCCAGCAGTACAGCACTCCACGTCCTCTACGAGACTCCTGGGTGTTGGAGGACTGATATCCCTCAAATCTATCGCCACCACAACCAGCGGTCAGGGGGGACTTGCAATGATGCCGAGGATTTGAATCCGTGTAATATTTGTTCCACCGATTTCCTACGGGATCGTGGAAGAAAAACGACGAACTGCCGAAGCCATATCTGCAAATCCGCGAAGGAGACGGGGCCTTGCTGTTGCACTGATGTCGGCGCTGCTCAATTTCAACAAAGGCAGCAAACACTCAGGTGGAACCGGGTCCCGATCCCTTGCTTTCGGACAGCCCATTCCTCGGTCCTGCTAGGTGCGTTGTGGTATCGGGACACTCTCCTTAGAGACTAATGTACCGAACCAAAGGTGCGCATTATGATGTTCCCGGTTGCGGTGCCGAATGGTCAGTCGTTGACCACTTCTGCGCCTCGGGAGCAAGAACACTACATTGTACAAGGCATCTCCAATGTGGTATTTCAACGTCTAGTTTTGCCAGTGCGCTCAACTGCTCACTATCCCCGGCAACACCACATCAGTGGCCCGGAACATCCCCACCGTTACGGTCTGGTTCGCTCTCATCCAAGCCTGGTTACTTTAAGCATTTCCTTACAGCTGACCCGTTCTCCCGATAGGACATGTACCGTCCTACCGCTCATGGCCACGCCATCTACTTTACGTCGTTGGCGAGTTGGCCATTCTTGCGAAGGTGAAGCCCGCTGCTTCCTCAAGAACATCGGGATGCACGCGTCGCAGATACCGTCGGCGGCGACTGAGAACGCAAGTACAGATGTTTGTGAGCCCGTTTGGTTGGAATCTCCTACCTTACGCTTTTCTTTGCAAAGAACTGGCCCGCCCATGTTTTTTGGTGCCAGGCTCATGTACTGCGCGGTGGTGTATTTGTATCCAATCCAATCGAGGATAAAGTGCGATTCGTATACGGGGTCGCCTTGGTCGTTTTCAGCTTCCATGTCAATTAATACTGGTAGCTTCTCGAGAGGATTTCATGGCGGTGTTTCGGTCGTGCCATCCCCAGTGACGCTTGTCACAACTTCAAATGGGATAGACTTCGATGCGAGAGCTGTGGACATCTTCCACGCACACAGCGACCTGGTCTCAATGAGTAAGCTATGTGGGCGAATGCCACAAGGGTGCACATGTTTGCTCCAGATGCGTCGTTTGAATCGATCAATCAGTCTCTTGGGGCTTGTCTGAGATCCCCAAGTGAACTCGCTGGAACGTCGACTCCGGTGGTAGGACTTTCTCCGAATGACATCAACGCCAATCACATACTTGTAGGTGTCAATTGCAGTTGCGGGGAACTGGCCAAGAGTTTCTCCTTTTACGAGGCTCCCTTCAGCCGACCATATCAAATGTCTTGAGTGTTCGCCCTGCGAATCTGACACTGGACAAATACGGGCCCGATACTGGATTGCCAGGAATTATCATTGTGGTCTGCGAACATTTTCGATTAGTCGGGCACCAGAACACGCCGATGTTTAGCACGATTAGCTCGATTGCACGGTCACGAACTGGAGTGTAGCCATGCTGGCCGAGTACTTATATCCCGACACAAGCGAGACAAGCTTGCCGTTTCACAGCTGAGCTCGACCTGGCGGAGGCCATGCATTGGTTCGGTATTGTCAGTTGTTCCTCAACCGTCGTGTGCTACGCAGGGCTAAGCTATATTGAGGCAGATCGATCTGCAACTTCTTCCACGCTGCCCGGAAACAGCCTAGTTCGCGAGACAGGTTGAGGTGCCCTTGGCATGTCTTCAGCACCGACGCTTCCATATTCAATAGCCCTGATGGGGCCGTAGGAAACGTCAACAAAACGACTTCTATGCCTGAATCAGTATCTTATGGCCGAAGGGGCCACCGCGACTCTCTAAAGCCCTGCCGATCGGATGTGTCATGTTTGTCCCGATGGTGGATAGTCAGAGCGCTGGCGACCCTCACCCTGTATCACCATCCGCTGATGCCTGCGCCTCTATCTTGCAGAAGCTCAGCCGTTCGCTGATTTTGTCCAGATCAGTCTCTCGAGATCGGACTGCTAGCGGAACGCGGGCTTTCGCACCCCAATATGACGTTCCTCCTTAGGATTTGAGAACAGGCTCAGTCTGTTGGAGAGGAGGTAGGTTCATTTTCTAGATGGACAGCGCCGGCGAGCATAAATACCTGGCATTCTCCTGCTCTGATCACATCTCACCAGACTCGACAGTCTTTCCTCGAGACAATACTGAGCCATCTTCGAGCCCGGGCTACAATACATACAGCACGCCACGGACCGTGAGATATTGCCTCATCAGCCCACCAAATTCAGATCATCTTCCGGTTCGCTTCGAGAGTCCGCGGAGGTGCATCAAGGAAGATGTCCTCCACCGTCATTCTCAACGCCATCGAGATGGCCGTCTACATCCTCCTGATCCCACTCATCGTCTTTCTCGGTGTCCGCCATGGCTCGACCCATTCGCTTGGCTATGTCTATCTCTGCTCATTCTCAATCCTTCGCCTCGTGGCAGATATCCTTGGCATAGCGAACCGGGATTCCAACAATCCGAAGACCATTATCATCACCAATGCAATCCACTCCGCTGGCCTGTCTCCGCTGTTACTTGTACTTGCAGGTCTGGCGCACGAGGCACATCACTATCTTGTCAAGGCTACACGTCCGCCTGACGAGGCTCAGGCCATACTGACCAAGTTGCGGACGTTACAAGGACTATTCCACATCTTGTCCGCCGGCGGGATGGGCCTCATTGTCTATGCAGCGCAAAAGTCGGGGAACGCACAAGACCAGCATGATATCGATAAATGGCAGGACGTTCGCCAAGTGGGTACAGTCATTATGCTGCTTGGAGCCATCGCCGAGGCGGCCTACGCGTTATATGTCTGTCTCTCTGTTCGTCGCGCTGAATGGACGATCAGCGTTCTTCATCTGTCCTCGTTCGCATCCTGCACCTGTGCTGGAGGTATCTTTGTGGTCATCCGGGCCTTGTACTCTGTCATCTACACGTTCGACACGAGCACGGATCTCAACCCAGTTACGGGGAAGTTTGGATACAAGCTGATTTTTATCGATGCGATACCTCTTCTGGCAGTGGCCTGGATGATTGCAGGGGCATGGGTGACAAGGAATATCAGGAAGGACGTTGAGTACAAGTCGATACATTCAAATGATGCCAAGGGGCATGGTCAAGCCGACCAAGAGGATGCTGAGATGCCGATGATAACCCCGCGGTATCGCGGTCAGGAATACGGCCCTTGATACGGTGACGACGGTCCTGGAGCAGGAGGACTGGACTTGACATAAGTAAATCGAGGTGACCCGGACAACGCCAACCAGCGACTAAAGCTGATGATGTGTGGGAGGTTATAATATGTTGGACGAAGAGCCCTAGGATATGGTGAATCAAGTTCTTCTAGGGACTGTACTTAGCGAGCCTTGAGGTGATGCAGGGTGGAGGCGGTCCTAAATCGGTTTCAAACTGAGATGGGACCGAGTTAGAGTCGAGTTACAACTATCAAAACTCAGTCAGTACTATTAAGGAATTAAGTTCTTTCAGACAGGTAGTAAATACTACTAGTCGCTCTAGGAATTGTAGTAGACTTAACTCGAATCTTGAATAAGTATACGAAATTTGCTAAAAAGGGCTTAGTATAGCTTGGCGTCTATGTTGTACCAAGTCTATTACTGCATTTCACCTCACTTACAAGTCACTTCAGGATGACCGCAGCTTCAGCTCTCTTTCCGAGTAGTAGAGAGAGTGTAAGGTGCATGCATAATACATGATACGTACAGATTTCCGAGAGCCACCTTTCCCTGTATACAAATACTACGGTAAGCATATCTAACTTGGAGGTACGATCGATCCATGCATGATCAACTCGCTAATGTACAGGTATAGAGAGTGGGGATGATTGCATTACTACTTGTAGCACTGTATCTGACATCAGGACAGTATGTAGTACACTCGGAGTTGCTTTATGGTGTCTCCTTGCCTTTGCATTCCATTTCTTGATCCTTTTGACCTCCTGGGGATCTGCTGGCACCCACCAGAGGAGCTGTGTCATGCACGCTCCGCCTGTTGCTCCAGGACTTGAGGATACATTATGTTCCCCGGATTGGTGGTAATGATTGCGAGACGTCCTCCTGGCGCAACACCTCGTCGGATGAACATAGCCATCTTGAGGCTGTCATCCTTGACAGCATCGCCAGATCAAAGGTTGTCTCGAACACACGGTCAACTCTTCAATGCGATGCTACTTTTCGGCACGGTACATCTTTTGGGAGTGCACAGGCGACCTAACTTCTGCTGTGGACGGTGTTTCCAGACGAATCACCACCATTGGCTTGTACGTTGTGTCGTGCGTGGAGGTGCCAATTCGGGAGCAGACCGTTGACTTATGCATAGCTCGTAGTGCCCGCTTCGTCGACGCCATCGAGGCCTTTCTACGCAAGAGACTTCCTAGGGTATCATTGTCCAGCATGTTGCAAAGACACAATTTCTCGCTCCCTGTTGAGGATCTCGAACGACACTTACTAAGTGCTTTAGCACGGCTGAGGCAGTTTCTCAACCGTTGGACAGCTCGGCCGTGTACTCGTACAACTGGGGGGGACTGCCGCCTTTGTCGTCCTACCGGTCTTGAAGGCATCTTTGATCAAGACTTTGATCATCTCACAATCCCGAGGCCTACCTGAGCTCGATTTATGTACTGTACCGAGCAGGTTTGTACTCCGTACTGCCAGTGACGAAAATGGACTTCAGGAAGTCGATGATGCATCCCGTGTTCCAACCTCTTCGCATCTGAACGCAGCCTTTTGGTAACCGCTGGTAGGGACACTCTCCTTGCAACCTGGTCTCGACCAAATCATCTCCTGCGATATGGTCATCGTTCTCGGTAATCGCTTGTTGATCGTTGACAATTCTCCGCCGGATCTAAGAAGGAAGAGGATACTCATCCACCCTTTTTGCAACTGCTGTGACTAAAAATCGGCCAACACGATGTGTCGACAACCTTAGTTCCCGCCTTACCTGCACTCCATCGTTCCCCGATCTGAGAGCGTTGTCGAGTACTAACTCA
This sequence comes from Phialophora chinensis, assembly GCA_016109575.1. Lineage (NCBI taxonomy): Eukaryota > Fungi > Ascomycota > Eurotiomycetes > Chaetothyriales > Herpotrichiellaceae > Phialophora > Phialophora chinensis. Next base: position 3,322,821 of record JADWPU010000001.1, read on the forward strand.
CGGCAGGGTCTGGGGCATATGTGATGGTATCCGCAAGACCTGAAACGATGGGTCGGCCCATGATCCATTTCCTCAAATGAGCCCTCACTCTGCCGACGGATATCAGTTGGAGTCCGAAGATGGCGACCGGCCCTGCACGAACTGCTTCGCACAGCCTTGCACTTACCGCGGCTTTGAAGGAATAAGGCTGAGGTCTCGATTAAGCAGGGTCGCAAGGAGTAAGCTGACAACAACCCTCCACGAAAATTGTTCAAGGGACAAAAATGGCCTGATCATCACGGTATCCTATCTAGGGCTGCTGATGGGCGCTGCTTACCCAATGCGCTCCTCGATGATCATTGCAATGGAGAATCAGGCGTTCAGGTGCTGACCCTTACCAAAGAGTAGGTATCGTGTCCTGCTCCGAGGGGAGCCAAGATTCACATGCTGCTCGATGTCGTGGTGGTAAGATGATGCGTTCAAAGACCCGTGAGGTGCAGACGGATAGGTGATGCTATGATCGTCATCAGCCAAGGGGAGGCCACAGGACAATATATGGGTGTCTGCATCGACAGTTCTGCCCAACTTCCCAGGGTTTGACCCGGCAACCGACTTCCCTGCCTTTCCCTGGCTTTGTATCTGCCTGACCCCGGCACGTACGCACTCGATTCCCTAGAAACCAGTACCTTTCCCTCGGATCTCCGTGTATAGGGAAAATTGAACATCCTTGCAAGACTAAGAAAACGACTTGTTTGAATGGAGTTCGAACACAGCTTCGCAACCATTCTGGACACCATGAATAAATACTTGGGATACAAGCTTCTCCCGGCAGCAGATCGAGACGACGATCCCGAACAAAGGTTTCCTGCGGAGAAAGCACCCCATCACTCGTCGGACAAGGTCAAAATGGTCTCTCTGGTTGGTGTTGTCGTAGCTGTCCTTGCTCTAGTCAGCCTGGGCCTCCGCTTCATCATTGCAGAGAGCTCACACCATCCCGGCTTTCTCACTCACTGCGGTTCCACTCCCGGCGAAGCACTCTCGAAGAACTGTAAATTCGACATCTTGAGCTACTCCTGGATGCCCCCAGCCTGTCATGACGCGAAGCTGTGCGACGATTTCTGCACGGTCCGCGAGTGGGAATGGTTCCTAGATGAGAACATGACACAGACCGTGGCGCGATCTGAGGTTGAGACAGGGACGTTTGAGAAAGTGTATACCTCAAGGGAGTATGAGGAGGTGCAGTGCGTGTTCTCGTGGCGGAAGGTCCATAGGGCTGTTTTGAAAGGGACGCCAATTGACGGGTTCAGTGGCGATAAGGGGTATTCGGAGTATTGTGGCGCATTGTTAGTGGAAAGGGTCGAACAACCCAACGGGAACAGTATGCATGCGGACAATAGGGAGCACCAGGCCTTTTTGACGGAATTGAAGTTCCCGCACTGTGGCGTTGGAAACTTCAAGGCGTAGCAGAGAAGTGAAGAGACCTGATGAGAGGTAGACTTGTTGGGAATGCCAGTAGCACTCAACGAAGAGACCAATTACACTGTCGGGTCACGGACTGCTACTCTCGGCAGTAATTGAACCCGTAATGCTCTCTTCACAGCCCATATTGTCGGTGTCGCCGAGTCCCTCGCTGCACCAGGTATGCAATAGAAGTGTCGGAAGCTCAAGAAAGTCGAGATAGGGACAAGCCCATACGAGTACGGTGCAGCATTGACGCCGCGCGGGACATGCCATTCCTACGGCGCAGCATTCCGACCACAGATTCGATGGCCCCCATGACCTCATGTCGGACTGCGTTCAACGGTTTGTTTCCCTTTGAGACGGTAAAGCCGCTCGCCCTTCAGATGACTCTTCGCGATTGCATTTGTTGCTGTTGAGCCTTTACAGTCATGGTTTTGTTCCTCAGCTAGACTATCCTTCTCCATGCACAGGAGCTCAAGATGAGCGGCTCAGGCGAGCTGCCTTCACGAATGCGCTTCTGCTCGTTACCCGCCTCCGTCAACCATGGGCCAACTGGGCGATATCTCGCCTCAAGGCACGATTGCTGTATGCATTTACCTGCTCCTTACGGTTATGTATTGACTCTTGCATAGATTGGAGTCATTGTTGGCCTCCTCTCGACCTCGATTCAGAGCCTGGGCCTGACTCTCCAGCGACACTCCCACATCATTGAAGATGACAAACCTCACACCGAGCCTCGCATTCCTCCCTACAAGAGACGGAGATGGCAGCTGGGCATGCTGATGTTTCTGGTGTCCAATGTGGTCGGCAGTACCATCCAAATCACAACCCTACCGCTCCCCGTTCTTTCGACCTTGCAAGCTTCGGGCCTTGTCTTCAACACCGCGTTTGCGACGCTGCTGCTGGGCGAACCCTTCACTCGGTTCTCTCTAATTGGCACATTCTTGACATGCTCGGGGGCGGCGCTGATAGCGGCATTTGGAGCCATTGGCGAGCCGGCGCATAACCTGCAGCAGTTGCTTCACCTGCTCGGCCAGCGAGACTTCATCATGTGGATGGTAGCTACAATGCTTGTGGTGATTGCGACAATACTGTTTGCCCATGTCCTTAAGATGTGGTCCTCTCACAAGCGCATTGCAGAGACCCTGGCAAAGACTGAAAGGCCAAGGTCTCGAGCTGGATCGACACCCACCGATCGCCAACGTACCCTTTCCCGGTCCTTCACCGCCCAGCTTCCCCACCCATTGAAGATTCGGGTCACCCGGCTACGATTGACTCGAGGTCTCTCATACGCTCTGATATCTGGCATTCTGTCCGCCCATTCACTCCTGGTCGCCAAATCAGCGGTTGAATTGGTCGTCCGGACCATTGTCGACCATAAGAACCAGTTCGATCGTTTCCAGTCCTGGCTCATCCTGGTTGCGCTACTGTTTTTCGCCCTGACGCAGTTATACTACTTGCACCTCGGTCTTCGTCTCTGCAGCACCAGCGTACTATACCCCTTTGTGTTCTGCATTTACAACATCATTGCAATTCTAGACGGTCTGATATATTTTCAACAAGGGTCGAGGTTGAGTTCTCGGGATGCCGGTCTGGTGGCGTTGGGTACCGCAATACTCCTTACAGGTGTCTTAGCGTTGTCCTGGAGACTGGATGATACCAACCCGGAGGAAGCTGCTCATCAATCACCTGCTCCTCCTCAAACCCCGCTCACACCAGGAATGGGGATACTGCGGTCACCAGTGGACGAACGGGCCCCCCTACTTCCGACGAGAAAACGGAGAAGCTCCAGTGCTGTCTCGCAAGATTCTGTCGACGACCAAAGGCCTATGCCAGTCGGTCGCACCCGTACGATACCACCTACGCTTGCGATTCATGCGCTGCCGGACACCGATACAGAAGGTATTTGGGCGGAACTGGACGACGAGGGTCGTCATGGCGATTACCTCGCGTCACTTCCTCGAACCCCTTCACCATTCCTGACTCAAAACTTTAAGAGGCGTCGGAGAGGAGACTCTGTCCCTTCGCGAGGTGTTTCGTCAGGAAGTCGGCGCAGCTTAGACGGTGCTGGAAATGTTGGTGTGGAGAACAAGAGCGCGTCAAACGAAGAACTAGAGGGCCCTCACCGAAGGCGCAGCAGTGCACCCCAGGAAACATTGGCGGCAACAGCTGCAGATGAAACGAATGAACATCGTCCAAACACGCGCCATAGGAGTACGTCCATTCGGTTCGCTGACCAGCCTGCCAGCCGTGAGGAGCAACGCCAGCCGCAACGGCCCCGGAGTCGGTATGACTATGATGGCACGGCTGAGAACGCATCCAAGGAGAATAGCTCATAGTCTGATTGCGTGATTCTGCCGACTGAACGGGCGGCGTCTCAGAGGTGGAGGGCAGAGCAACGTTTTCGGTTCTCTTTACTGATGGTGCCCAGACAGTAAGCGATGGACACTTATATAACGGCCACGATTCGAATAATGAAAATGAGAGAGCATTGGTGACAATGCTATCCTATTCTTCTCTTGATTTGCTTCCCCTGCCCACGTGTGTCAACGTGAATGCTACGCAAACGCGATTGATCATTGTAAGTCGCTCGGCCCTTTGCTTTCTCCCACTCCTGTTCGAACACTTGCGCCAGAGTGACCATGTGGGCCGAACCCCATCTATATCTGGCCATGATATAGCATAAATCGAAGCTAATGCGCCTCCTGAGCTTCCGTTCTGAGCTTCGGTTGCTGGTCATTGGCGTTGGCGGTGGAATTGGCCTTGTACCTCCTCTACATTGTCGAGATGACTTTCCGTCCTGCCCGGGTGTCACAGAGATTGCCTCTCGTAGAGATACTGGCCCACTCCCTTTCATCCCCCCCCCATCCTCATCGTCACTCGCTTTGATATGATTCGATTCGATTCAGTCCCGAGTACATTTCAGCTAGGACGCGATCTGCCCGAGGGTTCCGATATGTTGGTCAGTCAAGCCTTTTCGACGACAAAACCCCCTTCCAGGAGACCCTTTTGCGACGACCAATGCGTGTTTTCTTGTCCGCGGGCGCAGAGACTTCCCTGCAGGCCATGGAGAGGGGAGCTCCATCTGGGCGTCCTCCATCATCTCCACTCGGGTTTCTTCGCATAGGTGTTGGGTTTGGGGAGGGGGGGGGGGGGGGGAGATCCTGGTTGCAAGCAACAACGCGAGGGCCCGCCAGAGAACGACTGGAGGCGAAGGTTTACTTAAAAACCACGTCTCTCATGCACCGGCCGGGGTTACGGATCGTCGAGTCGTTCCAATATAGGCTCATCCATCCTTCCTCACAGGCACAGGACTGTCCGTCATGCCCGACCGTCCCGTTAGACTCCCTCCCTCGCCATCAGCATCGCCTTCGTCGGTCTCACTGCCCCCGGTTCTCTCATCCTCGTTGTCCTCCTCGTCCGTGCTCTCGTCCCAGATCTCCCGACTCTCCCTTTCGACTCGCCTCATCGCCCCGGCGACCTCGTCAAGCTTACTCACCACCTCCAACACCCCGCGATTGACCTGTGAGAAGTAGCGATCGTTGGCCTCGCGCCGCTTCCTCGCAAGTTGGATGTCCCGCTCCGTCTCCTCCTCGAGGTTCTTGTTGTTCGTAAACGCGCTGGGCTTGCCGCCGTCCTTACCGTCCTTCCCGTCCTTTGCGGTCGCGGGAGACGAGCCAGTCTGCGGGGTCTGACCCTTTGCGCGCCCAGTGCTCGGCGTGGACGTGGGCATTGGGGTCAGCGTAGATGTCACGGCCGAGGTCTTCGCCTCCAACGCGTCCCCCACATTGGCTTCGTTCCTGCTCGTGGTGTCGAAGTCGTGCTCGAGCAGTTCATCGGCTTCGGTCTTCGCCCAGGTCTGCGCGAGCGAGAGCTGGGCCGAGCGCAGGTCCTCCAGCGCGTGCAGGTGGCTGGGGCCGAAGACGTGCGACGTGTTCATGGCGGAGAGTTCCACGTCGGCGAGCGTCTTTTGCATTTCCGCCCAAAGCTGTTCGGCGCGGTCGTCCTCCGCGCTGGCCGCCCCCGCGCCAGGGGGATGGTGACGCAGGTGGCCGGAGCCAGGGCCTGAGAAGGAGGAAGCGGCGGGGACGCGCGACGGGCGGATCATCCGGTGTTGGTGGCCTGCATTTTCCGTTTCGGCGGAGGGGGCACCGGGGACCCGGTCGGTGGGTAAGACGAGAGAGATGTGCGAGGCATTCTTTGACGGTGGGCCTTGGAAGAGCGCTGGCGGGGGAAGGCGGTGCGCTGTAGTGCGGGTGGTGGTGGTGGTGCTGCTGAGTTTGGGCCGTTCGAAGGACGAGGCCGTGCTGGGGACTTCGAGTTGAGGCGCCTTGCGAGGCGCACTGTGAGAGGACATGATTGTCAGAGGAGAGGGGTGGGCATGGGCTGAGAGCACCGCTCTCGCCTTTGTACCCGAGGCTACGTTTCGACCATGGAGGTCTGAAGTACAAGAGACATTATGCGGTTGTTGAAGGTACTTTGCAAAGGCTCAAGGTGCAAGGAAACAACCAACTGCGGAAGTGTGGCCTCACTTCGCCGTACTGTGCAGTGCGCAATGTTCCGCCGAAGTCGAACTCGAACCCAAGCGCAATTTCGTCTTGGCAGCGCACCACTCCACTTTTCGAAATCCAACTCTCAATATCGTCGCCGCTCGCACAGTCGATCTTTCAGCGCCGTCTACCCCATCTACCCTCATCAACCACCTGCTTGTCACAGAAGCCAGTACGTTCGATCTTGCCCCGGTCCTCGCATCACCAAACATTCCCCTTCCCAGACACACGCACACCCGAGAATCCCTTCTTCACTCGAAACCTAGGCTCGATCACCAATTCTTCATCACCTCACCTTACCCTACCTACACTTACCCTTCTCTCCCACATTGAACTGACAAAGCCCCTCCCCCAGAAATGACAAACAGAGGCAAACCCCGTGGTCTCAACGCGGCCCGCAAGCTCGTCGCCGCCCGCAAAGAAGGCCGCTGGGCAGACCTGCACTACAAGAAGCGCCTCCTCGGCACAGCCTACAAGTCCTCGCCCTTCGGTGGCTCCTCGCACGCCAAAGGCATTGTCCTCGAAAAAGTCGGCGTCGAAGCCAAGCAACCCAACTCGGCCATCCGGAAGTGCGTGCGCGTGCAGTTGATCAAGAATGGAAAGAAGGTGACCGCGTTCGGTACGTTATCCTGTTTGCGTTCTTGTCCTAGATTTACAAAACACAAACGCACGCAACATCATGTGGGAGGGGAACGAAAAGATGAAAGCGGAAAGCGAGGACTGGGGCTGCAAGAAAAAGAAACATTGTCCATCACGTCTCCTGAGGGGTTCACTAATGCTAATACGTTGTGCGTGGTAGTGCCTAATGACGGTTGTCTCAACTTCGTAGACGAGAACGACGAGGTCCTGCTGGCTGGGTTTGGTCGTAAGGGCAAGGCCAAGGGTGATATTCCCGGTGTGCGGTTCAAGGTGGTCAAGGTCTCGGGCGTGGGCCTGAGTGCGCTGTGGAAGGAGAAGAAGGAGAAGCCTCGATCATAGACCATTTTGCTACGAGTGGAATCGGAGTTGTGGTATGTCGAAGGCGGAAGGGCAGAGCATGCGAGATGAAAGATGCAATGCCTCGGGCGAAAACATACCTTTATCCGTGCCTGGGTCTCCTGGTCGTGGTGCAGGTATCAATCAATCAGTCAATGAATGGACGAACGACTCGCTTGATGAGGAGGACTTGCTCCGGAAGAGGGGACCGAGCACTGGGCAACTTCAAGTCGGCTGGAGATAGCTGTGCACTACTTTCACAAGGTACACCTTCCCACCTTGCATAGCCCATCAAGTCAATGCACGGCATGGACATGTCTGCAGGGGGAGCCTTAGAGCTAGGGTCGATAGACACTGCGAAACTGAAACTAGCAGAATATTAAAATCGATACACCTCAGACTCACTGGTCGCTCCAACGGCGGCATATGAGCCACTACTTGCGTTGTTGCGTCGGTCAGGGCCAGAAGGAAAAGGTTCTTTGTCCCTCGAATAACACAAAGGTACTTTTGACAGTGTCTGTCGATACCAACCTTGTCTAACATCAGCACAAAAGCTCCCTAGAGTGATGCTCTCCATGGCCGCGTGTATTTTTCCATGCCGTGTTTTCAAACCCCATGCTCTCACTATGTATGACAACAGCAAATGTAATGGTCACATACGGAACCCAGGCATGTCGACCCAGAAAATGAATGATAGGTGGATTGTTGGTAAGTCCTCGGCCCAGAACGGGCTTTGAGCAGAAGACGCCGTGTGCTCAGACCGCGGTGCGACATCAATGCAAGACATCCAAAGCTTCTCGCCTAGGTTCCTGAGGGTCGCCCTTAGCAGTGTTTCCCTTTCGACCTCTCCCAAACCCCGCAGGAGGCGTCAGAGTAATAGTGACGGCCTCACGATCATTCCCATCATTGCTGACGGGACTTCTAGCCTCGTCGTCCTCACTTCCGTCGGGGCTTGGAGCCTGACTATCTCGAAGTGCTCGTTGGCCGCGCATCATCTGCCGTGTTATGTCAGCAAATCAGCTCCAAACCTGTATGATATCCCGTTTGGGGCCTTGTTGGTTATGCTTACCCATGACTTAACACCGCCGATCAATCCTAAGCTGTATCCCGCGGCAAAGTCCTCGCTCCTACTGAGTCTGCCAGGGGAGTCGCTTCTCTTGTCGGCATGACCGGCTTCCAATTGCTTCAATTGCTCGACCACACTCAGGCCACCAGTCGGACTCCTAAGGATACCTTCGCTCAGCTGTCTGTTAAACGGAGCTGGGCTAGCGGGACGAGAATTGGCGTTTGTCCAAAACGACCGCAAGTCCCGTGAGATTTCTCCGCCGGCGGTGATCCAATTGGACTTGACGCTGTCTCGCAGTTCCTGCATGTGTCTTTTCAGGTCCAACTCGTTCTTCTTGAGCCAGCTAATGTTGAGTTCCTGGCGGCTGGTTCCTCTCTTGAGTTGCCGCACAATGTATTTCTCGTAGTCCCGGACAATCTTGGTGATGATCCCAGTCGTCGAGACACCTTCCGTGCGTTGCGTGACGAGGAACTTGCCCTCTTTCTTGATGGGTGCGTAGATGTCGTCTCCTTCATCTGCACCGTAAGGCTCATCATCGTGAGCCACGTAGTCAATCTTATGTTTCTCGAGAAATTCGGGGGTGACGATCCAGGGACAATTTGGAATGACTTCGTCGACCCATCTGCAATGGCGGAGTGTTTCTGCTCTTTCTGCGCCGGTGAGCACGGTCAACCCTTTTCTCTTGTGGGTCTCTGCGTCTCCTGTTACTCCAACAATCAAATAGGTGTCTGGAAAGGCCGTCTTTGCTTGTTCGAGCTGCCGCATGTGCCTTTGCACAAAGTTAGCGAATTTTTGCAGGAGCAGTTCCCTAACTTACCCCAGGTGGAACAGATCGAAAACTCCATCGGCGTAGACTCTGACGGGCCTACCCACAGGCGGCGGATTGGTCTTGTATCCTCCTACGGGATCTCTCATTCCAGCTTTGCCCGCGTCCTTCATGGTACCATGGTCGCCAGCGACGATAGCCTTTGTTGAGGAACTTGTGATTTTACTCTGTCTCTTGAGGGTCTGTTCCTCATCGCTCTCTAGGGTAGTGCTCGAGGGTTCGCCAGCGTTGTCGTGCGTAGCATCTGGCCCAGGGGCCCCATTCGACTCGAGCGGAATAGCGTTTGACCGCGTGCGTGCTCGTTTGCTAGGCGGGACATTGTTGTCGATTGAACCACTCGAAGTGTGCTTGCGATTCCGCAAGTTATGCGAGGGAGAATCGGCCAGCTCTTCGCCCGACGCATCGCGCGAGGAGGGCTGGAGATCGGCATTGGCCATCATCCTCTTTCGCTTTCCGGATGAAGTTGACGACGGAGAAGACATGATCGAGGGGTGGAACGACAACTGAGGATTGCGGAAGACAGTTCCGGGACTCTGGACGAAGATGCAGCAGGGAACAGTTCCTAGAGCACGTCAAGAAAGTTGGAACGATCTGTGCCAAGCTCCGCAGTCAGACAACAATTTCGGGGACGTGTGAAGCGAAATAGATCCAATAGTGGAAGGTTGCGTGGTCAGGATTATCGGCCAAAGGTCAGATTGGCAATGCAGAGATGTGGTCTGAGGATTACGTCTACGCTGCTCGCCTCGCAGCACATCGCTATGGGAAATAAAAATGTGCCATGGGGAAGTAGGAAACCTGTTGTTGGCAAGACGGCGATGCCGTCACAGGTCGGAGTCGACCAGCAGCTGGGCATGTGCGTCTCCTCTCTGCACCACTTGCCTCGAGGCGACGACTGCAAGTCGGACGTCACAGATCGTTATGCTTCCCATTTATGATTGGATGTCATTGAGGAATACAGAATGCTTGATTGCTCATGCCAACTCAGAGCTGCAGTCAATCCCGTGCCGGGTTCAGGTACAACCCCGGGACCTGTAACGCGGTCCTGCATGCCCTGCCCTTCAAATCGATGAAAAGAGTGGCATAGAGCTGCTGTTGTGTTCGTCGCCAAGTCACGACAACATGAACACGATGGCCCACACGAGGGAACTCAACGGACAAGCTCCTCGGGTGGTTCTAAACCGATGTCATGCATGCTAGATACTCTTCATCAATGCGTGGACGACAGGGGTATCGCTAGTCGTGGTGGAAAAAGATGTGCCTGTCTGCCCCAGAGCCTCCTTGCATCTTGCTATCAGGCAACTTTATTCGCCGTCGTTTCGCTTGCTACCGCTTCGATTTCTGCGTCCTTGCCATGGGAGGCATCATGGTGACTTGATCCTTTCGACTCATCAGTGGCTGACTGTGGTGCTGGTGTACCCTCTCGCTCACCCCGGGCCGAGTCAACGTCTGACGTATCCGGCGTGCCCTTCTTGACCTGGTTTGCGGCGTCTTTGTCTTCTTCGCTGTGATCGAACATTTCCGCGTCATCTGAGTCCGTCAGTACTTCTGTTCCGTCTCCAAGCAAGATGATCCTGCCACTCCGACCTCCAAAGCCTCTCGGTCGATGATCTAAATCCAGCTCATACTCATCCGGGCTGTCGTGGTCGAATTGATGACGGACACCCGGTCCACGGAATTCAGCTGTAACATGTTAGAAGAGACTTGGTCTTTGCGGAATCAAGGCTGGACTTGCCGTACTCTGGTGGCGCACAGGGACCATCACCGTCTGCTACTCGTTTGCCGATCGTCTCGTACCACTGCTCTTTGGTCTTGCCATTCAGAAGAGCGATGACGATCATGGTCATGTTATCGCAACCAACGCCGCCGGTCTCACTGTTGGATGCAAGACAGTTGTCCATCATATTCTCACAGATAGACTGCAATTCTTGCTTGGCGGCAATTCCTCTTCGCACGAACTCGATCACCGCTTGCGACGATTGGCAATCCCAAATTCCTGTTCACTGTCAGCGCGGCCCCCACAATCGACGCAGAAAAGTGGGCTGATACCATCACAAGCAATGACCAAGAACTCATCGTCGGGAGAGATCTCGTGTGTGATCACATCGGGGAAGGCCGTAACAATCTGCTGCTCGGGCGAAAGATCGGCGCTCTTCTTGAACTCGAAGTCTCCGATGGCACGTGACAGTGCAAGGTTCCCATTGACTCGACCAAAGTCAACGAAACCACCTGCGGCACTTATACGAGCCTTCTCGCCTATCCTTGTGTCAGCTTGGTGCAGGGGTTGATGCAGGGTGGAGCATGTACCTTCGTTCTGGGGCTTGTGGTCGAAAGACAGAGGCTTAGCTCTCCCCTTGACGCCGAGTACAGTGCGCGAGTCTCCAGCATTGGCCTGAAGCATGTGAGTCGCGAAAACGATGAGGGCTCAGGGATTTGTACACACCACCCAGATCTTGTCTTTCGATATGATGCCGACGGAGGCGGTACATCCGGACACCTCGTCTTCGTATCGTGCATCTAGGCGGGGCTTTAGCATGTCAATAGGCACATTGGTTAAACCTGATGCGTACCGTTGAGAATAGCTCGATCCGTGGCTAGAAAGCCGTCTTTCAGAGCTTGTTCAATGTCACCCTTGGCGAAGGCGTCCTGTTTCGCGACAATCTTGTGGATGTTTTCGCCCGCGAATTGGGCGACTTTTTCTCCTCCATGACCATCGTACACCCCGAAATAGGCTAATCGTTTGTCTGGGGCAGCAGCTTGCGGGGACTTGCTCTTTCCTTCTGGTTGTAGGTCAAGCACGGCGGCATGCGCATCTTCCATGCTTATACGCCATCCCTGCATGGCCGAGAGGCCATAATAAACGCAGTCGTCGGCGCCGCTATCGGAGATCTGCCAGGTACATGTGTCAGCCGCCGTGTCCATATCTATCGGCGGGGGTTGTGTTGAGACGAAGAGACCACAATCCGGCGTGATCGCCTGCGTCACAAGGGTGTGCGCAACTGCAGGTGGCATCTTCGAAGCATCAGTCAGTGCATCAATGGAGAGCGCACCTTTTCGACTACTGGTTCTGACAGCGTCTGACCCATGCTGGCGGTTCTTCACTTTGTGGCTCGGGTTGAGTGTGACGGTGCTCATAAACCCTCTGTAGACGATCTCACAAGCGGGCGGCGTGCAGCGAGTGGCAGGTCAAGGGCCTAGAACAGGAAGAAACGCAGGCTCTGCTGTAACGTAACGAGATATGCACGGCTGCCGCATGCAGCAATGGACGGTACAGACGGTAATCTGAGTGAACAGTAGTCTTATTGCTCGCTATTAGAGGGTCGCGTGCAGTGATGAGAAAATGCCGTTCAAGCCAAAGATGATCCGAGTATGAGAAGGTGGGCTGGTAAAGTTGGTGCAGGCGATTGTTGCTCAGGGCAAAATGGCATCACCAGTGATTCCTGACTAAGAACTTCCATCCACTCACTAAAGTCTCTCACCCAACCGTCACAGCCTTACTCTTTCTTCATTCCCAACTGCTCGTTCTATAAATGCAATACAACTGTGTGCAAATGCGTCGTGAAATTCTACTTTTTAAGCCAATCACTTGTCCGGGCTGTGAGCCAAGGTCAAAGAAAACGGAAGCTCCCTCTTTGGCTGCCGTACGATCTCTTCAGCCCTCCCTCTTCAACACTGACATGCTTTCTCCTGTCCGCCATCAGCTTGTGGTGCCGGGTATCGTCACTGGCACTCCTTCTGGCCGAGTTCTGCCTCGAAGCAGGAACTGGGCTGAACGGTAGACGTGGTGATGCTTGTGAGCGATTATCAGTCTGCCACCGTCTGAACCCTTGCCCGGTTTCTTCGACCACCAGATCCTCTTCATCTTCCCATTGACTGTCAGAGGATGTGACCGACTCAAATTGGTCGGTGCTCGCAAGACTGGGCCTGCTCCTTGACATCGGCCCGCTGAGAATACGTGAGACTGACGGACTCCTCGCATGTGAAGATCCTCGGGCTGCCGGCCCAACCCCTGACCATTGAGACCATGAGTGCTCATGTGAGCGTGCGCCAACCATGTTGGGCCTCGTGATTGACTTTGCTGGTTCACAATTGTCTGTTGCGTCGCTCCTTACCCGCCACAATGTTCTACTGGGCGTGATCATTGGTGCCGATCCTGCGTTGGAAAATCGCGAGAGCCCCTCCAGCCTCGCTCTTGCACGTTCGGTGTGCCACCTCTGACGCTGTTCCTCAAAAGACATTACATCATCGGAACCTTCGGAGACAACTCGTAACGACGGAATTGGTTTCTTCGTTCTAGGAGGGCTCTTGGCTGGATTTGATCCGTCTCCAGGAGGCGCCGGGAACGATTCTAAGACCATAGTCGTCCTGCGGGGGTCAGTCGATGGGTTCGATGTCCAAGTATCTCGCCAGGACATGCGGCTTGAGGTAGCAGGCGGGGGCAAGAGGATACCAGCACCGTGTCCGGCACCGCTTCTTCGGTCCGGTAACCCCACTATGGGTGGCAGGATACTCTGTTGACTCAGTCTGAAAGATCGTCTGTTTGTGCTTCGGGGGCCTGCCATGGAGGATCTGGTGACGACTGGTGATGGAGGGCCTTGAAGCAGCACGCTCTGGTTGACTGGCGCAGCCCCGTGGGCATGATCTGCCATCTCTTCAGGGTTTGTGGCATTTGCAGCTTGGCTAGGTGTCGCAGTGACTGTAGCTGAGCCCAGATCATCCGCAAAGATTTGTGAAATCCGGTGCTGAGAAAGTGGCCCGGGTCGGGCTGCAGCTGACAGTCTCTGTCTAGGCTCTCGCAAAGAGTCATTTGACCATACAAGATCGAGTCTGGGAGGCCTGGGAGGGGCTGTTCTCTGGGGATTAACAAGCCCCAAGATCTCGGTAGATAACACAGTTCGTGTGGAAGGTTCTCGCTCATGGCCTTCACCAGACCCGTCACTGTCCTCAGCGGAAGTCTTGCTCGTCTGTCGTTTACTATGTTTCTTCCTTCGCAAACAGCACAGAATTAGAAGAAGCAGGAGACAGGCTGCAAGTACGGACAAAACAACGGCAAGTATGATGTGCAGGGTGTGCCTGTTGCTCGTTTTCTGTTGGCTGGGACCGACAGTTGGCATTGGGTCTCTGCTCGTCACGCTAGCTTGCGGAAGAGTCCGTGTCTCTGAAGATTGCGTCGAGGTGACCGTCGTTGCTCTCATGCCTTGCAGTAGGTGCAGTACGACATCCCCTGTGGCAGTTGATGCTGTATTCTCAAACGTGATTCGAATATCTAGGGTCTGGGCATAGTGATCCAATGGAACTCGGCCGGACAGAGTCCAGCTCACAGGGTCGAAGTTAAGCCAGCTGTCTGCGTCACCCAGGTCCGCTGTTGTCTGGATCGAAGGAGAGAATGAAGGCGTAGTCAAAGTGTACGAAAAGTGTTCTCCGGATGTTACATTGAGAACTGCAAGAGTTCCTAAGGACTCGTTTCGGTCCGCCGAACTTTGCAGAAAGACGGTGGCGTGTGCTATATCGCCATAGACATCCGTAACGCTGATTGTGATGGTAGCATTGGCGGAAATATCGGGAGTTCCGCTCAACGACAACTGACTCTTGTCGAATGTGACCCACGTCGGAGCATCCGCATTGATACTTGCAAGTTGATCGTCTGCTACAGCCTCGCCATCCATGCTGAGAAAGGATCGGAAAGATGCGGACCGAAAGGGAACGCCGGGGGAGATGCTGACGTTCTGGGACGCGGTTGAAAACCCAAACACTCGCCGGCTAACGACAATATTGAAATCGATTGCTGCTTCGGCGAATCCAGGTACGTTTGACGCAATAAGCCTTAGTCCGTATGTCTGGGGTCCAGCCAGGGAGGATACCAACGCAGGAGTTGTACCCGAAAACGACAGTTCCGACCCATCAAACTGCACCCACGAGGGCAGAGGTGTATTGTTTGCAGAAACAGCATAGTATCTCGTTTCAGGAGCAGTACCACGAAAGGTATCCTTCCCAAAAGTAATGTTGAAAGGTTCTTGGGGATGTGTGAGTAGCGAGTTCGGTGATGAAGTCGGACCGCTGCGTTCCAGCTGAGGGAGTATGGTCGCATCGGTATATAGGTCTGGAAATTCAGCGACCACGAAAGTGACGCTTGTGGATGTCTGCCCTGTTGAGTCCGAGGCGACAAGCTGAAAAGTTGCCGCACCCACTTCGTCACCGTCAGGCACCCCCGAGAATTTGCGGGAAGTGCTGTCAATGTCGAGCCACTTCGGGCCATTTGCGATCGTATAGGAAATCTGCGGAGCGCTCGAGACGAAGGTTGTCGCGGCGAAGACAAAGTTGTATGGCTGAGATACGTACGCAACCGGAGGCACTTGTGAGTTGATAGGGAACGCCAGCTGTGGCGCGGCTGTGACAAGACATAACGCCGATGCAAATGAAAATGCCAGTAAAGGCTTTCTGATCCCAGTGAGATGCATTCATATGGCCAGTTGATGGGAAGAATGCATGCTGCGATAGAAGGTGAAATCTCTCTGAACAAAAGTATAGATGGTTCAACCGTCAGGAATCGATGAGCTAGTAAACGCGTGCGCGACATGACGCGACTGCTAGCACTGGTTATATTGGAATTGTCGAGGGGCTGGTCGGAATCCAACAAGTGATAAAGCCTGCAAGGGGCTGGTCCGCCAGGGAATGTGCAAAAGCCTCCCGCCAGAACATACTCACACATCAATCAAATCAGATCGAGGGACATTTTGACTCCAGTTCTGCCAGGTGAGTAGTAGTCTTGGACTGTTTCTTGCGCATTGAAGCCGTGTTTGGAGTACAAGTTTTTGGCGGCGTGGTTAGCCTCATCGACCCAAAGGTCAATGCCGCGACAGAACCGACGCCTTGCGTCGCCAATGAGGGTCTCCATTAGCAGACAGCCAATTCCCCGGCGTCTGGATTCTGGCGAAACGCAAATCTTGTGCAGAAGGAAGCGTCGATTGGCAGTCACACAAACAGCATACGCGACAACGCTGGAGCACGTTGCCGGAGGGGTAAATCCAACAACTACTTCCATATTACGCTGCTTGACAACTTTGTCGTCGAAATGGAAGACCTCCTTAGCAGTAAATGACTTCCGCTCTAGAGTTCTCAACTCTTGCAAGATGATAGAAACATGAGAACGTGGCAGTTGTCGAACGGTCTTGAATATGGGTCGCGGTGGGCTGGAGGCATCGGGGGCCGGGAGCCCCATTATGGTCACGCAGAGAGCGGGAATAAGTATTTATTGGCCTGTACTCGGGTTTAAGCACACGTTCGTAGCAAAGCAGCGGAGCCGAGGAAATGGCAATAAGCCCATTTGTAAAGGGATGATTGAAAAGTGAAGATCCCGAAGCAATGTGGCAAGACTTGGGCGGAGCATACAGAAACGAAAGTGCGCGTTTCCAATCGTGTTGACATCCCTCCTCCAACAGAGTCTGCAAAACAACTGAACGAACCAAGAAGCCTACGATCAGCGTTCCTTTGCTCGACCGACAATCGAAATATGCCCTCGACGGCAGACAAGCGAGAGAAAGCTCGCGAGGTTGTTGATATTCTCGAGGAGATCTCCATCCTCCTTGTGAGTAACGTACCTCTTCCAAAATCTCTCGCTAATTTCCAGCACAGAATACACAGTTGGACCGCACGCAGCTGTCCCTATGTGTCTCTTTGATTGAGAATGGCGTTAATCCCGAGGCGTTGGCTGTAAGTCAAAATCTACAGTCGGCCGTGCTCAAGCAAGTCAAATGCTAACTGAGGCTTGAGACCGCCATCAAAGAACTGCGCCAGGAAACCCAGGATCTACGGCCGGAATCAGGACTGTCTGAGTGAAGTTGTGAGAGCCACTATTGCGGCCACACCCATCAGCTCATCGGAAGGGATTTCATGCAAAAAGGATTGACCTTTTATCGTGTACTTCGCATCGCACCCAACCGAACTTCTCATATTAAAAATGTCCTAGGCTGATGCGCGACTGGGCTAGGCGAAGATGATCTGGGTTTTGCGAGCCGCTGACGAGCTTTGAGCTCTGAGCATCCAGACCATGCATGCATGCGATTCCGGGCTATGGGGACCGGGGACCTCCGCTATTGGAAGCGCTCGAGAACACAAAGGCTGTAGCCATTTCACTGTCTATAAATTGATTTTCAATCAGCATCGTATTTGTGTCTCGCATCGGCTCCACCTCCTTTGTTCTGTGCCGGACAATGCCCGCCACCGAAGTGCAACACCACTAGTCCATAATTTGTACTCAGTGCGATTCCTCTGCGATCGCCGAGCTGAAAATGAGAGATACGTGGCGGTTCACTTGGCATTGAGCATTGTGGTTTGTATCTCAAGAATTCAACATACAGATTCACGTGACCCTTCAGGATGCTATTCTGGTTTGGGAGGAGACGCGTAAGATTTATGGGTTACGCTCATGCGCCTCGTACCTGTTTTCGTAAGACGGAGCCGAGCCCAGCTTGGAACCTGGCGACAGTGCGGTGTCGATAGACTAACTGCAGGTCCCTGCGCACTGCAGTTGCCATCTGATGTTGAGTGTTGTTTCGACAGACTTGGAACTTGGTCTTTTGAGCGGCCCTTGCCTGTTGACGCGTTGATCGGGAATCGTGGCCATGACGTCGTCTTGATGCTTCGCGGTGACGATCATACTACAAAGTGGCTCAGACGCCAATCGGCAGGCCCACATCGACCCTTGTAGGGCGGCCAAGGCCAGTTCAGTTAGAAGAGGCGCCCCGACAAGCCAACCAGCGATCAGCACAGACCCTGGGGCTGCCTCATCCGCCCCGGAGGCCAGCCATTCTGTGGCTCGGAACCCAGCCATTTTCATTGTGGATCTGGTCCATGTCTTGCTGGTGGGAAACCGTTGTCACCAGCACCAGATTCTGACCATACGTTGAGTGCTGTCATGGCCAAGTTTGACGCAAGCTTAACGTCGAGAGTGAGGCTCAGAGGCAATCCTTGCGGGTGATCCTGCTGTCGTACACAGTATAACGGGACCTTCATCACCATTCCCATCATCGCTTGCCCGACCTGCTCACTCAAACTTCAGACAAGCTGGGGTCACTTTGCCCTGGACCTTACAAAGTCGTTGAAATTGGGAATCCATTCGTTCTTCATAGATATCTCACACAGTCGAGAACCATACAAGATGCGGTTGTCATCCCTCTTGACGCTGGCGTGCGCAATCACTGCTTTCATCCTCTCCATACTCTGCCTGCTTGCAGGCAACACGCGATCGTTCCTGCAGGATACTGAATTATTGACGGTTAGCTCGTGTCTGACACTATTGGAGAAAAGCTTTGTACTGACCGGAACCAAGCTCAATATCTCCCAAATCGGCCATGGGAGTCTCTTCGATACATCCGACGGCGACGGCGGACTGCTCTCGACTCTGGGCAATGATATTCAACAGGACATCAACAATATAATCAACGATTTGACGGTTGATATCGCCTCACTCCTGGGTCTCCCTGATCTATTCAATGTGCATGTCCTCGACTTCTGCCAGGGCGTATATTCACCTAATTCTACGGCGGACAACGCAAAGAAGAACATCACAGACTGCTCCCCGTCGACCTTGAGCTTCCACTTTCAACCAACCCGATTCGTTGAAGAGCATCTCCCTGCCGGAATAACGTTGGACGACATTCACTGGCCAAGTGATGTAACAGACGCGGAACGCACCCTCAAGACCGTCAGTCGCGTCATGATTGTCTTCTACATCATTGGGATAGTATTCTCGGGTCTCGCGATGATCACCGCGATTGCCAGTATTTTCGCCGATGGACGGTTGTCAGCGTGCGTCAACTGGTTGGTGGATATAGTGAGTCTTTTGCCTCGCTGTGTAACCTCGAAAACGCTAATCGTGTTGGGCAGCTCGCATTCGGTACCCTTGGTGTCGCCTCAGCTGTGGCCACGGCGGTCATAGTTATCGCGGTGGACAGAATCAACAAGTACACAGACGAGATCGGTATATCGGCCAACAGGGGTGGGAAATTCCTTGCAATGACATGGGCCGCTACAGCAGTCATGCTGCTTGCTTCATTTGTGTCTGTTGTGCAATGCTGTGTGGGCAGACGCAGACCCAAGCGGTACGAGAAAGCAGGATACTGAAGGCCTAATGCACATAATTACCTGGTGACTAATAAGTTATGGACGTGGACGAATGCGAATGCTTGCCACGTGGCACAGAGTTGTATATTATTGTTGCACACTGGCTTGGGTAATAGCTTCAGACCGTGGACCAGCCACTCAGCTTCAGATAATGGCACGGTCCAAACTGGGTACAAAGCCTATACTTACCGTCGCAGAATTGGGTAGTGATTATTGTGGTAATGAGATGCATCGCTCAGTTCGATGTGAGGGAATAAGAAGGGTTATCATAGTTGGCAGGCATCTCGTCGCGTTTCTGGACCAACAGGATGATCTTCGAACGCTTGTGGCTTCACCGGCGTTGCTTCTTACGCTCATACTTCAGATCGTCCCCCAATTCTACCTCCATGACGTAGTGCACGATCGCATTCACAGCCAATCAAGCTGGCACTGCAACCCGCGTCTTTTCACTGCTCTAACTACCTCAACGAGCTACTGAGGGGCACTGTGAGCTGCACGATGCTAGCCTTCCTCCGCTTTGCTGGACCATCCCACTCAATCTTTGTTGACCGCTTCCCAATGCCATAAATAATCGATCTCGGAATTTTCTTCTTTGCAGACCTTGAACTTTCCATCATTGACCATCCATCTCGCAACGGTACTTCCCTCTTTGATCTGTGAGACCGATCTCAGTTAGACAGGAGAAGGTATGTTGTACACGGCCATGACCTCACCGCGTCAGTTTTGGATGTAAACTTACTGACTTGGCCATCAGACCCTGACCACATATCCTTTCACAACTCCTTGACACAGCCTCATAATCACTCTCAGATACAGACCTCAACTCAAAATGGCAAACTCAGACTCAAAAATCGCCGTACACTTCGGCGGTGGTAATATCGGCCGTGGCTTTATCGCTGAACTCCTGCACGAGACTGGCTACGAGGTGATCTTCGTCGATGTGGTTGACGATCTCATCAACCGAATCAATGAGACCAAATCATACAAGATCACCGAGGTTGGTGAAGAGGGAGAGAAGAGCAAAACAATTACAAACTATCGCGCCATCAACTCCAAGTACAACATGGACGAAGTCGTCAAGTGTATTGCCGATGCAGTCATTGTCACATGCGCCGTTGGCCCAAATGTCCTCAAGTTCATCGCCAAGCCCATCGCCGACGGCATTGCTGCACGAACCAAGTCCAAGCCACTTGCTGTCATTGCCTGCGAGAACATGATCAATGCGACGGACGCTCTTAAAGCTCTTATCACAGATGAGAAGAACATGAAGCCCGAAGTCCTCAAGGATCTACCCTCCAAGGCCGAGTTTGGCAATTCCGCTATTGACAGAATTGTTCCAACTCAACCTCCAAACGCCAACCTTGACGTTGTCATCGAGAGCTTCTACGAGTGGTGTGTTGAGACCACCGGTTTCAAGTCAGGTCACCCAGAAGTCAAGGGCATTCACTGGGTCGAGGATTTGGAGCCATACATCGAGCGCAAGCTCTTCACCGTCAACACCAGCCACGCCACAGCTGCCTATTTCGGCTACTACAAAGGCCTCAAGACCATCCATGAAGCCATGGCAGATCCAGAGATCCGACAAGAGGTCCACGAGGCCTTGGAAGAGACGGCACACCTCATCAGCGGCAAGCATGGCATCACCCCCGAGGAGCAACAGAAATACGTCGACACTATCGTTCACCGCATCTCCAACCCTCACCTCGAAGACGTCCCCGTTCGAGTCGGCCGTGCCCCCCTCCGAAAGCTTGGTCGCAAGGAGCGCTTCATTGGCCCCGCAGCGCAATTAGCTGAACGTGGATACGACGTCACCGCCCTTATCCGCGGGGTGGAGATGGCTCTGCGTTTCCAGAACGTCGAAGGTGATGATGAGAGCAAGGAATTGGCCAAGATTCTGAGTGAATTGAGTGCTGAGGAAGCCACCACCAAACTGACCGGTCTTGAGTCTAGCCACCCTCTGTATCCCAAGGTCTTGGAGAAGGTGAAGCTGGTCCAGAGCGAGAAGAAGTAGGCATGATGCAAAGACACTTCATAAGCCTTGAATCAGCACAATCCTTGTGGAAGAGGCGAGATGGGGAGTACTCCGTGATTTCCTGGGGACTAACGGGACGGCTCCTGAATTACTTTCGCAGTGCCAGGGAAAAGCACCAGTTCTCTCTCAGATAGATTTTGCACGAGAAGCGCTATGAGCGGTGATAGCCTAAGCGTTGTCAACCAACACGACTTGATGATACCTGTCAAAGCCAGTTTTGCTGTACGTTGCAGCTTCTTGCTTCGAATCTGTGGATCCAGATTTCCGAGCCCGATCTGAGCCTTCCTCCTTAGTGTTGTGAGCGAGGAACTTGCTTCTTGAACAAGCGGCAATGGTCGCTTGAGGCAAGACCGAGAAGCCTGCCCGTTCTTGTACTGATTTTCATGAGCGTCAGAAACCAACGACAGCCCTAGAGAACGAATTTTATTCTTAGATCGAACCGTGTGCGCGGAGTTTGCGACATGCCGCTTCTTTGACAGTGACTTTTCTAAATTCTTTCCCACAGACATCTCTAATTGTAGAGGCCAACCAAGGGCCGCTAGAACCACGACAGTTAGGGTCGCAAGGAGATGATAATATAGGCTTTCGCTTCTTGCTTTTGACAAACCCTAAAATCGTAGAATGATCGACTTCGCACAAGTACTGCTCTCCACCAAGTCTAGGCCAATGAGAGTGAACAGCGCAGCCGGAAGCGTATCTCACCTAGAAGTTCACTGGTTGTCTGATCTTGGTTCGGAGCCATTCCCGATGGCCCGGCAGATCAGTTCGGGGTTGTCAATGATTTCTTGAGGCGCACAAAAACTCAGGAGACTCTGTTCTCGAATCTGTAAGTCCATCCTTTTGTTTGGGAGACGAACAAAGTGCGATGGATCTGGCCAAGTGGGAAGAAAGATCCGGTGCGCCACAAGCAGGGCCTCGGTTACGCGACCCACTGGCCAGGTGGTGTGCACTTGTTTGCTTGAACCATCATGGTCCGTTCATCTCTGACCCAATAAGACGCCTAGGAAATTCAGTCTCCGAGGACAGCTGAGAGGAGCCGAAGAGAGCTCCGACAACGCTTATGTGGCACCCAAGCTCGTAACAAGTATGGGCGCCACATCACTCTGGCCAGGGACGGAACATTGTCCCGGGGCAGTCCTGCTGCCGTTCAGGCAATGGTGAATCCTTAATGCCCAGGGCGGGGACACCTGGAATGATCGGAGGTGGAAATAAATCTCCAGTGGAGGGCTGAGCCCGCGCTGCAACGCTCTCCTCTCCTCTGACAAAGCTCGCATCCTATGGACAGGAAGCAATTGCAACCTTTGCTTCCCAACAGCAATTCTACACGCTCAAACAACACTCCACGCCCTGGCAGACTGGGACGGAACAAGATAAAGCGCGTTGGGACCGCATGTGAGTCCTGTAAAAGAAGGAGATCCAAGGTAAGTGAACGCTCCGTTGGGATGCAGGATGTGATAGGGCTCAAACTGACTGAATCGCCGTCCGCAGTGCAGCGGGCTCCCGGCACCGTGCAAGCTATGTTTGCAGAGCGGCCTTGAGTGCACCTTTGATCCTTCCCTCGATGGACGCCGCGCATGGCATCGTGAAGACCGCGAGGCTTTGGTGCTACAGAACAGAATACTCACATCGCTTGTCCAAGTTATCCGATTTGGCTCGCCGTCACGGGTGGAAGCCGTCATTGAATGCATTCGTCAGGACCATTCGAGCCGAGATATCATCGACACTATTCATGAATCACTTCAGCGGCCGGGAGACGCGCGCAAAGGGACAAGCCTACTGCTCGCTTTGCCGTCTGGATCTCATCGGCAGGAGCTCGCTTCCCATCTCGCCGCATCGGATAAGGATGGAGGCGCTGACAGCCCTTGCCTAAGGAGAGATAACACCCACCAAGACCACCTTGAACATGTCATTGTCGTTTCAGAGTGTCCTCAAGGGAACCAAGATAAATTGCTAACCGCTCAACCCGCTGACTGCCGGAAATTTTGTCCAACGTGCAGTCGGCGACTCCTGGTACAAGTCGACGCCATCACACCACCAGAAAGTGTTCAAGACTATCAAGCAGCCACGCAAGTCAATGATTCATGCCCGCAGGAAACGAACCCTCAACCAGGGGGCCCTCAACCAGCTGGACAAGGTCCACCTGCCGTTACTTCAGGGTCGCTGTCGAGGAGGGAAAGCGATGCGTCTGATGTACAAAGTAACCGCCACGGGTGGCATTTCTCCTTGCAACATGAACTTCGGGCAGTCGGTCCAGCCGAAGCAGCCTCAAGCGTCCAAAGTGAAAGAGACAAAGCAAACGAACACGACAGCGCGGACCTAGCGGTGAACCAAACGCCCAGCCAAGCCATAGTATCTGCTGGTATCGTCCCCGGCTTGCCGCGCACGAACCAGGCAGCTCTAGATGGACCTGATCCCCCCTACCACCACATATCCCCGCTGTACGGAATTCAAACATTAACTGCACAAGAAGAGACACCCCTCAGCAGGATTATTGTTGGATACAGGGATGGTGCAAGACGTCTCATTTCAAATGGTGCTGATCCTGCCGGTATCCTTGGATCCGATTTCATCGATGTAGAGCTCTTTTTCCGCGACCGAGAGCCCGAGGACCAGTTCACGGTCTGCAACTGGGCATGCGAGGTAAGAACCACCCGTGACAACAAGAAAAAATCGGACGCAGCTGACAACGAACCACTCTAGGTGTGGCGGAGCTTCGATGACTGGGACGTCTTCGTCCGGCTGGCACACATCTTGGCATATACGGTCGTCATGCGGTGGATGCTCGACTCTACCGCAATGTCCTATGCTGCCATCCCGGACATTCTCAAGCCGCGGCCCATTCAGTACCTCGTCACGCACCATATTGCGCTTGACTTTCTACCTCTGCCGCCCTTACGTCAAGCCTTGATTAGGAATCTCCGAGATTGGATGACGGCCCTACCTTTAGCTAAGCTTAACCTCAACTGGAATCGGGGAATGGAGGGCGCTGTAGTGTGGGATGAACAACACCAACGTCGTCGGCTCTCTCAAGACTTTGTGAAGCACGTCACAAATTACCAGAATTGGAGTATCGAAGAGAGCATCCTTACTACGTTCCCTGAAGTCAAAGGAATGATTCGGATTGATCAGGTCCCAAATTCTTAGCGTTAGTGGTACTTTCCCTATGCATGACCTTTACGACCTTTTGATGACCAGAAGGCGAGCTGTGATTATTGAGGGAAGCGCATGTTCATGGGAGAAATGGTCTAGCGCACTGCCATTTTCGGTATTGATTCACAAGGGCTCGGCATGGCTCTTGAGCTTCTGGATGCGATGTCGATGTCGGCAAGCTCCGAGACGCGGCGCGTCGTACCGCCTCCTCCGTCTGCACTTGACATTGGCGATCATTTTGTGGAGCATATCGGGCCTGCTTAACGAGCAAAGCGGCGCCGCGGACTTCGCGATGGAACCATCTTCCCAAGGCAGCACACAAGGCTCAGACAATGTCGACTCTCTCAAAAGGCTTCCTACCTCTGGTAAACAAAAGCCCAGCAGACAGACAACAGGACAAATACATTTTGGTACAACAAGCTCAATGATTGGGCCACCCAGTGTTCCCGAGCACATCCAATTCTACGCACGGTCACACAGTGGACGGGCAAGGGTTCATGCCTTTTGAGCCTTGCGCCGCTGCCGCAGTATTACACCGGAACATGACATGGCGCAGGTGTAATATAGGCTACCACAAGCCCCGAGCCACGGGAGGAAGGAGCATGACAGCGGGACATTGTCACACCAGATTCATGGCTGGGCGAAAGCCGGTCACGGTCGTCAATATGCAGGTCGTGTGTCCAATATTATGAAAGCTCATATGCAAGTCTCCCGGCTCCAAGTCTACGGGGATGCTGCGTCGATCCGCTTCTGAAATGTGAGCTTCGATAAGAGCATTCCAATGTGCTGGCTGGATTTGGCACGTTCTATTCCGGCGCGAATAGGTCATGCAGTGGCACACTGACACCCAGACGGTGACACAAATCGACCTGACGAGACTCGATGGCCGACACTGGGGCAGGCTTCTGGTCCCTCTGAGAATTCCCTCTCTACATCTTCCTATTTTAGGATTAGGGATTGACTTGAACTCTCTCGCTGCAAATACTGACGCAGCTAAGGCCGGGGCCTTTGGGGGAAAGCCCATCGTACACCACCTGCATGGCTTAGGCCGGAGCTCATAAATCGTCTTCTAATTCCCCCCAGTCCTGCAAAGGATCATCTGTGGAAGGGTGGCCTCGGCCGTCAACAGGACTCTTGGGTTACATGTGGCCCTTGACCCCCTCTTTATGATAGGGTCCAGTTTCATCTGCCTGGCAGTGCCTCCCCTCTGAAACCAAAGGTATAAGGTCCCGGTTGGGCTCCTCCATCAACACAGACATCCTAGTGGCATTTCGCCTCTTTGCAATATGTCGAGTCAGGTCGACCTCTCTGCCCTCGGCGGCAAGTCCGCCATAGTCATAGGTGAGTGCTTGGGGCGTTCCGAAAGCCACCTCGACTACGACTTGAGACTAGAGCCTTGAGATCGATATGCGATATCGAGCCTCTTATCCTACTGACATATTCTAGGCGGCGCATCAGGACTAGGTCTTGCTATTGTCAAGCGCTTTGCCCATGCAGGCGCCCATGTCACCATCGCTGATCTGGACGCCGAGGGTGGCAGCCAGATTGCTACAGACCTCGAATCAAAAGGTCTTTCCGCGACGTTTGTCCGCTGCGATGTCACGGACTACTCCAGCTCCGTGGAGGCCTTTGAACATGCTATCCGACACTCTCCAAGTGGTTCCATTGATGTCGCTGCATTGATGGCCGGCGTCATCGGTGAGCCGGGAAGCCTCGTGGACATGGTGATCGCAGGGCAACGAGAGCAGCAGGTCACCCCGGCTCAATTGCGCCATCCCGCCCTCGAGGTGAATCTTCTGGGCATCTACGACAGCACCTATCTTGCGCTGTGGTATATGAACCTGGATCAAGCCGCAAAAGGGGCTACGGACGGGCCAGGAACGCCGCAGGGTGCGCAATTCTCCAAGTCGCTCATCTTGATCAGCTCGACCGTGGCCTACGCAGACGTGGGCAACTTTGCGGACTATCATACCTCCAAATGTGAGTACTTACTCTACGTGCCCTGAGTCGGTGGGCACGACCACGCCACACACCTATCGGCTTGTCTGTGAGACGACGCCGACACAAATCCAATGCAGCATTGGCTCTGGGCGATCTAGCAAACCTAAGTTCAAAGATTCAGGAAACCGTGTCTAACTCCTGGTAGTCGGCATTCGAGGCCTCTTCCGCGGCCTCCGGCACGAGACGCCCCGTCTGAACATCCGCACGAACTGTCTGGCACCGTATTTCATGGACACGCCGCTGGTGCAGAATGGTTTGGAAGCGTTCGCCGCGGCCGGGATGGGACCAGGCAGAGGCTTCACTTTCGTCGATATCGAGAAGGTTGTTGACGTGGCTGGCAGGTTCGCCGTTGATGAGAGCCTGCACGGGAAGGCCGTGATGGTCGTCCCGGACCCAGAAGGGGTGATCGACGTGAAGGACGATGAGGAGGGACTGTGGGGTGGGCTTGTCTTCAAAGGGATACAGGAGAGGATGAGGGCCGTCGGGCTGTTCATCTGACTTTTGAGGAATCCAGGAGAGGATACGGAGTGGTCGTGGAAAACTCACCCGCCCTCCCACCCAAGCAGGGCGCAGGTCGAAAAGGCCAACCAACGTGTTGTCGCTGATTGTCGTGTTGAGGAAGGTTATTTCACGTTTGTGGAAGCGTGTGCAACCCACCACGACGCAATACGAATCTCATGGGATCGCTTCTCTCTTTCCGCATCATCACAACAAGCCAGTCCCAGTCCCAGTAGTCAGTCTCGTAGAGAGACAACTCTACGTCTGAGTTCCTCCGGCTGTCGTCTCTGAGACCTCGGACTAAAACCGGGTTAAAGTACACTCGTACCAAGGACTGTATTCGTATGTACCCAGCGCCAGAGCTCTCGACTTCAGACATCCGCGGGCGAGTGAAGAACATAGTAAACTACCAGATCCACGGTACGTACTTTTACAGCGTGCAGCAGCGCAGCAGGAGTTTTCAATCTTCCTCAACTCAGCACAGCACATCACAGCACGTCACGGCACGGCACCGAGTACAGGACAAGACCAACGGAACCACGCGTAACTAATCGAGGTGTTCCGGGCATGATACGGAAGTTCGCTCCTTGCGCCCTTGTGCCTCGGCTATGCAAGACAAAACAGTAACGTGTGGAGCAACGAGACGAGCGTCGAGTTGGAGTTTTGAAGTTCTATCCTCCCACGCCTCTCCGCGACAGTTCAAGAATCCATTGACTTGGGGACTTTTCCGTCTCCCGAATCGACCTACGGCGTAGTTATCATTGCGAACTACGACGGGAGATCGAACAGGACGGCTTTGCTTGGAAATTGGAACTCAAAAGGCTTTGAACACAAGCGAGATAGGAAATACTGGAGTACATACATAGGTAAGTGAGAGTGGGCTTGAGTTGAGCGAGAGCAAGTGAAGTGCCCTTTTTTTTAATATGTCTTGCTGTATTTACATGGCTTCTGCGTTCCTCGACCCTACTCGCTTTTCACAGCTGTGCGCACACAGTCCTCCTGGTGGAGGAGGAGGGCGGATCGGACAGATCAGAGGCATTGTACTCAGACTAACTTGGCGATCGACATAGGTTTTCGGCTGCACGAGCACACACACACACACACTCACTCACACACACACGGACAGCTCCTGTGATAACGTAGTAGACGTCGATAGCACGCGAGTCTCAAGGATTCCGAGGATTCTTCGCCTACCACAACCAGCAAATACCATCCAGTGTTACCTGCGTAAAGACAGGTAGGGCGTTCGGTACCGTGCTCAATCCCGCACGTCGGCACAATCAGTGTATCCGTGACGAATTGAGTCAAGGACGCTCTCATATCGGGTTGGATCAGTTCAATTCAGTTCAATTGCTACAATCTACCGGGCACCAACAACAAGCGAAGCCAAGAAAGTCAAGTCAGGGCAAGGCAGGGCAACCAACATGTCCGGCTATCCATCCTCTCTGGGCACGCCACCTCCCTCGACGCCCAAGACGATCCTCTTGTTCCCCACGCAAGATACCCTCCTCGTCGTGCTGAACAACCCCCGAGGCCTCAACTGCCTGTCCACCTCAATGCACCATGCCCTGCACGATCTCTTCGAATGGTACGACAACGAACCCTCGCTGCGCTGCGCCGTCATCACCGGGACGGGACGTGCGTTCTGCGCCGGCGCCGATCTGAAGGAGTGGAACGAAAATAACGCCGCGCGGGCGGCGGGGAAAAGCGGTGGAGACGGGAGGAGGGAGATGCCCAGATCAGGGTTCGGCGGGATATCGAGAAGGATGGGCAAGAAACCCGTCATTGGGGCGATCAACGGGCTTGCATTCGGAGGGGGCATGGAAATGGTCGCCAACATGGATCTAGTGGTTGCTGCCAAGTCTGCTCAGTTTGCACTCCCGGAGGTGAAGAGGGGGGTCATTGCGCTGGCGGGCGCATTGCCGAGGATCGTGAGGACGCTGGGCAAGCCGAGGGCGATGGAAATGGCCCTGACTGGCCGGACGGTCACTGCGGCCGAGGCAGCAACCTGGGGACTGGTGAATTCTGTCACCGAGGACGCACCTGTGGATGCGGATGTGTTGAATAGACCGGTCGTCAAAAAGGCGTTGCAGTATGCAAAAGAGATTGCCGGGAACAGCCCCGACAGCGTCATCATCTCCCGAGCAGGTATCATTCAGGGCTGGGAGGATGGGTCTGCCGAGCATGCGACTCAGAGCATCGTGGAAATTTACTCGAAGAGGTTGAATGAGGGCGAGAACATTCACGAGGGCGTCAGGGCCTTTGTAGAGAAGAGAGCTCCGAGATGGGTCCCGAGCAAGCTGTAGAAGAAGTGCAGTTGGTCAAGAGGGTGAGGGATTGAGTAGACAACTTCGCTTGGTTCAGTATGGAGAATTGGAGATACTCAGGAACAAGTTCAGCATGCTGGATCGGCAGGCTGCGGACGTGATGATTCTCTTTTGTCCATTTTCTGATCCTGTAAAAGACACGTCATGTTGACCATGACGTTCTCGCTAGAAGTATTCTTGTCCCGGTTGCCGGTCTTTGCTCACCGTTCCAATGCTCCAGTCTTTGCTCTTTGCAAGATACTGACCCATACACAATGGCAGGCGAGCATACCGAACTCGAGAGACAAAATCACCTCTGAAAGCACATAATCTGCGAAAGAACTCCGGTGTCGATGTTGATTGAGCAAATCTCAAAGACGCTGATTTCACTGAGCTGCTGAACGGACACTGTCTCGCAGCCGCCACACCATACAGGCAACGGCGAAGAGGACCGCTCATCAACGGGACGTGTTAGTATTTGCCGTCAGGCTGACCAGCCGAAGGCTTGGGTATCAATGTGTTGAGCTAATCTTGTGGTTCCTATGCACGTTGATGTTGAGGCATCTGGGGCATCCCACCATACTGGCCACCCTGATTTTGTTGTTGCATCTGCTGGTAATACATAGCTTGTTGTTGTTCTGGAGTCATGGCATAGCCAGCATGAGGTGCAGCTCTGGGGACACCAGCGGCAGGAGGCATCGGAGGAACGTCTTCAGGTGAGGGAACGTCATCAGCAGCGTCGACGCCGTTCTCATTGCCAGAGGGTTCGGGAGCGTTCAAGCATGCCTATCGAGACGTCAGCGACAAGTCACGAGACACTCGTGACCCAACACATACCTGAATCAGGTTTTTGCCTTCGGCTTTGGTGACAAGAGGTTGCAACTTGGGTGTCGTGAAGGTGTACACCAGGCCCGTCTCTGATACGACCAAGAGGAGGACTTGAGTGCCCGTAAGGACAGAGAGTTCGTATGCCTGGTGGACTGTCAGTTCCGAGCCTTGCAGGTCAAGGTTACGACTGCGCCTACCTTCTTCATGATGCCAGCTTTTCTCTTGGAAAAGGTGATGTGGCGGCGCGACTTGTCTTGAATGAACTTGATCTCGATTTTTCTGCGTTCTCTTCCGCCTTTCTCATCGTCATCGTCGTCGTCGTCACCCGCCATGGACGCTCTAGGTCTCTTGGTGCCTCGGGAGTCGACTCCGTTGCCCGCCAGGTCATCGCCAGGAGAAGGATGGTCGAGGCCACCAGAGGGGTCGGTGATGTCCGCCATGATAAGTTCTTGTAGAACAAGTCGAGTCTGACGATGTCTGCCTAAAGAAGTAAAGTGTCAATAGACGAAAGCGGAAGTTGGTCGACGGATGGAATACCTTTTCGGAAGTGGTGCAATCAGGTCGATCTGGAGAGGCAGCTGCACTTGTCCAAGGATCTGATGACGGGGTGACGGTCAGTGACTGCAGCAAGTGAAGAGCGCAGAACAGTGAAGGAGAGTGTGAGCAAAGCCATGCATTGGAGAGCGAGATCACTTCACGGAAACGTACTGGGGAAGAGCAAGTACACGGGTGCGGCAGGCGCAGGTACAGGCGAGGATCCGACTGCAATCCGGGGTAGATGACGAGCACTGCAAAGATAGCAGGGTCAAGCTTTGTGGATTGGAAGGGGGATGTGCAACAGTCAAACTGCAAATGGACAGAAGTGGATGTTGGATACAGAGGAAGTAACCACTTTCTGTATGGGCTGAGAATGCGATGAAAAAGGGAATGGTGGGCAAAGACGAGCTCGAGGGTCTGAAGGAGGAAAGGAAGTCGAAGGGGGGACCAAATGAAAGAGGGGCGGCAGTCTTCGGCAGAGTCCAGACGGCAAAAAACGCGTGGGCTGGTGGGCTGGTGGAGGTGGGCCGCCTCTGCAACAACAGGTGGTCTGAGAGATGCCGGGGGGTCTCGTTGGGTTGCAGCTGAAGGTCGCCGGACGGTTGGATGCTGACCAATGGCCGTCGAGTTACTGATGACAAAAACTGGAGTCTCAAAGCCTAGCCTTGGCGAAGTCCTGGTGGGGGCTTGCGCTGCCAGGCCTCGAAGTGCCCTCGATCAACATTTCTGAAGACCTGAACCCATAAGACACAAAAGTATCGGGGAGCATCGGTTCGAAACGCAAGGTGGCTGAGGCGCGCTTTCCCAGATATTTCTCGGCAGAGGAAGCTCTCGTCGAACACGAGCTGGTCGTGTCGAAAACAGCATACTCAATGCGGGAAGGTGGAAAGGACGATCCTCGCGTTTTCGGTCGAGTAGGAATCATGAAAATAACGAAAATCCAGGCGAGAAGAACAAGACGTACGTACCGATCAAGCGACAGAGGCAGTCTTGGAATCGGAATTCCCAAGATCAAATCGGTGGGGGATATTATGTATCGAGCAAGATAATGGTCGATGAATGGAATTGAGTGGACAGGAGGAGTCGCAGAGCGTCGACGTCGAGATCCTGGATCTGGCGGTGGGAACCCAAAAAGGTACCAAGGCTGGGTACTGGTACACACAAGGTACTCTTGATACTCGGATGAGACTTCGAGAAAAGGAGCCTGCGAAATGCACCGTGACAGCTCTGTTCTGTGGACAGGCGGGCAGACAGATGGACGAGAGAGGAAAGGGAGTCGGAAAGGGCATAGCGGCAGCTGCCTGCCTTTTGTAGACAGAGGCCACTGGCAGCTACGGGGCCGACATGTCTCTGATTGGCTTTGCACCGTAGCGGATCATTCTTTCCCCGACTCTTCGAAGACTCACCACAAAATCCACTGGCTGAAGCAACGCTGGGCTCGCAGTGGCCAGTCGTGCCGGAAGCCCACTCCAAAGCGCGATCCACGCAACTAGTCCTAGTCGCTAGTTTGCTCCTGCGTCTCTTTAGCTTACCTAGCAGGCTATCACCCAGGCTTTTTATCACGGGCTGCACGCAAGTGCTCACCGGGTCATGCTTTCACGTCTCATCCGCTCCATATCGCAGCGGACGCACTCTCTGCTGCCTTCGACCGTCTTGAATGTTTCCGTCTTCGATCTAGCTCGCAATGTGAATACATTCAGATCCCATCTTCCAGCTCTATGCAGGTGGCTCTCGACTCGTTCACCCGGGGGGTCGTCTGCTCGACACGTTCCCCCCAGTTTTCCAGCCCGAGGCTTGCCCTCTAGCGCAATCCCGAAGCCGGCTAGCCCCAAGATTAGCAACACAGCCCCAAAGACCAGCTGATTCATCACCGCCACCAACCACCGTGCGTCCGTTGCTCGCCAGCTTCCACGCTTCCCACGTTATCCGCATCCCAGAGCCATTGGGATGCCCGGGAACCATTGGCATAAGAACACAGTAAGCTCGCATATACCGCACATCATATCACAAGGCGATGCATCGACTCGTCCTGTTTTGCACGTTATACCTACAGTACCTCGTACATCCCCACCCATGCTGCTGCTCGGCCCAATGTTCGGAGTCCACCGGCTGTGTGCCTCCTGACTGAGCGCACATCATCCTCAGTCATCCTGTCCGGCAAGACGGACCAGGGATCTATTGAACAATCTCATGAACTCCGAATCCGTGTCCGATGTATGACAGCCTCGTGCTATTCACTTACTCATCGACGATGATCTTATGCACCGTGCAATACGATGCTAATTATGGAGGAATCTCCTGGCCTTGCCAGTCCCAACACCTCCCCCGACTGCTTTGTTCTAGAACATTGACGACCTTGATCAGCCTTTCCGCGCTGAACTCGGGACTAAAAAGCTTCTCCTTCGGAGTGCTCTCCCAAAATTCCTTACTCAAACTGGTCTTCACCGTCCCCGGATGGAGCCCGATGCACATGGCATTGGTACCATTCTTCATGTGTAGGAAGATGTCTGTGGACCTGACAAGCTGGCCCAGGCCTGCCTTGGACGCACGATAGCTGTACCATCCCCCTAAGCGATTATCCCCGATGGATCCGACTCTGGCACTCATCAATGCCAGCACTGCCGAATCGGGAAGACCCTCCTCTGACCCAAGTGTCATTGTTTTTCGTGGCAGAAAGCCGACGAAATGCTTCACAAGCATCATGGGCGCCAGGAGATTGAGCTTCAGGGTATCTAGAGCTGACTCGTACTCTATCTTGTCCGGAGCTTTCTCAGGAACCAACATGCCAGGAAGCATGAACCCCAGGCGCAAGTGCGCATGCTTGTCCCTGGATCTCTCGATGTATCGACTTTTGCAATACTCTGCGAGCTTCTCAATGGAAGCTTCGGAAAGGACGTCACACTCTTGCACGTCCAGTCTGGCTGATTGTTTTGCGGACAGCTCAAGTGACGAAAGAAGGTTCTCCTTGGCCCCCGGTAGGTCTGATCGTGCTGTTGCGACAACCGGGATTGATGGAGGAAGCGTCCGCAGTAGATGACGGGTCAACGCGAAGCCGATGCCTCTCGATGACGGGGTAACGATTGTCCAAGCCATCTCGACCAGGCGTGATTGGGCCCAGCTGCTCCCTCGTGCATGCAATATGTGGGAAAATGCTTGTCTGCTTCCTGCTCACGACTTCGCTCGCCCTTCCTCCACTGTTCAGGTTTCCTTGAACTCTCCGCGTTTGCGGCCGATTGATGAATAAAACCAACCGACCTCTCTGAAACCCCAGTGTGGTAGGATCCCAAATCCGTCTAGGCCGAGCCAGACCGTAAAATTAGCAGGTATACCTGACGCGAAAATCCAAAGGAATCGACTTCTCAATCATTGTTGTCCTTGCCTGCCTCTTGTTCGGTTGGAAGAGGGCCCATGAAACCAGAAGAAATAAATGTAAGAGCACGAGGTAGAAATCGCCTTTAAAGCGCCGTGCTCGGTATGTACTCGCACATATGTAGTTCAATCCACCAAACCCAAACCCAAACCCAAACCTCTTGTCTAGGCGTGCCGAGATGAGATCGCCAGGTCGAACCATGACGATGTCGATACGCGACGCTGATCGAACGCGCACAGGACGATCAGTGGCAAACTTCCAGGAAGCTGCATATCAAATATACCACAACGCTACGAGTAATGTTACGCAGGTCCATCACTTCCCACCCTCGACAGACATGGGTTTTCAGCCACTTTACTTGGAAAGCGAGGCACGAAGAGATCACTCCCTACGTGGTCGTAGTCACAGTCATATCGAGTGACAAGTGGGATTGATTGTGTTTGTTCGTCCATCATGAATTTGTACATGTGTGTATAGTCTTTGTGAATTCTATTCTGACAGAAAGCCCCCCCCCAGCAGGGAAGGTACATATTGCTGTCCCTGAAACATCTGAGATCACCAGAACCAAACCACAGGCTCGCTGGAGTATGTCCATCTGCGCCCTCCCACTTTCAACGCTTTGCTTTTTCTTGTATAGACCACCGTCAACGTGAGCGAATATGCTCGTCCAGCCCCCGCCGGCCCAGGTCCACCATGCATCACCCCTTCTTCTACAGCCTGTGCTCCAGTCACGCCCACACCTAGCCCCAGCTCCCGGAATCCAAAAAGCCCCGCCGCGTCACACGATCTCTACCCATCTGTCTAGATGGGCCCAAATCCCCTCTTCTCGTCAATCAGTCGATAGCGCTCCTTCTCCTTGCGATCCTTGATCAAGCACAACGCGGCCAACAGCAGCATCATATCCACGGCGACAAAGCCGAAGAACGTTGTGAACACCACGTCTAGGAATCTGTTCGCAAAGACCCCAAACGCCGTGATGCACGGTCCCAGTCTGGCGGCCGTTGCTGCACTGACACACGTGTTATCCTTGACGAACAGCGCCGGGTTGCTGTACCCGCAGCACTGGAACTTCTCCTGCAGCATGGTTTGGATCGCGGGGGGCTGGCCATTCCAGATCGGTGCGAGGTTTTTCTTGGTCTGCAGCGTGGAGAACCAGATGTCGATGCCGATTGCGAAGGTCAGGATCGCAGCGATCACGACGCCCGTAGCGTGGAGTTTTAGGTACACGCGGTTGCGGTGCATGAAGAAGGCGGGGATCGAGAGGAGAAAGCTGATGAACATGATGATCGAGTTGACCATGCTTGCTAAATTGGAGGTCAGTAGATGATCACCGGTGCCCTGTGTGTGTGAGCGCGGGCGAATGTTCCTTACCTGTAAGTGGACAATGGTCCAGCAGCAGGTTCGAGGCGATGTTATCCACATTGGTGTTGTTCTTGATGTTCATACGGGTGTATAGTGGGATGAACAGATGGAGGCCTGCGCATAGCAGGAAGATGATGTCGAAGACGATGAAGACGATGAGGATTTTGTTCGCCATTGTTGCTGCTGCTGCGGCGGCGGCCCTGCCGACGTCGTGTCAAGCCGTCAAGCCCCGATATATTCAATTTCTTGCCGGCCAGATGTAATGAATGTGGGAGGAATGCTTCGTGGGTGAAATGGAAGGAAACGAGGGACGAGACCTGCTCGCTAGATAACAATGGCACTGTCGAAGTGACCGAGGGCGCGTAAAGAACTTGGCGCAGAGGGAGTGAACAGCGGTAGAAATGAATGCTGGGCAAGAGAAGAAATGGGAGGGAGAAAATGAAACGCACAGCGCAAGAAAGACGATGAAGCGAGGGTGCAAGACGCAGGCGTAGGGAGACCTGAGTTTCGTGTCAGGAGAGAGATGGTTGGCTGTGGTTGCAGCTTCGCGGTCGTAAGGAGTCGCTTGAAGCGTTTCAGAATGACTCCACTGGAAGAGTTTGGGCTCTGCGGTCTAGACTGCAGCAAGGTCCTCTGCGGGTTCTTGGACGCGTCATAGTCGGTAGGGTGCCGTTGTAGAGCAACTGGTCACACAGTCCCTTGTGAGCAGAAGACAGAGGATGCAGCAAAGGCGCATCTAAGTCGTGGGCGGAACCAAGAAACATCTACGAGTACAGAGTGAGCAGCCTCAGATGGGATCGAGCAGTTACGGCTGGGTCGGTGTCACTTTTCTCCGGGCCCAGCATCAGCTTTGCACTCCTTGGTACAGGGTGACAGGCTAGAACATCTTCGTACCTGTCTTCTATGGCTGTTGCATGAGGACCGAATTCGTATGTGCACTTCTTTGCAATCTGGAAGCAACCGATAGTGCCCAAAGGGAGCCAAATACCGTGAGCCTGCGCTGTCGATTCCGCAATATCTGCCTTTCATTCACTCGGCCTATACGCAGAAGAGTGGGCACCATCTCCAACGTGATCCCCTAGGCTTTAAGGCTCCTGCCACCATTTACGCCTTGCTAAGAGCAGGCCACCTCCGCGACAGTTATATCGATGCCCTGTCCCCGGTCAGAAGACCCCCAATAGCCCGCAAATATCATGAAGTGAGAGCGGAAGTTCGCTTTCCCTAATGTACAAAACCCCATCTTGCTCGAGGCCTGGGACATGTCAGGTTGATTATTCGAGTAGATATCAAGGTTGATGGAATCATCCTCAGCCCATCGATGTTAGAGAACGGTTTCGGACAAGGGGCGTCAGTTTACCGCTGGGTTGCACCTCTTCCTTCGTAATCATCATGGCCGGCCATTCGAGCTGCTCGTGCCAGACATCCGGTATCGACTCGGAGATTGTTTCGAGCATGTATGCCGCCCATCCGTTGATAAACCAGCTGTCTTCTTTGACGCACTCTGCCCAATGGATAAGAACACAATAGTGTGCGAGGATGACCATAGCCTCGGGTTGTTTCTCGCTGAGGAGATCAAGGAACCTCGGCGGCAGATTGATAGGCCAAACAAATGTTGCCAGGACTGTTCCGTCTCCCCTGATCCTCAGCAACGAGGCTTGGACAAAGGTGCTGAGAAGAGAGTGGATCGCCAGATCAATGGCTTGGGCGGTCTCCTTGTCGTGCTCTGGTGAATTGCACACGCGGAA
The DNA here is from genome assembly GCA_016109575.1 of Phialophora chinensis. Lineage (NCBI taxonomy): Eukaryota > Fungi > Ascomycota > Eurotiomycetes > Chaetothyriales > Herpotrichiellaceae > Phialophora > Phialophora chinensis. Next base: position 3,359,626 of record JADWPU010000001.1, read on the forward strand.
TAGCTTTGTTATCTGGTCTGTGTCTGGAAATCTGTAGGCGGCGGTGGTCTCTACGTGAGCCATCTCATCCAAGAGCGGCTTGAGAAAGCTACACCGTATAGTGTCGTGGTGCATGTTGAGCACGATGTTCGCCCCTCTCAGCAGATAGAACCAATGAAGCACGTCACGCGTGAAATCCTCTGGCTTTTCCTTTGCGCTGGACGCAAACGCCAGCACAATCAGCAGGCATGAGAAGGCAAAAAGGGCATGACAATTCGTTTCGTCGACATGCGCCAGAGTTTCTTGGAACTCTGTTAGCCCAAGACTCTGATGCCTCGTCCCAATGAGCTCATATTCAGCCTTCCTTTCAGGATAAAGATGGGCGAGATGAAAGGCCGAGACAGCGAGGATGCCTCTGAGGAGGTATTCGTGCTTCAACCCCAACTTCACGGCGTGTACTTGCCACAGCGCTTGCGCTTCGGGAGTTTGCGCATTGGCCAGGTCAAGGGCAACCACACTGGTGAAGTGGTGCATCAACCGGAGATCGGTCACGTCCAAGTCGGTTGTCTTCTTGGTGCTCACAAGGTCGGGTTGCTGGAAGGGGTCTACTACCGGCTGGGTTGGCGTACGTTGCAACCCGCTGCTGATCGAGCCTGCTTGGCTTGATTGTGTTCGCGCATCATTACTCGGCGAGTTGCTAGCCCCGGGGGTTAGGGCAAAGTCGCAGATTATCTGGCGGCGCTCGCAATTGTTGCAGACCGGATGATTCTCATTGCACTAGGCACCAAGTCAGCAAGACATAGTCGGACCGGGCAGAGGTAAATGGACCTTGATGCGCCGGACCTTGCACTGAGAGCACCCGTTCTTGCTTTTCGTATGAGAACGTCGCTGATTCTTTGGCGGCATGTGAAGGGCAAGACTCTAGCGAGACTCCGATGTGCGAGTGCTGAACAATGCGGAGGCTGTCATGACAATGATCGGGGATTCAAGCTGAAGAAGATGTGAGGATAGTGTTTTTGTCCGGATGCTACGTGTAAGCTAGAAGCTGATTCTGTAAGGGTGGTCCTACTGGGCAATGTCTCTCGGCACATACCCTAAGCAATCAGAGGGTCAGATTTCATAGCACGGGAAGTGAGAAGGACTTGTCATTCTTGCTCGTGAACGGATGCCAGTGAGGATTTCAGGCTCCCGAAATTCAGGACTCTTCGGCCAATCGAAGGCTGGCGGAGTGTGCGTAATGCGATGAGTCAGCGCAAGCCTCGTGTGACAGCCCCGGGTAGCTTGCGGCTCGGCGAGCGACCAGCCCTACGAAGCCGGGGCGAGGGTATTAAACTACGCGGTTCATGACCCAAGATCAGCATCTACCAGTGTTGGGGTCTCCGTGCCTTGTTCTCGCGCTGCCGTTTCTCCTTGAGCACAGTCCTTCGTCGCAGCTTCCAAGCTCGATTGTTGTCAGCTCGATTGTCCCAGAATTTCTTCTCGAATTCGCTTGGAGTACGTAAAGACGTCTCAGTAGGCTGTTTCTTAGAAGACGGTCCGTCTGTTTGGGGTCCTTCATCTTCCTCCATGTCCTCATCCCCTGGTAGTCCTGAACTGCCATAACTGTTGAACCTGCTTGGATGAGCTGTGTCGGGCGTCGGGGCGGCGCTACGGAGACCCCTCGAACGATACTCTTGAGAGCTGAACGGTGTCATTGGAACGACTGCGTCTTCGTCTTCGAAATCATCAGCCTCCTGAGCGTCGAGAAAGGAGAAAGACGTTGCGATTTCTAACGAGGGCTTTGCGATATCCTGCGACGCAGGCTTGTTTGGTTTCTTGAAGAGAGCTTCCAGAGGGTGGACTTCTGGCTCTCCGTTCGTCTCCGCGAAGTTAAGTGTTGTGCGCGGTGATGTGCTCTCGTCTGTTTCTTCTGCTGATTCTGAACTCGAAGAGGTCCCTGAACTACTTGTCTCATCATCGGAGTCGACCTCTTCCGCCCCATGTGAATCGTCGTCATCAGATGAAGACGAGGATGTCGCAGAAGATCGATCCGATGCTTTCGCGGGTTCGCGCTTGGACTGAGGCTGTGATTTGGCTGTCTCACGCAGCTTAGCAGCGCGCGGCTTCTCTTCCTCAACCACCTGGCCGGACTCATCCAGCCACCCTTGGCCCTCAACATACTGCAGGTTGCCCTTGATGCCCAAACCCACCTCTTGTCTGAGGAAGGAGGGTTGTAGTGTTGACTTCTCGAACTCGTGCACTTGCACCGTGTGGTCTCCGTTCTTTTGCCTTTTCGACTTCCCTTTCTTTGTCGTCCCCAGATCGGACTTGTTGGCGGGCAGTTTTGTGCGAAAAAGAAGTTCATCCTTGTCTGTATATTTTGAGGTCGTCGATTGAGGTTTGGTCTTGTCCTTCTTGCTTGACTTCGTAGATCTCGCTTCCGTCCATCCACGCTTGACTTTGCGGGCTGCCGGCAACTCATGTCCTGTAATGACATTGTGTTCCTTCTTCGACTTCTTCGCCCTCATTGGTGTTGTAGCCTTAGGTTCCTCTTTTGTCGCCTCTTCTTCGGATTCTTCGATGCGTCTCCGCTTCTTCGGCCGCGCTTCTTCAATCTTTATCTTCTTCCCTTTCAGGATCGCTCCATTAAGCTTCTTCTTGAGCTTCTCGCCTTCCATCCTCGGGAGCTCAATGTATCCGTAGTTGTTCTCGGGAAACGTCTGGATGGTATGGTAGGAGACGCTGGAGACCAAGCCCACCAGTTGCGGACCAACAACAATTTTCAAAAGATCCGGACTGAAGGGCGTTATATGGAGTCGCATCAGATCTGAGACCATGTCTAAAGCATGTCTGACCGCACGCGCCCTCGAAGATGGCACAAGAGCTAGCGCTTGCGACGTCTGGCGGCTACGTTTATTCGCCTGGCGAGGTTGGACGAGTTTTGAAGATCCAATTTGCACGCCCACTCGCGCCTTAGGCATGCCAAACTTGGATGGTTCAGGCACGCGAGCACCCTTAAAGCTTGATGGGAGGGGGATGCGGGGCCTTTCAGCCACTGTGCCGGCTGGGCCACCCTCCGTATCGCTATCATTCGGGCCCGGGTGACATCTCTCAGATTCCCCTCCGTCCTCGTAACGTATTGCCGAACATCATCCTCATCCGTCCCTCTTCTAAGCACCCTGCATCAGGTGCAGCACAGCAAGGCACAGTAAGGCTTGACGTCGTGCCAGGGTGCAAGGAACTTGGCGGGCTGCCTCTTGTCCATCTGCTACTGCATCGACTACTGCAATATCTTACTGCGTGCGTGGACACCACAGATCACAGCCGTGTGAGATCACGCATCATTCCACAACCATTTTTACATCATCCTCATTGCTCCTCAGGATCTATCTCCCATCGAACCTCAGCATCCTCGTTGCCCCTCCGCCTACTGCTGAATGCTCCGCTGTATCCGGACCGCGTGGTGATCGTATTCTAGCTCATTGGAAAGCTGCTGGATCAACCTCCGCATTCGACAGAGAACCCAGTCCATTCCCACCAAAGCCGCCGATGACCTCCCCCGGAATTTCATAGGAGGCCTAAAATGTGGCAACGACTAAGCAGTACTGGTGTCTCTTAACAGCAACGAGGTTGTCCATCGATCCAGACATCAACCCATCATGGGCAACTCTCAGACGAAAGAAGCACGTGGCCACGGCTCTTCTGGCCCTCGAATCAGTGGTAGTACAAGCCCAACCAGACGCCCAGATGGGCAGCCGAACGGATCGGAGGCTTCGCTTCGTCCTGGGCACCCATCTCGACAGCGGAGAGGCAGCCGACCCGACTTTTCCTTCCTCGGCATAGGCGGAAGCGGTGATCAAGATGCGACTTCGCTCGAACAGCGGCGCGAGACAAAGGTGGAGAGAGAGGCCAGAAAAGCAGAAAAGGAAAGAGCAGCAAGACTCAAGGAGCGCGAGCGCAGCATGAAAGAAGAGCATGTCGACGGCGGATACCTCGTCACCCAAGGCGTCTATGTCGGTACAGAGGACTTCAACAAAGCAGTCGTCCGGCAGCTTATGGTAAGCACATACCTACTGAAGAGGTGAAGGATTGCTGACGGCATTTAGATTGAGCGTCGCCTGGCCCCGTTCTGGAGAGGACTCAACGATTACTCGGACTCGTGGGCCGAGCATCAATTGATGGCTGCCGCTCGAGGCATGGCTATTCCTCCAGCCGACGAAGTGCCTCCCGAGCTCGAATACCAACTGGCCAAGAATGTAACCAAAGATTGGAACAAAGAATCTGCCCTGAAAAGCCTTACGGTGCCGATTGGAGGCAGGTCGCAATCGTTTCAGTCAGATAGTTCCGGGCCATTGTCGCCTCCTCTCAACTCACTCCCACTTCCATCCCCCGGCTCGCCTCCACTATCTGGCTCACCGGGCGGCACCACTTTCAGGGCTCGTGCAAAGACATTGGCATCCTTAGCAACCTCATCACGAGGCAACTCTCACGCGAATATGACCCCTAGAGAAATCCAGCTACCACACGATCCCTTCGTCAACGGACAGCCCATCGAGGTGTACCTATACAAGGACGCGTCGGAATGCCCAATTTGCTTTCTATACTATCCTCCATACCTCAACACGACTAGGTGCTGCGAACAGCCAATCTGTTCGGAATGCTTTGTGCAAATCAAGCGACCTGATCCTCATCCCCCGGAACACGAGCAACCGGACCCAAATGCGCCGCCCGTCTCGGAAGCGGAGCGTGAAGCGCAAGCGGATGGTCTACTTGTCTCTGAGATCGCAACCTGCCCCTATTGCAAGACTCCCGATTTTGGTATTACCTACACGCCGCCTCCTTTCCGAAGAGGGCTTGCTTATGGCCTTGGATCTCACCCGTACCAAGTCACGTCGGCTATGTCCTCTCAGACTTCATTTTCTTCCGGGAATCTATCTCCTGGGCCTGGCCGCAGGCGGGGCACGTCCTTGTCTGCAAACGCTCCAGAAGTCATTACGACAGACAAAATTCGTCCTGACTGGGCGAACAAGTTAGCTGCCGCTCGAGCTCACGCTGCTCGACGGTCCGCCGCAGCCACGGCTTTGCATACGGCGGCCTACTTGATGAACGGTCAAGGTGCTGATTCTCGAGCCTTTGCCGCATTTAGTCGCCGCGGGGTGCTGAGGCGGCCGACATTAGAAGGTGGTGAGAACGGTGCCAGCTCAAGTATGAGTGCGCTTGCTATGCTGGCAGAAAGACATGCACAACGCCAGCAAGAAGCTGCTGGCGAGACCCGGGCGAGCGTCTTCTTGCCGCCTCCGCGAGGTAGTAGCTCTCGGAGAAGTCGCATGGATGACTTGGAAGATATGATGATGATGGAAGCTATAAGGTTGAGTCTGGCCTCGGAAGAGGAGCGCCGGAAGAAGGAAGACAAAGAAGCCAAGAAAGAAGCGAAGAAGAAGGAGAAAGAGACCAAGAAGGCCGAGAAAGCCGCTCGCAAGAACAGTCTGTTCACAGTGAACTCCAACGGTAGTAACGGGGATGCGTCGAGCAGCCTGATGGAGAGGTCTCGAAGCAACCTCTCCTTGGGCCAAGACGATGATTCCACGACCAGCAAAGGCAAGGGGGTCGAACGCAGCGAGACGCCACCTGCTGACGGAACAAGACCCGAGGACGACCCACCGCGACCGTTCTACATTCCAGCTTTGTCGCTTTCTGGTACCACCAGCCAGGAGTCGGTGGCTAGCTCTATCCCGATTCCTACGGCGGCCGAACCCTTCAGGCGGTCCCACCTGCGGCAGATGTCAAATGCTTCGTCCGCATCGTCCTCTTTTGTTGAACCGGGTCCGGCAGCAACATTTACGGGCACAGGAACACCACCACCCGGAAGCCTTGAGCCTATGTTTAATTTCAGAAGTCTTGCCGCTATGATCGGAGAGGACGAGAAAGATAACGACAGTGCTCATGTTGAGAATGCTGCACGAGATCAGTCACCCAAGGCCCGGAAGTCCTCTGAAGATGAGAATCCGTTCAGAGCTGATGAAGATTCAAGTGCTGATGACTTGAGTCGTGCTGTGTCTTCAGATGCGGATTCGAAGCAGCAGAGTAACTCAGGCGCGACCGAGACAAAAGCACGGCCTGTCGTTGAAGCATCTGCAACAGTGTCACACCTATGAACAGGGCCTCCCCGACATTCTGGAAGAGACCGGGAGCACGGTCGGCCGGCGGATATGCTGATCACACGGCTTCGAATGTCTAGTGGTAGTGGGATCAACCCATGCCAATATGGCCTCAGTCCTGGTTTTACGGAGCTTATGATAGAGGGTTGGAGATGTTACGGCACTTTACGGAAGTTGGGTGGACGACCATGTCAACCGGTATCTGAAAGACACGAGCAATTACTGGATCGGTCAGGCCAAGGTGCCTGGCCACGGACCGCTCACTAGCTGGCGGCGGCAGGTTGAAAGCAAACTGCATGTTCGAGATAAGTCTATAGATTTTTGGCGGATGTCGGAGAACGGTGCAATGCTCCTTTTCACACACATCGAATCCTCCATTGCCAGGAATGAATTCGTACGGACTTGTGAGGCTGCTCTCATCGAAGATGATTGGTGCAAGGCGCGTCGCGACCACATGTTTCACAAAGGAGCATCTGCTGCGTTGGCTTGCAAGACCGCACCCAATCCCTTAGTGTTGACTACTCGGACGCAGCTCGATCCCTTGGATAGATTCATTTCGCTTATCATAGACAATACAACTGAGGGCTGAACGTGTCTGGACCCTCCCTTGCTCCGGAGGCAGTCACTCCATGCTAAACTTGACCGTACCCTTCCGCTCCTGCTTCACGACTTGATGTCTCCAAGCTGAAAAAGACGGCCAAAGTCCTGTTCATATACGCCTTTACCAAGCGCCTGAACATCGCTGGCACTAGATTCCAGAATGCCTGATATAAACTCCGTCCCCAGGTCGCCGCAAGGTGTATCCAGTCCGCAAGCTCCCACATCTGCCGCACCTCGACCGCCGTCATTGACAGCCTCTAGAAGGACGTCGACACAGATGCTTCCTCCACCTCTACCCCAGAATACCAGCTTGCCGAACTCTCCTCGACCAGCACAGGCCGCTATGATGGACAATACGGGAGTTGGGATAGGGCCAGGTCAGTTGACGAGATTTAAATGCAGAACGGGAGATATTGAGTGAAGAACAGGGCCAATCCGTCACCCCAGACCTCTGACAGCAGCTGAACTCCACCTGGAGCTGGAGAAGGAGCAAGAGAGCATTGTGAGCCTCCTGCCTGGTCTAGGACGCTCTGCGGGAACATACTGACACCCACGATCTGCCAGGTAAACCGCCTGACCCGCGAACTCTCCGCCCTCCGAGCTCAAACTGCCTCCGTCGCTTCCACTACATCCTCGACTTCAGAACATTTCTTTTCCGCCGACCCCTATAGCGCAAATACAAGCGGCAATGCGATCATCCCGACTGCAACACGCCGACACCGCTCCTCGTCAAACCTCTCTACCCGCTCAGCACGCTCCATCCGAGAAGGCCTGGTCAATGCAGCGAACACGAGTGTCTCCGGCGTGGCAGCACCAAGAGATCAATCCGTGCAAGCGAGTGCTCGACCTAGCATGGAAATGTCCAGACCCGACATGAGCAGGCAGAACTCCACCTCCGCATCGGGCTTTCGCTCAAGCTCCATAACGTCCTCGCCACACATCTCGCAGGCTTCATATGCGTACCCGCATCGCACATCCGTGTCCTCGAATGTGGATGCCGCCTCGGTTGCCCCCCATGCTGCCATGACGAGGAGTCCCAGCTCAAACGCGGCCCTCGCGCAAGCGAGGTACGAAGAAGCAGCATTGCAGAGAGCGGAGCTGGAGGCTGTGAAGAGGGAGAATGAGGCCTTGAGGGCCAGGGTGAAGGATTTGGAGAAGAGTCTGCAGCGGGCGAATGAGTTGGCATCAGCAACGGGGACGTCGACGCCGAGTGCTCCCTGATATATTCCTAAGGGCGGCTCAATCCAGCAGAAACGCTGGAGAATGACCATTGACGATGACGACGTATTTCAACAATCTTTCCAGAAATTGCCACGGAGATTGATTTTATGATTGGGAGGACACACGATATTGCAAGGGAGGACTCGCGAATGCATGCATGGCGTTATCGGCGCTTCTGCCTCCAATTTTCACGCACTCGAGACGGCGGCGGGTGGCCACGAGTTAGAGAGAAGGCAAGGGATGTTTATCAAGGAGGCAAATCCAAGGAAGACATGCGTGGCAATTGAAGTTGGCTCGCAAGCAGAGGCTCCTGAAGAGTAGAGATAGTCAAAAGCTATCGTCCAGAATTACGAGGAAAAGCGACGTTGAATCTTTACAACCATGGACTGTCACATGCAATTTTGGCGGCTCGCGACTGCACAGCATCTCAAAACGCCAGGTGTCTCTGATATGTGCTTTCGCTGGGGTTGTCCATTGTTCTCTTGTGATATAAGAGGCCCGTCTCTGTAGTCCTCTGGACCAACCTCGAACTGTCCCACGGTGATGCAGGAGGAGCAGCAGCAGCAGCAGCAGCAATAGCACCAAACAGAGCTATGGAGCTCACCATAATGTCGCCAACGGCGTAGACAGTCTCCGGGCACGATAATTGTGGAGGGAGGACTGTCGGAAAGGGATCATCGATTCTGACATCAGGTCCCTCGGACGTGAGCAGGACGTGAACCCTCGGATTGGAATGGCTGGGGAGAAGCTCCCTGGCGTTGCTTCTATACTGCCGAAGCTGTGCGACCGGATTTAGTCAGAGCTTAGTCGATGCCACGGCGGTCTGGATTTGGTTCTTGAGAAGGGGAGATTAGACGTTGAAGCAGTCCGCTCGATTGCCGTCGCGAGGCTTGTTCACAGAGTGACGACGAACCAGAGCTTTGAGAGCGAGGTGAGGACCAAGGATCAGAGAGCTCTCTTCTTGCGCAGAGGGTGTGGAAAAGAAGGGGGGGAGACGGGAGCTCAACCGATTTCGAGCAGTCTCTTCGGTCGTCCAGACGACGTCTTCTCTTCCACCTTTTCCTCCCCAGCCCTTCCAAGGTCCTCCAGCTTTTCCCGCCCGGCGCCCACGGCGTCTTTGACCTTCTGACCTCCCAGGTCTACCGCCTCTTTGACTTTCTCCTTGCCGGAGTCGACCGTCTCCCTTAGTTTTTCCCGGCCGTCCGCGACCGTCTCCTTGACGCCGGTCCGGACCTGCTCCCCTAGCTCCTTTGCCCTCCCTTCAACCTCCTTGCCCGTTTCACTCTGCCTCACGGTCCGCCAAAGCCTGGCCAGGCGCTGCTCGGCATCTTCCCTGGCGGCGGTCCAGTCCGTCTGTTGCACGTTCACGACCAGCTTCTCGACCTCGCGATTCCATCGATCTTTTAACTGTTCGGCTATTCCTGCGCGACGGACTTCGTATGCCGGTGGGTCGGGGAGTGGCGGTAAAGGCTCGACTACGCTGTTGAGCAGTGCAGATTGTTGGGATAGGAGGGTGCGTTGGACGTTGCGGTTCGCCCGATGGATGTACAGACCGAGGTAGAGGAGTGAGTACGTCAGAGTTGCGCCGCCGAGCTACAGATTGTTAGCCTCCAGTACGGGAGTAAACCTCCAGTCCGGGAGTAAGTGGGACGGGTGACAGGGATTGAAGTGAAGGGGGGCGACTTACGAAGCCGGTTGTGAAGCCCATCGGGGGCGACTTCAGAGCTTCACGCGCCTGGATTGAGGTCCTGTGCGACTGTCTTTGCCGTCCGAGCCAGCTTGGCCCAATCGAGAAGAAGTTTGTTGGAAAATTAATAGACGGACTTGTAGGAGATTTCTTGTGGATAGTCCGTCGGTCAGGTGGCAGCGGCGAGATTAGGGGATACGAGGAGAGTTCGGCTTCGACGCGGGCGAGGTATCTTAGGATATGAGGATGAGAAAGTGGTAAATCCCACTCTTGACTTTTAATCCAGAACGAAGCTGGAGCTTGCTTTGACGTCGAGCTCCGCCGACTCGCGCATGCAGCGCTTATGGTTCACCGGAGTAGGGGAGAACGGGCCAGCCACTCACCCACTATTGCTCTGCGTTACAGTCCAGCAAGGGCGATACAATTGCGTTGTGGAGACTTCGTTCTATACCGGACTAAGGCATGGAGAGGAGCTCTTGCTAGTCATATATCGGTGGATGAGGCTCATGTCAAGCGAGAGATGCCTCGCGTGAGTTGAGCCAAGTATGTCCCGTGATCAGGCCCGGCACGCTGCCGTTCATGCCTTTGTGATGGTTTGAATGCTACCGCTAGACGTGCGAATCCGTAGGGAGATATTGAGGTCCGTGAGGTGGTGGACTGCGTGTGGTTGACGGAAAGCCGGTCCGGTACGTCGTACGGACGGTTCCATGGACAACGACACTTCCACGTTCACGACCCAGATGTCCAAAAATACCATTTCATGGCGTCGCCAATTCGACAAGCTGAAGGTCGCCACCCAGCCACCCAGCCACTCAAACTGGGCAACTTGTTACATACGATTTTGGCCCCTCCCTCCGACTCGGGCATTGCGCTCGAAGCAAATGCAGCTCAGAAGTATATATTCAGTTGGCCTCTCGAACCGCTGATTAGAGCAGGGTGTCAACTATCGACAATCGCAGGGTCTGAAACCCGATCCAGTCTGGCATTGGCTTGGTCAACTCCATCATGGGCCAGCTCTGTCGAAAAGAATGCTCAATGGACTATGAAATGTGAGATGGACGCATAGCCGGCCATATGCCTCCTTGCTCATCTCGGTTGCCGTCGGTGATTGATCAGGTTCCCATGTCAAGCTATGGAACGATGGCACCTCTTTCCGATGGCCCTCTCTGGGTTGTAGCAAGTTAGCAAGTGGGAGAGTCTCGGCTGCGGAAAAGGGCAGTCTACTACCTACTCTCTGTTGTACAGTCTCTTTTATTTTCGACAGACCACGACTCTGGCGGCGATGGTGACGGTCCGCCTCTTTAGACGAAGATGGTACAGAAACGTGGTGGTGCATTATGTGCAAAATCCACATGTATATGTACTTTTGATTCCCGCTCCCATGCCAATCATGGATCCAGCTAAATACTGTATGTGAAATGTAGTACCCTCTGGGATAGGTACGGTAGAGGTTCACTGCGCCATACTGTGCTGCGTACTATGTCCCGGGCAGATCCTGTGTCTAGACTCTTGGGTTGCTCCCTTCGCCGTTCCCCTGGATAACGCCTGTACATCCCCTTCCCTACCTGGGTTTGGGATGAGCGCAGCATGTCGCCTGAGCGGCAGCAGCAGAGAGAGACAATCAGCTCACACTGCTGGTTGTTGGCCGTAGTTCATGCATCTCCACGCTCTCAAGACCTTTGCCGTGGTGGCTACCCCGTCGTCCCGCACCGTGCACATCGTCATCATGTTCGTCATAAACATCGTTACCGTCGTCGGGACCGTTTATCAATCCCACGGCCTCTTCATGAGTAGCCTCCGGCCCTGAAGTTCCTTTTCTTCTCAACATGCCAAAGACCGAGTGGTGACGTGCGTTGTCATTGCCGGCCTCGTCCTTCTTATCCTTCCTAGCTGTGTCCCTCGCGGCAGCCACCCACACAGCGCCAGCGAGGATCAGTACGCTGCCTATCCAGCTCATCGTATCCGGACTAATGCCGAAGATGAATTTGTCGGCGGCTAGCGCGAAGAGCATCTGCGTGTAGCACATGGCTGTCGCTCGGGTACCCGATGCTTTGGCTTTCGGTCTGCTCCGGCTGCCATCGTGGAGATGAGGTGGCCCGTGGCTTTCGAGATCCCTGATCTGATTGCTTTGTTGTTTCTCATTCTGATCATCACCAGGGCCACCATATGCTAGGCCAGCTGTAAGCAGGAATTGCATGATGAAGCCACAGCCGCCGAGCATGGCGAGCAGACCCCACTCGGTGCCGTTGCCTGGCAGTCGGAACTTGACGTCTTTGAAGATAAGCAAACACAAGAGTGACACGATACTACACCACCAGCTGAAGTAGTTGATACTGATGAATGCATGGACTCGTTCGCCAATGACGCGAATCGAGGTTAGGGCGCCGGTGCCACCAATGACGCCGAGCATCGCAAGACCCACGGCTGCCAAATGCTGCTCGGAAGTAATGTGTTGCGGGCCGTTTGCGGCGGCGGTAGAGTTCGAAGGGGGTGACATTGTTGCGTCTGAGGGCTGTGTTGACGAGGTGGACGGCGCAAATAGAGACGTCGGCCGAGCAATGAAGAGGACGCCGAAAAGACTGACGAATCCGGCCAACTGCTGCTGTCCGGTGAAGGTCTCACCAGGGATGATGAAGCTGCAGAGATAGCAGGTCAGGATCGGAGTAAGGAAACCGAGCACCGTCGCCTCGCTGAGTGGCAGATACAGCAGACTGAAGTACAGGCCGAATACTCCGAGGAAGCCCGTGACGCCTCTGAGGACAAGTAGCCAGCGGATACCGCGTTGACCCCACGGAAAGTCGGGAATTTTCTTGGTGGACAGGCCATAGGCTGTGCAGATGAGCGCGGTAATGGATTGTCGAACGAAGAGTATCTGGAATGGATGCATTGGTTTGCCATGAGAACCAGGTGTCTCGAGCAGTCGAGTACTGATGTTCATTCCGGTGCCAAAGCCTTGTGAAGCCAAGACCAGAATCGCACCATAGTTCGTCTCGATGAACGAATCCCAGGCCGCCCGGAAGCGGGATGTTGCTGGCCGGCGGTTCTGGCTTGAGGCGGCGACATCGTGGGATCTACTTCGAACCAGAGGATGTTGGCTGTGTAATTCATTCGACTGAAACGAGAGCTCGGTGAGTTCTGAATATGTGCTGTCGAGGGACGGACGAAAGGACGGGACGTCGAGGTTCGAGTGCTTGACATTCGGTTGGGCTGCATCATTGACCAGCGTCGGCGATCTCTTCCAGCTAGATGGGGAAGCTACGACGGTGCTGTCGCTCGAAGAAGGCGTGTCTGGTGTAAGGCCATCTGGAGTGGAAGTATTGCTCATTGACATTGTCCAATATACGCCATCCCACTATGCTCGGTTGAAGCCTTAGTCCCAAAGGAAGAAAGATTGAAACGGTGCCAGGTACTGGTCCTTGAAGAAGGGCAAAGGATGTGCGGGCTGACGGAAATAAAATGCTGACAGAGATAACGCTGGATCCGTAATGACAGAGGCAGGAACAGACTTGGTGTATATGGTACAAAGCAAAAACGCAATGAGAGAAGATAATGATGGGAAAGAGAATTGAGAGAATGGTCACGCTGGATGCATGGTGCATCGCTCATCATCTCCAATATTGCACAATAAACCCATTATTGGCAGACGGTCCGCAGGCGCCCTGTGATGAGCGAATGGGTGTCATAAACGTGTACTACAGCGCTCACCGTTGGATGAGATACACGCCGGCACACGGTAGTGCAGGTTCCGTTCACTGGTCTGCTCGGATTGGTCAGTGAAGTCAGTATCCCGCATTTCCCTGGGCTCGTATTTTACGCGTACGAGCTGGGCGATATCACACAAGTTCCTCGCATTGTCAATATCAGCACCATCGGCCACACACATCGAGAAGACACGAGTGTGAGCACGCGAGGGCTTCTTTTGTACAGGAAAATCAAACAAGGTCTTCTTCAGCGTATGCTTATTCCACCCCAACAAAGCACGCGGGAAATTCTATGCGGCTGCCTCTGCCTCTCCCCTCCTGAGCGCCAGCAGCGCCCGCACATCCGTCACGTACTGTAAGGCCTCTAACATGGGTATCAAGTGAAGCAAATCGTTATCCGTAGGGTCGTTGATCCATCCTTCGATCGGGATTGCGTTGTCTGAACATCCAAATCAGTTTCGGGGGCTTTCAACTGACGACCCGATGTACTTACCTTCATGGAAAATGTAACTGACGGGACTGTTGTCCAGAATGATGGCCTTGCTCAAATCAGGCTCTATGCTGCTAAGATCTTTGATGTACGCGCCGTTGCGGAACGTGCAATGCTGCCTGTAGTACCTGCCCGCAAAATACTTCCTCTCTTGCTCAAGCCAGTCAATGACAGGGTCTGCGTACTCTTGCACCGAAGCCGTGAAGATGACTAGCTTGTACCATTTTGCAACCTTGCGGAGAAACTCATCACAGTGAGGTCGCTTATGCACGTAGTACAAGATAGGATGATGAGGTCCAAGCACGGATGCTGCCTGTCCTGGCTGAGGCGCAGACAGGGCCACAGGAGCGTTCAACTTGACCTCGACCATGTGGCCCGACGACATGCGACCGCCTTTCGCTAAAGAGTGGATCAAGGTCTCATCAAGATCCAAAATCAGCGTTTTCTGCTGCAAAGGAGGTCCGTAACGGGTAGGCGCTCTGGGAATGGCATTGGCATATGAGGGTTGTCTTCGAGGCACGAGGGGCCGCGGTGGTTGAGGAGCGTGGGGGTATCTTGTTATTCTCAACGAAGGAGAAGGTGACCTCGGCGACTTGATGTTGTCGACTGTTAGAGGAGTGGAGTCAGCCAGAGGGCTGGTGCCCTTCTTCTGCTTCCGCCTCTTGAAAGCAGGATCATTCTGCTCCTTGATTCTGATAGAGGACCTTCGGGTCTCGGAATCCTCACGCGATGCCTTCTCACGCTTGGGCTTCGGGCGTAATTTGGTCTGCTCAGCCTTCCGTTGCTCAGCGTCTGAATCGGATGTCGTGGTCTCCAGAGAGTCGCTCGAGTACGAGTGCCTCAACTTCGTCTCTTGTAGAACGCGGTTTGTAGGCTGCGTGGGCTTTTCGGAGTCCCATGTGCCTTCCTGCGAAGGGCTCGTCAGCCCAATGGCCTGTGTCGAACTGCCATTCGGCCCTCGTTCCGGTCGCACCCATTTTGGGACCATGGAAAACGCGCCATTTTGCGCACGGAAACACTTCGCAACATAGACGACAGGAGCACCGATTGCAGCCAGAACGGCAGTGATAGCATCCGCAAGCCTCTTGACCCAGGTAGGCCAGCCTGTTGGTGTCGCTGTTATGTCTCCTAGCAAGGGACGTTTCTCATCCTCCTCACCGGCGGCCGGTTCCGCAGATAATTTCTCCGAAAACAGAGGCCCGGACTCCTTCTTAATCTGCGCGATGAGCTCGGCGCTATATGACCTTCCTCTAAATTCATCGTCTGTGGCATCTTGCTTCAGATGTTCTCCCTGTGACCTGGAGCGAGGACGGGAAGGTGATGTTGACTGTCCGATCACTCGGGAGGATATGAGATTGAGGGAGTTCATCTCCCGTACCAGAAGACGGCCACAAGCAGGTCGCTAATAACCGGCGCATCCACTTGTCGCAGCGGTGGTCTTTGTATGGCTATCGTGCTTGCATGGGTGCTTTGCGACGGTGGGGAGCGGGCGACAGGAAGCGAAGAGATGACACGATGTGCTCACATAGTTTAGGGGGGGGTTCGCTGTCACTTCTCGATGATCCCAGCGGCTATCGCCGGCACAAACGAGTGATGGTAAGAGCAAAGTCGACAAGGTCGAGCCTGGCTAGGCGCCGGAAGAGCAAGAGGAGGAGCGAAAGAATGGAAGTGGAAGGGTGGCTGGCTGGCGCAGCTGATCGGAACAAGACTCGGTTGTGGATGCGATGCGGGATGGGCGAAGGCGGACCGGGTCCCACTTCCGCGTCTCGATTTTGGAGGATGCGAGTCACTAAACAATGAAAACACTCTCACGGTGCAGACTTTATGGCAGAACACACGACCTTGAGTAGACAGCAGATCCTTTACACGCTTGGCCCAGAAGCAAGAGAAACAGCTTGAGACTGTTGGCATCCACAGTCCTCTCCCAGCATCAAGAGTCACACCAACCAACATCTCCTGGTGATAGTCGTACATTGTCAATTCCTCTGTTGCTGCTGGAGGGCGGGCTTTATGGCGCCGACCACAGCTCCCTCGACCCCGGGCTTTGCCAGTTTCCAAAGAGTCCTGTCCACAGAGCCTCTGGAATCTGCTACGGCATATCTAGTCTCGTAAGTCCTGAATGCCACCATCCTCCACCATTCCTGCTAACATACATTGAGGCTGCTCAAGAGACGCCAGGTTAAAGGGTCAAAACGATGCGCCGTTGTTACCACCCTTCTTCTACTCCGAACTGTCGAAGTGACCAAGCAAGCCGACTCAGAGAGACTGATAACTCGAGTCAAGGAGGTGGGCAAGCAGTTGATCGAAGCCGCCCCGCATGAGCCAGCTGTTGGCAACATCGTCCGCCGAGTACTGAGCATAATACGAGAAGAAGATGAGGAAGACGCTGCCGGCCAGAGGGGAGGAGATGATGGAGCCTCCATGGCCGACGATAGCCCGCTCGAAACGCCTTTGGAAACTCCCCAGCACTTGAGACCTTCCGTACTCTACACCCTGCCGAACGGTCTGTCGTCTTCTAGTCCATCACCTCAGCGTGGGCCTGGCAGCTCTCGGCCTCCCCTATTGACCTCCCGCACTGGTGCGGCGGAGACCACTGCCCGCCCGGTGACGTCCATGTTCAGCATCAATGCCCATCCAACAATGAGACATCTGGGTGGCGTCGACTCGCCCTCAAACCGCAGCGGTACTGGGACTCCCCAACTAGGAGCATCAGGTCTTCTGCCGAATCTCCGACCCGAAGTCATACATGGAATCAAGGAAATCGTCGACGAAATTAATGGCGCCGATGATGAAATCTCTGCCGCTGCACTCGACCAAATCCATCCTCAGGAAAACATATTCACCTATTCTTCATCCCTGACCGTCCAAAGATTCTTACTCAGAGCCGCGTCGAAGCGGAAATTTACGGTCATTCATGCTGAAGCGTACCCCAACAATCACCAACAGACACATGCCTTGCTCACGGGCAATCAGAAGATGATTGCAGAGGATGAAGATAATTTACCGAATGACTCATTCTCCAAGACTCTAACCTCAGCGGGTGTCACTGTGATCATGATTCCAGATTCAGCCACATTTGCCGCTATGTCCCGCGCGAGCAAAGTGATACTAGACGCCCATGCCGTGTTGGAGGATGGGTCGATAGTTGCTGCTGCCGGAAGCAAGGCTGTTGTGAAAGCAGCCAAGTTCTATCGAAAGCCGGTCATTGTGTTGGCTGCCACATACAAGTTGTCCCCGGCATATCCTTACGACCCTTTTCAGCTAATCGAGTACGGCGATGCCGGCAGAGTGGTACCTTTCCAAGACGGTGAACTGCGCAGGGGGTTGGACACCAGCGTTAGGAATGCTCTGTATGACTTTGTTGAGGCTGCAGATATTGACCTGTTCATCACGAACCAAGTCCCTGCTGTTGTGAGCACATGTTACCTCTACAGGGTCGTAAGGGATCAATATGATGAAGAGGACGTGGAGCTGTGACCCGGGAGAGAAACCCCAGCTTGCGGTGCACTCGGAGCAAAGAGCTGATGGGTATTTCCATTGCGACAACAGAAAATTTGTACGAGGACTTAGACCACGATACCCCAACGAACCGTATAGGAGTTGAAGCATGGATGTTCGAAAGCTGATTCCATCTCTAAAGTCCTGAAATATGCTGTACAACGCAGATTTTGGCTGTCCGGCAAGCTCCAGCGCTATGCAGTAGTAGGTCCCAAACCTCCCCATAGAATGTGATGGTACAGTTTGCTCGGTCCCATTTTCACGAACGGGCATTCATGAAGGCACCTCCTTGTCCTCACCAACTCTCTGCCTCCTCAAACGACCTGGTCCTTTCTTCTCCTTGCTCCTAATCCCACTGGGACGGGACTTCTCACCCCTAGACCACTCATACATCGTGCCGTCCTCTTCAAAATCACTCCTCTCCTTCTCCTCCTGCTCCTTCAGATCCCTCTCCAGCCGCTGGACCTCCTCATCCAGCGCTTGCTCGCCATTGATTCTAAACCTCGTGACCTTCCGCATATTCGATAGCATCATCTCATTCAAATCCAAATTCTCCTTTCGTTGCCTCACAATCGCCTTCGCAGTCATGCTAAACCGCATATCCCTGGGCCCATCAACCAGACTCAAAATCGCACTCGGGGCAGCATCGTCCCTTATTGCTTCCTGCCGTAAGACTCTGGTATACCCTCCTGGCCGAGCGGCATATCGTTCTCTGAGTTCCCCAAACAATTTATCCATATGTCCTTCCCGTTCGGGCTCGAAGAAGATCGTCTTCGCGCGTTCGCGGGCCGCACCAGTATTTTTCTTGCCCAGTGTGATGAGTTTCTCGGCCAGCCGTTGCGCTTCTTTGGCTTTGGGCCAGGTCGTGGAGATGGACTCGTTGGCGATGAGAGAGGTGACAAGGTTGCGCAGGAGGGCGCGGCGGTGGGCCGAGTCCCGGCCTAGATGCCGGTACTTGAGCGTTGACATCGTGTGAGCAGACTATGGAGTAGAGTACGACAGAGGATCTACAGCTCTCCAAGCTGGATTGTCTTCATGTACAGGTGATGTTTGGGTGGTGGTAATCTTTTTGAACTGTCGTGGGGTGCTGCGTTTATGCTAACATGTTGGGTACAAGCTTCAGCTGAGGAGACTTCGATGGACCGATGACGCCGTGATCCGTAAGCGTTCGAGGACACTCTTCACTCTCTGCAGAATGTTGCCGTCAAACCGTCAAACCGTCACCCGCAAAGCTGGGGAGGAACGTGTGCGAGATAAGTGGTGTGATCCGCAGTATGACTTCCTGCTGTGGAGCGTAGTTAGGATATGGCACTTCGTGAAATTTCTCTCTCATCGACAGTTTATTTTGTTCCCATGTTCCCCACGGAGTTCTCTGAAATCCGATGACACTGCAATTTGACTTTCCCTCCAGTTGTTACTATTACTTTGAACTCTCAATGTGGTTCCCATTATCGCCTTTAGACGCAACACTGTCTATCGTCATCATCGACGAAAAGCCCGCTAACAATGTCTCGTGAAGCGCTTTTCAGCTGAGTCTTCTACTCAATCCCTCTTCCATTTCCATCATAGTCCTACGCAGGATCTCATCACTCCCATTGAGATGCTGTTGTTCTCAAGTTGCTCCTCGGGGCTTCTTGGTTGGTGGTAAAGAAACGCAACCCGATTCTGTATCTGCTGTGCTGGACCAATGGGATGAATGCTCAGTTCGTCTTTGATATCGGACAGATCTCAACTCACACAAAGCAATGCCGGTCTGATAGCCACGCAAGACCGATCCCACCCTCAGGTGCAACGCCAAAATGGGAACAAGCCCTCTTATGCCTTTGTCACGGCATGACACTTGTCTGCTTCATGATCAAGGACAAGGTGAAGCTCGGCGCAGAATCGAGTCCGTCCCTTCTCCTACCTCTATACCTGCTATCAGAGTTTAACCTGCCTGCTCCGGCGTATCAGCTTGTCTGGACTCGAAGAAACGGTTTGGGTATGCCATCGCTACCATAGTCACATTCGCGAGTCTGCATTTCGCGGGAGTGCCCTGTTGGGTCCTGTCCTAGTATGATTGGTCTCCATATCGAAGGATATGAGGTATTAGCGGGAGGCGATTCGGACTGAATGGGGGAAATATAGTTGCGGCGATGGGGAAGAATGGACCTGCAAGGGTCGGTATTGGCAGCTGTTGGTTACTGTAGAATGCCCCTGTTTCTTTTTCCCAGGAGTCGTGCATAGATATTACCTTGAACAGGCGTGGTCACTCACCACCAGATGGGCAGAGCTGGGCGTAGCTTGCCCTGGGAATAGTCGTGGCGGTTTCTTGTGTTCGAATGAGGCTGTCGCATGGGCTTTAGGCGCGTCTGATTGGCCCCCAATCGCGCACGTGTCAGATCGCGGGCAATGTTGAAGCGCGCCACGAGCCTCGGTGGCGTGTCGCCTACCAATGACCTCAGCCTAACAACATCAATTTGTGGTTGACTTGCCGTTCATCTTCTCAGGATATGCCTGCGTTATTTGATCTGATATGTTAAGCCAGCCGCTGTGATGTCTTCTTCGCAGCCGGCGAACAAACCCAAGAAGACGATACACGAATTCTTCAAGCCCTTCCTCAAAAGCACTGTCCCAGCCAAAAGATCATCGCCGACGATCGAAGAGTCAGAGCAGGTCGGGGCCTCACGCAAAGATGAGGCGCAGTCAAGGACGCCGAAAGCAAAGGAGAAACGGAAGATTGACAACGGTCGCATAAGAACACCGGGATCCTCTGTACGATCACCATTCTCGACACCCGGCTCTAGAGCCTCGCTTTCCATTAGGAGTAAAACCTCTCACGCAAAGACGCCTATAGATCCACCATCGACATATAAACAAGCCTCGATATTCAGCTCACCCATTCGAAATGATGTTACTCCGAAACCACCGCAACCGAAATCTTTCTCGTTCGCTGACCTACCAAGTTCGGAGCATGCGGTGGTCAAGAATGGCAAAGTAATAGAAGTGCTTGACTCGGATGAGGACGATACAGACTCGCTTGAGTCGCTGGAGGACATATTTGACAGGAGGACGACTGGCCACACCACTTCCTCGTCATCCACACCTGGGGATGATCAGGCTAAGCTTGAGGCGGAACGTGTAAGGACGTTGAGTCTGTTTATGGGAACTTCCCGCAAGCAGGCACCGTTGGTGGGCAAGGACAAGATACGAGAATTGCGCGCGAAAGAGAGAGCGTTCTCGTTCAACATGGGCACCCTGTTAGATGATCATTTCGAAGACGAGGAAGTGGAGAGTAATGTCAGGAAAGCCAGAGCTGATGTTGAGGCGGCCACAAGGGCAGCAGAGGCAGACAACGTCCCAAAACTGGACAAGAAACTTCTGGCTGCTGTTGCAACTACGGAGGACGGCGATCACGGAGTGGCGAGACTTATGGATGCCGTTGACCGCACCGAAGCCCTGACGTCGGAACAAGTCTTCTTGTTCTTCGGAGTGGACGGGTTGAACGACTGGGAGAATGAAGAGCTTTCTGAACATCCCTTCCCTGAAGATGCGATTCCCGAAAATCTATGGC
Organism: Phialophora chinensis; assembly: GCA_016109575.1. Taxonomy (NCBI): domain Eukaryota; kingdom Fungi; phylum Ascomycota; class Eurotiomycetes; order Chaetothyriales; family Herpotrichiellaceae; genus Phialophora; species Phialophora chinensis. Next base: position 3,380,492 of record JADWPU010000001.1, read on the forward strand.
GCGAAGGAGACAATGAGGCCAGGTCAAGGGCATACCTGTCCGGTTACATGGCACACAAGGCAACAAGCCGCGGTGTGAAAGACCAAGCCCTAAACTGGACCTTTGAAAACGTTGTCCTCGAGCGGTCAGACGAAGTCCGACAAGCATACATTGACTGCCTACGGAGTGCAAGCTCGTCATGGACGAGAAACTACGTCTCGGCTCAGGACGTCCAGAACGTCTTTCAAACAATGGGCGCCGATAACAACAGCCTTCAAGACTCCGTCGAGATCAAGGCTAGGCATCGACTGCTGAGAGCTCCGCCCAGGCGAAACCCGAAATACCTGCTCGCCGTGTTGGACCTCTTCCACGCAATCTGTTCAGACATGGACTTCGTGGCGCTAAGCAAACTGACTTCTATACTCTGTCGTCTCGCCGTTGATGCAGATCTTATGAGCGACGGGCGGATCAGCGCCAAAGTCGAGGATCTTCTGGGACTTCTGCTCTCTCTTCCAGATGTCGAAACGCGCACCCATGTGGCGGAGCGCATGCTAGCCGACGTGGGCAAATACCTCAACGCTCCAACCCTCCAAGCTCACCTCTTATCTCACATTCCGCCGACAGGTCGCCTAGCACGCAACGTCCGCGTCCTCCTCAGCCAAGTTTTCCTCCTCGGCGCGTCCGCCCTCAAGAAGTCGACCTCACTCTGCCCCAACGTCTCCCTCGACATCCTTACCAACCACATCTCTACGTCGCCAGACTTTGACACGAAACGAAGAAAAGGAGGCAGCGCAATTGATTACATCGCCCTACGCGCTCGCACTTACCTCTTGGATGTCGCCATTTCCGACGGCGGTCGCCCAGCGTCTTTCACCAGCCGCTCTGATGAACAAGCCTTCAACAAATCCGTCGATCGTCTCGCCGATGCGATCAAAACGATAGAAGTAGCTATCATCGACCCCGGCGCTTCACACATGACGAGGACAGAAGCAAAGGACGATCTCAGAGCCTTGCAGACACGGTTACTCTTCAGTGTCAGGACGGAGGTGCGCCCCAAACGACATATCTTCGACGGCACGAAAATCAGAGAGGCCGAGGAGGTTAGGACCGAGGAGCAGGGCAAGGACTTCATGAAGCGGTTTCTCGGACGGGTGAAGGAGAAGCAGGCAGAGAAGGGAAGAGATGATGAAGATGGCGTGCTTGTTGTTAACGACGAGAACTCGGTGAGTTCCGCTTCGTCGAGCGGGACGTCGGAGACTGAGAAGCAGATCCGAAGACAGTTGAATCTCGACGACTGAACGTTATTGATAGAGCGCTTCATAGGGTGCTCCTTTCTCATGATGTGGGTGGACACACCGCGTTTCTGCCGCGAGATGTTGCCGCATGAGACTTCTTTATGAGCATGGCGTTGGTGGCATGTGTCCAGCGGTTTTGATGCTTGATGATTGCGATTTGGTAACGATTCGGCGGGCATCCCTTTGTACAAAAATATTCACTTCGTTTGCGACGGTTATGGCATTGGTCACAGTCCACCGAAGAGGCCCGTCCTTTCTAGCAAATAGAGCTGTTGTCAGCACAATCTATTACTGCTTCCACTTTGCCTTTGGCCCGTTCGAATACAGCCGCTGCAACCGACCGCGGATCTCACTGCCTGATAAACCTCAAACATCTGTACGCCGGTCTTAGTCCTCCGTTCTAATCCTTGAACTTCCTGTTCTGGTTATCGCCGAACAACGTGCGTCTGATGCTGGGAAGAGCATCGGATTCGAGCATACGCAGTCTCTCCTCGAAGGTGTTGTTCAATTCGATCTTGCCATTGCTGCCAAGGACGAAGACTCCTCCCGCCCTGTCCACGCCTGTCAGTATCACAGCACTCCGTCTCGACGAGGCGGGGAACGTACGAATCCTCTGGTAACCAATCCTTCTCGTCGACCACGACCTCACTCTCACTACCCATCTGCTTCTTGTATTCCTCGCTCGCCTTCTTGGCCGCACTCTGCACCTTGTCCTTATCCGCCTTCCGGCACCTCACGCTCACCTTCTTCTCTGCCAATAGATACATCGCCTCAAGCATCAAACCCTTCAGCACCTCTTCGTAGTTCTTGCTCTTACTCCCCGTGTCGGCAAGCTTCTTCCTCGCCTCCTCAAACAGCTTGTCCAATAGCTCCTGCCTTGCACTCAGGACCTTTATCCTCGTCTTGTTCGCCATGGTCGACCGTGTGATTTGCTGGCTCATGCTCGCCTGTTTGAATTTCTTCTCATACTGCGAATCTATGGCGGCTATTTCCTCGCGCACGAGCTTGGACTTTTCTATGGCGAATTCTTCGTCGGCCTTGAGCTGGATTTCGCGAGCCTTCTCCAGGGCTTCCTGACGGATGAAAGCCGTCATTTTCTTGAGCTCGGAGACGACCTGTAGAACATTGTCAGAGGGCTTGTCGGGAGAATGGGGGAGCGTAGCCGTACCTGGTCGTCCGAGAGCGCTTGGGACGACATGATGACAGTTGATCTGGAGGTTGCTGACGGCTGGGGTTGAGGTTCCGAGACGGGAGGTTCTTGTATCGAAGCTCGACCACGAAAAGGCGGCTGGTCGACGCGGTCTGTAGGATCAGAGCTGTAGCAGGAACGACCACCAGGTCCTCTGAATGGATGTCTGCCTCCGAATCGAGCTCGGTACAATGATTTGCCGCAGATTGTAGCTCTTTGAGACTACAACAAAAGTCTCAAGGAGCTTGGGAGAGTCAGTTCCCAGAGGTAGAATGCAAGGTTGATCAGCAGCTTGAGCAAATGACAGGTGCAGCTGAAGCTTTGTTACGTATGTATGTAACGAGTAGCTGTGGGCAGCGATAGCGAAGACTCGCAGGCACAATCATGTACTGCGTCTTGTGCGGTTTTGCTTCTACGTACCACCACAGCCACCACACACGCACACGCCACGGCGGTGCTTCGTCCTCAGCTTCATCTCTTCCAGGACGAGTACATGAGAGACTGCCGCAAGAACCAATCGTTAAGCGCCACACTTCATTGACCATGGCCAGGACCTGTAGCCTGGACACCCAAGGTGAATCAGGCCTGAGAGAGGCTCAAACAGTTCCCCTCCAAGAGTCTGTCCACCTAAGCAAACATGGGCCTCTGCCTGGTACACAAAGAACCCCTCTGCGCCCTGCCCTGATGCCGAACCTGAAATCCTGCAAAGTCCCTAATATTCGTGTTTGTCGTTATCCTATATGCCTACCACGGAGCTCTGGGAGATTTCTGCGAAGAGCTGAAGGCTGTTATCCTTTTGTCGGATCGTTCATTTTGTTCTGGATGATAGCGAAACAGTATGGCGTCCTACTTTATTGACACCACAGATGCTCTACGATGCTTTCTCGGTGAAATCCACTCTCTGCCCAAGGACCCTCCGTCGTTTTACATCGACGTAGAGGGCCACAAGCTAGGGCGGTTTGGTACTCTCGACCTCCTCCAAATCCACGTCCTCCCACTGCACGAGACCTTCATGGTCGACGTCTTCACTTTGAAGAACGCAGCCTTCGATACTTCGTTTCAAGGCAACTCCCTCAGAGCTCTGTTGCAATCATCATCTACGCCCAAGGCCTTTTTCGATGCTCGTAACGACTCAGATGCCATGTTCAGCCACTACAACATAACTCTTGACGGTGTGGTTGACATTCAATTGATGGAGTACTTTCAAGATGGCCGCACAGATCGGGGTCTGACTGGCCTCAAACGTTCCGTCGAGCGTGACAGTGGACTGCCATCTGATGAAATTCGACCATGGATTCAAGAGAAAAATGAAGTTGCTCGGTCATACCAGGACGCTCATCAAGACCATTTGCCCTCCCAGACACGGCCTCTGCCGGAGAATCTCCTTCTCTACGCCGCGGGAGACGTCGAGTATCTTCCACCATTATATCAGACATATCGCCGAACATTGACAAAGCAAACATGGCAAAGGGTCAAGTCGGAAACCCAGAAGAGACTTAGGCAGTCGAGGCAGCCGCATTATGACCCACAAGGTAAACGAAAAGGCAAAGGGCCATATCGACTGCAAACCCTGGACGTCACAGGCAACGATCCCGGAAAGGCGAAGGCCAGCCTCGAACCAGCAGGAGTCAAGAGGCGAAAGAACCCACATGCTTCAAAGCTCCAACCGACTTCCAACCAGGGAAGAAAAGCCAAGCAAGCAATGAGGAACGTGGAGATCAACAGCCGCGACAGCATCATAGCTGGCCTCCACAAATCGTCCTTGGCATTTAGCCCATCCGAAAGCTCTGTCCAAGCACACGAGGTAAGTGAGATTGCTGTTTACTTATGATGCTCCGCTCACCATATCGCAAGGCGACGAACCAGACAATGCTTCGCAATCGACCCATAAATTTCGTGAAGGAAGGACATGCCCCAGAACCTCGGAAGAAGAACCAAAACAAGAAGCAGAAGAAGAAGATGCAGAAATCAGCACCGGGGCACGATGGCGGTGATGCAGCCCCGATATCACACCATGATCCTTTCTTTTCGTCTTTCTCCGATCTCTCCCTAGACGATTTGGATTGGGCCTTGTGTGACAAAGACTGCGGCTGGTGCGGACATTGCTATGACGGGTTCAATGTAATCTATTGATTGAGAAGCAGCCCCCCGCTTGACTCAGCCGACGCTGGTGCAGCCATCCCCGTTGCCGCGAGGATCATGCAGCCCGAAGTGTTGGCCAGAGAGGTGATAGCATCCAAGTGGCCTGGAAGGCGCGACAGATAATTAGCAGCTTGAGAATTTTGCCCTCTCCATCTAGCATGTACTTCATTCTCCTGAGAATATTGTCTTCGTCGCAGGAATCCCCGGCAGGTCATCTTCACGCAAAGCGTAAGCCTCATTCCGGATCTGCCACCTTCAATACCGCCTTCCCAACCGCACTGCTCCCTTCAAGCATAGCGACAAAAGCGTCGGCAGCGTTCTGAATCCCCTCAGTGACGTGTTCGATGCTTTTCATCTTGCCTTCCTTGAGCCACTGCGGAAGGGGAAGTTCGATATCAGCACAGAACAGCACAGGGAGGGCATGAATAGAGATTATAAAATCCGCCCTCAATCCGCGCCAGTGGGTCGGGGCGATTTTTTCTCACCTGGATCATCTTCTCGTCCCTCTCCTCTCGATACTTGAAAAACTCGGGATCAGTGACGATGAAACCCTCGATCTTGAGTCGTTTGGAGACAATGTTCGTGAGGCCTCTGACGGCGTATTGCTCGGCTGCGGGCTTATTGTACTGCGAGATCATGCCGCACACGACTAATAAACACGCCCGCACACAGTCAGTAAATCAGTAAATGTCCAGGGCAAGCCAAGTCAGCTAGTCGGTTGGATCGTGCAAGTAAGTCCCAGGACGAGGAGGACCGGAAATCACCAAAAACTGACGAGAAAATTGAACATTAACAAAAACCTACCGATCCTCCCGAAGCTGTTCATCGCCTCGATCGCCGCCTCCAGCTGCTCCCCGCCCACATTGTCGTAGTAGATGTCGATGCCCTGCGGAGCCAAGCGCTTCAATGCATCCACCGCCTTCTCCTTCTTGTAGTTGAACCCGTCGTGGAACCCGTTCTCCCTGATGAAGCGCAACTTGGCGTCGTCGCCCACGCTCCCGATGACGGTGAGGCCCTCGATGGCGGCGATCTGGCCCACGAACAACCCGACCGCCCCGGCCGCGGAACTCACAAAGATGGTCTCCCCCCGCTTGGGCACCCCGATCTTGTACAGGCTCGCGTAGGCCGTCAGGCCCGTCGAGCCCAGCACGCTGAGCCACGCGCTCAGCGGGACGCCATCACCGACGTCCGGCGACGCGCGCACCTTGCGCACGACCGGCCGGTCGAGCATCTCGCGCGTGATGACGCTGTATTCCGCCACGGGGAACTGGCCGTAGACAATGTCCCCCCGGTGGAACGCCTCGGCGTCAGAAGCCAGGACCTGCACCAGCGCGTACGCCGTGAGGGGTGCGCCGAGCGCGTAGGCCGGCGAGTACGACGCCGAGGAGGCCGGCCGCATGCGGCCGCGCATGTACGGGTCCAGACTGATCCAGAGCGTTTTGGCCGTGAGACCCTGTGGAGGAGGTGCCTGCGACGGGTCGAACGGCCGGTCCTCGAGCGTGATGTGCTCGCCTGGGATCGGGGCGTGCGTCGGCACGGCGCTGAAGATCAGCGACTTGTTCGGCACCATGATAGATGGATGGTCTGCTGCCTGGCTGGGAGGAGGAGGAGGCGCTTTAAACTCCAATGTACAAGGAGGCTGGAGAATGCGGTACGTAGTTTGTCGTTCTAGTCACTGGCTTTTGGAAAGGTTTGGCGCCTACAGATAGACGGACGATGTGTTTATGCCTTTCGAACGGCGACAAGATATAAGACCTTGATGCTGCCGTGGTCAAGCTTGCCACAATCTCCTCACGGATCAATCTTACCTCGGTAGGATCGCCATTTTTGCAAGCGGTTCCCATTGATTTCAAAGCTCGAGGAGAGAGGGGAATCCTTTAAGCATGACCAATCGGGACAGGGTGAGGTGGAAGTGCAATCGTTTCAGAGGCTCACGACATCACACGAGTTGACCACGACATGAATACTCAAACTTCGAAAGCAATAGCTGGAGGTAAACGGGTATTCTGTGAAAGGACTTTTCTCTTCCCATTGCGCAAGGATTATGCCTCACGTCTGACGAGGTCGCCCCCCATGGACGGATAGTTCCTCGTTCTTTAGGTAGTCCAAGCCCAATCGGATTCAATACCTTTATCGATTTTTGAATGCCCCGACATATTCCTGATGCAAATGCAGTCATTCATTGCGCCCGGCTTTCGAGCCATAACCTTTTGCGGCTTCCCTTTCCCCAAGCCTCATGCAGATGGTCCGTTAACTTGTCCCGCACCCGGCCCAGATGCGGTGCTGGTAGTACCAACTCTAGTACCAGCTGGGGTCCCAGCACCTTGCGAGTTCGACGTCGGAGAGGCGAGAGCAATCGCAGAATTAGTGATATTCTCCACATCATACGACGACGGTACCTGCGACGGAGGAGGCTTCTTAGGCAGATGTGCAGGCGCGCCGTACTTCTGTTGGAGGGAATCTTCCTTGGCTGGAATTCGCTGTTGAGGTGAGGATGCATTAGCCGCGAGTCCCCGTTCGAATCCACGAGCTGATGGCGGCGGTGGTGTCCCAGAATTTTCAGAGCTGTACGATCTCGAGGCAGCAGCAATGCTATTGTTTCGACTCTGGTTCTGGCTTGAGGTAGGCGAGGGCTTCTTCCGTCCGTTGCGTCCGCCATTGCGACTTGTGGCGTTGCTTGGGACAAAGGAGCGGGTCTGGGGATTGAAGAGCGATCTAGAGTATGTGGCTTGGTTTGCAAACTGAGCATTGTACGGCTGGTTGGGGTTGCTGCCAAAGTTCTGGCTCGGCATTTGCCCGTAGCCATACGGCACTGGGTTGTTCATGACTTGGTTAGGCTGATAACCGGACCAACCATTTGCGGTAGGGTTCGCTTGGCCTTGGGGCTGCGGATAAGGAGTTTGATATTGGGTATTCATCCAATTCTGTGGCTGCTGCAACCCTGGATGTGACTGTGGCATGTATTGGCTGTTCATTTGATTCATCATGGCCGGCATATTAGGCTGGTAGTTGGTCGGAGAGGCGGAGTAGTTGTAGTACCCGCTTGCAGGGGGTGTTTGCATTGACGACCAAGAATCTGCAGGGCTAAACGGTTGAGTATTGGAGGGTCCGTAGCCCATGGGTGCATTGTAAGGCATCGCCTGGTCAAAGCCGGGGTAAGCTTGAGTCGGTGTAGTTCCATAGTTCATATTTCCGCCGTACCCGTTGGTGGGGCTCTGGTAGGCTCCCTGGTATCCCTGATCCGAGTAGTGAGTTTGGTATTGAGACTGCATGTTCGCCATATGTATGGGAGTGTAGCTAGGGATGTATGCGGAGCGTGCTTCAAAGGTATCGTCTTTCGGCGTCTTCTGCTTCCGGGCCTTCCTCTTTCCACTAGATGAGCTCGACCGTGACATACTCGCCGAATTCTCGCCAGTCGAAGCACTCTCGCTCGTTACCGACTCCTGGAAGTCGCCAAAGATGCGTTCTCTTGCAGCTTTGTACTGGGCTTCACGCTCTTCTCTCGTGAGCTTTGACTTGTCCTTGTTCGGTGTCCCCTCAATTGGGGACATGATGCCCTCTTCGCTGGTTGTCTCCAAGCCCGCTTCCGAGGTGGCCTTTGACGGGGCGGAAGAGCTTGCAGGAGTACTGGCTCCGGCAGAACCCTGCCGTAGACCTAGTCCACCTCTCCGCATGATCTTAAAAGTGGCGGCAGAAGGGGGTTGCAATGGCCCGGCGGGGATAGACAGTGCTAGGACATGCAAAGGGGTCGGCCTAGAAATGAGTCAGTAATGTATTGTTCAGCGCGATCGCTGGTCTACCTACAATGTCGGATTTGGCGTCCGGAAGACGCGTATGGAGGTGCCGTCCTCGTTGATGTGGTGGGCAAGCGAGTAATAGTCGGCCAGTTTGTGTGCAAGCAGTCTGGCAAAGGAATTTTGAGGAGGCAAGTCGAAAAATTGTGTCCTGTCATGCGTTAGGGGCATTTGGTTGTCCAAAAGAATTAACTTACGATGGATTCGCAATCAAGGCCAGAAACTTCTCCTCGAGTTGTAGAAGGGGTAGACGATCCTTGGGTGAGGCCAAAGCATCGAGCAACTTCTCATCGGGAGCAACTGGAAGCGACGAGGCTCTTTCATGGGGATCAGATTGCTGTTCGCTCGATCCCTCTGAAGGAGGTGCAGGCTCAGGCTGCTCGGCCTGTGTTATTGGGGCTGGAAGATCTCCAAACCGTGGGGGATTGGTCAATGTCAGTGTGTGGTAACGGCGTGTGGCGATTGTCACGCCAGATGTGCTTGGTCGCAGGGCGTGGCGCGCATTCACTGCTGATGCATCGTCTTTGTGTGGGGCGCTGGGTGTTTCATCGTCCTCGACAGCCCTGACACTGGCGCTGTCATCCGGACGAATGCTCTCTTTCTCGTCCATTGCGAAGGTAGTGACAGAAGCCATGCTTTTGGTATCAAAGCTTTGTTGTTTCATGGAAGAGGTGGAGAGATGTGACTGATCATCTTCAAGAGATTCTCCGCTCCCCGCGCTCTGTAGACCGTCCGAGGCAGTGTTTGCGTCCTTGACCAACGAGAGACCCTCAATTGCGGTCGTCACATATTCTGGCTGGCTGCGCACTCCTAGGTTCTTCGGCTGTGAATCAGGCTTTCTTGGTGATGTTGGGGGAGCTTTGAAGACATTGCCCTGGACGGGCTTCGAGTTGTTGGTCTCGGCAGGACGGGGCTTCTTTTCGTCTGGATAATGAGGAGTTGATGCAGGGAGAGTGGGAGCGCGCATAGCGGCCACCTAGCAAACATTAGCTGAAGTCATTCGACATGAGATTGCGGAGCAAACCTTTGCAAACGACAACTTGGCCGGAGTCGACCCAACCTGAGGAGACGCCATAATGCCCAAGGAGATTCGTCACGTCGTATCCAAGCAGCACGATGTCAGAGCTACCAAGCTGAGGATTGAGATTGAAAATGAATGTAGATTGTCCGAGCGAAGAGCGCTGGGTCAATTGTTCCTTCCACTGTCTCACACAGAGTCCTGCTCATCACATGAGCCTGCATAGCACAACCTGAAAGGCTCCATGGATTCAATAAGGCAGTCTTCAGGGCTTTCGGCATGCGTGTCAGAGGTGATGACACGGGAAGTCCTTGGTGAGTCCGATTGAAGGGTTCCTCCTACCCCCTGTGTGGTGCAGTCGTGGGCAAAAGTGACCGACGCAGAGAAGCCACTGGGATGGAGGGGTTTCGGGAAGTGAATCCAAAGCGGGCGATTGCCCAGCTCGATTGTGGAGGGTTTAAGGCTGTCGTCACGCAGCGGAGATATTAGATGCTTGGGGGGTTGTGGGGTCTGTGGCAGTAACTTGGGTAGAAGAGTCAAGCCATGGTGCCACGGCCAACGGGAATGACTGGCATACTATCACCACAGGGGAAGAAGACAGGAAGAAGACAGGTCGACGCCAGCAGAGCGAGATCAGTTGTTGTTCAGAGACATGGTTCGCAAGGCCATGATGTGAAATGCCAAGGCTCAGGATCAAAGTATTTGCGGTGCCGAGACGGGAAAGTCTGCCTTTTCGACCGCCGGCCATCAACTTCGGGGGCCCATCACGACCGAGCCGATTCTGGTGACTCGCTTTCATAAATCGTTCCCTCCTGCCTCGAGACCTCCCCAAGTTTGCCGCAGTCTGTCTTAGACGGATTTTCTCATATCAATCATTTCGACCTGCAACACTTCGGCAGTCGGGCCTTGTCCTGGGTAGTGTTCCTTTGATGCTATATCGCTGGATTACGCATTGCATTCGAGGCAGCAGTATATCCAATCCATCGAAACCATCTTCTCTGTCAGCAGGAACCCGTACTTGGGCTATTGTCAAGCCATATAACTTCTGACAAAACAAGACTGACGTCCGGGCAGCGTCTGTTACTGACGCCGCGCCTGACTGTCCCTTGTGAGACTGCCTGCCAATTTTGGTGTCTGGGGGTTCTAAGTGGCCCAACTTCTGATGAACCGATATCGTACACTTCCCGGCCTGGGGCCACAGAAAGCCAGCACCAATACAGTTTGCCAGAAATGTCTCAAGAAAGATATGTTTGCCACATTCCCGGACATGACATTTCACTAACCTCCTCTGAACGCCATTACAGTTACGAGTGCAAAGCGAGCGTACAAGAACGACCATATGCCTCGAGACCGTCGAGGACACAGCAGCTGTCTAACCCCAAACTGGTGCCAAAACTCGTGAGCGACACCCCGAACAATCTGCTCAACAGGTACCAACCATGCCATTGGTTTTTCTTGGTGCATCATTTGTCTGACTTTATCTAGCAAGGGAGTGGCGGATCAGCAGCTGGCTGAGGTCAATGCCAGAAGGTCAAAACTCGTGATGCCGCCTGAGGGACCTCGGTCACCAACGCCAGACCTCCCACAGCGCAGTTCAGATTCAGATTCCGTCTCGACCGTGTCGACAAACAGATCCCGGTCTCCATCGCGTCCACGCTCAAGAGGACGAGGGGATAGCTTTCTGACTAGCGGTTATGCGAGCCGAAACCGCTCAAGCACACCGGATGCACCGCGAAAAAGAAAACACCGCTCTATCTCCAGTTCTTATTCTCGATCACCCAGGTCGCCCCGCCGAGAGCCCGGCTCGCACCACAAAAGCCGACGGTATCGTACCAAGAGCCCCATCAACCGTGGTAGACCAAGTTCCATGCGCCGCGGAAGCCATCGCAGCCGTAGTAACAGCCCAAGCATGGACAAGAGTCAGATCACCAAAGAAAGAAAGTCGTTCGACGTTGAAGATGTCAATGATAGGCCACGTGGCAGACGGGAGCGTAACGACGAAAACCGTCTGCTGCCCCGATCGGATCTCCGTGGGGAACCGAGGAGGGAGAGGCATCAAAGAAGCCCGAGTCCGTATAGCAAGAGACTAGCGTTGACACAGGCGATGAATATGTAGAGCACGACGGTACGACGCTGCCCGATTTGCAGTCGGGTTAGGCAAGGCTTGTATACCAAGGGAAAATCAGTGCAGACGGCTGGGGGTGGTTATTTTGTATTAGCTCGTATGGCGTTTGGTGGACTATCATTGATCACTCGGTGGCTTCTTCATTCTAATCATACCCTATGAGTAGTGTCGGATTCGTAGCCAGTTGCCAAACTTTGACCTGAGTCCTGGTCTGTTGGTCTTTGCTTCCTTTGGACGGCACCCACAATTGCTTACATCCTTTTGTCGTTGGTTGTTTATCGTGCGTCGCGTCGAAGATCGTCGGCATGTTCTCCAACGACACCATGTATGAACCAGTGGTTTAAGTATTCCCTTCACGTCCGCCATTGCTTGGCTTGACAAAGTCGAGACTGTAGCTGGGCTCCTTTGACGGGGAATATCTTAATAGAGGCCATAAGGGGCAAGACGTCGCGCATCATGCATAGGTAGGCTTCGTCGTGCAGGGATGCACGAGCGGGTAGCCCGCATCTCGCCGAATAGCGACAAACCTTGTGAGAGTCGACACCCAAGGGCTGCTGGCTCTAAGCAAGATTGAGCTTCTGTGGTCGTCGTATACCAGTTTAAAGTACGACAAGTAGAACTCAATCGGGAATGTCCTCTTCTTCTTTCTCGCGGGCGGTCTCCCGCTCTTCCTCTTGCTCTCGCAGGTGTATACCTTCGACAAGAGTGCTCCCTTCGATTCCTACTTCCTCACCATCAATCCCATCTAGGCTCGCTTGTTGCGCGGGCTGGGTCTTCTCCAGCGCTTGTTTCTTTGCGTTCTCAATTCTTTCCCTAACGAGCCGGGCAATCGCATTCTGAGTCCGCACATTCAGGATCTTCATTTTCTCCTCAAGATCTCTCTTCAAATCCCAATTTGGCTTCTTCGGCCGCAGCTTGAAAAGGTCAATACCTTTCTCCGCCTCGACCTCGTCTTTGGCGGCTTGTTCGGCAGTAGCAGCGGCGATTTGATCGGCCTGCTCCTCTAAAGTCCCAGCTTCGGCGCTGATGGGCGCATTCTCAAATCCGAGTTTGGCATTTTTGGTGGCAGTATCGTAGTTCCGCCCCGAGAGATATCGGTCAGTCGTGGTCTTGGAGAGAGTTTCCTTTCCTTCTGCTTCTTCCGTGTCTGCTTCTAGACTAGAGGCTGGCGCGTCGGAGGCTGGGTGTTTGCGTTTTATTCCCGCGAGTTTTGCGAGACGCGCCTTTCTGTCAATGGCGGCGGCATCGAGACTGGTATGCGTGGCCGACATGACGGTGCTGCTGGACTTTGCGACTAAATGTGTTTTTTTAAGAGGCGCTGTAGAAGAAGTTACGGACGCGCAGCCTCGGATAACCTTCCCCCGAATTGGTTGTGCTTTTCTGTCAAGGTGAATTGATTTTCGACTGCGATCGATACCTGAATGCGCGCCGAGTGTCTTCTCTCGAATGGTCCGATATCTCACACTCAACTTCCATCTCTAGGAGAAGATCTAGAGCCAGATGTCTGTAATCCTGAATGTTCACTAATTCAACCACCATTCTACGAGGATGCTTACACCGTAACTCTCCAATCTACGGCCGGCGCCGATGCCGGTTCCAAGCTCGATTCTACAATTCTCCGAAATCTGATTCTCCCAGATACCGAGAAGCTGAGCTCACCGAGCAACTTCTTGCTGAAGGATCTGTCAGTACCGGACAATCGCCTCGCCTCCAGACCACGCCGTCAACCGCATCGGCGGACCTAGAAGCCTCGCCTCCCCAACCTGTTGAAGCTCCTCCGCCTGTGGAATCCAGCGGACAATCAGCCGGGAAGCAGACTGAGGATTCAGATCGCAGGTTGCGAAGCGTTGAATACCACGCGACGAGGATATTTGGCAATACAGACAGACCCGTTTCGAAACATCTCGTCGCACTCAAACGGCCGGGGCCGCGGCGACTATCTGATCTCCAACCCCTGGGTTTGGCCCGCTCAGTCTCGCCGCAATGGTCCTTCCCGCCGGGCTGGAGAACGATCTCTCCTGAAACAGAGGGCGTCAGTCCAACAAAACATGACGAATTCCGCGCATTTTGGTGGACATACTATAAGGAAATAGTTTCCCTCTGGCACGATGGGGGTTTACCGAAGGCACGTCAACACTTCGATGTCCACCGACAAGTTGCCGTCGCTTTTGTTGGAGATCGCGGTCTTGAAGAGCTCCGTGACGCCTGGACCGAGATGCTGGCACGCGACAAACTGCATCTTGCGACTGTCATGCTGGGATGTCTGGTTGACAGTGCTCGGAGAACTCTCCTCATGCTCTCCCTCGATATCTTTTTCCCTCGAGACTGGAGACATCGTTGCGAATGTCTTTGTTTCTTGGACCAGGCATACCGAGACGAAATCGATGGGGACGTCTACCTCCAAGAACTGTTCGCGCAGCAAATCGAGCGAGTGTCGCGCATTTGGACATGGCCCTCGGACACCAAACGTATGCCCTGGTATTTCCTGGTTCTTTTCCTGCGGCACAACAGCCCCGAGCATATCGAAAACATTATCGACACCATCATCGAGAATTTCGAGGACTTTTCACCGCGACTCATCTTAGTCATAGTTGACCACTTTACCAAACTTGGCGACACCCACCGAGCACTTGACTTGCTCTCGCGTATCCCTCCAGAACAGAGGGAGGAACATAAGGTGCGAATCCTTGAGCGTTGTGCCAACCTTATTTCCATCGACACGATTGACGAGTCTGACTCTGTGGCCAACTTCAGGGCGCTTCCTCGGCTGGTTGGACTCGGCCTACCAATGGATTTCAAAGTGTACAACGCCATCCTCGAGCGAGCACTCGAGCTAGGCCGGCCCGAGGTGGCATGGGAAGTCTTCCTTTTCATGGAGGCTAGAGATATTTGTGTCGAGGCAAATGGCTACCTTATGCTACTCAAGAGTAGCTTTGAGCAGAGTGACCGCGAGAAGCTGGATGCCATGATGTCTTCTATCCACAAACGTGAAGACCTCTACCAGTATCCTTACCTGGTGACATATATGATGAATATTGTGAGGGTGGTTTGCACGATCGACCGCAAATTATCGCCCGAGACATCCGTCTCGCATCTCCTGGCCATATACGACAGAGCCTACGACAGGACGCCTCTTGTCAAGCTCGGCATTGTCAACGCACTCCCCCCTCAGCACACTCTGCGGAAAAGACTCGAGCAGCCTCCACCAGCGGTCCTGGGATTCACCATCTGGGCTTATGTCCTCTGCCAACGGGATGAGCGAATTGTGTCAGCACTGTGGTTCTGGATAATGCACATGATCAAACAACAGGACGAGAGCATTCTCGCTTGCGCAAAACACGACGTCATGTGGAACGGATTTATCCATTTCTATGCACGGAGTCGATTCTTTCTAAGAAAAGCCGTGTATGTGGTTGAAGCTATGATTGAGCATAATCTGTGCCTGCCCACTGAGCGGACATGGAGCGAAGTACTTTGCGGCTTTATGAAGCATGGCGAAGAGGAGACTGCGGCGAAGATCTGGCACATGATGTTGGCACGAGACGTTCATCCCACTGAGCAGGGTTGGGCGTTCTTGCTGGAGAACTACGACCAGACTCGGCTTGCCGATCTGGTGAAAGACGGCATCGATGAACGACAAATGCCCAAAGGCATGGACACAGCCCTTGGCTGGCCAGCGGCAAAAACAGCCATTGAGAATGCACAAACAGAGGCTGAGGTAGCTACGCAAGCGAGTCAAGACGATTGCCAAGCGGTCGATGAGAACGAGGCCGGCGACTCAAACCCGGCCCTGGCAGGCAGTGCGAGTAGTGTGCCCCAGTAGTGTATGATAGAACCCGTTTCACGTTGTACCACCAGAGAGTGCAGCAGCTGCACGGCATTGGCTATTGTTCGTAATTCCAATGTTTGGAATCCCTGTTCGCGGCGCGTTGCGCTGGTGACAACTTGGATCGAGCCCCACCTTCGGCTACTTCAGCCTGTAACATGAGCGGAGTAGGCGCCCGGAGTTCCGGGGCTAGACGCGGGCCAATAGGATGAGTCTGGCGCTTCGCTAGCGCCGAAACCCCACTAGTTTCGAATTCGGTATTTAAACTTCCCTTTCGTCTCTTTTATCCTGCCGTCTTTCTGTCAAAATAGCCACGACGCTACATGCTCTCTTTCGACCCAAACAAGCAATAGCTCGTGCGCTCTCTACCTTCCTTAGGACCGAACAGGCTCGAGTGGGGACCTAGGTTCTAAGCTGTCTGCTTCTTCCGACGCGTCTTCCCGCTTTCACCGCCCTTGCTGGAACCCCGCCTATAACGAGAAACCTTTACGGAAAGAACGTATACGTCGATTGCACGTTGCTTGCCATTGCTTCGAACATCAAACACCACTTCGCATGCATGGTGGGCTGAACCATGAGCGCGAAGCCAGGCTACGGCTGCGTGGCAGCTACTGTCCTACGATCATTGCCTAATCTCTGTGAGTCAAAATATTTTCCTTCGTAGGCGCCTACAGCACGCCGACTTCGCCCAACTGCTATAAAGATGAGTCAATGGTAAAAGGTCGGATTGATCACCCACGATTAGCGGTCGCTTGTCATGAGGGCCGCTTCTGCATGCTGATACAGGAGAGCGACTGTTCAAGGCAGGGGTCAGACTCTATGAGCACTCGCGTCCCTACAAGTCTTCGGTCCTGCGGGCACAATAATCAGGCTAGAATGGTGTGCTCTGAGCAGTTAGATTGCATCTTTGGAGATTCTGTGTAAAGAACAAACCAACGCTGCTAATATGGGGCATACATCTCAACACAGCATGGATGTATCTGCCAATGGCTGCAGCGTACATTGCCCATGTATCCCACACTGCAGGATCGGAGTTCTGGTTTGGATTGCTGGGAGCACATGATCTCTGGGAGCCCTACGCGCCTTCACGCTCTCTGTCGGATCCTTCAGCAGGTGCCTCCCTCATCGCCACAGCAACCCTAACAACACAAAGTGAAGACCCAATTAAACTGAAAAGACCTGAGGCATGGGAACTTGAGAATTACGTTTCTTTCAAGTCGACGCTGGTTGGAATCGATCGCTAACAGGTGTGTCTGAATAGTTCCCCTCGTCCCCATAGGCATCGTTCTGAGATGAACCTCTCCCGCACTGGTTAAGTGTATTGAATATGGCCACAACTGGGGGCTCAGAGAACTCAACCGGGGCGGACAGCTCGCCTCCATCTCAGTCAAGAGTCTTCGACAGACAACCGCCGTCAGCACCCCGTGCAATGCGGGAAAACATCAGTGAACCTCCACGGCGCGCAGATTCTCTCAGGGATCCTAGGCCACTTCATCCGGAACGATTCGGATATTACAGACCGTCTCAGCTTCTGAATATTGATGGCGTCATAAGACCTGAGAGAATGCCTGGTTCTTGCCGACCATATCCTCCACATTGCCAGGACCTGACTTGGGCAATCAACAATACAAGGGCTGGGTCTAAAGATGAAAATTACGAACGCTACTTATACAGTTCGATTCCAAGAAAGCGCAATGGATCCTGGAGGTTTGGAGATGATCATCCCAAGGGGAGAGTGGATGGATCAGCCTTCAGTGAAAGTGCGCGCGAAGCTGGAGGGACAAGCCCCAGCGAAGAGGCTAATTCCGGTGAGCGCGAGGCTACGAGGCCTGTTGCTGCAAGATCAAGCCTGGAAGTCAACCCCTTGCCGCTCAAAGCAGGCATAGGTGAAACAGGTCAAAACACAATGCACTCTCCTGAGCATCAAGGGACGAACTCTGTTAAGAAGCCCATGTGCCCTCGCTCAGAGGCCATTGGCGAATATCACTGCCGCCCGAGCGGTATATGCTCCTACGCTAACGCCCCATCAGCAGATACATGTCACGACCACTGCAATAAGGGGCAAGTTAGCGATCCGCGCATATGTGATGTTGGTGGCCAGGCATCCTCTTCTAGCCTGTTACCAACATATACCGAGGAGTTTCCACGAGACGACATCGAAACTGCCCGGTCAACCACAGACAAAGCTACAACTCAACCATGCGAGCCACAACCTTCGCTTACGAATCGCGCTGTCTCGCCACCCACTGATGCTGTCGTCACGCAAGAATCAGCAAAGCCGGAAGACGTTGCGTCTATAGATCATACAGCGAGGCAACCGCCGACTCGCAGTAGGGGCAGCCGAACTGCTAGACGAGGCGGTTTGTTGTACCGGCCACTATCGACAAGAAATAAAACAGCAGCCACTCTTGGGAAAGACGCTGTGCAGCGCGAGAAACGGATTTCGGAAGCGGAAGTGATTTCTATTGCGTCTACCGAGACTGAGAATTCGGACTGCCGCGGTTTGACATCTCCTACTCCAGGCTCTCGTTCAATGGTGTCGAAGAGATGTAAGTCGTGCGACCATCCGCTTGACAGTTCAGGAGGCCGCTGCAAGCACTGCTCAGACAATCTGGACTGTCTGAAGCTTGCCGACGATGGAACACGTGACGCGTCCTACATTACGATGCGACCACAGTCCACAACCCCAGACCATACGCCAGATCCGCCTATGCCTGGCCCGCCGCTGCCAGGTATTCAAACCGATGACCAAGGTTGTGTTACATCGGGTGTATCAGCCCAGAAGAGAGCAGGCGCCGATCCTCGTAAGCCATCAGCCAAAGAAGACATCATGTTCGTCGTGAACAAGCGACAGAAAAGATCTCTCAATGCACGGGAAGCTGCCATCGCCAACCTACGTCAAGGACGCCGGAAACGTGATCTGGGCGTGGAAAAGAACCCTGTTACTGGAATGGATGGCTGTGCAGACCCTGTGGATTCGGAGTTGCTTGTCCATGACTCCGGGCCGCAGGGAGCCTCTGTGTTCACACCCAGCGAGCGGAGGGCACTTTCAGAGGCTTCAGACGGGGACAAGCGGGAGAACCGTCCCAACGGAACAAGTGGTCAGATGTTGGCGACCCGTCTTTTAGACATAGAAAATATGGCCGGCGAGTTGCCGGACAGCGAGCTCGATTTCCTATCGGAGGACAGTGCGAACCATTCCAGATCGACGAGACTCATCACCTTTGTCGCAACTAACGAGAGTACCTCGGATAATCCGTTGCCAGCGATATTCGGGCCAAGGGCACACACTACCTCGAGCGTCGCCCGGCTACCAACGCCCCTTGAGACACCCTCTGATTCTGGTAGTGCTTCTTACACAATGATGGAGGCTGAGGAGACGAACGTTCTCAATGAAGACGATGCACGAGCGATTGAGAGATTGAAAGCCATGGGTGTCATGTTCGAATCTGATTCGCAGGACGAGGAAGAGATGGAGGGCGATGATTTCCAGCCACTTCCTCCAACGCGCGTCGATCCGCTCTGGCGACGACCCAACAAGTCTCGCGACTTGTTTGATATTGATCCTTCACTCGATATGACAGACCCAGCCAACCGCCTAGCAGCGGCCCGAGTCTTACCCTCCAGTACGAGACCATCGAGAAAGGAACTGATGGGTAAGCTCCTGCTGTATCAGTGCGCTGAACGCAAAAAGAGATTCGGCAATCCCCATCAAGAAGTGCGCCGCTATCCGGAAGAAGCACTAATCACCACGGTCGTACAGCTGGGCATCGACTTCGAGGCACCAGGAGGCCCGCAGGTCCAGACGGAGAAGGTCGCCATGACGTTTGGAGAATTTCTAGGCGCGCCGAAGAAACCGGTCATTGAGGCGAGGCAGGGTCAACTTGTGTTTCGCGAGACGGAGCAGGTGCAGCAGGTGCAGCAGTTTGCGGGGAGGCATATTAGGTCGAGACGCAAGACGGAGTTGATCTTTCCTTTTGTGGACCGCGGCAACTAAGTAAATTGGATTGGGAGCGGGTTTTTGGGCGGCGGCGGAGTTTGAGCAGGAGGCATGGATAAAAGTTTCTTTCATTGTGAGACCCAGGCTCTGAAGATAAGGCAGGCCAAGGGCAGTGGTCACGATACCCATGCTGCAACGGCATCTCTTCCACGGTTATACTCTTCCGATTCATAGTCAGGCGTTTCGGGTTTCGAGTGATATCGGGCTGGGTGGGACATGGCGCTGTATATGTATGAGAGACGGGACCCGAATCATGTCTAGGGCCAAAGATTCTCCAGGAGACGATACAGGACTCGATGCTACATAGCATGCGTGGACGGATCGTTCGAGGTGGACTTCTGGTCGTGTCTCGGTAGTGCTCTCCGAGCTGTGAATACACCGTACATGTATGTTGAAAATAACGAGTTCATTGACGCGACTCGTTATTCGGGGGGATATCGTGAGCCTAGTCCTAGTAGCCCAGCATGATCGAGCACTGCGTCCCTTCTTGTTAGTCCTGGGAACAAGTAGAAAAGGGGTGGAGTGCCAACACAGCCCATGTGCCCAGCTCGGCACATTGGGATATAGACGTCCAAACACGCCACTACTGATGCAAAGGGCAAACACCTTCGCTTTTGGGGACGTGGATTGTCATGCCAGGGAGGTAGCACAGGGGGTTGTCAACACTTACCGCCATTGCGATACAGATAATACTAACATACGGACTGAGCCGTTCCCCTATGCGTGCGCATTTCCAAAACACTCCCAGCGCGCTGTTCATGACCAGGATGATTAGCACATATCCCCAGCCGCAATTCAGAACATTGAAAGGAATGACTGTCTGTACGCAGGGGCGCAGACGTCGGGACAGGGCGTTCACCACCAGATGGAGGGGCTTACCCGTCTTTATTCCGGTCCATGAGTGAAGGCGCCATCGAGTGCACGTAGGTAGACGTGCAGATGAGCAGGATGATCACAAGGAGGAGAGACTGGAAGTTGAATATTGCCGTCTGTGATTTCAAGACCCCGCGAGTTAGTGAGTAGCCTGCAACTGAACGGTATCGGTTTGTATGCTTCGGCCGCTCCGTGGGGATCTTTGCTCTCCTCTTTACTTGCGTATCGGAAAAGTAGACGGCGGGATAACATACCATCTTGGCTACACTTGCTTTTCTATTCCGCCAAAGGTTGAAGAGATCAAGACATGAGAAGATTGAGGGCGAGGCAAACTCTGAGCGAATGGGCGAGTCGGGGGCGCGACGTTTGATGCGCAGGGGTATTGAAGTATTGAGCCTGAGTTACTGTAAACTGTACGGAGTACGGAGTAGACTTTGAAGTCCTCGAGAAAGCGAATGTTGAAACGTGGTTTGATGAGAGTCGCTCTGGAGGCCACGAGCGGAGAGTTTCGCTTAGGCGGCCGTTTTCTGCTTGGCGACATTGACGCCTGTTTCAGCCTTGGCCCTTCCGTACCGGGATGCCTGTTAATTAATCACAGTGATCTGTGTATGATGCATAGAAACACTTGACTGGACTGCGCTGCCACATCACCCTTGGTCGAAGGGTCACTTGAAGAGGGCACTGCTGGACTACTCCTGCGTGTCAGATGCGTCACTTGCGCTTCATATCAGTATGAGTCTGGTTTAGCCTCCCTCCACCTGTTTCTCCTCTACCTTTCTTGAGACAACCTTTCGATCAACCCGGACACCACACCATCTCTATCTCGTCCCTTTTCTCGCCGACTCTCGATCCGCCACCATAATGGAACCCCGTGCCCGCGCTGGCCGGCACAAGGGCAACCTGAACTTTGGCCCCGAACTGTCTTCCCTCCTCTACGCCTACGGCGCACCCACCCACCCGGACATCGTCCACCCGCTGGGCTCGTCCTCGCGTCAATACCTCTCCGGGCCGAATACGCCCAACACAACCCACCCGCCCACACCGTTCACGCAACCCTTTCCCGAAACATTGCGCGTGCTGGACGAAATGCTCACGGACTTCATCATCGAGACGTGCCACGACGCCGTCTCCATCGCCACGTACTCCGGGCGGGCGAAACTCAAACTCTCCGACTTTGAATTCGTGCTGCGGCGGGATTCGATCAAGCTGGGAAGAGTCCAGGAGATGTTCAAGAAGAAGCGGGACATCGACAACAAGAAGAAGCTTTTCGATACCAATGAAGGGCGAGAGGGGACCAAGTTGGCCGTCGGCGATCTAGTCAACCTTGGCGAGGTTGTAGGGGAGGAAGGCACGGGCAAGGGCAAGGGGAGGGGTAGAGGCCGGCGGAGGAAGAGGGACAGAGAGGAGGCCGACGGGGTTGGTCCGCTCAGTGCGGTTGGGAAGGAGAAGACCCCCGGAGCGCGGAGCGACGATGATGGTGAGGAGAGGGCGACGAAGAGGGCCAGAAGTGATCTGGGTTGAAGGAGGGCTATTGAAAGGGAAAGATCTTTCTTCAGAGGCCCGAAACAGGACCTTGGAACCAAGTCCATGTCAAAACGGGCGAGAGAGGCGGATGAGGTCTATCCTTCATCCATGGTTCACTTGCAGCATGAACTTGGCGTGTCTCGCGCTTCACCCTTCGCGACAGCAGCGCAGGTTGGAACTTGTCTCTCTACATAGTCTCTCTCTGGGAGCCCGGATTGGAGTACGTGGACTAATGGTCCTCATCGCCAACTCACCATCACACCGCCTGTGACGAACGCCAGCTCTGTGCCTGTCCACCTGGCAGCACAGCGCAGGACTGAAATCACCCTGGCGTCCTTTACGTGGGAAGCATCGGTTCGCTTGCTCAACCAGCCAACGAGAACGTCAAGCGACAAGCCAGATCGGAGAATCACAGCGCCGTTACTGGCTCATTCATGAACCCAGATCTGACTGGGTGATCTATCTGTGCATGCAAGTCCAGCGCGCATGCATACTTTTGAGCCTCTTCCTTCCATCATGGTATGGCTGGACCGAGCGTTCCAGGTCGCTTCCGTTTCAGAGCAACCGCAACGAGCTTTGGGTCGAGCATCGCTCGATCTGAGCATCTCGTTCACCACTTCGAACTGGTAAAAAGCCATATGCTTTTGGAGGCAGGCTCCACACCACCTCTGACTTGTCCGGTGAACATCGCCACCGATACCTCAGGACAATTTTCCATAGCCTCCAGCATGAAGATCGCTGCTCGCGCCGCACATGCCTCCATAGTTTAGGCCACCGAGAAACTCTCCGCTCTGTTCTGTCTCTGTTGTCCACCTTGTCTATTCTGTCTCCGGTCGCCCCGCCCTTCCTTGTTGTCACTCTGTTGTCCACCTTCTCCACCACCCATGGTCAATTGTGCGGTCGCTAACCTGTTCGACAGATCCATCTGTGTTCGGATCATATTGGCGAGGTATGAGACGGTAAGGACGTCCTGGACGTGGTTGTTAAAGTCCTTCTCGATCTCCGCGGGGTCGACCTTGGGCGCCAGAGCCAGTGTATTGAGCAGGAACTGACCCAGCGCGGTAGACGGCTCCTCCTCCTCCTCAATGACATTTTCCACGTACTTGGCCACTCGATCCAGCATGCCCAGCGTATCTTCAAGTGATTTCTCGAGGTTCTCGATTTCGGTGAAGACTGTCGCCGTCCTGCTCTCACTGTCCTTCGCCGACTCCACCGCCTCCAGCCCAGCGCGGTCCGCCTCGCTGTAATTCACCGTGTAAGGAATGGGAATGAACGCCGCGGAATCAGCCGCGCGTTCAGGACTAACGCCCACGGGGGATGAGATATACGTCCTGACCTCGACGTCCTGGCCTGGCTGACTCGATACTGTGATATGCACGGCAGGATATGGAAACGTGCCCTCACCCTGACTGCTGTAGTGGTTTTGGATCAAGGCGGAAAAGGTGTTCAGTTCCGAACTCGTCGCGTACCATCCAACCAGCACTTCCTTTGGGTTTGCGCGCAGGTGCAGAGCGAGCATGGCTTTCTGATATTCCATGTCGACTTCGACCTGATCGGTTGTTTCGGTGTGCGAGACGGCAAAAGATGAGTGCACCACCACTTGGGATTCGTCTGCATCGGATCTCGTGCCAAGTAAGGTGCCGATGACACGCTGTTGGTCTGGAGGGCGGCGGAGGCAGTGGTCGAGGATCGAGAAGAGGGCCTGCAGACATTGGTGTTAGCGTCAGTATCAGCATCCGTCGATGCGCTGTAGTCATGTATTTCCTGTTCCCGGAAGTAAACGTACTTGCGGTTGGATCACGACTCGAAGAGGCGCTGTGGTGGGTTGTGCGCCGACTGCGGCCGGACCCAGAGGGCGGCTGAGGTGGAGGAAGCCATCTTGTTCAGCCATGCTGGGCGAGGGAAAGTCGCTGTAGGTGATATCGCCGTACGGGCACCTCTCTCTTGTTCGGATGAGAGGGTGAGGGTTGGGGAGGCTCCAGGAAGAAATACGCTGTGGTGGATCAGGGTCGAGTGAAATTTGGGCTCAGCCTTGCCAAAATTCAAAGCGAGGCTGAATGTGGGCTGCGGGAGGCGAGCAATTGCGCTAAGGCGATTAACGTGGACCGGATCTAATCTAATCTTAACGCCGGAAGATGCATCGATATGACGAACCATTGAACTTCTTCCATACCTCTTTTCCTCTTTTCCTTTACGGCCTGCCGTTGCCACTGGGTTCTACATCTCTTTCTCTCTAGAGTCGATACCATGACTGCCAATGGACTCCTGCGCAAAGACCAACTCGAGCGCAACTTGTTTGACGAGAGGAGATTGATCGAAGAGGGGATCCTCAAGGAAGACAATCCCCTCGATTTCAGTGTCAACTTCCAGAAATTATGCGATGCGTGCAGACGAGGTGACCTCAAACTCTGTCAGGAGATGATTCAGGAGGGGACGAATATCAATGCAAAGGATCAGTACGACTACACGCCTTTGATTCTGGTATGTCTTGTTCCCGGGGTCGTGGGCGTTGCTAGTCGCCACCCGACAATATCTGTCGGTGAAGCGTTTGCTGACTTTAGGAAGGCTAGCTTATGCGGGCATTATGAAGTTGTACAGTTATTGCTTGAGTCTGGCGCACTATGCGAGCGTGATACATTCCAAGGCGAGAGGTACCGCTCGAGTCAACGTCGATGGCCAGCCACGACAGGCTAATTCCCTCGTAGATGTCTATACAACGCATTGAATGACCGAATACGAAACTTACTATTACAATACGACTACTCGAAAACTACCGACCCCTTACAGCCATTGGCGTCACATCTTGTCTCACTACTGACCAGAGAGCATCCCAAGACGTACGACATCACGGTCATGACCAGTAGCGAATCATTCCACCTGCACAAATTCATCCTCTCAGCCCGGTCACCATACTTCCGGACTAAACTCGCTCAAGCACCAGAGACCAAAGTCTGGAAACCTGCACCCACAATCCCACCGCAATCTCTCGCAATCGCTCTGAAGCACTTATATCTCGGAGAGGTCCCACGAGATCTTGGGGGCGGTCCAGGTACCGGTTTCACCGACTCGGAAATTCTGGCCGGCGTGGACCGAATCAGCAAGCATCTGGAAATCCAAAACCTATCGCAATTGATCCTCGACAGCAATGACCGGCGACTGGCACGACAGCGACGCCAAGATGATGTACAAAGGGGCCGCGACCAACTGGAACAATGGTTCCGCGACAACGTCCTGAAACACGCCATTGACATTGAAACTTCACGGGCCGACAACATCAAATGGGACCGTGATAACGGCATCTTCGCCGACATCCTCCTCCGCGCCGACGAGGACGAAGAAGAAGCCGAAGATGAAGGAGACGTACCCGAACCAACAAACAAAGAGCTCCAGCAACAATCCTCCACCAAAGCCCTTGGCATACCCGTCTCTCACTCAGACCGGTCGCGCTCGCCTTCCCGCACGCGCAAACCGCGCCGCTCGAAAATCTACCCCGCCCACAAGGCCATGCTCATGCGCTCGGAATATTTCAACACAATGTTCTCGTCGTCCTTCCTAGAAGCCCAAACGACGCCACACCTCCAGATCGTGTCGATAGACTGCTCGCCCGCTGTGCTCGAGATCATTCTGACGTTCTTGTACACCGAGAAAGCGGACTTTGGGCTCGACATTGCCGTGGACGTGCTTTTCGCGGCGGACATGCTGTTTCTAGAGAAGGTCAAGGCCAAGGCTGCATTGGTGATTAGTTCCTTGGGCAATGGAAGCGCAATTGCGTTGCCCGCCTCCACGGCCTTGTCGCCAGAGATCAGGGACTACGAGAACGACTCCGAATCGCAACCGCAACCGCAACCACAGCCCAAGCTGACACCGAATGGTCACAGCGACTCCCAACCCGCAGCCGACGACGACGACGAAATGGACATCTACGAAATTCTCCGCGCGGCCTGGCTCACGCGGGTCCAGCGCCTCGAAGAATTCGCTGCCCGGTACATTGCCTACCGTTTGGAATCCTTCATCGACACGCCCGAGTTCGCGGAGCTGGTCAAAGAGAGCGCCGAGCGGATCACCCGCAGAGAGGAGACCGACAGCATCGAACTGCTAGATGATATTCGGTATTATCTAAGCGAGCGGTTTCGGCTCCGGTTCGAGGATTCTGGGCTTGAGGATGTCATGGACGAGGAGGCCGCCATGGCGGAGGCGGTCACGCAGTCTCAGTCTCAGTCCCAACCTCAAGAGCAGACCAAGAATGGTGCAGAGGAGGCGCATACGAACCCGCCAATATTGCTGCCCCGTTGGGGTACCGAGCGCGAGCCAAGACATCCTCACGAGGACGAAGGCGTCGACATGTCCGCCGCCTCGACCTCGACGGCAACACCGACACCCACACCCACACCGTCCTCCGCCTCGAACCCAACGAGCGGCGGATCCTCTGTCTCGGCGCCCTCTACAGTTCTCGACCCACCTTCCGATCCCAATCCAGACCAGCAGCAATCCATCCAAGCCCTGCTCGCGTCCGGCGCCGTCCGCACCCTCGACGGCGAATTGGCCGGCGACGAATTCGCAGCCATGGCTGTGGACTACCAGATCCTGTTGGGCAAGATCGATCGGTTGCTGGAGAAGTTGAAGTTGGATGCGTAAGTGGCTACGAAGCCAGGGATGTGATGTCCTGGGATTTCCTGTGAGAGCCGCAAAGATAGAGAGAGAAGGGACGAGAGAGAGAGAGAGAGAGTCATATACATTTATATTAGATAGATGTCCTTGTCCTAGATAGAACAGACATGACGCCAAATACATGACATCGGACGATTCATACCATGCTGGTTCATCGACCCTGTTGCCACTCGTTCAATGTCGAAAAGACGTAGGAACGTGCGATGACAATGTCAATATCGCTTTTCAATTTGGGAGCTTGCAAGGCAAAGGACAAGCTCTAGTTATGCAAGCTCTCGTGTAGTGATCAATCTGAATTGTGGTTCCCATTTTCGTGCCCCGACCCTGGCTTCCCCTCCAGCAACTTGGTAATACAGCATACATCCATAGTGACGTTGGCCCCCAGCTTTCTGTCCACTGGCACGGAATGCCACTGTTTGTTCCATCCTTTCCCTAGCCCTAGGACGCCATGTACGTGCTGGAGTCGACACCACCCTCCGGATAAGCCGGCACCTGGGCATCAAATCTCTTTTCAATCTCCTTGAGCACCTGCTCATCCTGCTCGCTGCTGACAAAGCTGATACTGAGCCCTTTGGTTCCGAATCGACCAGCGCGACCGACACGATGCAGGTACGAATCGGCATCAGCAGGCAGGTCGTAGTTGATGGCAAGGTTGATGCGTTCAATATCGATACCACGGCCGAAGACGTCGGTGGCAACGCAGATACGCTTGTTGAATTCCTTGAATTCCTTGTAGCGCTTGATTCTGAGAAGTATGTCAGAGTGGTGGAGGGCTCAAAATTTGCTGTAGACTTACCGCTCTTCTTGACTGACACCAGAGTGAACTGCAATGCTCGGGAAGTTGCACTCTCTAAGCAACTTGTCCAGCTCGGTCGCACGGAGTGTGCTCTTGACAAAGATAATGACTTGATTGAATTCAAGGCTGTCGAGCAAGTCATTGAGCTTGCGGTTCTTCTCGCCCTCGCTGAGCTTGATGGAATATTGTTGAAGGCCGTGGAGGGTAAGCTTCGTCTCATCGTCAACGAAAACCTCGAGAGGATTCCGCATGAACTTCCGGCAGATAGGTCGAATCTCTTGGGGAAGAGTGGCGCTGAACATCATGACCTGCTTCTCTGTAGGAGTGGCTCGAAAGATTTCTTGGACGTCGCGACGCATGTCTGTGGCTCGCGTGTCAGATATAAAGCAACTGGAGAGGTCGACGGTATCGCTTACCGATCTGGTCGAGCATTTTGTCGCACTCGTCGAGCACGAACGCCTTGACATTGCGCAGTGAGAGGTACTTGTCGCGGACAAGAGCATTGAGACGACCAGGAGTGCCGACAATGATGTTGGGGAAAGACTCCTTGTTTTTGAGAAGTTCAATGTCTTTCTGGATTGGTGTACCACCGTAGAAGACTGCCGTCTTCACATCGGGTAGATACTTGCTGAACCGAGCGTATTCGTTCTTGATCTGATACGCGAGTTCTCGGGTATGGCACATGACCAGCACTGAACATTCGCCAGGAACAGGTTCCAGTTGGTGCAGAGTGGTCAGGACGAAGACGGCCGTCTTACCAAGACCTGACTTGGCCTGACAGAGAATGTCGACGCTGAGGAGAGCCTGTGGAATACACTTTTGTTGGACTGCAGGAGATCGATGATGTTAGACTTTGTTCGAAAATGAATGTGTGAAGACGACAAAAGAGCATCGCAGGTCGGTCCGTCCATCTCCTGAACATATGCAATCCAGATGTAGCAAGCGCAGTCTATCCATCCCGCCTCTTTGGTGGCTCTTTTACCGAGCCACCAGCAACTCGACTCCAGGACAGCCGTCGTGCTGCGCATCCACAACATCGCTTTGGCTGTCGTTTGGTACGGCGCACCCGTGTTTGGCATCAATTCTCAGCACGCCAACTCGGAAATGCACCCACGAGAATTCTGCTGTCGCCAACAATGTTCTGCAATTGCGACTTCTTGGAAGGTGCCGGTAGACGACATGAGACTGTGGCATTTTATTGCCCGCCTTTTCTTCGACCGTAATACCACTGGCCGGAAACTACCGCATCCGCGGAGAGGACCACTCTTAAATATCTTGCTTATCTTGCATTTCTCTTCTTTTCTTGTTTGGAGATGGACGGACGCGCTCGCAGCAGGAAGAACCAGGAGGGTGGATATATGTCTTGCTTGCAGGGATGGATGAATGACTAACCCTCCGATGGATGTTCGAAACCGCAGTCGGTGATGGCTCGGAGCAGCTCGCCCTTGAGTAGGAAGTCTCTGAAGCCGGTTGAGTGGATGCCGACGTAGCTGCCTTTTCCTTTGTCGGTTGTTTTCCCTCCGCTGACAGTTAGATCACCCTTCTTCGCGGCGCCATTTGTGGCACCGGCGGCCGGCGCCTCGGGTGCTTGGAGCTCCTCGTCGGAGTAGTCAATGAGATCCTCCTCGGCAGACATGATGGGTGAAGTGGTTGGTGAGGCTGAAAGGTGACGTCGCCGCTTGAAGGACGAGAGGGTGAGGGGAGACGAAGGGGATGTCGAAAAGGTCGAAAGGATGAAAGCGCTTAACTTTCGATGACACAGCCAATGTCTGTGGAAATCGCAGCGCGAGTCGGTTGATGAGAAGGTAGAGAAGAGGATGGGTTGGAGACAAGGAAGTGAGGAAGAGATGATGCCTGCGGTGGGAATGTTTTGCGGCTGTTTT
The DNA here is from genome assembly GCA_016109575.1 of Phialophora chinensis. Classification (NCBI taxonomy): domain Eukaryota; kingdom Fungi; phylum Ascomycota; class Eurotiomycetes; order Chaetothyriales; family Herpotrichiellaceae; genus Phialophora; species Phialophora chinensis. The sequence continues at coordinate 3,409,604 of JADWPU010000001.1, forward strand.
CAGCGGCGCCGAAGGGGCGAGTCAAAATGGCAGCCGCGCAAAACTGCCAAGACTATGCTTAGTCATTTCACAGCCTTGTTCAGGTGGTTCAACCTGAATGTTGTTGAGCAGGCTGCTTCATCCGCAAACATCATTCCAACGAAGACAAATATGAATATTAGCCACATGGACTGTCGGCCACAAGATCTGCAAAATGGCTAAAGACAAGTCGTCCAAGGGGGCAGGGCCCGGCGTTCCTCAAAAGCATCTGCACTCGAGACTATCATTTCTTCACCAGGCTGCATCATATTTGGCCACAGCGAGCGCCGGAGCCTCAAATGAAAATCCTCGATCAAGCACCCGTAAAGGCAACTCGACGGCTGCCGGGCACACACGTCCACCGCAATCGGATGATGCAAGCAGACTTCTCATGCACGTTCGGGGAGTGTCCCGCAAATCCCAGATCCGGCTCTCACCCAACGTGAAGCATTCCATCTGCAAGCGTTGCGACGCTCTCCTCATTCCAGGAATGACAAGCAGCGAATCTATCTCCAACCCAAGCAAGAACGGCAAGAAAGTGTGGGCAGACGTCTTCGAGATCAAGTGCCACAGATGCGAGACCGTCAAACGATTTCCGATGGGCACGAGGAGGGACAGAGCGGATGAAGCGAAATTGGAGACCATTGCAAAGGATGAATGATCATCACCATTTCATAACGTCGAAGTCAATCGTCTGGTTTCGACGCTGTTGCTTCCAGAGATTACCGTGCCCGAATGTGTCTTTTTGTTGGCGTGAGCCTCGACACCTCTAGCATGACTATAATCACATCAAAGCTTCCAAATACCGGTTTCATGTTGGCCAGTCAAATGCACAGACTCGTCATCGGCATGCGTCCTCCAACGCCGGGAAAAAGCAAATATTTGGTGTAATACGGCAACAAATTACCCCGCAATACTCGTACAGTTCATCAAAACATGAGTTCGTTAATCCATGACCAGCCGTGAGGCTTCCATCTCTGCATTCGCCGTCGAAAATGAAAGTGATAAGACAATGTTGAAATCTGGGGGTGGTGGTAGGGAGTAGCACCTCGACTTGGAGCACCGTAGAATGTCGGAAACAGAGGAACGGGTGTGTTGTGACTTTCCCGGCAGCCCTCTTTGTGGTTGTTGATCGTACGCATCCAGAAGACCGACGTGAGATTCTATCGTCGTCTGGCTCCCCCAGAGCCATGTCCGCTTTGGCGACTGCGGTCGAGTTTTTCGCTCAGCTGATCGACATTGTTTCTGATGGCCTTGATCTTGTCACGGATCCGCTTGATCTTCTGGAATTCTTCTTCGAGTTTGTCTATCTCCTGCATGATTCGGCGCATTCTGGCGATTTCATTGTCTGCGTTTTGAATGGAATTTCCCGCTCGACCGCTTGAGTTTCTCACAGACTGCTCTGTCGCGTCTTCGAGCTAGACAACCACGTTAGCCCGCGTCCCGGTTTCTTCAAGGGAGCGTCCATACCTCTTCAATGCGCCGCTGGATGGTCCTCATGACATTCTCCAGATGCGCATGTAGAGCTTGCAGACTGTGGGGATCCAGCATAATGCGACCTTGCATGCTTTGACTGCTGGCCGCACTGACCGCACGGGAGCTAGGCTGCGACTGCCTGCTAGCGCCACGACCACGGTCTGGCGGACCGCCGCCTTGGTGGCTTCTTTGGGCCATGAGTTGCTGCTGGTGCTGGAGGGTCAACAGTTCGGCTTGAGTAAAGACGCCCAGAGCAGAACCGGCGACCGACTGAGGCGCGGACATGGACGTCCCGAGCGGACAACAGAGGCAGTCGTGAAAGCGACCAATCTAGGCGTTGTGGCAGATGAGCTTCGACAGGTACCCGTGATGGTCAAACGGCACATAGCAATTCTGAGAGCTGATAGGTTTGCGGGGTGCCGTCAAGAGTGGTGCAAGACACACCAGACAGCGAACGAGCTGCGAGATATGGCAGTCGGGATGAGCCTGGTCATTGTAGCTTGAGCGTATCAATCGAGCGCGTCGCTGGCCACCGCAGAGCCTCAGGGTTTGGCGAAGCGCTCGTAATTTCTCCTGGTCAAATGAGCCGCCCGATTCTGCTGGGCCTCTAACTCTGGCGGCTGCGCTTGTGTCCTTCTTGCTTTTTAAAGCTGAGCAGCGCGGGAGCCGGGGGTCAGGCCAAGAGGGGTAGGACGATCGTCGGCAGAGCGGTAGCAGTCGAAGAGGGCGGGTAACAAAGCAACAAGTTAGAGACTAGGCGCGGATGCGGACCGGGGAGCGGGGATTGCAACGGTCGAGACGGTTGAGGAGGAAGGATGTTTCATCGCCTGCAACGATGACCATGCGAGTAAGAATGAATGGATACCACGCACGCACACGCACAAGAAAGGAGAAGGTCGAAGCTGAGTTGGGCCGACCCAGAAACTGAAGGGAGAGGAGAGGAAAGGAGGAGCGCGGCTATTGTGGTAACTTGACTTTTAGTGTCGAGTACTTTCAACGGCCAGTCTAGTGCCTGGCTACTGTGAGCAGCAGGTGACTGGCCTTTATGGTTTGTTTATGATGGTGGGATTGGGGGGATCAAAGGGTGCCATTGGCTGCGTAGCGATGCATTTGAGTAGGAGAGGAGGGTCAAATTCGTGGGGCATCATGGTAGAGAGCGAGTAGCGACGGAGGGCCGAGACGAGGGTGTGGCTGTTGTCTCTTGATTTGACCAAATTCTGAAATCACAACGAGGGGAGTGGTGGGCGTGGTGGGAGCGTGGGAGCTGTGCCCGTCTGTGAGATACTTGACACTCTCTTCCCATTGCGAGGACGAGTCTCCTGCATCAACAGTTCTCCAGATGAACACCAATTACCACGGGCCGCATTGACTTTATGCACGCCGTCACTCAGACGCCGTGTTGCACGACCTGTGACAGCTGAGAGGGCTCAATTTCCATTCGGCCTGCAGAGGCTCGTTTGTCGGGTTCCTCAAGCAGGAGTTGCTGTTCTTGACAGAGTAGCTGCGTCCACCACTGCGAGACTACTGCAGGCTACCCAGCTCTCTGCACCCTCCTCTGATCTTCACCCTGCAGCCTGTAGAGGAGAACCTGCTTCTCGGGATTCGTCTGCTCCTGACCGGTGAGACCCAACGTTTCATGGGTGTTAAATTTGCTGCAGAGGCCCGCTACCGATCGAACACTAATTCCCCGATTTCTTGGGCATCTGACGTCGTGTTGCAGCCAGTGCGATCAATTATCTAGTCCCATACCCCCGTGCCTTTCAAATACCCCCCCCCGCCGCCGCAATGGCCAAGGACAAAGAGAGATCGATCAATCCTGCACAGCAGCAGCGAAAGCTTGAAAAGGCCAAGCAACTGAAAAAGAGTCGAGCGGAACTGCAAGCGCGACGCAATGAAAAACTCGCGCGTCGAAACCCCGAGCGCATTCAGCGCCAGATCGATGACATCAAGGCTCTTGAGGCTGCCGGCGACATCAAACCTCGCGAAAGGGCGATTCTACAAGACCTTGAGCGAGACCTGAAAGCTATCAAGAAAGCACGAGAGTCACTGGGCGAGAAAGCACCAAACTTCGGCGGGGGGCAGCGAAGAAGAGAAGGCGATGGCAATAATAACCTTTTGGGCAAGAGGCGGCACGATGGTGAACGCAAACATCATCAGCGGCGAGAGTCCTCAGGAAGCGAAACAGACGACTCTGTCCGGCGTATCCCGATGCCAGAAGACACCCCTCCGCCCCTTCCGAGAGAATCCAGACGCTACTTCCCGCCCAACGAGGATGAGAACAACGCCGCACAGCCGAATACTGCCCTACCGCCGAGACCAGGCTCCGCGCCAGTGGTGAAGACGACATACGAAAGTGCTCCTCAGATCCGCGACCTGCGCAAAGAAGCCGTCAACAGGTTCGTGCCAGATGTTGTCCGCAAAAAGCAGCAAGCCGCCAAAGGAGGACCTGCGGGTCGGTTACTCGAGCCTGAGGAGATGGACCGACTAGAGGCGGAGGGATACCTGGGACGGACAGACCGTGACGCACAGGAGTCGGCTGGAACAAAGGAAGATGAGGAAAATGCAAGGAAGCTCGCCGAGGAAGAAGCACGCTTTCTGCGAGAACTGGAAATGCAAGACCAAGACACGGCCAGTCCAGTGGATGGCGATGCCCGACTTGAGGTCGAGACAGCCCAGAAACCAAGGCGGCACGTCGAGATCGAGGAGGTCGAGGACGAGGATGCGTAAAAGCACCTGCCGTCCTTCTTGGGCTGTTTATTCGTTATGCCCACCACCCATCCCGCAGCCCTCCGCCACCGCGGCGAAACAATCTCCACCCGTCTCATCTCATCTAGTCGGCGACGTGTTTATGCACTACTTGATGCTTAGACTGAGTAGCGGCTCGGACCAGTTTGCATTTTCCGGGCGTCAGGAGACATCAATAAGCCAGAGTCTCTTGGGATGTATGAACGCTCTGGGCGGTGATGATGCCCACCTTCGCTCAGCTAAGAGTTGATATCCACTGAGATATATGAGCATCCCGCTTGTGGTCGCAATTCCTGGCTCAAGATGAGGTGGCGCCCCTCTGAGCAATCCCAGCCACATACAAAGCATACTGTAATCTCTATCCTCCTCACCAGATTGAATTGAAAGTCATCTCTCCCAGTCATAGTGAGCAATCATGCCTCGTTCGCCAAGCTCGTAGTTCACGTCCCCATCGGCTTCTTGCACGAGGCTATCCAATCCGTTATGCTCGCACCAAAGAAAGTCGTCTGCAAGGTTTTCCAAACAAATTCCAGAACCCCCGTTTTCCCAAACAAAAGAAAGCATTTGGAAAGGTCTGTACACACATAGAGATGGAATGACATCTTCGCTATCGGGTCAAGTTCGCCTTATGTCGAAGCAGCATGCCTATCTTGCACACAAGGATGACGCCAGTTATCTCTCGACTCGGCGACCGGACACACCTCGTCAAGAATCAGATAGCAGCAAGGACGCCGGGTCATCACAGCTGTCATCCATCCCACCTGCGGGCCATCAGAGTGACACGTTCGTTGACACATGATGGTCGTCAGTTCATCGTCTGTCTTCGACCTCAGCGTGGCGAAGTCGTTTCATCACCGTATAAGCCGGATTTGCTTGACGTCCTTCTTCAAGAATGGACTTGGCATCTCATCTCCACAAATCTCTGGGTCCCAAATCGGAACAGGAGGCAGGTCCTTTTCAGCAAACCTCGTCTTTGCCGGTATGCCTCCCGCACGCGCTTGATGCAGTTCGACGCGCGTCCGGCCTGCAACGCCCAAACCACCTGCAGGATCACTACCGCCTGCAAGCTTGCTGCGAAGTCCACCGCCAATGGTTGCTACTCGTCTCAGAGGGCTCGTGCTCCCCTCTTCCGCAATGGCATGTTCCCTCAGGTCGTGCCGACTTGGGATCTTGCTGAGGCGTCGGTTAGGGCTCGTGGCCTTGATTGCGGTAGATTTGAGATCGCCGTCCGTGGCGTTTCGCGGAATACCTTTGATGGCATTGGCAATGTTTCCCGAAGCCACTCCCGCTCTCACTTGGGCAGCTGTGTTACTTGACGGGAACAATGTCGGCTTCGTGATCAATTTCTGCATGGTCGCTGTGGTATTCTGCCTTGTGATGACCGGTCGGTTCTTCAATGGCAGGGGATTCTTAAAAGGATCAGTATCTGCTATCTTTGCTTTCGGTCTCGTAGGACTGGGCAAGTCCGGGAACTCGTCATCGTCAGAGTCGTCAGCAGGATTGATATTTTCCTCGTCGGAGGAGTACGCCAACCGAGGTTCCCAACGAGCCTTCTGACGTGCTGCTTCAGCGAAGATGTTCTTTGCCCCTGCCGCAGTCACCGTGGTGTTGGCGGTCGCTTGAGCTGCAGCGTTCCTGCGAGGTGATAGTGCAAGAGACGAGATGGACATAGGTGACGGTTCGGACATTTGCACGTCGACTGGTGAATCAAATGTCGTCTTGGACCTGGCGAAGGGGGTTTTCGCCTTCTTGGGCGGCGGCTTCGTGGAACTCACTGGCGAATGGATTGAGAGGTCTGACAAGTCGGTGATATCGGTTGTCGACGGGAAGTCTTCCTCCCCAGTAGTGTTGAACGACGAGCTCGGGTTCAAGTCCCCTTTGTTGTAGACCGGGCCAGGAGGATTGCGAATATCTCTCAGCGCTGAACCTTCGGTTGAGTGTTTCTTGTTCGCCAAAACTTGTGCGGCGCGCTCCTCGACCTCCTTGTCGAACTTCCTGCGAAGCCTTTCCAGCTCCATTTGAACCTGTCTGTCAATTTCGAGTCGAGCCTTGAGTTCCCACTCGCGGCGTAGCTGAGAGTCAATTTCATGTTTCAGCACAGCTCGATCGGCTTCAAGTGCCGAGAGTCTTTCCTCCGCTTGTTTGATCTTGTGCTCTGCGACTTCCTCCCGTGTCTTCAACCCTTGGCCAAGCGCGACCATCTCTTGCTGCCGTCGGGCGAGCCAGATGTACGGCACTGTCAACAACGAACTGGTATCTGGGCGTTGTCTCTGATTTGTCTTCAGACAATGCGCAATGACATTGGCGAGATCCTTGGAATATATGTCTGGGATGGGTTGAAAATCTCCTTTGCGGATTCGCTGAACAAGCTGCAGGTGGGTGTTGGCGTTGAACGGCGGTTCCTTGGTGCAGAGTTCGTACATGATGCACCCTAGCGACCATATGTCGGAGTGGAGAGTGTACTTCTCTCCAGCGCAGATCTCTGGCGACATGTAGAAGGGCGTTCCGACGTAGGTCGAGGCAAAATCATGCGACTGAATCATCTTCGACAAACCAAAGTCACCTAACTTGACGGATTGGTCGGCGCCGAGAAAGATGTTCTCCGGTTTCAGGTCCCGATGGAGGATCATCTTGCCCTTGTTTGAGGGAGGGAGGACCTGTCTGGAAAAGTCGCTCCCAGCTTCAGGCGGGTCGACTCCATAGTGACACCGGTAAAGGGCGGTGACGATCTGGCTGAAAATCCTCCAGACAAACTCTTCCTTGGCGTACTCCTTATTCCGCTTCAATTCTTTGATCACTGTGCCTAGGTCGCCGCCGCCACAATATTCCATGTAGAGGTACAGCTCCTGCGTTTGTTTGAGGTGCTCGCGGTGAAAGTAGCCGACAATATTTGGGTGGTTGAGGGAGGAAAGGATGGAGAACTCGGCGTGCAACTGGTCGCGCTCCTTCTGAGACATCTTGAGGTAATTGATCTCTTTGCGGCACAGGATCTGAGGACTGTCAGCGTAGACCATGGGCACTTCCATGTCGGAGAGGCGTACATGTCCATCTTGTTTCCGGTGTACCTTGCGAATAATGCCAAAGGCGCCACGGCCTGGGCGGTGTCAGTGACAGTAGGCAGGACTCAGAGAAGGGTGAAGCTACCAATGATCTCTTTGACTTCGTACTTCTCATTGTCGGCAAGTTCGAGGGCCATGGCGCTTGCCCCGTCGATGGGTTGGGGTTAAAAGGCAAGCGCAATATGAAACTTACTGGGATAGCTGCGGAAGTAACATTCCACGACAATAACTAAAAGCACAATGCAAGAAGGAACTGAGGTACTTGCGAGCAAATAGTGCAGTTAAGGTTAGAGATGCGATACACAAATGGCGTTTGGGGCGGATGAAAGGAATCTTTATTTACTCAGGCGTTGCGGGGCAACCACGACGACATGGTCAAATACCCACCAAGCACCAACCTGCATACTGTGTAGGCGCTGTTTGGTGCATCGCATTCACAGGAACTTGAAACTCAAGTCAACTTCTGTCTGGCTTTTGCTCGCTGCACGGCCAAACCACCACCGTGTGTCTAGTCAGGGTCTCGGTTTTGCTGGATCAGAAAGACTCACCGTTCACCACCGGGCGACGTTTGACTACTTCACTCAGCAAAAGGACGCTGCTGATCAGGCTTCAGCTACGTGCAGTCTCGTTTGGCTCGCACAAATCCAGGCTTCGCACGGTTGTCACTGACAATTGGTGAACAACAGAGACGCGCTGCTAGATCTGCCCGTAGCATGTTACACCATGTATCAACAATAAGGACGGTACAGTTGTTGGGCGATAAACCAGCAGGTGGACTGATCGTACCAAAGCTTCCTCCCTTCAGGCAGCTGATCCTACCCCGATACAAACCCATCCCATCCCATCATAACGAGAACTGAGATGCTGGGCTGAGTGGCGCACGTGATTCAGCCTTACCACTGACGCTTCAAGTACATATTCCAGCAAGACGAGTCTGTGTGTAACGGTGGGGCAGGATCGACAGCTGATCGACAGCTGATTGCAGTGATCAACCATCGAAACCGACTCGTCTCGAGCGAAAACCATCTCATCCTTCCAACCTCTTGTGGAAGGTGGTAAGGGATGTATGCAGCGTACCACGGCAGATGGTCGGCCTGTCCTCTGTGCATCAACTGGAGCGTCAAGTACCACTGTCGGTCGGGGCCCAGAACACAATTCGCAACCTGCACCCGGCAGTGCGTGTTCCTATGCCAAGGAGAGTGGTTGCAGCGACAGAGCCATGGGGGGGGGAGGGGGGAAACCCCGTACGTGCAGCATTGATCATTTTACTGGGAGCACTCTTTTGGGGCTACGCCGTAGGCACATGCGCTCGTCGCTCAAACGGTTGGAACTGGCCCTGGACTGGCGAGTCCTTGCGACCCCCGCTATCCAACTCAGGCTGGTCAATACTCGTTCGAGCCATTGTTCGAAGACAAAAACTGTCGAGTCAGTACTCCGGTTCCACTTGACTGTGTGTCAATGGGTGCAGATCGTGTCACAACAAACCGAGGTCGATACAGTCTGCCGTCACCGACTTGGTGTGGTGGCCTCAAAAGGTGCGGGTTTGGAAAAATTTCAGAGGCTGGTACCAATGTCCACAGATATGGAGTGCCGGAGTTGGCGTTGGGTTTGTTGCTTACGATTACGCTGAAGGCTATCTCGTCGGGACGGCTCGAAGACTTTGATCCTTCTCAGTATTCGTGATGGGGGATAGGAGTCAGTTGGACTGCCCATACTGCTATGAGACGAACTGGCACCTAGTAGATTGTCTTTTGTCGATCAGGGGAACAAATTCTGCATAGCCCTGTCCTCCTCAACACGGTTGACAACTTGACTTTTCTGGCTTGGCTCCCCTGGAGACTGGATGCGTTTGCATCCCTTGTTACAATGCTTCCGATGGCTTCAGGACCTTGGAGAGCAAGCATCATTTGGCCTTGATTGGACGCTTCGAAGATGTTTATCACGTTTGCTATAAATCCAGTGGAAATGAAGGCCCCAGACAAGCACCAACAATCCCAACACCTTTTGACGACGGGGGGGTGGTGTTGGATGCCGCGGCCGGCGCCGTTCTTTCAGCCAGCCATCGTGGCTCTGCCAGCAGGGGATAGTGGTGGCAATAGTAGCAACAAATACGAAATTCCGGTCCCGATCTCGATGCATGCTTCTGGGACTCTGTACGTCAAACGCAGCGAGGAAGGGCATGGGTGAGGCATCTGAGAAGACGAACAGAATCCCCACATAGTTGACTCTTGTCCGGCCTTGCGGTTAATCTTGCCATGACCGCGCCCGTTTGTGCGGGCCTTTCGGGGACCCGGGGATTTCGGGGTTTCGAGTCTCGACGTGAGAGTTTAGAACCACGTGCCCTGGGGAGGCTGCTAACCACATTTTGGCGGGAATTTGGTGAGAACCAGGGTGCCATCATTTGGTGAAGGCTGGGCACGCCCGCGGTTGCCAATCGCCGGTGCTCAAAAGGGCAGGATCACTTTAACCATCTAGGGTAAGCCGCCATGGTCAGCTCAGCAGAGCCTCGATGTGGGCTGCAAGTGCACGAAATGAGAAGCCTGGGTCGTTGCCCATGACTCGTTTGAGCGTTTGTTTCAATCCTAAAACGTTGTGAACGAGGCTAGTTGCATGAGCGAATTCTCTCTCACTAGGTACCCAGCTTGCGATAACCCACCACACAAGGCTCCGCGGAATATCCCCATGCACACGTCGAGGAATGTTCCAAGCCCCAAGCTTCCTGGAGAAGAGTAGTGGGCGACTGGACAGGTTCTGGGCGGCGAAGAGGAGCACACCGATCCCGGGTGAAAACGTACCGTGGTACGGTTTGAGTTTCACTGGCGTCCGCACGTTGTGTGCCCAGTGTGTCCTTGATCCTACTTCGGCCGCGAGCTCGAGGATGATCAGGGGCCTTGTTCGTAATAAGTGGAACGAGCAGTGGCCGTTACCAGGGATGGCTGCCACGTGGAAAATTGGCGGGGAAATGATCCGGCTGGCTTGAATTGCACTCTGCGACTTGTCTGTTTCGTCTTTAACGTTCGCGATGGATCGCCGATAGGGTACTTTTTGGTGGGCTAGTCTGTTGAAGGGCTGGTCGCCAGGAATCTGGCGGAACATCTCAGACTGTCACTGGTGGCAGGAGGGGAGACGCATCAGCAGGGGAAAGCGAGATGAGTAGCCGAATACGAGGCTTATTACTAGGATGTTCCCACTCGCACTCAACAATGTGGACAATCCTGCAACTTAGAAATATTAAGGATCAATGGAACGCTTGAGTGTAGTCGGCACCCAAAGCAGAATGTGTACTCAGTAATGGATGACTTGAATCCTTTTCGGAGACTGAGTTGGAAACACCGCAGGTTGGCTGGCCCTTGTCCTGGTAGACCAGGCAAGCCCTTGCAGTCGGGTGCTATCGCCCAGAAGTCGCAAAATGCTGCTGTTGCTTGGTGAGGGTCGAGAGCCCCACGAAGCGAAATAATGCTGTAAGCCTGGCCCTCCAAGACAACTGCCTTTCAAATGGTGCCTCTACCAGATGAAATTTTGTACCACACTTGACGTGCAGCCCAGCAGCAGCATAAAAGATTAGCCCTCCCAAAGGAGTGCTGTTATCCCAGCCTTCCAGTCTGGCCATGAGGGGGGGCCTCTCAGCGAGCTTCGGACGTTATCTCACTTCTAGAAGCTGGCCTGATGCTCCGAAGAGTACCATTCCCACTCCGGCGTCCGGCTTGTTAGATTCGAACTACGTACAAGAGCGGGGTCTCTTTGGGAGTGGAAGGGCGACCTGAAGCAAGTTGCGACAGCAGAAATGCCCCACGTATTCCCTGCCGAGACACGCCGTCGATAGCACCGCGCGATGCTCCAAATGTGGGTCGACAGTGCAGTAGCACGACTTCACCATAGAAATGATGTTATGCCCGTCTTACTCGGTTGGGGATAGCAAAGCACCGAGGTTTAAAGAAGCGCCCTGGCGATCGTTGCACATCATTTTGCATCGCTTGGAGCTCTGGCAAACTGGACACACAATGTCCACTTGTAAACGACACTATTGTAAATTATGGTGCAGGTGCACGGCAGAGCCAGGTAAATAGTAGACACAGTCTCTGATCAAACATGATCGCCTCCTCTGATTTTTGATATCTGCAGTCAAATCGGTCAGAGACACGCAGGGAACGGGGCCAGCGGATAGTGTTTCGTTAGGCATGCACGCGACTTCGGAGCCACGTGGTCCACCTGGGTGTTCCAATCGAAGCTGAAGAGAACAGGCAATATCCCCGTTTGATGCCTAGTTGTGCGCCATGCACTTCGTAGTGGGCATTTAGCAACCTTGAAATAGAGAATGCCCTCATTGTTCTGGCTAGACTCGCCGCATCCTGCGAGTGCTGACTCTGCTGGGGGGCAGGTACAGGCGACGCTGGCACGCCCTCCTGCAAGTCTAGTACGTTTGCTCGTATGAATTTTCCATCCCGTAGCAACACCTGAGTAGTAAAGTATCATTGTTGTGCGAAGATGCAGTGATAGCTCTTCAGACCGCCAGATTGTCCACCTACGCAATAGCAACAGTGAAGCAATTCCGGTGTTCACTAATGGCGGGATGCTGGGCTCGACCCAAAGTCTAACGCCCTCGCGTGGCCTCGGATAATGCGAGGCCCCTATTCCGCATCCGATAAGCATGGCGTACAGTGATTGAAAACATGAAACCGGCGGTAAGGAGACGGACTGGCGGGCCTTTGCGCCTTTCATTTCGCATAAGGCCATCATCAGCCAGGGTCAGGTAGAGCCGCCTATGCTGGTGTGCGGCCTGACCGTAGATTTACGGCATATCTACGGGATCAAACAGGAGAAAGTCAAGGGATAACACAGCGTGTGCGATCGATAACGGTCCGGATGGGGAAGGCCAACTCTCGGCAGCTGCATGGGAAATCATGAGGATGACGCCGGGATGATCAAACAGGCTCCACGAGACCATGTGCAACCAGATCGACATGCGTGGCTTGGGTCAGCCCGGCTCGGACGACGAATGGGACTCTGGTTGGTTGGAAGCCCAAATGACGCCGCTGCTTCGGAACCGGCAGGGGTGCAAGGCCGCTCTTCGCTAAGAAGCAACTCGAGCACGGGGAACACTTGGACAAATGAGGAAAAGGAAACAGACGACGAGAAGACGACGCAGCGAAAACGGCGGACCCTCCCCTACACAGGCTGTCTTCTGCCACTGCGCTGCGAATGCACCTGCGGGGTTCACTCGACGGCAGCAGCAGGCACCGTCTTCCTTGAGATTTTTTCTCTGAGAGAATCGTTCTTGGATCTGCCGGAAGCTGAACTGCGATCGCGTAGATCTCTTCTTCAGCTTGCCACAGAGCCAAGGATACCAGGGTAAAGGCTCGTGATAGAGTTCATTGGCAAGCACAGGACCAGGTGATCGGTAAGCGAGTCCGTCAAAGGCTAGACACTAGAGAATCGTTATGCGCATAATCTCCGAGCGAAGCTCATTGGGTCGACTCGCCATCCCTGCTAAGCGAACAGTCCCCAGGCTTTTGCTCCTTTCCAGTTGTTCCACCTCGATCTGAAGGAGTGTAGACATCCAAGTTTCACTAGATCTGTGATGACCCAGGGAGACTCTGCTAGACGACGTCTTCATGATCCCCTGTATCGCAGCCCGCGTGCCAGCCGAGCACATCTCTGTGGTGAATGACCCATGCTCTACGGAGTAGGCGGAGCTGTCTCTGGGGTGGCTTATGGATGACTGCTGCCAGAGCAACGATGTCCTTGGTTCGAGCCTCCTTCTTCACATATCCAAGCGGTCCCAAATTCAAGGGCTCACGTCGAGGAAACTGTTTGTTGGATCAAGGCCGATGTCCGCCGCAGAGTCTCAGCCTGCCACTTTCCCATTGCCCACACTGCAACTACAGGCGAAGAGCCTTGTGTCGGCCGCGCTCAGATAGCCTTGCAAGTTTGCCGCACATCCGTATCTTGCGGTGAGTCGAGGGCATGGATTCGATCCAAGGCCCAGAGCCCAAAGCAGCTTGTTGAAGGTTTGAGCTTAGCGGCTTACATACATGCCAGGGATGCCCGGGGCTACTAGTCATGGGCTCGACACCCTGGAAGAGACCTCCACTCTTAGCATTGGCACTAAGGATTGCCGCTTGATCGCCTGATCGTGTTTCGGCATCACAGGGGCCACCAGTCCGGTAGATCTCTGGACCTCACCACTCCGGCTGTTGCTGCGAACCTCGAGCCGTTCACGGAAAGACAGCAGCATTACGTTCTCGTACTATGTGCCCTTTATCAAACTTTCCAGCCGGCTTGACGCCTGGAACGTTGCGCCTCTCAACGCCCCTCGCTAACGCCTGGCTGAGTCGCGTCCACTATGAATTCCCCCCCCCCCCCCGGCCACACAGGCCCTTGTTCTGCCATGCTAGTAGACTCATGGACGGCAAGGGAGAGCATGCGATTATCCCTGATCACTGTGTCAATGGTGGGATTAAGTAGCCCGCCAACAGTTATCGTAAGCAGTGTGATAAAACTTGGGAATTTCGCCCTCTGGGAGCTGTCGTTGGCTTATTCCTTCGGCGCCGTTCCGAGTTTGGACTGAAATTCTCCTTGTCATCTGTCCCAAAATAAACAGGACGTACGTATCGCATGTGCCAGCACCCCCGGTATCGCTAATACCTTAGCATGTTGGAGTGAGTGCTGCGATGGTCTTCCTTCTCTTCCCTGCGCGACGGTCCTCCAACGGCCCTGTACATCGGGACAGGCGTACCCTCACATACCCGCTCACTTGCCTGCGAAGAGAAGCGTTCTGCACCATCTTTTCGCGCCACATCTTAGGTTCTCACTAACAGCATTCCAGTAGATTTTAAAATCTCGCACGGCAGGACTTTCCATCACCCAACACGCGCCCGCTGGCCTGTCCTCCTCCTCGGGTGTCCAGTGTGGACTGAAACACCTTGACCTTTCCGATAACTCTGGCAGCGAGCGAGCCACCTGGACAACTCAGCAAAAAGTCAGCCATCGTGGAAAGTGGTAATGACGAGGTTGTGAGAACAGCCTTGACCACCGATTACGCACCCGGACCGGTGGCACTCTGAACTCTAGCACTAGTTCATCCCACTCCCCTACGAGACGGGCCACATTCTTACCAACAGTGGCTTTAAACTCACCTTCTGCCCACTTTTGATCTTCCACCAAGCCCGCACATCGCACGCCTCTTGGGTGCCAAACCAGGCACAAGTGTACGAGTCCCTTAAGGCCGCTGCATTATTCGACGACTGGGGTGGGATAGCCCGTGGTCTGCCCACCCTCCCAATCACCTCTCGCTCACCTCTGGCTCCATCTTCTTCTCGACGATCTTCACCCCTCGAGTCCTCGGCCCCGGAAGCGCCCTGTGTGGCCCGCAAGACTTCGTCTTCCTCTGTCGCTTTTAGTACCCTTTTTTCCATAAGCGAGCCGTTCGTCAAATGTCAAAAGGCAGCGATCAGTCTTGAACCTGGACCTGTTTGCTTCATTCCTGCTGCAACGTCACAACCCTGATCTCCACCAACCCACGATCCCTCTCCCTCTCAACCAGTATCTTCTTTTGGTCTTTCGCAACCTTCCCCGCCAGTGCAGAGTAGACACTTCACCTCAATAATTTCGGCATCATCCCCTCCTTACCCTGCCGTCACTTCGTCGTAGATCACCGATCCCTCTCCATCGCCTTCGGCAAGCAAGAATTCCTCAATCTCTACTTGGAACTTTGACGAGGACAACCATCGATCAGTCACTCGGTTGGAAGCAGGACCTTTTTCCACATCGACCCGGGGACTTGCCAGCACAGAAGCTGGACCTTGCCCTAGATTCATGCCATAGGCCGGTTCGACCATAATACACCTGTGCTATGGCATTGGCGTTGCTTCCACCTTATGAGTCGAGTCGATCTCTGCAGCCTCCTTTACCCTCACCCACCTTTCTGGTGGCATCCGCTGCCATGGACCAGGCAAACAAAGTCCGACCTTCATTACCGTCAATTTCTAGCCTCCTTGAACACGTCAGCGAGCAGTCTGTGAAAGGTTTGTCGCTTCTGGGTCTGCTTCGTCGAGAGGCTTTTCACATGCTGACAAGCGCCAGGAAATGCTTCCTCTCCAACATTCGATCCCGTACGACGGATATCGGGAGGCTCACACGGACATGGAATAAGCCCTGACAGGCCGAAGATAGCAGGAAGCCCAAGATCTCTGCCTCCACCAACACCAGAATTTCTGCCAACATCGAATTTCGACTTCGCACGACCCTCACCCACAAATACTTCACCTGGAGTCGTTTCCAGCCGGAACGGTTACCATCAGAGCACGAATCCCGAACTGTACGCTCAGCGACCCTCCTCATACCCGTCGGCCACTGAGCCGGCAACTGCTTATCCTTCTTCGGCGGAATCCAATTCATGGCCAGCACATTTTCTCCGGCGTGTGCCAGATGCTGTGCATCAGGATCGACAGCTCCGTCCTTTAGCCGCACCATTAAGTGACGTTCAGGTGGAGGCCCCCGTATTTGCTGGACTTTCCCAACAACGGCCGCTGCCAACCGACTTTCCAGGACCCCTCCCCGGTATAAGTCTACGGCCAATCGATTCATCACTGGCTCCGACGTGGCAGCACCATCATTATTACCCCCCTGCCAACCCTCCCTCATACCCTCAGACCCAAGAACGGTACATTTGCCCGACATGCAACAAGCCCTTTTCGAGGCCGAGTTCTCTAAAAATCCATACGTATTCGCATACAGGTGAAAAGCCCTACAAATGCAAGCACGAAGGGTGTGGAAAGTACTTCAGCGTGAGGAGTAACATGAAACGACACGAGAAGGGGTGTCACGGAGGTGAAACAGTAGGATCCGCAAAGGGACCCAGCCCACGAACACACTCATGATATTCACGATCAAAGGAATTTGTGCACTGTGGCGTTGCCACTTCAGTCACTCTGACTACGACTATTGATACACTGGAGGTTCATCCCCCGGCTCTGTCACGCGCCTGCCTCTTGAGAACTTAAGCAAACCCCGAGACGGCCATCTCATGGAGAGACCGAAGAGCACTCGGCATTCAGCAAGATGAACCATGCATCCTTATGTCCGGATCTTATCAGTGACAAAGCAGCGCTTGCAGTGCACAAGGCGTTGTTCCCATATTTTCTTTCCTCCGTTCTCCGCATTCGAGCGACAAGGCGTCAGGGAGTGGGCTGTGAGCGAAGGGTCACGAAGGACAAATACCGTCGGCAGAGTGGATGGTCAGCTTGGAGCGACAGGAAGAGGTTGTTGTGACGGAAATTTGACCCTGCGCCGCGTGCATGCGTAGTTCTTCGCCGTGCTCGGTCCAATGGTCACGACGGGCGCATCTTCGCAGGTGACGAAACGGTCGAGGAGAGCGTCAATGGTAGTGACATTGACGTATGACAGTCGATGATTGCAGCTTCCTCGCTGCGAGTGCTTTCAAAGAGAAGCATGAACTGGTGGACACAAAATGTTTGTACATTATTTCGCGACGAACAGATCGCTATACTAGTGAAGATAATTACCGTGTACAATATCAGACGATTACAGGGTTAGAGGTTGCTTTGCAGTGACTTTGGCACCATGCTTGCAAATTCCTGTATCACCCGCGTTGCTCGGACGTCGGAGACCGTGGAGTCGTGGCGAAAAGTCGGACAAGCCTTTACTGAGGTGTCCGAGATCATGGCTTGCATCCGTTCCACTCTGTCGGGTTTTGGTTATCACTCGTAAGCTGCAGACGATGGAAACGCCATCGGAGCGCCATCAAACCTTCTGGCGCATGCCAATCGAGGAGCTCGCCTGCACACCACATTGGGAGAACGAAGCAAACAGAGACCGTTCCAGACCACCATCGACCTTCCACTCTCCCAAGCCCCATGTCCGGTTTGGGGCTTCCAAAGTCGCTCTCTTCCCGCTCTCTTTCCCTTTCTGTCACCTCTGATCATTCTGGGCAACAGGGCACGGGCTGTCAACCATGCGAATCATCCATATTGGGTTCTTCATTCAGACAGTTGTTGACTGGTAGCGAAACCAGCTCCAGCTGCAAGCGAAGGTTATCTGGCACCCAGCTCCACGTGGTCTTCCCATAGTTTCGGTACTAGCGCGCAAGCCACACGATCGGTTACACCGATGGCCACGTGGAAAACTCTGGCGATCCAGCTGCTGACCTGGAGCGAGCCGGGGGGTGAGCAAGGTCAGCGACTCAGCTGCTTTCCGTGCTCGCCAGTCGGTGGTTTGGCGGCGCCTAACACGCGAGCCCAGGCGCCGCTATTCCCAACCGAGGTGGAGGCTCTGACCACCAAAACCCAAAGTCCGCGTTTCCCGTCACACCACCCCCTCAGCTCGCTGTTGTCTCGCTGTTGGACGTTCGTACGTACCCAGTACTTCTTCTATTTCGCATGCGATCGCACGGTTGTTCGTTAAGCCGCGACCCTTGCGGGCATATTTTCGAGTTCTCGACCCTGCTAAACAGCTCATCTGGTGTGCCGGGCCTCGAAGCCCGAAGGACCCCTGGCGTCGCGTAGCCGTCAAACTGACTTCAGTGCCTTGTCATTTTCGGTGACAAGAACGGCACGAATGCAGTGTGTCAGCCACGTGGCATTTACGGGCTCTTGCTTCCGGTGCCCTTCTTGGATGGAAGGAATTGCTTTTGAGAGCCTGACGTCGCCTACCTATGGAGCTCCATGGTAGAATCATCCGCTCCACCAAGGGACAAAGCAGAAGCTCGACTCGTCTTCAGCGCCTGCCGACAAGGTAGCGCCCAAAACCACACCTTCGAGGAACCACCGTCATTTAGGTAAGATCATCAACCTAGGACAAATCCGACTTTCACCCTCTTGACGGATTCGACCGAAGTTTGCAGCTGCTAGTACCCGGCAGGTTGTGACTGTGCTATGGTAAGCAGAGAATAGGAGGCTTGAGCCATCATGCATGCCCACAATATTGGTTCCAAAGGGCTACCAGAGGTCTTGCATTCATCAGGATCGCCCCAGTTGCTGAATTCCGCTCCTTCGCATTGGAGCTGCTCCGTATGCGAAAGCTCATCTATTCCTTTATGCAGACGACATGACCTCTGTCTTGCGCCTCCAGAAGAGCCATGAAGTCATGAAATGGGAGGAGGCCCCGAGGCGACGCCTGAGTCCTTGAAATCGCGGAAGAGAGGGTACCAATGCAGTCCCACGCCCTCAGGAAACCACATGCTCTGCACATGGCTAAGCACTTCCCTTGACCGGGATGGGCTGGCCTAATCTGTGTTTGTCTTGATTGCTGTCAAAGAGACTTTTCATGTATTTGTCGCTAATGTGCGTGCGTGAACAAGCACGTCGGACAAAGCGACAAGGATATCGGTGCGAGTGCGTCCATCTGTGGACCATTCTTCCAGACCTCCAAAATCAACTACACCGCTTATCAGTGCATCAACAGACACAGCATTTCTAAGGATAGCCCTGCTGTTTTTGAATATAAGTTCGCATTGTCAATGCGGAGGACTGGGGTTCCAGAGATTTCCAGATGTCTGAAAATGCCGAATGTCGTTGTCGCCTCCAACGGTCAGTTCATGGTCATGGGGCGCGTTCATGCCAGACCCATGGTCACAGGCAGCACCATCCATATGAGATATTCTTCACTGAGAAACAATGGAGCTTTCATTGGCTATTTTTTGCGGGCAGTGAGCTCAATCTCATTCTACCATAAAACTGTCTTCATGGTCTCTTCGTCTCATCCGCACTTCACCACCGTCTAACACCCACACCACTGTTGGTCCTTTTGCAACTCATTGACAGCCTTCTACACTCCAGGTATGTCTGTTCGTCTCCCACGTACAATTCAAGAAGTCTGTTGAGAGTGTTCTGATCCAAAAATAAGGTGATACCAGCGATCATATCCCCGAAACGTTGGTCTCAACTGAACCTCTTGACCACTCATTAAAAACACTGACAAGGAACCAGACATTATGGCTCCCAACACCGAGGCGAGCGGTCGCAAGGCCAAAACCGTCACGCTCGGCGAGGTCTTCCTCAAGGCATGCATCAAGTTTGCTAAGGAGAAACCGAGCATCGACTACGATGCCTTAGCTCAAGAGACTGGTATGAGCGCTGGCGGTGCTGCGTAAGTCTTGATCCTCCTCATCCACTTGTCCTCTCTCGATATCTATGCCGCCCAGCTATCCGGGGTGATTGCGGCGGGTGACTGTCTGGCACCTAGTCATAATCGCTCCGCTCCAATACGAAATATTCAAGCAAACTAACGCGCGATTGCAGGAACAAAGTGCGTGCCTTCTTGAAAGACCTCGAGGATGCTGGCGCTGCATGGGTGAAGAAGGATGGCAACCAGGCTACTGTGGGTGCCAAAGACGTTGCTGCTGCCGGTACCAAGCGTAAGCGTGCTGCAAAGAAGAACGCGAAGGATGACGCTGGTGATGACGACGCCGCCGCCAAGCTCAGTGAGGACGACATTGCTTCTGATACAGAACCTGCCAAGAAGAAACAGGCTCGGGGCAGGACCGCCATCAAGGACAAGGTTGTCATGACCAAGGATAAAGGCAAAGAGGTCGTCGTTGCTGCTTCCGACCAAGAGCTTGCCAAGGAGAAGCCGGCTCGTGGTAAGGCTCCTGCCAAGGCCATGCAGTCCGCAATCACCATCGACAGTGAGGACAAAGGCGAAGAGCTCAGCGATGACGCTGGTAAGAAGAAAGTCAAACCCGCAAAGAAGAGAGCTGCCACGAAGGCCAAGGCCAAGGCCACGATCTCTTCCCCCACCAGTACCGACAAGGATGAAGATGCTGGTTCCGCCACCGACGACGCCGAGGGGGAGGAGCTCACCAAGCCGAAGCCCACTGTGGTCAAGCCGTTCACCCGGAAGGATTTGCCAGCCATCAAGCTGGTCGACGTCAGATCCAAGATTGTGAAGACAGAGACTGTGCCGGCAAGAAAGCCCGAGCCTGTTGAATCAGACGGTGACGAACTCGACATTGTCGACAAAGAGTGACTTCGTCAACCAGCTCTATCGCCTCTTCATCGTCGTTGACGTTTCGGCCTTTGGATTACGGCATCAATCACAGTTGGATGAATGAATTCTTGATGGGCATTGGGATCGGTGTTTTCATGCTTGGAAAGAAGATCTCGAGGAGCAGAAAGTGGCAGTTGCCAACAAATGACGGAGTTTCACATCACCGGGGCTCTGGACGGACAGCTTGCATGTGCAGCAAAGGCCAGAAGTCCGTAGCAAGAGCTCGAGTAAGCTCCTTTGCTGTTGCAGAAATCAAGAGAGAAGACAAATGAATCGATTTTCCCCCGCCTTATCGTTCACTTGTGCCTGTACTTTTGGTGTAGCTCCCACCTGATGTGTCTCGAGAAGTGAGAGAGAGATCATCCCGAAGGCCCTCACAGCCTCTTCGAAATGATCCGGGATATTGTTCCTGCATGTGGCTCTACCCTGCCCTCCCCTGCCCGCGCCGACTATATAATCCTGGCTTTCCTCCCTTCATGATCTTGAGTTTCTTCTCCTCGAACTTTCTCTTCCTCGCCTCAGCATCTCGCGTTCATTGATCATCGATCATCAATTCTACATTGGCCTTTCTCTGCAGGATAGCCGCCCGTTCTGATCCTGCACGTCCAATCTCTTCCATCTCACTCCCGTTTCTCTTCATCATCAGCACATCAGGTATGATAAATTGACGATGCTGCAGGCTCACATTCAGCCTGTCATTGCTTCAACCCCGTCCACTACAATGCTGATACTGGATTTCAGCCACCATGGCCGGAACGGAAGGCGAAAACGATGACTTCAAATTCGTCATGACCTGCCTCAAGCACACGGCGGAGAAGCTGCCCAAGCCGAACTACGACGAGGTTGCCAAGGAGACTGGTGCGAAGAACGGAACTGCCTGGTGAGTGATCCTTCAAGATGTGTACTGCTTCCCCGGTTCCCTTTGAACAAATCGGTCGAGCCGGCTTGATGTCACATTGTTGACAAGCCCGCGTTTTTGTTCTTGCCCGCCTTTGCTGCCGTCACTTTGGCAGCCTTCGCGAGTTATACGCTGACTCCCTATCATCTCTAGCTACAAGCGCCACTGGAGCATCCTCAAGAAGTGGGGTCTCGCCGGTAACAGTGGTAAGGGTCGCAAGCCTGCTGGAGACGCCACGGCGAAGACAACCACTACCCAGAAGCGCAAGGCCAAGAACGATGACAGCGGCGGGGACGACGATGCTCCAGCTAAGAAGACCAAAACAGCTCCGAAGAAGAAGGCCGCTCCTGGCAAAGTGAAGAGAGAAGATACTGAAGAAGGCACTGACGAAGGAGATGGCGGAGCCAACGAGACAGGCGCGGAAGCTGGAGAGGAGTGACTAGTAGATCAATCGCGTTTCTTGGCACACATAAGCAACGGCCATTGACCACCGGCGGATCTGAAGCAACGGCAACTTGGAGACGGATGAGCGGAGGCTTGGAAAGGTGCTGCATCCTGTTCATAAATGACTGAAGGGGACGGGCAACATGGCCTGACTCTAAACCCGAGCTGCAAGAACACCAGGGAGTAACAGACATGAGAGACAGCAAGGGAGAACAGAGCAGGCAGCGTCTCAACCACAGTGAAAGGACGGCGAGAACGTGGTTGTGATTCGGATTCATTTCCTTCTTCGTGGCAAGATATCGCTGCTCTATTCCTCTGCTAACCAGCCAATCACAATGCGAGACTCCACCACCGCGCCCTGTTCATCCCGTTCTGCATCACTTCACTCCTACTTTATATTTGCAGGCGCTGGTCGTTCACATTCCATTTGCGCGCCACGGCTGTCCCCAGTTCAGATCTTGTCCCTGGTCGGCACCTGCTCAACGTGCGTCTCGAGAGTGATCTTGTCGTCGAGCTGCTCCAGCAGCTCTTTTCCCTTCGCCGTCGCCGCCTGGCCGCCGATCTTTGCGTCCTCTCCGTCGAAGCATACGGCAATCGTCTCCAGAGTATGGCCCTTCGTCTCGATGTAGAAGAAGTATACCACCGCCGACTGGATCGCCAGCCAGATGATGTAACACAGGTAGTACTTCCACTTTATGTTCTCGAGCGCGACGGGGTTGACGTAGTTGGAGAAGAACAAGCCGGCTGCCACGCTCAGGAGCATGACGGTGAGGTACCTCGATCGGAGGTAGAAGGGTGAGATCTCCACGACATAGCCGATCAGCAGGCCCGACCAGGCCAGATTGTAGAAGAACATGAAGACGAAGATCAGGGCGATGACTGCGCGGCCGGACGCGTCGGTGCCGCCCGTCTCGTGTTGCTGGCTCGCAATCGTCCAGCCCGTCATGGCCAAACACATGCCAAAGGTGGCAGTCAGGAAGAGTGGGCGACGTCCGAACTTGTCGACCGTGAATGCCATGCCGGTGGCGATGCACATATTAAAGATGGTTAGACATCCGTTCAGGATGAGCTGGTCGTTGGAGTTGGTGATGCCAATCTGCTCGAGCACCAGGAAGATGTAGTAGGACACGATACTGTTGGTTGAGATCAGCTCTGCTCCCATCTTGCCAGAGCATAGACTTGTCACCCCCTTCGGAAAGGAACACCATCTGGTGAAACGCAGAAGAACTTCACTTACCCAGATCCTGCGGTCTGGCTGAAGATGCCAGCCGTGGTGACAATCAACAACCGATGACGGTTGCCCTTGGTCGACCAGAGCTCCGAGATGCCGCGTTTGGAGAATTCCTTCTCCAGTGCCATTGTCTCCAGCACTTCGCGGTACTCGCTCTCGACGAAATCCTGCCCGGACGCAGGGCCGTGGAAGCGTTGGAATATCTTCTTCGCGACTTCGTGGCGCCCCTTGACAATATGGTATCGGGGTGACTCCGGGACCAGCCAGATCAAGAAGAGCTGGATCACAGAGGGAAACGCCTGCAGGATACTGGGCAGCTTCCACGACCACTCGCTCTGCATTTTGAGGGTCCCGTACGTGGTCCAGCTGGCAATGATGGACCCGAGGTACCACAAAGTATTGTAGATCGTGGTCAACTTCGCGCGGTATTGAGGGTGGGAAAGTTCGGTGATGAGCATGGGGGAGCAGCTCTGCGTGTAGACGATGCCGAGGCCGATGATAAACCGGGAGGCAATGAACATTCCGATATTGATGCTGACGGTCTGCAGGATGACGCCCAGGAAGATCAACGAACTGCCCACCAAGATGGTCCACTTGCGCCCGATGTGGTCGGCGAGATAAGGCACCAAAGGCAGTCCCACGACTTGTCCGACTGAGAAGATGGCGTTGAGCAGCCCGAGCATGGAAGCAGACGGATGGTTGAAGGAGTTCTGCCAGTAGTCCAACGTCTGGAGGCCGTTCACTGTGCTTGATCAGCTGGGCTCGAAAACGAACGTGGCGCATTCCTACTCATCGACCCATCATATCCATTGGTGGCCGAGGAGAGGAGCAGGATCGCACACAGACAGTGCAGGTGGATGAGAGACTTGTGCTGCCACCATTTGATCTCGGGGTATTCCTGGCCGCCGACGACCAGCGTCTGAGTCTTCGGAATCCGATCGAAGATTTTCACCATCTCTGCAGCGACAGCGGTGTGCTGTCGACGAAGACGAAGTCACGGCTAGAATTCCGTGTAGGAGGAGAGCTGAGGTCCACGATGTGATTTCTATCGCTTCTTTTCTATTTCACACCGATAAGGAGATCTTTTCTGGAACGAGATGCCAGGGCGGAGTCCGGGGTATATGCCGGGAAAAGCGGATGTGGGCTCGTGTGATGAATCAGCACCAGATTGGCACTTTCTTGTCTCCTCGGCTGGATATTTCGCATTTCACGGGGGGTTAAGTCGGCTTGGTCCTGTGAAGGCCAGGGAAAATGGGAGAGACAGACGGGTACTTGTGACAAGTCGTCCTGGACTGTTCTCTTTCAGACGAATGAGCTGGGCGCAAAAAGAGGCGGTCGTTGTCAATGATCGTCCTTCGGCAATACTCCGATACCCAGGCGCGTCTCATTTGCCTTTTCCATCAAGCTCTATTTGAGCCGCGATCCGATGGAGCCAATTACAGGACGGTGTGCGGTTATAGCCTACAGCATGAATGTTGGGGTAGCATGGAGCCGGACTGAGGGTTTTGCGTCCTTCCTGGGACGATAGCTTCATCGCTGGGCACGGGACTCTTGCGGGGGCTGGGCAAAAGGAGGGGGGGATTGGCATCGAGGGGTAGCGGCGAGGTTGGAGAAGCAAGGTTCGACGTTAGAAAGGCTTCCGTCGGCGACACCACCAAGCTTTAAGAAGGGGAAACGCCCGATTAATCAAACAGGCTAAATGCGGCCTGCGACCAGCGATTCTCCGGCGAGCTCATGACCTCCAATCCCTCAGAAAGGCAATTGCACTATACCCGGAGCAGCAAAGTCCTGTCATGTAAATCTTGACAAACGCGACCGTCCAAGCACCGCCAGATGATTTATCGGCACAATCACGGTCGCGCCGCGCTCGACTTGCCCGCCTGTGCCCCGTGGTGGGGGTTATCAGGACATTAGCTGCATGAACAACGAGGATATGACCTGATCTGAGCTGGCCTGGACAGAACACCGACAATCGAACATCATCTTCTGCACCATTGTCGTCTGGAGCTGCGAAATCCTTGGGCCTCTGACAGTTCGTCAACCACCACAAATAGTGTCTTACCCCACCGACAGCTCAAGCACCATGGCGCCCTCGGCGATGATGGACCCGCCCGCCGAGTCGACGCCACGATACGTGGACGGGGCACTGATCACCGACGTCGAGAAGCATGGCGACAACCCGGTAGTGATCCGCCTGAGCGACGAGGAGCTCCAGTCTGGCAAGACGAGGCCCGAGACGCTGCAGGAACTGATCAAGTACTTCCACCGGGACGGGTTCGTGGTGCTTGAGAACGCCATCCCCGACGACCTCGTCGACCGGCTGTACGAGCGCATGGTGAGCGACAACGTCGAATACCTGCGGAAGAAACACATGCACTGGAACCAAGGTGCCGCGACCGGCAACGTCAGCCAGATCCCGCCCCTCGAGCCCGACTTCCTGTCCCGAGACATCTATGCCAACCCGCACATGATCCGACTGTGCGAGAACCTTCTGGGTCCCAAGCCCGAGCTGCGCTTCATCAACAGCAACGTCGCCTGCCCCGGCGGCACGGCGCGCCAAGCCGTGCACAGCGATGTGCACCACGCATGGCCCGACGTGCCCGCCTGGGGCCTCGTCATGAACATCTACCTCCAGGATACGGGCCCGAAGAACGGCGTGACCGAGGTGTGGTGCGGCACGCACACAGCCTACCCGCAGACGGAGCAGCAGGTCGCCCCCGACCGCGGCTGGATCAAGAAGGACTACCTGCAGGGCCGGGCGCGGGTCAAACCTCCCGTGCAGCCGACGGTGCGCAAGGGCGCCATCTGCTTCCGTGACCTGCGGCTCTGGCACGCGGGCATGCCCAACATGAGCGACCGCCACCGCATCATGCTGGCGATCGACTACTTCGCGCAGTGGTACCAGTGTCCGATGACTACGAAGCTGCCGCTCGCCATGAAGGAGACGATCGAGCGCGAGTGGGAGGGCATTTCGACCGAGGGAGTCGAGTGGGTCGACGGCCATATCGACAGTCTAGACGTGCCGTTCTTCCTCAACATGACCCAGGATCCAGACCTGTACCTGCTGCAGACGGAGAAGGGGTTCCAGGATCAAAAAGGCCGCCAGACGGGCGAGTACAAGTTTGATACGAGCGTGGTGACGGATCAGAATTACTGGACCCCAGAGGTAGATCAGGCGGCGTAAGTTTAGTTGCTGCTTTGTTCGAAATGGAATATATTGATTTGCGCACTCTCATACACATTTACATTTGTACTCACGCACACGCACACACATACCCGTATACACATTCATACTCGAGCTCTCGCTCGCATTCGTCAATACATATATTATTAGCCATGCGATGCTATGCGATGATATTCCGTACAATCCCATGCCCGGCGGCCAAAAATGGCCGAATTACTGTATCGTACTCCGTACCCTCCTCATCTACTGTATCTGTGCGCGACGACACCGACGGAGGTGCCCAAAGGTGGCGGCCACGGCTCCAAGCACCAACCAAGCGGCCAGAACAGGGAGCGCTCGATGAACCACGGGCACGGCTCCTCTGGACCAAATGTCCGTAAGCAGGGCGTACGCCTCGTTGTCCGGGAGCGCGTAACCCCAACGATAAAAGCGCGGGTTGAGTTCGAGCGGGCTGACGGAGCTCGACAGGTTCAGCACGATCCAAGTGAGGATGAAGAAAGGCATGACGGGGACGGGCCAGACGGCGGCCGCGGCGTCGACGACGACAAAGTGTACGGCGTGCAGAAGCCACAGGACCATCCACGTCAGGAGGAACTGCCGCGCGTCCACGTGCCATGTCTCGCGGAACGCCCATATGTAGCCCGTCATCGCGGCGGCGGAGACGAGTGTGTAGCTACAGGCGAGGGCCGCGCGGATGATGATGATGATGATGATGCCCGTCGTGGTGGTGGTGGCAGCAACGTGCTTGTAGATGCCCAGCTCGTCGGACAGGCCGTTCAGGATGAGCACGAAGAAGAACTGCTGAAGGACTGGCATGACCATGGTCGCTGTGTTGTAGAGCAGGCGCGTGGGGTTGGTCGTCGCCGCGACATTGACGCCCGAGATGCCGATCGGGTGGAAGAGCACTTGGACGGCCGCGCCGTCGTCGCGGTTCACACTCTGCAGGCCCGTGAGGCCGTGCCGGCGGAGATAGTCCTGCTCCGTCGCGCGCGCGAGCCTCTCGAAGTTGGACATCAATGCTTCGTCGGAGAACGGCGGGTACCGCACTTCATTCCAGACATAGGTCAGCGCCGTCGACGCATTATACGACCGTGCCGAGGTGCTACCGCCGGTGGTGGTGGTATTGCTGTCAAGTGCGTCGTCAAGTCGCGTCGAGGCGGCTGCATTGACCACGAACGCGGCCCAGTACGACCCGGACCTCACGGCCTGGATCGCTCCCGCCACGTCTTGTGGTCCACCGCCACGGCCGGGGGACGGTTTCTCGAAAGAAGGAAATCCCGGGCCCTGGAGGCCTTTGTACGCCTCGCTCACGGACTGGCCGACGGCCCCGCCGTCGAGATCCAACCACAGCACATGCAGGTTGGAGATGCGGTTGTTTGAACCCCACAGGGAGCCGTACAGGTACGACAGGTTCCCAAAGAACAAAAGCTGGAGCAGAATGAAGACGATTGCAATCTTGACGAGGAACGATTTCCGCGTCGCCGCCCAGGAGTCTTCGTCCTTGGTCTCGCCTACGTCGGCGGCAAGCGAGTGGTAGGATGACTTCGGCGGGATGGTCGAGCTCCGCCGCCGCCCCCGCCCGGGCAGATGGAACGTAGCTTCCGCCGCCGCCGGCGGCGGCGGTGGTGGTTTGACCACGTACGACGTGTTCGATGGAGAGATTGACGAGCCGAAGCTGTTGGCGCGGACCAGCAGGAACGGAGCCCCGTCTGGAGCCTGCTCGGAGTGGTACGATCGGTTTGAGGGCGCCGTGGAGCCGAGACTCTCGTTGTCGAACATAAAGGGCGCGCGAAAGGGCTCGAGCTGGAATAGTCCGGCCATTGGGAACAATGGTGGTTGAGGAGTGACAGGAGCTCAATAGACTAGACTTTTCGTCCAGTGCCTGGTCTGTATCCATACTGTCTGTTCAAGTATATTGTCGACGAGAGGGATACGTGTACCCTACCCTGTTGTTCCATGCTCCTTTCTTTAGAACTTCAAGCACCGAGTGTGATTGGGCCTGGACTCCGTGCATTGCGTTGGATGCGAATCCGTGCATCACAGCAAGTGTCCGCGGGCAATACCCGAGGTGGACGGAGAATTCTACAGTTCAACGCAGCAGGTTGTAGGGCCATAAGAGCCGCCATCAGATCAATGTCTTGGTATGTCGCCAGATTCTGGTCAGAGTCCTTGAATGTGCTTTTTGGGAAGCGGTATGTAGGCACCAGTATCAGCTGGTAGATACCGTGAGAGCCAGCATGCAGATGCCGTCTACCATCGAACTAATCCTATTGGGCAGTTAGAATGCATCCGCTACGTTGCCGGTGCCGGTGCCGGCACCTCAATGTCCCGAGGGGCGGCGCGTCGATGAGCCGGTGGAGGCTCCCACGGGAAAACAGAGCAATCCTTGACTCGAGGCTTGTCCGGGGTAAGTCACTAGACTTGACGCGCGTGAAGTGCTGCCGGGAGCGAGAAAGGATTTGGCGATGTTAAACTCCCCGTTCTTGAGGCAACTTTCCGGATCAACCCACCACCGATCGAAGAAACGAACTAAACGGACCAGTCAGTCTAGAGCCTTTGAGGAGGTCGATTTCTTTGCGTAGCGCTTGACCCTGTAGCCAGACAATGGGAAAACCCAAGGCCCTGTTGTTGGGCAAACTTGACCAGTGAGTCACACCTCGTGTTGATTTGAACGTCAGATATATATGCGGCGAGGAGTGTCTCTCACTTCATAACCTGGTGGCTTATGAAAGCGACTTGCATTGTATACTCTCGCAAAAATAAAACCGTGGACCCGGGCCCTAACTAACAGATCTATTTCATCGTTCTTGACAGCGCCCACGACGCATGGAACGCGATATCCGAGATCGCGGATCTGAGCACCACACAAGCCACCAACCGAAACGAATTCCTCGACGAGTTGAGGAGTGGCAGGCATGACGGTACCGTGGCCATCTGTGATCGGGCCCCTCCGAGCATGGTCCAAACAGGGAAATGGGACGAAGAGTTACTCGACGCCCTGCCCAAAAGTGTCAAGTACATAGCTCACATGGGCGCGGGCTATGACAGTCTCGACATCGCGGCCTGCACGGCGCGCGGCATCTTCGTGTCCAATTGCCCCAAGGTCGTCGACGAAGCCACGGCCGATTGCGCCATGTTTCTGATCCTCGCCACTCTCCGGGGTTTCAATAATGGCATCATGGCCATTCGCGGGGGCACTTGGAAAGGCGCGGTTCCGCCGCCGCCACTAGGCCACGATCCGCAGGGTAAGATCCTGGGTATCCTGGGCCTCGGCGGGATCGGCTTGAACCTGAAGAAGAAGGCCGAGGGGTTCGGGATGAAGGTCGTGTATCACAACCGAAACAAGCTGAGCCCCGATCTGGCCCAAGGAGCCGAGTATATGGGTTTCGACGATCTACTCGCAAAGAGCGATGTGCTGAGCTTGAACCTTCCTCTCAACGTGAGTATACTTGATGCAGCCCAACGATTCCCCCTTCTGACTTGAGGCTTCTAGTCCAGGACACGCAACATCATCTCCACGAAAGAGTTTGCAAAGATGAAGAAAGGCATCATCATCGTCAACACCGCAAGGGGAGGAGTCATGGATGAAGACGCCCTGGTGGAAGCTTTAAACTCGGGCCGAGTTCTCTCGGTCGGTCTGGACGTGTACCAACAGGAACCGAAAATCCATCCCGGTTTGGTCTCGAACCCCCATGTCTGCCTGCTCCCGCACATGGGGACATCCACGGTGGAGGTATGACCCCCGGAAGATGATCTCAGGCATAATGACCATCGCTAATCTCGCTGAACATAGACCAAGACAAAGATGGAGGAGTGGATGATCGGCAACGTTCGGTCGGCGCTGGAAACCGGCAGGTTGAAGAGCACGGTGCCCGAGCAGGTGCACCTTCTGGGCGATTAGCTAGTCACAAGAGCAAGCCTTTCGAGAGGCATTGATGAGTCCGGGTGCGGGGAGGCCGTGCTGTCCGTCCGTCCGCACGACACACCGGGTCTTCAAAGCCAATCGCCGTCATGTTCCGGCCCGAAAATTCCCATCCTCGAGGTGCCGAAGTCGCTCTGATCCGGGAGCGTCATGTCGAGGAAGTCAAACGCATTGTGGAAGGCTTTCTCGGCGATGAGAGTGCCCAAGAGGCTCTGGAGACCGTAAGAAGTCCGTCTGGTGTCGTTGAAGACGTCTATGCCCGTGGGACCGTCGGGATTGTTCTTGGTGTCCAGAATGAGCTGGATGATGTCGGCATATCGTTGTGCGCAGGGCCATCGAGCGGCCATCTGTTTCAGAACGTGGAGGAGGGGCTCCAAGTCGGCCGGCATGGACTCGTGATTGGTTTCGTAGCCCGTAGTCCAGAGAATGATCAGGCTTCTCGAGGCCACCCATACCACAAAGGCAAACATGGGGTTGAGCTGGTCTAGCTCCTGAGGCCGTAACGAGCTCGCGAGTGTTACGACGACTTTGATGGACTGGCGACAGCGACCGCGCGCCGAGGACGATGGACGGAGATAATTCGAGGTCGTCGACGGAAACGCAGCTACCGTGTACATTCGAATGTTGACGCTGTTTACGATGACGTGTTAGCGATGGGGATCGAAGAATCGCTCCTAGAGTAACAGGGGAGGGGGGTCTTGCGTACAGTTGGAACGTGGCATGGAGCATGATCCACATGGGATCAAACGTGGCTGGTCGCTCCCGAACGTCACGCGGGAGATTCTCAAACCATGTAGACATGGTGATGTCCAGGCGCCGGAAGATGCTCTGCCACTCCTGGCAATGGGCTGGCAGGGTCAAATCCAGCGGCTTGATGAGAAGCTGATTCGCGCGGTCCATCATCGCCAGCACATCGATGGTGTGATGCCACAAGCGGGAAGGGCAATGGACGTGGGTCAATTTGGCCTGCGGGACCGCGTGAAACCATTCAGCGGTTACATACTGGCCCCAGTCTTGGTCGCTCGCCGGGTACGGGAGGCGGATGTTTTTTGCATCGATGCCGCCGGGCTGGCCGTGCGACGCGCTGGAAAACCGATCGAGACTGTAAATGATCCAGAAAAGACGTCGCTTCTCCTCCACGGCGATGTAGGACACGCCTGCCCCGTCGTCGTCATCCTCGTTTCTCACCAGTGGGGAGGTTGTCTCGGGCGTTGTCGGTGAAGGACTCCTCGCGAGACCTAGATGTCGACAGGCTGCGACAAGCATAGACATGGCGTTCCATGTTCTTGGGCCGGGGCCTTGGCCCAGGGAATCCAGAGCCATGAGAACCAGCGCCTGAGTCGAGACCAGCGAGCATGCGTCGATGGTCTTGAGTAAGACCTGCTCGCGTGATGTTTTGACGAAATCGTCCCGCTCTTTGGAAGTCGGAGCGGGTTTCCTCCAGAATCGGAAAGTCACTGCCACGATTGCATGGAGCAGGACCTCGCGCTCCGGCGCAAACATGTTGCTCATGAAATTAGACTTGCAGAACATGGGCATCCATGGATGGACCAGTTCGAAGAACAGTTCCACAAGCTCCTGCATCACAGGGGTGGGTGGCAGTCCAGGCGCCGAAGCCGTTTCGTGCAATTGCGGCATATTAATCGTCGAAGAGGGCATGCGATCCATCATGGGACTGAGCGCGGCGAAAGAGCCCATGTCGGACAGCTGCTGAGGCTGTTGCCACGTCTGAGTGCCAGTATCGGGACCCGTCCACGATGTCGAGGGATTGGCACCGACACCCGCATGATGGCCGCCGCCCGGGTCCTGCAGGGCCGTGTTGTCGGTGGCGCTGGAGATGGCGAAGTCGGGGCGGATGTGGTTGAGAATGTCCTGGATTGACTGGTTCATCTTGTCCATTGTGGTCTCGACCAAACCCAGACGTTGCTCAATAGCCTTTCCATACCCGGGTCGCACGCCTGGTTGGCCTTTCTCGCGATATATGCATGCGCTTCCTGACAGCCCAAGGTCAGTTGATAAACGCCGACAATCATGGAGATACTGCCCTACCCATGCGATGGCAGGTGCCACAGTATGGTCGAGCGCTATCGCATCTCGTCTTCTTCTGCTTGCATGTTTCACAGCTGGTTCCGCGTGTCAAGTCAGACTACAAGTTCGGACCCGATGAGCGCAGGGAATCAGGCAACGTACGCTTTTGACAGAACCCGCGGACGTTTACTGGGCGGCATATCCATACCATCGTCGCTAACACCCGGGTTTTCAGTAATAGTAGACATGGCGACAAATCAACGTTGTCGACAACGCGATAGATCACCGAGCAGAAAAGGAAGTCTCCTGGTGGTCGAAAATACCAAGAGCCGAGGAACTCTGGTTTACTGAGCGGAATTCCACCGGGCCCATAATGGGGAATGAATTAAGGGTGGCGACAGGACGCCCCAACAAGCAGACGGCATTTTAGTTAAAGCTACAGAGCACTGGTTGTCTCAATACAAGGCTGGCAATGAGTGGAATGATGCTGTACAGTTATACTACCTAGGGGCCTTCGATGAAGAATGCAACGCCCCAATCTTTTTTATAGATTAACTTAGTATGACTTGACACCCGCCAATTTGAGCACCTTGTCATTGAGCTCGGGCTTCTCGAGCGGCTCTGATCGGTGTCGAGGGTCTAGCGTGCCGTCGGGATACGATGCTTGTAAGTCGCGCAGTTTGATGTTGTCGTGCGGCCAGTGGGTGGTGGCGCCCCAGGCGTGGAAGATTTTCTGCTTCTCGACGATGGCTTCCTGCGAGGCCAGCTTGGCCGGGGCGTAGGCAGCGTAGATGACGGTACGGATGGTGTTGCTCTTCTCGGTAGGCTCGCCTCCCCAGTGGATCGTTCTCGAATCCCAGAGGATCAGGTCGCCGGGCTCAGCCAGAACCTTGGTGACTTTGCATCCTCGAGCGAAGAACCACTCCATGTCCTTCTCGTCAAAGTAGCGGTTGTCTTTCCACTCCCAGGTCGAGGGGTCGGTGTGCTTGTCGAAGAACTCTTCCGTCAGCTTCGAGGAGCCCGAGACCACTACGAGGGAGCCGTCTTCCGGCCCGGCATGGCTGAGGTTGATGATGCCCTGAATGCAGTGCAGGCCTCGTTTGCGGGGAGCCTGGTCAACATGTGGCCACGGAGCACGGGCTTTCTTCAGGTTTGGCAGGGTGACGTTGAGAGAGTCGAAGGAGACGAGCAGCTCATCGGTTCCCCAGATCTTCTGAAAAGCGTCGACCACGCCGGGTTCCTGACGAGCCTCCCACATGAACTTCTCATGGACGACCGAGTAGTGCTCGTACGTGTTTCTTACGGTCTGGAGGGGTAGATTCTCTTGCTTCCAGGTCGAAGGGTTCTCTGGGTCCAAGTTAGGATCGAACGTCTGAAGCCATTCGATCGCCTTTTTCTGATAGTAGGCGGCGCGATCTGAAGGGACGGCCCCTCTGACGACGGCGTAGCCCTGAGTTTCGAGCTCCTCAAGCCAGTCACCGTTGGCTTCAGCGGTGGCCAATCTGGGAGTCTCTTGTTAGTTCTGCGGTATCAAGACTGCAAGCTTGGCTTACTTGAAAGGACTGAAAACCCGGATAGATGCAGGAGTCGCGGTGATGGTTTGAGTCGCGGTAGCCATGATCGGTCGACCAAACAATGACGGCGATGATTAATCAGAGAAGATAATGAAGGCGTACTTCAATAAGGAAAACAGTCGGTCAATGTCACAGATTCTTGACTTGTACACATCCTCTGCTCTTGTATTACTGGTTATACTCCGTATATAAACCCCAGATGTGGGGGGAGCCCAGTGGTCTGACGACGACACCTACGAGTAGAAGTTAATGGGCGTCGGGGGGCTTTACTGAGGGGCTTTAGGCGGTGGCAAGCGACTCGGGGGAAGCCTTATGCCGACGATAAGCCCTTATTGGCTTCTGAGGATTCGCCGCGCCGCCTGGAACAAAAACATGCCGGGCCACCTGATCCACTTGACCATCACCGGCTCATTATCGTTGCGAGCAGAGACATGGGAACCGGGGAGAGGATTCGGCATATGCCATCAACAGGAGACGCGCAAGGCTGTGAGTATGTACATAGCAGATGCCGCTGGCACAGGACCACCTGATCTCGGTCTGTAACACACCTGTTTGCTCCACGTCGCTTCCTTCGAGACTGTCACAAGGATGCCGCGCATACTCGTCACGGGAGCCGCAGGCTTCATCGGACAGATTGTGTCCAAGGCCCTTCTCGACGACGAGTCGGTCGAGCTCACTCTCGTCGATGTCATTGAACCTCCCATTCCCCGAGGTGTCAAGTACCCTCAGCACGCGAAGACCGTCAAAGCAGATTTGATTGAATCCTCGGCCAACATCATCCCCGACGGGCTCGACACGGCAATTCTCCTGCATGGTGTCATGTCGTCAGCGGCCGAGGCCGACTTGGAACTCGGATACAGTGTCAATGTCGACGCGACCCGCGCGTTGCTGCTGAATCTCGCGAAGAAATGCCCCGGGGTGAGGGTGATTTACGCCTCGAGCGAAGCCGTGTATGGCATGCCGGTGCCCAAGAAGGGTGTATCCGAGGCCACCATCTGCACGCCCGAGATGACATACGGCTGTCAAAAACTCATCTGCGAGACGTTGATCAACGATTTTACGCGCCGAGGGATGATCAACGGCTTCTCGCTACGCTTTCCCACCATCTCGATCCGCCCTGGCAAGCCCAGTCCCGCAGTGTCGGCGTTCCTGTCGGGCATCATTCGCGAGCCCCTGAACGGGCTGGAATGCAGAGTGCCACTGCGAGACCGGGCGTGGCGCCACTGGATGTGTTCCCCCAAGACGCTGGTATATAATGTCATTGTGGCGACGAAGCTTCCACGGGATGCACTGGCCCCTCATCGAAGAGCCGTCAATGTTCCCGGCTTCGCAGTCACCGTGCAGGATATGATGGACGCGCTGGAACAAGTGGGCGGAAAGGACAAGTTGGATTTGGTCAAGGAAGACCCCGTGCCGGAGATGCAGTCGCTCTTGTACTCCTGGGCAGACGACTTCGACAACAGCCTAGGCCTCTCGCTGGGCATGAAGCAGGATACCTCGTTTCTACAATCTTGCCGGGAATACATAGAGACGTTGAAAGACGAGGCGTCAGTATCACAATAATTCTCATGTGCTGAATTAACTCGTCGAGAACAATCATCACGGTGCGGCTCGAAAAGCAAAACGTAGAACACTCTATTCTGCTCTATGGAATGCCCTTGTCTATAATGGTGATACGTATCTATGCCTTGCCCGTCGACATCAACCAATCCATGTGATACTCGACGACGGCCTGCATGGCCTCGACCTGTTTCTCGAGGACCGTGGTCAAAGGCACCTTCCCGGTCAGCTCGCCCTGAACCTTGGTCCACGCGGCGGCCACGGGACCGTTGACGTTGACTTTGCACATGCCATACGAGATACATTTCTTCAGCAACTCCTCCTTGAAGTAGTCTTCGTGGGCGCCGTGCAGCACCAGCCGGACGCGGTCCCCGACCTGCTCGTGGATGCGCTTCAGCCGGGGAAAGTCGAGCTGCGGCCCTTTGGGACCGTAAGGCCCATGGACGTTGCCGAACGCTGGGGCTAGCCAGTCGATCCCCAGAGCGACAAATTCCTCAGCCTGCTCGGGGGTGGTCAAGATTTCCTCCATGCCTGCCGTGTCTTGGATGCCGTCCTCGACGCCGTTGATCCGGCCCGGCTCGCACTCGGTGATGATGCCCCGGGCGTTACAATACGCCACCAGCTCCTTGCTCAGCCGCATGTTCTCCTCCTTCTCGTAGTGGCTCATGTCGACCATGATCCCGTCGTACCCGCCCAGGTCGGCCGAGTGCCGGATGATGTCGGGCGACTGCGCGTGGTCCATGTGCACCCCGATTGGCACCGATGCCTTGTCCGCTGCTTCGGCCGCTGCGTGCAGGAGCAGACCGTCGGCGAACTCGATCGACCAGGGAAACAGTTGTATCAAGGCCGGAGACCGCTTGGCCTCAGCCGCCCGCACCGTCGCGAGCACCGCCTCAAGATTGTAACAGCACACGGCGGCAATGGCGTATTTGCCGGCATACGCTGCGTCGACAATCGCTTTGGCTCGATTGTTTTGCAACTTGGTGGCATGGCCGTTGACCCCGTTGGCCCCGTTGACCCCGTTGACCCCGTTGGCAACCATTGCGTGATATGCCCTTGTGTCGAAGTCGTCAAGATGCTCCACTGCTCGAACTGTAGCGCAGCCTGTTGACCAGAAGTAGAATATAGAATATATTTGAAAGGGACGGGGTGATCGGACGGTATTATTGAAAAACCGAATCAATCCGATTTATCTGCATCAGGCGCACGTCCACTTTTCTTCTTCGCGTCTCTCCCAGTGAACGGCATGGGATGGGGCCCTTGTCCAGCCCGCGTCTTCCAAGGATTTCGAGTCCCCAGTCTGGCTTCGGCATATTACAATTCCATAGTAACCAAGGCGGCGGAGGAGGAAAACACCGGGGAGTGGGCCGTATGGGATTCGCAGGGTGCCCGCAATTCCCACTGCCATGAGCCGTGCGGACTTGATGCTAAACCTACCGTCTGGACCGGACAATCTCCAAGGCCGGGATGGGAGGGGCTAAGTACAGTAACTGATCATGCGAGAGGCGTTGGACATGGGTGAAGCTGCAATTTAACCACTTCGAGCCCAATTAGACCCTCTACTTAACAGAAACCCCTTAGTTCCGGCGTCTTCTCACCGCAGCTTCTTGCGTAGCTACAGAGCCATCCCCATTTCGATATCACTGGGCGATACCTGCACGATTAAAGAGCGCCCGTTCAATCTAGGTTCCCTCCTCGACGTGCACGACATCGGCCACCTTGGCCTCGATGGCTAGCTTTTCGACGAGCGCGTCTTGTCGAACCTCCACCTCGACGACCTCATCACCGAAAGCAGCAGCAATTTCTTCGAGAGTCTTCTGTTTGGTTTCTCTGTGTCTGGGTTAGCAAATGGGACGTGTCAAACAACGGTCTTGGGACACCTACGGATAGTAAAAGTAGATGATGAAAAAGTACACCGCACAGCAGGCAACAAACACATAGTAGTAGTTCTCACGAATATTCTTAAAGGCGCTGGGACCCGCCTCGGTTACTGTCGAAAACCTGTCAGCACAACAAGGATTGGATGAAGAGGGCAAGATTGCCTACTCGAGACGTTGACCGCGTAATGTGCGAATGCCGCAACACCCATGAATTTGTTTCGCAGGGCCACCGGAAGTACCTCAGCGCCGTAGAGCCATGTCACGGGATTGATCAAGCTATCTGTTACAACGTTAGTGGAGTCCAAGGCTTCGATATGGTCACCAGAGGTAGCTTACAGTAACCAATGGTAAAGACGTAGATGCCGAGAATCGCGAATCCCTTTCCCACGCGGTTATTTGTATCCTGAAACTCACGCTGCATAACGGCGGCGTAGATCTCGGTGAAGACCACCCAGACGACACCAACGAGCAACATTTTCCGCCGCCCCATGCGGTCCGGAAGGAATGGAATGGAAAAGGCGCTCGACAGGAAAGCGCATGTTCCCCAAACCGCGGTGAGCGCAAGGATGGTTTTGCTCTCGATACCCAGAGATTTGTAAAGTGTCGCTGTAGGGTTTGTAAATTAAACTTGCTCAATCTGCAGCTTGCAATAACTCACTTTGGTAGTACTACATTGGACCATGTCAGTACGCTTTTTGTGATGTCGGTGGGGAAACACAACTGACCTGAATCACATTGACACCCGTGATCGCCGTTAAGATTTGGACCGAGATGGACCTGTCAGTCCAATTAGCTTTTCGAAATATGCCATCCGGTTGAGAATGCACCTACACGAGCACTCGATGACGGTAACGCTTGAAGGCGCTCAGGAAGGACGGGCTTCGTCGCTCCTGCTCAAAGGCAATCTGAGATGTCATCAGGGCAAACTCCTGTTGAACCTCGTGGGACTGGAGGTCTCGTCGGATCTGGACAAAAGCTTTGCGTGCTTGTTCCATCTTGCCCTTTTGAACGAGATGACGTGGCGAGTTCGGCATGAAGGTGGCCAGGCCAATGAACATGATGATTCCCCAAGGAATCTGTAGACCGAGGGGGAGACGCCACTGGAGCTGGCCATAAGGAGCATAATTGCAGGCGAAGCCGACCCAATTGGACACCATGATGCCGCAAGACAGGTTGACTCCAGAAAGGCCACCGATAAAGCCACGATGTTTAGGATCACTGATTTCAGACAGGTAGACTGGTACCGTGGCCGATAGAGAACTGATGATTTGGCAAGTCAGGGTCAGTCGCCGGGCTAGGAAATCAAGACCCTGGAAGAAGACGTAAGCTTACCCAACAGCGATGCCCGTGAGAATGCGCCCTGCAAGCAGCATACCCATATTGACCGCAGCTGTCTGAATGATACACCCAGCGGTCACGATCACGCAGAGCAATTGCATGAAACGTAGACGACCCAGCTTGTCCGCAATGGCGATCTGAATGAGCGCACCCACGGCTTCTCCACCGATGTAGATTGCGCCGACCTGGCACCTTTGTTAACCTCTAACACCTCCTGCCATGGCTGTAGGTACATACGCCACCAACAAGGGCAGGATTGGGATTGTGCATGTAAGCAACCCAACTGGGGTGCGCAATGGCTGTTGGCGCTATCAGTCATATTGCATATCTCAAGGGAGCTCGTTTGTACTGACTGGTTGTCACAATTCCAGTGTCATATCCCTGCCGACGACAAGTCCTGTTAGCTTGTGGACCAGGAGAAATTGCATATTGTGTAATTGTGCTTACATATAGAAATGTGCCCAAGCTGGCGAAAAGGGCCACGCCCAAAGTATATTTGTCGACACCCATACCGAATTCTGTCGCTTTGTCAAAATCTCCCCAGAAGCAGCGAGGATGTCGGAAGGTTGGGTGAGGGCGATGCGGGCAATGAAGCCCCGACAATATATACTTGAAGGCTGAAGCAAGTTGCTCCTTTCAGTCTCGCGTCTGTCCAGCTGTGGAGGATTACCGCCCAAAGGCCGCTCTAGAATGAGACCCATACGTGCATATAAAATATGTAGTATTTGCAATTTGCGCGGTGGATTCTTAACCCGAATCGTGGGGAAAGCTGGATTTTTTGCGGAGAGGCCATAGCCTCGCGGTTTATCGCGGACCCGGGCTGCCCAGAGATCCGGACATTATCACGGCCGGGGGGATGGACTCCATTTTGTCGCGAATGTCATGATAACCGTGCAATTGAACGTGACGAGGATGGAGGACAGTGTAGTCACTGCGACCGTTATCGAGGTACATGCTTATTTGGAACGGAGGGAAGGAAATAGACATGGAGAAGGAGACGGAACCACCGCGGCTAGAATGCTTTTCCTCTCTGATGATTTTTCCTCTTGGATGAAGTGTGTTTGGCAAAACTAATCTTGAAGTTCGCAGATCTTGCATCAACAGTAGGACGACCAAATGGTCAAGCTGGACCGCCCAAACCGGAGGCGGATTTCCCTGCAACGACTTTTCATTACCAACGCCGCCGGACCAGCGTCAAAATGGGGGAGCGAGGATGGCTTCATTGAACCTGTGGGTGAATTCGTTATGCGCCGTACCATGGGGGGCGTCCTTAGAGTCAGTCGAATTCACGGCCATGTGCATCAAAATCAGAAGGAGGCGTAGCCAGAGCATTCAGTGCTCTCCCTTTTGGCCGACGAAATGCTGGCTCCGATGATGAGGCGCTACCATCACTGGCTTTTCCTTCAAGCATTTCAAAGAGAAGCTTACGGTGCTTGGCTAAACCGAGCCGGGATTCGCAACACACCGGTCACGATCTACCTCGCATTGTGTGGAAGACGAGGGTGGTGTACACAGTGTGACAGAACAGAGGAGAGTCGGAGCTGCAGCCTGAGGCCGAAAGCGTCTTGCCAAGAGCACGGCGGGGCATAAAGCCCTCAGATGACGGCGAAGCATCCAACATCTTCCTCAGGTCCCCTTTGTTCTCGCTTCAACTTCACTACGAATTCTTCGTGCATTTGCTAGTTCGACTCTCGGAATCCCTAACTCTACGAGGTACTGAAGCTCACACAACACGCAGCAACTTGAAGCTCGCGTAATTATCCTCCCTTGGTGTATGAGCCGCCTATGATGCTCAAATCCACTTTCTCTCGGTCTCAGGGGTGAACTTAGCGTGAGGCTCAAGTTCTGGGTCATGAGCTCTGGTCTCCGTCACTTCACATACTTTGCGATTCGATTTCTTACCGCCCGGTGACGATGCCACGTAGAAATGAGGTTCGGCTTCTCCTCCTTTCTTCCTCTCTTCCGTCTTTTCTCTTTTTCTCTCTTCTCCGTTGACCGTCTCGCTCACACTCATACTCAAACGTGAACTTTCCCTCTCAATCTTCTATCTTCATTGCTCTCGAAAGCTTCTTCATCCCCATCAACCATCTCTCCATCAATCATTGAACATGGCTCCGAAAGCAAGCAGAGTTTCGGCCTCCGCAAGCGGCGTCGGCGATCCAAACTTCGAGTTTGTCATGAGCGTCTTCAAGAACTGCGAGCAAGTCAATCTCATCAAGCCGGACTGGAATGAGGTCGCGAAAGAGCACGGCATCAAGCACGGCCACAACGCGTACGTGAATAGCATCGATCTGCCCATCTATCGATCTGCCGCTTTTTTTCTTTCCCTGTTTCACCCTCGATGAGGTAGACCTGCTGACAGGAGCGGCCGCGCTAGTTCTTCCAAACTCAAGTCTATCGTGGAGCATCACGGGCTCATCTGGGAGAGAAATTCGATCAAACCTGGCGGTGGCGATGGGGACGGCGCAATGAACGCCAAAGACGCTGACGGCGAGAAGCCGAAGACTCCCAAGGGTGGTGGACGCAAGCGCAAGGCCGATGTCGATGGTGAGGCAGACAGTGTTGACACTCCCAGCAGCGGCAAAGGCGGTGCAAAGAAGGGAAAGAAGAGTCAACCGGTCGTCAAGGACGAGCATGAAGGAAGCAAGGTGGAGGACGCCCAGGTCAAGAAGCAAAAGCATGGTGACGGCAATGCTGAAGTCGGTGAGAATGGTGCTGGTAAGGTAAAGAAGGATGCAAACGACGAACTTGATGATTGAAACCTCAAGTTTGGACCTGCACACTTGCAGATGCCAAATAGTGCGGTCCATATCTCCAAGCAACAGATCCGCCCTTGGATCGGGAGCGAGCTTCAGGTGACTAGAAACTGGATAAGAGACGTGGGTCGAGGCTCGATGAGTGCGGCGGGAAGGCAGCCCACTTCGAAGCAGACCATGCTGTTTATCAGAGTACAACCAAGGTGATCATGCTTCAGCAGCGTAAATAAGCCAAGTCCCCAACACAGTTTCCCTCACGTTGCCTCACCCGATCGTTCCTTCTCTAGGACCCGCCGCCCTAGCTTGATCCTCTGACACACTCTTCTTCGTGTCGGTGCCGGGCTTGAGGCGCAAGGTTCGGTGGTGGCCTCCCTCAACCTTTCTGTCCGTCAGGTCCCCATCCTTGTTCCTCCCCGACCCAAGAAAGTCCATAGCTATCGCCAAAGCGGATGGTGGGGTGAGATCGCAGCGAACTAGGGATCAACCACCAGTCGAAGTATCCTGGGCACCTTGGGCTAGAGGTCGCACGGCGCCAAGTCCCCGGACGGGAGAATTGCCCCGGTTCCAGGGAAACCGGGAAAACCGAACAGATCTCCAACTCGAACGCGTCTGGTGAAGCCATATACACCACGGTTGTCATGGCCGGTACAAAGACGTCGCCGCGGTTGCAGTGCGTTGGCTCCATTGGTGCACATTTCTGCAGGGGATTACCTGCGACATCACTCCGTCCTGCGGCCCTAGCTCTAGCTCATCTGTTGAATAGTGATTCTCGTATATCCATGTCCCTCTTTCTTGATGTTTCGCAACTTGTGTGCAAACAGCAATAGACTTGCAAGTTCGAGGACGGCCACAGCAATCCCGGCGTAGAAGGAGTAGTTCTAGAAGCGTACGAGAGTCAGCAAATGCGCTCCACCCACAGGTCACCAATCGAATGACTCAGGGTTTCGGGCTCAAGTCAAGCTTACCAGCTTGGTGCACATGGCGCTGAAAGCCATCTTCCCGTTCGTCCAGTCTTCGTGTGAGCAGGACCATGACCACAGCGTCCAGATGGGTTGGCCCTTCTGCTCCTGGACTTTAAAATATGCTACCGCGCCGACCCACAGTACGATCCCAGCGACGGAAGTAAAGAAGACGGTCCATGTGTGCAGATGCGATTCGCGGAGACGGCGTATCTGCGGAGCCGGTCAGAGATCAATGCTGGGATGCCCACAGATACGATAAGCACAGCGGCTGGAAGAACTTACCGGGCCGACGAGAGTGAAAAAAGCGACAATCTGCACAATCACAGCGATCCCCGCCGCGGCCAGCATGAGCCAGGTAGGCTTCAAATCCATCGTGGACGGCCATCCCGGCTGTGGGAGTTTGCCGGGCTGCGAGAGAACAGTATGGCGCGTTGTATACCACACTGCGACTGCATGCGCGAGTACGCCGAGGATAGAACCACCCACAGCGAGCGTGACGGTTCTTATGATTATGCGAAGCAAGCTAGGTCTCGCGCGGGCTTTTCGCTCTTCTTGTTTAACTTGTTGGTGCGACGGGGGCAGGTCGATAGCAAATGAATTATCGACGTGAGGGACATGGTGATGACGTAGGGATTCCATTTCGCCGTGAATCTCGTAGGTTTGAGTTTCTGAGAAATGGTGATAACGTGTCGCGAGTTGTTGGTTTTATCGACACCCACCCACGGGGGCGTCGAGCATGTTTAATATGTCGCGGAGATTGTGGCTCAGGGGCGCATATTCATTCCCGAGACAACCCAGCACGAGGCTGTGGCAGACAGAGTTCATGGCGTTTGGGGCGTCGGACCAGAAATAGCATTCCAACTGGCGGTAGAAGAATTCAAGCCTGTCGTCGCCAAAGTAAGCACTTGCAAGCCTCATTGGCATTGAATTCCTGGGGTCTCTCGCTTGCATTCAGGTGGTTGACGCGGATTGGACGCGTTAGCCAATAGCGTCCATCACAAGTTATCCTCGAAAAGCCAAAGAAGTAACCTTAATCCATATCAAGCAATGCTGCTAATCACGCTCCGACGAGGCTTTCCCCAGCCACGACACAGGGTCGGCGCCCGAGTCTGTTGCAGATCCCGCTCGGTTGTCCAATGAATATAGTAGGAAATTATCGGCAGCTGGTGTTTGGACCCGGCAATGCAAGTCATTTGTCTGCTTCGGGCAAGCGATACTTGCCAAGTCCGGTGGAGATCAGACGGCGCACAATCCGACCGCGTTGAATGCTGTTCGATCATGAGATGCCTCTCCTGTCTTTGCGGCGCGGCACCTCACAGGGAGATACAACGGCCACAATCCCCAGTATTCCACATTGTAGGCTAGAGGTGATCTCACATGGAAAAACAAGACTGCTCCGGCAGGGATAAAGCCTACGCCATAGAGACCAACGTACGATGGGCGGGAGAGCGCGCTGCACAAGCCATACCTGTGGCGCCAAGCGCGGTGCGTGAAGAGCTGAAGATGCAGCCGAAGCGAAGATACGATCTCCGTAGTGCTGACATAGGGACGAGCTGAAGCGTTTCAGAAGCTGATAAGATCTAGCTCTCTTCGAAGCCGCCGAGCAAGAATCTCAACGATCTCGAGTTTCGCAAGATAGTCGAAGGCGAAGTGAGTCTGGATGACGGAGCGACCAGAACCCCGAAGTGTCACTGGATTTCCTTCGACTTTGTAAGTTGCTACCGGATTTGGCAGCTTAGGCGAGCAAAAAGCGGCAGCCAGATTCTTGGAGTCGACAATTCGAAATATTTTCTTCCCCGCATGTGATTTTGTGTTTGA
This sequence comes from Phialophora chinensis, assembly GCA_016109575.1. Lineage (NCBI taxonomy): Eukaryota > Fungi > Ascomycota > Eurotiomycetes > Chaetothyriales > Herpotrichiellaceae > Phialophora > Phialophora chinensis. Next base: position 3,453,502 of record JADWPU010000001.1, read on the forward strand.
TCAAGAGACAACCATGCCTGGATTTCGGCATCGTAGAGGCGGCAAACCTGCAAGCAGGGGCCGCGGAGGTAAGAGAGGTCCGGTACTCCAGCACCAAGACCAGTTTAAGACCTCGCGCCTGAGGGAGACCGAGTAAGTGACCGGCCGAGATCTTACGTCTTGTTTGCATATCCTAATACTGGTAGAGATGATGAGACACAAATTGGCGTGGAAAGCGAAGACGATCCTCTAGAGGGTGCAGAAGAGCTCGCGTCCGACCAAGATGAAGATGTCCAGTCTGCTAGCGAAGACGAAACTCCGACCTCAAACTCATATGCTCTGTTACTGCAGTCGCTTAATGCGGCAAAAGAAACCTCTGAGCCCCCTAGGAAGAGGAGGAAGCTCATTGAGAGTGATCATACTGGAGGGCCCGTGAAGAGCGAGCACGCAAAAATGGAGCAGATGGGTCAGGAGCAGAAAGCGCAGGCGGAGGAACATCCTGTCGAACTTGGAGAGGAAGTGGAGGCCGACGAAGAAGATGGCCAAGCTGCCGGGGCTGACTCCGAGGACGAGGAGATGCTACTGCGAGACCCTTTCGAGAGGCACTATGCAGCTGTTTCGGGAGAAGAGTTGAAATCAGCAGTCACACAAGCTGACTGGAAGACAACATCATCGATATTGGATTCGGATATACGCCGTACAGCCATTTGCAGGACAGGGACTCCAGAGAAAGGTATCGAATTGAGATCAGCAAAGGACGCCTATCTGAAACGTAGACTCATTGATGGTGGCAACAAAGTCGTCTCGAGCCTATCAGCAGAGGACAGGAATGTGGCAGGATCGATATTCAACTATGCCGACGTGCTGAATGGCTGCCGCAGCCTCAAGAATGCCACCCGTCTGCGGGACTTGTCTTGCCTACATGCCCTGAACCACGTCTTCAAGACCAGAGACCGAGTGTTGAAGAATAATGCCAAATTGGCCGTCCAATCTGCCGAGGCCCCAGATCTTCGTGATCAAGGCTTCACACGACCCAAAGTGCTCGTCATGGTGCCAACGAAGCAGGCATGTGTCAGGTTTGTCGACAGCATTACAAAGATCAGTGCACCCGACCAACAGGAGAACAAAGCACGCTTCCTAGAGACGTACTCCCGCGAAGACAAGGATGAATGGCAGGATAAGCCCGAAGACTTTCGAGAACTATTCGGCGGCAACCACGAAGAAGACTTCCGCATTGGTCTGAAGTTCACCCGCAAGACAATCAAGTTCTTCTCCGGCTTTTACAATTCAGACATCATCATCGGCTCGCCTCTCGGCCTGATGCGCACAATCACCACAGGCGGCGGCGGGAAGGACAAGAAGAATGCCCACGACGCGGACTTTCTCTCCTCCATTGAGATTGTAATCGTGGACCACGCCAACGCCCTCCAAATGCAAAACTGGCAACATCTCGACTACGTCTTCTCCCAGCTCAATCTTCTCCCCAAGGACTCTCATGGCTGCGACTTCTCCCGCGTACGCCATTGGTATCTCGATGGCCAAGCAAAATACCTCCGCCAAACGATCATCTTCACCGACTACCTCACGCCCGAGATGAATTCTCTAGCATCCACGCATCTGCACAACATCGCCGGACGAGTGAAATACCTCCCAACCTACCCCGGGGCTATGCTGTCCGTGTCCTCCCTCGTTCTCCCGATCCCATTCACTTCCCCCATCCCACAAACCTTCCTGCGCATCCCATCTCCGAATCCGCTCTCCGACTCCGACGCCCGCTTCAAATTCTTCACCACCACAATCCTGGCCCCCTTGGTGCGCGATTCACGCCATCAACGAGGAATCCTCCTCTTCGTACCCACGTATGCGGATTTCGCCCGTCTGCGGAACCATTTGTCCACTTCCTCCGACGCCACGACCCTATCCTTCGGGAGTCTCTCGGAGTACACACCCGTCAAGGAAGTGTTGCGCGCACGATCGCACTTCCTCTCCGGACGGCATGCCCTTCTGCTGTACTCGGAGCGATCGCACCATCACTTCCGCTACAGGATTAAAGGCGTACGCAAGATCCTATGGTACGGAGTACCTGAGAATCCTATATTCTGGGAGGAAATCATCTCGCTGCTCGGACTCGGGGGTGCTAAGGACGGCGATGTCGGTAGTGGAAGGTGGAGTACGAAAGGGGCGATCAGAGCGCTGTTTTCCAAGTGGGATGCTCTCAAGCTGGAACGCATTGTCGGCACAGAGAGAGTGGGTAGATTGCTCAACGATCGTGGAGGCGATACCTTTGAGTTCGTCTAGTTGTTCGGTAGAGTGAGTGAGAGTGAGAGGGTGATATGCATGAAAAATGAGAGCCAGGCCAAGAAGCATGGACATCGACTCTTTTCACTTTGTAGAGGAGCTTTCTCCTCGTAGATCTCAATGCCAATGCCAATCAATGCACGTCTATATTGTCTATCGCAGAAGCTGGTGCCAACCACTGTCCTCCAACGCCCACTGTACCGCGGCTTTGACATCATCTACAATGGCTGTGGGTTCCCAAGTCGGCCGCCGACCATCTTGGTCTCTATATACGCCTGTCCTGGTTAGTAGACTCAGCCACTCGACGCCATGAGGCGAGCGGTAATCATTTGCGCCCCGAATGTCGCTTTCGGGATTATCGCCGATCATGTACACCTTTCTCAGTTTTGTCGGGTGCGGATGTTGGTGCGGGTGCTGATGCTTCTTCCGGAAAAGGCTTTCCCGATGTCGCATCAATTGCTTCTCCGCAAATTCGTATGTCGCTCGGTACGGTTTGCCGATCACGGTCTTGTATAGTTCTGGCGCGGACTTGTGGTTCTTATGGTACGTCACGGCGCGCCAGAGGCCTTCCAATGATGCCTGGAACCCGCCCTGCCCGAGCCGCGAGAGGTGGTAGTCTGCCGCCCAGAGCAGGTCGGCGTTCGAGAAGTATAGCATCGGCTGGCCGTCTTGCAGGTATCCGCTGTTGGGCAGGGAGGTGTCGCCGTTCTTGCGGGAGTAGGTCCCCAGGATCCCTCTGTGGGACAACATCACGTCCAGGATGACTTGCATATCTAGCCCCCAGTCACGCGGATCATTGTAGACGAAGACGGCGTCGATCTTGAGACTCTCGTTCGGAGATGCCGGGTTGATCGGTCGGGGAAGGGGCCGCGCAAACGACGCGTAGTAGCTCTGCTGGAAGGGCTTGCTGAACGGCCATATCTCCGGATGAGCCCCGTAGATGTCTCCCGGCGTGACGACGTTGGTGAAGCCGTATCTCTCGGCGACGTCTCTGCAGCGCCCGTATTCCCCGCCCACAACCATGATGCATTTGTCGCGCAGGCTGTTTTCGCCGTGGATCAGCTCGGCGAAGGGCGTGTGCGATTGCACGAAGTTTGATTCGTCCAGCGTCACGGCGAGCTTGGAGGAGAGGTCTTGGACTCGCTCGGACTCGTGCCTCCCTCCGCCGTTGGTGAGCAGCATGAAGGGGATGTCATTTTGCTGGAGGAATTGGAGCGACGTGGACGCGTGGGGGATGGGCTTCGAGCTGCGCACGAGTACGCCATCTATGCTATCGAACGGGATTAGATGTCTGTTTGTTGCTGTTGTTGCTACTAGTGGTGGTGGTGATGGTGTCAGATTGCTGCATGTGACTCACTCAAAGGCGAATGCAAAGTCGGGGACTCGCTGTGTGCTGTTGTTGCTTGAGATGCAGCGGGCGGCGAACCGCTGGTGGTGGCAGTGACCCAGATTCTCACGAAGCCATCGTGGTGTCGACGGCACGCTTAGGCGAGTCAAGGACCTCGCGACGAGGTCCAAGCTACGCACCCGCATCGTCACTTGTGCTCATCGTCACTTACAGCTCGGAGTTGCCCCAGACCGAACCGTGCTGTCGATTGCGGTGGACGCGGACGTGCTGTGCAAATGGGGCGGTTACAATTGGTGGGGTTGGACGGCTTATCGTGGTAAGCTCGGGGCGGGAAAGTGAAACAGCGTGAAATGATGAGGAAACGTGTGGCGCTCAACGCAAGTGCCAGCACCGTGCTCGTGGTTGACACACGCGCCGGGCCGAATGACAGGTTTTATTCGATAACGGGTCCTCCGTCCGAGATAACAGCTGCGTTCAAAGATCAACGCCGGAGCTGCCGTGTGTGCATTGGCGATGAAATTTTATCAATGCAAGCGAAGATCCGGCAGTGCGCTGGGACGTTGCATCGTGTAAAGCCCGGGATGTCTCCATTGCGTGGTCATGGTCATACTGGGACTGATTATTTTCCCGCATACACAGCGGTAAGCGTGCTGGGACCGTTTATTGCAGCGCATACACAGCGGTGAGATGTGCTAGCATTCTAGCCGTCCCCTTTGGGTATTGGTGTTGACTAAGGGGGCCATGACGTTGATCAGAAAGGGCAGTGAATCAGATGTCGTGAGATGGAACTTCTCAAAGGCGACATGCTGGTGGAAAAAGACAGCATCAAAGTCGGGAAGAATCTTCTTGTTGCCTCGTCCGCTGCGTCCTCTCCACCATCCCGAAAATATGAGCCAAGCAGATGTTGGACAGCTCTGAACCGGGTGTATGAAACCAGTTCAAAATACCTGTCGAAGGGCATCGGCCACTATCCACAAGTCAGAGATTCAGGCCAGCGTACTCCGTATACCTAACCGATGCCGGGAATGAGCAAAGGCCCTTCGGCGGCATTAATCATCCTATCAACAGTGGCGGCGATGGAAGGCGTCTTACGCTCCTCCCTCAGAGCAAGTTTGCCTTTCAGCAGAGTTGTGCATCCGCCTGGGCACCTCTTGTATGTGAGGAGGCAGCCGGAATTTCATCGTCCCCAGCAGCCCTCCTGAAAGTAACCAAATGCATGCGACATCCGGCATTGCAGGTGGGGATCTGCTAACTTTGCACTGGGCCTGCGTCTCAGGCAGAATCTAAATGTTCGAGGCCGTACTCATGCTGCGCAAAAAGTCTCGAGGTTGTGGTTTGACAAGCACGACTGTAACCCATGCTTCCCCGAAGCTCAGCCTCCAGGGGAAGCCGGCCACGAGGAGTTATTCTTGTCTCCAGATCTCATAGACTCGGTTGAGCAGACCACCACCACGCAACACCAAGCCTCTCGAAGTGGAGTCACAGCGCCCAGTGTCGGCTTTTCGGATATCAGGGCTCTGCAACGGTGTGAAGCGACCGGTAGCCAATAGATCAAATTCGCCTTGCGAGCCGCGCACACACGGAGCACAAGTCATGGCAGAAAAGGCTCTCAGAGGGTAAAATAAACTCGCGGCGGGAGCCACAACCGAAGCGTTGGGTACGTGGCGTGCAAGCGAAGTCAAGTCAGAGAGAAGCTCCAGTGAGCGACGGGAGACGGTGGACGGCATTGGCCTGGTGAAATACTTGTACCCAGTAAATGTCGCGTGAAAGGCAAGACATTCCCGCCGCACTAAACATCCGCTAAGCTGTTCGAGGGCAACGCGATGGGCAAAACGCTCTGACCCAAACCACCATCCACGCCTTATCCTAGTTTTAACGTCCAACCACCAATGCCTCCTCTCCATTGCCCATGCCGACGGTGTACCTGTCGGGCTCCTCTTCACGTATTCGCCTATGACTAACCCGCCTTCCCCTGCAGAAACGGAACGTGTGCGCGAATAACGATGCTGCTGCCTTCGGCTGGCGCTCAAGCGATAAGTACTGCTCGTATTGAGAACTTGGCACACTGCCTACCATCAACAGACTGCACGACATCAGGAGATGTGCTCGTCCACATCTCTCATTAGCCGCTTACAGCTTCGAGAAGGAGATCGAGATTTTTAGTAAGCCTTGCTCATCCACCGTCTTATGCATGCTACGAGTATCTCGGAAGTCCACTAATTAACCATCTTTTGAGAACCACACGGACGGCGCAAACAATGCTCCATCCGCGATGCGGCGTAGTCCACTTATGACGATCCTGTTACCAGGGTGTTGCAGGGTAGGCCCAGCAGGGATTTGGACCCTATCGTGCTTGCAGAGCTCAGCGCCATCCCAACCAGAAGCATCTCTCGGTGATTCGTCACGGGAACCATATGGCAAATGCCAAACCCCTGCTATACCCGCTTCTGTCCTAACGCGAAAATTGTGCCCAGCGTGGCATGGGTGACCTTGTCTTCCATTGTCCCCTGCTGCCCGCCAGCCTTGTGGATACCGTGCCATGTCATGCGCTGAGTGCGAACAGTTATCGCTCAACACTCGAGGAGCATGGCCACAGCGCTGTTCCAGACTGTTGCTATTCTTTGACTGCTCTCGGCAATATTGCTTGGCCGTGGCCAGTCCGCCGATGGTGCAACCGCTTGAGCGCTGAGTGCGCTGTGAAGTCGACGATGCCACGCTCATTTGCGGGCCTCAACGACTCTCACATGTTGTACTGTGTATGGATTCATCGACATGGATCACGGCAGCACGTTCCTGGATCCCACCATCATCCTTTCGCCGACGATGCAGACTCTGTTTGCCACGCTGCATAATGCTTGTCCAAACCGATAGCGAGATTCCATACAATGCTTACCCGTGTCTCGTGGATCTCCCCACTCCCTGGATTCTGTGACGACAAATACGCAACGTCGATCCCAGTATCACCGAATCGAGATTTCATTGTCACAATCTTCTGGAGGGAGGCTGAGGGATGCTCAGCTCGGTCCCAGCATGTCCACAACGGGATCTCCTGTCTGAACGGAAGACCTATGGGGTGTGAGGTAGGCTGACCTTTGTTGAGGGCTTCTCGACTCTTCGTTGTAATCCTTCCCTACATACCCTCCTTATACCTTCCGATTCCTACACCATTTGGCCTCCGCAAAATCCACTCGGTCAAACACACTCGTTTCTACGATTACTGCCACTTTGAATCAGTCCTTCGTTTTTCTATCTGCACACTATGTGGTTCTACACTCTCGTTTTCAGCGTTTTTCTATTTCTTTCGAGTTGCAGGGCACTCAGATATGATCCGGCATTTGCCCAGTACAACCTCAACCAGAATCAAACTGCAACGAACCCGCTCGATTATTGGGGGGAGTGGACAGGCCATCAATACCACCCCTCACCCTCCAATTGGCGGTTTCCCTTTTATACTCTCTTCCTCGACCGGTTTGTCAATGGGGACCCCTCCAACGACAACATCAATGGCACGGCATACGAGCATGACCTTAATTCAAATCAAATGCGCCACGGCGGCGATCTCCAAGGTCTTGTCGATACGCTGGACTATCTACACGGCATGGGTATCAAGGTATGTCGGCGCTTCCTCCCAGCAGATGTTGGGCTAATCGGCGCAGGGTATCTATATTGCCGGCTCTCCTTTCATCAACAGTCCCTGGGGTTATGACCAGTACTCCCCGCTGGATCTCTCCGTCCTCGACCAACACTTTGGCACCATCAACATGTGGCGCTCTGCCATAGAAGAGATGCACGCCCGGGGTATGTATGTTATTCTGGACAACACCTTTGCCACATTGGGGGACCTAATTGGGTTCGACGGGTACCTCAATACCACTACACCCTTCACATTAAAGGAACATCAGGTCCAGTGGAAATCATCTCGCGAATACCACGACTTCCACATCGGTAACGACTACAACGAGACTTGCCAATATCCCAAGTTTTGGTTGGAGACGGGATACCCTGTCGGCGAAGACGTCACGAGTCAAATGGTTGGCTGCTATGACAGCGACTTTGACCAGTACGGCGACACTGAAGCCTTCGGTGTGTATCCAGATTGGCGCCGTGAACTGTCAAAGTTTGCCTCCGTCCAAGATCGTCTGCGAGAATGGCACGAGCCTGTCCGTCAGAAGCTCGAGAACTTCTACTGCATGATGATAGCTCAACTCGACATTGACGGTTACCGATACGACAAAGCCACGCAGTCAACTGTAGACGCTATGGGCTACATGAACCATGCGATGCGCACGTGCGCCAGGCGATACGGGAAAGACAACTTCTTCACTCCCGGCGAGATCACTGGTGGGAACGTGTTCGGCTCCATCTTCCTTGGCCGTGGTAGACAGCCGGATATGCTCCCTGAAAATCTCACGGTGGCTGCTACCATGACAGACCGTTCTCCTGAAAAATATTTCTTGAGAGACGAAGCGCATGGTGCCCTGGATGCTGCCGCCTTCCACTATACAGTCTACCGCACCTTAACTCGCTTCCTGGGTATGGACGGCAATCTCGAGGCGGGTTACGATGCCCCACGGAATTTCGTGGACATGTGGAACTCATTTCTGCTCACCAACGACTTTGTCAACCCCAACACTGGAAAGGTAGACCCACGGCACATGTACGGAGTGACGAACCAGGATGTCTTCCGGTGGCCAGCCATCACTAATGGCGTCGAGCGCCAACTGTTGGGTCATTTCATCACGGCCATCCACATGCCTGGTGCACCATTGCTTCTCTGGGGCGAGGAGCAAGCCTTCTACATCCTAGACAACACGGCCTCGAACTACATTTTCGGTCGGCAAGCAATGTCCTCTGCAATGGCCTGGAAGACTCACGGGTGCTACCATCTCTCCTCCACACAGTTCTTCGACATGCCGCTGAATGCCTCCCGTCACGGTTGTCAGGATGAGACTGTTAGCTACGACCACAGAGATCCCGCTCATCCAGTCCGTAACATCATCCATCACATGAATCAGCTTCGGGAACAATACCCTGTGCTTCAGGACGGGTTCTTCCTGCAGCAGTTGTCGAACCAAACTGAAGAGATCCAGTATCCTGGCTCGGGAAATGTCACCACGGAAACTGGCATGTGGTCTGTCATGCGGTCTGGTTTTCCTGGCGTCCAAGATCTTAGCGACACGGGTGCGGGAGATCTTCCAGTGTGGCTCCTCTACTCCAATGCCAATGCATCGAGAACTTATACATTCGACTGCAACGACAATGCTACGGCTCTGAACACAACCAGCTTAATCTCCCCATACGATGCCGGCACTGTGGTCAAAAATCTGTTCTATCCTTATGACGAGCATACCCTCGGCGACAGCGTCCACCGACTGGGAATCAACGGTTCGACGAATCCAAATGGCTGTCTCAGCAGTTTGGATATGGCGGCCTACGACTTCCGAGCTTATGTTCCGAAGAAACAGTGGGTGGGACCGAAGCCGATGGTCACCAAATTCACTCCCGGTCACGATGCACGGCTCGAGTCGACAGTCAACGCGAATGGGACGGAGTCTGTCAATGTCGAATTCCAGTTTTCGGTTGAAATGGATTGCGATAGCGTGACGAACAGCATCATCTTGAATTCAACCACTGAATCAGCTGCCACTCCGTCCATCGACCGAGCCAGTATAAAATGTGCGACACTCGACCAGCCACAAACACCTGCGTACGTCGGAGCCATCTCGTCCACCTGGTCATGGTCGGCAAAGTTGGACGATGTGCCGAACGGCATCCACTCCGTTTCTGTCCGCAACGCATCTTCCGTAGCTGGCGATGTTACAAACGCCATTGATCATTTCTTGTTCCGCATAGGGCAAACTGATAACCCAATGGTGTTCCCGGGAGCCGCAAACTACTCGTCTAGTCTCGTCAGCAAAAGCGACAACGGTTCCCTGATCATCTCACATCACGCAGCAGGCGCAGACAAATGGCGTTATTCCACAAATTGGGGCTCCAGCTTCTCGGACTGGATGCCGTACAGTGGCGGAAAGACGCAGATCGAAAAGCAAGCGTGGTCTGGAACAAAGCTGCAATCCTGGAAAGGCGACCACGTGCGTGTCGAGTACTTCAGTCGGCTGGCTGGCAGCAGCGACCATGTCCAGGAAGGTGACGTTGGCTTCAGCACCCCTCGGCGCTTCCCTCACCTGTTCCTGAACGGCCCTTACAACCAGTATGGGTACGACGCTGGCCTCAGCAACGAGATGAAGCTTACCGACAACTCCACATGGGACCATCATTTCATGACCGAGTGGAGTCTCGCGGGCACGCTCGCACAAATCAATGTCTGGGGGCTCAACCCAGATGGCAAGCCTGACCAGACAACAGTGATGGGCGATGCTGATGGTGACTCGATCCTTGATCGTCTTCCGCCGTCGTCGCTGTCTTCGGTCGTTCTCAACATCACCCAGCCTCCTCCGAAGCCCTACCTCGGTTGGCGGCTTGTGATAAATGACGGCAATTTGCGGTTTGAACTGCGGCCATCGGGTAACATGTGGCCTCAACTGATCCTTTACGTCCTTCTCTGGACTGTTCCGGTCATTACGGCGACCTTCGGTGTATGGTCGTTCATGCAGTCCTTCTACCAAATCAAATTCAACGAAATCGGCATATCGGAGAAGAAGAGCTTCGTGCCTGCAGTATTCAAGAGAAAATTCAAGAGGCTGCCTGACGAGGAGAATTCGCCTGGCGTTCTGACCAAGTTCTCGCGAAAGCCAAAGTTTCTGCAACCGACGGGTGCTCTAATCGACCAGCAGAAACGGCGGACTGTCTTGATCGCAACTATGGAGTACGACATTGAAGACTGGGCTATTAAGATCAAGATCGGCGGCCTCGGTGTCATGGCACAACTGATGGGCAAGAATCTAGGTCATCAAGACCTCATCTGGGTCGTACCCTGTGTCGGCGGCGTCGACTACCCAGAAGACCAAAAGGCAGATCCTATGACGGTGACGGTCCTCGGCAAGCCATACGAAGTGCAGGTCCAGTACCATGTCTTGCGCAATATCACCTACGTTCTCCTTGACTCACCTGTCTTCCGACAGCAAACCAAGGCGGAGCCGTACCCACCTCGCATGGACGACCTTTCATCTGCCATCTACTACTCGGCATGGAATCAGTGCATCGCGCAGGCTCTGAATCGATTTCCAGTTGACATCTACCACATTAACGACTACCACGGTTCTGTGGCTCCACTATACCTGCTCCCAAGAACAATTCCAGCCTGCTTGTCTCTCCACAATGCCGAGTTTCAGGGGCTGTGGCCGATGCGCACGAATCAGGAACGGGATGAGGTCTGTTCGGTCTTCAACCTGTCCTCTGAAATTGTGGCCAAATACGTCCAATTCGGCGAAGTGTTCAACCTACTCCATGCTGGAGCGTCATACTTGAGGGTCCACCAGCGCGGCTTCGGTGCGGTGGGTGTCTCCAAGAAGTATGGGAAGCGATCATACGCCCGGTATCCGATCTTCTGGGGGCTGAAGAAGGTTGGCAAGTTGCCCAATCCCGACCCGTCGGATACAGGCGAGTGGGACAAGAAGCTGCCGAAAGAGTCTGATATCTACGTCGACCCTGATTTCGAGGCTGCGCGACCTGAGCTTAAACGTCAAGCGCAAGAGTGGGCTGGCCTCGAGCAGAACCCAAAGGCGGAGCTGTTTGTTTTCGTCGGACGCTGGTCGATGCAGAAGGGCGTCGATCTGATTGCGGACGTTTTCCCGTCAATTCTGGAGTCGAATCCAAACGTGCAACTCATCACCATTGGACCTGTCATCGACCTATACGGCAAGTTTGCGGCAATGAAACTTGATCGGATGATGAAGCTGTACCCTGGCAGAGTATTCTCCAAGCCGGTCTTCACCGCACTTCCCCCGTTCATCTTCTCCGGTGCCGAGTTTGCCCTTATTCCCTCAAGAGACGAACCTTTCGGACTTGTCGCTGTCGAGTTTGGTCGCAAGGGTGCCCTGGGTGTCGGTGCAAGAGTTGGTGGTCTCGGTCAAATGCCAGGATGGTGGTACACCGTGGAGTCCATGACGACGGCCCATCTAATACACCAGTTTAAACAGGCCATTCACGAAGCTCTCGGCTCCAGCACGGAAATTCGTGCACTGATGAGAGCAAGGTCTGCTAAACAGCGATTCCCTGTTGCCCAATGGGTTGAGGACCTAGAAATCCTCCAATCGACAGCAATCCGCATCCATGATAAGGTCGAGGCTACGCGGCGTCATACTGCCGCAGGTGATTTGATCGGCACCTCTGCATGGAATACCCCTTTTGCTTCCGGCACAGCCACGCCGTCGGGCTTCCGGACACCAACGTTCGGCCATTCCAGAATGTCAAGCTATACAGCAATACAGTCCCTGACCACGCGCCTTAGGAATCTGGGACACAGCCGGGAAACGAGTCAAGATACATTTCGGCGTCCAAATTCAAGCCACTCGCACACTCCATCCGGTCTTTCCCGTTCCGCTTCTCTCGGATCTCGCAGGGGGCCGGGCCACGTCGACGTTCAAGACGAACACGATGGTGACGAGGCGCGGACCGCTAGCTTGCTTCCGCCTATACCAGATGTAGGAGGAGACGACACTGGTTTGAGGGCAGGCTCAACTCAGAATCCCAACGAGTACTCGGACGACGAAGATGAAGACCTGGAGAGCGATTTCGACGACGACGACGAAGACGACGATGATGATGTCGTAACGATGCCTAAACAGACTAGCGGGCGATACGAAAGCATACCGCTCAATGATGACTCGCCTCGTACGCCACCGTCGCACAGTTACCGTTCAAGCAGAACGGCAGGGCTGGAGCTCACACGACTTTCAAATAGCCCTACCAGCAGGAGGGACTCGCTGGATCAACCCAGGCCAGATTCGGGGCTTCTCGTCCCTCCGCCGGTCTTTACGGACAACAACCGTGTCTCAAGTACCCCTTCTCTGCTTTCGATGAACACGATTGTGGGGGAGAAGACGGATTTCAAGCTGCAACAGGTTGATCCCTTCTTCACAGACAGCAATGGCGAGTTTGCCCGAGCTTTTGAGAAGAGACTGGAAGACCTGACAGGCCACAATTCTGAGTCGACAACCTGCATTGAGGAGTTCCTTGTCAAGTCCGAGAAACAGTGGTTCAACACGTTCCGCGATGTCAAGCTGGGAAGGTACACGGCCATGTCTTCGGCTCGTGACAGCATATACACCAGCCGTGAATCGCGCCCAACTTCAGCCGCGCCGTCCATCTACGGAGGGAACACCGACCCAGACTCCCACCACGACCCAAACAACCTGGCTGAGCAGTTCCTGCTGGGTGAGAACTACAAGCCCCCGACCGGGCTGAGAAAGTGGATGCAACTGCGTGTGGGTGACTGGCCTGTCTACGCCTTCTTCATGGGCTTCGGCCAGATTATTGCAGCCAACTCGTATCAGATCACGCTCTTGACGGGAGAGGTAGGCCAGACAGCATCCAAACTCTACTCGATTGCATCCATCTATCTTGCCACATCGATCTGCTGGTGGGTCCTTTTCAGACGTTTTCAGTCCAGACTCTGCCTGTCGCTGCCATTCTTCTTCTATGGCCTGGCTTTCCTCTTGATCGGCACGGCACACTATGGCTCTTCTATTAGCAGCCGAGGCTGGATCCAGAACGTCGGAACAGGCATGTACGCGGTGGCCTCTTCCTCGGGCTCCATCTTCTTCGCCTTGAACTTCGGCGATGAGGGCGGTGCTCAAGTCAAAGCCTGGGTCTTCCGGGCCTGCATGATCCAGGGGACCCAGCAGGTCTATGTCGTCGCCCTGTGGTACTGGGGCGCCTACCTCAACAAACGCACTGTCACACAGCTGGTCAGCACACCCAATCCCATCACCGACACCTGGAAGATCACAGCCATCACATTGCCCATTGCCTTCTTGCTCTGGGTCATCGGCCTGCTCATGTGGTTGGGCCTGCCCAGCTACTACCGCCAAGCGCCCGGCCAGATGCCCAGTTTCTACAAGTCCCTGACGCGGCGGAAGATCGTGCTCTGGTTTTTCGTCACCGTCATCATCCAAAACTTCTTCCTCTCCGCGCCCTACGGCCGGAACTGGTCGTTCCTCTGGAGCAGTTCGCACGCGAAGACCTGGCAAATCGTCTTGCTCGTCGCATTCTTCTTCATCGGTGTCTGGGCCGCAGCATTGTTTCTGTTCGCCAGGCTCTCCAAGTCTCACAGTTGGATTTTACCGCTCTTTGCGATCGGGCTGGGTGCGCCGCGATGGGCCCAGATCTGGTGGGGAACCAGTAACATCGGATCATACTTGCCCTGGGCCGGCGGGTACACGGCCTCTGCACTGGCATCGCGCGCCCTGTGGCTCTGGCTGGGCACCTTGGACGCCATCCAAGGCGTCGGCCTGGGCATGATCCTTCTGGCGACGCTCACGAGGGTGCACGTCGCCTTCACACTCATCACGGCCCAAGTCCTCGGCTCGGTGGCCACCATTGTCGCGAGAGCCTGTGCGCCCAACAAGATCGGCCCCGGACCCATCAGTCCGGACATCAGTGGCGGCGTGTCCAACATCTGGCAGGCCTGGTTCTGGATCGGGCTGGCCTTCAACCTGGCTATTTGTGCCGGTTATTTCAAGGTATGTCGGATATCGAACGGTGTGAGTGAGGTTGGGATACTAATGGTGATTTACAGTTCTACCGGAGTGAACAGCTCAGCAAGCCATGATCTATTTGACGGCATCGTAAGGAAGATGGGGTCTTTCCGCCGCTGTCTGTACAACACGTCATGAGCATAGATGGATACTTGGATACATGGATACGGAAAGACTTGGAGATTCTAATGCATGAGCATAACCTTCCTACCTACATCCATACCTATGGTGGGATGTGCGTCATATACAATTGGATATAGGAAACGGACGAACAGAACCTCTGTATGATTTGCTATGATATGATATGGGATGGGATAGGATAGGATGGGATGGGATGGGATAGGATGGGATGGGATGGGATGGGATGGGATGGGATGGGATGGGATGGGATAGGATGGGATGGGATGGAATGGGATGGGATGGTATATAGTACAATATATAGATCATATAATTTGATGTCATACGCCAAGTAAATTATAAAGAACAAGCCGATACAGAGTACGAGTTGAGTACGACTTCCGTTATTATATCTACATGTGTATAGCTTTGAAAACAATGCTTAGAGACGACGATACGACGATATGGCCTGATATCAAGGAGTAAAGCTGGGATCGTGCGGTGATGAATGCGTCAACGGCAATGGGTAGTCTATGTTTCATTCATACAAGGATATACTGTGTATTCGTACATTCGTGATCTCATGCCTAGACAAGATCTCATGAAACCCGCTGCTTTTTAAAGACGTTCCCGCCCTTGAAGCCGTTCGTTTCGCGCTGTCGTTTACGCTCGATTTCTTCCTTCATGATGCGCTCGGCCTCACTCATCGGTCTCTGCGCGTTCAGCGCCACCGGTTTCTTCGAACCGCTTAAGGGGTTCTTCTTGGATGCTGCGGCGAAGACGTTCTTGGGCTTGCTTGTCGTGGAACCGAAGGACATCGACAGGGACGATTGTTTGGCGGGAGGTTGTGTTGACGCATTATCTGCGGTGTCGGGAGGTGTGGTGGTTGATGGGGTCTGGGTTGGCGAAGGTCCGGTATCCTCTTTCTGCTTCTCCCTTTCCCTTTCCTTCTCAGAGGATGAGTCGTCTTTTTCCGAGAGAGGAGGCGTTGGCGATGCGGCCGGGGCAACGGCGGGCGTTGCCTTCTTCGCGCCAAAGTTGAGGACGATCTTCTCTCCGTCTTTCCGCTTGATGCCAAGGCCGTCACCTTCGCTCTGTGCTTCGTCGTCGGGGACTACCTCGTCGCCTTCCACGTCATCTTCCACCTTACTTTGCCCCTTCGCCCTGCGGATCTGTTCCTGGATCATCCGCTGCTCGCGTTCCTCGTCACCCCGGTCCTGTCTCTCCTTCCTCCGTATCGCTTCCTGCCGCCGCAGCGCTTCGGGGCTGTTGTCGATCCAACTGATCATCAAGGCACTCGCGCCGCCACGGGCCTCGTTCTTCTCGTCCTCATCCACGCGGCATATGCCTTCTCGGCCTAGATACTTTGCAAACTCGGTCAGACTGTTCCACCTGGTGGCGTTCATGTGGATGTGTTCCTTGTTCGAGATATACTCTTGGTAGAAGTGGTTGACGTTGACCTTCTTCTCGCCGTGGCCCGTCCGCAGGAGTTGGATGAAGTCTTTGAGGAATTGGTTGGAGAAGTCACGGATCGCCTTTCGGGGGTCTTCGCCGATGAGCTGCATCTGCCGGACGTGCGACTCCGACGCAACGTGGCACTTGAACCCGTTCTCGTCGCGCATTTGTCGCTGGCATGCTTGACAGTACCACCGCAACCGCTGAAGGCCCTTCGCCTTCATCTGGTTGGCGATGTACTTGGTAGATCCCACCTCGGCGCGCGGCATGATTGCGACGTAAGCCAGACAAGAAGCAGGGGAGTGAATGGGTCAGATCGGAGGCTGGAAGTGGCAGGGCAGATTTGTTGAAGTGGTATGAGCAGGGCGTTCAAGTGCAAGTGGCGTCGACATGGAGACCACGAAGGCCGATGAGAGATAGCACGTGAAGAGTCATCACGTGAAACACGTGACAGAATCCCCGCTCACGTGATTCTTGGTGTATTGACGACGTTCTACCCTGCCTCCGACATGAATTCATCGGCAGCTCTACTATATCAATGCTTATGCTATATTACATGCTGGGTATTTTCCTATTAGGCTACGGAATGAACGATGGACCTCGAACATCTGCGCCGATACCCTTCTCCCCTTCTGAGTTAGCAATGAGTACAGACGCTGGAGACTAAGAGATCAAGCTCGTGGTGGATGAGAATGGCTTGCCCGGTGTTTGACCTTCAGGGAAGTAGATGTCTATGGCGTTTAAAACTCGAGGAAGTCTATTCTCGCTCGCTTTAGGTCACCAGTGAATGTGCAAGTTGCAACCGGATGAAAAATGGCCGTACCGTCAAGGACCTTACTTCACCGCGGCCCCGTGCGTTCGACACCGGCGGATAAGCGAATGCTGGGATCGAGCCATGTCAGGATGGCGAAAGCACGAGTATCGAGCAGTGGGTCTTCCAGCGACGATTATCTCAGGGCGGCCAAGGTTTGAACCATGTGCAGAAGCAATGAATTAAAGCCGAGTTGCATCGAATAATGAGCTGGGGTCGATCTTACTGTCACGCGCTGTGATTTATAACAGCATTATATCAAGCCTTGAATTTTGGTCCTGTGAACCGTGGAACGTGGAACAGTGAAGACTAGGATATTCAGATGCTGATATTCACTTTCGGCCGCGAAGGCCCAGGCAGTGGGTTTTCAATTGTGAATTGACCATGAAATCATCTTCCTGACCCTTTCTTAGACACGATACCAAACAAGTCCCCAGACTGTGTCCCAGACATTCATCCTTCTGTCCCATAAATATGCGTTTGTGCCCTCAACCTGCGTCCAGCTCTTACAACAATGGCGACATCCAACGATCGGAAACGGAATTTCGAGGGCCAGATCTTGATACCCGACGTGCTTCCCGGCAAGAAGCTTCTAGTGCGCGCAGTCCTGAACAATGAAGTCGTCACTGAAACCGTCGAAATGGATGGCCCAAGTGGCGCCCGCGTCGATCACTTCCTTGCCAATCTCAGCGACAAAATCCCACTCTTGTGCGGCACCTCCAAACTCTGGTCCCATGAATTCCAGGGCAGAGACCTGACGATGCCGTTGCTGCTCTTACAAGAAACTGCAACATCCGGGAGGCATGACACCCAGCATCGGCGCTGGGCCGTTGTGCCTGCAGGGAACAAACAGAAGTACTCGCGTTGGGTGACACAAAACCTACGTGCTGGCGATGCGGACGTCTTACGCGTCGAAGCTCACCTTTTCATTACGCGCGACAACAACTCCCCCTTCGACGAACTAGAAGGGTATGAGGAATTCGCAAGAGAGCTTAAAGAAGCCGCCACTGGCAGGAAGAAGATCGAGGACACGCCGCTCATTCAGATCAAGAACACCGACCTTGGGAAACCCCTCAATGAGTGGCTTCCCTCCTTTCAAGGAGAAACCACATCAGCTCATCTGAGCAGTCTTGCGTATGCGCCAACGACGAACCAATTCTTCCCTCAACGGTACATTAAGGACCCCATGGCATATCGGCCGGTTTGCAGGGCTTGTGGCCTTCTTGCCGTGGAACGAGGTTTAGTGAGGCCTAGCCGTCGGCCGCGGGCTCGGGCACACTATGCGGCGATTCGGGCAGCGCGAGAAGATCAGCCAGCTGAGGGAGCCCAGGGAGTTCAGACCACGCAAGAAGCTCACACAGATCAGGCATCCCGTGTCGTTCAAACCACGCCAGACACTCAGGCAGCTGAGGCAGCGCAGGCTGGCGAACTCGGCGTGTCCCGGGAGACTTCTGCCCACCCTGTCGCCGGGAGCGATGCGGGCGGAGAACCCGACATGGACGCAGATGAGCGCCTTGCGAGACAACTCCAAGCAGAAGAGTATGGATTACGACGTAGGGCTAGAACGAGGAACTACAAGGGTTTCAGCTGAGTGTTCGACTACAGCGACCACTCTGACAATATGTTGGAGCTGGATACCCGCCAGACCACGGTGCGATGGTTGCGAACAGGTGCAAAGATCTCGGCAAGAGAGCAAGGCCAGGCAGGGTTTGGGCATTACTTGGAGGGGGAAAGACAAACAGCAGTCCAGGGAAAGGACTGTTCAGCGATGATTGTAGTGGGTGATGGCCTGCCTCCTTGTCAAGTCCACAATGTGTGTTCGACGCAATATGCACGTAGCAGGTAACAAGTGCGGATGACTAAGCAAGAAATTCAAAAACACCAGATACTGTATTCTTGGTAGAACTGCCGCCTGATGACCACGACTCAGATCACTGGGTGCAGGATGGTAGTCTGCACACATCCTATCACGCGTAGAACGCTGGATCTCAATTACGAGCGACGAACTTGACCCTCGCGCCACCGATGGAGCATCAACCAAGTATTGATTACTTAGACATCACACAATAATTAACACTCCCCAATGGCCCGGATACAGCAACCCACAAGCAGCGCAAAATCAAACTCGAAACTAAAGTCCTCGAGGCGCTCCAAGTCTAAACCCCGATCCCTCAAAACAGGCCGCCCTCCGCTGCTCTTTTCCTCGCTGTCATCAAACATTGACATCTCGACGCCCACAGCCCACGGCAAAGCCGAAGCCAGAGCAAATGCCAAAAACAACGCCACACTCAAAGCCGGCGCCAACGCCAACTCCTCGACCCTCTCGTCAAAACACACCCGCGCCCTGATCAACACGCACCACCTCCTCCAAAAACGACTGGCAACCGCGCGTGCCCAGGCCGACACCGCCCAGATCCAGACGCTCGAAGCCCAGCTCGCGGCCCAAGGCGGGTTAAAGGCATACCAGCTCGCCAGCCGGACCGGGCAGAGTCGTGACCGGGGAGGCGATTCGAGCAGACTGCTCGTCCGTTGGCTTAATGGGGAGGTGAGGGCGCGGAGAGGGGCGCTCCGACAGCGAGGCCGAGATGGACAGAGACAGAGACAGAGATTAGTGTCGAGTCCGAGTCCGAGTCCTAGTCCAGGTCCTAGTCCCATTCGCCGTCCTCGTCCAAATACTCATAGTACTGGCAACGAGAATCTCAAGCCTCCTCCTTCTCCTCCTCCTCTTCGCATCCTCGAAGTTGGGGCCCTCAGCACAGACAACGCGCTCAACATCCCCGAAATCACGACCGTGAGGAGGATCGATCTACGCAGCTCAGGCCCGGGGATCGAGCAAGTCGATTTCATGGACTTGGCCGTTCCGCGTGATTCGAGCAGCGACAGCAGCGGCGGCAGAGAGCACAAGTCTCGAGGAGGAGTGTCGTACGACGTCGTCAGTCTCTCCCTCGTGTTGAACTACGTCCCCGACGCGACGGCGAGAGGCGAAATGTTAAAGCGGACGACTTTATTCTTGACGCGGATGCCGCCTCCCCTCTCCTCCTCCTCCTCCTCCTCCTCCTCCTCCCAACAACCGACTGGGAATGGCCGGACGCAAGACGACGCCACGCCGGTGCTGCCTTGTTTGTTCCTTGTCCTTCCAGCCCCGTGTGTGGATAACAGTCGGTACCTGACCGGGGAGCATCTCACTGCGATGCTCAACTCGCTGGGCTATTGCCAGGTTCGGGCAAGGACGACGCGGAAGCTGTATTATAGTCTGTGGCGCTACGATGGGCCGGGAGCGAGGGATGAGTGGGTGAGAAGGGGTGGACAGTCGGTGTTCAAGAAAAGAGAGATCAACCCCGGACCAGGGAGAAACAATTTTTGCATCGTGCTGGATGGGGACCACGTTTCATAGAGTGACTTCTCTCAAGTGAGAGGGAAAATCGCTTGTGGACCACAAAGTTTGTCCATGGTTTCTTCTGTTTCCATTTTCACTGTTCAACGGTCTCCGTTTCCACCAACCCGGCCGACTCGCTATGCGTGCTGCTCTATTTCTACAGGATACATGTAGCATCTCTCCCTTTCGCTGCGCGCCTGGAAGCTGGGGGTCTTCCAAATTCCGACTCAGTAGGTTCGAGGCAACCAATAAGCCCTCTCCCCAGCATGGAATGTGTCCAGTCCTCCACCGGTGTGGCCCATGAGTGTTGCCAAGAAGAGATAGCTTTCGACCGATATGTGTAACAGAACCCGCCATCCATGAGTGGTAAACTATGATGCTAGCATGCAACTGCTGTCCGCCATGGTAGAACGCCATATCCAGGCCATAACGGGTCATTGTACCACGCTCCAGTCATTGCATAAGCCGCAAGTAGAGACACAATTATATCGCAACCGTCTTCATCTCCTCCTCGATGCCGTCTACACCCAGACCTTTGACTGGGGGTTCTAGCTGTGTCGGATTATTTTCAGTGCTCTCATTGTTGCCTGCCGTCAGCACCCGAGTGAGTCGCGTTGAGGGGAAGTCCTTCGAGTCTGCGCTCTTCAATGAAGCTGGTGTTGGCAAATCCACAAGCTTGTCTGCTTCGACCTTGACCGACGTCGCTGCCTCTGGATCTATCGGTGCTGGAGTAGCTCGTTTCTTGCCTTGGGTGACTGACTGCTCAGCAGCTTGGGCGAAGTCTCGAACCACATCGCCGCCGGGTCGAATGGCCTGTGGCTGGGCGATTTCCTCCTGCACACGAGCCAGGGGGCTGCCGACCGCGTGTCTCGGACTGCCTGTAGGCCCTCTGGAGAATCGTTGAGGTGACCGGCCTCGATCTTCGCCAACGACCGGACTTCCGTACGGGGAATGGCGCCCATTTTGCGCTACTGTGGTATTGTTGATGCCGCCTGGTTGAGATCTCCGCCTCGGTCCTCTGCGGCCATATTTCTGATCTGCTCTCCAACGCAAAATATCCATATAAGCTGGCTCGACTGTCTCGGTCCTGAACTCCCTCAGTTTCAGTTCGCCTGTGTCCTCATCAACAAAGACCTTCTCGCTGCTTAGGTCGTCCGCCACCGTGGCCAAAAAGTGGCCCCATGACCGAGCAACAACATATTTGCAGTCGTAGTCACGACCGAAGAGAATGACTTGGCCCCATTGACCCATCGGACCTGGGGCTAGATCGACCGCAATGTTGTTCCCGCCCCAATCCCTGGCCAGTGCAATCCAGCTGGGGTGGGCGTATGCTTTCTGGATTGCGTTGGGTGGTTGGGATTCCTGTCTATCGAGCAATTCCTGTCTCCAGAAGCGGTTCTGGGTGTGATTTGAGGACGAGGCACTGGTACTGAGGCCTTTGGAGCTGCCGTACGACGGTTTCCGGGCGCCACTCAGGTACTCTTCGTTGACGATCTGCCAATTCTTCCACTCCTGTACAATTTCTTCACAGTCCAGAAGCATGCAACCGAAAATGATTCCCGTCGGTCTACCACCACGCTCTTGTCCGTCGTGAATGGCGAGCGAGTCGCGGACGTCTTGCGGCAAGGACATGTTCAGCTCGTGTTCCAGTTCATTGATGTCATTCTGTGTACATCCTTCGCCAAGCTGATCCCAGAGTTCGGTATAGTTCTTCTCGGCCCATCGGTCGATCTTCTTCCAGGAGTGGGAGACAGGTGGTGGGGGAGGCGCGCCGTCAGCAAAACTCTGCATTTGAATCTCGCCTGGAGACACAACTTCGTCGATGCCAGCAGGCTTCGGTGAGTTTAAAGAGCGCATACCCGGCGAGTAGGGTCTGTTAGGAGACTGGCCGATCTGGGACGAGGAGACTGAGGGTCGCTTGGTGTCTTGGTATGTCTGGGAGAGGTCTTGCTGGGAGTCAATGGCACTGGTCGCGACCGACGTCAGGGGGGCGTGTCGACTCTGGCCGACGGGGACATGTTGACCCGTTCGGTACGGAGAGTCGTGCGAGGCATGGCGGTCATTAGAGGTCATGGTATGCCAGAACGAGCGCCATGCTGTCGTGAGGCTGGAAGGGGTCAGTCATGGTAGACGTGAGGCCAGGAGGGGAACACGCACGAGTTTGCCATGACTGGCGACACGGTCAGAGTAGTCGCTGCCACTTTGACGGTTGTTGGTGACGGGGACGAGTTGAATTACAATATCAATATCAGCATCGGAGGGCTGGAATATCTGGCATCTGATAGTTGGTGCAGTTGTCTTTGCGGTGGCAACTGGGGGTCAAAACAAAGGCCGACTGCGTTGTGTTGTGTCTCGGTGGTTGGAGCCGCAAACGACAAAGAACGTCCCGAGGTGGCTAGGGACTTGGCCGAGAACAGAACAAGGAAGCGTTGGTACACAGCAAGCCAGTGCGTTTGTGTAAGTACGAGTAGGAGAGACAGTATTAAGGCAGTTGAAGGGGTGGATGGGAGGGAGAAGGACGAGGATGATTACAGTCTGTATTTTGCAGGCACACCGCAACTGCAGCGAGACGACGACAAAAGGGGACGGGCACCTGCAAAATATGAATATGGGGAGCAGCGGGAGCCGCTAAGGGCCCTTGTTACGGGTGCGCAACCCCCCCCAAGCCCAAGCCCAAGATGCATCATGCATCATGCAGATGACATTTTAGACACCCGCGCCTAACAAACCCACTCTGCCCACTCTGGCCTTCCCTAAATTTTGACAAGCATCCTGGCACTTCCAGTACAAGCCTCATCCATGCAGTTATTGCTGAACCAAGAAGGCTGACGAGTCTTGGGTGATGGCTATAATGTGCCCCTCAAAGATAATGCCTCCTCGTATCCTTCCCTCTTTCAGCTGCCTGCCGCCTTCAGCTGCTCCTTTCCGAACTGCAAGCGCTGCGCCCCCCGGATCTGGACACGTCAATCATCTCTCAATCAGCTCAGGCGAGTAGTGGGGGCAACACCAGCTGATGAGTACGAGTACCGCGCGCTGCCTCATGTCCTTCACATGAACGAGAGCATCAGGAACGCCGCTCCACCATCACCTCGTCCGAATCGCGCTTCACAAGTCCGAGACGCGTCAATCTTATGGCTGCAATCAAGCCTTCTAGTGGCTCCGCTAACCGATAGGCTGAGGTCCGTTGTTGGAGATTACACGATAGGCAATGGCCACGATCAGAGGCTCAAATAAAGGGGCTTCACACCCATAAAAGGGGGAACATTCATGGCTGAAGCGAGTTCTCTATCATGATTTGCCGTGTGCGAGGTCACCCGCCCGCCGTCGAGTCAAAGACTTCTCTACGCACATCATTGTGTCTCGGATGCAAATCCCAAACCTCTCAATTCCTCCTCATCACCTTCTCAAAGTTGCACTCGAGCGACAAGACCGGGTTTGTGGGCGAGCTATCTCCTTGGAGCAAATTCTCCGTCCGATCTCAACGTGCAACCGCGGCCATGCAGATTTAAGACATGCACAGAACCAGTTTTGAGTGACGAAAGTTGACCTGTGTGCACAAACCTGCTATTCTGGCGATCAGGATCTTCGAAGCTTGGCCGGCTAAATCGAATATTCTGGACAATGTCTGAGACGATCACCCTTCGGCAGCTCTTCAGGTCCCCTAGTAGGGAAGGCCGGACCGCTCAATTACCTCATTTGCCGTCTGAGTATCCACTTCTATATGTGTGCACGGTCTGCCGCAATGGTGTGAGGGGCTCATTTCTTTCGGACACCCCTTTGAGCCCATAGCTGGCAGCGCAAGCTTTCAGTGTCGCGCGCCATACACCCAGAAACACTTCAGTCAATTGGAGATTCGAACTTTGGGGTTGTTTGCCTGTCCAGAGCCTCATCCAGCAACGAAAGATCGACGGCCAATCGGTGAGTTTCGCCACGGCTAATGCAAGGTACACAAGACATTCCCGTGGCCCAGCCTTGCCTGACTGCATGGCATTGAGATAAGTATAGCTTACCCTGCATTAACCCAAGCTACTAACCAATTACAGGCGTCTTTGTTTCCCTGTTTCCTGTTTGCCTCAGTTCGGGGAATCATGGTGAACAGGAAAACGCCACATCGGATACCGTTTGATATGCTTGCGCAAAAGCAGATGCCGAACGTTGAGCCCGTCGGGGTTAATCAACAATCATATGCTCCCGAATATACCGGCAGAGGCACCAAGGATCTAGCTGCGTCAGCAAGTCAGCCGCCGAGTGCTTTGGCAGTCCGCCCAAAAAACCGGCCCCTCAGCACGTCCGCAAACAGCGGCCGCTTAAGCTTCACAGCCATCGGCCAACGATCTGGACCTTTCTATGCATTCCCTCACAGAAGAACGTTCCAGGATCAATGCCTTATGAGGATATTCAGGTTTTCTCCTACGCTGTTGTTACGAAGAGCCAGCATGTTGGGTCGATGGGATGGGATACCTATTTATCAGCTGTGACGAATGTCTTGACATCGTATTCAAGCTCCTGCGAGAATGTGCTGACGATTCAGTTCGGTCTCCGCGCCGTCTCTTTCGGTAACGCCTCGGATTTGGCATCTATACCACGCTGCTGGAAGAACTAATCAGCAGTCGCCGTCGGTGCAGGCTCGAAAATGCTGTGCCATGGTCCACGCCAGAGACAAAAAGCTTTACTAAGCCAGAGCCTATCTCCCAAAACATATCATGTAGGAAAGAGAGTGCTGTCCATTACCAACCGAACGGTCGCCCATCTGCGTTGCGAAGCTCCTCATGGATTGGGCGCCCAGAATGCCGCGCGCCCGAGGGGAAATGGCTTGAAGTGTCAGCAGGTTGCCTCGCATTGAACAGAATCGCCGCTCCGGGTTACTACCCTTCTATTCGGCTACCTATTGTGTCGAAGTCTCGCCTTAGAGATTCGAAAGAGAAATCGCCCAAGTTCTCCGACATCAAAGCTCTTGCATTGATATGTCAGTTAACTGTTCTTTCTTCGAGAAACGGGCGCAGCGCCACCACCTCCTCTAGAGAAGCTGTGGCCGCGTTTGGTAACCTTCTTAGGCTCTAAACGGCCCTTGAGCTGTGAGTACTGGACACTAGGTGCAACACAGCCCTGCTTCAACCTTGATACACGCTCATCCTCAGTCCTCCAATCTCCCATGAGCCTCTTCTGCCTTGCGCACGAGTTTCGATGCCCGCTTTCAGTATGCCCACTCATATCAAAGCTCCAAGGTTTCACAGACCAGCCAGAGGACAAAGAAGAAGTATTCATCCAAAATATCCATTTACAAGCCTGGTTTTACAGGAGGCGAATCGCGGGGTTTAGTGAAGGTGGACCATGATGACGGTTTCCGCGAAGAACTAAGAGATGATGGATAAATGAATGAAATATAGCAATCTACTTGTAGGCAGAACTCTATCCCTTGTCTTCTTACCAAAGCATGGCAAGCTGTATGAATCCAAGAACAACATGCCGGAGCTGATAGACTCTTACCACCTGCTTGGAATAATGCAATAGTTGCCTTCTCTCTCCTGCTTCTACCGCTTTCATCCGCCCACATTCTAGAGAATGACATGAATCTTTCAAAACAACAAATGCGACACGCGGAACCACCTCCCCGAAACGGAGTTCAAATCGCCCTCAATCGTCTTGCGAGCAACAAGCTCATCATGACAAACAGTCCAATCCCTCCTAGAATGCCAAAGAACCAGTACAGCCCCTCGGTGTCTTTGCCTGGCACGTTGACGTTCATGCCAAACAGGCCTGTGATGAGGTTCAGTGGCACCAAGATCGTCGCCAGAACAGTAATCTTGGCAAGATTCTTGTTGGTGCGGTTGCCCTTGAGGATGTTGTCCACGTTGAGTTGCGCCAAGTAGTTTGCATGCGACCGGGAGAGCATCTTCTCCACGTGGCCTAGGTTAGACATCATGGTGACGACGTGGTCCTGAATGTCGCCCAGGTACAAGCCGATGTCCCCACGGGGAGTCATCTGATACTGGTCGTTGCAGCGTTTGGCAAAGCCCTTGATGACATCCGCCTTGCCGCCCAAGAGCCGCATGAGGTTCAGAACACATTTGCGGCATTCGCCGATCTGTCGAAGGAGCGCGAGGAAGTCGTCCTCACGCGCGATGAAGACTTGATCTTCGATACTCTCAGACTCGTTTTCTGCTTCGCGAATGATCGGCGCGAAGGAGTCGACAATGTCATCGATCAGGGCGTAGCAGATGTAGTCCGGGCCAACTGACAGGAAGTCGCCGAGCTTGGAGATACGCTTGCGCACGTTCTTAGCATGCGGATTCGGGGTGTAGCTGAAGCTGAGGACACCGTCGGCGCAGACAACGATGTAGACGTGAATTGCATCCAAGAAGTCCTCGTGGCCTCGGTCCATGTTGAATGAGCGGAATGACACGAAGTAGTACTGAGAGAAGAGCTCGACTTTTTCGCGAGACTCCTGGGTCTCAATGTCTTCCTGGGTAAGACGATGGATCTTGAAAGCCTTGCAGAGAACGGCTAGTTCAGCCTTTGTCGGGTTGAGTACGTCGAGCCACCATACACCGCCATCGGGTCCGACCTCGAACAAGTCGCGGAATGTAGTACCATCGGCAACGAAATCCCCCAATTTGCTCGCGCGGCGCCCTTGGGTCAGGTCGGAAGAGAATAAGAAGAACCGATTAGCGCGCTCGGCGGGCACTTCCCCGGGCTTGAGCGCAATCTTCTCGTCGGACGAGGAGGAAGGATCATGGTTCGAATCATGCTGCGTGATGGGCTTTTCAAAGAAAGATTCACCGTTCAGTGCAGCGTTGGGCGGCTCAGCGGAGCCACCGTATTGCTTCCGCAGATCTCCGAAGGTCCTGCTCTCGGTCGAGACCTCGGTGATCTGATCATCTGGCACCCTCCCCTGCGCGCTGAGAGCGACAAATTCCTCGAGCTCTTCGAAATCGATCTTGTAAGTCTTGCCGGCTTCCTCGTCAGTTGGGAAAATGTTCTCTTCATCAAAATCCCTGTCCGTTCGCTGGGTAAGTGCAGCAGGTGGTATACTGATATTGCTCAAAGTTGGACGTCTTTGATTAGTGCCTCCCGAATACGTCCGATTGCGGAAGTGCTCCAGGACTGAAGACGAATGACTCTCTGCCGTATTAGCACGTTGCCTTCGACGAGGTTCGGCAAAGGCCTCGACAGAGTTGGCAGGCGACGTAGACCGCGAAGAAGAGCTATCTCGCGAGCGATCATGCCTTCCTGCAAGTCGAGGGGTTCGGGCTTCGCGATTGTTGGTGAACCTCCTCGCGCGGAATGAAGGGCGCCTTACGCTGCCTGGTAAGGGATCAAGCTCTCCATCGCTTTTGTATTCGTCGTCTATAGCATTTTCAAAGTCTCGGGTGATTGGATTGCTCTCTTGGTCGCGAGTGTTGAGTAAGGCATCGTCAACAGACAAGAGATCCCTTTCTCCGATCTCGCTTGGTCTTGGTGTTGGGACTTGCAACTCGACTGCGGGCACATTCAAGCTCACATGTGCCGGTTGGACACCCAAATTGTTCCGATGGTCGTCCAACTCAGGAGCTGGTGTGCTGTATCGGCTGTCCATTCTCTCCTCTGGAAGGGATCCGGAGGACGACATATTGGGCGTGATCTTGATTCGGAGGGGACCCGACCTGCATGGACGGCACCCTAACGGTGCTAGGTGACTCGAAAACTAGGCCACTTTGAAGAATGTTGCGGCGATGTTCTCACCAGGCGAACAAGTGGTGTTGGATATATTCCAAAATGGAAGAACCTTCTCTTTCAGATATTCAGATAATAAAAGTCCCCCCAGGCCTGCGACGGCCAGGGACCGGATGATAGCTCCAAAGGGCCAGTTATGGGGGTCGAGTGGTTGCACCAGTAAATACCATGAGGGATGTGCCTAGCAGAGGGCGGATGAAGGAAGAGGCAACTGTGTAGCCCGCCAACTTGAAGGTTGAAGGGGACGGGACGTCGCTGTCGAGCGCCAGGGTGATGGGCTTGCTACAAGAATAGGAAAGACTGAAGACAGCCTTCCTATGCCTTGACGGGGAGAGTGTGGAATGAACCGTAGGGATGGACCGACACTTGGATACAAGTCGGTCGTCAAAGAGATGGCGGTTGATGTCAACGAGGACCTCAGCAGAAGGACTTGATGTCAGCACACCAGATTGCTGCAGGATGCAGTAATTGATGAAAAGTCTCCGACGGATGTCGAGGGTCTGGATGAGTTAAAGAGTGTGCGACAAGATGCACGAAAGGGTGGGGGGACAAATGGCCGGTTGTTGTGCGACTCGATGTCGATGGGACTAGCAGGAATGAAAATTTTGGTGAAGGAAAAGTGAGGAAAGTTGCAGGTTACAGGGGGCCGGAGAGACGGAACCTGCCCAAGCATTCCCTTTAGCGAGGTATTTTCGCCCGTCCTTCTGCTGCACATCTCCAACGGCCAGTCACGGTGGCTTGAACTCATCAAAACCTCGACGGTCCTTGGTGCGGTCAGTTGCCGAGATCGCCTTCTGGTTACCTGAACCTGTCACTCCAACACTGGCAGATTACGAGTAGCCGAACCTGCAGTCTCTCCGCTTGTCTGGAGAGCTTGTCTCAAAGCCAAATTCCACAAACGACGTGACGCGCGGGGGAGGCCAAAGACAAGGACACCTTTTGTTCAGTGGATAACATCCAAGTGCACAAATCAGGACACCTTGTGCGGTGGACAACAACCATAACCTGGAGATTTGCTCGATATGGACGCGGTAATCTCTCAGCTTCAGGATCTCTTTGAGGGCCAAATTGTAAGTACAAACAATCAGCCAATTCCCCCTTGTCCTGCCTTGAGCTATATCTAACTCGGTGTGTAGGATTTCGATGGTCAGCGCCTTGCAGAGAGGACCTCAACTGCTATTCTCACGCTTTCTTCCGTAAGACTGTTCCACCAAGGTCCTATTTGGGCGTTGATGTGGTCGTGTTGGCAGCTGATTAATGCGCTTGCAGGTCGTTGCGTTGATCGTTGGGTTCATTCATCAAGACATCTATCTGATCATATGGGTCGGTCTGGCCGGCACGGCTCTTGCTATGCTGCTTGTTGTTCCCCCTTGGCCTATCTACAACAAACATCCCCAACCATGGCTTGGTTCCAATGCTGCCTTGCCGCCAGGCGGGATTGTGGTTGGTGGAAAAGCTCGATGAAATTCAGATATGATGGTCATGAGTCATTGTTCATTGTTCATTGAGCTTTGGCGTATCTACGGTGTCCTTCCAGCCTCTTGGCTAATGAGTCACACGCTGTCTGGGCTGCTCCCTCTCGCCAAGCGTGGCTGGGTCATATCTCATCACAATTCTCCGCAAGCACTTTCAAAAGACCTCGGAGCCTTGTAGCTATGTTGTCTGCGGTAGCCAGGACTGACTCGTCGACACCTCTGACCGAACGATACCAGCTCCGTGGTGTGGTGAGTTGCACCTCCGGAGGGTGCTTCGTGCAAAGGCCATGCTGTTTGAAGGATTTCACGTCCCGTTCTCTTCCCCATAAAATGACTATCTTCCGTACTTTTGGAATTCCCAGTCTCGGTTGTCAAGGGGGCAAACTTGTCGGGTCTTCAGCCAACGGGAGATGCAGTGGAAGTGGAAGGCGTGCTAGAACCATCATCAGCTATCCCGACCCAGAAAGCCGCCGCCGCGATACTCACATTGCAAATGCCCCATGCGACTGTGCACTCTTCGTTTGTAGCAGCGCCTTGGTTCGCCTGGCATTCGATGCCTGTGACATCGTCAGTGGTGAAAGACATTGATTGCGGCGCAGGATATATGGCCTACATAGATCCATGATGTGGTTCCGGCAAATGGCGCAGTTGTCAACGACAATATCCCAAGCCCAGAGAGCGACCGCATTCCACTGTAGACACTCAGTATGACCGCGTGATACCTGTGCCCATGAGGCTACTGACCTTCTTGACCTCGAATCTCTTCTTGGTGTCGCCGCCTTCAGCAGCACCACCCTTAGACGCCTTGACGGGGACCTTCGCCTTGGTCTCTGTGAGGGAAGCATCTTTCATCTCAACGTCCGCCATCGTGACGTCCCTGAGTAGGAGCAATTCTAGGAGGAAGGATCGGAGGTGCGGGGCGATAAAAGTTGGAAGTGGTTGTCAAGTAGGTACGGATTCTGCTCGTTCCCGTGAGACAGAGGGGAGCGGAATTGAGGTTGAAAGTACTGATCTTCAGAAAGACGGAAAGAAAGTCAAAGGCACTACTCGTAGCAGTGCAGGTCCAGCTGTGCAGATGACGATTCCTGCCAGGTAGAAACATACGAGTACAAGGCTGCTGCGGGTTGAGGTGAATCGCAGCAAGGCTGTGATGAGGACAGCCACTCACCCACTGAAAGCCCAGCGAGTGGCGACAGGGCAGCCGGTTTCTCCTTGCAGCTGAGCCACGGCCAATAGCAGCGACCGAGGATCCGCGCCTCCCAGCCGCGAACCACACAGCCGCCGCCTTTCTGAGACGCTTATTATCGTTGTCGCCCCCTCCCCATTATCATCACCAGCCTGCGTCACCCATCCTCTCTTCGCATTCACACTCATCGCCAGATTGATCGAGACACTCTATCATCCTTAGCCTACACCCGACAATACCCTTCCTCCGCACGTTACACTTAACCCAATCTCTCGACCAGCTGTCCTGCCTCGGCGATAGACTCGGTCCTTCCAGCATCAGAACAACAAGACGATCAAACAATGCACACTTACATGTCCACATACAAGCCCATTTCACAACAACCACGACAACCCAACACCTCCGCACTCTACGCTTCGCCGCATCGGAAACGCTCAAGATAGACGGCCACTGCTAGACTCGGCGGTTTCTTCTTGTCTGCTGTTGTGTATGCGTATTTGAGCGTTGTCGCGTTTCATTTATCTCTTATCTGATCAGGTCCTGGGCTGCCGATTTTATCAAGCCCCAAACACGCCTCGGGAATGTCTGCTCCAATCACAACTCCCAAAGCGCCAGCTCAAAGAGCTCCTCGCCGATCTAGGAGGAAACCTCGACCCTCAGAGGGTCACAGCCTTAGCCTCGATGGTTCTGCGACCCCCTCTGTGCCTTCTGCGGGAGGTCCTCAGCGTAACCCCTCCCCCACTGCGGCGAACACAACAAAGAACAACAGCAATAAAGCGCAACAATGCAACTCCTCGCAACCTCTGAATAAGGCTGCGCCAGGAGCTAAGCATGTCAACGGCAACAACCCACAGTACGAGAAAGCAAAGCCTACTCCAACACCGATGAAGCCAGCCGCGTACGCCGGTTCGAACTTTCAACAGTCCCCAGCTGCATCCGCTCTACCCCTTCCGAGCTTTTACTCCAAGTCTCTGCCTACCACAACCTCCATTCCGTTGAAGGCAACCGATGCTGAGTCCCCCAACGCTCAGACGGCCACAATCACGCCTGTGGGTGACTCACCTACCAAGACTGAAGCCACACCTTGCGATTTTCTCTTCAAAGCTGCCCGACAGGCCAGAGCAAACTCGCGAGCTGACAGCCCTGCCACCCGGGCTGGCAATGTTTCAGTGCCCAATGGAAGTCCCGCTTCCCGATCCCCTGCCCCGCGCGATGGAGACCCGATGTTTCCGTTTGAATTGGACGGCGCAGCCCCTGGGGAAGATGGCTCAGCATTTGCGACTCCGTTCAAAGATCGCATCGCCGCTGCACGGTCGACATCAACAGGAGGCAAGAGTATGAACGACGATGAGCGGAAAGCAAAGAGTGAAGCGTTGAAGAAGCTCCTCATGAAGTCGAGTGCGCAAGAGAATAATCTGAATGCCAGCCTACCTGCTAACACGAACAACCCCTTTAACGCCCGGGCACCATATTCGAGGACTTCTGCTATTCCGCAAGGGTCCGACCCCGTCCGGGCCTCGTCAAACCCATCCACACCAGTATACACTCAGGACGCTGCAGGCCCCTATCCTACACAGAGTTTTAATCCTGTGGGCTACCCATTTCCGACCCCGCAGACGCAGACGCCAAAACGGCCCAACTCTTCGCGGTTGCGACATGTGTATGGAGCTCAGAGCGAGCCGGAGTATGCAGAGCTGTCCTCCGACAGTGCCGTGACACCACCGTCATCTTCACGAAAGAATACAACCCACTATCAACAGCCACCGCAGTACAACCCGTATACAAGCCATCCACAAATGCCCACTCATCGAGCCAGGCCTAGCGCGCAACAGCTCGAAGATGACTTGAGAAGAGTGCTGAAGTTGGATTTGGTCTCTCGAGGCTGATTTATGCTGGGCGGCGACGCCTCCGATATCAACCTGCATGGTATTTCTCAGGACAATATTATGCTACACATTTGGAAAACATGAGCATGCAAGGACACTCTTTTGAGGAGGATCTCATTTGTTGTGAATGATGATGCTCATACTATGATAGCTCAGGTAGCCATTCGTTTGAAGCTGAAGTCGTTCTTTAAACCACATTTCCTGTTTGCTAAGTCTCCGTCCCCTTTCGCCGGAAATCTCGTAGGTATCATTACCGCAGACCGGTCCTAAGACCGCCACGCCCGGCTCCTGGTCATCCTTATAACAATCCGCGCCTCCTCTCTGCGAGGGCTGGTCCGCGCGCTACCGCCTCATCGTTGCCATTCTTCGACAGCATAGGCATTCCACAGCCGGCCTAAACCTCGGGGTTCGGACCCTGACCGGCCTTCATCGTAACATGTGTCTTTTGCCGTGCAGATCCTCAAGATAAGGGAGCTGACTGAACGGATCGTT
Organism: Phialophora chinensis; assembly: GCA_016109575.1. Lineage (NCBI taxonomy): Eukaryota > Fungi > Ascomycota > Eurotiomycetes > Chaetothyriales > Herpotrichiellaceae > Phialophora > Phialophora chinensis. The sequence goes on from JADWPU010000001.1 coordinate 3,486,296, forward strand.
CCGCCGTGCACGTCGCATGGATTCACGTGCTGGAAATGCTCACACTTTCCGCCTTGTTAGCCTCTGCCGCTATTGTGAGCAGCATGGCCCGAGAAATCCCTGAATGTCTCGACGCCTTCCTTTTACGTTGTCGTCCTTCACTCATACTTTCCCAGCTCAATCGCTACTCGCACAGCCCCGACACCCACAATTCACACACTGAATACCCCCTCCTCCGCCAGCGTCCTCTCCGTCCCGCTTCAGCGTCGCCTTGGGCACCCGACATATACACGTCCCGGCGAAATTCGTCTCCTTGGTCTGCACGCACCGCAAACAGCACAGCTTCTCATACCCCTGTTTCTTCCACTTGGCGATGAGCGCCGCGTCCGCGTACCCGTTCTTGAGCAGCCACTCGTAGAGTTGCTTGGAGATCGCCTCGCGGGTGTAATACAGGTCGTAGACGTAGCGGGAGCGGGCGTGCGAGATCTGGAAGATCGGCCAAAGGACTTCGTGCTTCTTCTTGCCTTCGTGGGAGGCGTTTTGCGCGTCGCGCATCTTGTTGCTGTACTCTAGCAGGGTGTCTTCTATGTCGTCGAAGCCCGGCGGGGGTGGTTTTTTTGAGGACCGCGCGCGCACGGGAGGCATCTTTGTGTACAGCCGAGCGGAATGGCTGTTACGCGCGGGGAGGATAGAACTTTTGTGTTTTTTGAGGCTTGCGACTGATATTGAGGTAGATGTTCGAAGTAATCGTCAGGCAAAGCGAGTGATTTATCTTTGACCCAGAGGGGATTTGGCAGGCAAGGCTGCAGCTGAAAGCAGCGTCAATGACGTAGACGGAAACTTCGCCGAGCCTTGTCAGCCTCGCCCTCCGCCCCTTAAAGCAGCAACGACTGGCTACTCCGATCGGCGCCATTGGAATCTGTTCCGACCTTGGATTTCATTTATTTGGTACCTCGTAGGGAAACCAATACAATCCATGGCCACGCCCGAGTCACGACTGTGTCAGCTCCCGATCCAGACTCTGCGCCAGCACCATCTGATAATACCTTCCTCGCCGCGCGTGGAGTTCCGTATGGCATCCTTCCTCAACAACTCTACCCGCATGCAAAACCATGATTCGATCACACCTTTGAATCGTCGACAAGCGATGTGCGACCGCGATCATGGTTCTGCCCCTACTTGCTTTCTCAATGGCTTCCTGCACCAGCGCCTCGCTCTCGCTATCTAGCGCGCTCGTTGCCTCGTCAAGCAGTAATATCTCCGGATCCCGTACCAGTGCGCGAGCGATCGCGATCCGCTGTCGTTGGCCTCCGGACAGTGCAATACCGCGGGTCCCCGCGTCGGTATCGTATCCTTCTGGCAGACCCTGAATGAAATCGTGGATGTTCGCGTCTTTACATGCTTGAATGACGCGTTCCTGCTCAACTTCAACCCCTTCAGGGATACCAAACAGGACATTGTCGCGAATCGATCCCTGGTACAGAGTTGTGTCTTGAGACACGAGACCTATTCGAGACCTGTGCGCATGGACGTCAAATTCGTGAAGTGGGGTTCCGTTGATCAAAATGTCACCCGAGTTTGCGTCGTAGAACCGCTCGAGCAAAGCAATAATTGTCGACTTTCCACTGCCCGAAGCCCCTGCAATGCCCATCGACTCGCCATTTCGGATACTGAACCCCAAGCCTCGCAAGACTGGGGTGTTAAGCCGCGTTGGATATGTGAAGCTGACATTCCTGAATTCTACAGCCGTGTCGGATCGCTTCTCTTGGATGTTCTTCTTGCCTGCTGACGTATTGATAGGGGGCTTCGACGCAAGCAGGTTAATGATACTTTTGGCGGAACCCATTGCTTTGGTTGTTGTCAGAGTCGACCCGAACATGAACCCAGCGGCTTGCCCTCCAAAGATCACCGCCACAAACACCATGAAGAATTCCTGGACGCTGTATTCGTGCTGCGAGAGCAATTTTGTGCCCCACCAGAACACCAGAGCCAACGTCGCAAGATATACGCTCTCGGTCAACGCGAACAAGAAATTGCTGATCAGCGTCTGTACTAAAGACTGCCCGGATTTGGTGTCCAGTCGCTCGTTGTACATCTTCATTACCTTCTCCTCTAGTGTCAAACTGGACACGGTCCTGATCGCGCTTACCGCCTCAGCGCCGAATCTCGCACTCTCCAGGTATATATTCGTCACTCTCTCCTGGCTCGTGAGCTCGATTCGCATGCGAACAAATCCCGCAAGGAACAAAGGCGGCAGACACCCGAAAATCGCGACCACGGCGATCTTCCAGCCCACAGCGAGCGCCAAGGTGCAGGACCCGACGACATTCACGAGCGTCTGTAGAATGAAGCCGAGATTCGTTGAAATCAAGTCCTGCACACGTTGTGGATCTGTGGACAGCCGGCTGATCGCTGTACTGGCGGAGCAACCTTCACCCTCGAAATACTCAATGTCTTGGTTGATCATAGCAGCATAGTATTTGCTGCGGTAGAAGCTGGAGACGCGAAACGCTGTCATAGTGAAGAAGAACCCGAGGCTGGCATAGCAGACCAGAACTCCGAGAGCTATCACCAGGAACATCCAGCCCCAAAAGTTTCCTTTACTCTGCAACTTGTGCGCCATCTCCGGCAATTGGTACTGGAAGATCAAAATTGCTCGGCTGAAGACAACTGCTTGCACAGGGAAGACGCTTCCAGAGCCAATGGCTCCGAGCAGGCCACCTAGGAAAAACGACCAAAGACGTCGTTGCTCCACGATAATCTTCTTGAGACTTTGGATTACCGTCAGCTGCTTTGGCTGCTGTCCTCTTGCAGAAGGCGGTCGCCTCTCAACCGCTTGGAAGTCATTCTCAATGTCCTTATCCGGGGAGGCCGATTCAGATGCCGTATCGATCTCCTCCTGCATTGTGAACTGGTCGTCTTGATCGTCCTGCCGTTGTTCGAGCGACTGCGCATTGACCAGAGCGAAGTACAGGCCTTTCTTCGCCAACAGCTCTTGATGAGTACCTTCCTCCATCAAGTTCCCCTTGCTCAGCACGATGATCTTGTCAGCTTTCTGAATCGTGGACAACTTATGCGCGATCACGATCGTCGTCCGTGTCCTGGAGACGTTGTCCAACGCTTTCTGCACAATGGCCTCCGCCCGTGGATCCAGCGCCGAGGTAGCTTCATCTAGCAGGAGTATGGGTGGATTTCGTATCACGCTCCGTGCTATGGCAACTCGTTGTTTCTGACCGCCGCTCAAAAGGTTTCCCCGGGCTCCGACAAAAGTGCCATACTGATCCGGAAGCTCTTCCACGAAGCCATCTGCGAATGACTGCTTGCAGGCGTCCCGCACCAACTCGAGCTTTTCCTCATCTGATGCATCGTCTTGCGGAGTGCCGAACAGGCCGTGGGAGATGTTGTTGAAGATGCTGTCGCTGAAGAGGACCGATTCTTGCTGCACAAATCCCATCTGGCTTCGGAGCCAGTGAACATTCAAGTCTCGAATATCTTCGCCGTCGAGTCGGACACAGCCATGACTAGGATCGAACAAACGAGTCAACATGGACACAATAGTCGACTTGCCACTTCCAGACGGACCGACAATGGCCGTCGTTTTCCTAGCCTCGAATTCCAAAGTCAGACCGTCGAGAATCTTGACCGACGGACGAGAAGGGTATGCAAAGGAAACATTGTCAAGAACCAGGTGGCCAGTAACCGAATCCGGCCTCTTTCCAGCAGACGACAGCGGGTCAATCTCAGACTTCTGATCGACTATGTCGAACAAGCCTTGTGCCGCGGCCGACGCTTTAGCAAATTCGCCAATTGCCGGGACAATCAGGGTCATGGACATGATGCCGATAAGCACGGAGGTGAGGACACTGTGTGACAATCAGCAGAGTCGCTCCAGCAGAATCAATCAACAACTTACGTTATGACTCTTCCCCCGGTCTTTACCTCTCCTTCTGCCAAAAGTCTTACGCCGTAAAACCAGGCGATCGCATACGCCACGAAAGTGATAGCCCACTGCACGCTGTACTGAAAGCCGATGATTGGCCCCTTCTTACTGCCGAGCTCTGTGGCACCCTTCAGTAACCCGTCATATTTCTTTTGCAGCTTTTCCTGGGCGCCAAAAGCAGTGACGATTGGCATGGTCGACAAGCTCTCCTCGGCCAAACCGCCGGCTTTGGAATAAATTTGCAACATCTTGACGTCGATCTTGACCATGAAGAACATCGACACGGCAATCACGCCGATAGTTAGGGGTAACATGGTGGCGACGACGAACGTTAGCTTCCATTGCCTTATGAAAGCGACGACGAAACTGGTCACCAATTGACCTAACCCTTCAATGGCTAATCCAAGCCTCTCGCCCATTCCATTCTCGATCAGATCCGCATTATTTGATATCAACGTCGCCACACTTCCAGGCAGGCAGGTATCAAAGTACGAAATGTCCTGCCTCATCAGACTCCTGATGAAGTCACGCCTCAAGGCTTTGGTCGACCTTGCCGCAATGATCTTGAAGCATGTGTTCATCAGGAAGGATAGTGCAAGGATGGCGATGAAGAGGTATGTGAACCACAAGCTGTTCTTTGAAGCTCGGGACATGAGTTCCTGCGCCGGCAGACTGCCGGCTTCCCAGGCGTTGAAGGTGTCAACCATGTCTCCGAATACTAGGGTCATCAGGGGTAAAGCGGCCCCATTCGCAATTGCGGCGGCGATACCCAAGACTCGTATGAAGTGATCTAATGGGGTGGCATATGTCCACACTCTGAAGTATGGTCCGAGGCCACCAGCCGTTGGTTTAGCTTTGATGTCGGAGCCTTCGGTTTGTGGTGGAAGCTCTATGGTTTCGGCAGTGGGTGCTATCTTCGAGGAATCGTCACCAACATTGACGACGTTGTTAGTAGTCTTCTCTCTGATCCCAATCGAGTCTTCTTTACCGTCCGAGTGCGCCATCTCGTAGACGGGACGGCCAGGAATGAGCGCGTTGGTCGGCACTTGAAGTCGGCGTGTCTCAGTCTGCGAAATGAGGAGTACGCGAAGAACAGCTATCGAGGTGAGTGACAGCAAGATTGGTCCATGGAGACCATCAGCGCACGACGACTTAGGCAGCCGACATTTCAAGATAAGACTTCTTCTCTGTGCCTCCGCTACTGCGATGTGCTGCGCTACGGACACGAAGTTGGGAGCCGAGCATGGCGGCACTTGCACAGATAATCAGCATTGCCGAAGTGACTCAACAGGCACGGAGCCTGGGGTCGGGCCCTTGCATAGAAACATATGCAACAACTGACCACCAGAGGATGACAGAAGACTGGGACACGGGTACCGCCAAGGTGGGCCGGTCAGGCCAGTCCATTTGTATACCACGATCCCTCCGAAGATACCCCATATACCCCAGAGGTGGGGAGATTTAGGCTAATGATACCGGACGAGCAGGACAAGGCTGACCTCCCATTCGTCCCTCTCGACAGGCTCGCTACCGGTTTGGGACAGGAGCCTCAAACCGCCGCTACGAAAGATGTCGAGCCAGCATTCATTCGTGGTACAATGTCCCTGCAAGAGTTGACTGTCGACCACGGCCAAGATTTGATGGTCGACTGCGATGCTTGCCGCAATGCATACCCCGCCTGCTCGCAAGATTTCATGGCTAGACCGCCCAAGGCCCATGGGGACGTTGAAAACAGCAAAAGGTCCGCCGGGTCGCCTCATCACAGGCCCCTATTCTCATAATCAAGCCCAGCCAGTGTACAGCCAATGTTCAACATGGACAATACAACAGGCTTCTTCACCTTTCTCTCCCTCGTCCTCCTCGCCTTCTGGACCCTCCGCATCCTCTACCTTGCCATCTACCGCCTTTGCTTCCACCCGTTACGGCACTTCCCCGGCCCCAAACTCGCAGCGCTGACTTACTGGTACGAGATTTACTACGACTGGTTTGCGGGACCCTACCACGGCAGCAACACTTATCGCCTAGACGAACTGCACAAGAAATATGGCCCGATCATCCGGCGCGCCCCTGATGAGCTTGATGTTGTGGATCCCGAGTGGTTCGACTATCTCTTTGCTGGGGGCCGGCGCGATAAGTACAACAGAGAGGCCGTTGAGGGTGGCGATGCGAGCGGCCTGATTCAGTTGACACGGGATAGGAACCGGCACAGGGCGAGGAAAGGTGCCCTGACCAGGTTTTTCTCCAAGCGGTCTGTCGTGCAGCTTGAGCCGAGCATTGTTGAGAAAGTCGAATTGCTGTCGCAAGGAATTGAGAGATGCATGCGTGAAAAAAGGACCCTCCACGCCCAAGACGCTTTTGGCGCCTTGACATTGGATGTGATTACGGATTACTGCTTCGGCGAGCGATATGGTTGTCTCTCTACGCCGGACTTTGCAGCTGAGTGGCAGAATTTCTTCCGCGAGATGTTTTCGAATTCACCGTTCCTGAGATCTTGGGGCTGGGTTGTGCGGAAGAGAGAGAATCTCCCAAAGTGGGTATTGAGGTTTATCTTCCCGGATACCGAGCAGTTGCTCATCATGAAGGACGGCGTGAGAGAGAAGATCACCAAGATCCTGAGGGAGAGGGAGGAGAGAGAGAAGCGGGGCCAGGACGCGAACGACACGGGGCTTGAGGCGCCGAGCGGACAGCTGGTCGACATAGAAGTCGCGGAGAAGAACCGACGAACGATTTTCCACGACATCCTCGACAGTCAGGTCCTTCCGCCGGAGGACAAGACTCAGTGGCGACTCACGGAGGAAGCATACGGGATGGTCTTTGCTGGAGGCTTCACCACAGGCGTGGCACTGTCCAACCTGCTCTACCACATCCACGCCAATCCCGAATGGCTTGCCAGAGTCCGCGAAGAACTCGACGCGGTCATGCCGGATCCGACGAAACTCGCCAGCTCGCACGACCTGGAACATCTCCCGATCTTCGAAGCATGCATGAAAGAATCCCTCCGCATCGGATGTCTGTTCACTGAGCGTCTCGCGTTCCAAGAACCAGAGGAATGGCTGTACTACCATGACTGGGCGATTCCACCAGGCACACCGGTGAGCATGAGCCTGTGCACGCTGCATGCCGACGAAACAATCTTCTTCGACGCCGCGAACTTTCATCCAGAACGGTGGTTACAGGCCAGCGAGAAGGTCCAGCGGTTGTTGAAGTATTACGCGCCGTTTTCACGAGGCACGCGAGCATGTATTGGGTCCAAGTGAGTGTAACCGTCCTGTCGCTTTTGAAATGCGTTGTCAAAATACTGACCTAGTCGGAAATATTACTCTAGTCTGGCGTATGTACAGATGCATCTCGCGACCGCGGCGCTGCTCCGACGATTCGAGCTCGTCTTGGATGACGATGTCGTCAGGGAGCGGGACGTCGATGTAGTGCGGGATTGTGTGGTCGGACTGCCGACGCCACAGTCGAAGGGTATTAGATTCAAGGTGCTTGGTCGCAGGCAGTGAGATTGCCTTGATTGTGCTGTTGCTGGTACTGGACTGGTACTAGTAGTGATGGTGTTCCTGGATAGGAGATGTGACCATTGCTACTCAACATAGCGTATGGTCTGGTATGGTCTGGCAGCCTTTCTGGCGTACAGATATGCACCGTTATCTATCTGCCCTGAAAAACATATCATCTATCATTGAACGGCCCTTTCAGCTGCAGTTGTCGGGACCGTGTGAGGCAGGTTACAGGAATGTCTCTCGCCACTCCCCACCCGAGAGATAACCTCATGATATTTGGCAACCGACGCGTAGCGAAGCTTGAAGACTTAACCACCTCTACGAGAACTGTAGCAGAGAGATTGCAGAGCATCATGGCGGCAACGATATGCGTGAACGGTGTACGTGATCAGCTCTTGGCCGTTTGTCTAGAGCCCTACCTGCATTGGGGTCTGGGGGGAACAGACCGGGACGTGTGTAGTCGTATTAACAGTAGCTCGCTTGAAGTCTTGGTCTCCTCCATCCAGGCAGCAAGTTCTTGGTGTTGTCTGAAGTTTCTGAGGTTTGCAAATGGCAGTCGAGCCAGTGGAGCTAGTGACTGACAGAGGGGGGCTTGGGGACGTTGCTTGTCACCGATTGAAGCACACGCCAAGCCGGGGGAGGAGAGCTGGAAGAGATCATCTACCGGGTGCGGAGTAGCTTGTCTGGCTTCGAGGTGCGAAAGAGGATGTGGGCCGTTTGGAAAATGGGAACTGACGAGGCGGGAACAGCTTCAGGGTCAGCTTGAGAAGGCGAGATGGAGTATACGGTGCCCTGTGGACCGATCACATCGCGTGAGCCTGAAGCCAAGCCTTGCCCTCCTTGTCTGCCACCTGCTCGCTGAGAAATCTACATCAGCTCCAGGATCTAGATGCGTGCAAGTATCGAATCAGGCAGCATCGATATCCAATCCTCAATCGTGAACTGGTACCGTTTGCTCGGCAATAGCGGCCGACAGGTTTCCCGCGAGGTCTTCGCTTGTCACTGCTTCGGATTTGTGGCTCGACGACTAGTCAATGCAGGGAGGCGACAGCATGCTCAGCAGCGGCAAAGTACTGGTAGTGTGAATAACCCTCGAGGATCGTTGAAGTTGGTTGACACGGCCGAGGTGTGCCATGGTCGAGTCGCCCTACTCCCGCCTTCTCGATCTGGAACTGGCGAGGTCGTGCGTACCAGGACCTCATATGGATCTTCATGACCCACAGTGCTGCACGGACCGGAGGTTTGTATTCCAAACAACCTATCCCTCTAGCTGAAGGCATTAGAAAAGGTAGTATAGGCCCATTCCGCTATCCCATGGAGCCTCGCTTGTTGATGCCCCGTGCTCGTGACCGTTAGGTCCTAATGCTATGAGACGATCTGAGCCCGGTCACGGACATCTCGGTTTCGATCATGGGGAAGACCGAATAGCGTGTGATGCTGCTTAGCACCACTTTGGATGTCTATAGAAAGCTTGAGTGCCTTGCATTTGGACGAGGTATCTTCCTTCACGGTCTGGTAGCTCTGTCGCAGTCGCCACTCTGTTCTCTCGCAAGGCTGGACTTTGCTCTTCTTTTCTCTCTCACACTCCTCTCGCTGAAAGGCCTGCCGGCCATTTGTCAAAATGTCGGAACGGCCAAAGGGCGGTGCAGGAGGGCTGAATGAGGATGATCACGACCTGCCTCTTCACATTGCTGCTGTCTGTTAGTTGAGCCTCGGTGATCCCACGTTGGAGACGGATGAGACTGACAGCCGCAAACCAGTCATGGTCTTCGCTTTCAGCATCGGAGGTGCCCAACCCTATCACTTGACCGCCATGCCAGAAGACTCATATCAAGGACAGGAGCTGGCTTCCCGGTGGCAGGAAAGAGGATTCGATGGATGAAGATCCCGCCTGGCATCCTCTTCTTCTGCAAACATTTCGGGACAGGCGTCGTGGTTGCCACAGCATTCGTTCACATAAGATCTTTGCTTTCCCACACACAAGCTCAAACCAACCTAGGGGTATAACTTATTCCTACGGCATTCGCTTCCCTGACCGACACGTGACTGCCACCTCTTTTGACCGAACAGTATCCAGCCATGCCTGGGATCACCATGATGGCCGCTTCTCGCTCTGTTCACCATCGAGATGTACCTCAAAGCCAAGGTTGGCGGCCACTCTCACGGCGGGCCCATGGGTCCAGGCACGGTGACTTTGGCACATCAATGAGCCCGACTCGGTGTCGTCTCCCATCACACCCTTCGCTCACATGGAAATGCCCTTCGAAGCGGAGAGCACGTTGAATAGGTCGACTACGAGAAGCCCCACGCCTATGCCCAGTACGTTGGCCCAGCCGCTGTGCGGACGGAAGCACCGCCTCGCTAACAAAACTCCGTGCAGTAGCTACGGAGTTACGTCGGGATCCCGCGCGAGGAGATGAAACAAAACAACAACTCGCCGACATGCCTTCTTGGTTCCAGGTCTTCTATGCCCAATACATCCGACAACGAGAGGAGCTCGAGGCAATGGTGCTAGCAGTCACTCCTCGCGATGCAGCCCTGCCTGCCGAGACATCATCGTTTGACGACCGTTCATCGATCATTGAGTCCGACTCGAGTCACTCGCCGACCAGGCGACTCTTCGCTGCATGAACTTAAACATCACGCTCCTTGAAGGTGGTATTCCATTCCACTCCATCTTCGTCGGCATGACCATCTCCATCACGAGTGATGGCTTTCTGGTCCTTTTCATCGCCATCGTATTCCATCAGTTCTTCGAAGGCCCGGGTCTTGGATCTCGCATCGCGGCAGTGCCGTACCCGACAAAGGCCATCCGGCCCTGGATCCTGGTTCTTGCGTTCGGACTCACCGGCTGATCAGACAGGCCATCGGACTGCTGACTCGCAACTCGTATGATCCACCCATGCTGCGTGACCTAGAGGACTCGACACCGAGATGAAGAGAGCAAACCCTTGCATTTGCCGAGTCAGAATCCGCGAGACAGACGTTGGAGAGGCATGGACGTTTGATGACCAAAGCGAGCTGGAGTGAGCAGTCCAGCCCAAAGCGATGTTCTTCCTGCCTCGGGAGCTTCATGTCCACATGAATTTGTCGGGTCACAGCATTCAAGCAGTCTGGGAAGCATTCTACCATGTCTCAGATACTCGGTCGGCGGTTCCGCAATACGCAGTAACTGTAGTCTGAGCCTTCTCCCTCCAGCACATATTTATCGCTCCGCAGCAAAGGCAGCTCGATGTAAGTTAGTACGCACTGTGTGCTACGTAGTACAAGAGGGCTGAAGAGTTCAATACGCGGTGCTCGCCCCGATGTTTTCAGATCTTGGCGGTGGCGCGTGGGTCCGAGTCGCCAACAAGGCCATGCGCTCCGCCAGAAGTTGAACGAGTCCTGCACCAACACCACCAAGCTCATTGCTTCTAACTACCGAGGACGTACCCAAAACACCTCCGAATCTACAACTATCCAGCCCTTATCCGCCATTTCCGAACATCTCGAACATCATGGATGACGGCGAGATCAACATCAACCCTGAGGACATCAACCGCCTCTCCGACCGCGAAAAGCGCGAACTCCAAATCTTCCTCCAGGGCGAAACTCAGAAAGCTCAAGTCCAGAAACGTATGAATGCCCTTCTTCCACCAAATCGAAACCCGCTTTCCAAGATGACGTGCTAATTGATTCTTCTTTGGGTGCTCTAGAAATCCACGAATTGACAGAAATGTGCTTCAAGAAGTGCATCACGGGCTCGATATCGTCGGGGAAACTGGCTGGAAAGGAGGAGAGTTGCATGACAAACTGCGTGAACCGGCTGTTTGATTCGAACCTCGTCATCCTGAAGCATCTGGAGGCGTTGAGGCAGCAGCAGTAACCATGCTCGGTGTCACTCAATGTCAACCGTGGGTTGAGTTCGTTTCCAAGAGACCAAAAATGCGCGGAACAGTGTACAAAAGCTGGGGAGACAACAAATGCATAAACTAGGGAAGGTCTTCGGAATAATACGACACACCCAGGGCCGGCAATTGCATTTTTTCCAATAGATATGCAGGCTGGGTCAGGGAGAGTTTTCAGGCAATCTAGTCGGGATTCTGGCTCTTTGCTCAATTGTATGAACAGCACAGAACCCCATTGGGCGTTGGGAAACTTCGTGCCGGAGAAAAGATTTGATGATGGGATTTCTGCTCTTTATGTAGAAGGAGGTGAGGTCCCTCTGGAATCTCAAGCGTGGCTTTCTGCTCGACTCTTCTACTGTATGTCGAGATTGGGTCCTGTCCGCGCCAGAACCGCGCCCATGGAATTTTCTCTTCTCTTTTTGGGCGGCAAGCAATGCTCCGATGGCCCCAACGCAATCAGACGCTCTCCGTCACTCCTCACTCGACCTCAACCATGCGAACAAAGTCCCTCTCTACACGATCGACAACTTCGTAGCCGCAATATCCAGCGCATCCACATCCGTCGTTAACCTCGCAAACGCCTTCTTCGTGCCGTCCGGTCTGATCAGGGTGTTGATCTTGACGGTGTCCACGTCGTAGAGCTTCTTCAGCGCCGCCTTGATCTGGGGCTTGTTGGCCTTGACGTCCACGATGAAAACCAGCGTGTTGTGCTCCTCGATCTTCTTCATCGCACTCTCCGTGTTCAAGGGGTGGATGAGCACCTTGTGGTGGTCGAGTCTGGTCTCATGTGGGATAGACTTGCGCGGGTACTTTGGTGATCGGGAGAGGACGAGCGTCTTGGGTCTGTGGAATGTGGTGGATGTGCGGATTTTGCGCGCCTTCTGGGTGTTGACCTGTTCTTCACCGTTAGACGAACTTGTGCGCTGAAGTGAGTTTTGTCGACTTCGGGAAGCACCTACGCCTCTGAGGGTGGCTTTTGCGGCCTGGTTGGCTTTGGCACTCGGCTTCTTGGGCTTCGAGTTGCCGCCTGTTCAAGGGAAAAGTCAGCGCGTTTTCAACAAGAACGACTTGACCACTCGAGGGAAAGGAATGAGTCCGTCGCCCGCGAGTCCAGCAAATTGGGCAGTTAGAACTGAGACTCTGAACTCGTCGCCCCGGACTCTGCTTCCTCTTGCACTGGTATCTGTAAAACAAACGGAACTGTCGTACCTTTCGGCTTCTGAGTTGGTGGTGCCATCCCTACTGTCTTGCGGTTGAGAGGACTGGCGTGGAAGTTGGTCGTCTGAAAAGTTGGCCAGCCTCGAAAGTCGCAGTTCCGGCAGAGCGACGAATGTGGGCTCCACAATGCCAAGATTTGGGTTTGCCAAGCCTAGTCCGGTGAGACATTTTTACCATTAGACGCAAGTTGTTTACAAGGTTAGAGAATTCAAACAGAGTGCAGACATTAGGAGACATTTGCTTATCTCTTCATGCGAGCTTTAAATGGTTGAGCCCGGGACGATGGCAAGCGCTTCCTGAAGTCCTTTAAATCTATCATTCTCAATTGCAGTCCAATATGGGACTGGGAAACGGCACGAGGGAACATGGCGCCACCGAGCCGCAACCCAATGCCGAAGAAGAGGACGCCGATGCAATCTTAGCATCTCTCGAGGAAGAAGATAACACTTCATATCGCGCTCAGCGCATGCAAGAAATCAACAGTGCGGCCACTACCACTGCATCCAATCCAGCCAAGGATGCCTACGTGACCCTGACGAGCGACGACGGGGTGCTCAGTTTCACGACCGAGCATGAGCGGGCGGTCCTTCACTTCTTTCACCCGGATTTTGCAAGATGCAGCACGATGGACTCCCACTGTGAAACGATTGCAAAAAGGCACGCAGAGTACGCTGACGGAGACGTTGCCTTTGCGAGAATCAATGTCAACCACGCGCCTTTTGTTGTTGAGAAGCTGGGCGTACGAGTACTACCTTGTGTCATCGGGTTCGTGAAGGGCGTTGTTAAGGGCAGAATCACCGGATTCGAAGGTTTGTGCTGGGATGGTAAGGAGGGCAGTGTGGAAGTTACCAGAGCTCTTGAGGAGGCAATAGTTGACTGGACCGTTGTGAGGAAGAGGCTTATCTTGGGACATGACGACGACGACGAGAGCAATGAGGACGACGATGCGCCCGATCGACGGAAAGCTGCCCGACGAGGCATCCGTGATCGCAAACAAACGGTGGAAGACGAGGACGACGATTGGGACTGATGGATCTCCTGAGAGCCGTCGGCCTCTCTCAATCCGTGCAAGGCCTCAAGGCCAGATCCGATTGAATGGGGGTTTGTAACCCGATTTGCAAGCTGTTCTCCCGCCGGCGAGAGTTATCAAATGAGCAATACTCTTCATGAGCTCTGGAAGCCCTCTTACGTCTCAATCATCCGGCGCAGCTTCTGCTGGGAACAGCCAAAGTCGGGTGCTCAATAATCGAGCACCCCTCACCCCAGTTCGCAACGATGAATGCATGCTCAGGCATTGCCCAGGCCGCCTACGGTGCCGTGAGTCAATGTCATGGCGAGGACTCGCGAAATCTTTTTACGCGAACGGGAGCGTTTACTGCCTGGTCATGGAGGAAAAGGTTCAGTTGGTACCGTTCTATGCTGTTGTCGGCTGCGGTCAAGGGCACGGTTTAATGCTCGTCTATCCAGGTGGATCCCAGTCGGCGGGTCTCTCTGTTGTCGAAGGACTGGAAAAGTGGTTTACTCCTTGTTGGGCTTAGGATAGAATCGCACCGGCGATCAGCCACTTTACCGAACAATTGCGATCTTGAAACTTCCGAAGTCATGGTCAAACTTTGACAAGCGAAATAGCAATACGGATCTTGCAACATAGGAAAGGGACAGTGCGAAGATATCGGAAATTATATGGCGGGTCACTAGTGGTAAATGAGTGAGCAGGCTTGGCTGGGCTGTGGCTCTTCAGGCATACTGCAGGCATTAATCGGGGCCCCTAGCCTTGCCAATCGGCGCCGCATAGGGCCTGATGGACGCACGTCAGCCACCAAAGGGAAATGCAGCCACTTCGGAGCTGCGAAACCTTCACGTTGCGCGTCGCTGTCCCCTTTTTCTGTCCCCTTTCCAGGCGGTGCAATTAAATCCCAACGTCCACCAAAACTTGCACCCACCTTCAACACCCTGGCATTTTCGTCTTCTATTGCCCATTTACTGTTCGGCCACTTCTACTTCTTCGCCTTCGCTCAGAGTCTTGCGCGCCTTCATTTGCAGCCTCCACGTTCGTTCCGACTCGCCCGCAGGCATTGTGCTCCATAGTCGAGACTGTCAACCAGATCCGAGTCACCACCTGCAGAGATGGCTGAAGAGGAAAAGAAGAGATTCCTCGAAGGGAACGAGATGGAACTCGGCGAGAAGCAGGGCAGGACGTTCGCTCACGCTCCCCAACCGTCAATTCCCAGATATAATCCGCCTTCATCACATTGGCAGAACAACCCCATCCTGCCCGTCATCAGCTACTGCGCTTCATCGATTTTAATGACCGTTGCCAACAAATACATTCTGTCGTTTCCCGACTACAACTTGAATTTCTTCCTTCTGGCAGTCCAAGTACGTTGAGACAGGATCTCTCCCTATTTCTCGACTTCTGGCTGACTTGTACCGCAGTCGATCGTTTGTGTTGTGGCGATTCAGTCCTGCAAAACCGCGGGCATTATTACCTTCCGAGATTTCAAGACAGACGAGGCAAAGAAATGTATGAAAAGGAGGCAATCGCGAATGTGGGTACATCGGCTAACGAAGGCCAGGGTTTCCCATCTCCCTCCTTTTGATCGGGATGATCTATACCAGCACAAAAGCCCTACGCTATCTGTCGATCCCTGTGTACACTATCTTCAAGAACTTGACCATAATTCTCATCGCTTACGGTGAAGTTCTATGGTTTGGCGGCTCCGTCTCGTCCATGGCGCTCTTCTCCTTTGGCTTGATGGTTTTCAGCTCCGTCATTGCCGCCTGGGCCGACATCAAGCATGCCTTGGAATCGCACAGCTCTGCGACCTCTGCCTCTACGGCACAGTTGGCGACGCTAAACTCAGGATATATCTGGATGCTTGCCAACTGCTTGTCTACTGCCGCATATGTATTGGGAATGCGCAAGCGGATCAAGCTTACCAACTTCAAGGACTTTGACAGTGAGTGAACAAGAATCACATTGGGAAGCACGAGGCTAATTCCTTACTTAGCTATGTTCTACAACAATCTCCTCACCATCCCCATTCTCCTAATTTCTTCCTTGGTCATTGAAGACTGGTCGTCCATCAACATTGCAAAGAACTTCCCCATCGACGCGAGAAACGCAATTATTGGCGCCATGATCTTTACTGGCTTATCCTCCATCTTTATTTCTTACACCTCAGCGTGGTGTGTGCGAGCCACGTCATCCACCACTTATTCAATGGTCGGCGCGTTGAATAAACTGCCCATTGCAGTGTCTGGCCTGATCTTCTTCGATGCCCCAGTCACCATCCCGAGCGTTTCCGCCATCTTCGTTGGATTTGTCAGTGGTATTGTCTATGCTTTGGCCAAAGTTCGAGAGTCTTCGAAGCCAAAAACAATCCTTCCCACATCCAACACGATGAGCGCTAGCAGCCAGAGCAACAGGGACAGCCTGAAGGGATGAGTGAAGAATTTACTTCTCGGATCTTTCGCCTTCTCCACCGGCTTCACGGACGAAAGACAAACTTGATCGCATTGCGAGGCGTTAGGTAGGATGGATTGATGTGTCGGCAATGCCTGAGGGGGGCAATGGGCGGCAGTAACAGAATCTGCTTTCACGGACACGCTTAGGATCATTCTTGTATTCTCTACGGACTAGAACTTTTTAGACTAAGTCTTGCTCGGGATTACTGTACTTGTAGTTCTCGATGGCTGTTCAAAACGACGATGAGGGGAGTTCCTCGTGCAAAGCGAAACAGTTGTTCCGCTTGTACGGCAAGCCAGTTTAGGTGGCACTTGAGGGAACAAATGGCAGATTAACTGGAGTTAGAAAACGCACCACACCTACAGCATACTGAGCACTTCCGAGCAGTTCTGAGGGTGTATTAAAGTAAATGCACCATTCCGACCAGTTGATCCTCCGTAGTGGATAAAATTTTCGCCTAGGCGGAGACACGAACCTTGTCGAGTACGCGGGCCCGGAAGACTGGCTGAAGATGCACTGGCAGTCGAATGCGCCCATTGATGCTCTAGCAGGAGATACGGGGTCCTGACGTGAATAGATGGGCAAGGTCAAGCGCCAAGCCCGGAAGCACAGCAATCATCACGATAATCCATCGACAAACAAGTCCAGGGTGATCAGAAGGCAGCACAGTCAACAACAGAGACCCCAGTCGAACAAGGGAACTGCTCAGCAAGCAAGTCAAAGTGGACAACAGCAGGGACGGCTGAAGGTACCATTTACCAGGTATGACAATGTGCTACTTGTCGGCGAAGGTAAGCCAACAATCCCTCCGATCGCCCATGATATTTATGGGGTATCTCTGGTCATTGATGTGTTCGCTTACTAGGTATAATTAGGGGACTTTTCATTCTCTCTAGCACTAAAACGGCTTCGGAAGGCTGGCCAGATCACAGCTACGTGTTATGATTCTAAGGATGTACTCGAGACCAAATATCCCGACGTCCAAAAGACCATTGCGCAGCTTGAATCGGCGGTGAACAACAAAGGAGACAGCTTTAACGGTGCCGAGCCCGAATGGAGAGGGTTGTCGCCATCTCCACCTGGTTCACCTATTGCCGACACAGGTCTTGATCAAGAAAAGGCACCAGGAGGCCCTGCTGTCGCCGTACTCTACGGGATCGATGCTGTCAAGCTTTCTTCTGCACACAAGAAGGCTCTACGGACATCTACTCCCTTTACGAAGATTGTTTTCAACTTCCCACACGTGGGAGGTCTAAGCACAGATGTGAATAGGCAGGTCAGGTACAACCAGGAACTCCTCGTTGGGTTCTTCAAAGCCGCAAAACCATTGCTCAGCTCTCCCACTCGTCCGGCAAGAGTACAGTTAGATGCCGATGAATCTGAACAGATGTCCGAAGATTCGGACCATCGGGATCCGGGGGCTGTAAATGGCCAGATACTCGTTACTCTCTTTGAGGGCGAACCGTACACGCTCTGGAACATCCGCGACCTAGCCCGCCATTGTGGCCTGAAGGTGGTCGAGAGCTTCAAGTTTCCCTGGTCGGCCTACGCCGGGTATCGGCACGCGAGAACGGTTGGGGACATCACCACGGGCAAGGACAGGAGTGCCGAGGGGAAACGGAAAGGCGCATGGAGGGGTGAAGAGCGTGATGCCAGATGCTATGTGCTGGAGGATAAAGATGCACCTGCAAGTCTGTCGCCAAAGAAGAAAAGGAGGCAGAGTCGTGAGAACGAGGACAGTGACTGACTGTAGAGGCCCGTACCCGCATAAGGCTAGCGCGCCAAGGAACATAACAGACCCGATCCGAAGCCCAAATTCCAGGATTCTCCACAAACTCCATCGCCCCTTCAGCTTTCTTTCACTTTTCTCTCCTCTCCTCCTTGAAAAGACGTTACCTTCGACGCTACACCGCACAGATCTTCTGATCGCGTGGGAAGTCCCATCATGTCGGAAGAAGCCCCTCGCAAGCGATCCCGGTTCGATCAGACGCAGCCGGAGTCGCGCAAAGCGTCTCGCTTCGACAGGAGGTCCAGATCTCCTTCCTCCCGCCAGCCCGACTCACGCAGAAGTCGCAGTCCCCTTGCGAGAGATAGTAGAAGCCCGACAGCGAGCGAGAAGCGCAGCACACCACTTGACCCGGCCGCCGCTGCAGGTATGTCATGATCTTCCTTCTTCTGCTCGCTGGCGCACCGCTAACTCGCTCCAGCTGCCGCGGCGGCCAAAATCAATGCTGGCTTGCAAGCTCGCAAGGGCATTCAACACGTCGACGTCCCTCCAGTCCGCTCGGTAAAAGCTACTTGTGCCTGAAACCGAATGTGCGCTTACGGTGTCTTCACAGTCGTCCACAGCCACGCCTCCCCCCAACTCCGCTACCCCTTCAACCCAAGGCACAGCGAAGCTCGATGGCGATATCTACGTCGCCGACGGCGACTACATTAAGGATATCGAGGTCAACGACCTGCGAAACCGTTACACCCTGACGAAGGGCTCGACGCAGAAAATGGTAAACACACTCCCTCATGGCCGAAGTCGCGTCGGTCGGTGCCGTGGTAGCCATACGGAGCGGATCGGCATGCTTAGGTTCCCATACTGACGCATTTTGGTGTTCTAGATCAAAGAAGAAACCGGTGCTGATGTCACCACTCGTGGCTCGTATTATCCCGACAAGACCATGGCTACGGCGACGAATCCCCCTTTGTATCTCCATGTAACTAGCACGACAAAGGCCGGCCTCGAGCAAGCCATTGCGAAGATCGAGGAGCTCATGCAACAGGAACTGCCCAATTTGGTCGACGAACGACGTTTCCGACGGCGAGAGCCGGAGCAGTTTGAGCGAGACGAGTTTGGCAGGGTAAGTACACATCGCCCACCTCATCACGCATCGTCACTCACACTCGTGGCAGAGAAAATGGCCCGAGGAACGAATCCCTATTGACATGGAAAACATTCCTGGCTTCAACCTACGTGCCCAAGTAGTCGGTCAAGGTGGCGCCTATGTCAAGCACATTCAGCAAGAAACCGGATGCAGGGTTCAGATCAAAGGCCGCGGATCAGGATTCATGGAACATAGTACGGGCCAGGAGTCGGACGAGCCCATGTATCTTCATGTTGCAGGGCCTCAACCTCCGATGGTTCAGAAAGCCAAGGAGCTGTGTGAAGATTTGCTTGCTAACGTTCGCATCAACTTCGAGCATTTTAAAGCAAACCCACCGCCAACGAGAATGGAGTCATACACCGACGGCTACGGCGCTGATGCCAACCGTGGTTCCTACGGCGGATACGGGAGAGATCGCCATCGCGAGAACAGCTATTCACATCAGAGCAACAGTTACAATTCTCCCTATGCTGCGACTCCGACTACTCCTGCCGCCGGAACAGCCGCGTCCCCAACAGACCTTGCCGCCCAACAAGCTCAGTACGCACAATACTATGCGAGCCAGCCTGGAGGTGATCCTTATGCTGCTTATGGCGGCTACCAAAACTACGTTGCTTACTACAATTACTACCAGCAACAGGCCGCAGCTCAACAGCAATCTCCCCCTCCCCCTCCGGGTGGTGATACAAATCCACCTCCGCCTCCGCCAGCGGAAAGCAGCGGTCCACCACCTCCGCCACCTCCTTCTAGTGGCTACGCATCAGTGCCACCCCCTCCAGGTTTATGACGATGACTGGTGCCACGGACAGCTGACATTGTCAGATCGAGCTTTCGAGTCCTCAAAAAAACCCTCCAGCAAAAAAACATTTCTCTCCTCCGCGTCATTGATTTGAGGATAGGCTAGCAAGATCTTCTTCACGCAGGACTTGTGGTTTGTATGGCCAAAAAGTACAAGACGGGCCCAACTCTGGGGTTGGACAGGCCAAGTATCACAAAAGGGCGTAAATTGAGCAAAGCTGATCGGTCAATAGGGACCTGATCCCTTAATAACATTTCGAGATTTGTGTTTTGAGAGCTGACTTGACCGCGCGTAGCTGTGACGATTCGAATTCGTCCGTTATCTGAGCAAATCATGCATGAGTCCATGTCTTTAACAAGGCTGGACTCGACCTGCTCAGAGGTGACGGACGAGAATCTGCAGGGTAATGCCATTACTGGTTGTAGGTGGGAGGTATTGATAAACAGTCTGTCATGCATCTCAGCGGAGGTCTCACGAGCAGATCCAGTTTGACCTCCCAATGAGCATCGCTCTTTTCTCTCTCTCTCTCTCTCTCTTTGTGTATGTGTGGACATGCTGAAGACAAATACGACAGTGAGACCTAAATTTGGGCGGCAGGCTGAGAACGCTCGAATAGGAATGCACCTGGACCGCTTCGACCTTCCCGCCGTCTATGGGCAGAGAGCTCAATTCCACGCATACGAGAAGCGTATTTTCCCTTGCAGAGGAAGGCCGTACCTCGAGCCACGCGGACAGGGGAAGCGCCTCGATGGTGTTGATCTTCGTCTCGATATATAGTCATCGATGTCCCCATGGCGCATCGGAACCTACCAACCAACGAACCAACCAAACTACCGTCCCAGAGGATGTGTCCTCAACCAGTCCGAGACAGGGCGTGCATATCCCTCCCATGCTACGAGCAGTGCTGTATGTCTGCAGAGGTGGTGACCATCGTGTTTGAGCCCGCCCCATCGCAATTACAGTTTGGGGGGGGAAGGGAGGTACAGTAGCATTGTGTTGGTTCGTGTCATGTTTGTTGTATTATGTTGTATGGTGCCGTGATAAATAAATACATCCCTGGGCCTTACGAAGGGGGTTTTCTTCCTACAACGTTTAGCAGGGCCATGTTGGTACATTCCCAGCCTTCACTCATGCTCCGTCCCTCCGTCCCTCCGACCGCTCTGTCTGTCTGTCCGCATCCCGTAGCAAATATGTACTGTGATCACTGACAGCCTCCCTCCCTCCCTCTCTCACATGCGCCTCGCCTCCCTCCCTGATTTCGACGATGCCACGCCCAGCCTTCCCATGGAAAAAAAGAGCCATCAAGGTCGCATCCTACTTGACCTTCCGGATCGTCGCGTCGCTGGCCTTGCTACTCAACCCGCGACTCAAGCCCGCGCCGATGCCTCTGCCCAAGGTCGCGATCTTGGTCGCGGCAAAGGGGTTCAGACTCGTCTCTTCATCCGCTGCCGTTGTCGTTGTCGCTGTTGTCGGGGTGCCGCTCCCGCCGTTCTCTCGAGACGGGTTGGGACTCTGGGCTTGCGAATCTGCGACGGAACTGGCGCCTCGACTCCTCGGTCCGGCTCCGGCTCCGGCTCCCGGGCCCCCTAGATGCACGGATTTCGAACGTTGATGGGATTGTGTGAGGGCCAGGATTGCCGCGAGTGCAGAGTCGGGACTATTGTCCGAGGAAGATGCGGGGACGAGAAGGCTCGATGACCGCGGGAGCGTGGAACTTCCGCCGCTGCTGCGGCTGAGTTGGTGAGTGAGCTGCGGTGGCGCAAGGTATTCTTGCTCGGCGTTGACATTACTGCTGTGGAGGAGGTCTGGCGACGTTGCGGGCGGGTAGGGGACTTGGACGGTGGTGAGAGTCGCGCAGGAGCAGCCGCAGCCTGTCGGGCAGGCGGTTTGGGCGTCGAGATTTGCGGGTTCAAAGCCAGTGGGTTGGTCTTCTTCAGCGTCATCGATAGGGGAAAGTTCTTCGGACTTGTCTGATGAGCGTCGTGAATGGGCCTTACGGTTGTCTCTCATGCGGCCACTGCCGAACCAGCCTTGAGCACAGTCGTAGCAGGTCATATGTCCGCACTGTAGGCAAGGCACCGCAAGCCCACTGACGGAAGTGTTGCAGATGGCGCATGCTCCGCGTTTGGGCACTTTGTTGACGACGGTGCCTATTGCTGAATTATAGCCGATGCACGAGGGGGTGACGCAATTCCATCCGATGGGGATTCTGTTCTTCTCAATAGGAGCCAACGGTTCCCCACAGCTGCGACAACACCGCCTTACAGTCAGACCGGGACTCGTCGCTCGGGATGCGCCTGTCAGTGTCTTCTTTCGCGGCCGCCCCAGACCGGAAGACTGTTGTTGGACAGCCGAGCCGCGGGATCGTGACGTCGCAACCGTATCTTCAGCGACGACACCATCGAACTTGAGCATTTCAGCCCGTTGGACGGGCAATTGCCAGACGTCGAGGAGGCTAGCATAGCTTGCGCGATACAGCTTGCACTTCGATTCAAGCCCCGGATCCAGAAGCGGCCTGGATGGATAGCCATCGAGATCAAATTGATGCTGATTGAGTAGTCGAGTCCTCAAGCGTTTACGCCTGGGCGACTTCTTCCGCTGCGTTTTTTCCGACACCTCGGTTTCAGCAGTTGATCTGACGCTCCGTCGGTCTGTTGATGTCTGCAAAAGGTTGCTTCTGCGAGAACCTTGGAAGGCTGACGAGGGCATGGACGAGCGATTTGCCGACTCACGGCCATCCTGTGCGCTACCGTCGTTGTTCTGGAAAGACGTACGTGAAGTCCTGCTTGTATGCTGCCCCCCAAAGATTCCACTTGATACCCAGCCCGGAGCCAATGACCCAGATGGGCTGTATTTCTTCAGACTTGATGCAACATGGGAAGACGAGTTCTGATTCGGAGGAGAGTTGGAGTATGACTGCGTCAGCGCCGAAAGACTGGCCCTTGCCGTAGGATATGTGATGCCGGAGAGCGACTTGTTGCTCGGTCTGTTCCCCTCAGGAGATGTAGAGACTGAAACAGTGGCAGAGTACGGCGGGGCTTGATCGCTCGAATCGTCGCCGACGACGCTCGCTGCTCGAGACGAGAATTGACTTCCTTGCCGAATTAGGCTGTGATGTGGCCTTCGCTGACTACCGCTGCTACTTGGAGGTTGCAGGCCAGGGCTGGGAGGAATCGGTTGATTATCGATCAGGACATAGTCCTCTGGATCGGTGTGTTTCCGGAGCACGGATCTGGCCACACCTCTCGAAGGAAAATAGTCAACCTGGACCAGTCGATCATTGTTCGGGGTGTGCAGCCCTGGCTTATGGAGAGTTTCTCCTGGCATAAGACCGTGGTTGAGCGTGGAGGCCAGGACACAGGCCAGCATCGCGAGCATTTGCACATCTCCGAGCCGCTCAAAGTGGTCGAATATGGCTGGGAGCAAGTAGTGTGCACCTAGAGGATGGTTGCCCCATCGCGTCCTCCCCATTGCTTCTCGACCCAACAGACCAGCTATGATACGATTATGCTTATATTTCCTTGCCACTGCTCTCGCAATGACAGTTATATCCTGAGCGGTGGTATGACTCAATTCAGGGACGACTTCCAGTGGGACTGTATCGTCGAGCACAAGTCCCACCAGTGTCCACACGGATGCGAGGTCTTCCATGGAGGCGTCTCGGGCCACGGCAGCGTTATGCTTGCAAACGTCCTGTCCATCGCCGAAGATATGATACTCAAGAGCCAGCTCGCGTTTAGAAGGAATCAAGTCATCGAACGTGCGAATCGCGACGGCGCTCTTGCGAGGAGGGGCGTCGTTCAGTTTCATGCCGCCACCAGCGGTAGAATGATTAGACCGGTCCGGCGAGCGTGAGCGTTGTTGGTGGCCAGAAGCCCCAATCCGGTACGACGAGACACCACGTTCATTCTGCTCAGTTTCGAAGGACGAAGACGAGGTGCTTGAGGAGTTCCATGATGACTCTGAGGTCTCAGAGTCCGAATCGTCGTCAGCAGTTTTCGTGCCCGTTGTCGTCTTTCGGGCGGGAGAACTGGTATGTAGACGGCCAAAGCCTTCGAATAATCTGCTTGACTGAGAATCTTCCAGATCCTTGACGCCGAGCGTGTTGAGAAACGAGGCGGGCTCGTTTCCTTTGGCCGGAAAAAAGCAGACAAGTTTGCCTGTTTCAGACCAAAGCGCGCCACATCCTTTGGCTATTGGCACAAGAACATTTGCCGATGCGTCGAGGCCTTCGCGCACACCATCGAGCTCGTCGTCGCTGTCAGTGCTCTCATCGTCCTCTGGAACAGCACCGGCCTCGAAGATCTTGGACTCCACCAACGATTCTCCCAGCACCCACCCTACAATCTGCTCGAGACTCTGCTCCCTCAGCAGATACCGCAAAATAGCTTCCAAGCATCCCCGCTTCCTGGAAGCGTATGTCTCTGCGATTGTGTGTAGCTCGGTCGTGATCAGTCTGTGTCTGGCCTCGTCGAGAAAAGCCGACTTCTGCAGTGTCAGGACGGCATTTGCGCCTCGAGGGTACAGCTTAGGAAATCTCATCTCCACCCGCAAAAAGACTTGGCCTTGGTCCTCACCCCATGGAGCTTGCAGAGACATGATGGCTTTGCGATGAGAGATATCGACCATTTCAAATTCCACCCGTTTGAATTTCTCTCCGACGTGTCTGATCTCTTCCGCCAGCGTGTCGGGGTCCCATGATGATATCTTCACATTCTTCAGCCATGCAATGGGGTCGGCACTCTGGCGATTGTTTCCCTTGCCATGCATGCCCGATCTTTGACCATGGCGGCCGCCTTGTACCCAGCCGCGGAATTGGGAAACCGGGATTTTGTTCATGCCCACACTGGTACTGCTTCGAGGTCGAAAATGCGTCCAATGCCCGGGGCGCGCGGACAGGTCGCTTCGAGGTGTATCATCCATAGGCGAATCCGCGTCCCCTGGGGCATCGCGAAAGCTTTTGT
Source organism: Phialophora chinensis (assembly GCA_016109575.1). Lineage (NCBI taxonomy): Eukaryota > Fungi > Ascomycota > Eurotiomycetes > Chaetothyriales > Herpotrichiellaceae > Phialophora > Phialophora chinensis. Next base: position 3,510,931 of record JADWPU010000001.1, read on the forward strand.
AGATGGCGCCTTTACGGGTGAAATTCAGCCGCTGGACTTTAGAGACGCCTTTTTCATAGCCAATGTCTGCGTACATCTCGGGGTCAAGGGCATGAAGCTTCAGCTCTCGATCGGTCCCCCAAGACACCAACTGGAAGTCTCGCTGATCGACCGAATCCACCACGCTTCCTCGGGCGCGCCACAGAAATTCTTTCACCTGGCCTTCGTGGCCCCTAAACGTCGCGACTGGACGAACTCGGCCGCTCTCAAGGATCCCGTGGATCGCACGCCGATCGTAGAGGTGTAAGTCGCTGTTACCGCGCTGTGGCATGACGAGGAGACCCCATCCGAAAGGAGTGTGCCGAGCCCGCCAGACAGGAAAGGGTGTGTCAATTTCGCGCTCAAGAGTGCTCTGTTCGCCCTCAAAGTCCCAGAACTTGATGGTCTTGTCTAGCGAGCAAGTGACGATCTTGTTTGGATGGTGTCGGTTCCAGTCGATTCCATAAATCTTGGTCCCATGAGCTTCGACCGTCCGCACGGGGTACGCGCCATTTCTGTCATCCCAGACATGGAGAAACTTGTCGTGCGAGCTTGCAACGACGTGTTCGTCCTGCCGATTCCATTTCACCTGGGTGGCGCCGGCAAACCAATCCGAGAAGGTATTCACCGGCCGCGATGGAGCTCTCAGATCCCAGCAGTGCACATAACTGTCCACAGCGCAAGTGGCCAAGACGTCAGGATTGTGAGCGGAGAAGTTGATGTCGGTGATTGCTCGAGTGTGGCCGTGCAGGACGAATTCAATGGGGTCCTGCCATGACCGAGCTTCCAGATTCCATACCAGCGCCTTTTGATTCGATGTACTGACCACCCAATAGTCTCGGGCCGCAAAAGGAGACCACTGCACGTCAGCTACCTCCCAGGGAGTCCGGTGTGGGAGGTAACGCGGAGGGGAATAGGGCGAGTCCAGGTCAATGATATGGAGTCCTTCTTTAGAGGCCAAGGCTACGTCGCGTCCGCTCGGCGATATTGACATGGATCCCACCGGCTGCTCAAGTCGAAAGGACGCATCTTGGCCAAAGGTTTCGCTCTCAAAAGCCGAAGCCGGACCACGCGGCGCCATTCCAAGAGATGATTAGATCTTTGATGTGTCGAATATGGCGGCTGACTGCACCACCGATGACCATCAAATGGTCATGTTGGAACCGATCGTTCGATGTGTGGAAGTGCGAAGCAGAGGGTGGCATGCTGGACATGACCATGCCATCTATCTGCTGCTCCCCAGACGCGCTTCGGCGGGTTCAGCCAAGGCAAGAAATAATGAGGAGCTTAGCACATGAAGTAGGGACGTAGGGTGAGTGCGTAGGCGTGGATAAATGCCAGACGTTGAAGTGGAGGGTATTTCAGAGTCGAGACAGCGCGACGGAGAGTCAGGACCAAGTCCCGCTCAGCCACTCAGCCACTCAGCCACTTCTCTCCTCACGTGGCATCCACGTGACCCTCACCATGATTGTGAAGACACCATCTCAACTAACCAAACAGTACTCTATATCTAATGCTTCAATTGGAGTCCACCAACATCGTCTTGTAACTGGGCCGAAGCAAAGCGGGAGCTGACATGCGATGGGATCAGGAACTACCGGTGTCGTGAGCCACCGATGGAGATTCAACCTCGCCCAATGCCTTCCGACGCCCTCCAACGCTGTAGCACTTGGTCCAAACTGTGTATGTATACCAGGTTACGACACACCTAGTAGACAGGCGGTAGGCCTACAGTATTGACAATGTTGGCGATCTAGCGATCATGGGGGGCCCACGCCAGATGGAAAACGAGGAATCAATGAACGGGAACTGTGCCTATTATTTTTGTTTTTTTCGCTACAGCAATTTGACTCCAAGTGTCAGTCACTGGCTACGAGTCGGCCTCGCCACTGCGCTGCCTGTGCCACTATACGACCGGCTGCCGCAGAGAACCATGCACGAGCTTGATAACAATCTTTGCAGCCTCTATCACACTTCTTAATGCCCCTTGTTTTGAAGGCCCGGTTCCCCTTCAGTCGGGACGGAAAGCGTGTTACTCTGTAGTATTATGAGAAATTTGCCACGCACTCGTGCAGCTTGACGGAGGAATTCCTTATCCTGAATCTTCAACGCAGTGTGGAAAAGTCGGAGAACTTCGTGGATGTTCTCGTTGTGGGTGTCATTAGGCAATCAAGCTCCGAATCTCAGGCCGCCGTCTGCTCGTTGAGAGTTATGTCACTGTACACGTTGAAGCTCTCAACCGTATCACTAAACATCCCCCCTGTTGCTCTACCCGGCACGGGACCTGAATCCATGACAGGGTCCCTTCCTCTCCCGCGATCTCTGTCCGAGGATGGTACAGCCAATATCGGATCCACCTGGCGAGAAATCTTCATCCTTCCATGACCCCGTGTCCCGACTTCGCATCATGGGCAGGTCTTATGCAGAGGCAGGCGTACTGTGCTTCGCATTATGACCAGGTACTCGCGCCATCATGGGCGGACGGTTGAACCAAGGTCGGTTCTGCTACCGGTGGCCAGTGGGTGGAAAGTGTGTCGGTCAGTTTATTGGTGCAGGCCTGCTTGATCAACATCACTGAATATGAAAGATTGTATTAGATCCGCAAACTGGATGGATATGCCACTCATGGCCAGTCGTCGAAGCATATTCTCAATGACACAGAGTGTGTTCGCTTGCATTTCAGCCGAATTCGCCACCAGGACTTTCGGCAGGGTGGAAAGAGTCTGATTGAAGATGTGCGGAACCGGGTAGATGTTGGCCGAATTTGAGCTGCTGCCGTCCCGCAGAAGCTGGATCTCAGGGAGAGAGTTTAACGCTTCAGAAAACCCGTCTGGGAGACAGCGCGTTGGCTGTGCAGACGATGGAGCGCTTTCTGGCACGTACAGAAGGTAGCAATACCAACAGAGAGCGGCCGAGAATAGAATCCGGGGCGTGTGAGGGGCGACGAGGGCACCGATGTTTGTGGATACCATCAAGTTTTGCAGAAAGAGTGCATGGAGTAGGCACCTTTTCGACTCGGTTGATGCGATCCAAGACAGCACGTACTCTCTTGTTGACGGTGCAATATCAGTCCCTTCCCTACCCGCCGCCAGCTCCAGAAGATTGAGATTTGTACTCAAAGTGATAAAGGTGTAATGCCACAGCGGGAGCAAGCTGAAAGGGGTTTCTGCCTGCTCGCAGTGGTCGCTGGACGCTTTGAGAGCTTTGGGAGAAGACGCATACCAGGTGAGGAGATCCGACTCAAACTTATTGACCATCGTGGGAGAAAGGAGATCCAGATACCAGCATTCGCTAATTGATGCCCCAATGCCTGAGAGCGAGTTGTACACGTTGAACATGCTTTGGTTACTCAACCCCGCCTGCAGGGGGCTAAGGGCCAGGTTCCGGGCTCTGATATCTGCATTGCCCGAACGGTTTGGTGGTCCAGCTCTGGGATGTTCCCCGTGAAATCTTGCTTCACGCGCCTCAGCGCGGAACAATGAGGCCCAGATGGCGGCTGAGGGGGCTGAGAACAGCTCGTGTGAACACACGGTGGGAATATAGCCAGCATTGTGGCGGAAGATGGGTTCATGGTGGAAGAGCGCGGCGATTTCGGCGTCATGTATGTACAATAGCACGGCCACCCTTCTCAGCTCCTCCTGCTTCGCCCATGACCTCCATGCCTTATCCAGTTGTTGGGCGGAAAGGTCATCCTCGAGGTGAAAGGGTGGTGAAGGACTGAGCAGCTTGTGGTGTCGAGCTAGATAAATCAGCGATCCCTGATATGCAGCAGCCGTAGCACGATGCGCAGGATCTCCAGAAGTAAGTGCATAAGTCTGACCGATCATTGCCGCCTTTGTGATGTTCCACGTGTGATCACCGCATCGAGGAATAACTCTCTCCCAAGGCGCAACTAGGATGGTCTTGTTAACTCGTTCAAAAAGCATGGAGCCAATCTTCGCGGCCATTTCGGACCCCAGTGACAGACATCCAGCCGAGCAGATTGAGAGAACCAATAAGGCATTGCTGTTTCGCGGGCGAAACGTCGGACCATGAATGAGTGGTAAAGCAACATTGAACCTGGTGAAGAAGAGGTGGATGCATAGATTCAAGAACTCAATCGAAGGGAGCGGATCATCGCGGATAGGGGGGCGAAGTGTCCTCACCAGTTTGTCACGGTACGCTTCATCGATATCCTCTAGAGACCTTGTGGTCTTGTCCGCAGGAGTGACTGCGCCAGAACCTGCTTCAGGTTCAATATCAGGAATTTGGATATACCAAAGACGTCTGAGATCAGAGACAACCGGTCGCTGTTTGGGTTTTTCGGGTACCCGACGAAGTTGAGGCTCTGTGACGTTGTCATGGCAGACAGGCTGCGGTTCGTGCAGAGCATTGCTGAAGCCCAGGTGCTCGAAGACGGTGAAGTCGAAGTCATCTTCCAAAAGCCATTGCGTGGAGCTATAGGCAGGCGGCTTCGTGGAGCCGGAAGCTTCCAGTGGGCTCTCGACGCTGAAGCAGTCCTTTCGCATAACGAACGGAACATCGTTTCTCGCCACGGGAGGTGACGACAGTATATTGGGTTCAGTCTGCCATTGATTGGCAGCCGGTGCGCAGTAGGTCCCAGACGGAATATCATGCATACTGGTAATTGGACACCCTGGCATACCTTGAGGGAAGGATTGTACTGCCGCGCTATGTGAGACTTGACCGTCGTCCCAATGCCCTTGTGCCAGCGACGCGGATGTAGAATATGAGGCTGGTGTTAATTGCTCGGTGGCCATCATGCCAGTGAGGCTCATAGTCTTAGAGGCCGCAGAGTAGCCGTCGGGCGGAGACTGGTCGTGATGTCCCCTTTCCGCCGGCCCATTTGAAGCTACTTTTTCAGATGAAGGAACGGCATCCGAAGCTTCTTTGTGGATTCTCGAATGCCGGAGAAGCGTGTCACTTCAGGCGTTAGTTTTGCCTCAAGTCATAGAGACCACCTGCACGTACTGGCGCGGAAAGGATTTGCGGCAAATGTGACAGCGAAATGGCTTTTCTTTTGTGTGCGAGCGGATATGACGATGGAAATGGTCTGCCTTTCGGAACTCGCTGGGGCAGTAGGGACATTTCCTCTTCCCAGCTCCGAAAGCAGTAGCATTCTGCTGGTGCGTCCCTTCCTGCCTCTGAAGGTCTTGTTCGGAGTTCATGTCGATAGTGGCCTGAATTGGTGTGGATTGATCCACTGAACTCAATTCCGCTTGGAAAGGCATAGATAGCCAGAAACAAATACGCGCTGAACGTTCGATCAGCCCACGCCACCAAGGGATACGACGAGTCGTGGAGAACTATCTAGTGCAAAGGTGACAAGCACAGTGGCTTGCTGAGGGAGGACGGTCAGATAAGATTGCGGGGTCTTGACGGTGTCGCTTGGCCACAGGGGTACGAGACATGGTCCCGCAACGAGGCTGCCACCTCCCCTTCCCCCCTCCCCCGTCCGCGCGTCATGCCCCGCCTGGCCCGTCTAGGTGCCACGAGACCAGGGTTTTGGAAACGACATAGGTCCAGCGTCGTACAATAACTTAATTAGACCCCAGCGCAGAGGCTGCCTTGAGCGGTGTGGCCGGGACCGACCTCCACCGTTCCTAATAGGGAACATTCTGAAACTGCTTCTAGTTTGGACTGGTTGCCAAAGTCCCATACCTTGACTGATAATCATTGATGAGAGGATGACACGCAAATGAACGACTCTGCCGTCTCCTTTGTCGCCCGATGTGATACACCGTCTAGATATAGAGGCCGACAAAGTCATCATGATAAGAAAAGTTGAATAAGGCCCAGTGCTGCATTCCGGAGTCGTTACCAACAGAAGGCACCTAGAACCAGAAGCCTTGCAGGTCTAGAGATTGCTCTGTGGCCTCTTCGTTGTTGGACATGATCCCAACAGCGTCGTCGGAATGCGCTCGCAAGCTGCGAGGAGCTCCGACCCCGTGTTGCAAGCCGCGTAAACAAATCGATCTGGGCGCATCAAGATGTATTTTCTGCCCTTTGTGTCTTGTTTGATTCGGTACATGTCATACCCGGTCGGGTAAGGACGATTTTTGCATAGGTCGGAGGCGGCAAATTCGTCTGCTGTCGCTATTCGGTATACGCTCTCCAGAGGGATATCCAATGAAGACTTCCGTTGTCGGATCTCAAGGGTTGGATCGTGGATCAAGAACAAAGCAGTACTTCCACGAACCTCTCCATCAGAGGCCTTCTCAAGATCGAGCTCTTTCAGTTCCATCCAGGCTTCCTCCACCTGTTTCATATCCTCAACAGCGACCAGGAGGCGCACAAGTGCATTGGCTCTAGGGCCATTGAGCAAGACATCATCTGTGAATTGCACAACCGGAGGTTCGTCTTTCGTGAGTTGGTGGATTGGACGACAGTAGACTTGGGGTAAGCACCATCCGCCGGCAATATCAGGCAGAAATGCCATTCCATTGCTGTATTTGTATCTTCCCATGCCCCCCGCGCGAGGGCCCAGTTCAAGATGGTGCCTCCAGGCTGGGACAAGTTGCATCAGCCAAAGGAGCCAATCCCTGAGGAAGATTTTTACCGGATTCCGAGCCGTGGTTAGATTTCCATTAGCCACTGTCGCAGCCAGAGAACGGTCCAGTTGTTGCTTTCTTTCCAAAAACCAGCCATTGAAAAGGTCCGCGTAGCTTCCATCGAAATTAGGACGACAAGCAAGAGCAAGTCTCCACGCGATTCCTGAAGCGTCCCTGAAGCCTGAGGCAATTCCCTGGCCACCAACTCCTCCCGTCAGCAGCTTCTCGCTTTGCGTTGTGCAGATACATACAAGGTGGCATGACATGTGCGGCGTCGCCGCAAAGTAATACCCTTCCAACTGCCCACCGGTTGCAGCTTCGGGCAGCAAAGGTGAAGGGCCGCGATCGCAGAACATGGATGCAGTCAGTGGGGTATTGGACCGGGTCTTTCAAACTGTGCATTTCCATGTGAGCGGGACGCACACCGGATACACGAAAATTTCGAGGGCAGCATACCTGTACTTTGAGCCCGGATGAGTCAAATATGGGAGAACGATCTCGGATGCCTTCTCCCAAGTCGACATCTCCTGGGGGTCTTCTCCTTTGTCCACGACGAATTCAAATCTCCACAGTCTCTCACTTCGCGGGCCGAAAGTACCACATACTGAGGGCCGGTCGGGATTTCCGATAAACCGGAAATCTGGAAGGAAGAAGGCATCGTAAACTTGTTGAGGGGTATAATTGAGTTTCCACAGCGGAAATCCCGGATGCGTCTCGGGGGTTGGCAGGTCCATATGCCAGTTCATTGCCACCCACGTCTCTTGGTATTCATAACTGAGATTTTGTCAGCCCTAGACCTGACCGGTGCGATAGTGAACCCCAACTCACCCCGAAAGAGTTTGCAGCAAGACTCCTTTTGGTTCCAGATAATGCTTCCGGGTATAGCCTGTCTTCCCATCTGCGCCAACAAGGAATTTCCCACGAACCTTGCGTTCCATGCCGTTCGTGTCAACATACTTCGCATAGACCCAGTCTCTGTCCTCTTCAATACCGACAATTGTTGAGCCGAGCCGTAGATTAGAGGACGGACATCTGCCAGCAACCAGGCGGAGGTGTTTCTCCATCAGGGGTTGTTTGTGCGCAATCACACCCACGTGGCCGGTTCCTCCTTCCACAGTGCCCAGATTCATACCCAGAAAGGGCCTGGTTGTGAGTCCGTGCTTGCCGGATGTGAAATAGGTCCAACCAATGTGTTGAGCAATCTCCGTGTGTATCTTGTCATAAAGCCCCACCTCCTGGAGCAGTCGAATGCCCTCCTCGTCCAGGGCTATCCCGCGCGGATCTGTTACCACTTCCATTTCCTTCTCTAGAACAACATTATTGACAGACGATCGACCCAATAGAGCGCTCAGCAGAGCGCCGGTTGGACCACAGCCGCAAATGATGACATCTGTAGTCTCCATATCCTCGCGCACCTTTGAGGTTGCTGTAGTCTGAACTTGTGTGGAACTGCAAGCTCGAGAGGAGTGATATCGGCAACCCAGTGTAACCAGCTCAGCAGAACGAATATGTGGGCGACTCTGAGCAATATAAGCTCCACCACAGATCTGGAATCGCTTGTTAGCCTCAAGAATGGTTGTGACAGACTACGAACGGCTGGTGAACGAGAGCGTTCCGGCCTTCGTCTGATTTTCCCACGAGGCACGTCTAATTCCCACGAATGAATGGAGTACGTCCTGCCGAAGAAGCACCATTGTCTGGTCTCTGGATGTCCCAGATGTGGGACAATGGCCTGATGCAGCCAATGTTGGGGAAGTTACGGGGTTGTTATGTACGAGGCTGGTTGAACCTTAAAGAAATCTCGAGATGCCGTGCCGGCATGCGGGACCCTAAAATGCGGGACTGGCTAGCGCATCCCCAGCCCGATATGTTGTGCCTGAACCCGGGTCGAGTGTATAGCGGCAGTGAGGAGCTCGCTGTGTTCGCTGCTGCTTATTGTGCTGATGGGGGTCTGGAGAGTGCTGTTGCCCGGGGGTCAGCCTGTACAGTTGCACTTAGAGCCCGCCAGCAGGATATATTGTAGGTAGGGATTAAAGACAGGAGAGCAACTTGCCAATCAACTCGGGTACGCATGTTTTGCACAGAAGCAAGTATCGACTTGATCTTGGACCGGTGCGTAGTGTATCGGAAAATTGCAGCTCCTATAGTTCGATCTCTACATCTCTTCACCAAGTCGACCTTCTTTGAAGGCAATCTCACATGCTATTGCCATTACTGGTCAAGGGCTGCTTCGAAATGGAGCTTACTATAGTCAGATAATGGGGACCTTGTTGCACGTCTACTAGGGGGGACAGTGCCATGTCATCTGCTCATCAGTAGCGGCCTCGAGCAAGAGCAGAGGGTCATGGTCTAGGGCATGCTTGAAGAAACCCCGTTGGGCCTGCACGCCTAGGATGAATCACTACGGTGAAGCATCTTTTCGCGAGGAGCCGCCTGTGAATGACGCAGCAGACAGGCGCAGTTTGACGCATCTGAACATCACTTGAGATTGGAGATTCATCGGTGACATACAAACAGCGCAACAAAGGCAGCCACGACCTTGATTACTGTTATCTGCCTTGGGCAAATTCATCCTCGGCCTCGAAATCCGCTGATTTTCACCCAGAGATTGGCTCCTCCACGAGAATTAAAACCGCACCCCACTCTCCGCCCAAAGACTCGACTTTCACCTTCTCAGCCTCTGTTTCCAACACTGTGACTCGGGTTTGATCGTTTGCAAGGCTGTTGAAAGCAAGACGAGGTCGCGTTGCTCGTTCATTAGTGCCTTCGCACGCGGCGGCACAAGATCAAACACATATTCACGATGGCGCTGCCGAAGCGGATCATCAAAGAGACCGAGAGACTGATGGCCGAGCCGTAAGTCTTTACCGCAGCCGAGAGCTGCCAGGATATAGTCTGAGTTGTTCAGGGTTCCAGGAATCAGCGCAGTACCTCACGAAGACAATCTCCGATACTTTGATGTCAGCATTCACGGCCCTTCTCAATCACCTTACGAGGGTACGTCGACAAGGCACCAAAGCCTCTAGAGGCATGGCTGATTCTTTGCAGGCGGTATCTTCAAGCTCGAGTTATTCTTGCCCGACGACTATCCCATGACCCCACCCAAGATCAGGTTTCTCACCAAGATATACCACCCTAACATCGACAAACTGGGACGAATCTGCTTGGATGTCTTGAAGAGTAGGTAGTGATACCGTTCCAAAGAATAGCACTGATCTCCTCTTCAGGTAACTGGTCGCCAGCACTACAGATCAGGACCATTCTTCTTTCGATACAGGCTTTGCTAGGCGCGCCTAATCCAGATGATCCATTGGCGAATGATGTGGCTCAGCGGTGGAAGGAGGACCAAGAGGCTGCCATTCAAACAGCGAGAGAATGGACCAGAACACATGCTAGCACTTGATCAGTTTTTACCCTCCTCATTCAACCGGGCGCGACGTTGTTGGCAACAATTGTTTCGAGGGAGATGTAGCTGGAGGCACAAACATGACTGGATGAGCAGTCGACCAGCATCATGAGCTATGATGATGAATTCAACAGAGATGAGTATGCATTTCTGCACTTCGTTTTGGTCCAGCCTTTGCCCCCGGATCGCCTGCCATTGTCAATCGTTGTCAGTATCTGCGTTGGCGTCAGTGTATCCCCAATCACCATTGTTGATATGTCCTCATTGGCGACATGGGTCACCCCATTGACACTTTGTGGCAGCCGTGACATGACCGACGCGCAGCAGGGCGACATCATACCTCAACTGCGCCCAGGACATCGGGGCGCGCCATTGGTCGATGATGTCCTCGTCGATGTGCTGGGCGTCGCCAAGAGGATTATTTCTGTCGTTGTCGACAATCCCTGAACACGCTGGCTCTTCTCTCCCTCCACAATCATCACGACAATAGCGTCCTCGATGGAGGAGATTAGCCGTTGGAGTCCTGACTCTGATGAGTTGACCTCGTGCCTACCTTCGCGGCCATCGACGCCGCAGTCCGTTAAGACTCTCCTTCGTTCCCGGGGATCTCCTTTGAGAACCCTCGGGAAGAAGTTGAGCCTGACGGGCTTGTCAGTGCGAAGTCGAAAGACATCGCCTGGCAGGGGGGAGGCCACGAGGCTCAATCAGAGTCACGTGGCTGGTGAAGGTGGTGAGCCCGTTGCCAACGCTCTCTGCAGTGGACATAGGTCCAGTTACAAGCCGTTGTCGATCGCGGTCGGACGCCCTTTTCATTTTGACGTGAACAAGGCTTTGGACATTGTCCAACCTTCACTTTCTACTACACCCCGCGACATCACCACCTCCCACGAGCCCGTCAAGAGACCAATTCCTGCTTCATCCGCCATGAAGTCTCGTCAAGACGACGAGAAGACCATCAAAGCGGCAAAATCTTTTGCCATGCCGTCACCAGACCTCTCCCGTCATCCAGCCTTCGATGCATCCTCATCTCCGCCCGAAGACGCCAACTTCGGCCCTAATCAAGTCCTCAAACAGCAAGTCATCACAGGTGACATCCTTGACTTGAAGCGGCTTCCGCCTCCAGACCTCAGCCAGCACCCTATGAACCAGGAAAATCCATTCAAGTCTACCAGCGATGCACCCCTCATGGTCACGACGACTAGTAAAGAGGAAATTAGACGACTGGTGAAAGAAGCTAGACAACAATTCGACGAGAGAGAGCGTCAAATGGAACGTGAGGAGGCCGAGCAAGAGGAGGCTGCGCGTCAGGGCACTGTGAGATTCAAGTCATTCCCCAAACGTGGCAATGCGTTCAATATCGGCTACAATAACGCTGTCGGATCCGCGGCGAGTCTTCGCGCCTCGGAAGGAGCAATGACCCTGAAGTCAGCCACATCTGATCGGCATTCGACCTTGTTTCGCCAAACTCCACGAGTGACCTCGGAGCCTGCTCAAAGCTTCGGCCTCCGCAGCAACTTCTCTCATCTCAAGATTGACAAGGACAATGAGGAGACTGATATCTACGATATCCTCAGCGAAGGCTCGCCCACTATTGCGACAACTCCGCACCAGGCGAAGGGCTCAGTTGACAGCGGGAAAACGCCTACTACGCCGGTCTCAGAAGGGTCTGAACAGAAGAAGACAGGTCTACGCAAGGTTACTGGCATGTTTGGAAAACCAAAACCTGAGAAATCGCAGTCTGAATTGACTCCACCTATGGAAATCGACATGCTTCACCGTCCTGATCTTGTAAGTGCTGTCCCTCACTCTAACTAGCAGCCTGACTGACATGATATTCTACAGGAGCGATATTTGCGACGTTCCACGAACAATCACAGTTACGATTACGACCCTGGCCAGCCATATCCACGCCACCCCAACACCAGTCGCGCCTGGCACTCTCGCAACCTCAAGTGCACAACTTGCCTCGAACAATGCTGCGCCGTCTGCGGTCGTGCCTGCTGTGCTTACAGAGCTGCCGCACTCGCCATGAAGATCCACAAGGAAAACCCTGAATCCCTCAAGGTGGCAGAAGAGAGACTTCTCCAGATCGCTTTCTTGTTTCCATACGGTCAAGAAGCCCCTACTTTCCTGCAATGCACCAAAGGTGATGAGGTTGGTTGTGGCAAGATGGTCTGTCCTGATTGCTGTGGTGAATGCCCCAATCCGATTTGCAAGGATATCCAGTGTCGAAAGTGCAAGAAGGACCCATGGAACGACTGCCTGTGGCACGATGAGGATATGAATCGACGTGCTTTGTGAGCTCCTCATGAAACGAATTCACGGAAGGTTTGCAAAATCATAGTAAGGCGTTGGAAGGAAAGGCCCAGCATTTGGAAATGGAACACAGAACAAGCACGCTTTCTTGGAGAAATGACGAGCTGACATGGCTCTGCATGCATCATGTGTACAAATAGGCCAGAGAGGACATACCGTTGGACTCAGGGCGTTGACTCGAGAGATTCCGCCACAGATAACACGGACATAACAATGGAATCAACAGAGATTGATCTTGAAGCCGAACCCGGCGACTCGTCTCGGGAAAAGGGGCTTGCTCAAAGCGTTCTTACCGCTCCGCCGTAGTCAGTTCCATCTCGCCATAATGCGCATCCGTACATCTCTTGGCGAGGCTTAGCTAAGCCCACAGAAATCGACTTCCCGCCGCAGTGACGATCGAGTGGTGCATTTCGACTTCAATCCAACCTCAACAACACCTCGACAACTAGGTACAGCATCAGTAGACCGTCAAGATGCGTACCTACGACGATACTTTCAGCGGCACCAAGATTTATCCGGGCAAGGTCAGTCTTCCACCCCATCAGCGCGCGCAGCCGCCACCTCTCCGCGATAAAAGCAACCGACGAATTTGCAGCAACCCAGACAATCGATCGCTGTGGCTGACATTTCTTTTCGGCGATTTACAGGGCAAGCTCTACGTCCGCGGTGACAGCAAGATCTTCCGATTCCAAAATGGCAAGACCGAGTCTCTTTTCTTGCAGCGCAAGAACCCCCGCAGAATAGCCTGGACCATTCTCTACCGCCGCATGCACAAGAAGGGTATCTCAGAGGTTAGTCCCGCACCTTACACTACTCCTGTATCGTCTTCATACAACGAAATCCAAGCGCCAGAGGTCGTGAGAAGGCCTTATAGACCGAAGGGTCTCTGGGAAGAAGAGGAAGGAATAGGATCGGAACGAGCTTTTCCCCACGCTCACAATTCCCTTTCCCTCTGCGTGCGACAATTCCACTGACTCCTCCATTTCTGTAAACAGGAAGTCGCCAAGAAGCGCACCCGCCGCACCGTTAAGCACCAGCGCGCCATCGTCGGAGCGTCCCTCGACGTGATCAAGGAGCGCCGCTCCCAGCGTCCGGAGGCCAGAGCCGCTGCCCGACAAGCCGCAATCAAGGACGCCAAGGAGAAGAAAGCCGCCAGCGAGAGCAAGAAGAAGGCCGAGAAGGCGAAGAGCGCGGCCAACGCTTCAAGGGGCCAGATCACGAGTAAGCAGGGAGCCAAGGGCGCACCGAGCAAGGTCAAGGCAACGACGAGATAAGCGTGTGCAAACGGGCACGGTGGTGAGGTGGTTGTGGCGGTGGTGTTCCTACATTTGCGGAGCCTGTGAGGCCGCGGTGGCAGGCGAAGAGACAGTCTACCTGGTCATGCTGAGCACCGATGCAGGACGGGCCGTCGCCATGCGACTTGTTACGCCCTGAATCCATGCACCTGTCGACGGAAATGACTGGCGTAGGGATCTTGATGAAACGACGTCCGGTTTCCACTGCAGAACGGCTTCCGCCAGGCTTGGTACCAAAGGTGCTTCGCCACGGGCATGATAGAAAAGATGAGTCGTTACAGCACCGAGAATCGAATATCACTCGAAAACGGACCTGTCTTTTTCCCTACGCAGCGGTGTAATTTCTACCCTCTGCTTTGAAAGTGAACAATGCTTTCATGGTCTAGGTCGTTTTGAACACGGGAGGCAGCCTTATCGTGAATCCGCGTCGATCGCTCGTTTGTGCGTGACAGATATTTTGCTATTCTTACAGTACAAATTTTTCGTCCTGTCACCATACAAAGCAACCCATCGCCTCATCTTCAGGCGTCAAGGTTGGTCCATGCATTGGTAGAGACGGGCGTTCTACGCGTCTTTTGGTCGCGCCTTTCCAGAATAAACCGCGTCGTGACTGAGAGGTCCACGAGCTTCCTAACAGCGATGTTCCATTTCAGGTTCTGCACCTATAAGAGATGATAGATCAATCGGGAAGGCGCTCTCCACGAGCCAAGGGAGCGAGGACATTGCTCCAAGACTCCGCAAAAGTGTAGCAGAGTAAAGCCTTGCAACCACGTTAGACCTGGCTCAGGATCCCCAGCGCTCCCAGAGTGGTTGAAGCAGCTCAGACCGGATCCATTGATATACATTCAAGACAAAGGACAAGGTGTTGCCAAACCGCGTCCTTGATCAGTCCCGACGAGCTTGATATCGGTGTACACAACCGGATATAATTCTCTAATCAACGATCTTGCCATAGAAAGGAATGCCGAGTTGCTGAAGGAGGAGTCTTGCATCTTTGTCCTGGTTCGCGGTGGTGTGGACTGTGATGTATAAACCCTGGCGTAAAAGGAATCAGCAGGTCCTCCATAAAACTCTCGAACTATCCCAACTTACCGGAATCATCTTGGTCGGGTAGGCGTCGTAGTTGATCTCGATCTCTGGAAAGCCAGCAACCACATCTGGGTTCAACCCGAAGGAGAGGTTACCACTGTTGTCACCTGTCGTGGCTCTAACACCATTCCAGTCCTTGATACGCGGCAAGACGACATTGATCAGCTTGCCCAGGAAATGATACATGTCCTCGCCCTTCAGATCCACGGTCATACTGACCGGCCGACCTTTGATCAGACCCCAAGTCTGTTCATTGTTTCTGGCCCGGTGTATCTCGACCCTGTAGTTCGTGATTGCCTGCAAAATCATGCCAGCAACATGGAGGTAGCCCGAGCCTCCTTTGAGCGCGCCTTTGCAGTAGGCATGTACCGTGACTCGCTCGAGCATTGGTACGTTTCGAAAAGTGATGGGCTTTCTCAACAGTCGCAAAACGTCCCCACCACGAGGCCCGCGTAACTGTCTGTTGGTAAAATATGGGTTGTCTCCCTCCCAAGAACGTAAACGAGGTCCCTTCTCCGCGGGCCTGAATCCGGGAGGCGTATGTTGGTAGCACATTGTCATAAAATCAGGAGCAATGATGTTGTGATAGGCAAGCTCGACTCGCGGGGAGGAGAAAGGGCCAGGGACAAATTCTCGGCTGGCAGGATCTGAGGGATGTAAAGGTTGATGAGGATGCATAGGACCGCGATCATATCTGGGACTTCGAAATCGATACCTATTCAATGTGAGCGCGCTGCCGTCAAGTCTGGAAACATTTCCCCTCTACCTGCTGGGAGGAAGTTGTCGCTTCCTCGATTTCGAGAATGCCAGAGGATCAAAGTTCTGGGCTTTAGGATGTGGACTTTGGACTGGTACTAGAGACGACTCCTGTTCCAGTTCTGCGTATGGCTGATCTGCGACAGCTGCCTGAGTAGCTATAGTTCGTCGTGAATAAAGACATCGGTTGCAAATCGATGAGTTGTTCAGTGACCGCCATGTCCGCAACAGGCGCATCGACGATACTTGCGCCATAGTGCGTGCTTCTTGACCCAGCGAAAGCATAGGGAATCGTGGCTTTGAATTGAGAAATTGAGATGCGAAAACGAGATTGTGGCTATTGCCGCCTACTCCGCCGTAGAAGCGTAGAAGCGACCATCCCCACTTGTTCATGTCGCTTTTCCTGCGCTTCTCTCTGATACTTCCAAGGTGTATGTCACAGACAAGCTGCGTTGCCCACATTCTTCGTCCTCGTGCGTGCCTTGCGACTGCCATCTCGACCGCAAGAAGTCGAGATAAAGTATCAATGGAGTGCAACCTTCAGTTGTCGTCGACCGCCGCCGGACATTCATCTTGACCATCAAGGAGGGTCGGGATGACCTGTTTGCTTGCCTCGATACCATCATGGAAGACATCGCCCTTCGGGCCTCAAAGTATAATCTCAGACTTATGTATTCTTGGCCGTTTCTGACCTGGGGTGTTGCAGAAATGTAGATCGCGCAGAAGACGATATTAAGAATGCCCTGTCCCGGCCAGAGACCAAGCCCGAGAACCTGGAACCTTTGCTCGCAAAGTGAGCCTACCATTTCTTTGAGCGAACCATCTACTCACAGCGCTAGATTCCGCGCAGCATGTCAAGACTATATCTTCGTCGATTTCGAGGCTGCGGCTAAGGAGCAAGTCGAAACCCGCTTGTGGAATGAGCACTCCAGGGTAAACTCAAGATTCAGACCGCTGCTGGCGAGATTTCGAGAGGGAGATGGCCAGAAATCGAAGGTCGAACGCCGGAGAGCCGAGAAAGTTTACCTGCTGTTCATCAAATCCAGCCAAGCTTTCTATCGAAGTTACATTCAGCGCCTGGCCTCGAATTTCGAGGGTATTCCGGAGATCCTCTCGTTGGCTCATGGTATGGAACTGGGTAGTATGGATCAATTCGCCTACGTTGCTGGACTCTCGCTCATAGTTGACAGCGCTTTCAGCAGACACGCCGCGGACCGCGAGCGCCGTGCTCAAGGAAAAACTGGTAGATTCGTGTTATTCAGCCCTGGTGCAGTGCGGGGACCTTTCAAGGTATCGAGAATCCGAGCTCAAAACACGTTCACGCAACTGGGGTCCCGCCGTAGGGTACTATAACAAGGCTGCCGTTCTAAAGCCCACCGACGGGAGAGCGTACAACCAATTGGCTGTCATAGCCCTCAGTGACCAAGATCACTTGCGAGCTGTCTACCATTTGTACCAGGCTATGTGCGTGGAAACCCCGTTTCTTCAAGCGCGAGCAAACCTGGAGCTCGAATTCAAGAAACTCCGCGTCAAGTCCAACCGGGGAAAATCTATCGCTGAGAATTCGGATGTATTCAAAGGCGACCCCTATCTCTATGAACAATTCCTTTTGTTTCATGCTCGTTGTTGGGAAGAGAAACTCTCAGACCAAGAGGAGCGGCAGGCGGAGATCCTCCGGCTCATTGCTGATCAAATCCGGGAGCAGCCTGAGGCTACCATCCTCAGGAAGTTCTCCTTGATCAATATTGCTGCGGAGAAATCTGCCGAGGAAAAGGTGAGCGGTATGTGCAACCTTTCCACCGTCCAATATTTCTGTGCCTGACTGAGAGAGCAGGCTACCCGTCAGCCTTTCGCTCTTTTGAAATCCTTCGGTCATTCAACGTAAAAACGTTCTCTTTGCTTCTCAAACTTGTGCTTGAGGAGCTTCGGCAGCTTGCGGAAATTTTTGGCGTTTCTGCAGACAATCCTCTGGCTGAGGTCCCTCCAGTCACGCGACGGGCGCTATCACATCTGAGGCTATACAGCGGCTGGCTGCTTACCACCGTCCAGTCTCTCCTGGCGAACCCGGAGCTCGCTTCTCAGATGCAGCGGCTGTGGCGCCTTTATACCGGGGTACTTAACCTCCTGCTGGAGTTGTTTCCACCTAGTGAGGCAGAGATTGAGTATCTGCTGAAAGAGGACACCGAGACTCTTGGGTTTTCTGCTTTTAGCCTGTTCGTCCGGGCTAAACGATTTCGTCGATCGAGCCAATTCAAACCAATGTATACCGAAGCAAGCTTTGGTCCTCAGGTTCCTAATAAGGAGATGCTTTTTCGCATCAAGGAATTTATTCGAGAGGCTATTTTTCTTTTCAAGAGTGTAAGTTGCAACTCCCGCGCGACATAATATCGCTGACATGACAAGGATGAGTTCAAATCTCTTTCCGTGCCTCTGACGTTCGCCGGTAAGCGCTTCGTCTATCTTGGTGACGATGACAGGTCTGCACAAGCTGAAGAAGCAGCCGTCGCCTCAGCTGCTGAGGCTTCTGCTGCTCCGCGAGAAAGCGTACGAAGTGACGACGCTGAGTACGCTATCATGAATGGTGGAATCGTCCGTCAAGTTCTCAGTCAGCATGACAGCGTCCCCGATGCTGAAGGCTCGATGGCTTCTCGAATGGAGAATATGGTCGATGACTTGACACGTCCTGGCGCGCCTCGCCCAGAGAACAATCGCTCAGGCATAGCATACGATTCCTCCACAGCCCCGGTAGCGCAGACATTTGCCGAACGGGGAAATCCACCATCACAGCCTGCTGCATTCAATGCACGAGACCTTGTGCAGCGGATGCAAAACTCGTCAAGCGGCTCACAGCCAAGTCCAAGAGCGAAAACTATCAACATTGCACCACTGCCATCTATCTGGAATACTCCTTTTGCCCCGCGACCGGGAGAAACACCGGAGTCGTCTCCCCGACCGAGCAGCGCACATCGTTCAATGCTATCGCCTTCGGTGCCTCAAAGCCTTAGCAGCTCTGCGGAGTTCCATACGAACCTCGTGCACTTGCAAGAGGAAATCCAAACAAGGACATCGCCCCAATCTTCGTTTCAGCCAACGATGTCGACCCACTATGACACCACGACCAATCTCACGTCTTGGATCCGAGCCCACGACCAAATGCAATCCCCATCCTCGCCTTGGCAAAGCCCGTTTGTCAGTGCAGTTCCTGTCCACCAGACTCCTCTGCCTACAAAACATTCGCTTGCGTCTCCTTATGGTGCTATTGGCGAGTCACGGCCGAGGAGTAGTCGCACTCCAAACAGTGCTCAGCCCGGATAACCCGTGGCAATCGACAAGCTTCAAGCATCCATATCCTTCTTTGTGGAGGGAGCCATAGGGTTCACCGAGCAAACAGTATCCACGCCATGGCTGCTGACGTAGTCAATTGCGCTTGTGGCTCTTCTCGCCCCAAAGCTCCCCTTGAGCGCCCGACTTAGACACAGACCCAAACTAGCTTTTGCAGAGGGTGGGCAGGGAAAAGCAACATGAGGCGTCAGTTTAAGGTGAAATGCAGTCGTCGCCGTCACGCCAGTGGTCCTACCTGCGCTCTGTGCGGCTTCCTCTGCGTCCAGACAGCGGGAATACTCTGACACTCACCAACCAGCTACTTGTCAGAGCGCCCGGGCATCTCGGTGGAACGTGGGCCGAAGAACGTTGCTAATCTTGTGTCGTCTATCTACAGCTTGATTAAAGGCTATGCTTGTTCGCTCTGCCCGGCGCGGCATCGAAGAGTTAGGGCATGAGATTGAGTCCTTTTCAAGTCACGGGGGACATTGGTAACTTGGCCAGCCATAAATCGGCCCTTCTTTCGCTCATATCTGGAGCAACCGTTGTCGCTCTCTAATCAAGTTCGGGCGTTCTATTCTTTAGGTATCAAAATGAACCGTTCAAGTCGTGGAAGACATTGGTATCGTGAATGCCATCACCCCAAGAAAGTGGTCTTGTTGAATGACCCCTTACCCATGCGCCCGTAAATGTACACACTTTTCTTTCTTCTAAACACGGACGCCGTCGTTCATGCTGTACCGCTCTTGCAAGAATGTTCGGTCACGCCTCACTGCCTTTATACGTCTGCTTCGGCCACGGATATCTGAACATCAAACGTCGGTTAGCATATACATCCGTACGGGGCCAGGACGAAGGAGCACGGCCAAGAACTCACGAAGGTCCCAACTCCTGCAAGCTCAACCTCGCCAACCAATGCCCCTTCTTGATACACTCTTCCAGACTGTCGCCATTGACGACACCAGCGCAGAAGCCACCTGCAAAGGCATCGCCCGCGCCATTCGTGTCGTTGATCTTCTCCTTCTCAATCACGGGGACGGGGTACTCCTTCACCTCGACTTCGTCGCCTTTGGCACTGTTGTGCACGGCAACGATGGTCGGGTCGGTGCCCTGGGTCACGATGACGACTCGCGGCCTCTTCGTGTTCACCTTTGGAGATCGCGCCATGAGTTTGGCACACTCGGCCATGCTGATCCCCTTGTGGCCCTGGGTCTCGGCCCACGTGGACGCTTCGTTCTCATTGCCGAAGACGAAGTCGCAGTAGGGCAGGATCTCGGCGAGCGGATCCTTGAAGAACTGAGGGATGAAACCGGCCGACAGCGACAGCATGAAGATCTTGTTGGTCTCGGCGGCGTGTTTCGCCAGCGCCATGGCCGCGGGAGGGCACACGGTCAGGTGGTAGCCGCCGACGTAGAACGTCTGGGTGGATTCCACGAGGGACCAGATCTCGGGCGATTGCAGGTGGGAGAGTTTGTATTCATTCGCGGCGGCCAGGTGCGTGCACATGGTGCGGTGGTGGTCGGTGATGATGACGCCGCATTTTCCTGTCGGGATCGAGGCTTCGACGTGATATTCGACGTGGAGACCTGTCTCGAATTGTCAATGTCAGTGATCATGTTTTTTTTTGTTTTCGCTGCATCGAAAGGACGGTCTGTTTCCGCTGTTGTGTGAGAGCGATGTGTGCGGACCGGTAGCGATCTAGTCCGTGGGAATGGGGTGTCCGATGCACGTTCACATACCCTGCTCCTTGCACTTCTCGCGCAGTATCTTGGCGTACTCATCGTCTCCGACGCTGCCGACGTACCACACACTCTCGGCGGGTAGCATGTACTGCGCTCCGCGGGCCGTGTTCTGCGCGGCGCCCCCGGGGATTAATTTGGCGCTGCGGTTCTGGATGAGGTCGTCGTAGAGGTCCATTTGGTGGGGTTCGGCCAGGAGGGTGTCGTCGAGTTTGAGGCCATATTTTTGGAGCATTTCGTGATCACTGCGTGTAGCTACTGGTTAGGGACAAGGAAGGGAGGTATAGAGAACGTGAATGGGGAGGAAAGTGGAGGGTGAAGGGGAGCTTGAGGCCAACTGCGAGACCGGGGAACATGGCCGTGATTGGGAACATACCCTACACCTTGAATGTCGAGGAGGGGATTCTCCAAGCAGAGAAGCTTGAAGGACTTGGTCGCCATACTGGGCAGAGATGGCGAATGCTGCCTCAGAAGAGCGAGGTAAAGGGGTATTTGTGTAGCGGGAGAGTAACCAGGTCGTTAGCAGCGCTGATTGCGAGAAAGTTGAGCAGGAGGAAGAAACCTGAGGACAGTCTGGTGGAGAGTTCGTTCAATGTGGGGGTTTGACCAAGTTTAGCCGGAGATCTTCCGGGAGAGAGCTTCCGCAAGGCTGGGGTCGTCTATTAAGGACAATTACGCAGTACACCAACGGAGTATCTTCACACCTCTTCTCTTGTCAGCCGCCTCATCCACAATGGCATCCAATCCGGCCGCCGAACTTGCCTCGACAATCCAATCCGCCAGCATAAAACACAACCCCGATCCCAGTCGCGACATCAACCCCTCCACCGCCGCCTCCAAGAAAACGCCCGGCGAAGTTGAACCCATCTCTCCACTGCATTCCCGCTCCAACTCCCTGGCATCCGATGCTTCTACCGTGCCCAGCGACATAATCCGGCCGAGGCCGCGCTCGCGCTCCTTCCCACCCATCCCTGACTTCCGCTTCGAGCAGTCTTACCTCGCGTCGATCAAGAACGCAGACAGCAACTGGAAAGTCGCATTCATAACGATCCGAGATCAAGTCATTTTACCGCTGACCCAGGGGATATTATGGAACATGGTCATGTTCGGGTGGAGGCATTGGAATCGTGGGAGTAAGTTCCAGGGACGGAGCATAGGGGCCAAGGTCCGCCAGTGGTGGTGGGGAGTGAATAACTGGAAGGTCCCCACGGAGAAGAGGGCGAGCGAGAGTGAACGCCAGGTGGCGCAGCGGGTGGAGGATTTCTTCGTCGACCGGTTTGGGAGCAGTCTGGGGGATTGATATGACACGGAGATGGCGCGCTACGTGATGAGGTAGAATGAAGTCAAGCGACACACCAATACCACGCTCAATGGATCGATGGCGGGTGACGATTCATCACCTGCCACCCGAATGAAACATTGGAGCTGCCTCCGGACCGGGACGCGAGCAATCTTATGCTGAGAGTGGCGCCATTTTCTCTCACCAGATGAGGAATTTCAGGCACAGCTCTGCGGCCCCAGCGCACAGGAGCAATGCTGTCACAGCGCTCTACTTGTCCGAGAGGGTTCGAAGGACCCCGAAGAACCGGGCAAACTGGCATCGTTGGTCCAGGTTTGACGCTACATGGAAATATTACCATTACGACGAATGCTGTTGATAAACAGCCTTCGAGAAGCCTGGTTGGAGTGATGGTTCTAGCTCAATCCAGCTTCCCCAGTATACAGCGGCTCAAAGCCCATCAATTGTCGCTCTGTAAGGAGTTCAATCATACTTCAATTCTGTACTTTTACGCCGGTATACCATGTTGTTTCCAGTTGCTGCCCTGGGCTGCTGAACAGTCTCCTCGAATGCCTCGAGCAGAGCATCAGGATCTCTCAGGTTTGTTTCACCCTGAACCATTGATGACTAGAACAAAGCGTATCCTGAGAGGAGAAAGGTGACAGACAAAACACCAGCAACAGCAAAGGCGCCCGCAGGCCCGGGGGCCATGAACCTTTCAATCATGGGTGAGATAGTTTGAACTTGAACTGCGCCCATCATATAGTGCCGTCTTCTGTTCTCTGCACTCATCTTGAGTCTCTCGGCAGCCTGTTCCCGCTCCGCAATGGGCTTCGTCCGCAGAAGTGACTTGGCCGGCGATGTCGGGCATCGCCGTGCTGCTTCATCGCGCTTTTTCTGGGCCTCTGGTTTCTGGACATTTTGTTTTCTGCTCTCCTGCCTCCGCATTCGACATGGTTGCCTTTTCCTCGAGCATTCTCACCGCTTCGCCCAGAGTTTCCTTTTTGTTCTCCAGAAGCCGACGGGTACTCCTTTTGAAAGCTGCTGGCCTCCTGGAGCGCCTACTAGCTTTCAACTTGAAGCTTCTCGAACTTATCCTTCTCCTCCTGCATATCCTTTTGAAGCTCTTCGTTGATCTCCTTCTGCTGTTGATTGCTTATTCGTTTTCGGCTTGATCTCCTTGCTCAGTCAACCCGCCATAATCATCTCATTCACATTCGCAACCAGTCAGTCATCATCCTCCACGGTCCTAGCATTCCTGGCCTTCCTCCTCGCGCCCTTGAAGTGTTTCTTGTCGCTCGTTTTCAAATCACTTGGATCGATGCCCTTCTCGAGCGCTGCCATCGCTTTCGCCTTCCGCCCGGTTAATTGTTTCTGCTGCGATTGCTGTTTGCCTTGCTCGGTGTATTGATGGTTGAACGGCGTGGCCTTGACGTGTCCTGCGTTGCCTGAGCTAGGGCTGAAGTACGTCTTGTCGAGTTTGCGGGCGCGGGGGCCCGTCTCGGGCGCTTTTAAGGACAGAGGTGGTCGCTGCTGTGGCTGGGATGATGTCTCAGCGTCAAGAGTTGCTTCGTCGGAATGTGCGATCAGCCAAGCTTGTCGCTTCGCTGGGAGGTGCGCGAAGTCATATAGCTTCTCGTTGAACTCGTGTCCATATGCCTCGAGGTCTATGTCTGTATCCCTGAGGGGTGGTGGATGGCAGTAAAGGAGTTTCCCGTTCACGTAGTCTTTTAGGATGTAACGAGCTGCGCGGCTCTCGTCGGGTTGGGAGCTGGCGCCTTGTGTATTGAATCCCCTCGCCTTGGCATATGCTCTTAGCACTTCGCTTGCCGTGGGAATTCCTATACCGCCTTCCTCGATGGGCCGCGTCTGGATCTTCATCCCGTAGACATTTTCCAGAAAGGCTTGGGGTATTCTTGAGGCGACCAAGCCGGCCGGGCCAGTGTACTCGCGGAGCTGATCGATGGGTAAGACGCCGTTACAGACCAATTCTGCTTTTGTGGTTGCAAAGTTCGGGAACACGAGACCAGGACAATCGCACAGGATGACTTGATCGGAGAGATGGAGGGTCTGGAAGTGTTTCGTCTTGCCGGGGGTAGAAGAGACGGAGACCTTTTTGGCACCCAACAGAGCGTTGATAGTGGAGGATTTGCCGACGTTGGGATAGCCAACCAGGCCGATCGTCGTCTTTCTCTCTGCCGTTGCGTCGCTTGTTATATTTTCGAGGAAAAGGCTCTCCAGTTCGTCGACCGTGAGAATCCGGGTGTCTGCTGACGAGGACGAGGATGGTGAGAGTTGCGGAGTGGAATGTTCTGAGGGTTCTTGATCTTCTGAGTCATCGTCTTTCCCTTCTGAATCTTCTTCGTCGTCTTCATCGGTCCATTCTTCACCTTCCTGGTCTTTCAGATTCAGATTTTGGACGTTCTCAACCATTGTTTTCTCTGGGATGTTCCGGTCGATTTGTTGTTGAATCTGCCGCGCATCAAGCTCCTCCAGCGCATCTCTCCCCTCATTCATCTCCCTGGCCAAGTGAGCCGAAAAGAACTTGTAGTTTATCCCCTGCTCGCGGAAGTAGTCTGCCCATGCTCTTCTTTGCTCTTCGGTCATCATATCTGCCTTATTGACCAGTAACAAGTTCCTCTTTTTCGGGTCAACTTCTTTGACATATTTCTCCAGATCTTCACTTCGAAACAGTAACGGGTTTCTCGCATCCACGATCTGAACCACCAGATCCGACCGCTCAATGACCCGCCACAACTGCCGCCATACCTCGATATTCCTCTCAAAGGGCGTCATAAGTAGATCGTCGTTCTCTTGCAGCTCGGCCAACCCTCTCCTCCAATCCAGCAGACTCGCCTTCTCTTGCTCATCCAACTGCTGCGGCGTAGTCGATTCATCCCACTTCGGCCGCCTCGGCACGGTCAATCGGCCCTTATTCTGCGCATGTCTCCTCCTCACGCCCCTCTCCTCGCCTGCACTCAACAAATACGGATTCCTCTGGTCTGAATGTATGATTTTCACATTGTTCATCTTCTCCGCCGTAAAATCCGTGCCTGCCAATTCCGCAGTGGACAAGAATTCGTCGAGGGCGCCTTGTTCAGTGACACTACGCATTTTCACCCATGATGCTTCTTTGGCCGCGTTGGTCACGTAGGTTTGGCCTGTTGTGTGGTCGGTTCGTAGCACGCCTTGTTGGGAAACCTTTTTGCGGTCGCTGCCTTTGCCCCGGCCAAAGCGATCGTTCATGAGGCTGTTCCCAAGGCCGACGCTGTTTTTGCTCTTGGGGAGGACCATGGCGGCGGTATTGTGCGGGAGCTGGGAATTTCGGGAAAGGGATGTAGAGTGGTAGATCGAGTATTGGTAAATTGAAAGAAGGCAAGTGAATTCAATATATGGCATTGCGGATCTGCGTCATTTGCAGAACGAACATCGCCCCGCACCGCGAAATTTCCTGGGCTCTTGGAAATTCATTTCGCCTCGTGGGGGAACAACTTCTAGAAGAACCGCCGCCCACCTGTTTGCGACCAAGGCACCTCAACGAAGCGAGCCAGTAGTCAAGATGCCTCGCAATCGCTGGATGTAAGCTGCCATTTCTCTTCGGCGAATTTGGAGACTAACATTAGACAGCGACAAGAAAAGCGCACAAACATTCCATCTCCTCTACCGTCCACAAACCGACGAGGCCCTGCACGATGAAGCCGCCGGTGAACGGGCACTATACCAAATCTCTGGACCAGGATCCTCTTCACAGCACAAGCCGGAGTTGAAAGAAGGGTTACACTTGAAAGACCTAGAAGATGGTCTGGACTTTGAAGATATGCGAGAAAATGAGGGCGAGGCAGCGGAGTATGGCATTTACTTCGACGACACGAAGTATGACTACATGCAGCATTTGCGAGATATTGGTGAAGGGGGTGGAGAGGTGCAGTTTGTGGAAGCTGCACCGGCCAAAGCCCAAGACAAGAGGAAAGGGAAGGGAAAAGCGATCAAATTGGAGGATGCGTTGAGAGAATTGTCGGTCGATGATACTCAGAGCGTGGCGGGGAGTGAAATGCTTTCGACTTTCTCAACTTCAACGAGGCCGAGGACGTATCAGAATCAGCAAGATGTGCCCGATGAAATCGCCGGATTCCAACCGGATATGGATCCAAGGCTCAGAGAAGTGTTGGAGGCGCTGGAGGATGATGCATATGTGGACGAGAAAGACGAGGATGACATCTTCGGTGCTCTTGCTAAGGATGGTCGAAATGGCGAGCTTGAACTTGACGAATTCGAGGCAACCTACGACGAGGACGACGAGGGCTGGGAGTCAGATGTGACGGAAAAAGCATCAGAGCAGCCCTCGCAGTTGAAGCTTCCCACACCACCCTCAGCCCTGGAAGGCACAGATCATGCGTCCGAATGGCCAGCACCGGATGCGGAAGCAGCCGTTGCAGCAGACGGAGACTGGCTGCGCGACTTCGCCAAGTACAAGCGCGACAATGCTCGCAAACCACCCTTAAAAGCCACGGAGTCGATCGTCGCGGCCTCAGCCGTCCATGATAAGACTCCCTCACTGTACACATTGAATGGCACTCCTTTGCGGCAGAAGAAACGGAAAGGTGCCCTCACGAATCCCAGTGCTTACTCCATGACCTCGTCATCATTAGCCAGAACAGCTGGTCAGCAGCTACTTGACGCTCGGTTCGATCAAGTGGAGAAGATGTACTCGCTAGACGAGGGCGAAGAGTTCGACGACATGGATGGCGGCATGTCGTTAGCCTCGGGCATGACAGGGCTGACTGGTGCCTCGAAGATGTCCAGGATGTCACAGCTCTCAACCACGAGTTTTGCAGAGGAAGGCGCGGTTAGGGAAGATTTCGACAGCATGATGGATGGTTTTCTTGGCGACTGGAATAAGGCCAACCCTGGTGGTGGAAAGCGCAGAGGAGCCAAGGCCAAGCGAGGCAAGAATGGCAACGAGAAATTCGGGCTCCAGCAGCTAGACGAAGTCCGGGCAGAGCTGGGCCCTGCTAGGATCTACCAGCGCACGACAAAGACATGAAACAGGCAAATAATGGCGTTAGAATCGGCTGTCGATATGGAGCATATGCTGTGATACCCCGTCTTGCAATGACAGACCTATTTTTTGCTTGATTGAGACTCCCCTGAACTCCTCGTTTGTGCATCTGTACAGTGATTTGGTAGCGTCGGCATCATGCAGTTGAAGCAGGAGACTTCGGCTCAAATTCCCCTCCTTCGCGGATGTCTCGTGCTGCAAACGGGGTTGACCCATCTCTGGGTTTCGCGACTGGATTCCAGGCATCGTATTTCGGCTTCGTCCTGCAGCTGTGTCAACTATACCTGCCAACATACAAATGTACCAGTGCCACATACGTCGAGTATGGTCGATATGCAGCCCTGCTCTGTGTCATGTTGACCTTTGGTTCTTTGCTTTCCCACGGTCGGATTCCAATATCCAAGATCCTGTCTTCACCAGGGGGCTTGTCGACCATATAGCTCATCCATGCATGCCAGCCGGGTTCTATTTGGCTCGGGTCGAGCTCCTTGTCTTTGTAGTCAACCTGCCACGTCTTAGCTCCATGATCGTTGCGGCACAAACACTCCGAAGCTCCATACCCATCTTGTTCGAAGGGGAAGCTCCTCCGCCATGTTCTCGTAGTATTTGTTGCCGTATCTGTCCATGCCCACAAGCGTACCAGCTTTTGTGTCGCCCTGAAAGATCCGTCAGAACAACCTGTAGCGCAACTTTTCGCATCTTCAACGCACAATATACTGTATTTGATGTCCGTACTCTTTGAAGCCCACCCGCCAGAGGTTGCGCAAGGTACGTGTGAGGGTCGACATGACGATTGCGGGAGCGACGCTGGCGGCTTTGGGAGGGAAGAGTGCCCAAGAGCTGCACACTGGATGAAATGATGTCTTCTACCTCATTGGACTCGGGAGGTTCGCAGTTGGAGAAGCGACACCGCCACGATCAAGCACGATTCAGGCTAAGCTCGTCCCGATGTCTTGGCATTAACAGGCGAAACCGCGGCCCAACGTCGAGCCACTTCTCAGTTCATATTATCCTGAATCGCTCACTGCCTGCTACAATTGCGCCGATAGAAGGATCTCTAATTAGCGAAGGGCGAGCTTTTTCCCTCTTTGCCGTATTTTCTATGCCACCGTACGCGGCTGCATTTTTCGCCTAGGCTTTCGATCTCGACCTCTTCCAGGCTATTGAGCCATCTGAGACTTTCCGCCGAAGATCATGACAGTTTGCGTCCTCCTTCCTTCGCTACTAGTATATCGTGCCGCATGATAGTGGAAGTGTATGGCGATTTGTACCTTCGGTGCCTCAAACGAATTCATTGCTTAGGATACCGATACTCTTGGCTCACTCGCCAATCTTTGCAGACAACCTTACATCGCCGAGAATCCGAGAAATGATCTCTTTTGCCAGAATGCCCTCATCCTCTTTCCAAAAACATAGAAGATGACTCCAATTGCGTAGAGGCCAACAATGATACCACCGACAGCACACCACGTCTTCTTAGGTCCATCCTTGATAAACCAAGGAACGAACCAATACCCCATGGTGAACGGGTAGAAGTTCTTCCAAGCGAACAATACAACTTGCGACTCGTTTGCCCAGTTACGGTGCGCATCCACCACATAGCCAATTATCGCCGCATTCCCAAGGACAGCTCCGCAATTAGCAAGGAGCAGCAAGATGGCCAGGCCAATCCAGTGGACATGCGTTGTATAGGCCCATCCCCAGCCAATGAACCCAACACCAGCAATGATGAGCGCTGGGAAGAGCATGACCAGTCGGAACTCGGGCTCGAAGATATTCCTGTTGCGTCTTGCCATGAACTTGGAAATTGGATCAATGGTCGCAACACCAATACACACAGCAATGGTTATCCCAATCCACGCTGCGATGTACAGGTTGGCAAGACCTGTCGGACTGAAGTTGTACGGTGGTGGTGCCAATTCCAGCGCCAGCGTAAAGGAAATGCCGACCGACCAAGCCATAGGCAATGCCGCAATCGAGGCCCACAGAATCGTCGGATGTAACGCCAAGGTGAAGGTTCGAATAGTCGACTTGAGGATATTCTCGTGGCCGATAACTCCCTGCCAAGGATTGACCCATTGCATGTATGTCTTCGGGCGTTCTTCAGCACCTGATCCTGGTGCTGGTCCCGTCGGCTGCACCGTGCTAGCCATTTCTTTGTGCTCATGGTCCACCTCATGTACCTTGTCTAGGATAACCTCTTCAGCAACGTGCGCCAGCGGATCCACATGGCTGCGTCCGAACCCAGGCTCCCGCACGAAGAGAATGATGGCTACCAGGATAACAGCTTCTGCAATGGCCAGGCCGCCAAAACACCATTCAATTCCCGAGTGAAGCACGATCTGGGTTCCGATCGGTACTCCCAAGAACACACCCGTCTGCAAGCACAAGAGGAACAAGGTGACGCGGCTGCCACGCTCATGTACGAAGAACAGATCCGGTATCATCGCCAGGGACAAAGCTTCAAAGGCTCCTTGACCGATGCCAGACAAGCATCGAGCGCCCATCATACTATTGTACGACGTTGCGCGAGCGGCCCAGATATCTGCGGCGACGAGCGTGGCCGTGCCGAAGATATATATAATGCGTTTGCCGTATTTGATCGCCAACGGTCCATAAAGTATGATACAGGCGCCAATGACGAGAAGGAGATACGAAGACAGTTGTGCGATATCGTTGACTGTTTTGCCCCATTCTGCGGCAAGTTCGAGCGTGATAGGGGTAAGAATGGGTCCGTGAATGCCAGAGAAGACGGTGCCGAGGATAATTATCCAGTACATGAGGTCGCGGCGCCAAAGGGGCAAGTTCAAAATGTCATTAGGCGAGTCGGATGGCTGAGGAGCCAGGACGACTTTGCCATCTTTGCTGTGCTTGAGGTGTGTGGTGTTTTCGACTGACGTACTGGGGTCGTCGAAGAGGTGGATGCTGCCCTGGACAACTTCCGTGGAGGAAGGCTCAAGGACGCCGAAACCCATACTGGCGGCTCAGAGGTCAATGGCTGAGAGGAGCGGCAACAGGGCAGATGTTTCCAATGTGACTCGCTTGATGAATGCTTGTGATCTTGGAAATGTTCTGGGCAATGCTTGGAGGTATAGTCGCCCGATATACCTGGCGGTACGAAATGCATGGATGTGGAGAAATCGGATCCTGTGGGCTTCCCCAGACTCTACCCCGACCCAGGGCGCCGGTCCACGCGTCAAATGGACCCCTGCTGCCATGCTTCCATACCACCCAGTTACCCCACCAATCCCTTCACTTCCTATTCGAGCGACAATATCTCAAGTCGATGTGGGGTGAAGATGCTTTTCGGTGGACATTGTGATACCGAGCACCCTCCACGTTATGATTTAAAGCTGATTGATGTAGTCGGAGAGGAAGTTGCGACATTGGAGATCATCGGAGAAGTGATCACATGTCCCTGCCATCGATCTCAGGACTCCTTGTGTGCGGGCTTAATTGAGGCTGGCAACTGCTTGTGAACGCCCCCTACAGCATCGAGGGAGCAAAAGGCCGGTGAAAGACGGCTTGTCGTGCTCTCTTACACCATGACCACGTTGTGGGATGCCACTCACGGCATTGCCGTATACTCTTACGCTGCCACGTTTGTGCTGCTGCTTGGAGCGGTCGCCGCTGTCTACCATGTCTTCGCCCTCGGAGGATCTAGAATCCCGAAAGGGCTACGCGCCCCTCCCTCGCCACCTGGCGCAAGGTTCTTCAGCGGGCATTCCCACATCTACACCGGCCAAGTAACGAACAACCCGAGCGAGTCGCAGCTCGTGAAATGGGCGGAAGAGTTTGGCGAGATCTATCAGTTTCGGATGGGAACCCAGCGTTGGGTGGTCCTTAGCTCTCCCGAGGCTATCAAAGTGAGTGCTCGCTCATTCCTGACGAGCTGCATCAGGAACTGATGCAAATAACAGGAAGTCTTTGACAGGCAAGGTACCTTGACGTCAAGCAGAGGTGTCAATCGAGTTGCTATGGGCGTATTATCTGGTGGTTACCGTATGCTATTCATGGTCCGTACCCCCCCTGGGTCATCTTTTGTCAATACTTATATGTGTCCATTGTAGCCGTACGGGAAACAATGGCGCGACATTCGCGCTATCGTCCATCGCTGCTTGACGGTCAAGTCTGCTGATGCTATGAAACCTTCACAAGACCTCGAATCTCGACGTTATCTTTACGATCTATTGATCCAGCCTGCCAATTTCTGGAATCACGTCAAACGGTACTCGACAAGCGTCATCATGTATGCAACGTATGGCAGAAGGGTCCTTAGCGTCGATGATCCGGTCCTCAACGATATATATACCGAGACAGGCGTCTTCGCTGAGTGCTTCGGACAGGTCCATTTGGTTGACCAGTACCCAATCCTGGAAAAGCTACCGAGACCTCTTCAGTGGTGGCGCAAGAAGTATGAGCCCTATCATCAGAAAGAGCTCCAACTCTGGCTGGGGCTGTGGAAGGCATTGAAGGACCAGATGGCCAAGGGAATCCGCACGGGATGTTTCGCGGAGAAATTCATGGAGGTCGATTATCCCAAGATGGGCATCTCGGAGAACCAGGCAGCCTACGTCGCTGGGACGATGATCGAGGCCGGAAGTGGTATGCATGACCTAGTTACCTTGATTTGTCGAGGTTACTGACGACGAGCGACAGATACCACCCAGCTTACACTCAACAGCTTGATCTTGGGACTTGTGGCATTTCCTGAGACCGTCGAGAAAGCACACGAAGAGCTCGACAGAGTAGTCGGCCGCAGAATGCCGACGTTTGAAGATTTCAACCAGCTACCTTATATCCGTGCTATGGTCAAAGAGGTGCTGAGATGGCGCACTGCTTCAAATGATCATTTCCAACACGTCAGCACTGTAAGTCTCCCCGTTTCCGTTCTTCATCCTTCACGCCGGGTTGACCACTGGCCAGGGTGATGTCATCTACAAGGACTATTTCATTCCCGCAGGCTCATGTATTGTCGGCAACGTATGGGCTCTTAACTTCGATCCCGTCTTGTTTCCCGATCCTGAACGCTTCTACCCGGATCGATATTTGGACACGGTGACCAATGATTTGACCGCTGGCGAGTGCATTAATGTGCAAGATCCTCGACAGCGAGACCACTGGGGGTTTGGTGCCGGACGACGTGTCTGCGCTGGATACAATTTGGCGGAGAACTCGTTGTTCATACTCACCGCGCGGTTGTTGTGGGCTTTTGATGTAAAAGCACCGATTGACGAAGCCACCGGGAAGGCGCTTAAGTATGACCTATGGGATTTCCCGGCTACGAACATGTTTGGTCCGAATCCATTCAGGGCGGAATTCAAGATAAGAGATGCGGAGAGAAAGGAGCATGTACTTGCTGGTTTGGACATGTTCAAGACTGACTTCAGTCGAGTTGATACTACGTCAAGCGCTTGATCCAGATTGAAGTCAGGAGATCAAGACACGGGCAAGGCTCTGAACGTCGTCAGGGGAAGGGGAGTACGGAGCGAGATGTACGGCATTATGGGATGGTTTGTGTATGTACATAGCCATGCAGTACAAACGCAGTCCTCGTCTGATCCCAAACGGCGGTAATCGTCCTGGTAAGTGCCTTAGGGTTGAGGAACCGCCTTAATGCACCGCTCTAGTACACTTTCTTGAATCTTCCGAGGTCCGAGGTCCGGGTTCATGGTAGGTGGTTCGACATAGAAGGAGCTCAAGGGCTCTTTAAGATTGTCCTGGCTCCTCTCAGACCAATTGAGGCGGCAGACTGCTTACCCCGAGCGGAGCAAAGCAATTCGGCAGGTATCTGTGATGCGTATCATCAAAGATACAGCACGATGCTCCCGAAGCTGACTTCAAGAACAGACAGCCTCGGATTATGTGCTCACTTGTCTATTTGTCCAGTGAAGATGAGCTTCACCAGGTTCCCCCCACCCCACCACAACCCTCCCCGGAACCGCGAGGGTCCAAGGCGCCGCCAACGGTCCCCATGATACCGCTTCAGGCATAAAGGGTCGAAAAGCTTTTGGTGTGACATTAAACTCCGTGACAGTCCACCGATTCGCTGGCCAATTAGTCCCGCAATTTCGTAGCCCCAGTTGTTGTAGGCAAAAGAGGATCTGATCGCGGTTGCGGACTGGAGGCTTTTAATCACTCCTATGCTCTCAGACTCCAGAAAGTCGATTTGATCTTCGCTCTAGGACCACATGTTGTAGCGTCCAAGCCCAGAGCTCATTCAGAAAAGTTGCATGGAACTTAAACTCTCCTTGACTCACGCCATACGAGAGCTCAACAGCTCGGTTAACGCCGAGGATCTCTTCTATCAGACATCTAACTCAGAACAGCCGGTAACATTTCAATCCGTATCCAGGTCTAACGACGACACTTCCTGAGCAGAGCCTTTTAACACTCACGAATCTCGCGATAAGTACTCCATATCGGTGAACTGCACTACTCGCCTGGCGAATCACTGAGGTGTGACCCGTCCGCATCACTGATCCAATGCGTGTTGCCGACTCTCAGACGCGTCGAAGGGTGGATATAAAGCACGAGCTGATGGGTCTGCTAGCAGGCGAGTACGTGCGAGGAGAGACGTGTGACATGCGAACCATGAATGGCGACTCGATTAGGAGGACATGATGAACTCAGAGTGACTGTCGTGAAGACTTATGGAAACTAGATTAGCCCGAAGATGTCAGGTGGATGTCCCTAGTGGGATTGGCACCAATCAGAGACCATCGGCCAACCTTCCTAGTCAAAGGCGCGGTCTTGGAAATCCAACTCGTGCCCTCATCTTCCCTTGATACAACGGTGTAGAAATTACTCTTTACTCGGACCGGTGCAACGGCCGAGAGCTTACACTCGGACCCTCCCAGCACCAATGTCTCATCAACTGCTTCAGCATAAGAGTCGGCCATGCGGTTGTTACCCGTCGCTCTGTTCGTCCTATCCTTCTTTCACCATGGCGCTGTCCGTGCGGCCACGTCCAGCGGGCCGCCAGCTTCGATAACACTCTCGACGTGTCCTTTCCGCACCGTCAATTACATTACTCACAGCCTTCCTCAACAATGTCTTGCTTCCTCGCGCAAGGCGAATATCACCTCGACGGCGACCGAGTCTGCCGGCTTCTCGAATGTAGACCTCAATTCTACGGTTCTTCTCGAGGCCGAGAGTCCCAGCACGGTCTCCTCACCCACGAGTTCAGCTGCCGATGCTGCCTCGACAAGTTCCCGTCAGCCTGCTTCGCCTCCGCCCCTTACACAAGAGCCGAGTCGGAGTTCGTTCCAACTCGAATCGCCTAATGTTCAGTCATCTACGATGCCGAGTGAGACGGAGGAGGATTCTCCGCTGGACGATGACAAATTTATGTCCTTCGAGGATTGGAAGCGAGAAAATTTAAGAAAGGCCGGCCAGTCTGAACATATTGGAAAGGGTCCCGGAGTTGAAAGTCGAGAACCCAGAACACGACCAGGTGGACTAAGGGACTCCCTTGATTCACTTGGCGACGATGCGGAAATCGACTTGGACTTTTCCAGCTTCGTCTCGGATGGCCTAGAACCACCAAGTCAAAGCCAGTCGCGTCCCAGCCAAGGCGTACAGGATAGCTCTGTCGATATTGAGCCCGGGCGTCTCCCAAAAGCTGGCGTAAGGAGCAAAGATGCCGGGACAACTTGCAAGGAACGGTTCAACTACGCCTCTTTCGACTGTGCGGCAAGCGTCCTGAAGTGGAATCCCGAGGCACGGAGCGCCTCTGCCGTGCTGGGAGAGAACAAAGACTCCTACATGCTCAATGAGTGCTCAGCCCAGAATAAGTTCCTGATTCTGGAATTGTGCAATGACATCTCAATTGATACTGTTGTCCTGGCGAACTTCGAATTCTTCAGCTCAACCTTCCAAACCTTCCGTGTCAGTGTATCAGACAAGTATCCCGTCAAGATCGAGAAATGGAAGACGCTGGGCACATTCGAAGCTCGCAATTCACGAGAGGTCCAAGCATTCTTAATCGAGAATCCTGTTATTTGGGCACGCTACTTGCGTATTGAATTTCTCACACACTACGGGAATGAGTTCTACTGCCCTCTCAGCCTCCTTAGAGTACATGGGACCACCATGCTCGAAGACTACAAGCGCGACCTGGAGGCATCGCAGTTGGAGGATGATGATAAGGCAAACGAAGATAGTGTCGACACCTCAGCAGAAGATGGACTTGTCCCAGAAGCCGTCGCCGAGCAGCTGTTAACGCAAGCGGACGGTACCAAGACTATTGGTCAAACCGTTGAAGTCAACGCTCTCGCTGTTCTTGAAACATTCTCACCTCGAGCAGCGCCTGCTATCACCACTCAACCCTCGTCCATCGAGACTCTGGAAGTCCCGATGCCCACTTGCCCTGCTCAACTCGCTCCGCTGTTTCCTGGGTCAAAGCTGGAGAGCAGTGCACTTGACACTTGCGGTGTTTCTGAACGCGGCCCGGGTCCTTCTAGTGATCTCAAGACACGAGACACCATCCAAACTTCCAACAATGCAGCAACTAACTCGTCCAATGGTGGCATCAAAATCACCGACGCTATAAAGTCGGCAAACACGACCGTTACAGAACCGTCTATCAACAAGGTCACAGCAGGTGCGTCGAACACGACAGCCATGACTCCCAAATCCGATACTGCAATTGATTCCAAATCCAACAACGCCTCGCCATCAGCAACCTCTACCAACAACACAAGGACTCCGGCGTCCTCTACACAAACCACTCAACCTGCACCTACAATGCAAGAATCATTTTTCAAATCGGTTCAAAAACGTTTGCAAATGCTGGAGGCCAATTCTTCGCTGTCCCTTCAGTACATAGAAGACCAGTCTCGTGCTCTTCGAGACGCCTTTCAGAAAGTCGAGCAGCGGCAGCTGGCAAAGACAGCGTCGTTCCTGGAATATCTGAATATGACCGTCCTGAACGAACTCAGAGAGTTCCGGCAACAATATGATCAATTATGGCAGTCCACGGTCATTGAGCTGGAAATGCAACGAGAACGCTATCAGCAGGAAAATCTTGCCATCAATGCCCGGCTTGGAGTGCTTGCGGACGAGATCATCTTCCAGAAGAGAGTTTCCTTCCTGCAGTTGATTCTCATCGTGGTGTGCCTGGGTCTGGTAATGTTCTCAAAGGGCAACCTGAACAGCTACCTTGAACTGCCCTTAGTACAGAGCGTTTTGTCAAGGTCTCCGAGCACTCGCTTTTTAAATATTACAAGCCAGGACACTCCCACCCAGGGTTCCCCGGTGTCGCGCTCTAATTCCACAGGCGCCGTACGGAGGCGACTAGGGATTCTGAAGAGTCATCGTCGGTTACCGTCAGACGACTCGATTGAAAGTGCAACCAGTCCGGTTGAATTGTATACTCCGTCCACGCCTGTGAGCTATGGGGACCCATCCTCAGAAGGCGAGGTTCAGGAGGACAACAATATTCTCGGCGATCCCCAGTTCGACCCGAGTCTAATCGAGCGACCTAGTACGAGTCCTCCGGTTTTGGCTGGGGCCGACTCCCCTTCCTCTTCAGATTTTGGTGCAGATATCCGAGATGATTCGATTGACTCGGTTCTGAACGGCACTCCATCAAACGTCATTGGGAGGAAAGCTCCAATTCTGATTGTCGAGGACGCCACACCGCCGCCTAAGCATTTGAAGTGGCATTTGCCGGACTCCTGAGAAAGTCATGCACTTCTACTGTATCCCCTCAATTTGCAGGTTGAGAAAAATATTGTCTACACTGACCGATTTTCTCATCAGGTGTTGCCCGCCACTACTCAGTGCCTGTTTATTCGCTGGTTTCCCTTGGGTATTCCTAGTTGCTATCTGCGCGGAAGTGGAATGTCCCGTATTTCCTCCCCTTTCTTGTCCAAACGAATGGTCCCCTTATCCATCCCATGCTCAGTGCACTCCCCCGTGACCACCCAGCTCGCAAGTACGAACCCTGTCGGGCTTCCAGCAACTTCACAGAGGTTTACGAACGGTTAGCAACGCTTTGTTTGAGGGACGGCATCCACAGTCTTATCCGTCAGACTGAGCTAGCTGCATGGATACCATGAGAACCGCGGCATATCTGTGTTCTATCTCAGTCTGCTGGAATGTTTGGAGGGTATTTGGAAACTCACGCTGCAACTGCGGCGAAAACATTCACATCAACACTACCAAGCTGAAGGAGAGAGGTGAAGCCGGCAATGAGGTCCGAAACAGCGACCATCTCGCTCCTGTTCGTTCGCGGCGGACTAAGATCCAGACAGGCAAAATCAGAAGAACCAATATCATAAATCGGATCAGCCACTTTCCGAGCTCTGGCTGACCGACGACAGGTGGGTCAGGGTGATGAAGGAAACGTCTGTTTAGTGGGATCGCAGGCTGAATCCGTTAGCCACTTGAAATTGGAATGAGAATTATACCCACAGACAGACTTCCTCTTGCTTCAAGGTCCATTGGTCCTTGACTGTTCGAGAAATACACCGGGGTGGGCTGTTCTGCGACTGCATGCATCTTGCAGTTTGGTCACGTTCAGATGGGTATTGTTATGAGGCGATCAATAATGCCTACGATTCAATCAGGGACACTGCCGAGAACTTGAGTACACCACAAGTTGCGTGCTTGTGCTTGAGTTAAGCAGTGTTAGCCACAATGTGGATATTATGGGGTGGTGGGAACTCTGGTTCCGTCAGTCTAGGACGTATTGCTTGCCCTCTATTGGGTGCAGAAGGGACTGCCGTAGCGGAGGAAAGCGTACTCACTCGTACTTGTACTTGATTTTTCCCACCGACATGGCGCGTGAACCGCCCACGAAGGGGCTTCAGCCTTGTCGAACCTTAGATCGCGGGACCAGGCTGCAGTGGGGACTTGACCATTCCTAACAAGTACCATGTCCAGTTTACCGGTCCAGTTACTGAGTCGTACTCCATGTGCAAACCCTCTGACTATCGCTGTTGGCAGCTTCAGTGTCCCCGGATAAGACCACAGGATACAGATTATGTGAGGATGAGGAACGCAGTACCGAGTCCGAGTATGCGAAGATGCCAGCGCGGATCCAACTCAGCGACTTCTACCAATCGGTCAATTTGAGGATCTTCGGGATCGGTCGGTCCGGTTAGCAGCCGCCCGCGTTGTTCTACTATGTATTTCTACGAGTAATTTGTGGGACTGCCCCAGTAGGATAGTGCTAGTTTAGTGGGAGATCCACGGTTCGCCTATCGGAATATATCGACCCCTCAAGCGAGTATCTGCCAGGTACTTAACTGAATCGCCCGAAGCAGTCATCGGCATACTAGTACCACAGTATCTGTGCTGTGTACAGTGCATGACTCTCCAAAGCGGGCTATGGGATCTAGATGGCCCCAAGGATTGCACGAGGAGCTAGCAGGAGATATGGAAACAGTGTGTTCTCTTTCAATCGAGCGCTGGCTAGCTCACGGCCGGGACGAGTTGCACAGAGTATATGTAGGCGAAGGCATCTCCGGGGAAGATCCTGCTTTATGGAGACAAAAGTCGGGTCCCCCGCCGCCATCATAACTAGCTCACCTCTTCGCTAGGTCATCCACCAAATCGAGGTTGTAAGACTTGCAAACATGGTGGTGGTGAGCATGAACAATCCGATTGCCTGCATACAATACAAAATCCCTACGTGGTGGGCAAAGCTTCAAGTCTAATTAGCAACACCAGACCCACGCCGGTTGGCAGTCAATCGCCTCCCCCCCTTCCCGCCAGGCGTTCCGCAGCGCCACATCACCGCCGTGCCGACCAAGAGCCGCGCTACTATGACAGTTGCTGCCTAGCGATGCTATCATTCCTGCCAATTCTCCATTCCTGCCCATTCCATTACGAGGTACTCGTACGCACGTCGTGTCAAGGCATGCATTGACCGGCTGCTAGCATGGTTGACACCCGCTGGACGGCGCGACCCACTTACCTTTCCTGCCTGCTGATGCAGCGAAGGCTGTGTGCATGGCGAATGAGAAAGCCTACTTGACGCCCAAGAGATGGTTTAGAAGTTCCCAGGGTGGTTCCCTCACCGTCTCGACCTGCATTCACTCCTCGTTGGGTTCTATCTTATTGGTCTTTACCTCGTATTGTTCCAACCATTGATGCGCTGCAACGTGATACCATCTGCAGCGAGGGGCCCCGCTTCGACCGCCCACTTGAACGATCTTCAGCCCTCAGTTCCATAGTCCTAAGGCGACATGGTGGTCTCCGCCTTGTCAAGGACCTTTATTCCTCCTTCTTCATCACTCCTCCAACCCCATTGGCTCAGTACCGTCACAGAGAACAGCATACCTCGCCCAAAACACCTGGTCACTGTACGTCACGGAACAAACAAGATCATGCACATGCACCGCAGAGTCTGAATCGCAAGACGACCCATCACTGCACAAAAGCAGTTCGCACCCCGGGACTAGATACTCGAGCGCGACTGTGCTGAATGGGCCACTCAGCGGTAGGACATCGGTTGTTCGGTTCACCATTCCGGTGTCCACGTCGATGTAGAGCGTCACGTCCTTCTGGGAGCAGTTGGGCGCCGGGCGGCCGGGGATGAAGCCCAGTCTGGCGACTATGGTTGCATCGGCGATGTTGCTGAAGATGCCGGCGCACAGGGCCGCGCAGAGGGTAGATATCTTCATGATGTATGCGAGGAGAGGTGGAGAGGAGTGGCGTCGCGATGTACCCTAAACACGGAATAGTGAGATCAACAACACGGAGAAGAAAAGCACACGTACCGGAGGAAAAGTACGGCGTGTGACGTCTTGTTGAGGGCTCGGAAGAATCTGCAATGTATAGAGGTCTCGCGTCGTGGCTGTTGGAGGGAAAATGGAAGAAAGACCAACACGACTTGCAGCAGTGGAGAGCGTTGCCCACTACCTTTAAATGCAGTCAAGCTCGGTCACGTTCTGATCGCGGTAGGACTCTGTGTTGCGATTATGATAAATGGAGGGTGCACAAATCGATGCGAGGATCCGCGCAACTCGAATTGTCGACGGATATGACACGGGTGCTGGCCGACGACAGTTTGCGACGCACGGCGGAGGTTGAACCGCTGGATCGATGTAGCACAAGACACGGAATCTGAGAACGCGTCTCGGCATGGTTGACGGGATTGAAAAAATGAAAAAGGCTCGCATAGGTGTTGGTTGAACTCTGATGCTGCCATCGTCGAAATCCACGCCCTGTATTAACCGTCGGATAGCAAATGGTGGCTCTTCACCTCCTATAGAAGTTAGGCGTGTAGAGCTGCGTCCAACGGATCTGCAACATTCTTCGACACTGTCCGGCCGAGTGTAAATGTGCAAGTCGGGAGAGATTACAACAGGCATTAGTTGGGGGATACCAGTGCTTCAAGCGAGGCAAATATGTCATTGCCGTGAACGACTGCGAAACTCGTCTCTGCAAATCCGTAACACGAAGTGGCACGAAGGATGGGGGATGGAAATCTGCATTTATATCGACTGTGTGAACCCCCGTGTCTCTGAACTCTGCAGTCCTTTAGCATGGATGGCGTTCCCTGACCTAAGGAAACCCTCACCTCATTTTTAACAAGGCGTGTTGTGGGCTCAATCGTACCACATTCGATACGACGCAGAATGGAATCCTTAAGAGCCCGACCAACAAACGTTCAGCTCAGTCGTACCTTGCCTCGTAAGTCTCATAATCCTGA
The DNA here is from genome assembly GCA_016109575.1 of Phialophora chinensis. Taxonomy (NCBI): domain Eukaryota; kingdom Fungi; phylum Ascomycota; class Eurotiomycetes; order Chaetothyriales; family Herpotrichiellaceae; genus Phialophora; species Phialophora chinensis. The sequence goes on from JADWPU010000001.1 coordinate 3,551,426, forward strand.
TAGGTCGGCATTCACCCTACAACCACAGTCGCGATGAGTCTTTTGCAGCAGTTCACTCCGCAGCCCCTTGTTTACAAAATTTCAAGTCCTTTCGAAGTTGCCTCATATCTCCAAGGTACACACACCCTCACAGCTCCGACCTCTTCCACTTGATGTTCTGCGCCTTCTCTATCACCTTATACAAATCCGTCTTTTTAAGATCCTGGCCCGTATATTTCTGGTAGTTTTCCGCGGCGAGATCGACTGCTTGCTCGTGCTTCCATACTAACACCCCAGCGGCAAGCACAAGTAGGAGCAGTAAGACGATAATGGTGGTGGATGGCCCGCGACGGCGGTTTGGAAACGGGACTTTCTCGCCAGTGTATGCGCCGTCGGGAGACTTGGGGAACCATTCCTCGGTCTTCGCGCGTTTTACATTGGGATTGATGCGGGTATTGCGTGACATACTGCACTCAGGTTGCGGAGGAGTATCGGGAGGAGATCGGCTGAAGGCAGGTTGGTGAGATCTGAGCGAGAGTGTCGATCAAGGTTCACCGCAAGGACGATAAAAGCACACGCGTTTTACAGACACGGTGAAGATGACCGCCAATGTACTGTGTATGCACTGCAATAGGAGGACGTCTGAGAAACGCAACGTCGCAACATCGGATAAGTACCAACAGGGAACTTCAGGCGGACCATGCACTGGCACCGGCACCGTGTCGTCGGGATCGATATCGTGCTGACTAAGAGTCTAATATTATCACCAACCAAGCCTCTTAGCTGCGGCCTAGGAAGATAAATACTGCTGATTTTGCCGTTTTCGCTGGCGTGGCTGGTTAGCATAGAGATCACTCCGGGCAGGTAAAGGAAGGTGCTGATGATGCCGAAATCATCCCTCTGCTGGTGGGCAGCTCTAACACTTCGTTTTCAGGGGCATCCTGTGCTGATGGGCCAGAAAACGAAGTGTGCCCGAAAATGAGGAGTAACCTAGGACATGAACAGCCTCGAGCCAGGTGGCATATGGTCCAGTGATCATTGTGGTCAGGATTCGAACTGGACTCAAGTCGGAGTCTCGTTGCATTTTCGATACAGAAAAGCGCCAAAATCAACAGCAGGAAAGGTGACTTTTCCATCACACGCGTCCAAGGCTGAACCATGACGTCATTTGTCCCTCCGCCGGCCTCGTCGCGTCCACATTGAATCCTCCGATACTTCGTTAGACGGGAGCTTTAATACTTGTATATTCCGCCATCATCAAGTGCGATAAACTTCGGTCGCACCAACTGACGTGGTGCTGCAAAGTCGCCCACAGCCTAAATCCTCAGGGAAATCTTTTTTCGGCGACCGACTAGTGGCAGGTGAGTGCTAGGTGAGTGCTCGAGTATTTCCTGCTGTGAATATGACAGGCCTGACTTTCCTCGTACTGTGCGTTAATCTGCCAGTTGACAGATCCCCAACAGCGTCCTGCTTGGCTACTACTTCGGTCCGCTTTCATTATCTTCACCATAATGGCCTTTTGCTATGAAGCGTCGGCTGTTTGATCCCTGGATTAGCCGCACTCTGCATTCCTTGCTAGCTGCCAAAATCACCAATGATCACTTGTTGCTGCTGACTACAGGTCGCTGGCTATGGAATGAGCCCCTGGAAATCCAGCAGCATACCTTGGGGTTCGATGTGAAAGCTCTGAAGAATGTGGTCGCAAAAACAGCCGGATTGGAAGGACAGTCGTCCGGCGTTCAGCTAGAGAAGCTTGCAGAAGGCGCGTCGAATACAGCCATGGCTGCTACAATTGGTAGGCAGCGGTTTATCGTCGAGGTGCCTGACCCTGTCGTCCCGCGACGTTTGGTCCGGCGAGCGAGGTGGACACACTCGAATTCTCGAGAGCAGAGTTGGGACTCTCAATGCCGCAAGTGTTGGCGTGGAACGACAGTGACGAGAACGCAGTCGGATGCGAGTACATGGTCATGGAAGAAGCTGCTGGATAAGATCTTAAAAATGCATTGCCCTCTCTAGGAATCAAGCAGAAAACGGCCGTGGTGGATCAAATCATCACAGTTCAAGAGCGTCTCCTTGAAGCCAGCAAAATTTTCACGGCTACAGAAGTCTTTACTTGGCCGACGATGCCATGAATTCAACTTTCCGCAGCAGGTTGCCTGTCACCAACCAAGTCTTCCAAATTTTGCATAGGACCGTTGGCGCACAAACGCTCCATGAAAACGGTGCTGTCAAACTCGGGGACTGACTCTGGCCCTTATAAGTTGCGGTTTCTACAAGCGATGGTTGCCGGATTCATTGTTGTCGCAGGGTATACATCACACGATTATCTTAGTTGCCTTGCGCGTTGATCCTTGACGCAGATTAGGAATCACGGTGGCAGAGAAACAACCGTGGTCAATAGCCAACCCTTTTCGTCTCCCGTCATACCAGTCAGCGATCTTTCCAGCGCAGCGGTATCTCAAATGCTGGAAGCGGCCTCTGCGACAGCGCCACATATTGTTCCCGGCCTCCTTGTCTGCGCCAACCCTTGCTTCGGCACCCAGACCTTCACGACGGGAATATATTCGTGTCTCCCGAAGGAAAGGTGACTAGTATCATCGACTGGCAAGATGCGCACGTCCTTCCTTTGTTCCTCGACATTCGAAAGCCGCAATTTCTGGACCTGCCGATCGATGCCCCATTGTTCGAACTGCCCAAAGACTTCAAAAACACACCCCGTCTGTGGGATATTTCAACAAGCCAATGCTGTAAGGGTACTACCTTGCCCATTTTAGGGAAAATGTATCGCAAATGGCGGCAAATTTTCATGACACGCAGACAAACCCACTAGAAAGACATATTGGAATCTATGCGCGGACTACTGACGGCCATGATGCCGACGCTCTTATGCTCAGAAACACATTACTTCGAATTCAACGCAACTGGACGAGGCTCGCTGGAAATGACGCTATTGACAACGCACCTCGATGCCCCATTGACTTCGACGACAACGAATTGGAGAAGCATTACGAAGATGCACGCAGGCTCAACGGATTTCGTGATATTCTCGACGCCAGCGATGTGCGCGCCACCTTTCCATTGGAGGGATGGGTCCCAGTTGACCGCTTCAACGAATGGAGGCGCGGTCTCCAGAAGGTGATCAGTGAGGTCATGGAATCTTTGGAAACCAAGAACAGCGCAAAGAGTTCCAGGAAAGACTCTGTCTGTGGGATTGGACTAACTGACGGAATGATGGGCCGCGTGATCCCTGGCGCACATTATCCTGCCGCTCGTTTACGACCTTTTGCCCCTTCAAGGAACCCAGTATGGAACTCTTGAAGCCGCCGTATTGCCCACGTCTTGCTAATCTTCTGCTGTGAACAGATTCCCATGGCTGGTGGTTGCGATCGCGATGGCAAGGACTATTCCTGCTTCGCGACGTCATTGATGAGATAGTGTAATGAAGTGGGGCACATCCCCCCATCAACACAGTATAAATACCTAGGACATGAATCCCTCTGTTGCTTTTATGCGCGAGACACCAGAATGATTTCGGCTCGCCCGCGTGGCTCGGAGCCTTGGACGTACAGGTAGGGTAGAGTACAGTACGTACCTTTGGCACAAGGAGATGGAGACAGACGAGGCTGACTTCCCCGTGTTCCCGAAGAGGACTAAGTCAGTAGTTCTGTACCTCCACCACCTCCTTGTGTACGAGTACTCAATCTCAAGCGGGGTGTTCTATTGCAACATGCCGCAGCACAACACTGACCTTCTCCTGCAGGCAGATATCAAGCAAGCGCTCGATTCCCAGCGCCGGTCAGGGGGAGGGGGAGGAACCCGAACAGGATCGATACGAGGTCCCATTGTTGCCAGATGCGGGGATCCTGCTCGATCGGGTCCGCTTCCAAAACTCTTTCACCAACTTCCCCTCTCCCTTGACGCCAAATGTACCAATGATGGCCTCATCACGCTCCACAGGCTAAACCCGCCGTGTTCGATGGGCCTCGTATTCCCCTAAGTCGCACCGAACCCCCCTCCAGTTCGATCCCTCGCTTGTCCATCCGGCGTAGCGGAGCAGCCGGGCTTCGACCGAGGGGCAGAGCGACGCACCACAATGCTCGAAGCGTGGAATCTGGGTTCCAGCCCCGCTCTCTGCAACGCGTATATAAAAGGACATTGTGTTCGGTTTCAGTTTCGCTAAAACATGGGTTTGAGTTCTCAGTAGAGGAGACGAGACCACGATTGTTACTTCGCGGGACGAAACGAAACATCGCACCATCGCATCGTATCGCAGGACACTGTCCGTTGGAAACGCCTAAGTTTCTATAATTACCAATTAAACAATGGCTAAAGTCGCCGCCTCGGCGGTGCCGAACCTCAAGTCTCAAATCGACGCCCTCACCTCGGACCCCACGGGTGCTCCTGGCGTGGTGTTCGCTGCGGTCAACAAGGCCGGGGACATCATCTTCGAGCATGCCTCCGGGAAGGTGGGCGCGGGCAAGGCCGAGGCCATCACCACGGACCACATCTTCTGGATCGCCAGCTGCACCAAGATGATCACCGGCATAGCGGCCATGCAGCTGGTCGAGCAAGGGAAGTTGAGCCTCGACGACGTCGGCGTGGTGGAGAAGCTGGCTCCGGTAGGTGTCATATGCGTCCTGTGGCTGAGCTCTCCTCTCCCGCTGACACGTAATGACCGCGACTAGGAACTGAAAGCCGTGCAAGTCTGGGATCCGGCGGCTCAGAAGCTGGTCCCCAAGAAGCGAGGGATCACGCTGAGAATGCTCCTGTCACATACGGGTGAGTGAGGCTGGCCCCCCCCTGGCAACCCCTGGTGGAGGTGGCTGCCGTTAACTATGCGGCATGGGAGCTCTGATGACTGACCCTGTTCGTTTTCCCCTCTCACAGCCGGCTTCGGGTACGCCTTCTTCGACGACCGCCTCAACGACTGGGCCGGTCCGCTCGGCATCGACGAGTTCTCCGGCTCCTACCACGACTACCTCTCGCAGCCACTTGTCAACCAACCAGGCGAGGTACGTGACTGACATGCTTGGTTTCCCTGCGGTTCCTTGTCTCCTATCATCTCGTCCCATCTCCTCTCATCCTCATCTCGTCTAACCTACTGACCAACCACCAAGGTATGGGAATACGGCATCAACATCGACTGGGCGGGCATCCTCATCGAGCGGGCCTCGGGCCTTAAGCTCAACGACTACTTCCAGCAACACATCTTCAAGCCCCTCGGAATCACGCACATCAACATGTTCCCCACGGACGAGATGAAGAAGAAGTTGGCGTACATGAACGCCCGCTCCCTGACGGACGGATCCCTCTCGCTGGCGACAAACGGCCACTTGAACCGCCGCCCCCTGTACGCCAGCACGAAGGAGGAGATTGACGGGACGTTCCACGCCGGCGGGGCCGGCTGTTTCGCCCGCCCGAACCAGTATTGTCAGATCATCGCGACGCTGTTGAACGATGGCGTGCACGCCCCGAGTGGGAATCGCATCTTGAAGAAAGAGACGGTGGATGAGATGTTTACGAATCAGGTGAGTCTCTCTGTCTGTTCGCCTTCTTCTTCTTTTTTCGGCTGCGATAGAGGTAGAGGAGATGAGACTGGACATGTTGGAGATGTAAATTGACGCTGACGACGACATCGTGACCGCGCATCTAGATCCCCGAGATGCCCAACTTCGGTCGCCAAGCGATCAAACCCCCCAAACCCGAATACAGCAACGCCCTCCCCGAACTGTACCCGGAACCACATGACATTCCACAAGGCTGGGGGTTGACTTTCTTCCTGCACCTGCGCGATTCGGCCGTGCACAGTGAAGGCACGGGCTGGTGGGCGGGATTGCCGAATCTGTTCTGGTGGGCGGATCGGAAGAGGGTATGTTATCACCCTGTATCTCTCGACTCATGTGGAGGATTGTCAGTCCGCGCGATGACAAGACTACAAGAGGTGTGAGACCACGTGGCTAATGTGTTCCTGTGTAGGGCCTCGGCGGCATCATCGCGAGTCAAATTATTCCTTTCGGTGAGTCACACGTTGCCTCTGACTATCTGGGAGCAGGACTGACACCAGCGGATACAGGTGACCCGAAGATCCTCGGCCTCTGGGCACAGGTTGAAGCCGGGTTAATCCAGAACTTGCAGTAAATCGAATTAGGCTCCAAGCAGAGAGAAAGAGCTGCCATCTCCAGAGTTGACGAGCAAAGAGGGAACGATAACTCTAGGAAGGCCTGTTTTATGAGCGCAACTGAATTGGACGGTGTCTATATTTCCATCAATCCCTTGTGGACGCTCATGTAACCATTGTGCTTCATTGTAATGGTTCTGTACGTGTTAGAGTGAATTCGTTCTGCCCAACCGTATGTTCCTGCGGCGCGTACTCCTGGACTGAAGCATTCAATATGCTGTGCTGAAGGGGGCTTGTACACCCCAGAACTTCGTTCCCTGGTCGAACAGCTGACAGGTTGGGGAGAACAAGAAGATCCGCGATATCGAAAAGCCAGCAACTGAGCAGCGCGTATGTCTCCGAGCCTCACAAATAACGCCGATGAAAATTGTCGAATGCGAACCTCGCCATGCAATGACTCGTACAACGGTAAAAAGGTCCTGACCCGCCGTCACATCACAATGCACTCCCGATCCGGCTTCTCGCCCCGATGTTTGCTCCTCGATGCACGACCGTGGCTTTTCTCCCTTTTGTGCGTCTTGGCTGGCTGATATTGCACCTGCAAGGTGGCCGGCTTTGATGTGGTTTGGGCACCATTCTGCGGCACACTCTGAGATGCACCCTGCGGCACGCTGTGCTGTGCTGCTTGCGGAGTTGGTGCGGTCCGCTCAGAAACTTCCTTAATATGTACCTCAGCCTGTGGAGGAATATCCGCCGGCAGTGGCAAAACTTCTCGGCTCTTTCTTCTCAACTTTGAAAGGGTTCTCCCCAAGCCGCTACCACTCTCACTTGCTTTACTCTGCGACCGAGACAGTGACTTTGCCCGTGGAGTGCCTGTCTGATCGCCATCGCTCTTGTTTGGAACAGCCAAGGTTGAGCCAGGAGTTCCGTTCGTATGCACCGGAGGCGGATCCTGGAAAGAGAGGACACTCGCTCTCCTTGTTTCTGTAGGAGACCGTCCTCTTGTTTCTTCTCGAAATGTGATCTCGAAGCTTGGGCGCCCAGAAATGCTGTGACTCTCTGTTAGATTTGATATGTCGGAAACTTCGCTGACCGAAGCGTTGCGCTCGTGGACGGTAGCGAGCGTATCCTCGCCAGATGTTATGCTTCCCGGATCCCCCTCGATAGGGACGATTTGATAGAAGAGCAGGTAAGGCGTCTCCTCTTTCAGTGCAGTTTCGATGTCGATGACAGTGATTCGGTGTGGCGCAAGGTCGTCGAATCTCATCCAAACCTTAGTTGTATGAGAATACTCACGATTTGGAGACCCTGGCGCGGCAGTACCGCGCACGAGAGCAACGTAATGTCCAGAATCCACTGACTCGCCTCGATGACAAACAACCGCCTGCAATGAGAGTTTGAAGTTGCTGTTCAGTCCGTTGGTCTCCTCAATCTTATCGTCCTGAATGAAGTGAGGTACGGCAATTTCAACAGGGATGTCAATCTGGGTGCCGAGTCGAATCGCTCTGCCTTCCGGCGTGTACGAGTATCGCTTCAGGCACAGGCCGAGAATCGGGCGTTTCGTTGAGAAATGAGCCGCCACTTGGGCGTCATTTGTCGGAGCATTGTCTGTATACCAGGCTACAGGGGGTCAGTTAAAGCCGCGTCGAGGGTCATGGCAACGTACGGATCAAGCTGAAGAATTGCCACGCTGGCATCATAACCTCCTTCCGCACACTTCCGGCCCGCGACCGAGCCACCGACTCGTTCGAATCAATTGGAGCCAACGACGAATATCCGCTTTCATTGCGTGAAGGTATGTAACGCTCCTGGATAATGCTAGGCGCGCGAGTCCGGCTGATGGCGGGTCTGATTGGGGACGCATAGCTGGGAGAGGGCGAGAGCGGAGTGATGGGAGACTGGTCGCCGTCCAGCTCAATCGTCTCGACATGGATTGCGCTGGCTTTCCGCATTGAATTTATTGTTGACCGTCGCTCGAGGTATCGTCGAACCTCTATTCGGTTGTTGAAATAATCTTCCAAACACTCTTCTAGCGTTATTTCCTTCCTTTGGCCGGTGGGATCCGACGGAATGGCGACTTCTAACAGTCTCTCGTTGATGAACTTGTGGTCATCAGCTGTGTCTTCCTTGCCCGTGTGGTAGATATCCATCTTCAGGGTCAACAGAGGCAGTTCAAGCTTGCCGGTAATAAATGTGAAGGCTTCAGAAGCGTCTTGCTGGTGGAGTTCCTTGGCCTCCATCCAACCACATTCCGCCAAAGTGTCTTGCACGACCTTCGTGATGTCGGTCGTGATTAGCCTCCCAGATCGCAAGAGGTTAACCCACAGGCGCAGGAGGAAGGCAAGCTTGTTTCGTGGCAAATCGTCAAAGGTATTGTAGAGCATGGCTTCGAAGCTGTCGAGGCGCGAGAACATGGAAAAGAGGGTGGCGTCCAGGAAGCAGGTGACGCCTTGTCTGTTTTGCGCACCGAGCATCTTCGTATACGGGTCATATGGCCTGACGATTCCTTCCGAGGCGTCTGACATGGCCAGCAGGAGTTCATAGGCGGAATTAACATCTCCACCTGTGGACACAGAGCGCAACGTCCACAGGATCTGGGCGTCTCGGAGGAGGACTCCTTTGCCCTTCAACAGACGGTCTCGTATGGTTCGGATCTAAAACTCCAAGTTAGCAGGATACGGCCACCACGATAAGAAAGCGTGGTCACCTTTGGTTCCTCCGCCGAGGTAGCGGGTGGTTGTTGGGCGTCGAACAAGCCATAGAAGTCTTGGGCCGAGTTTGGGTTGACTGGTCGAGGGACAAGCTCCGGACTGGACTGTAAGGGCGCATAAGTTAGACAGGATAGCAACCAAGGGAAGAAGCGACGGATACACAAGAAGTAGCCCGATCTCCGGTGGGGGTACATATCGATAGGCACAAAAGTTGAATATTCGGCATGGCTTGAATGGCACGATTTTGAGACATGCTTGTGCGGGCATCGCGACTTCAAGGGAGAGAACTCACCGTCGAGAACACCTTCCTGCTCAGAGGATGTGGCAGGTGTTGATGCTCCCCTCGGCCTCTGGTGCGCTTTCCCTCGCGCTTGGAGAGGAACCTGCGAACGCCGCCCTCCATCGTGGCGCTGCACAATCACCGGCACTCACTTTAATTGAGTAGAGTGAAAACACTGTCAGGCGCTGGGTCTCTCTGCTCATATCATGATCGCCGCCGCGTCGATTGAAGGCCGAAGCGAAAAGGCGGGGGCCCGATTAGGCAGGCGGCCGACTCCCCCTCTATGTACCAAGTACGAGTATCAGTTAATACCGGGTGCCTGGTCAAGACAGCGGCGACCGTCGGGCTGAAATCGGAAACGTCACCGGACTCGAGTTATATCATAAGTGCCTCTGCCGGAGGGGATTACGACGAGAATGACCATTGACGACTGACGGGAATCTCAGCTCAGCAATCTCAATCTCTTTCGCCCCGCGGTACGCGCCAACAAACTCTCCCGAGGCTTGGAGGCGACGAATGCCAAGCGTTGACATCAACGTGGCCCGGCTGCGGCGCCCATCGATGGTCCTCGCAGCCTCAACAGCACTCCCTGCTCTATATCAGGTTATGGAGAAGTGCAAGATCAACCAGGGGTGAGCATTTGGAGTTTCTTCTCGCTGGAAAGGGAATGTTTGCTCGGAGCGTTGGGATTGGAGGGCGAGTTCTCCGAAGCTGCACTCGAACGACAACGATTTTCTTTCCTCGACCTGCGGCCAAAAGAATTGTCACAAGGCGATTCTCGTCGTCGTCTTCCACGTCGGCTTCTGCCAGCAATGGCGCCGCTCCCACAGCACACCCTCTTGCGGGAGTCGCGTCGCAACTCGACCACGTTGCGCCCCGGTTCGAGATTGATCCGGACAATATACACATCCTGGACGGCCCGACGGTCTTCTACGAAACCTTGAAGGTACTTCGACCAGTTCTATACACGCGATGCGAGAGGCCTTGCTAAGAAGATGCTGCAGGCCAAGATAAGAGGGGCCAAACGACGGATATACCTGTCAACGCTGTACATTGGCAAGACGGAACACGAACTCATTGACACCCTGAGGGAGGCGCTCGAGGCCAACCCGGATCTTGAGCTTTCTATCCTGACAGACGCGCTCCGGGGCACTCGAGAAGATCCTGATCCGTCATGTGGGACTCTTCTGGCACCTCTGATCACACAATTCGGTGACAGGGTGAAGATTTCCATGTTCCACACACCGAACTTGAACGGGTGGAAGAAGAAATACATGCCCAAGCGCATCAATGAGGGGTGGGGGTTGCAGCACATGAAGCTATATGGCTTCGATGACGAGATCATGCTGTCTGGGTACGATTGGTCTCTGTATCGCACTCCGTGAGATGCTAACTTCAGCAGTGCCAACTTATCCGACGACTACTTCACGAACCGCCTCGATCGCTACCACCTCTTCTCCTCCAAAGAGCTCACGGACTTCTACGCCGCCATCCACGATGCAGTCTGCGATCTCTCCTACCATCTCATCCCGTCCGATGACCGTCCGGGCGGGTTCGAGCTCCTGAGTCCCCATGAGAGAGGCTATCCGGATCCGTTATGGCACACCAAACGGTTTAAATCCTACGCCAAAGAAACCCTTGAGCCACTCATCCACAAAAAGGCCCGACAAAAGATGTTCCCCGTTGAGTTCACCGACCAGAAAACGTTCGTCTATCCACTAGCTCAATTCGACATTCTCCTCGGCCAACCCAGAAACATTGCGTTGCTCGACTACGAATTCGCGCAGTATACCTCCACCGAGAAACCCGCCATCACCAAGCTGTTGACCAATCTCGCTGAGGACGAACGCCTGCACAAGTCCACCTGGGCATTCACAGCAGGCTACTTCAACATCGACCCCGACATCTGCAACCTGCTCATCGCCGCCGCTCCAGAGGCGCCCGACGTCCTCACACCAGGCAAAAAGGCATACTACGATAAATCTTGCACAGTCATCACCGCATCACCCTGGGCGAACGGTTTCTATGGCAGTCGCGGTGTGAGTGGCATGTTACCCGCCGCATACACATTACTCTCCCGGCGCTTCTTGCGCGCCGTCAGCTCCGCAGGCAAAGGAGATGTGATACAGCTGAAGGAATGGCGCAGGGGCACAGTCGGCGAACCCGGCGGGATGACATACCACGCTAAAGGCCTGTGGGTGACATTACCTCCGCAAGCGAACGCGGAAGGAAACTTCGTCGAGGACTGTGGGCCGAGCGTCACTGTGGTTGGAAGTAGTAATTACACGAAACGGAGCTATAGTCTCGACCTGGAGATTGGGGCCATGATCCTGACTGGCGACGAAGGACTCAAAAAGCGACTGAAGAGTGAGGTGGAGAATTTGGAGGCGGATGCCACGCTCGCGACGCAAGATACTCTGGCAAGAGTCGACCGCAGAGTCGGCTTGAAGGTCAGACTAGCGCTTTGGCTTGTTGAAGCGCTTGGAGGAGCTCTGTGAAGTACACTGTGGAAATATCATCTTTTCCGTTGCTGTCAACTCGTCCAGCAAAGCGAAAGGACATTCTGGAAACATTGGCCTTCTGCGTTGCCAATGCCTCGCTTCTCATAGATTTGTGTAGATACTGTACAACAGCACCACTGGTCGCCCACCAAAGGCAGCCATGACCAAAGCACGTTGAGGACACCATGAGAAAAAGACGGGTGTCATTCATAGAAGCAGCCTTTAGAAAGTATAATGTCTGAGCATGTACAGTTAGTTACTCATGCATTCTATCTTAGTTTGGCTCGTGAGCACCACCTCAGTGCGTATCTACCAATGCATTGCCTGAGGGCGGCGTGGCCGATCCGGCCGGATGCGATGTAAGAGATGTCGTCGACTCAGCGGACTCGACGGGCCAGATGGGCAGGAGAGACTCATCGCGCTGAAAACGCTGGCAAACAAGGCCGCAGAAGCACGGTCCATGGAAAACGAGATATACGCGTACTCCATCACCACCAACACTGTCGATATGTCTGGCGTGCCAGTTGCAGTTATCAAGTTTTGGCTCACGTAGACTCCTGGGCCCAAGGCTCTTCGCGCGCTTGGACAGAGAAGGGACATGAAGTTCATGACATGAACAAAGCAGGATTTGCGGCGTTGAGACCAAGGAAGTGTCAGAATATTTCCGACAGGCACGAGCTCGCAGCAGTACGAGGCCGCCCTCGCCCCTCCCCCCTTGCATCCAGCGAACCCTCATGTCTGTCTGGAAACAGCGCACTCACCGACATTGTGGTGCAATTTCCGCAAAACGCCCTCATCGCGCAGGTATAGCAACTTGATCTGCAACTCGGGATGCAGTTCGCCAAACAGGGAAAGATGTCAACAGACGCTCGCGTCGGGACATGTGCAAATTTGGGGGAAAAAACAAAAAAAAAGGGAAAATTGTTGAAATTTTCCATTGTGCGCTTCCAAGATTTCGCGGCGGTGAAGCCCTCGGAGGGGAGACGGACGCAATCCGTGGGGCTGTCAAGGGTGTCAACAAGTTGCTTCTCCCCAGCCACCTTGATAATTTGTGACCGTTCATGCGTCGCGAAGTTCGCGGAACACGAAAGGAAAAATTCTGAATTTCGCCGACGTGGAGGGGGGCGAATGCTGCGGTGGAAGGTGGTAAGAGGGTTGCGATATAGCGGTGTATATACCGCCATGCTGAGACGGGGCAAGTCTGGAACGATGGAGGATGGGAAGGCCCGTTGAGTGGAGTGCGCGGTTCGACCCTCGACAGCTAACAAATCCTCCGGCGGGTTTGGGAGGAGTCTGGACTAAGGGTTGCGGCGATCTCTCAAACCTACCGTTACCGCTGAGATATCTCACTGGTGTCTACGAGTACACGTCGGGAGAACCGGCTGCCAACAATGCCGCCGAGGGCACGATGATATCCACAAAGGACTTATTCGTGCTTGGTAGGAGTATTGGGTCGCAGACTCGCCATTAAGATGCACCACCCGGTCCATACCCTTGTCGTGGGTTGTGGGAGGTGGAGCGATCTTTGAGATTCCACAGCTCGGAGAGATCGACGGCAAGAGATCCTGTTGCATGTGTGGGCTATACGAGTACTCGGTAGATACCTTCGTCGCGGGTCCAATGCTGCAATACCGGAACAGCGTGGCTGCTGTAGAAGATTCCAGCATTCAATATTCAAGCTCGCAGTCCTCGCCGGAATGTGCGCCAAGACAGTTAGCTAGGCCGACAATTGTCCTCGAATAGCATCGCGGCACGCTGTAAAGAAAACGTGGCCACCATCCAGCTACTGTGTTACTGTACCTTGAAGTTCCACCGCAGCAGCGTCGTAGGCAGCGACAGCTGTTTCGTGTGCGCATCGTACAAGTCCTCGTCGCGAAAAGCTCGAGCAGCGATCGACGCTTGGTGGGGAAAGCCAGAAGCCCATCCATCGGGGAGGGGCTTCGGACTCCAGAACTCGAGCTTGCTTCGGCCCGGCGCCAGCCAAACCACGGGCGCCAATGTTCCAAGTGCTTTGGTGGTTGGATGCCGTGGACGTCCCCAGGCGATCGATGATTGCCGCCGTCCTTCTCGACCGCCTGGCTGTGCTTGTTACTCGTACCACTTGGTGCATGCCCATTGCATTTTCCTCGGCAGCGGCAAAAAACAGAGCCTGTTGCGCCAAGGGTGAGGCCTTGGTCGCAGTCGATGACTGGATGATCGTGGCCATTTCCGAATGGGTGGCAATTCTACCGCTCCGCTGGTGCCAATAGCGTATCGAGCACATCCTACGTAGTCCGTACTGTGTGTCCAGTTATGTGTGCAAGTACGCGAGTTTTCCGAGGCCACGACTCGCGAGATCTGAAGCGGCCCTCGAATGTTGTCGGCAGTCGGCCAGCTCCAGAATTGAAGCGGAGGATGGAGAGAAGCTTCCCGCAGGCACAGGGCGCTTATGCAGCTCTGCATATCCCAGTGCCCGATGCTGCATTAGAGCGTCTCGACCAAGGCATTCTACGGGGTTCTGACTGTCACTGAAAGACACCATACAAGCTATGCGAAATTGCATTGCCTTTCACCGACATTTGGGCAAGACGTCTAGCATCGAATAGCAATCTGGCATCATCTTTTTTGGCTGACCGCACGTCACGCTGGAAAATTTACTGCTGTGTATTTTGCAGCACTGTCAATTCCCAGTGCACTACGAGTACTAGGTAAAAGATCGATATTCGGTCGAGCATTCGTCCCATTTATTGGCAAGATTGCTATGGAGTTCTCCGTACCACTTCGATATCTGACTGAAACACAAGCTTGTCATGACAGGATGCTCCGAAACCGCCAGCGCCAGTGTGTTCTGACGATCGAGATTATCCCAAACGAGGACTCGCAGAGGCATCAACCAATCAATTACTTATCGCTCACGTGGACTTGCCCTGCTTCTGCGTTCCAGTAAGCTTACCAGCGCTGTCACTTGCACAAGCTGTGCCGATCCGATAATCAATTCATCGAGTTTGACAGGTTCTTGATAGCTCGGGCGCCAGGATTGGTGTCCCTGGTCAGGGCACTCCCGTAAAGGAATCGAAACTCTTGGAAGTTGGTCGAAAGGTAGAGTTGGTGCGTGAGGTGGCTCCTTGTTTTGAATCCTTTTGGGGGCGCCAGTGAACTCGAAGCACGGACAAGCCCAAATCACATGATCTCAGCCTGGAATGTTGACACGGTACTACGAGTTCCGCATGAGTCTTTGACATATGCTTCTGTCTGCACTGAAAATGACAGTAACGTTGAAGAACGAAGGTCGCAGGCGCAGGAAGCTCCGATCCTCCATTCCATGAGCTCACACTATCATGTAGCACGTACGAGTACTTGTACGACTGCCGATGCATTACTTGATGGCCATAACTTCAACAATTTGCGGGGTAAGCCGCTACACGAGTACTCCCTGCATTGTACAGCACCTAGAAGTACAGCTATCAGGCACGAGGGCTTTGTCGATGGATCAGGCCAGGTACTTGCATTCTCGTAACGTTGACTCAGCCAGGCAACCGATATCAGCCAAGGTGCCGTCACGATCGAGAGGGTAGTTATCGGCTTCTCGTCTGGATGTCAAGCCAATAACAGATCCCTTCGCTCAAGTCCCAAGCTCTGATACTACAGGCCTCCTGGAGGAATCGAGCACTTTCTTTGAGAAACCTTGGATGTTGCACCCGTCGGATAGGCCTATCACAAAAGGATTGCGCACGGGACAATTGTGCAGTGTGGTAAGCCGGATATGGCATCCTTGCTGTGCACAGTGTTCGTACGAGTAGTTGCTCGCACGCGGTATTTAGCACATCAAAAAACGCTCGGGACAAAGGGAAGGAAGGCCCGGGAACTCGTGCTCTTGCGATCCCGAGCTTCGTAATTGTTCTTTGCCGTTGTTGCAATGTGTCTTTTTTGCCTCTGCCATGGTCATCAGGTGCTGAGGTTGCGCGTCCTAAGCGGGCGGCGGCGTCATTCGTCTCGCAAGGCCCATTAGGGCTGTGGCGTGACTATTGGCTGAGGACGCAAAAGCGTGTCGCCGAAAGCGGGTAGTGAAGATGGCCCAGAGAGGGAGCGTCTGAGCTTGAATCAAGCGGCCTGTCAAAGAGCTGGTTTCCAGGGCTGAGCAAGAATGTGTGAGACAAAAAAAGAGGACGGATGGACGATTGCGCCATGCGGGCTCCATCAGCGTAGAGCTGAGCACGAGGACAGGCAGAGAAGAGAGAAGGAGGCCAGCGCAGTGTGGATCACGCGCTGCCAGGAAATTGCGAGGGCTTGGTCGTGCAGAAGGCACCAGTACTGAAACGGCTTAGTAACTGCAGTAGTCTTCCAACCAGCGTCCTCGATAGCAGGCGCAGGGACAATGCACGCTTCCCCACACAGCACACGCTGATTTGCCGATAGCTGGCCCGACTGATTCCATTGTGTTCTCTCGCTGGGCATCATTTGTTGAGGGGTGGAGGCCAGTTTTGCCCGTTGCCTCTGCCCACCTCTAAGCTTAGGCTGCTCGAGGGGAACCACTCGCCCACTCTGCTGCCGGCCCCAGAATTCCCAGGAACTGGTGACCCGTGAGCGCTGTCACCGCCAACTTGGCTGCAAGCTTCATAACCCTCACTCATCCATCCTCTCTTTGTTGTTGTACGTCCCTTACTCGACCCTCAACTCGGCCACCCTGCGATGTGAAGACCAAAGCCCACAACGAGTGTTCGTTTCTCTTTCCCTATAACCTACCATCCTACAAATTACACCTGGCCGTGTCCCTCCTTCTCTCTTGCGTCTCGACGACGTTCCTTCCGGCATTCCCTGCTGTGACCCAGCACACCACCCGCCCCGCTGGTACCAGCTCCCCCACCAACCGCAGTTGACTCATACACGATCACACCTGTACCTATAATCCTAGTATACCATCGACCCGAGCTCACCGTGCCTGGCATCTAAAGGCTATTTGAGATCGAACTCGTCGAGTCTGTTCGGGTCAGTCGAACTCGGACGAATCCGTGAATCATTGCTGCGGTGTCATTGGGCCAAGGTCGAGTCACCCTCCGCCCACAACAACAATACGCCATAACAAAAGAGGCACTTGTCCTTTGAATCAGGAAGATTGCACCATACGAGTTCGGATCTGTCCTTCTCCTGTCAGTCAACCAGCATCTTCCGTGGCAACCCGCCGTGGCAGCCTGTCGACAGGCACCTGGAGCTCGGCATCAGTTGTGACAGATCACTCTTCACTCTGACCGACCACTTTCAACTCACAAGTCTTCCTGCCTAGCCTCCCATAACCTCACCTCCTTCGACTACCTCCCAGATCCCTCCTTTCACCATCTTCCGTTCATTCTTTGGCTCTCTTGCCGGAACCAGTCCTCACACCACACTCGATCATGACTCAATAACTTACGCTCTCTACGCCGTTGCTTTTGTCGACTGTACAACGAGCCCAGGCTCTGCGTCAGCGATCATCGCTTTCCTTTTGTTTGACGATACGACCAATATCACCTCTATGAGCCTCTGACGCTACACGACGACTAGGAGTTCCGTGGTTTCCTCTCGACCGGGCGTTCTCTACACATGATAAGCGGGGTGGTTGAAGAATTGAAGTTGCAAGGCGGTTTTATGCTTGGTGTCCCGGTGGTTGCAGTTCCTACACTCGACGTTGTCTCTTCCGACTGAGCTGTTTCGGCTCATACACGCTCTACGCATCCGACCTCTATTCCTGTCTATACTCTTGTACAAACTGCTCCTGGATCATAACTGTCTGCTCAGTCACAAAAAGTCAAAAGTTGTCGTCATTTTATCCACAGAAGGATAGACCACTGCAAAAGAGAGAAGGGATCCTTTGGATTGCACATCAGCGATGGAGTGCATGAAGGATGATTTCCGGGCGGGTCAGCTCCTCGGTGGACGTTTCCGGACCGTTGCTCCTCTCAATCATGGCTCCTTCGGGATGGTCTTCCTCGCCGAGGACACCCTGACCCGACAGCACGTGGCCATCAAATGCCTCACCAAGACTTCTGCCGTATCCCAGCCTACGACTCAGAATACGGACGAGGGTGCCGAGGAACTCGCATGCCACGCCATTTTGAAGCATCACGACCACCTGGTGAACCTCGTCCATCACTTTGAGACCGAGGCTCACACCTTCCTGGCTCTGGAATACTGCTCTCAAGGGGATCTCTACGAGGCTATCCGCATGGACCGTGGACCTTTACAGACGGAACATGTTCGACGTTTCATGTTGCAACTCATCAGTGCTGTACAATACATGCACGCCAATGGCCTGTACCACCGAGATATCAAGCCTGAAAATATCTTCCTGACGCAGGATGGTTCCGTCAAGCTCGGAGACTTTGGCTTGGCTACAAGGAGCCTCTGGTGTTACGAAGCGTGCGTCGGAAGTGACCGGTATATGGCTCCAGAACAATACGATCCCGCTGGCATGGGCTACTCTCCCGCGCAGGCCGACATCTGGTCCATTGGCATCTGCTTACTCAATGTGCTCTTCGCGAGGAACCCCTTCGTCACCCCGACGGAAGATGATATTCTGTTTGCCGATTATCGACGCGATCGCCAATCCCTGTTCGACATCTTTCCTAACATGTCACAGGATACGTTCGAGATTCTGTCGGTGGCCATGGCTGTGGACCCTGCCAAGCGTGACCTAGCCGCAGTGAAACAAGCCGTTCTCCGAGCGGTGGCCTTCACCACCGAGGACGAATCGTTCGATGACTTCTTCTGCTCTGAGGAACGGGATGTCGTTCGTGCAAGTGCCAATCGTGAGCCTTTGAGGACCCCGTCGATCCAGAGTCCTCATCTTGATGGCGACTCGTTCCCGTGGGCAAAGGCCCTGCACGCCAGTCCTGCTCCCAAGCAACAGCTAGCGAGCATCCCTGACATGTACGAGGAGGATCTTTTTGGCTCTGACAAGAGCCTCAAGCTTGGCGAGTCCTGGTACTCTGGTTCTGGCAACACACCGTCATTGGCGTCGGTTTTTGACTCGGCATATGGTTCCTTCAAGTCTATGGCGATCAAGCGGCCTGCTGGTCGCAGTCCGCCCCAGCCAGATCCGGTGCCCATCCCTAACTCGCTACCGTCCCGCCCAACCCGACCTATCCCCACGATGTCTTCTGTCTTCGGAAAGAAGGGCGAAGACGCAGTGGCCAAGAGCTGGAGCGATATGTTCGAGGAAGATGAGGAAGATGAGGAACGTGAGGCCGACATGAAGTTTCGGCGTGAACATAACTCCCGAAGCTGGAGCCAAGACAGTCGCAAGCGTCTCCCGGTACCTCCCGGTGTTCTCTGCGAATCCAAGAGCCGTTCGTCCAGCAATGCTCGTCGTAGCCGCACACCAAAGCCGACTTCGCCAGTGAAGGCCGGCTTTGGAGTAAACGAGAACGACCCTTTTGGATGGCGTATGCGGACCCCTCGACACTCGCCAAAGCAGGTTCCTGCCGACAAATGGGCGGCTTTGGGCAACAAGAGACGAAACTTCCAAAGTGAGCCAGAAAGCCAGACCAAGAAACGATCTATGACAACAGGATCTCGCAAACGACCAACACACGGATTTGCACACGAGCATCACCACAATCCAAGCCATCGACGAGACAGCCGAAACAAGGCTCGTCCTGCATACTTGGATCAAGATTGGCGTCAGCAACGCGTGATCGACTCATCTGCGGATGAAGACGATCTTGAGTGGGTTGGAGGTTGGCACAACTTCCATTTGTAATTCTTTGAGCATCACCTTGTCAGCTTTTTCGAACTTTCTGCGTGAACCAGGCGAGCTACAACCCCAGGGGAGAGAATCTTGTGTTTTTGTTGGATGGTCAGGGGACGACCAGAAAAAATACTCCACACCACCCTCGCTTTTGTCTCGATTGGAACCTTGACACTGATGACTTTGCAAACATGGGCTTGTTTTATTAACGAGGTGTCACGGACTGTACCAACAACATTCAAACTCAAAAAATACCCTGGACAATGGCATGGGAGGTAGCGGCGGCTGCGAGTATGGTTTTGAAGTTAGCATGATTCGACAGAGAAAGCATTATAGGATACGGAAGCGACAAGCTGTTAGGCGGGGGAGACGGTTCACCATGGAAAGATCTGGACAAGCTCATCGAGGTGTTTTGAAACAGGCGTGTGCTCTCTTGAACTACATCAATTCTCCCGGACGAGGACTTCACTTTGTTGGCTTGGGCGAGAGCTGGACGTGCTGAGCTGTGCTGGTGCCAGCGACCAGCGAGAGAGTAGCTAGATTGATACTTGGGCCCGAAGTGGCATGTCTTCGACAATGGAGAATTTCAACCCTCTCAAACCAAGCTCATTCGGGTTTCCCTTTGCTTGTTGTTTACTCGTGCCCAGATCCGCGCGGTTACCGATGTGCATTCCACCTCGCCGTCGTCGGTGGCCATGAATGGATGCCTCGCCAAAGTACGAGTACCAGTGATGGATGTGTTCCGACTAACCCTGATCGGGACCTCACCCCTTGGATAACGGTATCGTTACGGCTACGGCCGGTTTACAGGCCGAGGCAAACCCCCGACTCCAATTCCCCAGATCAAGCCATCAGCCGAAGCGGTCTATATTTCTCCACGTTTCTCTTACCTCGCTCTTCCTCTCTGTGCGAGCCGAGGACACTCTAAGTCGATCGACCGGGCATTTGTTAAAGATATCTGGGCAGCCGGTGATTGTATATTTCCTCGACCCTTTCCTCGCAATAGACTTGTGAAGCATACCGTCGCGTCCAGCTCCATCCATCATGGCCACCCCCGCAACTCAGAACATCCCGCCCATTGCCCAGCCGTTTGTGTCACAGCGGGCCAAAGATCTTCTGGACAAGGTACGTGTTGCAGGCTGTTCGTTCCTAGCCGTGGCCGAAACTCAACCTCGCCAGCCTTCACTCTTCACTCTTCACTCACTCACTTCCGTCAGGTCTACACCTTCGTGGACGAAGAATGCATCCCCGCCGATGTGGTCTACTCGTCGCAGATCGGCACGGGCGACGCCCGCTGGTACGGCCACCCGTCCATCCTCGATGACCTCAAGAAAAAGGCGCACGCACTGGGCATCTGGAACATGTTCCTGCCCAAGAACCACTTCAAGGATGGTCCGCAGTTCACAAACGTCGAGTACGGCTTAATGGCCGAGCAATTGGGCAAGAGCATCACTGCCAGTGAGGTATTTAGTCCCCCCACCCCTTCTTTTGACTCGGGCACAGGTGGCAGGGAAGGGGAAGAGAAAGAGAAAGAGAAAGAGAAAGAGCTCGTATCGGTTGTGGAGCCCCGTCACTAACAGTCGTTGTCTACTTAGGCGTGCAACTGCGCGGCACCCGACACGGGCAACATGGAAGTGATCGCCCGGTACGGCACAGCGGCACAAAAGGAACGGTGGCTCAAACCCCTCCTGGCAGGCCAGATCCGGTCGGGCTTCCTGATGACGGAGCCGGACATCGCGTCGTCGGACGGATCGAACATCCAGCTCCGCATGGAACGGCGCGGCGACCACTACGTGCTCAACGGATCGAAGTGGTGGTCGTCCGGCGCCGGCGACGACCGCTGCAAGATCTTCATCGTCATGGGCAAGACCGACCCGAACAACCCGGACAAGTACAAGCAGCAGTCCATGATGCTTGTCCCCGCCGACACGCCCGGCATCCAAGTCCACCGCATGCTCAGCGTGTTTGGCTACGACGACGCCCCGCATGGCCACGGCCACATCACGTTCACTGACGTGCGCGTGCCGCTCGACGCCCTCATCCTCGGCGAGGGCCGCGGCTTCGAGATCATGCAAGGCCGTCTGGGCCCCGGGCGAATCCACCACGCCATGCGCGCCATCGGCGCCGCCGAACGTGCCCTCGAGTGGCTGATCAACCGGCTCAACGATCAGCGCAAGGTCCCCTTTGGCAAGCCCCTGTCCGAGCACGGCGTGCTCCTCGAGTGGGTGGCCAAGGCGCGGATCGAGATCGACGCATCGCGCCTCATCGTGCTCAACGCGGCCATCAAGATCGACCAGAAGGACGCCAAGTTCGCGCTCCGCGAGATCGCAGAGGCCAAGATCAAGGTGCCCCAGGTGGCGCTCGAGGTGATCGATCGCGCCATCCAGGCCCACGGCGCCATGGGCGTGTGCCAGGACACGCCGCTCGCGAGCATGTGGGCCCATCTGAGGACGTTGAGGATCGCTGACGGACCTGATGAAGGTGAGCACACCCCGACCAGCACAACGTTTCTGTTTATTTTTTGTTTTTCCAATTGCCTTGCTCTTGGTAGACCCCCATGCCCTGCACTATGTGAATGCAATTATAGATCGTACATACCCATCCCGTTATATTGCTTCGGCAGACTTTACTGACATTACCTTTCTCGCACCCGCAGCGCATCTCCACCAACTCGGCCGCCGCGAGAACAAGCACCGCAAAGACGAGATCAAGGCCCGCCTCGCCAAACAGCAGGCCAAGACGGAGCAGCTCTTCCGCGAACTCGGCATCGAGAAGCAAGAGCTAGGCGCCGCAAAGTTCAAGCCAAAGGCCAAGTTGTAGAGGTGCAGGGGGGCCTTAAGGTTGGGCAAGAGGGGGCGAAGACGTCGCATTCGAATGTGAAAGACCAATGTACACGGCGATCGACATCCCCTGCCGGAGTGGGAGACTTGGAGAACGTGGCCGGAGAAGGAGAAAGGGAAGGGAAAAGAACGACGCAGTCCGAGGACGCTTCAAGGCGTGGAGAGCAGCTTTGTGAGCGTTCGCCCTTTGAGGCCGCAATATGCGGTGCGCATTACCGAGTCGCCGCGGGCTTTCTGGTTTGAATGGTCGATTGCCTACAGTAACCTACTCACCTACTCACCTACCTATTACATACATACAGTACATAGCCGGGCTTAAAGATCATGACCATGACCATGACCATCATCTCTACGGTACACTGCCCTACCATATGTATAGCTAGGCATTATGATCGTACCCATTACCATCGGCTCGATGGAAAGAAAAACGAACATAACCCCTAAAATTCTGGTGTGGTTATGATAATGCATCCATCCATCGTGGGATCATACGAGACGAGTCATCAACGAGATCGACAGGGGAAAAAGGACGGTGATTAAATGGTTGACACTGATGGCCACGGTAAGCTTGGCATGTGAGCCAACGACAACATGTGGTAGACCACGTTTGCGAGCACGGCCATTTTTTCGCGGTCTTGTATGTGTTTGTGGTGGGATAGAATAGACAATCCATCCTCTCTGATATCTACATTATTTCCATACTCTGTACTCCTCCGCCCAGCCACTTCCACCCGATGGAGACAGTGGGGGGCTAGAAACGCTCAATCACTATCATCAATGACGAAGGCGTCGTCCACGCTCGCGCCCGGCGCGCTACTGGCCGCTCGGCTGAGCTGGGGATTCGAAGCTGGTGTAGCTGCATCCTCGTATTCCTCCTGACCACCCTGTAAATATCCTGCCGGATACTGGTAGCCGTTGTCTTCATCGGCCCAATCTCCCTCATCCTCGTAGCCTTCGTCTACGAGGTCGGACTCGTCGTTTTCGTCCTCATCCTCGGCTTCGTCTGCATCTGGTTCCTCTTCGTCCTCGTCGTCCTCGTCGTTGGCGTGATCGCCATTAGGCTTGAGGTAGGAAGGGTGGATCCCAAGTTGGCCAGGTTGTTCTTCTTCCTCATCGTACAACTCTTCCGTATCACCGTCATCCCCATACGTGTCTTCTACTACTTCTTCGTCATCATCAGAACCGACCGACTGCAACAACTGATATGGATTTTGACCACCTTTTGGAGTCGTCGGCTTTGGCTTCTGAGGTGCGGCTACCTGGGAATGATTCGACGCAGTCCGAGGACGCTTCAAGGCGTGGAGAGCAGCTTTGTGAGCGTTCTCAATCTCGTCCGAGGGGGCCACATCGTTGTGTGCTCGTTTCCTCCCGGGACTTGAATGTCGTCCGCCCCTGTAATTGATCGCACTTTTCTTGGACATAGCGACGGGAACATAGTCCGACGTTGAGCGTAGAGGTTTAGTGGCTAGTCCATGAGCACCAGTCTGCCGGATGCGTAATTCAGTCCTTGATATTGTAAAGCCCGGCTTTGTGTGCGCTGGAAGGTATTCGTATCCGTTGACTCTGGCCAGACCGCTCGACGAGAGCGGACTGCCAGCATCATGACTGTTCTGGCTTCTCCTGAACTCGTCTTCTTGATCGATCTCTTTCTCCAATGTGATGGATTGCTGCTTAAACCATTCGGTCTGTTCAGCCATTGCTTCTCGTGCTTCTCTGATCTGCTTAAGGAAGTCGTCTTCGACAGGGGCAGGAGCAGGTGTAGGTGTCCTTCTTGGTGTTTGTTGAATATTGGGCGTTCGAGCTTGCGGCAATGGTGGAGGTGGCATCGCAGTCAGTGGACTGTGATCTGAGGTTGAGGTTCGGAGGCGACGGTCGGCTCTGCTAATGCTGGCTTGTCTCTCTTCGGCCTCTCTTTGTCGACGAAGTGCCAGTGTCTCTTTTGTATCCGGAATGATTGGAGTATCGGGATCAAGACCCATAGCCTTGAGCTTGAAATAGTCGGTGCGTGTGGCGTCCAGCTTCTGAGCCGACGCTGATCTGCGTGAGTCTGAGTTGCTCGTCGATCGTCCCAAAGTTGACTCGCGAGAGAAAATCGAGACGTGTTGAGGCGGCTTTGCGGTGGACGAACGGAAGCTAGGACCGGGAGGCGCACAGCTCGCTGTTGGAGCTGAACGCTCCGAGGTACTCATCGTCTTCGATCTTTTGTGACCTGAAACCAGGGCTGCTCCATCGGACGAGGCCATGGTGCTAGCTGTTAGATCTTGGGCAGAGAAGCTCTTACGCTTTTGTCCGGCAACTTTGACCGTTCTAGCGCCGTTTGGCAATGTAGAAGGTTTCTTCTGCATTTTGACAGCCTCTTCAACTTCCTTTTGAAGCCGCCTTGACTCTTGAGCTGCTTTCACTATCTCCTCCAGCTCTTGATCACTTCTTTGTTTTCTTGCTTGCTCAGCTCTGATTGTCTCTGCAAAGAGCTGGCGTCTGTTCTTTGCGCGTCGATTTAGACTATTGTTCCATGCTCGTTGCCGCCAGAGGTAGCCAAATTTTCGTGAAAGGATACGTCCGCGGACAGATGCTAGATTTGCACGGTTAGAGCGGATTCTGGGGGCGAAAGGGGTATTGACTCACCAATGGCTGCATCTCGCAGCTCCTGTTGGTGTTGCTTGAAGGCAGTAGTTAACAGCTCCCGGAGGGCGAACTCGAGGAAACTGTCAAGGAGGCCGTTCGACTGAGTGAACCCAATGCGGGCCACATTCAAAGCAAGTCGCTGGCGATCTGCTTGAGTAAAGACAGGCTGGACAAGGGCTTGGCGTGGAGAATATGGAGGAGTTGTGCTACGCTGAGGTTGAGGTGAGGCCGAGGTCGACGCCGAGGGCGGCTTCTCGGAATGCTGTGGTGGGAAAGCTGGATTTGGCAGTGTCGGAGTGGAGGGACCGGTTTCGACGGGAGGCCGGAGATCTTTTTGCGGGTCGAGGAATGGCTTGAACGGAGCCTTGCCAATTCCAGTGGACTTGGGGAGTGGTTCTTGTGGTGGTCCGGTGAAGGATGGTAATGAGGTGCCCGCGGTTGAAGTTGGCTGAGCTGATGGTGACTGAGGCGCGAACCAAGCCGGTGGTGCAAACGCAGACGTCTCTGGCTCCTTTTCTGACGTCTGACTCGGAGGGGTGGACGTCGCAGGCGATTGAAAGCTGGGGATCGGGAATGGATTTGCCGAAGGCTTGTCTGTTGTGAAGGACAGGTGTCAGTGGCCAATTTTCATGTGCACGAGGCCATGAGCACATCGAGATAAGAATGCAATGAAGCTTACCTTGGCGCGATGCTGGTACAGGGGAAATAGATCCCTGTGGTGCCAGTTGCTGGCCGAAGAGGGGTTGGAACGTAGGCCCTGAAGATAAGGCGGGAGGCGTGGATGCTGTTGATCCCAAGTAAGTTCCGAAAGCGGGTGCGGCAGGAGGTTTAGGCTGTGATGTCGATTCGGACTGCCCGGAAGTCCAAACAAATGGAGTTGACTGCGTCGAGATGGGAGCTGTTGAAGAGCCAAAAATACCAGCTGTCGAGGTCGTCGATTGTGGCTGCTTAATTGTCGAGTTTCCAAACGTCTCCGTGAATCCAGACGGAGAGCTTGCGGCCCTGGAGCCGAAGGCGCCAGAATCAGCTGGCTTGCCAAAGGTCGATGAAAACCCGGATGGAGTAGGTGTCGTAGAAAAACCAAAGCCGCCAGAACTGGAGAGCTTTCCAAACGTCGATTCTGTCTTAGGCTGGTCTGATATAGTATTGCTTGTACTCCCAAAGCCTCCAGATCCTATCGATGTGCCAAAGGGAGAGTCTGTTGCTGGCTTGCCAAAAGCCGGGGAGGTCGTGGATTTCCCAAAGGTCGGTGTAAAGGCTGAGGCCGTCGGATCAAATGAGAAGCCAGACTTGGACGAATTTGCAGGAGAGGGCGCCGGTTGGTGTTCCGCGACGAACATGCTCTCAGTGTCATCTTCGGCGTCATACTCGGGTCCTCCTTGCTCTCCTTCGTCGGACTCAGTCGAGCCCGACCGAATTGCGTCGGCCACGGTCACGCCGTTGACGACGGCGGTAAACGTTCGGCGGTATCTCTTCTTTTCGACGTACTTGTGGGAGAAGACTTGCTGTGCGGGTGTCGAAGACTCTACGCAGATATCAGAACTTGTTCGCGAAAGGTGACCTGGACATGGGTATACGCACTGTCCAAAGACATAGCAGGGTTAGCCCGAAGGTCCAGGTATCCCCCTCCATTCTCGTCAGTGGCGAATGACAAGTCAAAGACCTCACAGAATTCCCTGGTCTGATCTTCAGAGTCAAACCCCAGGAAGTCCGTCACATCGTTGAGGCTCCACTCTCTGGACCTTGCTTGTTGACCCAGAGGTGACTGCTTGAGGGACCTCCACAGCGCATCCAAAGCTGCAAATCGGACTTCGGCGAAGTACATCTCAGCAAGGCATGCCATGATGTACGGAACCGATCTTGAGGCAAGAATGTTCCAAAAGCTCCCTCCATTGCCCTGCGCAATGGCAGCAGTCGCCAGGGGCTGCAGAGGTCCAAGAGGCAGCGTAGTGTTCCCTGCAGCGGCGTAAAGCTTCAACGCCGTCTTCACTCTTTGGTCGTTGAGAATACTAGCCGGCCACGACTGCATGCGGTCTTCCAAGTTTGGCGTCTGAGACACGATCTCGAAGATGACGAGATATGCCCGGAACTCTGGTTCGTTGGGGAAGTTGACGCGGTCTCGATGATCGTCGTAGTAGTACATCAGGGACAGAAGCGTATTGTTGAGCTGTTCTCTTTCTTGAAAGGCATCGAAGTGCTCTCCTTCCTGCAGGTTGTCGGGATTCGACAGCTGGTGCAGGGAGAGAATATGGAAACGGGCGATCCGCTCGTAGCATTCGACGGCAAGCTTGACATCCGCAGCGTTTGTGACCTGTTGGATGGAGAAGTCGTTCCGGATTCCTCGAGTTCGATCCCAGACGAACTTCTGTACCGTGGCCAGTCGTTCAGCAACACCAATCACCTTGTCAAAGAGGTAATCCAATGTCCGCTTTAGAGTCTCAGGCGTTCGGATATCCGAGGGCAGCTGCTCATCGTAGCCCGCAGCAGAGCGACGAAATCGTTTGACCATACGATCTTCCACGGGCCAGTCCTTGCCGTCTTCGTCATCGCGTTCCTGCGCATGCCGTTTAGCGACCTGTCTGCCATCAACACGCCGGTATATTCACCTTCTCGGCCCTGTCGACCATGTTCTGGACGATGCGCTCCACTCTTTCGAACCGTGGACACATGTCTGTGCAGGTGCCAACCGGGGTGATGGCTTTATCCAGGCTTGTTTTCTTCTCCGGATCCGCCAGAAATCCATCGCGAATGGCTTTTGCGCGTTCCTCCTCACGGCTTTGTTTGAGCTATAATGGTTATTCGCACGTCAGACACCTATATGCATAGTCGTAATCAGCCTGACACGGATAGGGTAGAGACGCACCGTCTGAAACTCGGCATATTTCGTGTTCATGAGGTTTCGGTCCCGAGCAGGGGCGGGAGATCCTCCTCGGGACCCGGATGTCGATGTCTGCGAGCTTGGATCATTGAACGTCTTCGAATTGTTTGCAAATCCACGGCCACGTCCTCGTTGACCGGGCGTGAAAGGTGCTGCCCTGCTGCTAGCTCCGCGCCCTGGCTCGAATCAGTCCCTGCTTTCACCCTTCATTCTCCCACTCAGAGCCACACTCACCTCTTCCTCGGCCACTTGTCTCAGTGTCTGCTCCTTTCTTGATCTCGTTCCGGATGCGTTGCAAAAGCCCTTCGCCGGCGACGCTTCCACCCCTCCCATTTCCATTTGCGCGAGTCGTCGACGCACCTCTGCCTCTCCCGCGAGGGTTGGTGGTTTCGCGAGCACTACCGCGACCTCGCGCGGCCGAGCTCGATGTCCCTCGTCCTCCTCTGGTAGCGCTGCCACCGCGTTGGCCGCGGGTGGCCTGCGGCGTCGACATTTGCACAAAATGTGGCGATCAACATTGGAGGGTCGGCATGCTAGAGCAAGGAAGCGTATCGGTTGAAAAATTGGATGAGGAGGCGATGGAGCGAGATCGGCCTGGTGTTATGAGTCAAGAACAGTTCATTGTCAACTGGCGCAGGAGTGGAAGATGGCGGGCTGCTTGCGGACGGCGCGTTGAATGGTAAAGAAATTGACAATGCAAGGCCGCATGCGCCCACGCAGGCAACTCGGCACTGAAAGGCGCCCGGAAAGGATGCCCAGCACGATTGGCTGGGCGGGCCAGGCGGGAGCCCCATTATTCACGCGGATGGCATTCCAGACGAGCGAACTCAATATCGACAACAACCTACACAGGTCTTCCTCTGGTTCGAAATATTTGCTAGGACTTCAATCCATTGCATCTGCACATGCTACATGGTCCTTGTCTCTGATAGAATCTACACCGTCCCGGAAACGCCTCAGTTCATGCCCACATTCATCATGAGAATCCACCACAGGCGGTAACTTGCTCGACCCAGAACCAGGGTATGTAGGTCCAAAAATGCTGACTTCGCTTGCACAAATCAAAAACCATTAAATGCCGAAAATTTGGACTCGTGACCGTCCCTGTCTTGTGGTGATAACGATGTCACGGGTAGCGTCTTCCCGCTGGCACACCGGAAAATGCTGCCTTCGCAGCTGAAGTCATTAACGCACCAAAACTTTTGCTTTGACTGGATCAAAATGGCATGGACGCCGTGCATTCCCCTAAAACATGGAGACAGGATGTCGAAGATGCGTGCCGACAATAAAGGCGGGCCTAGACGAAGAAGGATCAAAATCCGAACGAGACTCGTGCGCGACAGTTTGTCGGTGATATCGATAATTACTATCCTGGGTGGAGCGGATATGGATTGTTGGAGGCCGCAGGGTGCGGTATTGGGGCCAAATCAACATTGCTGAGAGACCTGGGCTCCGGCATCGGTGATGATGGAGCTTAGGAAGTGCTGCGAAAGATCGGGTCGGTCTCTTTTCGTCTGAGGCTGCTCCTCTCGATGACGGAGCTCAAGTCGCAGCATCAGTAGAAATGACCACCCATCATGCCCATGTTCACGTCTTGGGTGGGCATCATGGCCGAGTGCTGTGGGTCAGCGCCCCGGAACGGCAACGCACGGCGTGTGGTGTCAACATAATCATGATAATGTACGGGACTTAGGACGGCAGGGTGCATGCCGTTTTGCATCTCTCGAGCCACATCGAGCCTCTCTGACCCGAAATAGGGATGCCTCATGCTGGTTGGTGTCATTGTTGGTGGAATGCCGAACATCTCTGCCGGTGGATCCGGTCCCATGTCCTCTGGCCAAGTCGACAGGTGCAGATTTGTGGCTGGATGTCCGCTGTGCCCGGCAATTTGCATCAGTTCTGCGGCGCCAGCGTGGTTTTCCATGCGTCCAAACATGAGCGACGGCAATCGTGGAGTCATTCCAACCAGGGATAGCATGGCAGCATCCCCATGTGGCATAGAACTCTCCATACTCATCGGCAGCTCCGGAGCAAAGCTTGCACCTGTTCGCATCGGCATGGCTGGTGTTATTTGACCTCCACTGAAGCTTGGCCGCGATCGACAGGTGGCCATACGGCGTCCGGGGAAAGTCGAGGTGTCGGCTGAGCTGCGTGATCTACTGATCGGCACAGAGCCATCCATGATCACTTGATCCGTAGGGGACGTTTGGGTCGAAGTATCCGGCGTCGGCTCCCGGTTCTCACCTGCTGCGTCCGAGCCCTCGCTAGATACGCCTAGCGGGTTGCCATCGAAATCAAGATCGTCGTCGTCGGAGTTGATCGCGCCCAGCCTCGAGGCAGCAGCATTACTGTAATCGGCGAGGAAGATGAGTGTATCGCCATCTGACAATGTTAGTTCTGCGACAATGCTCGACTGCATGTCAAGGTGACCCACCTATTTCACCGGCAGCATATTGCTCTTGCATCTCTCGGGTCCTGATGATTTGCACGATCGTGTCCCAACGTTCATTGGTCAACTCACGCTCACCCTTCTTCGGCTCGAGGCACTCCAGCAGATCCTGAGCGTATACGAACTGCTGGTGCGCGGGGTCGGACGGCGGATTTGTTACCACCGGTTGGGGCGTGTTCGTGAGTAGGTGCACCAGCAGCTGTGTCCTCTCTACACATGGGTCAGCATTCGTGTCTTCTGCGGAAGACTCCCAGGGGCGTACCGTCTTTGCCGATATGATCGGGTTCTCGGTGTCGGACGTCTAGGACGGCAGCCATGTTAGAAGACCACACTCCGGGCAAGCCGACAGTTGCCAGGGCGATTTACGTACCGATGGGCCAGTAAGGAGGCCTCGTCCGATCTGAATCGGGCGTGGTATTCCGGGGCATCTGGCCATTATAAGGATGGGTCGATTGCTTCATCACATCAGCCCGGGCACGCGGTGCGTTCTGTTGACGGCGGCAGCCTACCTTCTTTGGGTGGATTTTCTTGATCCAAATCTTGGCCACCAGGCGACATGATACCTGCTGCAATCCCAGAAAGGCATCTCTGTACCATTCGGCAAGCCTCTTATGGTCGTCCACGCGTATCTGCGATGCAGATGACTCGACTACTCTGATTCCGCCGCCTCCATGTCGAGACCTGGCATAAGATGGATCTCGTAAGGTGTTCTTTCTGGATCTGTGGCGCTTAAGCGGACGGTGTACCGACAGCGATATAGAGCCACCCGGTGCGCGAGCCTCTATCTCCGGTTCCTCTTTGGAGATTTTCGTACATTGTCGGGAAGGACCACGAGAGTTGCCTGCAGAGGTCGGTAAGCGCGCCCATGAATTGCGGAAATCACGTACCCTTGCCGCTGGGGCTGCGCATGGACAGAAACTGGCTGAAGGTCTCTTGGGCGTCTCTGATAATCGTCCATTTGTCCTTTTTCAGATTCGGGGATACGATAATCTCGGGCACGCCCCGGGGACCCGGCACGAGTCCGATGAAGTCTTCGCAATCTGCGACCAGTTTCTTGATTTCATTCTGCAAGCAGTTGTCAGTCAACCCGGGTCCTTATTTGTCCTCTCGGTTGAATTGCTCACGATCAAGTTCTGTTGCCTCTCTTCCCTTGACAGGGTCGGGGCAGTGATCGCAGGTTCTGTTTTTACTTCTTCCTTTCTGTCTGTTGAGAAGAAATGAGCCTGCGGTGAATGCATTTCCAATGTCATGTTGATCGGCCGAACCCGGTTGACATTCCACCTCGGACCTGCGACGGCAGAGATGAAGCTGGCTGGGTCGACTTATATGTTCGAGAATGGAAATAGTCGAGGCGTGATGAGGATAAGTGGGGAGGGGAAATGCTCGAAGGGCCAAGTAGAGTTTCAATCTAAGGAGACATCTCTGTTAGCAACCTGGTCCGAGCCGAGAGGATAGAGCACCCAGGGCACCACTAGCCCATTCCCACGGGCAAAGCGACAAAGCATGCCCAAAGGCAGAGGGGCAATCGCAGGCACGAGGCTTATCGGCTGCAGTGTTTAGCGGTGTGCTTGTGGGGAAATGGCGAAGAAGAGCTGGGGTGGAGTCCAGGCCGTGCCAGGCCCATTCAGGGATCAGCAAGGGGGCTACCACAACATGTCCAGTTCCGACGGCTGGACCCTTGCGACAAGAAGCCGCCCGAGCCTCTTTAGCCTTTCGCTGTTCGGCCAACAGCGGAGCGAGATGCACCAACTCAAACCTTCCATGTACTCGCCACTCAGAGTGAAAACGGCATGCCCCGATACTGATTTCTCCGGTGCACGACAACTCCAGCCGCGAAGAGAAACCGTGACTGACCTTAATCAACTGACCGCGGAGGGGTGGGTATCTTGGCGCGACGATGCAAGAGTACTCGTCGCTGTTACGCGAAAATAACTGTAGCGGCGCGATCGAGGTGGCGACGGACGCGGTGTGGTGTATGTGAAGAATGGCGAGGACAGCCTGCCACAGCAACAAGACAAACCCCCCAAAACACTGATCAAAAAACAAAGACAAAGCCGGCCAGTGGATAGGGTAGAATAGACACGCAGCTCTACACGACCACCATGGCGTTTCTCTCGTGCCGACAACGGGTGAGCTCGGGACTTGCAACGTCAAGAAAGAGTTCGGGAGAAGAGCTTCAACGAGTGAGGATTCTGGATCGTTGAAAGGGGATCCAACTTCAGCGGCGGGAGGCAGGAAGAGGGTCTCAGGCGACCGTGACGATGTTTGCTCCGACTTTGCTTTCGCGATCACCCCCGTGTTGATGTCTGGCTGACGGCAGAGTTTGGAGCGGATGGAGCGGATAGTGCACGAAAGAACGGGTCCAGGAAGGAAGGAGAGACTTGGATCTCTCGCGCGGTCGAGACGGAGATGTATATGCAATTCTCAATTGGACGGGGACATGCACGCGGCCAATGAGCAGACAAGGCAGCAGGCGATTGGGGAGCGAGCGAGCCGGATAGAAATCACATTACGGAGGAGATCGTGGAGCAGAGATCGAAGAGGGTCGTGAAGCATGGCTTGCAGACAGTCTGGCTCGAGAGCTAGTGGCAATCGAGACTGAGGGTGGCAGCTGCTGTCACAGAACTGAAAGGGAACTTGTGAGCGAAGACTCGAGCCCAGAGGCTGTGCTGCTTGATCAACTCCGGCATCTGGCATGCCCAGGTGTGTGTGAAGGTGTGGCCTTGCCGCGTCGACTTGTCGGCCTGTCCCCCGTTGCACCGAGCCGTCAACTAGTGGTCTGTACTTATTACCTTTCTCTTGAATCAAGGCTGCGTGGCGCCCGTGGTTCCTGGTTAGCCTCCGCGGTAGGAAAGCCAGCCTTGACTTTGCGCCGTCGCGGCACGGTAGGAGGCGTATGGCCCCAGAGCGGACTAGGTCGGAGAATGGTGAATGCCATCACGCCATACTATGGACTTTCAGTCCGGCAAGCCTTGGGACCAGCGACGGACCGTTGCTGCGTCGTCAGGGGGCGCCTCTGCTTCTCACTTGTCAGCAGCAGCCCTCTACACAGGAGGCGTATCGGGAGCCCTTGACGCAGTCGTGGTACCCTCGTAGTTTCGTGGCCAAGCGAGTTGGACACAATGACGGTGGTCCAATTAAATACCGCAGTGCCAGGTGGGGGGTGGAAGGAGGGGGAGGGGGCGCCTGGAAAGGCGAACTGACTGTGCACCGGGGAAGGACTGCCGCTCCCAAGACAAGTGCATCGTGGCAGATGGCACGCTCGATCCAGAGTTGCATAATGCACACTAATTCCTCGTTAGTTAACAGCCGCAAGTAACAGGGGACTTGATACTGGGTAAAAGAGCCGGAGGAGCAGGCGGACGACTGACCGCAATTGAACCTGCCCAGGCTGCTCTCTTGCGCCTGGGATTATTGGTCGTTGCCCCTGCTGTTTGCTTGCGGGTGCTCCATTCACCCGATGGCTAAGCCAGATACACGAACTGCCCTCCTAGCCCCATCGTCTAAAGTGCTCCATACCAAGATGCGAGGCCCCTCCTGTTGCTTCCCGTTCGTGCCACTATTCCAGGCTCCTCTACTGGCTACACGCTAGGCGGCAAGATTCTGTCATACATGTGATCATCGCGCCAATGAGCCTCCATCAGAGCACCTGAAAAAAGCTACGGCTGTTGGAGCTCGCCACCCGCCCGTCGAGCCGATACGGGGCCTTCTGACTAGCAAATCTCCCCTTGCTTCAACGAGGCACGAGTACGCATGAGAAGTCGTCCACAAGCTTCCTCGCCGAACGCCGTCCTAGGAGTGAGGAGCGCCGAAGCAAACCTTTGGCGGCATTTCAGAGAACTAACCAAGTGAAGCAAACAACAAGCAGATCCCCAAAGCTAGCGGCTGCCATGCCTCCCCTCTCTGAA